>CM033437.1:107678099-108928099 GCA_019425775.1 Rafetus swinhoei | reverse complement strand
AGAAGTTCCAATATATAGGGAGACATTATTATTGTACCCATTTTGCAAAAGGGGAGATAACATAAGACTGGCCATACTAGGTCAGACCAAGGGGCCATCTAGACCAGCTTCTGGTCTTCCGACAGTGGCCAATGTCAGATGCTCCAGAGGGAGTGAACAGACCAGGGAATCTTCAAGCAATCCATCTCCTATCACCCATTCCCAGACTCTGACAAAGGCTAGGGACACCATTTCTACCCATCCTGGCTAATAGCCATTGATGGACCTAACCTCCATGAATCTATCTAGTTCTTTCTTGAACCCTTTTAAACTCCTCATCTTCACAAACTCCTCTGGCAAGGAGTTCCACAGGCTGACCAAGGGCTGTGTGAAGAAAAACTTCCTTTTGTTTGTTTTAACATAGTGGCAAAGTAGATTCATATCCATTTTTACTGATTTTGCTTTTGATTGTAGCAATTACCTTAAGTGAATGTCTCTGTATTACCTTGGAAACAAATTGAGGCTTGACTTTGAGTGGTTATACACCCAAAATCATGGGTGGAGATTAGGCACAGAGGTTGAGAATTAGCCTAAATTTTCAAAGTAAATTTGTGGCAGTAAAAGAAACAGAATGCCCAGATAGCCTCATTCTCACCTCTATGCCTTTCATTCAGCAAAGCACTTAAACAACTGTGTATGCCCACGGAAGCCAATGGAATTTAACCATATGCATAATTGCTGTGCTGAACTGAAACTATAGACTACTACAGGAGTATGCCCCAATCATATATAAAGTTGCCTTGGGCTTAATACATTTATAATAACAGTGAAAAGTTATGGTTGGGATCATTTTGCACATATTTTTCTATTATTCAGGCTCATTCCCAGACTTGTAGATGAACTTTTTGTTAATTATTAGGAACAATTAACAGTAATTTTAATAAGTTCTTTAGGTAATGCTTGTGAGTTGCCATCATTTATTTTTAATTCTGTATTCGAAATTGCATTTAGTCACAAAAATGTATGTCCACAAGAGAAATATAAACTCACAGTAAGACGTACAAGAATGGAAGGGTTTTTTAAATATTTAAAATGAACAATATGTCAGTAAAACTCACATCCCAAAATTCTTTATTTATGTTACTAGTAACACTCTAGATTCTATTTTTATTGTTAAAAAGCTTGTGTTACCTAAAAAGAACATTGTGTTACAGAATAGATCGTTCAAAATCTGAGTCCTGCAAACCAATGTATGCAGTTATGACTTCGCGATATTTGGGTAACGACTATTCAGGTATAAGGATATCTAGGATCAGTCTCATTTAACCTTTAACCTGTTCCTCATTTTTTCTAGTTTCACTTGATTTTGACAATGAAAGTAGCCTTCTGTAACAGTCAGATAGTTTGAAGTGTCATATTGTAGCTTGAACCTATTATCTCGGAAGTAGTGTGTTTGTATTTCCTATAGAATTCCTGAAGAATGATTTTTCCTTTGTAAAACATCATGCTGTTCTTCATGTAAAGCGGTAAAGCTTTTTTTTCCTTTCACTTAAGTAAAAAGTAGAAAAAATGACGATTTTACTATCAGACTGTGCTTCTACTATATTGTTGCCCCTTTTTGGCTCTGACAGCTAGTTCATGTTTGGAGCCCTGGAAATGTTCCAGCTGGAGTGGAAACACATTAGAGAGTCTGATATGTTCTTTGATTTAATCTTGTTAATGTACAAGAAATATATGAAGTCCTGCTTCCCTGAACTCAAGAGGGAACAAAATAATAGTAATATGCTGTTTGTTAGCATAAAGGGCCAACCTATATTCAACCAGTACCAATCCAGATTTCTCTCTAGGCTTCTTTGAGTTTGCATCATGCTCACAGGCTGCTGCTTGGCTTTTTTCTTAGTTCCTGCATTTTCTGAGTTCTGTAACACCCACCCACATATATCAACTGAAAATAATATTCAGCAAAAGCTCCTGGGTGGGTTCACATAAATCTTTTGTTGTAAGTGGGGCCTTCAATTTATGGGCATGGGAATTAAAGAGTGTGTTCACACATGTCAACCTCAGTAACCTTTTAACTCAAACCATAGGTAAGTTTCACCTGGCGCATAAAAATATATAGTCACATCTTGATATAATTAACTCTGACTTTTCCTGGCTCACTTCACAGAACTATTATCAATAAAGAACATTAAAGTGGGGTCAAAAAGTAACTAACTATTAAAATAACATTATGGTAATTTATACTTATTCTCTTTTAATCAAGAAATAGGTTTACAAATCCAAACAAGGTTTTTCAAATGGATAGCAGTTAAAATTCAAATTAACATACATTGAACTTGATAATGTGTTCCTGATATTCCATACTCTATTTTCTTGCCACTTTTTAGCTTCTTATTGGCAGTAAAAATGTTAGAATCATAGCTTTGCTGGCAATGCTGTTCATAGCACATTACAGAAAAGCAAATGCAGCTTGCCCTCTGTGGCTGTTTTGACATTATAGCAGTAAGAACATTTTCAGGTGTTAAGAGGTCATGTGAATATAGGGTTGACAGATACTTTCAAAAAAAAAAACATCGAACATGGCGGGAAAAAAATTTGATGAGAAAAAAAAAACTGGGGACCAAACTTGTTGGGCCAAAAAAAAAAAAAAGTAACTGCGCCTTTAAATCGCCACGCTCCACCTGCCCCTGTCAGGTGCAGCAGGGGAAGAATGTCCCCGCTGGTCTTCTGTCCGAGAAAAACAGAAAAACTGTTGTTGTTTTTTACCGGACAGAGGCGGCAAAAACCAGACTGTCCAGGCAAAAACTGGACACCTGGCAACCCTATGTAAATAATTTCATAAAACTTGCCTAGATACTCTATTGGTAGTATTAGAAATATAAATATATAAAAGCCTACCTTGCAATTGTATGGAGTTGAATAATATAATCAAAACAACTACATGGAGAGACGTTCTTGATATTCCCCAGTTGTGATGGAATTCTTAAGATATTATATATTACTGCCTTCCTAAGAGCAATAGGCCTGGTTCTGATCTCACAGCCACTAGTTTTATCTCCATTGGTTTTGTCCTCCGTTTCACATGAGTTATGCTGCACTTTGTTAGACTGACACAAATTCTAGTACTATGAGTACAACCAGAGCTCAGCAGCAGGTGCTGTGGAGGGGGTAGTGTGTGTATGTGTGTTGGAATAGAGGGAAATTCCCAAGCTGTAGCAGCAGTTGACTGTGTGGCCTTTTTGTATTTCCAGAGTCACAAAAGTCCTGTTAAGCAACCAAAAATTGGGATTGTTCACTTCAGTGGAGTTTCACCTGATTAATAGTGGTAATAGACAGAAGAGAATCAGACCCAAATTCTTTGGGTAAAATTCTGGTCCTGCTCAAATCCACAGAAAAACTCCAGTTGGTTCCATTCAGATTCCGTACCACCTGGTTATGCTCTTGAGAGCTGGGAATGGTTATCACTAATAACACCCCAAGTCTTCTGATTCCTGTGTGGTTTTGCAACTTGCAACAATATAGCTTCATATATAGGGCCACCACTGGGGGAGTAGGAGAAGGAGCAAAAGGAAAAGCTGGCCCAGGCCCTTAAATCTCTGCTGGAACTTCAGGTGGGACAGGCCAGGCAGTGCTGAAGGGCTGGTTGGGGAGATGCTAGATCCCAGCCCCACTCCTTCCACCAGCAGCCCTTCCCTTTCTCCCCCACCCTTCCTAGAGGACCCTCAGTTCTGTCAGCAGCCCTGTTTTATTTATGATATTGTGGCTTCAGAGCTTTCAGTGAAGGCCAGGTGTGGGGGGTTTTTTGTTTTTGTTTTTGTTTTTTTCTCTGAATACATTTGGCCTGTTGTCAAGTCAAGATCTGTGTGTCCTTCTGGCTTTATTTGACTCAGGATTCGGTGAGTGGGGTCAGACAAAGGAAGCAGATATTTACAATGCTGGGGTGCCATTTCAGAGTCTTTTTTTCCCTGACCAAAACCAAACTTTGACCTTTTAAACGGCTACTGACATATGGTATGTTGTATTGATTTATTTATGACTGAGCTCATTAAACACAGCTGCATTCAATGATCAGGAGAAAATAAACCAAAAACAACACAGGAGTTATCTGACTGAAGGAAACAAAGGGTTGTTTTATGGCCACTTCCAGCAAAGTTTGGGTATCACTAAAAATGGTTGGGGAGTAATAATGTACAATCTCTTCAGCACTATAGGTTGCATTGACAGCTCTCTAGGAACCTTCAAATGCTTCAGCCATATGTAAATGCACATAATCTTGAGATTTTAGCAGATGCTAAGCAGAATTCACCGTTTAGGATATTAATCATGTATAAACACACACTATCCTGATATCCAGAGGCGTTAGGTAGGATTCCCATGCAAATTGTTCCCGCAGTGCAACAATGAGGGTTAAAATAACTAATTTCTCTTGGTGCTCCTTTGCCTAAATTGGGATTTTGTGTGTGCTCAGAAGTGAAGACACACACAACTCTTTTTCAAGCATCAGGAAAGACTGCTGAGGAGTAAATTGCCCCAGACCTCCTTGGTTCAACTTGTTCTGCTCTGGACTAGGGCCCTCTAGAGTCTTCGAACTAGTACAATTTTAGTAACCTAGGGCACAGCTAATCCCCAGTGCAAATATTTGGAGAAATGATCAAGTGATGTATTATACAGGTTGAACCTCTCCTGTCTGGCACTCAATGCTCCAGCAACATCTATGATCCAACATGATTTTAGTTAGCTGGATGTCCCTTATCATAGGTGTGGCCAAGCTTCCTGTGGTCCCATAAGGTTTGTTTACAGCCACCCGTCCTGGCTCTCAGCGTGCTGTCACTTAGCTCTAATTTACTTCTAAATGTCTCCTAAGAGCCCAGCAAGCAGTGGAACTGTTGGCAATCATGCTAGACAATATTGACCTCCCGTGGTCCAGCAAATTCTCTGGGTTCGGCACCGGTGAGGTCCCCAGAGTGCTGGACTAGAGAGAAGTTCAACCTATAGTACAAAAAGTGAAGCATGTATCACAATGATCAACCTGTATAGTGTTATGTGTATAAAATGCTAGCAGCCCAGCGGTCAAACTGATGTTTGTGTACAAAGTCTTGACCTGTACTGACACCTCTTTTGTAAATTAGGCATATAACAAAATGTCTTTGCTCAGGATTGTAACCATTGTTTACCCATAATAAAGGTGAGTAAGGTCACACGGCACAGGCTGGTGCATCCCCTGGTGGTGATAATGCATTCCAACTTCTGTCCTATCCCCTTTCAATGGTACTTCCTGTGCCTACCAGAGTGACCACAGGTAACGAGGAATCAGGGTTTGATTCCAAAACAGAGAAACTGCTTTCACATCCAAGGGAAATTATTTACTCTAGATCTGAGGAGGAAGTGACAAAAAGTAACTACTCTTTTGAGGCCCTATAATTAGAATGAGTACACAGCCCAGGTTGTCTCTCAGTTTAGCAAAGTCCTATGGACTTAGATGTGTGTTTCTCATTTATCAACCTCCATAGCTCTAGCTATCTATCATCCCAGCCACCTTTTGCTTGCCTGAGGCCTCATCAGACACGTACCTTTTGTACATTACCATCATCTATTTTAAAGCATGGAAATGAATGATTTAAACATGAATGTCGGTATAGTGCTAATTACAGTGGTCTCCATTCATAGCCTTGTATTTGCCAGTTACCACATTATGGTATGTGAGCAAACACAGTTATTTCCTTTTACTTAGAATATAAAATAAATGGGTAGTGTGTCATGTGTATTTTAATAGAAACTATTGTTAGTGGCATATTCTACACAAAGAAAAAAGTATAGCTGAAGAGATAAGCAAATCAGAACCCCTAGGATAAGAATCAGATGTCCTTCATGTGTTTCAAATACCAACTGTGCTTTATATTTTTTCTTAGTTGCATAAAATGTGAAATATCTCCAGTTTCTGAACATACTCAAGTCAATGAATTACATACCAGTTCAGTGACAACTGGGCATTGAATACTCAGATGTTGTATATAATTCACTTCTGGCAGGAGTTATCTCTTTGCTCTACTTCTTTGGAACTGCAGGTTAGTACAGAAGCTTTCATGGTATGTACACAGAGCAAAGGGCAAAGTCATTCATACTGCATGTATATATCCCTCCATTACAAAAGGTGGTACATATGCATGAGTTAGACTATTGTAATACAGGTTGGACCTCCCTAGCCCAGCTCCTTGGAGACCTGACTGGTCCTGGATGAGGGATTTTGCTGGACCAGGGTAGGTCATTTCTGCCTCTCTGTGACATCCCCCCCCACCCAGATGTGGCCTTGCTGCCAGTCTCCCAGCCAGCTCCCACCCTGCCACTGGCCCCCCGGCGTTCAGGGCTCCAGCCTCACCCGGCAGTCCCGCTGCCTCTTGGCTCCTCTGAGCAGCTCTGCTGGGCAGTAGTGGGACTATCAGGTTCCTGGTTACGTTGCTGGGCAGCAGCCCCGCTCCTGGGCTCCTGGCCCCACTGCTGGGCAGCCCTGCTGCCTCCCAGGCCCACCAGGTATCTGCACTTCTGGATGGAAGCCCAGCTGTAGGGCTCAAACTGTGCCACCAGGCAGCAGCGGGGCTACTGGGTTTCTGGTTGTGCCACCATGTGGCAGGCTCCTACCCTGCCACCAGGCAGCCATGCTGCCTCCCAACCCTACTGAGCAGTGTTGCCACCAGGTCCTCCTGGACTATGGGGGTTCTGGACCAGGAAGTACCAATTTAGGGAGGTTCATCCTGTATAAGAATAAGAAAAGAAATGATGCAAGACATAGGTTCATCTCTTTAAAGATTTATTTTGTGTTCACTCATCATTTTATTAGTAAGGTAAAATTATAGACAGGAATCCCTGACTACTAAGCTTGGCTCTGGCATTGCTACTCCTCTAAACTTGGGCAAGTCTTCTTTGAGAAAATGCTACTCGCTTTGGATAGGCGCACATGGTCCCAAAAGTAGCAGGCCCAGCAAAGTCCTGAGGGGGATATATGTGGGGTGACAATAAGGAGGAGTCAGAGTCACACCATAATGCACCAACATTGTGCAGCAGGGTCCCTAGGCAGAGCATGGAGAAAGGATAAAAGTGTGACCAATGGGTCCATGTGCCACATGAATCTGTTGGCCAGTCCCTCACCTGTAGGGAATTGAGGCTTTCACAACACTGAAGCCCATAAGCCATAATAAAAGATGTGGGTTGCTACCTGACTGTTCTAAGCAGGTCATCTGACAGACTTTGCCGAACCCTTGGCAAGGTGAGGGGGGAAGCTCCAAGCCCCCTCAAGGGGTGGAACATTGGATGTAAGAGTTGACTATCCCCTTCTAGCCAGTCCTTCAGCACGGCCTGCGGTTCTGGCGGTGATTTTAAAGGGTCTAGGGCTCCAGCACATGGTGAAGAAACTCTTAGAGATATTTGATTCAGGATGTTTTATAAAAACACACTGCCTTATAAAAAGGTTAAGTACAGCTTGGACCAAAATGGTCAGGCAATCTCAGGACCTAAGTGGTCCTGGATGAGGGAATTTGCCAGATCAGGGAAGGTCCCCTACCACTGGCCCTCTCAGCCTGCCGTCCTTCCCCACTGCTAGCTCCTTCGGTCCCACTGCCTACTAGGCAACACCGCTGCCCTGGATCCACTTCCAGAATGGCTACCACAGCCCCACTGCTGGCACGGCACCATGCAGTCCTGGCCCCACTGTCATCGAACCAGCTCCAGTGCTGGGTGGCACTTGGCCCTGACTGAGCTGCCTTGGTCCTAGCTGGGTTGCCATGCAGCTGCCAGCCTACCCTAGCTGGGTTGCTGTGACCCCAACTCCACTGATGCATTCCCAGACAGGCTTCCCCTGCTGGGATGCTGTGGCCCGGCTTTACTGCCAGCCAGGTTGCCATGGCTCTACCCCTGCAGCCAGGCTGAGCAAGCAGCCCCGATCAGGTTGCCACAGCACCAGCCCTGCAGCTGGGCCAGGAAGCACGGATTGCCCCAGCTACAGCTAGGTTGCCGGGCTTCTCCTGCACCGCTACCATAACCCTGCTACTGCCGCCGGGCTGCTGAGGCCTGGGCCCCGCTACCACCAGCCTCACCATACCTGGAGCTCTTAGCTGCTGGCCCTCTTGCCTGGGGCACTCCCTCTCATTCAGAAACATCCGTGGTCCTGCCAGACCATGGATGTTGCCAGATGAGAGCGTCCCAGTTTTGGGAGGTGCAACCTGTATTTGATCTGATGGATGTATTTGATGCCGCCTTTGGTAACTTCAGAACTATATTGATTAGAATCAGAGTTTTAACACTATTCCAGGGACTTATTTATTTATATTTTTTTTACTGTGAAAACACAGGACTATATTGTGTCATCGATTTTTGCATGTAATGAGGTTGCACCCCTATAATTGAAAGGCAAATTTGGCCCATTTGTCTTAAAATCTAATTATCTTCTTCTCGAAACTATCTAGGCAGACAAACCGGCTCCAGGCAACTCTTATTTAAGTGTAGTAATAGCATTAAACCAACTTAATGTGACAAATGGCAAAAAGCACTTTGTAGAAATTTCATTCAGACAAAAGAGTGGGTTGGGAAGTTGGGGTTGGGGGGGGGGAAGGTTACAAATGCTTATGTTGTCATTGCACATATCTACAGCCAAGGTTTAGAAAAAGACAAGATCGACAGAAAATTTAGTAAAACGTTAGGTCAAAACTTACAGAAATTACTGTTTTTCAGTAAATTACTGTTAACACAGATCTAAAATTACAATTGATTCTGACCCACGTGAGTGCTACTCTGTCAACGTAGGATACACTTTTAGTGACTCTCTGACAGGATGCTCATTGTCAACCTTTCATCTGTAGGAAAATCTCTTGAACTAACGCACTTCATTTCTTAGGGTACATCTAAACTGCAGCATTATGTTGGGATATTTCTGGTATCCTAAAATAGCTTTTCCGAAACTTTGAAACAAGCCCGTTATTTCAAAACATATCAGGCTCTCTATTCCAACTTCCCTCGTTCAATAAGGGTTAAGAGATGTTTCAGAATAGTGGTTTATTTTGAAATTTGGAGCTGTGTATACCGCGCCAAATTATGAAATAAGCTATTTCAAAATTTACTTGAAATAAGCTACCCAATTTGTGTAGCTCAAATTGTTTATCTTATTTCAAGCTAAAGGTGCAGTGTATACGCACCCTTAGTGACAGATACCAAGGTGATGTCAAAACCATCTGTTTTCTTATTTTTTGTTGCATTTTCTTGTTATTTCTTGTAAATAAGAGAAGAAACATATGAAAGTGTTCCCTGTGACTCCGTTATAATTGCACCCTCTGTTAGTAATTGCTCATCCATTCAAAAAGCTTTGCTGCAATATTTTGAAACAAATCGACATCATTCTAGTACTGCAGTTAATCTACTATTCAAGAAGGCATAGCAGGGGATGTCTTATTGCTATGTTTTCTATGCATGGGTACTTTGGAAAGAAAATTAGCTTTGGAGGCAGTGTTAGAATATTATAATGAAATCATTATACCTAACAGACTGTAATTTTTAGATTTTAGTTGATACCAAGTAGCCCTGTTTTAGAATATTTTTTCTTTAATGCTGGGATTATGAATGTCTTAATATTTCATTATATGTTGTACACTTTTTTCATTAGTGTACATGAAAGCTCTATTATATGGAAATGACAGAAATGCTTGAAGACCTTTAACCGACAGTCTGACAGCTTGTATGAAAACACTAATAGTGATACATTATGCAAATCAATGTATTTGAAATGTGATGGTCAGGTTTGTGTAGGCTAGCTTTCTTTAATGTGTTGCACATCAGGAAAATGTAGTGTATTCCTAGATTTAAAGGTAGAAGGATATCTAATGTCCACTTCATAGCAGGGCATTTTTCAAAATATGAGACTCCCACAGAATGTAAAAAAAAGTAGTTTGAAATATTATGCTACAAGGGATGGTGAGTAATATCAAGAGGTAGTAAAGATTTGCCTTCATCTTATTATTTAGGAGCAGTAAATTACTTTGACTTGACTTACAGCTTTTGACGCTTTGCCGAGACATAAACAGCAGGATAAGTATTGACAACTGAATACGAATGATAATTTTGCCAGACAGGATAAATATGTAGCATTTTGACAGTTAAGGGAAAGCATTTAAACAACATTTTCTATCAAACAGTCATTTTAAAGTGAAGGCAAATTGAACATTATGATCCTTCCTGGTTCTGCTTCATGCCCTGATGGTCAAAGTGTAGTAACAATCTCTTTGTAACTTTGATTTTAACTTAATATGAAACTATGAAGACTAGCAGACATAAAATTAGACTTGCCAAATTTGTTTTGGATTGCAGGCAGGCACATACACCTTGTACCGTTCCTGGGCTCCTCCAGCCTTTTTTGGATTTAGGAGCACTCGGGGCCTGGATGTTCATCAGTTTTGTTCTCACAAGTACAGAGCATGTAGGCTGAGCAAGATGAGAGGATGAAATGTGAGGGTCAAAGTAGTGATTTTCCCCATAACCCAAAACCTACTTCTCTCCTAGAAGAAAAAGGTACAGGAAAACTCAAACAAATCCACTAAGGTTTTTATTAAATGAAACAAAAATCAAATACTAGGAAAATCACTCGATAAGGATATTTTTCCTCACACATAAAAGGGGGGGGGGCATTAGATAGATAGATAGATAGATAGATAGATAGTCTTGCTACTCTGTAAGTAGAACACAGCAATAGTTCCTAACCCCTGGTACTGTAATTAGGCCCAGCCAGTCTTTTTTTGTGTCTGCTTTTAGTTACACTGCTACCTATTTGCCAGCATGTAACTTATTACAGAGTTTTAAAGGGATCAATGCAAATGTGAAGGCATTATACTCAGCTGATGCTGCCATGATTGATCTGGAGTAGAGAACTCTTAAAAAATTAACAAACTGAATTAAACTGTCAGATTAGCACTGCGACTTTAATAGTATTGTTAGGAGCCTGTATTCTCTCTCTCACATTTTATTTTGCTTGCTCTCTCATCACTACTAATCCATTTCCCCATCCTCTCTTGGGGTATGTCTACACTAGCCCCCTAGTTTGAACTAGGGAGGCTAATGTGGGCATTCGAAGTTGCAAATCAAGCCCGGGATTTAAATATCCCGTGCTTGATTTGCATCTTCCCGGCCGGTCGCCATTTTTAAAATTTACAAGTCGGACTAACTGCTGCTTCACACGCCGGGAGTCGGTATTTCGAATTAAAGCCCTAAATCGAACTACCTGTTAAATCTCCTTGCAGGAGGAATAACAGGTAGTTCGATTTAGGCTTTAATTCGAAATACCGGGTCCCTGCTGCGCGTAGACGCCGGGCAGTTAGTCCGACTTGTAAATTTAAAAATGGTGACCGTTGAAGATGCAAATCAAGCGGATATTTAAATCCCGGCTTGATTTGCAACTTCGAATGCCTACATTAGCCACCCTAGTTTGAACTAGGGGGCTAGTGTAGACATACCCTCGGTTCCTTGGACAAGAATAACAAGAACCTTGATTAACTTTTCTAAAATGTGAAAAGAGATTGAGGAACTCAAGTTTTCTTTCACAGATTCGAATAAGACGTGCATGTTTCTAGGGTCCTTTCCCCCAAAATCAAATGTGCGCCATGTTAATGGCAATGATTCAAAGTAGTTTTAAAAAATCCAAGTAAAATCCACTAGCTTGTTTTTTGTTTTGATAGTTTGCTTTCTTTCTGAAATATTTTATTATTTATATCGTCTAATGATTAAACAAAAATATTGGATTTATAAACTTTTGCAAACTTCTTGGCATTGCTTAAACTGACAGCAAACTTAATGTCCCTCCAACATTATCCCCTCCATCTTTCATATTCATATCTATGTAGACAGTTAAGGGTAGAAAAAAAAAGTAGTAGTAGTATCCTTGTTTTAAGGCTGGAGAATCTAAGCACCAAGAAATTAAATGACATGTAAGATCACATGGAAATTTGTGTTTGAATCAGGAATTGAGCCCAGACCTCATGAGTATAGCTTTGGTGGCCAAACAAACATGATCAAAGAAAGAAAACTTCTAATTTCTCAGTGAAATGAAATACCTGGTTTGTTTCCTTTGGGGGGCATTAACATGATTTTAAAAAATTTTAAATTAAAATATAGGGAAATTCTGAAATAAAACATCTTTCCTAAATTACTGACTGAAATGTAATTTCAGCTGTGCCAAAATAAACTAGTGTTTCGACACGTCTGATTTTTTGTAACCACATTCCCATAAATAGACCCAAATAGTTTGTTGCCCTCAATCTGCATTTTTCAGGGAAATCTATTTGCATAACTTTTATGCAGCTTTTCTCTTGAATTCTAGCCCATATCCTTTGCCTCAAAGATCATCTCTCTTCCTTTCTCTTCACATTTAAAACTAAACAGAATAAACACATTACAGGTTGGACCTCTCTGGTCCGGGATTATTGAGACCTGACTGGTCCCAAACAAGAAAATGTGCAGGACAAGGGGAGGTCTCCTGCCACTGGCCCCCAAGCCCATCACCTGCTGCTGGCAGGCTCCCCAGTGAGCAACCCTGCCTTACCCTCCCCTCCAATCTGGCTGGGCTGCTTGCCCAGCTACTGCTGGCTCCCTGGCACAGGGCACAGGCTCTGGCTCTGGCCACTGGGCTCCATTCCTGTTCGGCTGAGAACAGCCACGGGACTGGGTTTCCAACCCTGGCCCAATGCAGCCCCAGCCCTGCCCTCTGCACAGCCAGGGAAAGATGCTGGGCTCTGTCCCCATTCCCGTGCAGCCCCAGCCCTGGGCTCACAGAGCTGAGGGAAGCTGCGGGTCTTCGGCCCTAGCCCCACACTCGTGGGGCCTGTTGCAGGGCTCTGGCCCCAGTCCCACACTGGCCCCAGCGGGGCTGTCAACTCTAGTGTCCCGTCCAGCGGCCATCCTGCTGGACCATAGATGTTGCAGGACCAGAAAGTCCCAGATTTTGGAGGTACAACCTGTAATAAATACAATGTAAAGAACAACACATCCTGGTAAAGAGATATATCAGGTTCAGGGCCAGATTGTCTCTTCTATGGGCTTGGGGCTAGTAGATTTTGTGGGGCATCCGTATTAAAGTGTTTTTTCTAATGTAAAGCAAAATGACCACAACTATGGCATCAAGGCTACTCAAACTATACTAAATTTACCTTTTAATTAACATCAAGGCATTCTGTAGTTTCATTTCCATCTTAAAACATATAGAATATAGTTAATTCAAAATAGCTAACTTCTTAACCTTAGAAGAGCTGTTATATTAGTTTCTTCCCAGGAGGGACTTTGACTGCAGGAGGTGTTAGGGTAGAATGTTGGGGTGCAGAGGAGGGTGACTGGTGCCGTCTCTGGGAGGCAATTTAGTGCAAGAGGGGATTCTGACCTGAGGGAAGGGGTTGGGTTACAGGAGGGAGTATGAGGTGCATTGTCTAGTTGGAAGGTGCCAGCAGCTCAGCAGGGTTTGGTCAGGCTGCCTGCATGCCATGCTTGGCCCCATGCCACTTCTGTGAGCAGCCAGCTGTTAGCACATCTCTGTACACCCCTGAGGGAAGGAAAAACATATCATTGTGTGCTGCCTCCGCCCACAAGCACTGCTCCCAGCCCATGGGAGCTGTGGGGACAGTGCTGGGGGCCAGATCTGTGCATGGTGCCACATCCACACATTGCCAGGGGCCTCAGACCTGCCAGCAGCTAGCCATTTCTAGGAGCAGCACGGGGCAATGGCAGACAGGCAGCCCACCTGAGCAGACTTAGTGGCCCAGAGATTGTGATCCACTGGCAGAGGCTCCAGGATCAACCTACTGATAGCACTCAATAGGTTGGTGACCACTGAATGTAACTATTGCTTTATTTTTTGTGGGGCCCCTTTAGCCTGGGACTCTGGGCTGAGGCCCTTAAAGCCCATGTTTTCATCCAGCCCTGGTCAAGTTATCTTAAAGGTCTTTTCCATCTTTTACTTCTACAATTCTACAGAAGTGTATCTAAACGAGCTGGCCCAGTTCCTAAATCCTGGTTTTAGGAAAAAACATTCTCAATTCTCCCTCTCTCTCAACTGCTACAGGAGATTGTTTTTCCCCTCTGGTGTCTCAAAATCTACTCTGCCTTTTTAATCTTTAAATTGAACAATCAAATCTGTGTAGTTATCGCTGAGGCCATGTTTATAGGGATTCTAGCAGCATAGCTATCATTCTATAACTATGCTGGCATAACCCTGTAGCGTGCACACAGCCAACACTGACAAAAGGATTTTTTTCCATCCCTGGAGGAACTCAGCCTCCCTAACAATTGTACTAGATTGATGGAAGGATTCTTCTGTTGACCTAGCTAGATCTACACTGGCATTCAGGGGTATGGATTTTTTGCACCCCTGAGTTTGATAGCTTTGTCATCCTAAATTTTAAGTGTAGACCTGGCCCTGGTGATCTGCATTTCTCCAGAAATACCTATGCATTTATATAATTTCCCTCATGTTCTCATGTGAAGTTTTTGACCCTGGTCTATATCTTGTCCTCCACCCAGTATTGATGATGTACAAAACATGAAAAATTGCACATGATTTGAAAGTAACATCATAACTAATTCTGTGTCAGGGTCTGAACTTTTACTTACAAAAAAGGTTTTACTCCTTGTGGATTTTTAGTGGCCAAGCATCTTTCATGTAGCTAGTCCTGGACATTACTGAAAACTGAGCATTGACTGCTGCTCAGGTTGATATGAATTGACAAGTGGTCTGCCTATTGAAGAGTATAGATTAGTCTTCTACTTGTTTGTATGTCTGAGACACTTTGCCTTATTTTCAATACAATTAAATAAATGAATGAATAAGCCTTTAATTAGAGCCCTTCTGGTATGGGAAGAGTGAGGGTGCTTCCCTGTTCACTAGAGGAGATTGTTATAATTTCCTTCTCAACTCTTTATTGAAAGATTTTCATGAAAACAACCTTTGAATATCAAATAATGTACAAACCTTATCAAGTGCATTCTGTGTGACAATTACAGCAACATGGATATCTTACTATAGAGTCTTCATTTTGGTGATCGCTCTTCTGTTTTTCTCTAAGTCAGCATTTCCCAAACTGAGGGTCAGGAACCGAAAGTGGGTCATGACCCCACTTTAATGGGATCACCAGGACCGGATTAGACTTGCTGGGGCCCAGGGCCAAAGCCCGAGACCGAGAGCTTCAGCCCTATGTGGCAAGGCTAAGCTTATAAGTCCCCTGTCTGGGACTGAACCTACCGGGCTTTAGCTTTTGCCTGCTCCACCAGGGGCAGTAGGGTTTTGGCTTTGTTCCCCACCCCCAGGGTGGTAGGGCTTGGGCGGGCACAGGTTTCAGTCTTGCCTCTGGATGTCTTATAGAAATGTTTGATATTAGAAGTGGGTTGTGATGCAATAAATGTTGAGAGCCCTTGCTCTAAAACAAATATGTCAACTACAAGTAAAATTACTGCTGTCTAGAAATTAGCTAACATAGTTAATAATTTATAGTGCTGTCAATTAATAAAATTAACTCAAGCAATTAACTCAAAACAAATTAATGCAATTTTTAAAAATTGCAATTAATCGCAGCCTGAACCACACTGTTAAATAATAGTATAATACCAACTGAAATTTATTATACATATTTTTGATGTTTTTCTACATTTTCAAATGTATTGATTTCAATTGCAACACTGAATGCAAAGTATACACTGCTCAATTTATATTACTATTTTGATTACAAATATTTGCAAAGTAAAAATGATAAACAAAAGAAATAGCATTTTCAATTAACTTCCTACAAGTACTGTAAGGGGATCTTTTTATCATGAATGTTCAGCTTAAATGTATTACTTTTTTGTTACATAACTGCACTCAAAACAACATACAACTGTAGAGGCTATATGTCTACTCAGTCCGGCTTCTTGTTCAGCCAATTTCAAAGACAAACAAGTATGTTTATATTTACAGGATATAATGCTGCCATTTTCTTTGTTAAGATGTCACCTGAAAGTGAGAACAGGCCATTCACACAGCACTTTTGTAGATAGTGTTGCAAGTTTTTTAAGTGAAACATTTTTTTTATGCCCCTTCATGCTTTGGCCACCATTCTAGAGTACATGTGATTCCATGCTGATGACCCTCACTGAAATAATCCATTAATTAAATTTATGACTGACCTCTTTGTGGGCAAGTTGTATGTCTCCTGTTCTTTGGGTTTATCTGCAAAGGGTTTATTTGCCATCAATTTTATGTTATAGCAATCGTAGATGCTGATTCAGCATGTATTTCATTTTAAGAACAATTTCACTGAATATTTGATAAAATACAAAGAAGGTTCCAATGTGAGAGATCTAAAGATAGCTATAGTACTCTACCCAGCATTTAAGAATCTGAAGTGTCTTCCAAAATCTGAGGGGAATGAGGTGTGGAACATACTGTCTGAAGTCTGAAAAGGGTGTCTCTGATGTAGAAAATACAGCAGCCAAGCCATCAAAAAAGAAAATCAACCTTCTGCTAGTGGCATCTGAGTCAGATAGTCAAGAATGTGCATCAGCCTGTACTACTTCAGATCATTATTAAGCAAAACCCATCATCAAAATGGAAGCTTTTTCTCTGGAACAAGGTGGACCACCCTGGAGGATTAGAATAGTAAAGCATGACTTTACCATATCTCTTCCAGTCCAGGTAAGTTGGAGAATGAGATGTATATTAGCTCAGGAGCTTCCCAGAGGACTTCAGCTTGCCATCGACTGTTACTGTATTGCCTAGATACAGAATTCTAAACCACATTAGGGCTCAGTTTATATGAAAAAGAGTTGGACTTTTCATAATTTGAGCAGCTTGAGTAAAATAATGACCAGTTTATCCAAATCCTTTCTATTAGTTGGCTAATGAATTTCATAAATACAGTAGAACCTAAGAGTTACAAATACCTTGGGAATGGAAATTGTTCTTTGCTCTGAAATGTTTGTAAGTCTGAACAAAATGTTATGGTTATTTCAAAAGTTTACAACTGAACATGAATATAGTATAGCTTTGAAACTTTACTATGCAGAAGAAAATACTGCTTTCCTTTTATTTTTTTGTAGTAGTTTATATGTAATAAAGCACTGTATTGTATCTGAGTGTCTTTTTTGTTTGTTCGGTTGCTTTTTTTTTTGTCTCCACTCCTGCCTGATTGTGTAATTCTGGTTCCAAATGAGGCATGTGGTTGACTGGTCAGTTCATAACTGTTGTTTGTAATTCTGAGGTCCGATTGTATGTTTTTTCTCTTGATCAAGCCAGCTCTACCGACATAGGAAATCTCCTAGTATTCTGACAAGGAACTAACATATCCTTTTATGATTCTTCCTGTAGAATTCTTAACAAATCATCTGCCAAAGCCTTGAGAAAGTGGATTAAGATCTTCCACCCAACATAATTTATGTTAGCACTTATTTACCTAACACACCACTTAAAGTACAGGAATTTTACTGATTCCCACTTTGTTAATACACATACTCACTTCTTGTTATGCCAGAAAATAGTGACCTCTCCTTCAACAGGAAGTAATAGTGGCATTATCAGATGTCACTCTATTGTAACTGTGAGGGAAAAATCAACTTTTAATAGTGACTACTGTATGTTATGCAAATCAATCTTAAAAAAACCAAACAGCACCTACAACAAAACATGAATAAATAGAACACTGGAGCCTTAATGTCACACAGTTTAGTACTAATTTCAAGGAATCCTTGTGTGCACATTGCTCATACTTAAAATATTTCTTACTGGTTCAAGAGAGATTTTTACACATGCAGGATTTATCTGTGGTACTGATAATCTCTCAAACTGGTAGAAATGTATTAGGTGAGAACTGAGAAGTCCGTACTTACTTGAGTGTAAGAGATTAACTCAGCCCATGGAGAGCTGTAGGGCCTAATTCAGCTCTGATGGAATGCTGGTGAAGTCAGTTTAGTTGTTCCTACTTACTCTAGGTATAAATTTGTCTGTAATCTTCAGTTTGGTCACTGAAGAAAGAATGTTTTTCAATTCTTTTTCTCATGGTACTTGAAGAGAATATGTTGTACAAACAAAATAATAGCACTGGCAAGCACAAGCTATATCTTTGTTTGGCATCCTTTCTTTTTAGGAATGGAACGAGAGGGCTTAAGAGGATTAAAGGTTGGTTGGTTGGTTGGTTGGTTGGTTTGTTTTAATCAAAATGGAGCCACAATCTGTTCTGTTACACTGGAGAAATTTCTGGTGACTTCAGTTGGCAGATGGTCTAAACATTACTGTTGATAAAATAAGATCAGCGGTTTAATCATACACAAAAGTAATGGAAGTCAGATGTTACTAGTGGGTTGGTGCTGTTAAAGACAAAGGGTATGTCTAGACTGCATCCCTCTGTCGGCAGAGGGATGCAGATTAGGCAGGTCGACATTGCAAATGAGGCAGGGATTTAAATATCCTGTGCCTAATTTGCATAAAAATGGCCACCGCGTTTTGCCGACCCAGCACTTTGTCAGCAAAAAGTGGCAGTCTAGAGGAGGATCTGTCGAGAAAGAAAGCCTTTTTCGACAGATCCCTTATGCCTCCTGCAGTCACACCATTCAATTTTAAGCTTGCCACAAAAAATACCTGCTGAACTACTGCAGAAATGTTTTTTTTCACTGAAAATAAGGGAGTACTAGCTATACTTCTCCTATGTTATTAGACCACTTGAAAGGTTATGTTTAGTATATTGTGACAGCTTTTACTTTTGATTAAACTAGTCTTATATTAGGAAGGTATACCAAAATCTACTGTACAAGTTAGAAACAGTGTTAAAATGTTGATAAAAGAGTTGCTGGAAGTTTTTCTGGTATACTTACTCCAAGGACTTTATTAGTATAATTTTATAATCAGTTGAATGAGACAAGGGTCTTGTGGAAAACGTATTCTGATCATATAAATAAAGACAGTATCATGAGGAATGTACATAATGAAGGGGGGCAATTAGATTGTGCAAGCAACCTTAAAAGTGGCATACCTTATTTTTGAGTACTTGTGTGTGTGTAACCATAATGTTTTTAACATAGTTTTTTTGGGATGTAATCTGTGTGAAAATTGTATATTTATGCACACTAATGCCTCCTAGGTATCCTTTTACAAAGGTTTCTTACAGTAAGAATTTAAAGAATTTGAAAGCCAAGAGGGGAAGAGGGAAGACATGAAAGAGAATGACATGAAAAACAAGGATGTATTAGATATTGCTGAAAAGAGACAGAAGGAAGATTACAATATTTTTAGTAATAAAAATAAGTTTTTAAAAATCCCAGAAGTGGTATTTATAGGAATTATTGAAGACATGGACAGTCTAATGCTTACATATAGGTAGTGGATGGTTCAGGGAAATTGGTGACAGGAAAATTCCTAAAAGTACCAATGCTAAATCTCACTTTCAGAAGTGACTTTAGGCCCTAAGGAGCCTACATCTCAATAAAAGTTAATGGGACTTAAATTACATGAGTGCTTCTGAAAGTTTTGCTCACAATTAGAGCGGTGCAGAGAAAGATAATTTTATTTTATAGTGGATTTTACTATTTCAAAATTAGCTGCTTTCCACCTTGAGGGGAAAACCGTAAACTTTTGGAATTATTTGTGTAAGGGAATGGAGCCCCAGCTCTGAGGTGCACTATCTGGTGGGCAGCCAAAGAGCCAGGTCAGAGAGCTTGATAGCAGTGGCTTCCAGGTTCATGGATCCCTATCATCCTACCTGGCAAGGAGAGGCAGAGCCATTTGTGCAAACTGGCCAGAAGGGTTCTGTCAGACTGCTGCTTGTGTTCTATCAAAAGGTGAGTGAAACCAACATGTCTGCGGAGCATTTTTATGAATTGACATTTTCTGATGGAAAAATGTTCTGTCTGAGAATTTCTAATAATCTTTAACCACAATTCCTTCTGGCTAGGTCAGCAGTTATAGCTTCAGAATAAAGTGGGTAAGCTATGACTAGTGCCAAATGGACCCTATTTAATAAGCCAAATACATTTGGTTGACCAGATATAGCCATACTATTTACACAGAGACCAAAGAGTGGATAGGCAATGGGTCAAGGTCTTACTCTTAAGATGCAGACACTCCAGAATAGTTCAGAGGCATGTTGATGTTATGGTATCAGGAAGTTAGCACTGCTACTGCTCTTGCTGTATATATTCTGCAGAAAAACAAATATTTCATTTTTCTGGGCTATTATTTATAGCAGAAATGTAGCCTGATCTGTGAAGGATTCATGTGTGCATGATAAAGAGGATTTGCCAAAATTTGACTGGTCTAGGAAATGAGTGAACAAATAAAAAATATGAGGCGATCAAGCTGGCTGTAACGAAAGGTCAGTGTAACCATGGCAATCTAAAAGTGTTTTCTTTTATGTTTTGCTTAGTTAGTGATAGATTAGAAAAAGGATAGTGTGTGTGTGAATTCCTCCATTTTCCCAAGAAATTGGAGTTTTAAGAAAAGCTTTGAAAACACATGATTGTAGTGGCAGTGAAATGTTTAAGGGATAACCTTTGTCAGTGCAAATGTGTGGAAAACTCCAGTGTTAAGCCTTGCTATACTGAAGTTTTGCATAACATACAATCTAGGGTTTCTGTACCCCCTTGAATCACATTAGTTAACATTTTCCATTGATACCTTGCAGAATAAAAAAGGATTGTGTCTGTATATGAAAATACTAATGTGATTTCTTGTTTAGTGATCCATCTACTTCAGATAAGACAAACAGACTCTCACTAGAATCAGAGGGTTAGCTGTGTTAGTCTGAATCTGCATAAACAACAAGAAGTCCTGTGGCACTTATAGACTAACAGATTTATTGGAGCATAAGCTTTCATGGGCAAAGACCCACTTCGTCTGATGCATGTAGTGGAAATTCCAGAGGCAGGTATAAATATACAGGCACATGAAAAAAAAGGAGTACCTATCAAGAGGAAGGCCAGAGATAACGACTGAATTGACCTCATTATTTCTGGCCTTCCTCTTGATTGGTACTCCTTTCTTTTCATGTGCCTGTATATTTATACCTGCCTCTGGAATTTCCACTACATGCATCAGACGAAGTGGGTCTTTGCCCACGAAAGCTTATGCTCCAATAAATCTGTTATTCTATAAGTGCCACAGGACTTCTCATTGTTTATGTAGACGCTCACTATAAATTCTACTCTTATTATACCTACATCAATACCTGTTAGCAGTACAACTACATTTTAATTATCATTTAGCCAAGTCTTACAGGTTTGGGTCTAAGGTATTTAATTTTTTGAACATATTGATGATATTTCTTACAACACTGAAAATGTTATGTCATGTTTAGATCATGGTAGATTTAGTTAAAAACTGAAGCCCCTGTCTATATGTATAGATCTTGACTGTATCATATATTATTTAGGAACATTTAAAATGCATAGGCTTTTATAATCTATTTATAGTCCATTACATTTTATAAATCCTAATCTTGCTCCTATTGTGGTCAATGTTCAGAACTTTTCATGGTTATAATATTACAAATATTAACATTTAATTTTTAAAATAATGCTCTAAATACTATGGTTTATGTTTTCAGCCAGACATTGTTTCACAATGCAAATCCAGTAAACTGAACTTCAGTTGTAAATCTGAATAGGCACACCTTCAACCACATGACTTATGCCTAAATGGAAATTGTTAAAGTTGCAACTACTTAAATTTGCACCTATGATTGAATTTTAGGAGCTTATATTATGGGTAGAAATAGCACTCACCCATGGAAAAAATTACGATGAAATATTAACCCACATGTTGAAAACAGTTTAACTTTTTAAAAAAATTAAAAACCTGCAATAATCTCAACATAACTATTGTCATTTGGGCATATATGCTGTAATGTTTTGACATATTATTTTTTCAAGCTCTCATTTGAATTGAAAGCCCTCTTTTGATTTACTTAATAATATGAAGCTTCACTTCATCTAAATGTTGTCATCTTTCATGTTATGTTAAGATGCAAATTTACTGAAAAGTAATCTGAGGGGAGGTGGGCCCTCCAGTGTATTTCTGGTATCTAAAAAAGAAAAACAAATCAAAGCTCTTTTAATAGTTGTAAGGGGAATATTGTAGAGTTTTCTCTGAAAACAATTTTATAAAGTATGGTATATTAAAGACATCTTCATTACCAACATATAAACCATAGTAAAGTAAATTAGAAAAAAAATCCAGATTTTGCCAACTTTCCCTACATGGGGGTAACTTACTACTTAAGTAGTTCCACTAAAATCGATGTTGCAGCTCACGGGGCAAGGTACTACTAGACATGAGTGACACAGTAAGGCTCAGGGGGAGTGAGTATGTCTGCTTGTCTTTAATTCAGTTCTATGGTTCAGATGCAGAAGGGCAAAGGAGGAGTGAAATGAAAAAGAACAGAGAATGTGATTCGTCAACCTCTCCTCATGTTGACCATTACCTCATATTGTAAATACTTCTATTGAGTTAGGTGAGACGACTCACATGAGTAAATGCTATTAAGGGCTTGTCTTCAGTACACGGTGGATTGACGTTGCAGTGATTGATCCAACGGTGGTTGATTTATAGCAGCTGCTTAGATGCGATAAAACAACCTCCAAGCACTCTCCTGTAGACTCTGTTAGTCCATCAGGATGAGAAGAGTTAGCCGGAGTGGATGGCAGAGCAGCCCCCACCAACTTACTGTGTGGAAGATACCGTAGTAAGTACATCGACTTCAGTTAGGCTCTTTGTAAAGTTGCATAGGTTAGATTGATTGGGGTGGAGATATAATATAAACTAGGCCTCTCTGTGGGTAAGGAATGCAGATTTTGCCCACAGCAAGAAAACTGATTATCAGCACATTAACTAGACACATGGATGGATACAATGGAAAAACAGTAATAGATGAAATAATATTATGTGAAATCCAAACAAATAATTTTGTTCAAAGCAAAGTGATACTTACAGTGATATGCTATGAACACCACCTTTTTTTCTGAGGGGTAGGGGATGTACTAGAATTATAATTTATCTTTTATTTTTCAAAATGTATAATTAGTCTATTTGAATTGTTCAGGTTGGCAAAGCACCAGATACAGGTGAGATACAGACTAGAATTTGAAAGGAAGTGACTTGGGAAATAAGAGGACCTTAGGTGAAACTTCTAGATTGCATAGGTTAGACATATTCATTTGAAAACAAGAGCTCATGGGCTGAAGTTTAGAGGACATGTAATTAGAGTAACTTTAGCAGCATGTCACTTGAAGAGTGGGTCTTAAATAATAGGGAAAAATCCTAGTTTTCAGTAGAAGAGAGTGTTACATCATCTGAATATGTAACAGGATGTAGAAGAGGAATACAGAAGTATAGCTGATATGGAAAATATAAATTCCTTGGTACTGAACCTCAAAGAAATTGAGCAATTCATTGGACTTACGATAAAAACTATCAAGCGTTAATGTATTGCTAAATTTAAGATGAAGTTTCTATTTATATCCCTTGGAATAACAGTGTTGGGATGTTTAAGGGTAATGTTACTTCTCCAGTTGTGGTATCATAGATAATGTGATCAAGAAGTGATAGTGTCAGCTAAAGAGTACTTAGGAATCAGGAGCTAGTGGTGGGCAAGAGGTCTAGAGGAAGAGACTTAAAAAGATAATATTGAAAAGAAATGCACCTATATTCTGACAGCATACAGGGACAGAGTAACTGCTGTTAGCTCTAGCAGAAGTCTTGGAGTTATTAATATACAGAAGAGATGTAAACACGTTGTAGCAGACCCTAAATAATCGCATAACTGAGGACCTATAGGTATCTGACTGCACCATCAATTGTAGGAGTGGTTTTATGTATGTACATGAGGACAGAATGTGACCCACAGCATACTGTATAGGAAACACCCTGGGCCCACTAGGGCCAATGGAGGGCTTTACCATATCTGTTGGGTATGGGGACAGGATTGTACTCTTCAATCTCATTCTGTGTTGAATAAGATTACTGTGCATGTGCCTTTGGCATTGCCATCTGTTTATATTACTCTGCCATTGTGACTAGCAATCTAAACACATCCAAACACTCTTCAGCCTGGATGGACAAAATAAGTTTGGCATTGTGAAGCTGAGTATCACAATGCCTAACTTTGAAGGGGATAGAAAATCACCATGATTCACAAAGCCCGAGGTTAGGTGCCTAAACTCCTATACAATGAATGGGGAAAGATGAGAACATTAGACTGTAGCTCACAAAAGTCAGCCAGTGGGAGATGCTGATGAAAAGGGTAGGTGCTAAGCCCCACCCCTCTCATTGATGTAGGTGCCTAAATACAGGCTGCAGACTCAAGATTCTCTCATCTGAAGAAGTGGGTTTTGCCCACGAAAGCTCATGATACTCAATATATAATGTTGTACTACTAGGAGGAATGACTGTAGGAATGATAAGAATGGAATTTATGGTGAAAAAATGAGTCACTGTACATTAAATGGAGGCTTTAAATACTTTATTGGCTGTACTGCAGTATATTTATATAACTAGGTTTTTTTTAACAAAACATGATTGGTTTAATTGTTTTTGAATATCTATCAGGCAAAGCTCCAAAAGCCCTGGAGACAAAGATAAGTGACTCATGAGGTCTGCTAAAGGTCAAAGAAAATTGATATTGAAATCAAGAAAACCACAAAGAGGAAATAAAAGAATAAATGTCAAAGACAATGAGATTGTGGAAAGGAGAAAGTTAATAAACCCCCCCCCCAATGAACTAATTATTAAGAGAAGAGAATGAAGTTTAAGTTATGAAATATTTAATAGTAATCCCAGTCAAAACGAGAGCAGATATTTTTATACTGAGTATTGTTTAAAGTGTGGCTATTAACCAAAGAGGTTATCTTTGTGTGCTAGGTTGTAACTGAGTCCAGCACTGGAAAATAGAGAGAGGGACATAGAAAGGGAACATAAGTTCTCCCTTCGCCTCTTTGCCCAAGGGTTCACTTGGTTCATGAATTTGGGCATGATAGTCTGGGACGCCTCTGCATGGTCATTGCTCCCACTTTGAGAAACAGGGTAGAGGAGAATGGGAAGTGGAGAGATCTTTGACTCTTACCATCATGCAGGCTAGCAGAGCGGTGTGAGGATGGGGCAATACTATATAGTATAAAAGGCAGCAGTAAATTTCTTGCACCTTGGAACAAGTAGAAAGCTGGGAATGAAATAAAAGCTCATCCTTCAGGCCTTCACTGCGCACTAAGCAGAATCAAGAGGAGATTCCATGTCATCCCAAATATATTCTGCAGTCTTTTGTTTGCCTCCCTCTGAAGAAGATGGCCATGGCTGGAGTTGGGACACTGTACACGGTGAGCCCATGTTCTGAGGTGGCTATGAGCATTCTCTCTCAGGTTCTGTCTGGTTCTTGCTCATATGCTCAGAGGTTGACTGATAGCCTGCATGGGTTTGTGAAGGAATTTTCCTCTGGTCAGACTGGCAGCATGATTTCCAGGACTGTCTAGGTATCTCTCAGTCATTTCTCTGCAACTTCAGGGGTTTTAAGCAGTGGTGCACCTAGGTTAATCCTGTTATTGCAGAGTGGCAAAAAATAGTAGACTCCAGTGGGCAGTAACGTTTTTGTCTAACTTCTAACTCAGGATGTTGGGTTTAGTGTACGGGTGCTGGGTAGCATTGGTAGGCTGCACGGGCAGCAGGTGAAGGCCTGGCTTGGGGAAGCGAACCCCAGCCCCAACTAGAGTCCAGTTCCTTCTTGGCTGCTGGGCTCTGCCCTGCACCCCATGTCTCTCTATTATGGCTGTTGCCACCCCACCCAAGGCTGGCACCAGCCCTGGGAGCAGCTGGGCAGCTTGGTGGCCCTGTCCCTGGGAGCAGTGGGCAGCTCGACTCTGGCCCCTTCCTGGCTGGCTGGAGCACTGGTCAGCCAGGCAGCTGCACTGCAGCCTGAACCTCAGCTTTCCCCAGCTGGTGTGAGCATAGTGGGCATGGCCATCCCAGTCTTTTAGGAAGGCAATGCCTTCCCTTGCCTATATTATCCAGCACCCATTGTTGCCCGTGATATAGAGAAGGTATTGCATGATCTTAGGGGACTAATATTATTCTTTGTAAATACGACTGAGCCAGAATTATTTCCCCGAAGCTATTTACAGCCCCACACACAGAGCTCAATCTAACCTTACTTTGTATTTTTTATGATACATGTTCCTAGGGCCTCATTTTCAAGCAAACCAAACAAAGATAAAAGCTTTTTATTTTCATGCCTGTTTCTTACCTTTAGTGATATCTGCAATATATTGTCTTGTTTATCTTGTTTTCCATTGCCAAACCTGCTGGGCAATGTTGAGCTGTCCTTATAGCACCACCTGCCCCTAACAAGCACCATAATACTCCCTCTCTGGTGCATTCTAACGGGCAAAATGTATCTAGTGGGAAAATGTGGTTTCTTCAAATTTGAAATTTTATAAGAAAACATAGACTGAGGGAGAAATACAGTTGCCCAATTTCTTTTTCCTTATAGGCCCACCAAAGCTCATTCTTGCTATTATTTTCATAATGTTCTTTAGGGAACTGCTGCAATTAAAATTCCTGCCCTAGTCTGTATTTTTTCCTAGCCCTTTACCTTTGGCTTCCTTGCTATAAATTGTATTTTAGGAATCATAGGAAATCTCATCCTCTAGCTAGGAGACTGGACCTGGCATTTTAGTCATGCCCTTTACAATCAGAGTGGTACTGAACCCAAGTCACAGCAGAGGAACTCCCTGAGATGTGTGTGGCATTAAAAATACCCCTTTGTCGTTAATTCCAATGTATCTGGATAGAGTAAAATTGCACTGTCAGAAAAGCTAGATTCAGTATAGCCACTAATTTTCTCAAACACTGCCAAGCTAATACTGTACAAGCCAAGATATTTAAAACCCAGAGAATGGAAAATCCAAGATCAGCAAAAGTGCTAAGACATAGTTCCTCTCTCTTCCAAAACATTGAGTAAATTCTCCTTACTAACCTATCCTCCTAATGAGTCTGCACTGACCTATAAAAAAGGGAATTTAAAGCACTGGTTGGGTAGATGCTAATGCAAAATAATTTGTTATGCCCAATAGCCTTCAAGAATACATGTGCAGGTTGCATTCTAAGTACTTTCCAAATACTCCATCCTCTTGCAAATATCTCTATATTCTGTGCTATTTATTAGGCTAATAGGCTTAAAGAAACCAAAGCAATATTTTAGAACTTGTTCAGTCTGACTGGATCTTGTAAATAATACAGCCAAGTCATCCTCTTACCTTTCTTACAAAATAAAGAGGAAAACATTCCTCTCTATTAACTTACATTAGTAGAACAACTGATAATTCCAACTCCTATTTAAGTCTGTTCTTCTTAAAATGTGGCTCCTTTTTAAACATATAAATTCAGAAACTATATTAGCAGAAATGTGTTTGAATTGGCTCATTACGTTCCACTGCTTAGTTAGAATAACTAGCTCATTTTTAGCAGTGCACTGCATTTGTTCATGCAAGATGCTTTTTCCAGTGTGTGTTGTTCCATGCACAATTTCTACCTAACTAAAATATGTCCAGCTCATCCCACTTTAATCTGGTACTTGGATTCCAAAAATGAGTTGCTGTGGGAAAACTACAAACATGTTGAATTAGGAATCATACATGTGACTCTGCAGATATCAATGGAGTAGCTAACAGTTATGGTGTGGTGGGAAAACTGCAAATTGGGGGTGGGGTAAAGTTGAAGGATTTGAGAAAAGAACTCTTATTTTAACTACTTTTTCTCAGCCAGTGAGTTTCCTGTAAAATAATGTGGTGTGGGGGGAGTGGAGGGTGTTCAGCTGATCTTAATAAGGATTTCAGACTATTTTTAGGCAACACTGGCAATATTAAAAGTCTAGTATGCTGGAATATTATTCAGTGTAAAAGACTGTGTAAATAAAGACTCACATAAGTTGAATCTGCTGTTTGGATTTTGGCTTAAATATCTTTATAACAGAGAGTACTCTGATAGAAATTACAGTTTCTGAGGCAGACATTGATTTTCTTCACAATACTAGAGGTTCAAGATGTTCTTTAAGAACCCATGTGCCATTTCAGATCCTGTATTAATTCTGCTTTTTCATACTCTCCTTGCCCATACCCAACTACTGTGAATGTCAGGCAAGCTTAATAAGAAGTGAGACAGAAGTGCATGCAATTTCTTGAGGTCTACACATACTGTAGGAAACTTAAATAAACCAAGCCACAAAAAGCCCAACCTTCTTTATTTCTAATTTTATTGACAGATCCCATTTTGTGCTTCCCTGTCTAGGTGTTAGGTAAGAAATTATTCTGTTATTAAGTGAATGAACACATCAAAGAAAAATTAAGGAGTACGGAAGAGCACAAGATCTACTTCTGAACTGGTATAAGTACACTCCATTCTGATTATTGGCAGCCTCCAGGGTTGAGAGAAGTAGAGCATTTCAAGTGAATAATTATTGATCTTAGCCCAGGTTTTCAAAAGTAAGTGGCTAAAAGTTAAGCCCCTCAAACAATATTTAGGCACCTAAATAAGTGGACCAACTTTTAAAAGTGCTGAACATCTACTGCAGCTCCCAGCAACCACCCAGCATGTCTGAAAATCTGTTTATTTTGGTGTGTAAATATGGGTTTAGAAGCCAAATGTTAAGCACGCATTTTATAAAATATTGGCCCTGACCTCTGTCTTCTGACACAGTCTTTATAAAATGTTCCATCTATTGATCAAATATAGCTGGTCAGAATAACTAAAGTCCATTTTGATACAATTTGTCAGATTTAGGGCTTGATCAATTGGTCATTTAAGTCAATTGGAGTCTTTTAATTGATCAGCCCTGTAGATCCAGTGTGCCCAAATGGAGGCTTGCAGGATGCATGCAGCTCTTGGACAGGTTAGTTGTGGTTCACGGAGCTTGTGACTTCAGCTCTATGGGGTGTGTGGAGAATGAGGGCTTCCCCCTGCCTTGGGCCCACATGTTGCTCATGGCTCCAGCTCCAAGAGGTAATGGAGGCTCAGGGCTTCATTCTGCAGTGGGGTCTTGAGTCCCAGAGGAGGAGGAGAGCTGGTGCTGGGGAATTCAGCCCCGCAGGAGGAGAAGAGCTAGTGCTGGGGCTCCAGCCCTATAGGTGGTGCCTAGTCTTTGGTTCAGCTGCTCATGCTCAATATAACAAGACATTGCATCAGGGTGGTGCTGTGCAGACCTCGTGTGCTGCTTACTACAGACTGTGTTTACTGTTCAAAGTTGCATTTGAATGGTTTTAGATGTAAGTGTTAACCATAAATTAATTTCATGGATGATAATGACATCTTTAAACTGTAAAAAATGTAAGTATGAGGAAGAAATATTAAGTTTTCAGTCAGAACGGGAGGATGATTTTGCATTCACTAATAAAGGTTGCAAACCCTCCTGCCTGATCAGCAGTGCATCACTCTCTCACAACAAAAGAAGCAACCTGAAATATCACAATGAAATAACTCACAATAATCTTTCATGTAAATACCTTCCTGGATCAGAATTAAGGAAAAACAAGCTAAACACATTAAAATTATGCCCCAACAGACACTACTTTCTGCCTTCAGTAATGAAGCAGACACAATAACTGGCGCTGGTTTTGTTATGGCATGGAATATCATTTATGCTAAACATCCATATTGTAATGGAGAATTTGTTAAGAAGAATATTGCCCAAGTGGTTTCCATTTTAGATCCAACTAACATAAAGCTTCAATGACTAATTAGCAAATTCCAATTTCATGACACAATATGTAGAGGAACAACTCCCAGATCAGTGCTCATGTTGTAAGCAAGATGAAAAAGATCTAAAGAAATCTCTAGCAGTCAGCCTAACCATCGCCGTTGAATCCCCAGATGTTCAAGATAAACCACAACTAACATTTGTTTGCTATGTTTCTGCTGATGCAATTGTGGTAGAAGAAATTTTGGATTAGTGGCACTAAAAGAAACAACCCAGAGTGTTGACATAAAGAACACACTTGACCAAGCATTGACAAATGCCACTGTACCAGTGGATAAACTTGTCAGTGTTGCAATGGATGTTAACACCATTGCACGCTGCAATAGTGGGGGAAAAGTAGGCCTTATTATACACTTCAGAAGAGCTTTTCCCTGTACATTGCATCATCCATCATGAACATCTCACAGGCAGATACTTCAAGTATGAAAATATTATGAAAACAGTCCTAGAAATTGTGAATTTTATCTGTCAAATGGGAAGACTTATCAACAGTTCAAAAATTTAACTGATGAGTTTAAAGATGAACCAAACAATGTCTCTTTCTACTGTAGTGTGAGATCATTATCAACCAGCAATGCCTTAATCAGGTTTGTGGAACTCCAGTAACTTATCAATGCTTTTCTTGAAGAAAAGCAAAAGTCCCATCCACAACTGGAAGATGAGCAATGGATGCAGGATCTGATGAATTTCACTGGTATCATCATCTGCAAAGTCCCAACTTGACACTCTAAGGCTATTTCTACACTTCACTCTGAACTCGAAATAAGATATAAATACTTGTAAGTACTTATTTTGAGTTTATTTCAAAATAGGCTATTTTGAAATAAATTGCTATTTCAAAATGAAGTGCTATTTTGAGATATCCCTTAACCCTCGTGGAATGAGGATTATCAGGATGCCAAAATAGCGCACCTGTTATTTTGAAAAATATTTTGAAGTAACAGGTGGCTTTTGAAGATGCGGGGTAGCTATTTTGGGATACCTTAGACATACCCTAAGGCTGCATCTACACTGCACAGTTATTTCGGAATAAGCTATTTTGGAATAGTTATTAAAAAATAGCTTATTTCGAAATAGCACGTTTACACTGCAGGGAAGCCTCAAAATTAGTCCGAGGCAGGCTTCCCTAATGTAGACGTGCTATCTCAATTTAAAGCCCCAAGAGGAATAATTTAGAATGGCCATGGTGAGAGGCTATTTCAAAATAGCAGAAATTTAGACAAGCCAAATTTTGGAATAGCCTGTTTCAAAAAAGAATCGAAATAAGATATGTAATTTGTGTAGTGCAAATTGCGTATCTTATTTCCAGTTAAGGGTGCAGTGTAGACGCACCCTAACAGAAAAATAGCATTATTTCTGATATTACTCAGACAATCTTCAGCTTCCAGAACAAGGTAAAACTTCTGCAAAGAGACCTTAGTGTTAAGAGACTTCAACCACTTTCCCCATCTCAGGAGTAGGGAAAACACTTTCCCTGAAATCAAAGTAGAAGATCACAAACGTGAGGAATAAAAAGGTAAATCACAAGGGCTGCTTGGTGACTTTCAGACCAGGACTGAAGATATGCAAAAGCTGTGATCCTGCTTCATCTTTCTTGTAAACCCATTCATGGTTTAAGTGATCAATGACAGCTATCCAATTCCCAAAACCATGGTTACAGAAATATCTACTATAGAAATGCAAATCTAGGAGAACTAGGCTCTAAAGATGATGCATAAATCAGTCTGCAATTGAGTTCCAGGAATGAATTATCCTCAACTCAAGAAGATTAGTGTATGACTCACTTCAGTTTTTGTCACAACATACTGCTGTGAATTGCTGTACTCTGTTTATAAAATCAAAACATTGTGCAGACCTTACAAATGAACATATGACCGAGCTCCTCCATACCACCTTGACAATGTATCAACCAGATTTCTGAAGACTTATGACCAGGATGGAGAGCCACAAGCCCTCTAGCTCTAGCAGTACTTAGTTGTGATACGGTAAGTAGGATGATAATATTTTTGAAAATGCATGTGTAAAGGTTGTGCATGTCTGGTGTCTCTCGAACATCTGAAGATTATTATATGTGGCTCTGAGGGTCAGTAAGATTGGTCACTCCAGTTGTAGATAGTAGCATTCTTGGCTCTGGACCAATAAGTTAAGGGTTTATGTCTATCTCCTGAACTTGGTCAGATACACATTCTTGACACTGCTGTGTATAAAATGAGGAGTGTGCACTGCTAGAGCAGCTGCCAATGAAAAAGAATTGTTAAACCTATGTCACTACTTCTTTTCTCTCTAGGAGGAGTCCTGGTGGAAATACGTTTATTTTCAACAAAAGTTGTTTCTGAACACTCTGATTTGTTTATTATAAACATTTTTATTCAATCACTATGAAATTCAGGCCCGGGGCAATCATTTGTCCAGCTGTTGGAAAGCTAAATCAGGCTAAATTTTAGCCAAAAAAAGAAAAGTATAAACAACATTGTACCACTCACTAATAGTTTAGAATGAGATCATAGTTTAGCTAGCTTCAGTGAAGCCTGTCTCAGGACTATTTCATGCCTGGGAACTCCTCTCCCTGAGCAGGTGGTAAATGTTTTAAGTAGCCTGAAAGAAAGCATGGCCATTAAGATAAGTCTTTTCTCCAAAACAAACATATTTCCCTTCAATCAGTGGGTATTCTGAGGTACCTTCCTGAGGTAACTGCTTTTGGGACACTGTCAATCAGTTCCAGCTACAGGAATCTTTCTCCCTAGTGCCCACGTCAGTCTGTTCTTTCCTTATCCAATGAACAGGTTGAATGAACTCCATGACAGTAACAATGACTTCTCCCACTCTTTACAAGATGGCAAGGAAGATACATAGGAAGTGCTATCATCCACACGTGGCAGATGGAGACTGAGGGACTTGCTAAAGGATGCAGGGGAAATCTGTAGTGGAGCATGGAAATGAACCCATTTCTGAAATCCCAAGCTAGAACTCTAAGCACTAGACCAACTTTCCTCTCTACATATTGTTTGAATTATGTTTCAAGGAATAAACTCTCTGGTATAGAATCTACTTCTATTGCCTAAAGAATATCACCAGGATTGTGGTTAGATTAGGGTCAGCCCATGCTTTACCAGCTCACAATTATCTAATATATTTATACTGGATTCCATGATAAGACAGTTGGTCTGACATTCATATGCTTGTATTTCTTAAAAAGGTTCCAACACGACTATGTATATACTAAAAATGGTGAGTTATTAAAATGCCTATTTGCTTCACTGCACACATGTGCCAAAATCAGGATTTACTTCTGAATACCAAGTGCTTGAGCAACCCCCAAGTTGTTACATGAGTAGAAGCACTAGTTAAAATAAATGGAGTTAAGGGCATTACTCAATCTGAGGTAGCTATGTGTAAGAATTAGAGAAGCTAGATATTCAAAATTGCCTAACCTCAGAACTCCTCTGTATAGAGATGCTTGGGTCTTAATCTGTAGTTCACTTAATTTCTGTTATATATGGTACAAATGGATTTAGGGGCATAAATCCTAGCATTGGGACTGCAGTGATGCACAAAACTCCTGCCAAACCCTGCAGACACTTACAAATTGCTCTGCACCAAAGATTTTGCTGTAAAAGTTCCCTGCACACCAATATTTCTGCTTCCGGGCATGTGCAGGGCTGCCTCCCTTTAGTCACCTGGTGTCTTATCATTTGCCCAAACCCTAGAGCAATTCACAAAGTGGGGGAGGACAAGTGTTTTCTTGTATGGAGCCCCCTGGGCATGCCTATTGGATTGGGCCTTTCAGGCAAGTTCACACACAACAGATGTAGGAGGGAAAAGAAAGAAGGGCCTTCCCTTATTATATTAGGGTACTCACCTGGGATGTGGTTTTGTGAATTACAAAGATTTTCTAGGTGCTAAAAGTTAGAAACTGCGGAATGAATGAGCAAATGGAATTAGGCTCCTAACTTGTATTTGGGCACTCAGCCCTATGAGCATCAAAACATCTAACTGCTGTTGTGCATCAAAGCCAGTCTTATTCTAAATTATCACAAATAACACATCATTCCTATTTCTAGCCATTGTATTTGTTTGTTGAAATATTTTCATGCTCACTTTAAAAATCAATCAATCAACTATTACTGCTTTTCTTAAGCACTTCAAAGCTTCCGCGTTTCCTACATCATTGATTTGCTAATTCCCTTTAGATCAGGACACGTTCTGAAATCCTCATGAGCTACTTATATTATCAGCCCCACAGATCCTCATTATGAGCAAATGTCAACAATTTTTTGGCCAGATAGGAATCTTAATAGGAATACGGCATACATAATTTGAGGTACTTTTGCCTCTGATAGCAGAGAATCACAGACTTAGATCCATCTTGTAGTCTTTATTATTATTTATTATTACTATAGAGACTACAGGCCCCAGTCATGTACTTGGACACATTGTGCTGGGTACTATCTCTGGTATTAGATTGTATTTATCACTGATACTGTTGTGTAGAACCAAGAGAATTCTGTGAGTGATATTAAACTAATGTCCCTTCTACTTTTTTTCTTTATGGGGGAGAAGTCCAAGTTCTCAACAAGTCTGAGGTATAAAATTAATGTCCTGGGCAAAATTACCTTTTTCATTTAAACACATTTTAATGTCCATTAGAAAGTAAGTTATTGGCTCACTCAAAATGACTTCTCACTTTTCCTAAAAATTCCAATATCTAATCTCTTTTTTAATATAATATGGTTTTGTAAGTTATTTTCTGACAGAATTATTCACCTCCTTTAGGGTGCTGTTTCAAGTTGAGTATATATGTTTAGTTATACCTAACTAGCATATATACTTAATATTTTACTAAAATAATACATTTATTCCAATATGGCATGAATATTCTGAGGCTGATAGTGCTCTCTATCAGAGAATTTCACATTCCTTTACAAACTTTAATGAATTAAACTCAGCAAATCCTTATGAACTAATTATAGTACACACTTGAGGGAACTGAAAGTATATGATTTGTGGATGGTTAGAGAGGATGTCTGTGACATAACCAGAATACATAAGAACATAATAATGGTCATACTGGATCAGACCAAAAGTCCATCTAGCCCAGTATCCTGTCTTCCGACAGCGGCCAATGACAGGTGCCCCAGAGGGAATGAACAGACCAGGTAATGATCAAGTGATCCACTCCCTGATGCCCATTCCCAGCTTCTGACAAACAGAGGCTAGAGACATCCTGCCTACCCATCCTGGCTAATAGTCATTGATGGACTTAACCTGCATGAATTTATCTAGTTCTTTTTTGAACCTTGTTAAAGTCCTGGTCTTCACAAAGTCTTCTGGCAAGGAGTTCCACACAACTCAACGACTGTGAGTTGTGTGAAGAAATACTTCCTTTTGTTGGTTTTAAACCTGCTACCTATTAATTTCATTTGGCGACCTCTAGTTCTTGTGTTATGGAAACAAGTAAATAACTTTTCCTTATTTACTTTCTCCACACCAGTCATGATTTTATAGCCCTCTATCATATCCCCCTTCATCTCCTCTTTTCTAAGATGAAATGTCCCAGTCTTATTAATCTCTCCTCATGTCAGCCATTCCAAACCCTTCATCATTTTTGTTGCTCTTTTCTGAACTTTTTCCAATGCCAAGATCTTTTTTGAGACAAGACAACCATATCTTCACTCAATAGCCAAGATGTGGGCGTGCCATGGATTTATATAGAGGAAGTAAGATATTTTCTGTCTTATTTTCTATCCCTTTTTTAATGATTCCTAACATTCTGTTTGCCTTTTTTGACTGCTGCTGCACATTTGGTGAATGTTTTCAGAGAACTATCCACAATGACTCTAAGATCTCTCTCTTGAGTGGTAATACATTATTTGGTCGCTATCATTTTATACATATAGTTGGGATTAGGGACGTTAGAGTTTAAATGATTAATCTTTAGACACTGTCCAATATCAAATTCTCATGATCAAACCAGCGGAATGTGAGGTGAGTGCACAACCCATTGAAAGACTGTACTCAAATAGTAGTTTTCAGTGGTTTGCTGTCAAACTGGAAGGGTGTACTCTGCCACATTGGTTAGTTCTGTGTCTGTTACTAGCCAATATTTTCATTATGACTTGGATAATGGAATGAAGAGTTTGCTTCTAAATCTTGCAGATTTTGCCACCCTCAGAGAGATTACTTGCTGTTTGAAAGACAGGATTAGAATTCAAAGTGACCTTAACAGAAGTGAGAACTGGTGTGAAATCAACAAGATTGAAGTTCAATACAAAGTACTTCACTTACGAAGGAAAAATCAAATACACTCATACTAAATGAGCAGCAACTGGGTATTTCTAAAAAGCATATGGAAGCTATACTGGATCATAAACTGAATGAGTCAACAGTGTGCTGAAAATTATTCAGGGGTGTATTAACAGAAATATCTATTAAACAAGGGAAGTAATTGTCCCACTCAACTCAGCATGGGTAAGACCTATGAGGAATGATTAAATAACTATACATTTAGTTTTGAGAAAAACAGACTGAAGCATAACCTAATCATCGTTTTCAGATATGTGAAGGGTTGTTATAAAGAAGACAGGTCTTCATATCCATTGAAGATAGGGCAAGAAGTAATCGGTTCACTTTGCAGCAAGAGAGATTTAGTTTCTATATTAGGAAAAGCTTTCTAACGAAGTGCTCGCATATGATTGCAGTGGAGGTCTTAGAATCCCCATCACTTTTTTAAGAACAAGTGGAGAATACCTATCAGGAATGGTCTAGGTAGGTAGATTTGGTCCCAGAGGCTTAAATTCATGACTTCTTTAGGTCCTTTTTAACCCTAGATTTCTATGATTCTATAAAGAACTGAATTATTTGCCTGTTTTTTCTAAAACCCTGTCCACACTGCAAGCTTGCATGGGTACAGGGCTCTTTCACAGCCTGAGGTGTGTACTTATCTTTTGCTCAGACACGTGCTTGGGGTTCAGATGTGGACAATGTATACTGTCGCTAGTGTACACATACCCTGATAGTCCTCTGCCTTTTACCATATTGCTTGCACAGTAGTAAAAAAGCCCCATGATCTATGTCTCATAAGACATGTTTCAGCAGGCCAGTCCATTCCCACTTTCAAATTTACTTGGGTACATATGTTAGTTTCATAACCATTTAACTGTATTCCCACAACGTTAATTTGTGTCATATTCAATCTAAGTACTTGATGTCTACTGGTAACCATGAATAAAAGCCTGAACACCAGCATGATATGTCTGGAGAAAGTTGTCTAATTATCAAGTGGAAAGACAATAATTTACACCTTGCTCAGTATTTCTTTGAAGTAAAGAGAGCTTATAACTAAAAGGGAAGAAAGTAAAAACAATTCAGGAACATGTCTGTTACAATGTGATTGAAACAGACAAAACGAGTCTTCTGATTCTGTTAACTATAGAGGAGTGTGAGTTGTTTAAGACAGCTGGCAGTATGTATAGATTGTTCATATCATACTATAAGAGATAAGATTAAAAAGACTGAGATTCAAATTCCTCGGAGCATTTATTTCAATTGGTACAAAGAAGTTTGCAAAAAATGGGGTTTCCCAAACATGTAAATCCTGCCACCTAAATGTAGGTCACTCAGGGTGTGTCTACACAGCAGCGTTATTTCAAAATAATAAAGTGAGTGTCTACACAGCAAGCCCATTATTTTGAAATAATATCGAAATAATGGGTGTCTTGTTCCAGATTCTGTAACCTTCATTCTATGAGGAATAACGCCTATTCCAAAATAGCTATTTCTAATAGGGCATGTGTAGACAGGGCAGCTGGAGTTATTTCAAATTAAGAGGTCTCTGTGAAATCCCACAGGTGCCCTGCTGGCCACTCTGTCCACCCTCATCAGAACTGTATAGCTTCCCTTCCCCTGAAGCCCTTAAAGTTGCAGCCTCAGGGGAAATACTATGTGGCACACAGCAGGCCCTGACAGCCCTGAGCCACACAGCAGCTGCCAGACTAGTGCTTTCTGCTACTATGAGCAACCCCGTTGCTCCCACTGAGCCATACATGTCTGCATGGGAGCCAGCAGCCAGCTCCCAGGACACTGGCTGAGGAAGGAAGAGGCATGCACCTTGCTGGTTGCGTGTGGAGATCCTGGACCTCATTGAGGTCTGGGGAGGACGCAAACCTCCAGGATTTCTGCATGAGATGTAGGAATACGGATGTCTATGGCTGGCTGGCCAGTAGCCTGGCCACCAAGGGCCACATGAGCACTCAGGAGCAGGTGTGCATGAAAGTAAAAGAACTAAGACAGGTCTATGCCAAGGCCAGGGAGTACAGCTCCTGCTCCAGGGTGGCACCACAGGCCTGCCTTTACTACACTCAGCTGCACCACATCCTGGTGGGGGGTGGGTCAGTCCTTGCCCCCCATTGTGGACTCAGGGTTGGAGACGCTTGTTGTGACCCTCCTTGGGGGCACAACGAGCGAGGAGGAGGAGGAGCTGGATGAGGCCAGCTTCAGCTCGATGCCTGCCAGCCAAGAGGTTATACTTGCTCCGGAGCCAGTATCCCCGACCCAGAATGTCTCCTGGGCATTGTCCCTCACTGCCCACCCTGGGGAAGGCCCCTCAGGAGAGTGCCATTACTTTCCCTAGACACACACAAGTGGAGATGGTGGGCAGTGAGGGGCAGCTGTGCACTCCTCACTAGGCCTTCTTGGCCTGGAGATTGCACAGCAGCCTATGCTTGCAGGTGCATGTGGAGCGCCAGTCTGGGGCACACAGCCCCAGGAGGCCGCAACAGAGGATCCTTCTACTCTGGCTCACAGTGTGTCTGGAGAGGCCTGCCTTACTCCCGACACTGGGGTAGGACACCCTCTCACCACAAGCCACCACTAGAGGAAGGCTGGGGACATGGAGATACACAGACACACAGCAGAGCCACACAAGGCACACGGGCATGCCCACACTCTTGGGGCAGCATCTGCTCCCAGGGACAGTGCAGCAAGGTGCAGGAGTGTCTGCCACTCACACACACCTCCCCTTCCCCAGTAGCCTGCCCCCTCTCCTCCGGAGTGGAGGGATACAAGTCCTCTCCCTGTGGGATGCCGCTACTGCTGGACCCATCATGTGCACGGCATGGAGGGAAGCTAAACCACGCCATGGCTTCCCTCCTGCCCCCAGGTTCCTCGTCTGGCTGGCACCTTCCCATGCCTGCTTGTCCCTGGGATGTGGGGATAGTGAGGGCCCCCCAGGGGCATCTGTGTCCCTGCAGGAAAGAGCCAACTGTCGAGGCCACAGATGGCCTTGTTCGAAGCACATCACCTTTGTCTGACCTGAGGACTTTCCCTCTTGGCTCAGAGATTAGTTTCGGAAGCCTGCAGAGCTCCAGAAAGGTATCCTTCCACATACGGAAATTCTGGGGGCACTGCTGGTCATCCCATCGCTCCGGGATGATCCAGTCCCACCAGTCCAAGCTGGTGTCCAGGAATCAGTGGTGCATGGTGTGCAGGGGAGGGCGGGTGGGGTTCAGCTGCATGAGCAGCACCCAGGGAGAAGTGAGGAATAGCCCCACAATGAGCTTGGGGTCCCGTTCCTGCAGGGCCTGGAAGGCATCCTGCAGAAACTGCAGCAGGAGGTGCACAAAGACAGATAAGAGCTGTCAACTGCTGGGAAGCAGGTCCGGCTCCATGGCTAGAGTGCTGTGGTGTCTGCAAGGGCAGCCACAGCAGGCAAAGGAAAGGTTTTGCTGTCCCTCTAGGAAGTAGGCAAAGGAGGAGAGTCTGAGACACAGCTGTACAGGGGGGCGGTGGGGGAGGGGACTTTAAGCTTGAGCTTCAGATAGCCTCAGGCAGCAGCTCCAGGAAGAGAGTGCTGTCCTGGTGCCCTGCCTGAAGTGCTTCCGAGTGGCCTTAATTGTGATTCAGCATCCAATGAGTGTGGACACTCTGGCTACGTCTAGACTGCAAGCCTCTTTCGAAAAACAGTGTCTAGACTACAACCAGTACTTTCAAAAAAGCAAGCCACTTTTTCAAAAAGAGAGCACCCAGGCAGTCTGGATGCTCTCTTTCGAAAAAAGCACAGTTTGCATTACATAGCGCCTTTTTTCGAAAGAGCACTTTCGAAAAGAGGCGTTCTTCCTCGTAAAATGAGGTTTTCTGCAGTCGAAAAAACTGCCGCATTCTTTCGATTTACTTTCAAAAGAACGCATCAGCAATCTAGATGCAGGGGAAGTTTTTTCGAAAAAAGGCCACTTTTTTCTCGAAAAAACCCTGTAGTCTAGACATACTCTCTATTTAGAAATAGCTCAGTATTATTTCAATTGGTATTTGCTGTGAAGACACACTATTTTGAAATAAGCTCTTTCAAGATATAAATGTCAAAATAGCTTATCCAAAATAAGTGTGCAGTGTAGACATGTCCTCACAGCATACTGAGAAGTTATATTTATCTGTTTGTACTTAGATTGAATTGACAATAGTCTTGGTGGACCTGATTCTGCTCCCATTGGTGGGACTTCTTCATTGACTTTAATGAAAACATCTGAGCTGGTAGTTTTAAAATTCTCTTAAAAGAGTTTGAGTGGATATAATTCTGTGAATTCTAAAATCCAACAAAATGCTTGTATTCTGAGCCATGTTTTATTTGTGTGTTTAACAGTCACAAATCAATGTGAGCAGGGAAACTCAGAAAATAGTGTTAAGGTGGCATTTCAGTGGCAAGGACTTTATTACATGTTGTTTATGTTGTGACTGGTATTCTCCATTAGTATTAAGATGTAGCATGTCAAGGCAGTGAGATTTTCGGGACGTGTAGGGAAGTAAGCATCAGTATATCTCAGATCCTTGTTGTCTTCAGTGATTCTGTAATTTAGCTGAATCTGCTATTAATGTGTACATTGGGGAGGTTTTTTCCCCAGCAATCTCTACAGCAGTCTGCTTAAATGATTCTGCTTCTACTACTGATGCTTAGTAGTCACAGCTATAACCCAGAAGGAGGAAACGCAAATTGAAGTGCTAATTTACAGCCCTTAAACTTCTGACAGAGAGTAGTGAAAGCTTTTGTGAATATATTTTGATAGTTTTTGAGGGGGAGTGCATGAAGTGTGACTTAAAGGGAAAAAATATTCTGTTCCTTGGTTTTAGCAGCAATTTCATGCACTGTCTCAGGTGCTATAGTAATACCTTCCTTGAGCTTTAAATATTAAGGCCTAGATTTTAAAAGATAGGTTTTTCTTGGCTGAGATAGAAAGGCCTAAGTCAGGGCTACTCAACACATGGCCTGCGGGCTGCATGTGGCCCATGGCCTGTTTGTTTGCAGCCTGCAGTGCGGTTTAGGTTTAAGCAGGGCTCAACACACAGCCCACAGGTGGGATCCTTTGGACATGGCCTCCACTGGGAACATGCTCCACAATGGCAAGTCAATATAATGGTGTTCTGTTGACAGGCGTTTTAGTACTGAAATTCCTGGACTGTTGTTGCTCATTAAAAGTGCTGTCATATGGGTGGAAATTGGGTAAATATTGTATTTTATTAATATCAGCAGATCTGACTTAAATGGGGCCTGTGTGTTGTATAGTCTTGCTTTGTATAATCTTTGTATTCATGCCCGTCAGTGTGAAAGAAGCTATTTGCATATATTTGCATTTATATTTGCATGTATATGCACCCACACTTAAGTTGCAGCCCTTGGCATGTGCTGTATCATTGTGACCCCCGGGGCTTCCAAAGTTGAGTAGCCCATGCTAGTGGTATGTATAATCCTATGACCATGCAGAGGTCTTTCAGGGGATACATCTACATTTGCCTCCTTTTTACAATAGGTTACATAAAAAGCACTAGCAAAGTCAGTACAAACTAAAGTTTCATACTGTGACTTGTTTGTATTGCTCAATATACTATACACTGAAATATAAGTACAATATTTATATTCCAATCAATTAATTTTGTAATTATAAAGTAAAAGTGAGAAAGTAAGCAATTTTTCAGTGACAGTGTGCTGTGACACTTCTGTATTTTTATGTTATTTTGTAAATAGGTTTTAAATGAGGTGTAACTTGGAAGTACATAAGATAAATCCAACTCCTGAGAGGAGTGAAAGGAGTACAGTTGTCTGAAAAGGTTGAGAATCACTGATTTAGACAGCAAAGTCCTATTTTCAGAAGTCACTTACAGCCCTTAGGGCTAGAGTTACACAGAGGATTCAGGCATTGTAATACCTAACTTCTTGGAGCCATGGTGTCTAGTGGAATTCACTGCTTTGAGTTAGATGCCAAGGTTCACCATGCCATTTATGGAAACAGATGTTAAGAAAAGGATGCTTGGAAGCCAGCATACTGAACAGGAAGTCACCCATGCTAGTCAGGAGAGAAAAGTAGATGAAAGGGGTGGGCTTAGGATCCAGATCCACTTAGGTAGCTAGCTCCTATTGAATTGAGCCCGAGGTTCTGGACTGACAGGTTGTAAGGGGCACTGCAAGAATCTCAGTTATGAGCGCTCTCCTGAAGTTGAGTTCCTAAGCTAGGCCAACCATGTCTTAGGAAAGACCAAAAACAGAGAGAAATACCATCTGACCCTGTTACAGTTCTTAGATCCTCACTTTGTCTGATTTAAATAAGGAACTTGAAGAGGCAGACACATACAGGCATCCTTCCCTCCTAGTTTGAGACCCTGCTGGGGTATCGGCATGAGCAAGAGCTCTGAGAAACACACTGGCTGTGTCAGGTCTTGAGCAGCTTTTTTCTTGCCCGTGGGTGTACACAGAGAGACCACCTACAGGATTAGGTACTGCTGCTGAGCAGTGGTTTTCTGAATGCCAGTGGTGCATAAATATGGGGCTTAGGAGCCTAAAGATACAGTTAAAGGCCTAGGTTCTGAATACTCAAAGGGAGTAAGGCTCCTAATTTCCAGTCAATTAATGCCATGTGACCATTCAGCCCTAAAATTCTGAGCCAATTTTGGGCTTGTCAACATGACTCTGCGTGGTTATGTGGGGAGGGGAAGTTAGCTGCAGCCAGGCTTGCCAATAGGGGGAGGGTAAGTGAGCAACTGCCTTGGGGCCTGGCAATTCAAAAGGGTCCAGGGCTCCTGTCCATTGCTGCCACTACTGCGACAACAATGGCAGCCAGAGCCCTAGGCCCTGTAAATTGCCACCGGAGCCCCCAGCAGTGCACTCGGGTCGGCGCTGAAGGGCTGACAGGAGGAAGCTATCCCCCAGTCCCTCTGCTTCTGCCCAAAGCCCCAACATTTCTGAGTATGTGGAGCTGCCCCCTTCCCCCTTGCCCAGGGGCCTGGCTATTCTGTTGGCTCCCCTGGCTGCAGCACTCAAGTGTTGTGTTGTAATTGCCTTGTGTGAACTCTGCTAGTGTAAACTTTTTAATTAATCTTAGCAGAGTCTACCTGGGCAAATACAACACAGTGATTTAGTACACACTGCAATTTCTCCTCTCTCTCCTCCACCCCTCCTGTTGTCTGCACTGTAGAGCTCTGTAGACAAACCCATAGATGTTGAAATCTACTAGGACTTGCAATGCTAAGCACACTAATGCCTCTTTGTCTAAAACATTTGCCTTTTGGAAACACTTCCAAAGCATTACTACCTTAGACACTGGTAGGAGTCTTGGAACCCCCAAGATGTATTTAGTCATGCAGAAATCAGGAAACTGCTAGCCCTACTGTAGTGCATACACGTTTCTCAGGTTTGCAAGGAAAGATCAATTTCAGATTAAAATTCAACAAAAGGAAAAAGACACATATTTGGACAGTTAGGTAGGCAGAAGGATACATCGGCAAAAAGGAGGCCTAGAAGAAAAATGGTTTTTGCATTCATAATTGCTTAATAATGGAATGGGTGACATATGATGGTAATGTCACTTAATGGACTTCGGGAATAGGCTCAGGTACTCTGGTGCTGAGGACTTATATAAAATGAATTAGTGTAGAACTGATGCCTACTCATGCAGCCTCTATTTCATGTGACAAGTGGTGTAGCCATCACTAGGGTAAATCAAGGTGAGCTAGGAATGCAGCACAAGACACTATATTTCTAAAACTAAAATAGAAATCTAAGTAGCATAAAGCAAGATGTAAGCACGCAAATTAAATTACAATAGAACTAGATTTATAGATTCATGGAAGATGAAATGGAAAGAAATAATTGCTCTATTTAAAGCCAGCTCTTCCTGTTATTTTCCAAATGATAAAGAAGCATTTTTGTATGCCTTTTTTGTGTCTGCAGAGTGACAATTGCACCTACCAGCTGAAGAAGCATGTTGCCTAACAAATGACTTTGTTTGAGAATGCTCTGCTGGTGATGAATTATTTGCAAGGCAGTTGGTTCATTTTGCCATTACAGAAGGAATAGTCACTACCTAGGGGCAGTATTGCATTAGTATTTCAGCCATAAGTGTCATTTCTATTGTAAATGATTGGCAGTTTCATATCTGGTGATCTTGTTGAACTAGTCTTCTGGCTAGTCTGCTAAAAATTAAAATCAATTGTTTTCTGACTTGAAGCTGTTGAGTGTCTAAAGGAGGGTTTAGTAATAAAACACATGGGCTGTGTCTACACTGGGCCACTTATTCCGGAAAAGCAGCCGCTTTTCCGGAATAAGCTGTGAGCTGTCTACACTGGCCCCTTGAATTTCCGGAAAAGCACTGACGATCTACTGTAAGAAATCAGCTGCTTTTCCGGAAAAACTATTCTGCTCCCGCTCGGGCAAAAGTCCTTTTTCCGGAAAAGCTTTTCCGGAAAAGGGCCAGTGTAGACAGCTTTTCCGGAAAAGCAGAAGAAACAGAAAAAAGCGCTTTGGACGGCGCGAGACCCCGTAGGAGCCCTGGACTTCCTGGTAGGGAGGCTGCTGGGCGCACGTGGCAGGACCGTGCCGCAGACCCTGCTGCCTGAGCTCTGCCACGTGCCCCTGTGCTGCCCAGCCACCCATCTCACCGCACCATGGCAGCTCCAGCCGGTGAGCCCCCTGCACCGCCAGCGGAGGAGGCCCCCAGGGGCTGCAAAAGGCGGGCTCCCTCCTGGACCCCCAGGGAGCTGGAGACCCTCCTGGACCTATGGCAGGAGGAGGAGGGTCTCCATGATACCAGGTCCCGGTGCCGCAATGCAGACATTTTCGGCCGCATGGCCGAGGCTCTGGCCCACCAGGGACACCCTGCCCGGAACACTGACCAAGTCCGGGCAAAGGTGAAGGAGCTCCGGCTGAGGTACATGTGTGCCAGCGAGGGCAGGGGGGCAGGACCAGACACCTGCCCCCACTACGACCGGCTGCATGCGATCCTTGGGCAGCCAGCCCCGCAAGCCCTGGGTGTCCCTGTGGACACGTGCCAGCGCACCCCCATCATCCGACCCACCGAGCCGGGGGAGGGAGAGGACAGCGGCAGCGCGTCCGGTGGAGAGGAGGCCAGCGTTGCCACCACCCAGCAGGCCCCCTCCAGCAGCTCCTCCGAGGCCGAGGCCGGGGAGGAACCCACTGGTGAGTCTTTGCAGTTTGCACTCCCAAAGGGCGGGGGGCGGAGGGCGGGGAGCCAGGTGCCCAGAGGGAGGAGGGGGAGAGCATGTCACTCAGGCCACGTGAGCTGCACGCTGCGTTGCATGAGGCAGCAAGCAGCACGTGCAACCTCGTGCAGCCTGGTGACCGAGCGGCACGTGGCCGTGGCAGGCAGCTGCAGGGCATGCCTGGGACCGTGCTGCTCACACACATTCGGCGGGACCAGGGGGAAGAGTGGATGCCGGCTGGAACCGGCCAGGGCCCCAGGGACTCAGCCCAGAGCCCCGCACCTCCGCCAAGGGTGCAGCACGGAGAACGGCACACTGTCCCATGCCTGGCTGTGAGGCACAGCCAGCTGCTCCTGGGAAAACCGCAGCGTCACAGTCCTGTGACCGTGGCCCCCTACCGAGCCCCTCGCCTGCTCCCGGTGCCTTGGCTGGTTCCCCGAGGGAAGTCCCCACTGTGGCCACACATGTCCCTGGGCTACCGGCCTTGTGGGAGGGATAGTGGGAGGACAAGGGCCCCTGAGTTTTGCTGCAAGGATGGGACACCCCACCCAATCACTCTTCTGGTTCCGTCCAGGAGATATCCCACGAGGATCTGAGAGCCCAGACCGCCTCTGCCAGATGTGCTCCCAGGCACTGTGTGGGGATGCATCGCGCTCCTGTCAAACACCAGTGATTAGCCCAAAGCTTTTCACAGTCTCCACCGGCAGGGAGTTCCACAGGTGAACGCAGCACAAGCACCCTCCCGCCCTCCACGGGGCCAGGATACAGACCGGTGCTTATAATACTGGAGGGAGGACCCTACTCCAGGGGCGGTCCTCCTTGCCAACATACAACATGGGGGCAGGAGGGGAACTGAGTGGGCCCAAGCCACACAACTGTGGGGTCACCTGGGCTCAGGGGTGGAGGGCATGAGGTGTGGGGACAGTGGACGGCCTGCCTGACTGACCCATCCTTTCTTCTCTTCCCTGCAGCGGGACCCAGCACCAGACCCTCCACTGTGGCAGCAGCGGCACCCCCAGCTGGCCAACCCCGGAGGCGCAGGCTGCGTCAGAGGGACCAGCTTCTGCACCGCCATGTGAATGCCGTGGAGGCCATCCAGGCCTCCATTGCTGAGCGGGTGCAGGGGGACCTGCAGTGGCGGCAGGAGGGCTGGGCTGCCTTCCTAAGAGAGTGCAGAGGGATGCGCACCTCTATGGACATGCTCACGGCACATTTAGTGCACGCCATACATTTGGCATGGCCGGACCCCATGCCCCGCCATCCTCCCGGAGCACAGCCCATGCCCCTCCTATCCCTGCTCCTATCCCAGCTCCTGCCCCTGTTCCTGCCCCTGCTCCTATCCCAGCTCCTGCTCCTGCTCCTGCTCCTGTCCCTGCCCCAGCTCCTGCTCCTGCTCCTGCCCCTGCCCCTGCCCCAGCCCCTGCTCCTGCTCCTGCTCCTGCTCCTGCTCCTGCCCCTGCCCCTGCTCCTGCTCCTGCTCCTGCCCACCTCCCCGTGCAGCCTGCCCGGACGCGGTCTGCCCAGCGTGTGCAGGTCCAGCGCCGAGGAGCGCCGCAGGGGCCGCCCGCAGTAACTGCCCCCTCCCTGTCCCAGTTGAAGGTCTCCCCGTCCCAGTTGAAAGTCCCCCTCCCTGTCCCAGTTGAAGGTCTCCCCCTCCTTGTAAATAAAAAGTTTTCTATTTTTCTGTTCATTCTTGTGTTGGTTATTGTGTTACTGTAGTAACTGTAAGAAATGATTTGAGATGCCAATTAGCCACTTAAATTTAACAGGGTTACAAACTGTGGACAACAAATTCTTTACTCTATCACCGGGGCCCTTTGTAAGTGGTCATTGGTTTGTAGCATAAAGAAATACTGAGACTTTTCAGTAAAATGTAAACCACAAACTATATTTACATAGCTAACAAACAAGCAAGAACGGTTAGAAGATGCACACTACAGATTATTAAACATAGTCTAGGCTCAGGGAGGACAATTGGGTAGTGTTGCTGGCCACCTTAATCCTTTGGTCCTTCCGGGCCTCGGGAGAGGAACAGCCAGGAGATCCCTCGACGGAAGATGACGGCGAAGCTGGCCACCTCAATCCTTTGGTCCTTCTGGGCCTCGGGAGAGAACAGCCAGGAGATCCTCGATGGAAGATGACGCGGCTGGCCACCTCAATCCTTTGGTCCTTCCGGGCCTTGGGAGAGAACAGCCAGGAGATCCTCGACGGAAGATGACGGCGAAGCTGGCCACCTCAATCCTTTGGTCCTTCCGGGCCTCGGAGAGGAACAGCCAGGAGATCCTCGAAGACGACTGGAATCAGGTACGCTGACTTGAGCCTTCCGCACGACCCCGAATCCTCTTTGCTGTTCTTCGGGACAGGCGATGGTGGCCTAAACCTAGCCTAAACTAAAAGAAAAACCCTAACTACGCCCGACGCACCCGATGAACAGTCACGATGACGGCCGATGTGCTTTGACCCGACGCTTTACAATTGGGGAGGCAAGGGAGGGGGTGGGGAAGGGTAGGGGATGGGAGGAGTAGTCTGGGAGACCCAGGCGACCCTACTACGGGCTTGGGCAAACATGTCCACCAGGGCCTCTCTGATGCGCACCGCATCCTGGCGCGCCTGGCGGACGGCAGCTGTGTCGGGCTGTTCCCACGTCTGTGCCTCGGCTGCCATCCATGCAGGGAGGAAGGCCTCCCCACTGCGCTCCACAATGTTGTGGAGCACGCGGCCAATACCTCCGTTGCATTCTGCTCACCCATCTCGAGACGGGTGAGCAAACAACGGAAGCGGCTTTAAACGCCCAAAGGCGAGCTCCACTGGGTTTGGGCCCGGTTGAGGCGGTCGTTGAACCGGGCCCGGTTCTGGTCCGGCTGCCCGTGTAAGGCCGCATTAGCCCGGGCATCGGGGTAGGCGCGTCCCGACCACACAGATGGGCATAGGCACATCCCGACAGTCAAGTCCCGCCGGAAGTAGGTGCCCACCTCCAACCTGCGAAACAGTCCAGAGTTGCGGAGGATGCGGGCGTCGTGTGCCCGGCCGGACCAGCCCCGTAAATGTCAGGAAGCGGCCCGGTGGTCCATGAGGGCCTGCAGAACAATGGAGCAGTACCCTTGCGGTTCATGAAATGGGCCGCTCGATGCTCCCGGGGCCCGGATGGGGATGTGGGTGGCGTCCAGGGCTCCCCCGCAGTTGGGGAACCCGAGGGCAGCGAAGCCGGCCATGGTATCATCCACGTCGCGCGGGCGGATGACTCTCGGGAGCAGGACGTCGTTGATGGCGTGCACGACTTGCAGAAGGGTGCAGAGAAACACAAGGGAACACATCACATACGGCAGGAGTGAGTGTGCGCTCCCTTGGGCCCCCCCCCGATTCCCTCTGTCCTCACACACACACACCAGGGTCCCCCCCCTACGGCCCCTCCCCACCACCACCGGGCCTGTGCAAGGGAGGGACGGCTCAAACCCCTGGGCGACCCAGCCTGGAGTCTTGGCTGTCCCTGGGCCTGGAGTGCAGCACCCTCCCCCCATCCCCCTCCCCCTGGGACTTACCTCCACGAAGATCACTCCGACGGTTGATCTTCCCGCCCCGAACTGCTGTGCCACCGAGCGGTAGCTGTCCGGTGTGGCCAGCTTCCACAGCGCGATGGCGACCCTCTTCTTGATGGGGATGGGTGCCTGCAGCCGGGTGGTGGCTCTCTGCAGCGCGGGGGTGAGCCAGGTGCACAGCTGCAGGAAGATCCGCTTTCTCATCCGGAAATTCCTGATCCATTGCTGGTCGTCCCATAGTCCGAGGACCAGCCGCTCCCACCAGTCGGTGCTGCTCTCGAAACTCCAGACGGGCCTCACCACGGTGGGGTGCTGATGCCACAGGGTTGCCAGGGCCTCCTGGTGAGGGAGTCCATGCGATCTCTGCCTCCTGGTCCATGAACAGCAGGGCACCGGCCTGCAGCATGAGCTGCAGGCACTTGTACAGCTGCAACAGGGGCCCGAGCAGGCACACGGCCACCCACGGCTCCATGGCAGACAGAGCAGGGCAGAAAAAACAAAACTCAGGGAAAAGCAGTTGGGGGCCAAAGGGTGGTGTCCCCAAAACTCAGAGGGCAACCACCGAACCTGCTAAGGGTGCCAGTCCCTGGCAGAGGTCCCAAGGCACGGGAGCAGGAGACCAATGGCTGTCCGGAGAGACCCCTTTAAGCACGTGTCTGAATGGCGCTCTGGCCCCGCCCCCGGAAAGGTCTGGTGGCCTTTGCCCTCTTCAAAATGGCTCCAGGCTTCTGCTTTTCCGGAAAAGCGCGCGTACATGTAGACGCGCTTTTCGGAAAAGCGCATCGTTATAACGGTAACTCCGGGACCAATGTAGACGCTCCTTTTCCGGAAATACTTAAAACGGAAAACTGTTCCGTTTTAAGCATTTCCGGAAAATCATGCCAGTGTAGACACAGCCTTAGAATAAAAAAGGAAACCAAACAAATAAGATGGAAAATCTGACACTGTAGTCCATTAGGGTGAAGAAATCTGGATCTGAGTCTACTCTTGATCAAACCACTGAGAGCCAGAAATTATCACATTAGGAGCAGTAGAAGCATGAATGTCAAGAATTTACACTGATGTAAAACTGCTGTGAAAGCAGAATCATGCCTATGGGTAAAATTCCAAGAAGCATCTAATTGTCCTATGAGCCAAAGTCCCATTGAAAGCTAATTGAAATCCATGTATATTGTTACTTTAATATTAATTGTAAAGTGGAAAGACAAATGACATTAGGAATAAGGATGGAGTTGAATCCTACAACACTTTGAAATGGAAAAGTATCTAAAAATTGAAAAGTAACCAAATCTCTCCACCTAGGTTTTAAATGCCTAGGTTTTAAAGCTGATTTTATAGAAATAAAGTTATGATTTCTTGTGGTTCTTTCATTTTGTATTTTAATAGTAAAGTAATCAAAGATCTGGGGTTTTTTTTTGCCTTTTGTCATCATAATGAAGTCATATCAGTTGCTGACCTAGCTTTTTGAGGAAATAAATCATTTTATTTTACTGATGTATAGGGGAATTTTTTTTCCACACTGGCATATATACTCAGTTGGGAAATAAATTGAAGTTATAGGCTGCCACTGGAAAATAGATTTATTTTCTTTTTTCCCCTATGATAAAGAAATTGCAGCATATGTCACAATTTATGAAGTTCCAAATGTTATACTTTTTTTCTTGCAAGTTAAAAAAAAGGCTCATTTCCTGGTAAACAAAAGTACAAAAAAAATCATCTTTCAGTTTTTGTGAAAAATAATGATATAGCTGAGGCAAACTTGAATAGGGAAAAAAAGTTGGTTTTATTTATTTATTTTTTGCTATAATAGCATTTCATGTTAATGGAGTCCCAAGTGACAGAAACCTTGACCCTCTCTTATTGAAACTCAGAAGTCCTGTCACTGTGCACTGGGCCAAATTTATTACAAAGAATAGCAGTATTGTTTATTTTAAAGTGCTAGTCAGGAACCTACAAAGGATTTCCCTTAAACTTTACAGATAGCAGCAGTAACTTTTTTTTTTTTGGATCTATCCTTGTTGTATATGTGTAACGCTGACAGATCCCCGTTGTTGGCAGGCAGGATTGAACTTGGGACCTTTAAAAGCTAAACATATGAGCTACTATTGCATTAGCAAACACCACATAGCTCTTGGCTAAGACTTTAGCAGACTCATTAGTCTCTGTGATCTCAGTGACACTAGATGGAATAGATCACCACACCCAGAGGTGCGTGGGTTACATATGTATATTAAACAATGTAGTTAGAAGATTTTATTATTGCTAAACTGTCATACAAAATCTTTATTATGCATACCACTGCCATTATGAGAGAGTTCTTCCCTGACAGTATGCCAGTAAGTGTGGTGAACTTTAGAGAGAGAGAGCAGCTTTCCTTTTTAAAAGAGAAATGCGATGTGAATGTTAGAGCAGGTCTACACTTAAAATGCTGCGAGCAGTGTCAATGCAGTGCTATAGCATTTCAGTGAAGATGCTGCTACACTAACAGGAGAGTTTCTCCAGTGTAGTTAATCCACCTCCATGAGAGGCAATAGCTATGTCAATGGGAGAAGCCTTAGAATCATAGAATCACAGAGCTGGAAGAGACCTCAGGAGGTCATCAAGTCCAGCCCCCTGCCAAAGGCAGGACCAATCCCAACTAAATCAACCCAGCCAGGGCTTTGTCAAGCCGAGACTTAAAAACCTCTAGAGATAGAGATTCCACCACCTCCCTAGGTAACCCATTCCAGTGCTTCACACCCTCCTAGTGAAATAGTTTTCCTAATATCCAACCTAGATCTCCCCCACTGTAACTTGAGACCATTGCTCCTTGTTCTGCCATCCGTCACTACTGTGAACAGCCTCTCTCCATCCCCTTTGGAACCTCCCTTCAGGAAGTTGAAGGCTGCTATCAAATCCCCCCTCTCTTCTCTTCTGCAGACTAAACAAACCCAAATCCCTCAGTCTCTCCTCATAGGTCATATGCTCCAGCCCCCTAATCATTTTGGTCACCCTCTGCTGGACCCTCTCCAATATGTCCACATCCTTTCTGTAGTGGGGGGCCCAGAACTGGACACAATACTCCAGATGTGGCCTCACCAGAGCAGAATAAAGGAGAATAATCACTTCTCTAGATCTGCTGGCAATGCTCCTCCTAATGCACCCTAATATGCCATTAGCCTTCTTGGCTACAAGGGCACACTGTTGACTCATATCCAGCTTCTCATCCACTGTAATCCCCAGGTCCTTTTCTGCAGAACTGCTACTTAGCCATTTGGTCCCCAGCCTGTAACAATGCTTGGGATTCTTCCATCCCAAGTGCAGCACTCTACACTTGTCCTTGTTGAACCTCATCAGATTTCTTTTGGCCCAATCCTCTAATCTGTCTAGGTCACACTGAACCCTATCCCTGCCCTCCAGCGTATCTACCTCTCCCCCTAGCTTAGTGTCATCCGCAAACTTGCAATCCATCCCCTCATCCAGGTCATTAATAAAGATGTTGAACAAAATCAGTCCTAGAACAGATCCTTGGGGCACTCTGCTAGAAACCGACCGCCAACCTGACATCAAGCTGTTGATCACTACCCATTGGGCCCCACAATCTAGCCAGCTTTCTACCCATCTTATAGTCCATTTATCCATATTCCCTTATCTTGCTGGCAAGAATATTGTGGGAGACCGTATCAAAAGCTTTGCTAAAGTCAAGGTATATCACATCCACTGACTTTCCCATATCCACAGAGCCAGTTACCTCATCATAGAAGCTAATCAGATTGGTCAGGCACGACTTGCCCTTTGTGAATCCATGTTAATGATTCCTGATCACTTTCCCCTCTTCCAACTGCTTCATAATAGATTCCTTGAGGATCCCCTCCATGATTTTTCCTTTCTGTCAACAGAGCACTGTCTACAGCAGGGGGACAGGCCAGTATAACTGCATTTCTCAGGGATGTGTATTTTTTACACCCCTGTGTGATGTAGTTATACCAATGTAAGTCTGCAGTATAGACATGATTTTAATCAGGGATTGACAATAATAGTGCTGGCTATCATTGATCAAAAGTCTGCAACTTTTTTTCTATAACTTTTTCTTTTGCACTTCAGGCCAGGTCTACATTATAAACTTATACTGGCACAACTACATCACTCAGATGCACCGACAGCCTCCAAGGACCCCCTGGACAATGTGTTTGGGAGGGCCAGTTCTGCTCTCCCAGGAGGGATGGGGACTCGGGTGGAAGGGGAAGGGCCAGAGCAGCCAGCCCTCAGTGCTGTCCGGAGCACATCATACCAGCCTCCAAGCAGCCCTAAGCACCACCGGGAGTGTGGCGCTGGGCTCCCCTGGCCCTTAGTGCTGCCCAGAGCGCATGGTGCTCCAACAGCGACCCCTTGAATCACGCGGCTGTGGGACATCTGCCCTCTTTCCCTTCCCACTCCCAATCAGCAGCCCTGATATTGCTCAGGGATGTGAAAAATCCACACTCCTGAGCAGCACAGTTATACTGACCTAACACCTCCCCCCATCCCAATGTAGACAGTGGTATGTCAATGAGAGGGCTTCCTAACAACACCAGTATGAGAAGCTCTCCTGTCAGCATAGTAGTGACTTCCTTAAAGCACTACAGAAGCACACCAGCATGGGTACAGCCAGAGCTGTCCCATGGAGTGTCACTGAGACCACTTACAGTGAGAGAGAATGAGTTTGCTCTACAACCTTAGCTGAGAACCATCTGGCTTTTACTTAAGCTGTAGAAGCTCATGCACTGAGGTCCTGGGTTGTTTCTGCCTGTAGGTGTTACACTACTGTGGTGTTTTAAGTGTAGATCTACCCTCAGTCATTGTAACACTTGCATTAATTTGTATTTATTTGTTTATTTATTTTTTGTCTTCATTGCAGCTGCACCTAGGGGTCATTAGTCAGAGATTGTGCTAGCCATTGTACAATGAATCTTAATGGGACTACTCATGAGCCTAAAGTTATGCTCAATCATCAAGATTGTCCTGAATCAGAGCTTTATACAGTGCATTTATAGAGTGTGTGCCTGTGTGGAGAATTAGGAGTTCCATCAAAATTACGCTTCATTGATTTATTCTCAGCTGTTTGTTTCTTTTGTGCATCAATTTTCTTTGCATTTTTTCCTTGCATCCACTGAAAGTGACAAGCAAGAGAGAATGTTAGATACTCTTCTCATGATGCTTAGAAAACATGAAAAAAGGATCTGACAGTCGGGACATCCTGTAAAATTAAGACTGCCAGCAGTAGCATATCTCAGACTATACTGACATAATTTTAGAGACTTGCCTTAAAGGCTCTTTGCACTTGCTGCAATCTAATTTAAGATCTATTAAGGACTTGAAACTGAGCACGTAAAATATTGAACAATTAATTTTATGGAGATCCAGAGTATGTTGCCACAAAGAAGTGTGAAAAAATATGTTGGTTCCTAAAAGTTATATTTTCCCCCCTTCCATTGATGACATTTGCTCTTCCCTGTATTTCTTTAGTACTGCTACAATCCATGACACACTTGTGAAAATTGATACTCACAGCATACAGGCCACAAGGAATACATTAGGGCAGTGTAAACTCCCAGAGATGGAGAACACTGTTAAGGCATGCATTTGTAATAGACAGCGGAAATGTCATGTTTAAAACTGCAAAGGGAACCAAAGGCATTAAGATGAGAAGTTACAGCTAACACATACCAGGCAATACATAAGGTTAATAATGACAGCTCTCTGTTTAGAGTGGCACCGCTGGTCATCAGTCAGCAGAAAAGATTTAGCATAACTTTCCTTTTTCTTCAAAACATATTGAGCCAAATTGTAATATTATAATTCACATGGAGTAGGTGTCAGTGTGGTTCTGTGCGGCCCCAGGAGTGGGGCAGAGGGCAGAAGGGAAAAGCAGGTAGAACTGAAAATAGCTTAGCTTAATGTGGCAGGCTAAAAATGCTTCTGCACTGGGGTCTGGGAAGGATAGACAAGTTCTCCTAAAACATACCATAAACTAATTTCTGGAGCTGCTGTAACTGATGATGAAGCAATGAGAACTGTGGGATTTGCTTTCCTCCCTGCCCTCGAAATTCTAGCACTAAGCATGGGTTGTGTGTGGATGCAGGTATCCTAGGAATGACATGCATGTGTGTGTTGCTCTGAAGTGCAGTAGCAGCGGTGGCAGCTGGGCGCCCCAGATGAATCATCTGGACATGGGATAATTGCCCTCTTTGCCCCCCTGTCGGCAGGCCTGAATATCTCAGGGATGTGAAAAATCTACACTCCTGAGTGATACTGGCCTAACCCCATGATGTAGATAGCATTATGTCAATGGGAGGGCTTCTTAATTTCACCAATAGGAGAAGCTCTCCTGTCAGCATAGTAATGTCTTCCCTGAAGTGCTACAGCAGCACCAGTACAGCTGTGCTACTGTAACCCACACTCCTACTGGGTGTGGTTCACTGTCCTGTGTAGTGGCACTGAGACCACTTACAGAGAGAGTGAGTGAGTTTGCTCTGGAGCCTTAGCTGAGAACCAGCTGGCTTTTAGCTTAAGTGGTAGAGGCTCATGCACTGAGTTTGGCTAGCTAGTGCCTGCATTCATGTATACATTACAGTGTAATCATAGCTTAAGAGTGCCAGGAGTTCAAGAATCAAGTTTGTGGCTGATGCAAGAGAAGAATACTCTTTGCAATCTGTGTCAAATTCTATATATTTATATGGCCCCATCACTGCAGCATAAGAATGCCTCACTACCATCAACGAGTTTGTCCTTTCAACAATGTCCTGAGGTAAGGAATTACCATTATCCTCATTTTAGAGTAAATGGTGGTCAGGAACCATGTGACTTACTCAGGAAATTGTGGCACAGCTGAGAATTGATTCTAGATGGAAAACTGTGTCAACCAATTTCCCATTGGCATGTCTATGTAAAGGTAGACAACAATGTCGTCATATAGTCAAGACTCTTTACACATGATGCAGAAACTTTCAAGTGTTCAGAGCTTCAGCACCTAAAAAAATCTCACTCATCACACTGAAAATATAGTCAAAATATTGTGCCTCTCTCTACACATTTTGATATTTCCACTTTTGGCCTGAAAGTGAACCAGAAAGATGCAGAGTTGAGTGATTTCTTTTTGCATGTGAGTTAAAGTTTAATTCAGTTTGTTTTTTGCAGAGATTTAGCTTAGTTCCCTCTTTATCTGAACTCATTCCAAAGGTTAATATCAAACTGGCTTTAAATGTGTAACAGTGCATGTCACCAAAAGTTTAATCACCCCACAGTCAATTTACTGCCAGAACTTTTGTAGACCACATTGACTTTTGAATAGTCATGTGATCTCACAACAAATCTGCAGCAAGAAGATTTCATTTTTTGCTAATCACCTCTAAAACAGTGTTGTTCTCCTTTTTTGCAGAGTACCCAACTTTCAAATGTTTTAAAGTGAGCAGAAAGCAGGAGTATAAAATGCATAATGTCTACACAGGGTGTAATTCACAGAGCAATCTCATTATCAGGAAATAATTGGACTGAAAATATGTATTCAGATTGATGGAGAGGGTTCATTTGTAGTATAATTAAGTGGGAACAGGACTGTGATGCTTTGTTAAAACAATAATCTAGTTCCCAAATTGGTAATCTGAGATTGAAGATTGAAACGTTAATGTTAAGAAGAAAAAAAATGCCTGAATCCTGATTGTATGCATAGTAGAAATGACAGTAAGTACCATAGAATCATAGAATACTAGGACTGGAAGGGACCTCGAGAGGTCATCAAGTCCCGTCCCCTGCCCTCACGGCAGGACCAAATACTGTCTAGACCATCCCTGATAGACATTTATCTAACCTACTCTTAAATATCTCCAGAGATGGGGATTCCACAACCTCCCTGGGCAATTTATTCCAGTGTTTGACTACCCTGACAGTTAGGAACTTTTTCCTAATGTCCAACCTAAACCTCCCTTGCTGCAGTTTAAACCCATTGCTTCTTGTTCTAAGCCATCTATGGGATGAGTTCTTTTTTCCTTGCCTACTCAATCCTTAAATTACCTGAGATGGCCTGTTCTTGTCAGGGTTGCAGAGGCTGACTGGAATCAAGCTGGCAACCTGGGGAGCAAACTCTCTATAGTCTATTACTAATCCCCTGAGCCAATAAGTCCCCCAGCTTGTGTGTTGATTTTCATTATCACTCTGCCACTATTTGTTTACATAAGATTCCCCAAGGAAGCTCCAGCTGGCACTTTAAAATGCAGGTGCTGTTTGTTTGGTCTAAAGTCCATAGTCTTGTAAAAACTCCAACTTGTGAAAATTCCAAGTATCTAAGGCTACATCTACACTGCAGCACTATTTCGTGATACCAAAGGTACCCTGAAATAGCTATCCATGTCTTAACAGCAAGCCTGTGATTTCGAAATATAATGGGCTCGCTATTCCAAGGTCCCTCTAAACCTCATTCCACAAGGAGTAAGGGACGTTTTGGAATAGCAGGTTATTTTGAAATTACCAAATAAGATATTTCGAAACTGACTCAAAATAAGGTACGAAAATTGTGTAGCTTATTTCGAGCTACCGGTACAGTGTAGATACACCCTAAAAGTATTAACTCTAAAAGGCAAAGGTAGTAAGCTTTCTAGAGAGTAGTTTCAACCACTAAAACTTCATAGTTTATTTTTTTAACAGCTAGCAGCATTGACCTTACTCTACTTTTTGTCCTGTGAAACATACTTGACCCTGAATCCTTTCATAGTCTTATTACTTTTGATCGAGAACCTCACTGGTGTACTTGTACATTAAATGTGGTTCTCTGGAGTCATCTTTGTATTTTAGAGTAGATTGAAAGAGACAGGGCAGCCACTACAGGTCAGATGTGATGGGAGATCTGAGTGTCATAATAAGCTGATTTCTTAGTAACTCACAGCAAAGAAGCACACAGGCAGCCAGCTCTTGCAGCTGCTCAGCAGACTGAAGACTGATTTGATGGGGGGAAGGGAAGGAAGAAGGGGAGGATGATTGCCTACCCAGACCTACACAAAGCCCTGGCCAGTCCAATGTTTTATCAGAGTGCTTGACTAATTAGACTCTGCTCTCCCCCGAGATCTGGAGGCAGGTGAATCTTCTTAACTAAAGTGACTCTCTTGACCTCTGACACATCAAGGGTGGTGATGGTGGAGTTAGTTCTTGCTACTGGCACACTGTTATCTTAGTGATTTCTGATTGCAAGGAAAGGTGAATTATTTTTAACCTGAGCTCCTATGAGCTCATTAATAGACTCATTTCAGAGGCTTCTTCCTATATTATCCAATGTATTACCTATAAAAACAGTGCAACGTAGAAACAAGGTACCGTAAGCAGTCTACCTGCACTTACAACTGTTTAAGTGAAGGGTCTTTACCTGTTTAGAAATCTATGTAAAAGATCGATTTTGTGTCAAATTCCTTTGATTCAAAAGCTGCTCCACTCAAAGCAGCCAATGCTATTCATTAACCCCAGCTCTTCAGGACTGCAAGTTTCATGACTGAAGTGTCCTCAAACTAGAACCTGCTATATTGTCCTGTAATCCATTCCTCATAAAAGTATTGCCTTTGAAAAGATGTCCCAGATAGAAACATTGAAAGAATCCTTAGACACAACTATGCAATAATGTATTTTTTTCAACTTGTGGTCTCCATTTATGCCTTATACATCTCCAGGGCAGTTTATAAAATGAATAGCAGAGCTTCAGTTTCACCAACTAATCACCCAGGGAAAGAAGTGGTCTACTGCATAAAATGCCAAGATAACATTAATGCTCCAAAATACTGATCCCACAAGGTGCACAGCACTCTTAATTCCCATTCATTTCATTTGAAATAGACACCATTTATCACACTGCAAGATTTAACTTTTAGATCAGGGCTACTCAACTTTGGAAGCCCCGGGAGCCACAGTGATACTCACAGCACATGCCGAGGGCTGCAACTTAAGTGTGGTTGCATGTGCATGCAAATATATATGCAAATATATGCAAATAGCTTCTTTCACACTGATGGATATGAAAACAAAGATTAAGCTGTGGCACCGGACCCAAATACGGCTTGTGTAAGCCAGTCAGCACCTCTCAGGTTCTGCCCACAAGAGGTAGCCAGCACTTCCCACAATACCCTGGTGCTCCTGGCACCTCCTCCCTGGGGGCTAGAAACGCCAACACCCTGTACATGTCGGTTTCAGCCAGCTCGTTCGTTTGTGTCTTTAAATGCTCACCTCACCTGGGAGATGCCTCGCTGTTGTGGAGCATGTTCCCAGTGGAGGCCATGTTCAAAGGATCCCACCTGCGGGCCACGTGTTGAGCCCTGTGTAAACTCAAACTGCATCGCGGGCTGCAACAAATGGGCCGTGGGCTGCATGTGGCCCGCGGGCCATGCGTTGAGTGGCCCTGTTTTAGACGATGATAATACTTAGCACTTATATTGTGTTTTTTCATCCACAGATCTCAAAGCACTTCATAAAAGCACCGGGTAAGAGCATCTCTCTCCACTTCATAAATAGGGGTAAATCAGATACAAAGAGATTAAGTTACTTGCTCAGTCACAAAGCTGGTCGGTGGCCCAGCAGAAAATAGAAGCCAGGTATCCTTGATATTAGGCTGGGCCTATGAAGTGATGTACTGCAAGTGATCATTATAGTGTCAGCTAACTTTGTAAGGTATGTAATAACAGGCCATCAATAGATGAAAGGAGACTGAGTGGACAAATGAATGTAGTCTAAGGGTCCCAGGCTAAGTGGTTATCGCAACTGGAGAGGGAGAAAAAATATTCAGTGAAAAACATAAACCAAAAAATAATTTTAATCCAAATTTCACTTGGAAAACTTTCAGGTTTTGATTTTAGGGTTTTATTTTTACCATGAAAGCCTGATATATTTTGTTGGAAAGGACAATGTTCCTTGGAAATTTCTGTTAAGAGGAAAAAAGCTATTTTCCATTGAAAATCTTGTTTATTGAACATTTTTTTACCTGCCTGTAGTAATTAGTAGGAGACTTACCTGGTGTTGCCCAGGTCCTTCAGGACAGGGGCTAGCGCTACGGTTGTGTACGTGCAGGACTTAAGGCAGGGCTTTGGGGATGTGTGGGAAAGTGCAGAGGGCTGGGGTTGGGAGGATACAAGAGTGAAGGTTGGGGGGCTAAGGAGGGGCTCAGGGCATGTGATCCCATCCAGCATGGGTCTTTCCTAACCTCCCCCCAACCAAGCCATTACAGGCCTTTTTTCTCCACCCAGCTTCCTCTGGCTGCCAGGGGCCCTATTTTTTTCCCTCCAGCTCCCCCTCCCCACATGCCCTGGCCACCAGGGGCCTTCCCCCACCCCAGCTCGGCAGCCAAGGACTGGAAGGGGGAGATTTGAGACGGGGGGGGGTACTTACTCAGTGTGCTGGCAAGAGGGCAGAGGCCCAGCCCTGCTGGCCAGACTCTTGGTAGTATGGCTGCTTCCAGTGGATACTCTACAGTATAGCTCTCCCCTGCAGACTTGCTTCCCACAGTAAACACTCTCATATCACATTCCTCCAAACAGCAGTCCCTTCATTTGCATATTCAGGAAAACGGTCCTTTTCCTGAGGTTTCTGGTTGTCCTGGCACAACCAAACCCTCACTTTGCTTTAAAGTAGAAGAAAAGGAAGGTGCATACCAGTTTGGTGGTTCTAGCTCTTACCATTTAGTAGGAGTTCTTGAACAAATAGAGGCTATGTCTACAATACAAAGAAAAGTCGGAAAAAGATACGCAAATTGTGGTTTGCAATTTGCATATCTTTTTCCGCTTTTCTTCTGAAAGAGGCTTTTGCAACATTTGGCTCATCTATACGGGGCCAAATGTCGGAAACCCCCCCTCTTTTGGAACACCCCTTCATCCTCACAGAACAAGGTTTACAGGGATGCCAAAAAATGCGTCTGCTTTTCTGAATTTTTTTTGGAAAAGCAGACGCTCTCCTTGGATGTGGCAGAGCTTTTCGGGATACCTCTGGTATCCCGGAAAAGCTCTGTAGTCTAGACGTACACTGACTATCAGACAGACACACAGACAAACAGATACACTCTACTATATATATATAATAAAAAGTAAATGTAGAAGTTTGCCATGGAAATGTTGGATCCTCTTTATCTGTTTCTATTCTGGAAAAATTTGTGGCCTCTCTTAGTTAAAAGACTTTTACAGTTGCTCTCAGCCAACAAAATTTCATTCTTGGTCTCCAGCATCTCCAGTGCTGATCCCCTATTTATGGACTGATCATCACACCTAGCATGTTCACTGAGATTATAGTGTTTCATATGTGAACTACTGATATTTCCACAACTCTCTATGATTTGTTCCAAGGTGTTTTCTGGCATATATATGTATAGTGTGTAGGTGCTACTGGACCACATTTGTGAATTAGCCCCAGTGGAAATTTGGAATTGTCCATCACTAGACATTTTCTAGGACCCATTAGACCAGTGTTTCTTAAACTGTGTTCCGTGGCACACTGGTGTGCCCTGAGGCAGTCGGAGGTGTGCTGCTGCGGAGAACAACAGAGTTCAAAATGGCCACCCTTGCTCAATAATATCTTTTCCCACCAACCCTTCTCCCCCTCCCCCCGACCTTTTTTTTTTTCCTCAACAAAAAATCCTTGGTGTTCTTCATAAAAAAAATTATTGTTTGGTGTTCCTCGGTCTTAAAAAGTTTAAGAAATACTGCATTAGATAGAATAAAAAAATGCTACCCAAGATTTCATTTGAATAACTATTAGATTTGGGGAACAAAACTAATCTGCTATTGTAGCCAGGCTGTGCAACTGCATCATTTTAACATCTTTTGTGCAAGGATATGCAAAATGCATGTGGCTTCTGAAGTATGCCAGAAGCGTGCCAATAGTATAATAAATAAAACACACACAAACAAACAACTACAACAAAGAAATCCCTCCAAGTCAATGCCCAGAAAATGAATTTTGTCATTAGTGTTAAGCCAGTTTTAGCAAAGCTGATGAAATTGGTAACTAGGTAGAAATTTTATTTCACTTTGTCACTGTATGGTCTTTAGTGAAACCATTATAAAAAGATAAGCTGTTTTCTATCTCCACAAGGGATGTACACTCATGGGCTATGTCTACACTGCATGAGATGGCATGTAGAGTATAGGCTGCTACTCTTCACAATGGAAAGCAAGTGGCATCCATACTGCAATGCTTCATTACATGTGGCAGTAAAGGGCTCTGGCATACTAGAGCAAAAGGGGGAAAGCTTTGGTATTGGAGAGCTGCCAGAGGCTTTCCCTGCTACCTCCTCATTGCTGTAACCTTTTCCTGCAGCAGGGAAAGACTCTAACAGAGGACACTACACTGTTAAAAATAGTGTACATGTGGGATGCACCAGTTGGGCATGTAGGGTATGTCTGCACTACATGGCTCTGTCGACGGAGCCATGTAGATGAGCTTTGTAGACATAGGAAAATGAAGCGGCGATTTAAACAATCGGCGCTTCATTTACATCAAAATGGCTGCCACGAGGCATAATGGGGTGGTCGACAAAGGCTTTTGATGTCAACCACGGAGCGTCCAGACTACCACACTGTGCCGACAAACAGCTGATCGGCACAGTGCAGCAGCCATTTTGATGTAAATGAAGCGCCGATTATTTAAATCGCCGCTTCATTTTCCTATGTCTACAAAGCTCATCTACATGGCTCCGTCAATGGAGGACTGTGTAGGTTAAGCACCCATAGCATTTAGGTATGTCTTTATTCACCTGAGCAGTGCCTCAGCATCTAAACTGCTCTTTCTACCCATGTTAAGGCGGAATTTAGTGTATGTGTATGCGTATTTAGTGTATGTGCTCCCCCATCACTGTAAGGAGTATGCAGTGCAGACACACCTATAGGAAGAAACTTTAAAACTTCAGTAAGACCTGAGATACTCATCTACTACAATATTTCTCAACCTCTGAGAGTCACAGGATGGGTTTAGTGAGACTGTAAGTGCAGGTCTGGTGTAAGGGGTTGACAACCAAGGCAACTGTCTAGGTAGGACCCCATACAACTAAGTTACATGCTTCAGCATGTAGCTGGCTCAGGGGGTAGGGCTTGGGCTTTGGCCCCATCCCATGAGGCTGACACATGTAACTGAGCTATGCTGGCCCCTCTGTCATGTGGGGCCTACTTGGCACCCCCTAGGGCTGGACCTCACTATTTTTTATAATTTACTAAATGATATTTAAGGTTGGAGGGTCACAGATGTTGGACTTAATCAAAATGTTGAACTTAACCATTAGTTTGTGATCCAGCCTACTGCAAGGAGCAGTACCATCATTGCATTGTCTCTGGAGCAACTTCGGGGTAGGTACAATGCTGGTCTTCCAGTTGCCTCAGGAATATAGTACACTAACACAGATTTTCATGTCACAGTGTATGCTCCCTGCCATCGTAACTACACTGCCAGGCACACTGAAGAGGTGGGATCAAGGCTCTACCAGCATCCCATCCTGTTCTGTGTATCTGCCTGATATTGGTATACAGTGGATCTGCTCTGTTTTGCATATGCACGAAGTGGTGATATGGTGTACCAGTATAAGAAAGGAAGGAGTGACATGATTTAATAATCTCTCTTGTGCTGGCACACAGGATGGCAAATGATCTGCTCATAATCAGGGTTTATCTCAGTGAGGTGGGCATTAATACATCTCCTCTGAAGCTGGCACTTTTATTAAGTTCATTTTTTTCTACAAATAATTTAAAAGTTCTATGTAGAAATATATAGAGTGGAAGAATGCATTGCTAAACACTACAGGGAAGGCAAACTGATTACCTCAAGTTATAAAAATGTGCACAGCAGACTAATGCAATATTTAACATAGTTTTGCACATTACATGTGGCTATCTGTACTTGTATTAACCACTTGAAATAAGTTATACATGAGTAAGAAGCATCATAAAGCAAAAAGGAACTCTCAGAAGATCGATCCTTAAATTGTCACTTCTCTCCCAAAAAAGCCCATCATGCCCTTAAATCCAGCAAGCAGATATTTCATTTTTTAAAAGAACCAAAAATCATCCCAAACTTCATGATGATAGCAGGCAGTGAATTTTTGATAGACAATAGAGTTATCACTTTAGAATGTTTAAGGGTGTGTTCAGCCGAGCAGAGTCATTCACATAGATTAATCTATTTGGGGTATGTTTCATCACCTAGCCAACTTACTTTCTAAATTAGGCCTGCCACCTCTCAGACTTTCACCTGGATACTAATGCTGTGTCTGGTGTCAGGGTGAAGACTGCATTTGTCAAGTTTTATTTTATTTTTATTAACTGTAAAACAACATCCGCATTCCCTGCTGCTGTTGTACCATTTTTACATTTTACTGTTTATAAGATTTTATTTTTAGCCTTTTTTTTTCTCAGTTTTGTTTTTCAGGGAGTTCATTTTCAGTTCTCTCAATATTTTTTAATGTTAATGCAGTTGATCACATGACTGGAAATGGCAATATGTGAGCTCTACAATATGTGAGCTCCACTATAGCAAGGTTGACAGTTTGTAACTTGAAAAACCAGATGAACACCTATATATGATTATACAGGTTTCCAACAAGGCTGATGGAGGAAATTGCAATCTGTCTCTAAATCTTTGGAAGTTTATGATGAAACTTCAAAAAGCCATTTGTTTACTTCTTTTACAAAGCTTGTAAGTTTGGTTATAGTTTAAAAATTAAGTCCAACATGGGGGAAAAAGTTAAAAGGACAAATTTTCAACTCACAATAAGTTTATTTTTTTTTGTCTTAATGACATGATTAATTTTGCAACTTTTACTCTTAGGAGTCTGTGTTTTTTTAACTTACAAGAAAAGATTCTAAATCTATTTAGACTGTAAAATGGCCTCGATAGGGACTGCTTTGTTGTTGTTGTTGTTGTTGTTCTGTATTTATACAGCACCTATTACGGAGGAGTCCTGGTTCACAACTGGGATTTGTAGGAGCTACTGAAATACAACTAATTAATGATAATACCACCCTTGCCTAAACTGTCATATTTGTATGATCACAACAAAACAATTAGCTGTGTGGACACTTTTATACCAGCTGTCTGATGTGGGCAACAGTACATATGAATTAGCTTGGTGTACTGTATGGGCATTGTGGGTAAGCATCAACTCTATTATGAAGTGTGCACCAACTGTGTGTTTGCATGTGCCTGACTTATCCCTGCACTTAGCTGACATAATCTTGAAAAAAGAGACCCACAACTAATAAGTTTGGTATTATTAGTACCAGTGATTTAATTCTAGTTATGTTTTAAAGAGGTATATTTACAATATTTTTTTTAAAGCAAAAAAAAAGTGTCTACCTAGAAATGACTTCTTTTGGGTCAGGTTCACTATTACACCTGCTGTCCTTTTAGCAGGACTTGGTCACCTCCCACATTCTCCACCGTGAGTCAGTTGGTTGAAGTGTGAAGCCGGCAGCACGATTTGCTGATGAGAGTCAGTGGCCATAGCACTCAGTTGTGAGAATTGGTGGCCTTACTGCCTAGTGACAAGTAGGAATGCAAAATCCCATTTAATCAGTTAACCAGTTAAATGTTATGTTTGATCAGTCAACAGTTTAAATGGGAGCAGGAGGGGGCCACTTCGGCCCTGCTCGACTGGAGCAGATCTCCCTCCTGCCACGTGGCATGGCAGGCCCGGACCTCCCCTGCCAGAGGCGGAGCCTGTTCCAGCCAGGCCCACCACAGACGGGAGTTGCTTTGGTTGGACCGGGCTGAGGGTTCACCATAACTGGTAAGCATCACCCAGTAAGGATTAACCATTCACATCTCTAGTAACAAGAGTCGGTGGCTGGGCCCTTCCTTCAGCAGATGACCCTGTGAACAATAGCTCAAATATGTGTCCTAGGGGAGGGTATCCCTGGGCTACTTACTATTCTGGCTTTGGTTCCTCCATCAGTGTCACTGGTCTGTTTCTGGATTCCCACTGGAGTTCTCTCCAGTCATATTCTGGGGGTGTATCTGTCTTTCTCTCAGCAGTGGGTACATCATTCATGGCATCTATTAGGTGAAGGGCTTGGCAGTGAGGTTGGTTTCAGCAATGTGAAGCCTGCAAGACATGGCTGTTCCCCTGTTCTGTCTGAATAGACTGAGCTGAGCTGCTCCCTTTTGGGCCCTGCTTCCAAAGTGAGCATGCCCAGCATGTGCAGTTGGGCAGAGCCTTCTGAGCCCAGAACTTTTCTTTAACTTCCAATTCACCAGTGGGGGTTTGTACATCCCATCACAACAGTGATATAAATGACCTATGTGTTACCAGCTTTCCTTTGATACAATATACAACAATATTCATAAATAAATATTTTGATAGCAATGTGTTAGGTGTACTAAGTTTGCCATTCTGGCTAGGAATAACAGAACACCGGGATGGCATTGAGAGGTTCTTTAGGTTGCAGTACCCTCTGGTGCATTTCATCAGGCTCTACCATATACCTTTTCTAAATGTTGTTTAACCTGCTCTGTTTATATTCATTGTATTATTTGTTCACAATTTGTCTTTTTAGGAAGGCTGCCTAAAAGTAAGCACTTTCTTGAGTTGGAGAGTTAGCTCTTCTTCCTCACTAAGTAGAGGACCTACATTTTTCTTCCTTTTTCTCTAGCTACTAAAGATTTACAGAACCTCCTCTTATTGCCTTTTATGTCTCTTGCAAAGTGTAACTCATCTTGTCTGTTACCATTTCTGATTTTTGTCCCTACATTCTTGTCTATTCTTTTGTACTCCTGCTTAGCAATTTGTCTGTTTCCACGGTTTGTAGGATTCTGTTGTTCAGGTCATTAAAAGGCCATTTTGGCCTTCTACTATTCTTCCAATCTTTCCTTTGCAGTGAGATAATTTGTTGTTTGCTTTTTGGTATTGTTTCTTTGAGAAACTGCCAGCTTTCCTGAATTCCCTTTTTTACATTAGATTTTCTTCTCATGGGACTTACTGACAATTCTGTCGAAAAACAGTATCACTTCAAAAATAGTGGGCTTGACCATGAAAGGTTTTAAGTGCTCACAACTTTAAATGACTTTGATGGGGATGTGAGGACTCAGAATTTCCGACAGCTGATCCATATATGTACATGAGGGTCAGACTCAAACTTGCTCAAGCCCATTTTATGAGGTAAGAGAGATTGAACTGCACAAAGGAGCCTTTAAAGATCTGGACATTGCCAAAGGAGAATTCCTACAGTAGTAGGCCTCCTTCAAAGACCCCATTTTAAGTCCTGGGATTTGGGGGCTGTCACGGGGCAGACTGACCACCCTGGCACCTCCAGCCAGCAATCCTGGGAATTAGATCACTAGCTCACTGGACTCCTCCCTCTAGCTGGTGTCTCCCCGTGTTCTCGCTCTTCCCTCTGGTCCAGACCCATGTCCCTCTTTGACCATAGCGGCCTCTTCAGGACACTGCCCTCCATTCTCTCTGCACCCCCTTCCTGGGGGGGAAGGGTGTTGTTTACCCAGCTGTGCACTCCAGGGTTCTCCCCTCCCAAGGGGCACCCAGTTCTTCTCCCAGGGTACACCCAGTACCCCTGTACCCACCTTGCCTCAGTGACCCACTGTCAGTCTTCATCTAGCCCCTGCCTCAGGGGCAAACTGCAGTCTGTAATGGCCACTCATCACTGACAAAGGGGTGTGGACCTGCTGCCCCTGCCTACCATGGCTACCCCTCGCAGGCCCAGTAGCTTCAGGCCTTGCAGCCTAGGGGCTTGCTTGGCCAGAGCTTCCCCAGCCCTGCCTTCCTTCCCTAGCACTGCTCTACCTCCAGGAAGGCTCCTGTTTCCCAGGCAGCCAGGTCCCTCCTGCTCTTTAACCAGAGCAAGAGTGAGCTTCCTCCTCTCCCTCAAGGAGCCCTTATTTATATAGCCCTTAGCTGGGCCCTCATTAGCCAGAACTGCCTCAGCTGGGGCTTCACTCTCAGCCCTCACTCAGACTACCGCTACACTGCCATTTTTTGCAGAAGAGGCTATGCAAATCATGCTCGCATTTGCATATCTTCTTCCGATTCTTTTTGCGGAAGAGGTTTTGCAGATAAAAAGCCCTGTGTAGACATGGCCATTTGTCAGAAAAACCCCTCTTTTGCAAGATCCTGTAAACCTCGATTTTTGAGGAATAAGGGATCTTGCAAAAGAGTGGTTTTTTTCCGACAAATGGCCCCGTCTACACGGGGTTTTTATCAGTAAAACCTCTTCTACAAAAAGAATCGGAAGAAGATATGCAAATGCAAGTGTGATTTGCATATCCTCTTCCACAAAAAACGGCAGTATAGCTGGGGTTTTGCCCTTAAAAGGCTAGTGCAGGGCAAGCGCCCTGTCACAGGGGCATACAAGAGTAGGACTGAGAGTCACAGAATCATAGGGTTGGAAGAGACCTCAGGAGGTCACAGAGTCCAACCCCCTGCCCAAATTAGTACCAACCCTAACTAAACCGAGCATGAGAGGACTGAGTGTGAGATGGGGATGGTACTATAGCACTGTAATACTAAGGCCTGGAGAACAGCCCTCAAAGATGGCCCTTAATTTAGACAGGCTGTTTAAATTATGTCAAAAGTCTCTCCAGCTTATAGAAGTGCACAAAAGTTATTTAAAGTCTGCATAGCTTTCCTTGCCAATGGGCCCCAAGTTATGTGCCATTTCTCCAGATGGTGCCCTTCAGAATTTTCCACAGTCAATCATAATCAGTAGAAGAGGGGATAAAATAGTTTTGTTCATTAAGATCTGGATTCCATTATTAATGTTATGGGAAACAAAATCTTGTGAGAATATAAAAAAAAGAGAACTCAACTATTTATTGTGCTGACAATAGTTTAAAATAAAATATGTCCAATGTACATGTAATAACAAAGGCTAAGGTTTGTGGGAAGGAAGTGCTTTTAATTTAGTTTTTTATTTACACACTAATGTATACAGATTTATGAAACACTAGCTAGTTGTGTGCTTGTAGTATTTGTGGAATTGGCGTATATTATTGGAGTTTATCTAGTTATTGGCAGGTTATGGAGAGGGTTTTTATACTTTCATGTTAGACTTTTATTTGTATGTTAATTGAGTTTGATATAAAATCAATACAGACTAACAAGCAATTGTCTGACACATCCAAAGTAATGTTCACCATAATATATTAGAAGTCTTCAGTTCCATAGAGTTTAAGGATTTTAAATATGTAGCTATATATATATAAAATTTCTCCAAACATAGGTTTAAAAAAAGAAAAAAAAAGAAACTTTAATATTTAATGTTTGTTACCAGTAATACCATCTCAGCTGAGCTACACAAAACATGTTTTCATTGTAATATATTGTGGGTTATTTTATAACAAAAGTATAACCCACAGATAGTAACTCATGGACACAAATGCTGAATTAGACCTAAAGAAAATAACAGTCCTTCAAACATCTGAAATGCTTTAGATTAATAGTAGTTTATAATTATGTTGTGTTGTAAATAGCTGCCTCAGAAATGGAATCTTGAAATGACATCCCTTCCATTCACAGTCTGGCTAGCAATTACACATCTTCTAAGAGCAAAACACTGAAATTTCATTTTTTCCATGAGAGAGAGAGAGAACATTGAAAATAACATTTCTGAAATGAATGCAAGAAAAGGACATCACGGAGAATCTTTGGTTTTCACAGTAGTATAGTAAGTGCCAGGGATTGCGGATCTCCATATGAAGAGAAATTAAAGAATAGGGACAAATCTCTTGCCAGGTAAATGGCATGTGCATATGAGAAAACACAAAAAAAGACAGAATTTGCAACTGATTTCAGTTGAGCAAAACATTCACAAAAATATGGAGGCCAAAACAATGAGTGATGAACATCACCTGAAAACTAGGCAAGCCACTAAAAATGGGAAAGGAGACAGCCATTGCATATTTTTCCATTTTCTGTTCCCCACTACTTGTTCAAAAGCATGTGATAATGTATGGCTAGCAGAGGCATTTCTAAATTAGTGCATCCATGTGAGCAGGGCCTAGAAGTTGGAATACAAAGGATGGAAATGGAATTATGGACACTCAGTCAAAAGGAAAAATGTGACAGTAGACTTGATAGCCATAGATCATGCTATGATCATGATGACAAATTTTATTGGAAATATGAACAAACAAATGTATAGAGGATAGTACTGGTCAGTGGTTTTTCTAGCCATGATAGAGAAAGGGGGAAGGCTGTCATAAGGTAAGCAGGGTCCTAGGCAAGGGCGGTATAACTTTTGTAGAAGTGAGAGGACCAAGGCCAAAGTGCACTCTCCCTCTCCATAGATGGCTATTCTGGCAGTGAGCCAACAGCCCTCTTGGTGCCACAGCAGCCCCCAATCGGTGAAATGTGTAATTACAGCACCTCCCCAGCAGAAACTATTATTATTCTTCAGAGGGAAAAAATGAATTCTGTGCTTGTTTCTTTTGTTAAAAAGTCAGGGGCCATGGTTCCCTGGTTCCCCCCCAGTTCCAGTGTCAGTAGTTGTATGCTTCCAAGGAAATAGTGTACAAACTATGGTAGACAAACTGTAGCAGGGCACACAGTCAATATAAGCCACTGAAGTCTAGACTCTTACACTGACACTACCTCAAACTAACTACATCAACGTAAGTGTTACTCCTCTTGCAGAAGTGGAGTTATTAAATCCGTGTAGTGGACAAGTTACATTCGTGGGTGCCTTACTTTAGAGTAGCTGCTTACACAGTTAGATCGATGTAAGCAGCATTGCATTAACCCAACTCTGTAATGTGGAACAAACCCAAGTAATTCATAACTTGTCTTTTTCCTATTTTAGCCCAATTTACACGGCTATGCACTATGTTAGTCACCTACTCAATGCTAACTTTTTTGGTGAAAGATGAAATAAACACACTTCAGCCACTACTGTGTTTTCTCTTATTGTCTTTCCCTCCTCATTTAGTAATAGACTTACTCTGTCCTTGATCTTCCTTTTTTTCCCCCTCATGTATTTATAAAATGTTTTCTTTTTATCCTTTATTTTCCTAGCTAATTCAATCTCATTTTATGCCTGGACCTTTCTAATTTCATCTCTATATGCTCTCTCTCTCCCCACTTCTGAAAGAAGCCTGCAGACTAAACATAGCCCCCAGGGACATTAAATAGTTCTGCCTCCCACTGATACCCCTAACCTCAGTGCAAGTGTATACATCTTTGATTTACAAAGCAACACCTCCTACCTTTTTTCCTTGCCTATTGTTCCTGAACAAACTGTAGTATTCTACACCAATCATATTGATGCCAGTTATGTTGCATTTGTGATTATTCACTAGTATTTCTAGTTCTTCCTGTTTATTGCCCAAACTGCTTGCAATAGAATCCAGACATCTAAGGTATCAGGCTGGTTGAGTAGAATTCACTTCTATATTCCCTCTTGCCTCTTCTTTGTCCCTGCTATGATTGCCTATTAAGACCCCCAGATTCCAAGCCTTAACCCTATTCTCCATGTTTTGGACTTACTGTGGAATTGTAGCTCCTGCAGCTGCCAAACCTTCTTTAAAGCCTGCCTCCAGGAGCGGCCCTAGACGAGCTGCTGGCAACTGGCACCCTAGGCGAAATGTGCGATCGTTGCACGACTGGCACCCCCGCCTCCAAAGCTCTCAATGACAGTTTATCTTGGCACTCTAGGTGACTGCCTAGGTCGCCTGTATTGACGGGCCGCCGCTGCCTGCCTCACTAGGTTAGCTGGTTTGTATTCGAAGACACTTCTCTTTTCCTTGATAGCTGGGCCCCACTTTGCTCAGCAGTCCTTCTTGGAACAGCATCCTGTGGCTTGAGGAAGCCTCTTGGCAACACCCTCACAGAAGCCATGTATTCACTTCCAGGATGTCTGTCTCTGCCTGGGCTCCTACGCTTCACTGAAAGCAACAGTGAGAACACCATGTGCAAACCCCATTCCTTCACCCTCACTCCCAGAGCCCTGTAGTCATTTTTATCTGCTTAGGGGCATGTACTTTGTAGTATTATTAAAGTCCTAATGGGTTAGTGGCTTGGGGCCAGAGGATCCTCTGCAATACTTCCATAATCTCTCAGATGTGGTCTCCTGGCAGGCAGCACACCACTAGATAGAAGCCTTTATCCTTCTTAGAAAGGAGTCACTGATCACCACTGCCTTTTGTTTCCTCTTGGGAGCATTGGTGATGATCCTCCTAGCTTTGGTGGTACATGGCTTTCATATTTTGGGATGATCCCTCATCGCCAGGGCACCGTACCAATTTTTTAATGTCTGTAGATGGTGTGATGGGAGCAGAGATGTAGTACTACCTGCTACTAGAAGTAACCAGTGGTGTCTAGTAACCAGTAGCTCCTGTGAAAAAACGGTTTTCTCCTTCCCTGTTGGTGCTACTGAATTCCTCTTCATATAGATTGCTTTCTCTCCCTTGGAGGTCTCCATATGCATGTTTTCAATTAATTCCTTGTGTACACAGATATGCTTCAGGCTAGCCACCTTCTTGCGTAGTTCTCCCACCTGCTTCCTGAGAGGTAGCCCTTGTCAACCTGGCTTTCTGTGATGGTGAAATGGAGACCACAGTCTTTGGAAATCTGACCATGGATGCTGCTACCAGGTCCTTGTGTGGATCTGCAATCTGAACACAGGTATAGGAGCCAGGAAGTACATTGGCTTTGCAGATGTGTTAGACTGCATCTCCCATACTTTCTCCCTCTGCAACATGGCTTTGACTTACCTACCCTTAGTCTCACTCTCTAGTACAGAGGTGAGTAGCTATCACGTCACTAATAGGACTTCACATTCATTGATTCTTAAGTCCTGTATCTCTGAATACAGTAGGAATCAGTATCAGCAGGAGACAGTTTATTTGCTTATAGTTCTAAGTCCCTTCCCAGCCAGTACTTAGCCTAAAATCTCTGTCTCTCAGCTTTTCTTCCTGAGGGCCACATTCCCAGCATTTGTCCTGTGTCCTTGGCTTTCTGCTGCTTCTCTGGTTTTACTCTCTCCCCCCCTATCCCTCACACACTCGTATTAACAGATCCAGCAAAATCCCTCTACCCATACAGCACTATTTCTCTGATGTTGCTTGTGTCTTTGTTTTGGGTAGTGACATGTATTACATGTGTTCTGGGTTCTCCCACTGATTCAGGCATCCTGTTCCTTAAAAGAACTTACTAACTTCTTACAACTAACTTAAGTGGAAGGCAATTGTTATGCCCAATCAGCTTCAATGAGGTTTCACCTATTCCTTAATACTCAAGAGTTCTCAACTAAGAAGTTAACCATTTTTCCTCCTTCCTGATATTTGTGATGATTTCATCACCTTTTTTCTCTCTCTCTCTCAACACCACTAGCTTAGTCCAAAGTTCTTCCAGCTCATTACCTGTTTGACTGCTTTGCAAGACTTTACTAGGCTATGAAATACTAGATGAATGGATAACACACTGAACCAGTGCCTCTGACTAATTCGCTTCACTCCGCATTAATATTCAGTACATCATGAGAGAAAATCATTTTAAGAAATGTGCTGCTGATTGTATATAGAAAAACAAATCAGCAATAATTAAATATTTTATGTTAAGGTTCCTTAAAATCTCAGTGGGGAGTCACACAATTTTAAAACCTTTGAAAACAAAAACTCTTAGAAGTAAAATATTTGTTTATATTTAAAGTCATTGTCACATGGCAAGGGGGATGCCTGTGTCCTGGGCAAGGGGAGGTTATGGCCCACCGCACCCCTGTGTACCTGTCTCCTCCCTTTGCCTCCCCTAGCCAGAGCCTCTATTCTCACCTGGGAGTCGGTTTTACTCCCTCTGCCTTCGAGACACCCAGCTCGACCTACCTCTCACCCCTATTGACAGGAAGGCCCCATCCAAGAGCCTCCCACGAAGCGAGCTAAGGGTTGAGGTCCAATGTTCACTCCCCTTTGTCCGGGTAGCCCAGTTCAATAGTCTTCCTCACAACTCACAGGTTGAAGTCTATAGTTTTCCCTCTGGGGTCAGATCAACACAGTCCAATAGTCCCAGCATAACCCAAATGTAGTAGTCTGTTGAAGAGATAACAGGTAAGAGCAAAGTATGTATTCCCCCAGCAGGGTCCAGGCCCTCCCACACAACTGGACCCCAGCCTGGGGCCCTATTAGTGGCTTGCTCACACCACAGAATCAGTGGGAAATCCTGACCACAACACACTGATTCTAGTGGCTTGCTCACACTCCTGAGTCAGCAGGGAATCCAGACCACATGCTGGCTCTAGTGGCCTGCTCACTCACCCCAGTTGCCATGGCCACTCCAGAGCTGCTTCCTGCTTCACGGCTCACTGGTAGGCCTCACTTTCACCACATCCCTCCATGTTTTGAGTACTGCTCCTTCCCCCAAACCCAACAAGGTCTCAGGAGGTGTCCCATCTCCAGTTTGTGTGGTAGCGTCCTGGCCTCTAGGTAAGCGCTGGGGGTTGTAGGGAGCTGGCTTGGCATATCCTCTCCCTCCAGCTGCCAGCCCCAACTAAGCTGAGCTGCTCTCTTTTATACTGGTGCAGCCTGAGTATGCCCAGTAAGCTAAAGGGTGTGTGGACTCTTTCGCCCTCAGAGCTGAGTTAACCCCCTCCTGACCAGTGTGGTGTGGTAACTATACCATTTACAGGATCGTTATATCTATTTTTGAGAGCCTTTGAAGTGATTAATGGGGTCTGTTATATGTGATGGGTGCTAGTTGGAACACTTGTATTGTATGGAAATGGACCTAGATTGCAACAACTCTGGTCTTTGGGAACAAATCTCAGAAGACTAACTATTTTAGTTTGTATCTGCAAAAACAATGAGTCCTGTGGCACCTTAAAGATTAACAGGTTTATTTGGGCATAAGCTTTCATGGGTCAAAACCACTTCATCAAATGCATGAATCTGACAAAGTGGTTTTGACCCACAAAAGCTTATGCCCAAATAAATCTATTAGTCTTTAGGGTGCTAAAGGACTCCTTTCAGTCTTTGCGAAGTTTGTTTTTGGTGTGATTCCCAATCTAGTCCTCTCAGTTTGGCTTTTACTAGTACTACCTCATTTCAGACTGTTATTTGTTAGTATGCATCAACACTGTTCAGTGGGAAAAGAGCAATTTTAGCATTTAGTCATGAATGACTAGAAAACAGTATTAACAGAAAAAATATCTATTCTAAGGATTCTAGCTATACCTGTGAATGAAAATGAGTCAGTTTCAGCATGTGGGGATTGTTTTGCCTAAGCTATGCACTTTCCTTTCCTCCTACTTCTGAATGCCCTTATGGAGGCTCAGTAGAGTTCAGATACACGGAGAGGGACCTGTTAGATTACTATGAACCAAAAAATATATGCCTGCAATGAATTATGAACTCTTTTTCACCCCGACAGCCTATCAAGAGTGACAGATGCTATTCCCGTAAACGTGCTTGCTTCCCAACATTGAGATGGAGAGAGGCCTTGAAGCAAGGCCTGAATTCAAGTTCTGTCAGGTTATATTAGGGAAGCAACTTCCAAAGTTGAGTGTGTTCTCCTGAAAGTGCCCTGCGGTTTACTCATAGTTAAATCAAGAAGGGAGATGTCACTTGCACATTTCAGCTGATCTTAACTGTGGGATACATATCAAAGTGCCAAAGAAACATGTTAAGGGTGTTGGAAAAACTAGATGGGATTTTTCAGGAAAAAAAACATGAACAGTGTGTGCTGTTGTAACCCACACACCTGGATGTGGTTCATTGTCCCATCTAGAGGCACTGAAACCACTTACAGAGAGAATAATGAGTCTGCTCTACAGCCTTAGCTAAGAGCCAGCTGGCTTTTAACTCATGTGGTAGATGGGCTCAAGCACTAAGCTCCAGAGACCCTAGGTCAGTGATACACTATCAACTTTTTTCAGTGCTTGAATTTATAAAACACTCAGAATTATCCATACAAGCTTAACCTATTTGAAAGGTTTATACAATATGAGAGCCACTGGGCTCCAGCTTAATTGTGAATGAAAGCTTGAACTATTCAAAAATGTTAAAATGGAAGTAATGAAATAATCAAGATTCCTGTTATGCCTACTCAGACTATTAGGAATCCATTAGAAAGTTATACCGCAGAGCTGTCTGTTTTCTTATACTGCAGACTGGAAACTACCTGGAGCAGGAGCCATCTTTTTTGTTCTGTGTTTGTATAACACCTAGCACAATAGGGGTTTGACTCAGGCCTGGTGCTAAAAGGAGCTACCACAATCCAAATAATAACAGTAGTAGCAATAATAAGGAGAATGGGTGGAATCCCTGTGGCGAGAGGTGGGATTAGTAGGTGGGATTAAATGCTATGAATGGCTATTGAAGACAGGGCATGAGTAAAGTTGTAAAGTGTGAGGGGAGCTTGGTTTGCTAAAATCTGGAAATGTTTGGGAGCTGGGCAGGGCATACACAGCGGACACAGGCAGAGGACTACACAGCGTGTAGTCAGCCTGTGGAACTCCTTGCCAGAGGAGGCTGTGAAGGCTAGGACTATAATAGAGTTTAAAGAGAAGCTAGATAATTTCATGGAGGTTAGGTCCATAAAAGGCTATTAGCCAGGGAATAAAATGGTGTCCTTGGCCTCTGTTTGTCAGAGGCTGGAGACAAATCGCTTGATCATTGTCTTCAGTCCACCCTCTCTGGGGCACCTGGTGCTGGCCACTGTCGGCAGACAGGATACTGGGCTAGATGGACCTTTGGTCTGACCCAGTACAGCTGTTCTTATGTTCTTATATCTGTGATACTATGATTCTGTATGAAGCTGGCTAATTCTTTTGTTTCACCCACTCAGGCTGTGTCTAGACTGGCCAGTTTTTCCGGAAAATCAGCTGCTTTTCCGGAAAAACTTGCCAGCTGTCTACACTGGCCGCTTGAATTTCCGGAAGAACACTGACGATCTCATGTAAGATTGTCAGTGTTTCTGCGAAATACTATGCTGCTCCCGTTCGGGCAAAGTCCTTTGCGCAAAGCTTTTTGCGCAAAGGGCCAGTGTAGACAGCGCGGTATTGTTTTGCAAAAGCCCCGATCGCGAAAATGGCGATTGGGGCTTTAAAAGCGTCTGTCTAGATTATAGCTTTTTCGCAAAAGCATTGCGGAAAATCATGCCAGTCTAGACGTAGCCACCGTGTTGAATTCACTAGGTGGTTATTTTTCTCATTCTCACACTATCGTGTGAATAAAACCTGCTGTTTAGCCTTCAGTAAATGGAGAGTTAGTATTATACGATTACCAAACATCAGTGTATGAATTTCTTATGTAATTTATGATGATAAAAGTTGAAGGAATTGTTAGGCAATAAGTGACTAAATGGACTAAACAAAGTAATGAAAACACATAGTATGTGTTTTGTGTTTCATTTAATAAAATTTGGATTTTGCCCCCCAGTTACTACTTATAGGGGAAGAGGAAGTTTTTGGTTTTACTTCAGGTAAGGGGAAAAAAATCACAGCCAGAGATAGAATATTTGGCCTTGGCAAGATCAAAATCATTTAGCATTTTATAAATTCAAGCTAACACTTTAAACTGCACATGCAAATGACTACAAGTAGTGAAGCCAAGAAAGCATGGGGGGGGGGGGGAGGGGAGAGATTGTGTTCCCAGAAGGACACTAGTCAGCAGGAATCAGCATCACTCAAGTTTTCACATGGTCTTCAAGTGTATGCCAACGTATAGTACAGGAATCTAATCTTAAGGTGATTGTATTTTGCAGGCAAGCAATTTGGAGAGCAGATGTAAGTTTTCAGTGCTGTAGGCACAAAGCTGCTGTCTTTGGTCCAGTGAACCATTCATATATTACCGAAGTCTGAGAAATGATGCAGTTGTATAGCTCCTGCTTCAGTGGTTGCACAAATTTTACCAAGGAATATTTATAGGGCTTCCATGGGAAAGTATTTACTATAAATAAGCCATTGCAGTTTACAAATCTGTTACTTGGGTTCAACATTTATTGAGCTGGTTTTGCTACTGTTAACACTGGGAAGTGCAAAATGCCAATGCTTCTGTTAGGGGAAGGTAAATTTTAGATCCTTCCAGGGCACTTTGGAACGCAGTTGCTAGAGGCATTCTGAGGGATGCACTGAGTCAATACAGTACAGGCCAGACTCCTTCTCTTGTGGGTCCTGCACACTTTCTCTGCAGAATCAGCCAACTTCAAGTCACCTGATGGTGCAGTGAGCTAAAGTGGATTGTATGGTGTTCAGAGGGCTGTGTTAGAATTGCAAACTATCACTTTAAGAATGGTGGTAGTGGGCCTTCAAGGCTTGCTTGAAGGCTAGGTTGTTCATTAGCAGCCAAGCAGAGTGAGTGCACAGCTTCAGAGCAAGGTGGGGTGAGTTGTGCCACGTTGTTTTAGTTTAGAGAGCAGCCTGCTTTTCTCTTTCTGTGTTTTTTGTTCTTGTGTCTGGTTCTGAATTCTCAGAAGAAAAGTAGTGTTAAGTTGCAACCTTCCAGCAAGTGTATTTGCTTTTAATTTAATTACTCTGTATGCTGTGAACATAACAGATTGCACAACTGGCATACCTTCTAGGCAGACTTTCTGCCCCCATGGCCTACAGCTTGCATTCCATTAGCTTCTGCTAGGGAAATTTAGGAAGTGATTCAGATTCATTACATGGGCAAGCTACATAATTTACAGAGTGTTCTGAAAAGCAGATGGTAAATTTTTTATTTCCCAGCACTATACCAGCACCAACATGCCAAGAAACTTACCCTTTACCACTGTTGTCCTAAGGGTATTTCAAGAGTGCACCTCTGAGGCTATAAAGAAATGGCTTTTAAGCTGCTACTGTGGGGTTGTCTGGATGGCAAACTACTGGATCTTAATTTAAATAAGACCACTTGGCAGTACTGCTTGTGTGCTCACTTACCCAGGTGCTGAGGAAACATACCTGAGGCACACTTAAGTCTGGAGTTTAAGTTCATTTTACTTATGAAACTGAGATGTCACATGTCTGGTTCATGTGACAGAAGCGCACATACAGGATAGTCTGTCACCTCCAGCCATCAAATGATAGATTAAAACAACAGCAACAAAAACAACATTGTTATTTCATATTGAACTACAAGTGTAAATGAACAGAACAATCAGAACAGTATGCCTTCTGTTTGTTAATCTGAAACTAAGTGTTTTTGTTATCTCACATGTTTTAGTTTTCAGAATGTTATAGGATTAATGCTATATGTATTAAAAACACAAATAGAAGCTGAACTTTTGTCAGCTAGGTTGGGCAACATTGGAGATTTTGACAAATGTGTGGAAGGTAGCTAGGAGATGTGTGATAGGCATGTTAACTGGATGTTTCTGCTGAAATCATCAGCAGTTCAATAGTTAATAATGTTAATAGTCCAGTTGTCCTTATTAGAGGTTTAGTTAACACCTGGGTAAGAGGATTGATATAGTTCCCACTTCTCAGAATTGTTGTTTCAGGAGGTATGTAGATTCAGAAAGATATCACTGTTTCATTGTGAACTCTGTTTGTATAAAAAGTTTTCTTCACAACTGTGGCCTAGCAAATTAATATTTTTACATGACAAAATGTAAACCTCCCCATAAATCAGACATGAAGGGTGGATTCTGTTACAAATTTCACAACCACAGAATCAGAGCAAAGACAGAACACTACATATAATTAGTGAAGATCTTTAAGATCTGACATCTTTCAATACAGCTTGTATAGCAAAGCACCCTTTCCAGTCTCCTACACAAAAACTCCAGCTGGAAGGCCATGCAACTATGCTGACTCACACTAGTCCAGGCTTTGGCCCAGTAAGTCAGACTGACCGGTGCAAAGTAGTGAATTGCAACTGACTACAATGTAGACTTCTTTGAACGAATGTTGTACCACTGTCTGTTAGGAAATGGTTCTAAATTGATGTAATATTGTACTGTGCTATTAATGGGTCTAATAGTAACATAATCTTTATAATGACACTTCCCTCATTTCTCGATTGTTTATTCACAACTATAAAAGGATGCATATATCCAGATAAGTATTATATATCAATGCAATTGCAGATATAGACCAAGAAAGCATATTCAAGAAACAATGGATAGTAAAATTGTTTTTATATATAATGCTGGTAATCAAATATTCCTTTCACTCACCTATAACTCTGCAGTTTTATTGAAAACTTTCCTTCCTCATGTTTATGTATTCTCAATAATAGCAAATGTTTTAGAGGTACTGTATTTTATTTCTTATATTTAAATGCAATTTGTTTAGTATGAAATTAATAAGAAAAGAAAAATGCAGTTTGAGACTTGTTTACTGCATATAGAACAACTAGATTAAATATGATAAATATTTTGCCACCAAAGCATTCTTATTGTCCTCTACTAGAAGTGCAGTTCAAATATTTATTCAGTGGTCCCATAATTAATCAACAACCAATAAACACACCTTCAAATTTGTATTTTCTCACCCCATTGGCAATTCCCAAAGGCTTATTCCTGTTACTAAGCTACATTTAAACATTTTTTAAGAATGCTAGACTGTATAGCTTAGCCTCAAACTACTGGTAAGCTGACAGTTTAAATAAAGGATTTATATGATTTCATTTATTTAAAAATTGTATATACTGTTTTGGAGGTGTTCAATGGTTATTATAAGGACTTGTAGCTAAATTTCTTTCCATCTATGCGTGGCACCCAAAATACAATGCAAGTCACTTAACAACTCCGTTCCTCAGTTTAACCATCTGCAGAACAGGGAAAAATGGATCTGCTACTACCTGAAAAAGTGCAAAGATAGTTTTAAGAACTTCATAAAATTCCTATGAAAGATGACACCGAAAATGCAAAAATATATTACTAATAATGATAGCTTAATAATTATATTCTCTTCAGTTGGTTCCCTCTAACTGGTCAAGGGCTCCGATAACCAGAATTCTAATTGCCTTATATACCAGTGATTAGGAGACACAGGTATTTTCTGAGGAAAAAAAAAAATTAATTGTTTACATCAAACTTGTACTTCTGATCTTTTCCACAATGTCATACAAATAACTACAGCTGAGGAATTAATTTTAAACTTAAAAAAAATCCTAGGGAAAAAAGACCCCTGTTCAAATAAAAAAAAAAAAGATGAAGAGCAGAAGACATTTGGGATAAATCAAAGAAAATTTTAATTCCTGTAATTAGAGCTTGATCCTGCTGTTATGCATGTCAATGGCAAAGCTCTGATTAACTTTAATGGTACAGGATCAAACCCTTAGTGATCAGCTCCTGCAGCAATAGGTGCCCTAGAAATAACTTGGATAAGTGATATTTAATGTGATAGAAAATAAAAATTGCTAATTAATAGCTAACAGCTAAAAAGAACCAACACCCTGATGTAATAATTTTTTTAAAAATGGTATTTCATCATCTCCTTTGTCTAATATACCAAATTAATGATTCTGGTTCTCCATTGCCCTTCACAATATATAGACAATTGAACACTGCCCAATCTGAATGTTTATTCATGTGTAAATGGTACACTGTCCTGCATCTTGACTCATCATTATATCAATGGAGAATCAGGCCTAATTATGTATAACTGTGATTTAGAAACTTGAAGATATTTGAATGTATCTGTTTATAGTAGTTCACAGTGAAATAAATTACATATCCCTTGCCAACGTATTTATGTATTTTTCTTCATTGTTTATTCTTATCCAAATTAATTTGCATATCCCTAGGATCTCTGTCCAAGACAGAGCTAATTAATTTTAAGCTCAAATCACTCATGACTCTTACTGGTCAATCTGGTTTTTGTGGACCATGTTTACCACCTTTATTAGAAGAAAATGTGTATGAATCAGCTGCACAACTGCTCAGTTGGTAAGTCTCGCATGACATTCTTACCAACAATTTAGGGAAGTAGAACCTAGATGGGGCTACTATAAGGTGAGTGCATAACTGGCTGGATAACCATTCTCAGAGTAGTTATTAATGGTTCAGAGTCATGCTGCAAGGGCATAAGTGGGGTTCCACAGGGGTCTCTTTTGGGACCGGTTCTGTTCAATATCTTCATCAACGATTTAGATATTAGTATGTAGAGAACGCTTATTAAGTTTGCAGATGATACCAAGCTGGAAGAGATTGCAGCTTCTTTGGAGGATAGGGTCATAATTCAAAATGATCTGGAGAAATGGTCTGAGATAAAAAAGATGAAGTTTAATAAGGACAAATGCAAAGTCCTCCACTTAGGAAGGAACAATACGTTTCACACATACAGATTTTGAATGTGAATCCCAGAATGGGAAGTGACTGTTTAGGAAGGAATACTTCAGAAAGGAAAGTAGGGGCCATAGAGACCACCAACTAACTATGAGTCAACAGCGTGACAAGATTTCAAAAAAAGCAAATATGATTCAGGGATGCATTAACAGGGGTGTTGTGAGCAAGACACAAGAAGTAATTATTTTGCTGTATTCTGCCCTGATTAGGCCTCAGTTGGAGTATTGTGTCTAATTCTGGACACCACATTTCAAGAAAGATTTGGAGAAGATCCAGAGAAAAGCAACAAAAATGATTAAAGTTCTAGAAAACGTGACCTATGAAGGAAGGCTGAAGGAATTGGGCTTGTTTAGTTTAGAAAAGACTGAGAGGGGACATGATAGCTGTTTTCAAGTATCTAAAAGGGTGTTACAAAGAGGAGGGAGAAAAATGTTCTTCTTGGCCTCTGATGATAGGACAAGAAGCTATGGACTTAAATTGCAGCAAGGGAGGTTTAGGTTGGACATTAGGAAAAACTTGCTATCAGGGTGGTTAAATACTGGAATAAATTGCCTAGGGAGATTGTGGAATCTCCATCCCTGGAGAATTTCACGAGCAGGTTAGATAGACATCTATCAGGGATACTCTAGTACAGTGTTTCTGAAAGTGCTCCGCGAAACCACTTTGAGAAACACTTTAACTGGCCACCCTGATTTGTTTATTTACTAGTGCCGCAGCCATGGAGCCTCGTGGCTCCCATTGGCTCCGTTTCGCTCTTTGCAGCCAAGCGGAGCAGTGGGAAGCAGTGGCCCAGCCCACGCCGCTTTCCGCAGCTCCCCTAAGTACTCACCAGTGCCAAGAAAAGTAGAACAATTTGCTTCAGCAGCTCACACATTCTTGGGTAAGAGCACAACTGACCCTTTGCCACACTCAGACAATCAGCCCTTGCAGGGAGTCAAATATTATATCCTGACAGAATGGAAGTATCAGCAAGAGAGAGAATCTAACATAGTAAGCATATTTAGAAGTCCGTCAATGTTCCTCCCTTTGCGTCTGCTTGATTTTAAATGCTGGACCAGGCTCAACAGGCTATTCTCTGGCTTTGCTGTGAGGAAGGTGAAAAACCCACACTGCTACATGTGGGATGAATTTGTTAGTTCCAATTTCATGGCATAAACCTGAAAAACAATCATCAAAAACTTATCCATATTGATATGAGATGGCTATTTCCTGGGAAGATGTTGATGCATCTCTTTGAACTTGGTCGGAAGTACAAGTTTTCCTTGGTGATTTTAGTTTTAAATGTGTTGGTTGCTTTGCCAATGGGCAGTGGCTGTCAAGATGAGTTGATAGAGCTGAGTTGCTGATGTCTCAATGAACTGAACACCAGTTTACTCAGTCTGAAAGCTTTACTTTTACTGTTGATGACAAAACCAGGGCAGTAATAAAGAAACAGCAATTTATTGTGTGTGAGGGAGAACAGGGAAATTGCCAAACACTCTTGACCTTGAAAATTTCCTCATTGAAAATGAATTGCAAATGAATTTGGTCACTAAGTTTAATAAATATGTTCATGAAATAGAAGACACGCTGCCAGATGGCTTCTTGGCAAAGAAAAACAAAGAGTTCACTGAGCTGTCACGGGATTGTGGACTACAGCTTGAATTCAAACAAGTGCCAGCTCAGTGACTTTCAGTTGAGGAGAAAGGAGTTTAGCCTGGTATCAGAAAGAGCTTTGAAATGTTTGTGCCCCTCAGTGCTACACGTCTGCCAGATTGTGTTCTTTCTTCCCTGATTGACATTAAAAAAAGCACAGAATGAACTGCAATGCAGAGCCATACCTTTGGTTGAAGCTCACCAATATCTCACCTCACATAAAGTCCCTTATGTTCCGTGAAGTGAAAACCTCTTTTTCCGCACATTTTCATTTTCTCCAGGGCTGCTCAAAATGTTTGTACTTTAAATCAAGAAAAGCACCATCTAAAGAGGGTAAAGTGAACTTTGGCTCATGTTCAATTTTTCATCAGTACTTTGGATAAGAAATAGCAGGAACTTTGAAATTAGGCACATTAAAAGTCAAGCTGTTGATGCAATACAGCAGCATTCCAAAAAATATATCAAGACCTCATTTATTAAATAAAATTGCATCCTTGGGCATTTATTTTTCTATGGAATTCAGAAGTACTTAAGCCTATTAAGGCCTATATAAGCATACACAAGGAGAAATTTGCATGTAATATTTAATTTTTTAAGAGGGTAGTATGTGAAACAATAAAGTTTGGGAACCAATGCTTTAGACAATTTATGAAGTGAATTTCTGGAACATTTGATTTTGCTGAAAACAATGATGAGATAACCATGAATTTTCCAGGAGAAGTACCCCAATCAATTCATTTAGTCAAGTGTTCATGAATTTAAAGTTGTCTCTAGTATTGAAATAAAGATCTAGTCTCAATATTGAAAGAAATATTGTAATGTAGTTTTTATTAAAGAACTATCAGTTCTTTTGCTTAGTGCCAAAATGTACTGCACAAAGGAAATAACTAAGACTGCAATCCTATAGAGACTGACATAGATGCTTAACTGAACACACTGTGAATAGTCCCATTGACCTCAATGGAATTACTCAAGTTAGACATCTATGAAAATCTCGGTAGGACTGGGGCATTGTACTGTAAATCTTAAACTGATTTTCTACTCAGACGCTATAGATAGTGCAGAAGAGGGAGAATAACCTTGGGTTACATTCTATTTTTCATATTGCCTATGCCTTTTAATTAGCACGATTGAATAAGTGTCCCATGGGTCACAGAATTTTATGTATTCATGTTTTGTTTTGGTGATCTCAGAAAGATGGTTGCTTTTTTATTTACACCAGATATACATTTCCTCAGTTGTTTTTATTTGTTTTGATTATTTTGTTATATATATTCTGTTATATATAAAAGCATGGTGGTTCCTTGATTAGTATATCAAGATACAGGTGTGTATATATTCTTGATACACTGATCAAGGCACCATTATGCAAACAGAAGGTGATTCTATAACTGCCTGCTGCACGGTTTCTTGAACCTTCCTCTAAAGCAGGGGTGGCCAACCCGTTACACACGAAGAGCCAAAATAGTTGGCACAAAGAGCGGAGGGGGGAAAAATGTTGTTGAGCAAAAATAAATAAATAATCGGGGGCTCGGCGGCCATTTTGAAGTCTGCACGCTGCGACTCTGGCTCTGTCTCTTTCAGACAGAAACATGCTGCCCCCTTTCAGAGCTGCAAGCCGTGGGTGCAGGAGCCACAATTTTTTTCTTTGAAGAGCCACATGTGGCTTGCAAGCCGCAGGTTGGCCACCCTGCTCTAAAGCATCTGATTCTGACCACTGTCAGTGACAGGATGTTAGATTACAAGGGCCATTGAATCAAAATTAGGGCCAGTTAACATTTTTTGGGATGAAAGTGTATTTCATTGCAAAAAGGTCTCTCTTCAAAATTGAAACTACTTTTGAAAAATTTTCACCTGTTTTGAAATTTTCTGTTTCATTACCAGAAAAATGAAGAATATAGCCAGCTCTTCATTTTGTTCTCTGTTTTCCTTTCTTCTTCTCATTTTTGTTCTTTTCTCTTCCTCTCCCTTCTCTCCTTTCTCAGTGGCAACATGGGAAAAGGAAAACAGAGAAGAAGGCAAGGAAAAGAAAAGAGGTTGGAAAGAGGTAAAAAGGAAAGCCAAGACTGAAAAAAAAATTCAAACTGAAACTTTTAATAACATTTTAGGAAACGTTTTAAATAAATGAAAATATATATTCATTTTAACCCCCTGGAATGAGAGTGACTTAAAATGTCTGAAAATTTTCACAAAATATTTTTCAATGTTTGATCAGCTCTTGGAAAGTGACTTCACAAAATGCGTACATATTTACCAGTATTGTTCAAGAGGAAAGGTCCATAAATTTAGTGCTACTAACCTAAATTGATAGGGATTATCCTAATGTTCATGACATGGACTCTTAACTCAGATCTGTTCTCTTGCACTTTAACATGCTTTTCCCAATAAATTTGTTAGTCTTAAAAGTGCCACCTGACTCCTTTTTGTTTTTGTAGCCTCTGATTTTCAGAGCACCTTTTTAAGAAGACAGAAAACAATTTCTGATTTACTTTGTTTAATTAAATGTTTGAGCCAGATTTTCTTTGTGTGTCACAAAAAGAATGATAGGAATACTGTGATGGACTGTGGTTCATGTGTTAAAATTACTTATTTTCAATGTTATATTTTAATTGTGTTATATCACTGTGATAGTGTCTCTTCTTATTTGTTCTGAAGTCTATGTGATAGCATAGAACTGGTCACTTGTACCTTTTATCCATGACAGTAGTAAATATTTAGTGAATTCATTACTGGTCAATAGAAAAAGTTATGTAAGTTAGATAATGCAAGAGAAGGAAGACATTTAGGTTACCATGACCTTCTACAGCACCATGTCACTAACAGTGGATGTTGGAGACACAATTGGATGAGTGATCATAAATATTCAGGCACAGATGAACTTCATTTTCAGTGGGAATGACCCTGCCTTAAGTGAATGTTGCTGGTCAAAACTAGGATTGCCAAATGGTTTAACAAAATATACTGAACACTCCTCTCCCCCCCCGCAAAAAAAAAAAAAAACCCACCAGGAAAAAATTCTGTTGAGGGAAAAAAAAGGGAGGAGACCAAAGTTGTTAAGGGAAAAAAAAAAGGGTGCTGCACCTTTAAATGGCCCCATGCTCCTCACTCCCCCGGCCCCTCCAGATGCGGCAGTGGAAAATTGTCTTTGCCGGGCTTCCGTCCGAGGGAAACAGGAAATACCGGACATTTCACATCTCTGGTATTTTCTGTTTGTTTTACCGGATGGGGGACACGAATAACAGACAGTCCGGGCGAAAACCGGACACCTGTCAACCCTAGTCAAAACTTATAAAGGAAGTGCTGGAAATGTATTGTAAAAGACTTGTCCAAGGCAACAGGATTCTGTTCCACAGCCTGGTACTGCCCCCTCCTCCCACTCACTGAAATGACAATTACCTGAGCAAAAGGAAGAGCAGGCTGTATTTTGCCAGTTAAGAACATTAAACACTAATGGTTAATGTCATCTTGATTTGTGAGACACTGGCCAGGGTTGCAGGGTTATATAAACGTCATGTTGCTGCTTTTGTGAAGTGATTATTCTGATGGCTGCCAGTTGGGTGTCACATTAATAGACCAGATCAGAATCAGCTCTGTACCATTAGTGACGAAAATCCCCTTAATCAGCAAGGCAGGCCTGTCTGAGCTGTTGGTAGGAAGCTGGGAGTGTATCCTCAGCATGGAACTTTCCTTCTGATTTAACCCATTGGATGGAAGCTTTGCCGTGAAGCAGGTTGCTTTTCTGGAGCTTTGCAGATGGGCCTTGTTTCTTCTTTGTTGCTCTTGGTTCCTGGCTCACTGACATTTTCACAATAAATCTGTCAGGATTCCTATATTACAAACAGTTTAAAATATAATACATTATTAATGCCCTGGATGGTTGATCACATGTAAATCTCATTCCTAACTTCTAAACGAGATAAAATCAGCAGCTAAAACTTATATATATGTCAGTCTCCAGCATGTGTAATTGAACCTAACAGAAGAAACTGTTCATATTCAAAAAATTTAAGTGGCCATTGTAACTCTTGATTTAAATGATATGTGGATGATTATCTTCGAGACTTGCAAAATGATCGTACTTCGTGGATCCAAGCTAGTTCAGACACAAAAAGGAGAATAAGAAACATTTATTAAAACAGCTTGGGAAAGCATTTTGGATTGTATTTCTGGTTATCATATATGTCAGATGGAAGGATTGAGTCAAGTTGTTTATTAAGTTTGTTCTGAAATGCAACATCTCATTTTTCAAAGCAATTTGTTGTCAGCAGCATATTTCCCAACCTGCAAAGGCCCAGATGTGTGGGCTGCAGTCTGAGAGAGACATGTGAGTAGCAAACAAAATATTGCATACAAGGAATTGTAAATGCTCTGGAACCAATTCCTTTACCTTAAATAGCTCTTTTTATAACTAGAGTTTCATGATCCTTCATTCTCATCTAATAGAGGGAGAAAAACCTGTGGAGAGTCTATGGGTTAAGTTTAGAGGTGCAAACAACAGCAGTGATGTTGTGGTTGGTGTCTACTACAGGCCACCGAATCAGGTGGATGAGGTAGATGAGGCTTTCTTCGGACAACTGAGAGAAGCTTCCAGATTGTAGGCCCTGGTTCTTGTGGGAGACTTTAATCACCCTGACATCTTTTGGGAGACCACTATGGCAGTACACAGACAATCCAGGAAGTTTTTGGATAATGTTGGGGATAACTTCTTGGTACAAGTGCTGAACGATCAGACCAGGGGCTGTGCGCAGCTTGACTTTCTGCTCACAAACAGGGAGGAAGATAGGGAAAGTAGAGATGGGAGACAACCTTGGAAGCAGTGATCATGAGATGGTAGATTTCAGGATCCTGACCAAAGGCAGAAAAGAGAGTAGTAAAATATACACCTTGGACTTTAGAAAAGCAGATTTTTACTCCCTCAGAGATCTGATGGGCAGAATCCCCTTGGATGCTAACGTGAAGGGGAAATGAGTCCAGGAGAGCTGTCAGTATTTTAAAGAAGCCTTATGGAAGGCACAGAAAGAAACCATCCCAATGCATAGCAAGAGAGGCAAACATGGTAGGAGACCGGATTGGCTTATAGGGGAAATCCTTGGTGAACTTAAGCACAAAAAGGAAGCTTACAAAAAGTGGAAACTTGGACAAATGACCAGGGAGGGGTATAAATGTATAGCTCGAGAATGCCGGGGGGTTATCAGGAAGGCGAAAGCGCAATTGGAATTGCGACTGGCAAAGGATGTGAAGGATAACAAGAAAGGTTTCTACAGGCATGTTAGCAAGAAGAGGATGATCAGAGAGGGTGTGGGGCCCCTATTAGATGAAGGAGGTAACCTAGTGACAGATGATGTGGGGAAAGCTGAAGTACTCAATGCTTTCTTTGCCTCTGTATTCACGGACAAGGTCGGCTCCCGGACTAATGCGCTAAGTGATGCAAGATGGGATGAAGATGGACAGCCTTTGGTGGGTAAAGAACAGGTTAGGAACTATTTAGAAAAGCTAAACGTACACAAATCCATGGGTCCAGACTTAATGCATCAGAGGGTACTGAGGGAGTTGGCAAATGTCATTGAGGAGCCTTTGGCCATTATCTTTGAAAAGTCGTGGAGATCGGGAGAGATCCCGGATGATTGGAAAAAGGCAAATGTAGTGCCCATCTTCAAAAAAGGGAAGAAGGATGATCCAGGGAACTATAGGCCATTCATGGAAGGGATCCTTAAGGAAAAATCATGGAAGGGATCCTTAAGGAATCCATTTTGAGGCACTTGGAAGAGAGGAAAGCGATCAGGAATAGTCAGCATGGATTCACAAAGGTCAAGTCATGCCTGACCAATCCGGTTAGCTTCTATGATGAGGTAACTGGCTCTGTGGACATGGGAAAGTCAGTGGTTGTGATATACCTTGACTTCAGCAAGGCTTTTGATACGGTCTCCCACAATATTCTTGCCAGCAAGTTAAGGGAATGTGGATTGGATAAATGGATGGTAAGATGGATAGAAAGCCGGGCCCAGCGGGTAGTGATCAATGGCTAGGTGTCAGGATGGCAGTCGGTTTCTAGCAGAGTGCCCCAAGGTTCAGTTCTAAGACCGGTTTTGTTCAATATCTTTATTAATGACCTGGATGAGGGGATGGATTGCACCCTCAGCAAGTTTGCAGATGACATTAAGCTAGGGAGAGAGGTAGATATGCTTGAGGGCAGAGATAGGGTCCAGAGTGACTTAGACAAATTGGAGGATTGGGCCACAAGAAATTTGATGAGGTTCAACAAGGACAAGTGCAGAGTCCTGCACTTGGGATGGAAGAATCCCAAGCATTGTTACAGGCTGGGGACCAACCAGCTAAGTAGTAGTTCTGCAGAAAAGGACCTGGGGGTTACAGTGGATGAGAAGCTGGATATGAGTCAACAGTGTGCCCTTGTAGCCAAGAAGGCTAATGGCATATTAGGGTGCATTAAGAGGAGCATTGCCAGCAGATCCAGAGATGTGAGTATTCCCCTTTATTCAGCTCTAATGTGGCCACATCTGGAGTATTGTGTCCAGTTCTGGGCCCCCCACTACAAAATGGATGTGGACGGATTTGGTTGCCAGCGGAGGGCAACCAAAATGATTAGAGGGCTGGAGCATATGACCTACGAGGAGAGGCTGAGGGAGTTGGGTCTGTTTAGTCTGCAGAAGCGAAGAGTGAGGGGGGATTTGATAGCAGCCTTCAGCTTCCTGAAGGGAGGCTCCAAAGAGGATGGAGAGAGGCTGTTCTCAGTAGTGACAGATGGCAGGACAAGGATCAATGGTCTCAAGTTGTGGTGGGAGAGGTCCAGGTTGGATATTAGGAAAAACTATTTCACTAGGAGGGTAGTGAAGCACTGGAATGGGTTACCTAGGGAAGTAGTGGAGTCTCCATCCCTAGAGGTGTTTAAGTCTCTGCTTGACAGAGCCCTGGCTGGGTTGATTTAGTTGGGATTGGTCCTGCCTAGAGCAGGGGGCTGGACTTGATGACCTTCTGAGGTCTCTTCCAGCTCTATGGTTCTATGATTCTATGAACACATAGAAATATACTCTATATTTCTGATGTAAATAATCGTCATCAAACTGGACTATAGGTCACTTCAGGATTAAATGAATGTCATCCTTTGAAATCATGTGTGCTTGAGAGATATGGACAGCAACAGCAGGATTGCAATCAACATGCATGTAGACACAGAAGCTAAATAAAAATGAACAAGCTACTCAATAAAAGCATACTATACAACAGCCATTTGACAGGTAAGCTAGGCTTCTGAGAGAAGAAAATCTTTAAATGACCTTTCCTGTGTCCTTTTATATTTATCAGCATGTTTGCACTCTTCCAAACCTGATTTCTCAGTATGGAATCCTGTTACTAACTGTCGCAGATGTCACACAGGATTGTTTCTATCGCCACTTTCTTTTAGGTCGAACTTATAAAGCCGAAGATAGGGCTTCACTGAACTATATACAGTATTTTTAATTAATTCAATTTTCATTCTGTCCCTTATATTACCTACCGTTCCAGAATAGACAGAATGCAGTCAAGATGAACATAACAGCTTTTCTAGAGGGAGAGTGTGATGACCTGAAAGTTTGATACCAAGGGCCCTTCCAAATTTAGAAATGGGAACATTATATTGTAAGAAAAGGGAAATCTTTTGATGTTCTCTGGAACCCATCTTTTTTTTATAAGCCCCAGAAAGACTTGAGATGCTGCATTTTAAAGATATGACACATTTACGTAATCAAGCTATTTGGGGAGGGGGGGCGTTGGCGTTGTATGAATATTGATTTCTCTCCTTTTTGAGCCCTTCAGAGTTGGATGATAACATGTGAACCAGGTGACTTTACAGGTGAACTGACAAAAGCGATAGTCTTACTAAAGTTCTTAAACCTTTCTTAAACCTCTTTTATATAATATGTGCCATTTGACAAAATACATGATGATGTGATGGGGTTTAAAAGTTAGACATCATGATGATGAACTGGGCAGTCATGTGCAATGACATATTTCACCCTCTGCAGTGATCCTGAATTCATTCTACGAAAACCGTCATACTCACTGTTAAGAGTTAGTCAGGAATTTTTCATCAGAAAGTGAGATATGAAAATGATGGCATTACAGCTACCTTCCTGGAAGGCTTATATACATATACACACTATGGGAGTGCAGTGTCATACAATTGGTTGCAAAAAACAGAGAGATCTTAGGACAGAAAAGACAGACACATACTAAGTGTGTATGTGTGTATGATTCTGGCCTTGATCTTGGAATTCTATATACTGAAAACTACTGGAAAAATAATTAACTACTAGGTGACTGCGCCCCCTGCTTACTGTGCTTGCCAACCCTCCTCTCTCAGGTGGCTTTCGTGGCCAGAGAGCATGAGAGCTATGCTCACTAATCCCCCCTTTCTCTGGGGGTGGGTGTCTGGCTAGGTGGGAGGGAGTAGGAACAGGCTGGGGATAGATGTCTGGCCACGGGGAAGGTGTAGGAGCAAGGGGTGCAGGGTCTTGGTGGAAGGGATGAGTGAGGGGGCTGGAGGTAAAGGGTCTAAATGGAGGGGTTGTATGAGTGGGGCTAGGAGTGTGAGGTCTTGGTAGGGTGGTGTCAGCCGGTGGCCGGGGTAGTGAGTGGTCTGTGAGCCCTATTAAACACCCGAGTCTTCAACTGCTAGGACAGGGTCCCTTTGCAGCGGGCAGCCAGAGGCTGACGGGTGCCCCAAAGTTTTACACCCGAGTCTTTAGCTGCTAGGACAGGGTCCCTTCAGAGTGGGCAGCCAGAGGCTGATGGGTGCCCCAAGAGTTTTACACCCGAATCTTTAGCTGCTAGGACAGGGTCCCTTCGCAGCGGGCAGCCAGAGACTGACGGGTGCCCCAAGAGTTCGCAGGAGAGCTTATTACACCCGAGTCTTTAGCTGCTAGGACGAGAGTTCCTTCACAGCAGGCAGCCAGGTGGCTGACGGGTGCCCCAAGGGTCTGCCCTGTGGAGGCGGCAGAACCCCAACGCCCAGCTCTTTCTGAATCTACCCCCTGACCGGCTGGTTCTTTTAATTGTGTTTGATTCTGTTACAGCAAAAGGAGGAGTCAGGTTAAAGCTTAAACAGTTACAGGTTTATTAAAGAAGCTTATAAATCATATGGTTACAATGGCTATTGCTCTATTTCTTAACTGCTAGCAAATATAGATCTTTAAAGAGGTTACAAAGGAAATAAAGATAGAAATAATAATGGTACCAAGTGACAGCTTAATCTTTAAAGAGCTCTAAGTCTATGCGTGCACTAAGACAAAGGACACATCCAGGTACAATTTTTAACCCCTTCTGCATCTCTCGATTCCAGCATGTCAGGCCAGGATCGGTCCCTCAATTCCTCGGAAAGACGAATACGAGGTGGGCGTCCCCGTGGACCTCGGGAGGCAATTACCTAACCCGACCAGCAGGTAGTTGGTAGATTGACACTCAGAGTGAGTGTGCTGCTGGACCCATCTTTATACCCGTGGGGTCACGTATTCTCTTTCTTATCTATGGTGCCAAATTGTGTTGGTCCGTCTTTGTGACGCCAGTTCTTACAAGGGAGTTTCAAGTAATTTACACTTGTAAGAGAGAGATAACTAAATTGAGAGTACTGGACATTCTTTACTGGGCGGGAGATTCCTCTCCCAGGATGGTTGTGTGATTGTATCAATATAGGTGCCAGTCAAGGGCAGTTCTCTGCAGCCTCTTGGTCAGCGATTAGCTTGATCACCTTCTTATCTATGTTTACAGTTGTCCAGGGTCACGATGAGCTAGCATATCCGGGCCTTCTGTCAAGGCTTCAAAGACTATGCTGATTTTACTGCTCTTTGTGCCCTGTGTGCTCCAGGCACCTCAGAGGGGCAAGCAAGATGGATGTGACAGGGGGGGGTTCCTGTCTGGCTACAGGTGGTGAGTGAGGCTACTGGGGGTGCAGGGCTTCAGCTTGGGGAGGTATGAGTGAGCAGGTTGGGAGTTCAAGGTCTTGGCAGGAGTGTGTGAGGGGGCTGGGGATGCAGGGTCTTGGCTTGGGGGGCATGAGTGAGTGGGCTGAGGGTGCAAGGTCTCGGTAGAGGGGATTTGTGAGGGGGGCTGAGGGTTCAGGTCATCAGCAGGGCAGTGAGTGAGGTGTGTGAGGGTGCGGGATCTTGGCAGGGTGGTGAGTGAGTGGGCTGAGGACATGCTGGGAGCCTGTGCTGCCATTCCAGCCTCAACCCTGCTCAAGCTGAGGCCCCGCATCCTCAGCACCCTCACTCACGAGCTCCAGCTCAACCTCCACCTCCATTCCCCCTGCAGCAGGGAGCCCACACTGGCTTTGCCCTGTCCCATGAGGTTGAAGAACCAGCATCAGCTTCCTGCAGGGAAGGGGCAAAAGCCCCGGGGGCTCCCTTCATGCTGCCATTTTCCTTTCCCCTCCCCTGGCTGGGGGAACAGCCGTGGGAAAAGCCTCCTTGAAGCACATCCCTGTACTGCTGTTCCCCAAGGGGGGAAGGGAAGTGGCAGCACACGGGAAACCTCAGACCTTTCTTCCCCCTCCCCTCCATGCTGGAAGCCAGCACCAGTGCTTCAACCTCATGGGGGGGACGAGACAGTAGAATTATGGTGTGTGGGGGGGCCAGGAGTGTGTGGTTTTGGGCAGGACAGTGATTGAGCAGGCTGCGGGGGCGGGATCTTGGCGTGGGGGGGTGTGAGTAAGGGGCTGGTGGTGGCACAAGGAGGGGCTGGAGCTGGTAGGGCTGTGGGGGAAGAGGCCGGTCAGCATGAAAGGCGAGGGTGCACGCTCTGGGCTTGGTCTGGCCAGCAGCAGATGGTAGTGTGGTGTGAGGAGAGGCTGCAGGGGAAGGAGCTGGTCAGTGTGGAAGGTGGCGGGGACAGGGGTTGGGGGCAGGAGCTAGTAGTGGTGGCCTAAGATGACCCGCCCCCACGGGGGAGCGATGTAAAGGCCAGAGGAGCTGCCTGGAGCTGGGGGAAGGGTGATGTTGGTAATGTGATGACATCACTCTTGTCCTGCAGAAACATTTTTTATATATAGAGAGAGGAAAATCAATTTATTAAGTGTGATTCACATTATACAGAAATAAATTAAGCAGGTTACCATGGAATCAACTTCCCCTAGCAATCCCCCCTCTGAAAAAATGCTGTTAAATGAAGCCAAAATAGTGATAAAGAAAATTAAATTCCCTTTAGAGCTGTTCTTCACCCAGATGCAAGGAAGCTATAAATGAGCTATCAAATGAGCTACCCATTCATTATCAATTCATAATGATTTCATAAGGTAAACCATAAGCCTTAAGTGGTATCTTCCCAACAATCTCCTTTGCTTAGTTTGCAGGCCACTGGCCCCATAATTTCTGAATTTCCTTATAACAGAGCTGGATAAACCTATCTGGGATACAGTTATTTTTTGCTCTTGATTTTTTTGGGGCTCTCTAGTATACAAAGAATAGTAAATTCAGGATTCAGTCCTCTCTTTAATAGCATGCATGCTAAATGTAAGTGCCATGCTATCCAAATGTAGAATATTAATACAAGACAAAGTTTGCAATTCATATATTTTTACTAGTATGAAAATAATAAAAAATATTAGCTGTTGCAGAATAGTCGGAGTTGTAGTAATATAGTGGAAGGGCCAAAGAGAAAATCCAATCTGTTGGTTTATCATTTTTCCCTCTTTTTGCAGAAAGGAGGAATAAATTCACTTTTTACTGTTACAGGTTTTTTTACTCTTAACATTAGGAACAAAAGCATTTCCATCATAGAGATAGCTAGTAAGAGTTGTACTATTGTGGAGTAAGAAATGAGGGTACACTTAGCTTTTAATTTTATTTTTAAGAATTATTGATACAATTTTGTGAAATTTAACTTTATTATATCATAACTATACTGAACTATGTTGTGTTTGCATTTTGGAGTTACTTGAAAGAATGAAATATTAATTTAGTGTTATTGTGTTTTTTAAAAAATAGCATCCATCACTATAAATACCTGGCATAATAGTCACAATTATGACTACAAAATAAATCAGAATGTAGCTTTTAATAGTATCTTTCAAACCAAACATACTTCATCATACATCAGTGGATTTAGATACTGGTAATTCAGCGACAGTGTTCAGAAAGATGACAGCCATGTTATAATTTATGCTGTTTCTGGCAGGTTCTAGTAGATTACAATTGAAACAACAGAAACTGAGTTGGGTGCGTGTAGCTACCTACATTGGAATTTGACCCAGACCACCATGAATAAAAACATGGTGTTTTACAAAAGTTTCCATGTGCTGTTTTATAAGTGCAAAGGTTGATGGCATTTATTTTAGGATGGTACTTTCAATAGCCTAGCGGAGATGAATTTTTGTAATTCCTAAGGCCATGCCTATATGTACTGGGGATTGACGCTGCAGAGATTGATTTAGGGGGTATGATGGATAGGTGGGGTGCTGGCCAGCACTCAGTGACTAAAGGGTTAAACTCAGGTAGCTAAGGGTGTTGGCATAGAGCCAGAAGAACCAATGGGATATAGTGCTGAAATTTAAATTGTAAATATATACCTGCCTGCTCTTTTTGTGTGAGTTCTAAATTAGGATCTGGAGGAAGCAAGATGAAGTAATCAGACAGAATTACCATACCTACAAAGAATATTGGGCATGAGCATGGGAATGGACTGGGCCTTGAAGTATGAATCAGTACAGATCATAAGTAGATAGAGAAATGTATGTTTAGTTGTGATCAGGGTATTTTTCTTTGTTTTGTTGTTTGGTTAAACGTCTCTGTGTGAAATCCATGTGCCTTCCTCCCCCATTCACCATATGTAAGTTGCATCCCAAAGAGACTGTGTTTCTTTGTGTTTTGATCTGTTCTTTTGTTAGTTGCTCTGTAACACCTACCAACCAAGTATGCTTTATCAAATATAACTTTTTGTTTTGTTAATAAAATCACCTTTTATAATGTGATGATTTGATTCTTGTGTCCTAGAAGGTAACAGGAGGCCTATGTGTGTGCCTGCATAGATTGAAGGGCCAGCTATCAAAATTGCAGTTTGTTTTCTGTTATCTTTTCCAAGCTCTCTTGTGGTAAAAGAGCTTGGGGTACCCGTTGGGAAGGAGTGCAAGTATTTCTTCCTGGTTTTCAGGGTTTTAATACACTTGATGGTGGCAGTGCCAGTAAATCTGTGAAGCTGTGGAGTTTTTGTAAGCAGAGCCTATACAGACAAGGTATTTTTAAGGTCTCTTGCGGGCCTCCACCTTCTGCACTTGGAGTGCAAGAGTGGGGAACAGCCCTGACAGAGGGGTCTAGTGAAGATCAACTAAACAGAGCAGAGTGTTCTCTGGTCAATTCCAATACTTTCCTGGAACGGGTGGAGTAATATAAATCAATGGGAGAGTGTCTTCTGTCAAACCAGCTCAGTATAGACACCACAGTAAGTTGACCTAAGCTATGTTCACTCCATCTATGTTATTCACCTAGGTGGAGTAGTGTTATTTGTGTTGACTTACCCTGATAATGTATACTTGTGTTGACTTACCCTGATAATGTATACAAAGTCTAAGAGAGAAGAGGAGAGGTACTGAGCGAGGTAAATACAGTACCATGTCACCATTTATTTAGCAAAAGGCAATGTAAACTACAGAACTGACAGAGGAGGTGAAAATACGTTTTCTGGACATGAAGTTATTGAACAGTACATGACAGGAAATGTATCATTTAGAGAGGAAAATTATTTGGGATTAGTTTGCAAATAACTCACTGGAGTTCAATGACCCTAGTAAAATACTTGGGCATTGTTTCAGCGCAGACTTAGTACTATTTATTGAATCATTAAAAACGTTCACCTCAGAACTTTACATTTTCTTTTGAGGGCTCTGATCCAAATATTAACCAAACCTGAGTTGTGGCTTATTTCAAATGGGATCATATTGCTCAAGAACCTCTGACTGTTGGCCCGGGGCTTGAACCAATGTGAACTGAAGCCAGTGGGAAGCTTCCTATGGACGTCATTGACCTTTAGTTCAGGACCATGATGTGTAAAGAGAAAATGGGACCAGAAAAAGGCAAAGGAAAGACTGAAGATAAACATTTGAGCTTCAAGATAATGCCTAGGTGCTGTAATAGTATACTTTGAGACAAAAATTGACTTTAAATCAAGCTATTTCTCAGGATTAAAATTAAGCCAGAAACTTTCAAACAGCATGAATTCATGGTCTTTTAATTCATGGTCTTTTCTGTATATAGTTGCCCAGTGGTTAATACTCCTGTAACACCTCCTGTTCACTAACCAACTGTGAGGTTATTCATCATAGGGGAAGCCTTGTGACTTCTTACACATCTGTGGGAGGCTCTGCGTTATGTATTGTATGTGTGCACCTCAAACCAGACCCATTCAGATAAACCACCAGGAACAGGCTTTATTCTGTAAAAAAAAAAAACATACAACAGGATCACAGTTCAGCAGCCCCTCCTCTCTTCATGCAGCCTGTGTGCTGTTTCTAACTAAGTCCCTGCTGAGACCCTGCTGCGGGCAGAGGGTGCATCCTGGCAGGAAGCAGGAAGTTCTCCCAACATGCTGCAACTTGTAGTTCACAACTTGTAGTTCCCAGGGCTGCTGTTGAAGCACACTGGACCCTGGGCTACACTCCCATGTAAAGTTCCTGAATTTTCATTTTTGCTTCCAAATTTTCAATTTATGTACTATCCCATTTCCATATGTGGGATGCCTGTTTAAAGTCTGACTCATTCTGCAGTAGCAAGTACTGTGATTCACAGAAGATAAGAAATTCAGTTTTTGTTAATACATGCACATGTATACCCTCCACCTTGAATAAATAAAACTATGGCAGACTTGAATATAAAATTTATTTGTGGTTATCTTTTCAGCAAGCTAGCTATTACAGCGCACATTAGGACAGGGGTGGACAAAATGGCCTCCACAGGCCAGATCAAGACCTCCAAGTGGGTCGATCCAGCCCGCGGAGGCCCTGACGCTCCCCTGCCCCCAGGCCAATTAAGGCCTGGGGGCGGGGGAGCACACAAAGCTTCCTCCTGCCTTGCCAGGAGCACCCGGTGCTTTGAAGCGCCATGTGCTGCTTGCGTGGCAGGAGTAGACATCACGCGCTCCCCTGCTCCCAAGCCCTGATTGGCCTGGGGAAGGGAGAGCTGCGCAAAATTTCCTCTGCCCTCCCGCCGCCCTGCGAGGAGCGCGCTGCACTTCAAAGTGCCGTACATTCACGTAGGAAAGAGGCAGGGCGAAGGATGCTTTGCACAGCTCCACTGCCCCCAAAACCCTGATTGGCCTGGGGGTTGGGAAAGCGCGCAAAGCCTCCTCCCTCTCTGCGAGGAGCGTGGGAGTTCCACATGCTCCTGGCAGGGGGAGGTAGGGCGAGAGGAGGCTTCGCACTCTCCCCTGCCCCCAGGCACTGATTGGTCTGGTGGTGGGGGAAGCGTGCAAAGCCTCTTCCCACCCTGCCAGGGACATGGGTGCCTAGTGGGAAGGGGGGAGGCAAAGGTGCATGGGTGCCTGTGGGTGCGGAAGCCCAGAAGCATCCTGGCCCCGCCCCTTCTGGTTTAGACCCTGCCCCTTCCAGGGTAGCCCGGGGCCACTTCAAAAATTTTTGAAGTGGCCCCCGGCCAAAAAATTATTGCCCACTCCTGTATTAGGAAGTACCTTCACCTAAATAACACTATGCAAGCCAGTAAAAAGGAACTTGAATAAAAGATGCTTTTGTGTGTATATTTCTGGGATGATATCAAACATTTAAATCACTAGTACAATATTTTAAAACTGATTTATTGCTCTATTAGATATTCCCACATAGTATTTTGGTTGATTTAACTTGACTCCTCATTATAATCCCCCCCCCCTTTTTTTTTTTACACAGGTGACTTTTAATCCTTTTCTTCCCATTGTGGTGATATTTCAAATTTTTTGACAGAACTCTGGAAATGAGTAGGTAGGATTCTCTCTGCATCTATACTCCTCTGTTCACAGATTACCTGTTTCCAGGGTGCTATCCACAGGAACTCCACTGTCTTCCAAAGTATTACATAAGTTCGTGGCCAGGAATTGAGAGAGAGTTCAGGAAGCAGGGGAGGATGCAGAAGGCCACCTGGGTTGCTGCTCAATCCTTAGTGTAAATTAGAGCAGCTGCAGGATGCCACAGTGTATGCTGACTGACAAGATGAGCATCAGTCAGAAGTGAGTCTCAGGCTACACTGAGCGTTATTTCAGAATCAGAAGTGTATGTCTACACTGCAAGCCATTATTTCAAAATAGTGGTAAGCAGGAGGACTTCTTGCTCTGACTCCTGTAATTCTCATTTCACGAGGACGAAGGGAAGTCAAAGGAAGGGTCTTCTTTCTTCGCAGTCTGCGGCATAGATGTGCCCTTAGACTTACACACACTTATTCCTCTGATCACAGGGAGAGGGGTGAAGTAGAAGCTAATATGGAAACTGTGCCATACAAGGCTTTGCCTAACCTGGGGAAATTGTGCAGTGCCTAGCTCTACTTCAGGGGTGGGCACCCTGGCCGGAAGGTGCGGGGCTAGGATGCTTCTGGGCTTCCCCACCCACAGACCATGATTGGTCTGGGGGTTGGGGAGCCCCTTTGCCCCCTTCCTACTAGGCACCCATGCCCCTGGCAGGGCGGGAAAAGGCTTTGCACGCTCCCCTATCCCCAGGCCCTGATTGGCCTGGGGGCAGAGGGAGCATGTGAAGCCTCCTTTAAAGTGCCACGTGCTCCTCACAGGGTTGGAGGAAGCTTCGTGCACTCCCCCGCCCCCCAGGTCAATCAGGGCCTGGGCGGGGGTGCTGCGTTAAGCTTCCTTCACCCTGCCTCTTTCACACATAAACAATCTTTTACAAGGACTTCTCAAGGAAGGGCATAGCATCAATATCTGCATTGGGTAAAGCAAAGAGGCGTTGTAAATCAAACAATTAAGACCTTAGCCTTCAACATTCCTCTAGTCTCATTAACACAGACACAATAGCAAAACTCTGTCTCTTTACTCACTACACTTTAGAACAAGGAAATATAAGAGATATGTACTTAACTAAAGGATTTGACTTTCTACAATATTAAATATGATTAAATATGGATTATATATTACCTTACATTACTTACTGAATTACTAAACCTAAAATACAAATATAAATAGAATAAAACTTTCAATCTAACACCTCCGCCTTGTGCGAGCACTTTGAAGTGCCACGCGCTCCTCGCAGGGCAGGTGGTGGGGGAAGGCGGAGGAATCTTCGTGCACTCCTCCCGCCCCCAGGCTAATCAGGGCTTCGGGCGGGGGAGCAAGTGATGTCCTCTCCTGCCCAGCGAGGTGCACTTGGCTCTTCAAACCGCTGTGTGCTCCTGGCATGGCTGGAGGAAATTTCATGCGCTCCCCTGCCCTCAGGCTCTAATTGGCCTGGGGGCAGGGGAGCGGCAGGACCTCTGTGGGCCGGATCCACCCACTTGGCGGGCCGGATCCAGCCCATGGATGTCTTTTTGCCCACCCCTCCTCTACCAGCTTTGGGAATGTATTATTGAAATGTGTGTTGTGGGGATGAGACAAGGCCGCACCAATGGGGGGGGGGAAGGGAAGAGAAAGCCCTGCCGGATGGGACCCCCTGTCCTGAGCCCCTCATCACCCCCCCAACCCTCACTCTTTCACCCAGCCTCCTGACCTGTCCAGCCCTCCCCCCCCCTCCCCTACGCACACCACCAGCTCCCTGCCCTGAAGGACCCAGGCAATGCCCAGTAAGTCTTCTAGGAGTCATATAATTGAAATAAACCTACACTTCATGTGAGTGGTGTGTGCATGGATCACATTTACAAATGAAGAGTCACCTTACAATACTACAGTGTCTTCCTACCTGAAAAAAAAAAATCAGTGAAATGTTTTAGCACTTCTTCTGCTTAAATACAACCTGTCAGCAGGATTATTACCATCTGATATAAAATTTGGTGACAGAACACATTTTAGCAACATGCAGCTGACGTTTAGAGGGATAGATATTTGAATTCTCTGTGATAGCATATAGAGTGGAGAGGAGACCTGAGAAAAGGGAAATCCCTTCAAAGGGACATTTGAGATGTCAGCAGTGCCCCACTACTATATATATTGGACAAACTGGACAGTCTCTGCAGGAAAGAGTCAATGGACACAAATTGGATATACATAAAGGGAACACACAGAAGCCTGTTGGTGAACATTTCTGCTTGTCTAACCACAGTTTGATAGACCTGCAGGTGGCTGTTTTGTCACAGGCCAGCTCCACAAGCCAGATACATAGGGAAGGACTGGAATCACAGTTCATCCACAAATTCAATTCACATGCTAATGGACTCAGTCATGATATGGGCTGGCTAGGACACTACCTACTTAATAACCACTGAAGGTGCTAACAGCTCTGAGTGGTATCCTTCCTGACTTAGCAATCTATCTATTGACTTTGATTTTTATCTGCTTAGGGTTAAGTACCCATTCTCCAGATACTTAATGATGCTCTGTCTCACACCCCCCTTCCTTTTTTTCTTTTTCTCCCCCCCTCCCCTTCCCCTCTCCTATTTATTTCGAATTTTCATATCCCCTACTCATAACTCCGGTCATCTGAAGAAGTGGGCTGTGCCCACGAAAGCTCATGATACCATCTACATGTTTTGATAGTCTATAAAGTGCTATCAGACCATTTGTTGTTTTTTTCTGTAACAAACTATATCGGCTACCCCCTGAAACTGCCTACTGAGAATAATTGCACATAGCTCCCTGCCCTCCCCCCATACAGCAATTGCTACCTTGTTGTGTGAAAGAAGGCTTTGTAATACGTAGTGGTGAGTGGTGGTGTTATGCAGATTCCCAACCAAACTATGTATTCTAAAATACTTACTGCAGGTTCTAACCCCCAAGTGCTGGCATAAATGTGAGGAGCACTTGAACCAGTGCCAATAGGAAACTTGTGCAAGGAGGACAAGGATGAGGTTGATGGTGTGTTTATTATTACCGATTCATTTGTATTCTGTGCATTAATTCTGGTAATATAGAATACATTCAATATTCCTAGCATGTGTTCTGCATCCACAGGATTTGCAGATAAATGATTAAGAGGTATTCCTTAGTGCCCTTTACAAGTGACGTGAGAGAGTGATCAGACCAGGCTGCAGGCAATAATCAATTTGTACGTTATCACTTAAACGTTGTTGTTTTTTTTAAGTGTGGAATCTAATGTTCCAAAAGGGGGTTTGTGCTTTTATAAAAAGAAAACCTCTTAAGCAGGTTCTGGTGTGATTTTCAGCTCTGCTTCCACACTGAAAGACCCAAGATTCATTTAGCCTGCCAAGAGCTCTCTGCAAAGTGCCATTCTGGAGAAGCATTGGAAAGGTAATATAGAATACATTCAATATTCCTAGCATGTGTTCTGCATCCACAGGATTTGCAGATAAGTGATTAAGAGGTATTCCTTAGTGCCCTTTACAAGTGATGTGAGTAGAGTGATCAGACCAGGCTGCAGGCAATGAAGGTTAGGGTTTGGACTGACATTTGTAATAGTCCATTAGAAGAGGTGAAAGGGTAACTTGTTACTAGGCAGGCTATAGTAAAGTGTAAAAGATAAAAATGTATTTAAGGATGAAATGCTAATTACGTCATTATATGAGTGGTTGGGCAACCCAAAGAGGCTGGCTAATTCATTCAGTGCCTTTGGTCTGTGGTACTGAACAATTAGGAAATAACAGGACACAACCCTCAAGAGTTTACCACTAACATGCCCAGTTGTGATAGTCTTACATTGAATAGTACCTCACTCCATGAATACTCCCTTTGAAATCAATTAGATTACTTGGGAGTTAGATTCTACTAAACCTGAATAACCTTCAAAAAGGACAAAACAAGAGAACGGTGAGAGGAAGTAAAGGTGGGCCCTTACTTCATAGAACACAGTAATGGAAAACTAGCAGCGAATTCACTACATTTATAATGATAAAGGGATGGGCATGAGAGCAAACACTTGCTTTCCTTTTGACATTGAACAGTACTTCAGACTAATTATATTTTGGGAACCCTGCACTTTGCCTCCCATACGTTTTCAGGGTTTAAATGTGAGAGTTTTGATAGCCTCCTGCTTTCTGTTCTAGTAAATACTGGTTGTGAGGCTAAATCAAAGTGTACCCTTTCAGAAACGCATGCAAGATCTCTGTGTAAACAGTACACTGCTTTGCAGAGCAGTACACAGCAGTGCTGAGGCTGTTATGTCTTATTTGAATATTACATACATAGGAAATTTTTACTTGAATGATGATCTCTATGTGACTTCTGTTTCCTGCAAGTGAAGATTTAATTTACCTTTTCTTTAAGGGCTAGATAGGATTGTATTTAAAGGCACTATCTAGAATCCAGAGAGGAATGTGAATAGTTCACAAATGGGATTATTAGCAATATATAAGGAATAGTCTAAACACATAGACACAAGTGACTCCATAATAAGTAGGGAGAAAGATAGAGATGTGAGATAATGAAGGTTAAGCTTGATGTGAGAGAAAAAGGAAAAACCAGGGGAGGGGTTTACAAATTAGAGGTGAATATTTTATTATTTTAAATAATGTTATATATTGGCTAATTGCCAAAATTTGGACGAACTACTGCTCAAATATGTATCTCAATATCTCATCAGTTTTTTTCCTGATTACTGACAAACTAACTGCATTTATGCTATCTATCTACATGCATGCCTATCGATAGCCTATATTTGTGTATAAGTATAGCATAGAAATGTATTCGCAAAGTAAAGAAAGAAAAAGACAGGCTAGACTAGAAAATGCTAATGAGAAAATACAGATGCAGTGGGAGCTACATCTTTCTAAACGCAACATTTTTAGACTACTGGTATACATACTACAAGATGCATCGTGCTGCAGTTCCAAAGAACCTGGGTATACAAAGTGTGATGAGAAATCTTAAAGGAGCACATATTGTGGAGGAGAAACAATAATAGCAGACCCATTGTCAATTATTTGGGAGGGCTCATTTGTGAACTACAGAGAATTTTTTTTGTTAGTGATGTTTAACTGAAAGGGGTTCTAAAATGTTTGTGTTAAAATTATTATAGTATTATTAGAATCTTTGTTTTTTCCAAAAGTTTGATTTTTCTGAAGATCTGATTCTTGACATAAATGCCGCTGAACAACAATACTCTCCGTTGTTGGCTCTCAGTTTTTCAAACCTCAGAGGTCTTCCTTAGAGGTGTTAAAACATTTATCACTTGTAAGAAAGCTGCTTCATGTTTGTTTATCACAAGCAAAAGAGGTCACTGAAATTCAGAGTATGTGATCTCTGTTAATCGAGTTACCAACACCAGCTTTGCAGTCATTGCATCATTCTAGTCTAGAAATAAGACTGAATATGTACGTTCGTCTTTAAAACTGACCATTTTAAAACTTGATGTTAGGGATAAGGGTGGGCTCCTTTGGGATGAGACTGAATTGAGAAGATTGGATTTTTGCTACTGGAAAGCTTAAGCATGTTGTTCTATGCAACAACATTTGTATTTTTGATTTAAGCATTTCTCAGTGTGGTGGTAGAACCATTCATTTCTCAGTGTGCTGGTAGAACCATGCAATACGTTTCAGCAATCCAAGTGTCAAGTTTTGGATTTAAAAGCTACAGCATTAGGGAAAAGGAGATTATTATTGCCTCTTTTAATGCAGTAACCACACAAACATCTCCTGAAAAAGAAATGCCTGGAAGGCAGGTTAGACATAGAAAACTGAAGTATAAAGGCATCCTAGTCTTCTGAGAGCAGAACTTTTTTGTTTCTGTATAATCTCAGCCAGTTCTAAACACTGGGGGAATCAAATCATGTATTTTGGGATACGAGAGCTTAACTAGTCAGAAATCAACTGGCAGCAAAGATAGGCTTTACTGGTTTATTAAGAGAGAATTATGGTTTGAATGTATGTTATGCCAATAAAAGAAAAGTGATGACAGATCTATTTCCTAATGGTTATTAGGTCTATCAGGATTCAAAAACTACATGTAGCAGTGCTCATGTTTCTTCCATTAAGTGGCTTTGAAATGAAAATAATAATAATAATAATTTATAGAATTTTGTGAAAGTATTTTTTTCAAAACACAGCACTTGTGCATATTAAACTGATTTTAAAGCCAAAAGGCTCTTAACGTTCATAAACATTCAACAGTATTTTCAAGTTTAATTTACATAGAACTCAAAACAGATTTATTCCAGTTTTAAAGAAAGCAAGTATTTCAAAAGCAACCGTGTATTTCCAGAGAGATTAAATTTAGAGTGGGCCAGAGGATGGCAACTCTGTTTTGTGACAGCTTTTAGAATTTGCTTCTGTTCCACTTTGGAACAAAAACAAAACCTTTGGAATATTTTCTCAAAATGAAATTGTGTTGAAATATTAATTTTTTAGACTGAAAAGCTTTAGGTTTTTGAAAGTTTTTCTTTCTCTGTCACTCTGCCCTTACCCTCTGGAGTGACCAGAGTGTCCACCCAGAAACTCAGAAAACTTCCAGATGAAAACTTGTCTCTGCAAAAATGTTTAATGCAGAACATTTTTTATAGGAAAAATGCATCAAAATGTTCCAACCAACTCTAATTAAAACATTAGCAAAAAAAGGGGGAAAAATGTGTGTTCAAAAAAACCTGGAAGATTAGTAAGAAACAAAGCTAGGCTAAATGAATAATCCTGAGAATATGAGAAATTAATTGCTGCAGTCAAACTGCAAGAAGAGAGCATGGCCACTGAGAATATTAGGAAGCACAAATTAGTATTTTAAATGAAAAATACTTAACAGATGTATCACCGTGACAGGTACTAGTTTGACAGCCCATGAAATTGAAGTTTGTCCACGGAGTGATCTGGCCATATTGAACCTGATTCTCTATTTTACACTAGTATAACATTATTGACTTTTATAGAGTTTCGTGGTTGTAAAATTTGTACACTCCTGAATGGAGAATCACACCCACTACGTCTTAGGAATCTAAGGAGTTACGTTTCCATTTTCATTTTAGTATATTAGGCCTCAGTTTTGCACTTTGACTCCAATGTGATTACTGACAGGAGTAATGTGACTATACACATTCTTACATTTAAAAGTGAGTATTTTGGCTGGACCAGGGCTCATGTACAATGGCAAGAAGTATGTTACATAGTTTTAAGTTCACAACATTTTCAAGTTTACATGCATAAGGAAAATAAGGCAATAAAATATTGCAAACAAAGCATATCACTTAACATCTAGCATTTATTCAAACTGAATCATATTTTGCTCTTATAGTTAATAATTAAGTATCTGGATCAATAGAAAATATTCAGCTTTTCATGTATAACTGAAATGAACATTGTAAAAATTGCTATCTGTTCAAGCTTTTTTCCAGTGAAGTTTCCTGCTTTTAATTTAAAAATATTACAAAAATATTTGTAATTGGATATCATTATTAGCTTGGTAGTACAGCAGGGAAAGCAGGCTGGGCATGGATTTTTAACTAGTTTATTATTGACCAACAGCAGGCCTGCTGAGTGGCACCATATGCTGATCTCCCCAAACTTGGAACTATGGCTAACACCTTAGTGACATAGATAATCATCAAACTGATAAGAACATAAGAATGGCCATGCTGGGTCAGAACAGTGATCCATCTAGCCCAGTATCCTGTCGTCTGATAGTGGTTTGTGCCAGATGTTTCACAGAGAATGAACAGAATAGGGCAATTTATTAAGTGAGCCATTCCTGTTGTTGAGTCCCATATTTTGACAATCCGTGGTTTGGAAGCTACCAGAGTATGAGGTTGCATGCCTGACTGACAGAATATATGTAGGGTTGCCAGATGGTTTCAACAAAAATACCGGACACACTTGACATTACATCACAATCTACATTACATCTTATTTAGAAAATACCGGACATTTATATTTCCTCATTTATATTTTCTTAATTTGTTTCCCAAACAGAAAGCTCAAATACTGAACTGTCTGGACACCTGGCAACCCTAAATATACAGGGCTTTTTGTGTCTCTGCTGGAAGCATTGTGGTCTTACTACTCCCCACCTCAGAAAAAAGCAATGAAGGTGAGTCCTCTGGGCCAGCCTAGAAATGCTGCAGGGGAAGCACCAAATTAGTGCCCAGCAGGCTCAGTTTAAAGTAGTTAAATGGGGCAGATTGGTTCTCGTCTGGGACCAGAAGGGACAAGACTGAAAGACTGTAAAGGTCAAAAGGCTTTGGGGAGGCCCGGTGCAAACAGGGAACAAGACAAATAGGACCTGAGGACTGTAACCTAAGGTAAAGGATAAGGTGATGGGACTGAGTGGAAAGTTGCCCAGAGAACAGAAGTACTTAACCAAGCAGAGGAAGCAGCGTGTGACTGCTGTCTATAGAGTTCCTGGGTTGGGTGAGTCCAGGTCCCCTCACCAACCACTAACGAAGTGGCCTCAGATCCAAGAATGGGCGAAGACTGCAATAAAAGCCCAGGAAAGAGGCTAGGAGTTTAAACAGGGCCAGAGATGGTGATGAAGACCCGAAGAGGGTCAACCATTTGCTGAACTTGGTTACCCCCAAAAGGGGACTTGGATTAACTTGTCTGGAAAGCTGGGACTGTGGCGGGGTCTAGGGGTGCGAGCGTCGCTCCCCCTCTCGCGGGGAGGGGGGGCAACGGCTCTGCGGACCCACTGCCTCTCTTTGCCCGATGTACGGGCTGGGTGCGATCACCCCCTAGCCCACGTGACCGAGGGGGGATCAGCGGACCCGTCCATGCGCCGCCTCTGGGCGAGGGTTCGCCTGGCTCCAAGCCTTGGGGTCCCGGCCCGTTCTGCGCTCATGGCGGGCTAGGTGCGATCACCCCTTGCCCACAGGCCCGAGGGGGGATCAGCGAACCGGTCGGTATGTCGCCCCTTTGGGGCAAAAGGTTCGGCCTGGCTACGGGCCGTGGGGGTCCCGGCCCCGTTCTCCGCCCTCTCCGCACCAGGAGGGCTTTAGCTCCTCGGGGTATCCGGGCTTGTGGGGTGGGGTGTGGGTGTGGGGGAGTGGGGGACCCGGGCCCACCCTCTCCTCCGGGTCCCGGCCCGAGGCCCTAAGTGGAGGTCGGCTTCTACCGGCCGCTCTCCACGGCAGACGGGGCCCTTGCCCGCAACTCGTCTGCCCACGGGCGCCAAAAGGCCCCCGCCCCGGGCTCCTTCCACTCCCGCCGCCGCTGCCCGGCGCGCGCGTGCTCGGTTACTCACCCGTCGGGCGTCGGGCTCGGCCCCACGCGACCCGCCAACTGCCGGTGCCGTCGCTCCTCGTCCCCCGGGGGCCCAGAGGCTTGGTGCTCCGGGAAGCCAGGGTGGCTGCCTCCCTGCTGCCCCCCTCCTGGGTGGCTCCTCCTCCCTTTTGACGTCCCCGGGGAGTGACGTTGGGAGGGTAAGCCCCACCTCCTCGGCGCCTCCCCCCGCGTGCTTCTCCCGGCGTCCGCCGGGCCGCCCCAGGGCGGACCGAGGCCGGGGTAGGGCGCGCGCCGAGGCTCGCCCCGCCGGCGTCCTTCCTGGCGCGCGCCGGCCGCTCCCGGGTCCTGACTCCGGTGGAGCCGCGGCTGCGCCGCCACCCCCTGCGGCGGCCGCCGCTCCCTGCGCCGGGGTAGGGAATCCTGCCCCGCGGCTAGTGCGGACCCTGCCGGGTCCGTCACAGGGACACCAGAGAACTGCTAAAGGCAAAGAGTCTTGAGAGAGCCCTGCAGGCTCTGGCCCATAACAGGGCAGAGACGGACTGAAAGCAAGCTCAGAAAGGGCTGAGAACTCAGCCCAGAGGCAGGGATGCAGATACCAACAAGGGCATAGAGATAATCCTTATTGACCCTTTGTTACCTGGGAAGAGGTTTATTCCTTTTAGACCATGTGTGCCTTAAGCAGAGGGTTGAGCCACTGAAGACCTGTCTGACAAAAGCAACAGCCAAAGGGGGGCACCACAAGCAGAGACAGAGTGCATGCAGATTCACACCCAGCCAACAGGAGTTACTCATGAGAGGAGAGTGCGTCCCATCACATTGACTGACTTGGCTATTAGCCATTGATGGACCTAACCTCCAAATTCCCTAATTCTTTATGGAATCCAATTATACTTTTGTCTTTTAGAACATCCTCTGATAAGGGGTTCCACAGGTGGACTGTGTTGTGTGAAGAAGTGCTTCTTTATGCTTGTTTTAAACCTGCTGCCTATTAATTTCATTGGGTGACCCATGGCTCTTGCAGTATGTGAATATCTAACACTTATTTATTCACATTCCCCACACTAGTCATGATTTTATAAATTGCTATTATATTTCTTCCCATTAATCATCTCTTTTCTAAGCTGCACAGTCCCAGTCTTTTTAAACTCTCCTAGTATGAAAGCTGTTTCATACCCCAATCATTTTGTTGCCCTTTTTTGTACTTTTTAATATTCTAATGTCTATTTTTTTTGAGATGTTAGCCCATCAGTAAGAATCACTTAAATTGCTGACAGGTTTTAATGTGAACAGCTAAAATAACACATTTAATAGCTAAAAATTGTACCTCTAGCTTTTCTGCATGATGAATTGGAAAGTACTGACAGTAAAGGTGATTAAGGCCCTGATTCAGTAAGTTACCTAAAAATGTACCATTCTTTGTTTAAGCACCTTCCTGATTCTGGGCCTTAGTTCATGAACTTGCAAACACTTATGCAGATGCATAACTCTAATCATGTACTTCCGTAGTCGTATAGGTGTCTGTACAGGCTTTAGCAATTACAGCAATCATAAAAATGACCATGCATTGTTCATTTGCCACTATGGAAGCCAATAATGTGCTAGGCTTCATGGAAATTATGAACAAGAGAAGAGAAATTATGAGAATAATACCTTGATTTCACAAAGGTCCCAGGTCAAGGTCTGCAAATCTTCATCAAATCCAAAGACAGGGAAGTAACCTACAATGACAGTGCTTTTTAGTACTGTATTTTGTGTAATTTTTTTTTCAAAGTGCAATGTGCGCCATTCAAATATTACCAGGAAGATTATGAGGCAGTAGAGCTATCATTACCCCTTTTTGAACTGAGTGGCTAGCCAAAGTTTGGAGCCCAGTGGGTGTTCAAGCTAGGAGCAGAAATGAATAAATAGATATTTCTTTGATGCAATTCTGCATATTCGCCAAGAAAGTACAAAGTTCCACGTCTCTGAATGTAGGAAATAGCTTCTTTTGCTCATAGCTCCTAGAGCTCTCTATTCGGTCTCTATGCCTGGCCCCAAAACTCCTCCCCATGTTTCTTCTAAGGTCAGCCATCATGCTTTTGGCTCTTCCTTCTGGCCCTGTGTCTGGCCTGGTCAACACTAGAAAATTAAGTTGGTTTAACTATGTTCGTGAGGAGTGTGAAAAATCTACACTGCGTGCGGAGTTGTTAAATGCTGTCCCAGTGCCTAGATGGCACTAGCTCAATGGAAGAATTCTTTTGTCAACTTAGTTGCCACCTCTGAGGGAGTGAATTACCTATGCCGATGGGAGAATCTTATGCCGATGGGAGAATCCCTATCAACTAATGTAGTGCTACACTAAAGTGCCACAGTAGTACAGCTGCACCACTATAACATTTTTAACATAGACATACCTTCACTCCCCCTCTTTCTTGTCTCGTCTCGTTTGTGTGTGTCACTCACCCTTGTCTCACTCACCCTTACCCAAAACAATGCTCAGCAAAATCTGCTTGGGCCAGTTCATACAGTCCTGTTGTCTTACATGGGATTTGTGCTTACAAGTATGTTATTTGAAGGGTAAGTTTGCACCTATTGGTCTTAATAATAATCATAATAAAGTGAATAAGGAACAATTTTTTACTTATTCCCACAATATAAGAGCTAGGGGTCACCATATGAAATTAATAGGCAGCAGGTATAAAACAAACAAAAGGAAGTTTTTCTTCACTCAGCACACATTCAACCTGTGGAACTCCTTGCCAGAGGATGTGGTGAAGACTAGGACTTTAACAGTGTTCAAAAAAGAGCTAGATAGATTCATGGAGGTTAGGTCCATCAATGGCTATTAGCCAAGATGGGTAAAAATGGTGTCCTTAGCCTCTGTCAGAGCCTGGGAATGGGTGACAGGAGAGGGATCACTTGATGATTCCCTATTCTGTTCACTCTCTCTGCAGCATCTGGCACTTGCCGCTGTCGGCAGACAGGATTCTGGGCTAGGTGGACCTTTGCTCTGACCCAGTTTGGCCATTCTTATGTCATTTTGTAGTACTACAAGTTGGCCCTTCCTGGTCCGGCACCCACGGGACCTGACTGGTCCCAAAGGAGGGAGTTTGCCAGACCAAGGGAGGTCAATTCCATCCCTCTGCTGATGAGACTCTGGGCTCTTTTAGGTCTGCTGACAGACCTCAGCGGAGCTCCCTTACCCCTAGGCTACCGGCTCCACTGGCCAATCCCTGCCACTGCAGCTCTGCTGCTGTGTGGCCTTTGGGCTCTCTCCCCGGGGTGCCATGGCTGCTGTGGCTACAATGCCCTGGGACTGCTCGAACTCCACTGCCCTGGGCTGCCATGGCTCTGCAGCCCGAAGGTCACTAGGGCTGCTGTGGCATTCAGGCACCAGGTCTGCCACAGCCCCAGGCTGCCAAAGCTGCTGGGGCTCTGGGGCCACCAGGGCTCTGATCCCCAGGGTTAATGGGGTTGCTGGGCTCTGTTGTCTGGGGCCGCAGTGGCTTCCTGGTTCCAGGGCCACTGAAGTTTGGGGGCAGCCATGGCTCCACTCCTCAAGGCTGCCATTGCTCTGCTGCCCTGGAGACACCGGGGCACCGCTCCCCGGGGCTGCCAGGGCTGCTGCAGCCAACCCCGTGGCCACCCAGTTCTGTGGTCCAGGGGCTCTCTGGTCCAGCAACTTCCGTGGTCCTGCTGAACCATGGGTGTTGCTGGACCAGAGAATGCCGGACAAGAGAGGTTCAACCTGTACTAAAAGTTCATTTCCAGTGTAAATTCTAGTGTCAACATTTAGCAAGTCTAGATGTCTCAAGGAAGAATTCTCCTTGGTTGGAAACCACAGGCATTTAGAAACTATATTTCACAGATTTGTTGTATGCAATTGGAGTTATTGAATAGTTATGTAACAATAGCACCTATAGAAGGAGTGGGCAATAAGCTTTGATGGAGGCCACTCCTCCATGATATTAATGGAGGAGGGTATGGGATCTGGGATGGAGGTTGGGTGCAGAAAGGAGCTCGGGGTAAGGGATTGGGGTTCAGGAGCGGGTGTGGGATCTGGGAGGGAGTTTGGGTAAAGGAGTGAGTTGTGACCTGGGGTGCAGGAGGGGATTCAGGGGTTTCATTGGTGACCTAGGGCAGGAGGGGGTTGTGACCTGGGGCAAGGAATTGGGGTGCAGGATCTGGGAGGGATATGGTACAGGAGTGGGGGCAGAGTGTATGGGTTATATGGTGTAAGGGGCCTGGGGGTGGGGATAGAAATGGGCTGGTGTGCCAGAAGCAGGCTCTGGCATGGAGATGCTTACCTGGCTGACTTCTGGCCAGCAGTCTAGCAGATATTCTGTCTTCCGTGCCCTGGCAGGCTGCTCAGAGCAGCTGGCTGCGGAGGTACTTTGTGCACTGTCTGTTCTTCAAACAAGCAGCTCCCATTGACTGGAAACCCCCCGATGGGAGCTTCAAGATTGTGCTGGGGGTGGGGGCAGCATGTGAAGCCTCTCTCCGCAGGCTCGGAGATGTTCATAGACAAACAGGGCCCTGCAACTGGCTTTTCTGAGTGGTGGCAGGGGTGAAGCAGGCAGGGAGCCTGACTGAGGCGCCTGCTGCAACCACGGGCCAGATCCAGCAACTTGGTGGGCCAGATCCAGCCAGCAAGCCATATTTTGTCCAGCCTTGACCTGTAGATCTTAACTGGAATTGAGGCTCCATTGTGCTAGTACCAATGCAAGATGTAGACAAGATCCCAAACTGAAGAGCTTGCAAACTATGGCCTTGCTCTTTCATCAGGATCTGCTGTAATGATCCAGATGCCCTTGCAGAGGTCAACAGAATTCAGCCTCCTTTTATGTGTAGTTAAAATTATGAATGTCTGACTAATGTAATAACTTGTCTCTGGTCCATCTCCAGAATTAGTGCATGGTATATGGAGGCAAAATTTACTTATTGGGATGCTATATTCCAGGTGAGCCCTTGCCATGACTACCTACAATGAGGTACAGAAAAATTACAAGTGCTGTTACAGCCCTGGGTATCTTTAATAGATCTTTTTGACTCTGTGGTATATGATGCAGGCTGGAGGGGGAGTTGTACAGTGTAGGAAAGCTGGTTTCTGACTCTTCCCTCCTGTGATCTCAGTCCATACATTTGGTTTCTGCAAAGCCTCTCTGCCATGTGGAATTACTGTGGTGGAATTGGCCTTTTGGCAAGTAGGACCAGAAAAGAGGGAACATTCCACGCAACTGCCTTTTCCCTCCAGGCAGCTCCCCCAAGAACCTTATTCAGCTTGATCAAAGTTTTGTTTCCCCCAGAGCTATACAGCAGAAGAAAGCATGTAAGCATGTTTGGGAAGGAAGTTCTCTATGGGAATATAAGAAGGGACCTTTTTCCTAAAAATAAAATATTAAAAAAGTATGTTCTGATCAGAGGAGTGTATCTCACACAATCAATTTCCTGCCATTTGTAGGAGGGGCGGTAGAGACTTCCCTCCATCCTCCTCCTTGCTTGCTACCAAAGATCTTTCACTGTCTCTGATATTATACAATTGTCTCTTGTATTTAGGGAACCTATTACAATTGTGTGAGGTAGTGCACTGAAAAGCTTTTGTAGGTTGTCAGCAGAAAGGTAGCTCATACAAGACTTTCACGCTCCATGACATTTTCAATACTTTCCTCACAAGTATAGCAGTTCACCATCTGGCAAGGCAATTTTCCCCACAATCCAGAATGTGTAACTTGAATTGAAGTGCTCTGTTGGGTTTTTTCTTCACAATTTCTACACTCTGTCACAAATAGAGAGTGTTGCTTTAGTATAGTGATACATACGTGTAACATGGACCTTTGTGTCTCTTATGAAGCAGATTTTGATCTCCAATCTCCTCTTGGTTCAGAAGCAGACTTTTATCATTTTGTCTCGAACTTTTCAACATTTAAGTATGAGACTTATCTTGACCTGTCCTTGCAAGGATAGATAAGGATTTAAATGGATACATTTTATTGGAGCTGCTTGCCTTGTCTACACAGGATTCAGTTTGAAATCTACTATTGATTATAAATTGGATACTGTTCATGTTAATTACACTATAACCTGTTTATAGGCAATTGCAAATGACCAATGGACTTGAGGATTCCTTTTTCTGGGACCACACAAGTGCTTAAAATGAAGCACACATTTGAGTGCTTTGCTGAATTAGCGCCTTCATCTTTGGGCCTCAGTTATTCATCTTTGAAATGGGATGATAGTGTTTCCCTTGTCATTTTTATTTAGGTTGTAAACTTCTTGGTGGAGGGACTGTCTATGGCTATGGTATGTTGAGTACCTAACATTTAATCTTTACTGGTATCGCTTAGTTTTATTTTTATTAACAATTCTAATTCAGATTAAATGTCTGTCACTGAGATCACTGAAGTCATCGATTCTGTGACTTTTCGAGATACCATAACAATTGCCAGTGCGGTTTACTCCAGTTAACTGTCCCCCATCAGTAGCCCCAGGGACCGATCAAGCAGCAGTATGTGCAGCTGGTCCTGCAGAATGCCCCAGCAGTGGCTGGTGAGGCTGGCCTCGGTGTTCCCCCTAGGAGTCATGCCCGCAGCAGCTAAGATTTAGTCAGTGGTATTTATGATAAAGGTCATGGACCATAAATATAAATTCATCACCCATGACCTGTCCATGACTTTTACTAAAAATACCCATGATTAAATCATAGCCTTAATTATAACTACTACTGTGTTAAACTCGTTCTGGTTCTGAATCCAGAACTGAATACATTATGGGCCACATTGTGTCATAAAAACACAATTTCAAATGAAGGTCAGTGGAGAATTGCAATGTCCCAGTGGTGAGTTCAAGGAAGGATTTTGATGTAAAGGCACAATCTCTCCAGGGGCTTCCAAGCCTAAAGGGTGGTAGCCCAGAGCAGCCACACCACACTTTGCTCCACCTCTTTTCACATGTCATTGGAATCTTTGTGAGCGCCTAGTGCAGAACTTCTAAACAATCTTTAAAAGTACAGTACCTCACCCCTAACAACAGCAAGGACTAGAACCTCAGCTGATGCCACATGGCATGGCTCCATTGAAGCCAATGGATGACTTCAGTGAAATAATGTCAGATTATAGCAGTTGACAATTTGGCCTTTATACATATAAATACTTCAAGCAAGATATGCTGAAGATGAAAACTGGAACATGGTTTCCAATAAAAGTTGATGTTTTCCACCTTTTGTTAAAGAACAGAGATACTGAGTCCATCTTAATTAAATCAGAACATCTTATATGTTTATTTTAAAGCAATAAAAGCCAATGCTCAACTTTGCAAATAATTTTCCCAAAGAAGAGAGATGTTTCAGAACAAACAAGAGAAAAGGACAGTCAGCATTCCCAATCAGCTGAACTGAGCTGATGATGCTCATTTCATAATAATGTGAACTTCTTGTTGATTTGAGCAAGGGATTGTGTTTGCACTCTTCATGCTGTCTTGTCTATTCCTTTGAAACAGCCAACATATTGATGAGACATTAGGAAAGGTATTGTGTATGTGTCAGAACCTACTATGATTTCTTATAGGTCAGTTCTCTGCTGTCAATTTAACATGTGTGATTGTTTACATTTAACGTGAACTGTTATTTTCTAAACCGATTAAACAACCTGTGAAGGGCATGCTTGGCCAAGAGAGAATTTCTGGGCTGTCCACCTTGTGTTTGTTAGCTCTCTATGTGCAAAGCAAATCAGGGTGAGTGCACATGTTAAAAAAAAAAACCCCTGCCAAGTCTGCTTGTCTTGCTAAGCTACTGGGTTGTACAAGCTGCATTAGGTCTGCCCCAGAAAAAATTGCAAAATGATAAGCCCTGCATTCTTTCTGCTTATGTGGTGTATAAAGTAACTACTGCATTTTTATTGCTGGAGAAAATAGTATCCTATAATGTCACGTGTTAAGTATCTTGTGTTTCCATCTCCCCTTCAGCAAGGTGTAAGGAATATAGTCCATGAAATTAGAGCACTGCAGTGTCTGCAAGAGCAAGCTCTGAGTGAGTGGTACAGTATTTCATAGGTTTAAACTGCCTGAGTTTACTGCTAAGACCTCAGAGCTCCCTCAGCATGTTGAGCCACTGCACCACTACATAGGCTTTTTTTGTTGTTGTTGCAAAGATCCGCAGTCTGTATAAGCTGGAACAATAACTAGCCAACTCCTCTCCCCAATGCTGCAAATCTGTTACCCAAATATAACCTTTTGCTGTGGAAAAAAAAATCCCGACAAGTTTTCAGCAACAGTTTTGCATCTGAGGCATCTGTTTGTTTTCTGCATCTGGCCTTTTCATATTCAGGAATATACAATTGTGCGGTGGCTGCTGCTGTTCCCTGTAGGAGTTGACAGTTAATTTTCCCATTTGTCACATTATAGAACTTGTTCCTAAATAGGTTTTTTTAATGCACACTATTTCTTCACTATCTTCTCTCTGATGCAGTGTTTAAAAAGCATATACACAGCCTGCCTTTATCCGCTTAGCTGAGATGATTTTACGTATTGTCACCAACATTACAAACGGGGAGGGGAGGCTGAAACAGTTTTTATAGTGTGGGTACTGAAAGCCTTTGAACCATACTGCAAACCCTGTGAGTGATGGAAACAACTTCAAGCCGATGGGTGCTGCAGCCACCATAGTACCCCTAATTCCAGCACCTGTGATTACAAATGATCAATCTTCTTCCATTGAGGTGTAGCCTGTTAAATGCAGTCCGCTTTTGCTTTAAGACTGAATAAACAAGCACCTTGTTAACCTGGCCTAATAATAAAAGCTGTATGCAGTGAAGTGCATAAAGACTGAATATATTGGCCTACTGCATGTGAAAGGAATATGTTCTCATTGGTTCAGTTTATAGGCATTGTTGAGTGTTTTAACTGGGTGACACGACTCGACTTCTGCTACCATAATACAAATTTTTTATAAGAATTAAAGCCAATGTGAAATGTCCAGTATTTTGAAATGTATACTTTTGCATAATGTAGGCTTACTAACAGGATGCTAAATATAGAAAGGAAATATTTTCCTTTTTTAAAGATGCCTTAAAAAATAGGAGCATGTGGTGGTGTTTTTGATATTGAAATACATGCTATTTTTTGTTTATATTTTGTGCTCCACACCTTTATGCAATTGCCCTTCATCATATTAGTTTTGCAATATATTGTATTGTTGTGCTTGTATAAGTCCCTTTCAAGTGAAGCTCCCTGAGCCATGAAATCTCCAAAAGCCTGAACTTTAATCTCTGCTAAATTCAGAAGCCAAAATTCTTTCATGCAATCTTGTATACAAGTTCAGGAGGTGCTTGTTTCCACAGTTGTTCTGTAAGTGAACATGAAAAATAATCGTGAAGGGGACTTCCCTTGCTGGTCATTCCAAACTCCAGTCCTTTGCCTTGTGATGGAAAAACCACTGACAGGGGTGCAAGTGGAGGCAGGATTCACTCAGGAAAGACTCCAGCACCTATGTCAGTAACTGTGACAATCACTTAGGAGAAGGGTGGGAAATGTCCCAGTGCTCCGAGCATCAACCCTTCAGTCATTGAGCAGGGCCTTCTTTCCTTTTGGACTCAGGCTGATTGTCAGGGGGAGCGACAGACTTGCTGTGCCCCTGGGTGAGGTGGTGGAGCCCTGTCCCATGCTCCCAGAAGGGGCAGGGCTGGAGGCAGCTAGTGATTTAACTAGCGTGGAGCTCCAGCAGTGATTTAAAGAGACTGGGGCTCTAGCTGCTGCTGCTGCCACATTAGCCCAAGGCTCAAACCATTGTCCTGCTGTGTCCCTGTAGCTGCAGCAGCAGCAGTTGCTACCGGAGCCTGTTCTGGCAGTCCACCAAGATCCTTCTCCTATTGCAGAAATGGTGGCAGCAGAAAAATATGGGTTGGATTTCCTGCCAGCTCTCTTGCCTAGCAGGGCTCTGTGAGAGTGAAGCTGCAAGGGCTGCCAACACTGGCTGGATGTATTTCAGGAGGTTTCACAGCATGATGGAATGGCTTTGAGGTCTGAGATACTCCAAAACTCATTTATGATGGAGCAAGTTGCATAAGGGAAAGGAAATTATATACTATCACCTAATGACATGCAGAAAAAAATTCAATAGATTCAAAATAAACACATTTTATTACATTTACAAGTTGAGTTTCTTGTAGTTGTGTCCTTGCTTAGAGTCTCTGTCTTCTTAAACCTGCACTTAAGTTGGCTTCTTACTGCTTTTAGCAACTCTGAAGACCTTTTGACAAGTTCATAAAAGTCAGCACAAGACATGCTGCAGTACATCTGCACCTCTGAATCTGCTTTCACAACACTTTCACTTAATAGGCTCTCCCCCCCCCCCTTTTGTTCCAAAGTTGCGTCTTTAAGCTGAAAACCTTATCACAAAGGGTATGTCTACACAGCAGGGCTAGTGTTGGAATAAGCTACGCAACTTCAGCTACATCAATTATGTAGCTGAAGTCAAAATAGCTTAATTAGGCATTTGGCGCTGTCTACACAGCAGGATGTCAAAGGAAGAACACTCTTTCTTCAACTTCCCTTACTCCTTGTAAAATGAGGGTTGCCGTGAGTCGGAGTAAGAAGTCCTCCAGCTTAACATTATTTTGAAGTAAAGGCTTGTAGTGTAGATGCACTAACATTATTCTGATATAATGCTGCTGTGCAGCCGTATCCAAAATGAATTTGGGACTGTAACTAAAAGTATAACATATAAGGGCTTTACAATTTATTTTCACTTTGTGGTATTTATTTGAAAACTTCTAGTCATCTTTAACATTTTTTGTTCCTTTTAAATTTTCTTCTCTTTTCCTCTATAAAATCAGTGATCATAATATTGCTAGTTAAAATCAATCTTAAGGTGAAGAACTTCAGACAACTTCTTAATATTAAACCTGCACTTTATGTTACAGGGAGAAGACACATTTGTTTGAAAACAGTTTTGAAATCAGATACATTCACTCCTTAAGAAATTTTCTTCACAGTTCCCTATTTGTTTCTTCCTCAAGTTTTCTCCTATTCCATAGAGAGACATTGCACAAAATAGCCCGCACTGCACATTCATAGAAAATTCTTCCGTGATGCAGTCTAGTCCTGTATAGGAGGCATCATTGCATTCTAGCTTTTTACGGGCTTCATAACACAATCCTGTCACGTTATGTTGGAAGTTAATGTAATGTAACACCCAGAACAAGACTTTTGATCATCCTTACTGAATGTGTCCCACACAATCATGATACATTCTTCTCCCCCTTTGAGAGGAAGTATTCCTTTAATGCAGGTCACCGTTGTAGAACTCATTCAATCAGAGGCAGAAGGGATAGCCGCTTTATTGGATGGTGGTGCATAAGTTTTTTGTACTCAATTTCTACAAAGTTGAGAAATGTACTGAGGGATTTTATCATTTTCACGGAGGAAAAGATCTCACCATACACTTTCAGAATAAGACATTCAACCATTATGAATTATATGGCATTTAACTTCAATCTGAATCATTCTTTATTGCAGATGTTTCAGCTTCTGATGAGCTGACCTGTGTTTCCCAAAAGTAATAGTGCCTTTATCAGTTGTGCAGGATGGTAGTGTTTATAAGAAGACTATTTTTATCTATAATGTTTGAAATGCATACTGTACTTGTTTTTTTGCAATGGGTTAAAAAAAACAAGAAAGCCAACTTCAATCATTTCCATTGCTGGGGGAAAAACAGTTACAGGAAAAATATTCTTATCCTCCTTATTTGAGGGAAATTTATTCAATCTAGTCCAACTGAGGAGAGGCAATCACTAATTCAAGATTATTAATTTAAATTTCCTGCAATTTCATTGTCAAAACATCTTCAATGATGTTTTTGACCAAAGTTTCTACAGTATTCAGTAATTGCAAGTAAAAGTTTGGAAGTGATTTACTATTATATTCTTCAGCTGAGTCACTTGCATTTATTTCTCCTATTTCTGTTGCTGTTACTAGATTTTCCTGAAGTGTGTGTGTGTGTGTGTGTGCTTTGTGAAAAAGGATGGAATTTGATTTTTTTGGTAATGTCTTTGTATTTTGAATATCTGGCTGTGTCTGCATTACAGGCCTTGGAGCAGCACAGCTGTATCACTCCAGGTGTGTTGCTGTAAGGTTGCCCAGGTAGCCACTCTGTGCCAATGGGAGAGAGCTCTCCTGTTGACTACAGGTGGTGGTAGTTATGTTAGTGGAAGAGTGTCTCCCACCATCATAGTTTTGTCCACATCGGCACTTTTGTCAGTGAAACTTATGTGGGTGATTTTTTTTTCACATCCCTGACCAACAACACTTTTTGCAGCAAAAGTATTAATGTAGACATTGTCACTCTGTGTGGGTGGGTGGGTGGGTGGGTGGGTGCGAGGTGGGATGGGATATCACAATCTGCTGTATAGATTTTTCTTCAAAAGTACCCTGACAGCTAATCTGGAAGTTACAACTGCATTAGCAACTGATTTTTTGAGGTGATAAGGTTGAAATGCAAGGAAAAGGCAAAAGAGGGGGGATTTCCTCAGCATGGTTGAGTGAGAGAATGTCATTGAGCAGCGGTGAACAATTTGTATTATTTATGACAAGGATGCTTTCTGCTGAGTTCTGGCTCTTAACTGCCAATGTTACTGAGTCAAGGAGAACAGGCAAACTATATAAATTAAAATTAATTCCAGCTTCTTATAAAAAATGCACAATTCATCAGGCTTCTGGTGGGAATACTTCAATTCTAAAGAGTAAGTTGCCTTGGGAATGATATCATAATTTGATCTGTGTTTCCTTCTCCCAAGTGTTTCACAGTTACAGAGTGAAAATGTAGTTGCTTTCTCAGAAGCAAAAAGATAAACTATTACTGTATTTGGGAGTTGCAAGAAGTCAACGAGTTGAATCAGATTGTTGCTTGTCAGTTATTTATCAGAAAAATAAGTTTAAGTTTCACTTTCATGATTAAATTGTCAATGTTTAAGGCAAAACAACAGGATGAAATAATGAAATGTGAAGCTGTTGTAATCCCTGTGGAAATTACAGTATCACCAACCCTAAAGTTCAAAACCATGAGTCAGACCACCATCAAAAACTCATGACAAAATAGTGAGGTTAAAAAACTGGGAGCTGTTTTGACCCCTTATTTCTTTTTAACCCTTTGGTTTTTTCTCAGTCTAAATGTGTATGATTATTTATTTCATTTGTGTTATTTCCACTTTACATTGATCATGGTCTGTCCTAATAAATGTACTAAAGATCAGAGCAGTGGATATATAATGCATTAATAAACATAAGTAAGTTTTAAAGAGACATTATAAATTTATAATTTCTTTGTGAATGTTTTTATAAAGCAATCATTTAATAGACTCCTGTAAAACAAAACAAAACAAAAATGGTGAATATTTTCAAAGGGAATTTCTATTTTGTAAAATTTTGTGTAATTGAAGTGGGTAGACATAGGTGTTAGATAAACCAATGGTGATATTTGATTTATATATATTATTTTTCAGCAACTATCCCATAAATCCTGTAGATAATGGAAGAATGCTTCAGTCTCTTTCTGTAGAGCCCCCAACTGACTTATTCCTTTCTTGGGGGGACTACACAAAGCAGAATGATATCTGTACAGGTAAAATGCCACAAATCCTACAAAAAATATTTTTCCTTAGACCAGTGTTCTCCATGTGTTTTTACCAGCGTTTTGGGCTTGAACATTGACAACATTGTTTACTTGGAGCCATGATTTGGGAAAGTCCATAAACAAGTGTTTGGCTTTAAGCATGTGGATAGTTCCACTTAGTCAATAAGAATATTACCTATGTAAAACTAAGTACATGCTTAGATTTTCAGTTCAGTCTGGGCACTGATTTGTATGCTTTCCCTCTGTTGCTGAATTGCAGTTTACTTGTTTATATACTGCAGATATAGGGCCAAGTCATGCTTGTCTATTGAGTGAGAGTTTGGAAAGAATTCCGTATTCAGAACCTGGCCATGAGTGCATCTTGTGTTTATCTTGCTAATGGTACCAGGATGCAAAATTATTTAAAGAGGGAAGTTGTGGGGCCATCAGGCCTCCCTTTGGTAACAGCCAGCCAAATTAGTTGGTCATCCACACAGAAGGCAGGTGTCAAACAGCTTTTGTGTTCCTTTATTCTTTGGGACACGTTGTAAACACAATATCTTTCAGTGCTCCCACTGGGGTGGGGTGGCTCTACACACTTTCTCACAAATCACACTTCCCCCCCCCCCCATTCTTTTATGCTTCTGAACCAATCCTACCTGTCGAATGTAACTTAGCATCTTTTATAGCACCCATCTTGTGCATTCCAATATATAAACCAGTTCTGTCATCTCCACCTGCTGCTGTTGATCACTCCCCATGCTTTCCTAGGGGAAGTCAAGCAGATCTTTTGCTGGGTTGTGAGCCCTAATCTTTACTCAGAGGTTTTCTGTTTACTGATGCTTAAGGAATCACATTTATTTAAAACACCTAGAGCTGGAGTGGGGGAGAGACACATACTTTTAAATCAGTGGTTCTCAAACTTTTTGGCTCGTGCTCCACCTGTCTCAGTGCAAACCTTTCTGTGGACCACCAGTTGCTAATGGAAATGCACCTCTAGTTACATAATTATGCCTGAGTCATTTTGCTAGTGCTGCAGCTAGGGAGAATGGGTGCAGGATCTGGGCAGGAGATGGGGTGCAGGAGGGAGTGAGGGGGTGAGGTGTGGGTGGGAGCATGAGCAGGCTGGGAGTAGGGGGTCTGGCCAGGAGGGAGGGTGCAGGAGCAAGCTGAGGGTGCAGGGTCTGGGCATGAGGGAGTGTGGGGGGGACATTTATTTGCTTTCACACCCCATGCCACTCCCAGGCATCATGTCCCGGGCATGGCTTCCCGCTGATCCCATTGGCTGCGACTCAGCATCCATGCACTGCTACTTCCCCAGCCAGGGGAGGGGGAGTGGCAGTGTGTGGAGCCACTTCTGGCTCCCTCTCTTCCCCATGAGCCAGATCTGGTGGGGGGGGGGGCTTAGGGGTTCCCCACCCCTCCAAGGGAAGCCAGTGCTGGTGCTCCAACCTTGCTGTGGGGGTTGGGGAATCCCGAGGCTACAGTAGCAGTGCTGGCTGTCTGCTGCGGGGACAGGGAGGGAAGGTGGGTGGAAGGGATGTGGGGCGGAGCTTGAGCAGGAGGCCATGGACCACAGTTTGAGAACTACTGCTTTAAATGTAGAGAGACGAGAAAAGGGGTATCCTGGAATGGCTTCCTGGAATGTAACAGGAAAAGAGGAGTGAGTTAGTGATTAGAATAGAATAGGGTTTATCTTCACACTAGGTAGTGGTGTCTCTTAGGATCTGATGAATATTGCAGAAGTGGATCAAGGAGCTGGTCAGGAGTCAGTCGGCTATGTCTGGGGGAGTTATATGCTTTTGATGTAAGGAATCCTCCCCAGGGTCTGATGTTTGGCTGAGGATGAGAAAGCATCTTATGTTTTTGATACCTGTGTTTGAATTAAACTGAATCTCCTATCATCAGTAATATTCTTTTACCTGAGAACTTTCTACTTCTCAGTCATCATTTTTCTCCCTTCCCATCATGTTATAAGTCTTTTCCTTGGCCAACTATTCGATTTAAAACCACAGCAGTTATATCTGTAGCACAGGGCACAAGCTTCAGTACTTAAGACAGACTTTGCCTGACTTACTCTATTCCAACTATCTCTGCTCATATGGCATTATGATACCTTACATCATTCTTTATAGTATGTCCCCCTCAAATGATGTTGAACTGACTGCTTTAAATCTCCGGTTTTGTTTCTCATTTTCCGGTCTTCAGGTTCAGCATGGAATAAGAGGAAAAAAAGGGATAATAAATATTACAAAAGAGAAATCACTATAAAGTTACAAAGAACCTTCACTGGTTTGCTTGAAAAATGAGAATTTTATTGCTGTATTGTACTTCTTACCCTTGACTTAACTTATTTGTTTTATGTTCTCTCATGTGATCAATGATTATTACAGCTAGATTCAGAGTTGTTAAGGCCAGAAGGGAGCATTAGAATACTCATCTAGTCTGATCTCTTGTATAACGTGGGCCATAGGATCCATTCTCTCTTTCTCTTTTTTTGTCTGGGGAGGGAGGGCAGAAGGAGGATGTTAAATTTTTAAAAAGGTTATCAACTTTTTTGAGGGGAGAAGTCTCATGGACCAAGGTCTTGGTCCAGTTCATTATAAAATTTGGAACCTGCTGTAACCTTCAGATTGTGTCTGTCTATGCTATAGGGTTCCATTATGAAAGTAAAATGAATGATAGACCATTGTATTTCAGCATTTAATAGAAAAGTTGCAGCTGACTCCTGCTGGTGGCCATTTTGACAAGGGTCTTGCGCACATGCTCTTTCTCTCTCTTTCCCCTCTCTCTAGATGTTTTCAGTGGGACTGAAAGTTTCTATCTCCTTGAAGCATAGGGAGCCACCATCATCCCTTTTGGTGACTGTGGTTTCAGTCCCATAGAGAAGAACGGGAAATGGAGGCCTTGAAAGAAGACAATTCTTAGTGATAGATCTACTACTGAGAATTCTTTCTCAGGTATCTGCAAGGTGGTCTGCAAGGTCCCACGTGGTTAGGGTCTTAACTGATCATCATATTTCTGGTTGGGAAGGAATTTTCCTTTCGGTCAGATTGTCAGAGACCCTGGAGGGTTTTCACCTTCCTCTGCAGCATATGGCACAGGTCACTGGCAGGTTTAATCTAGTGTAAATAGTGAATTCTCTGAAACTTGAAGTCTTAACTATGATTTGAGGACTTCAGTAACTCAACAAGAAGTTTAGGACCCATTTTAGGAAAGGGTGGGTGAGATTCTGGGACCTGCAATATGCAGAAGGTCAGATTATTACTATGGTCCCTTCTGACTTTAAAGCCTATGAGTCGATCAATATAAAACCTCAAGATATTGTCAATTAATTTTACGTTTATTTCCCAAAGCTATGTGTTGCATTATGTCTACAGAACAGATAGGCCAGGAGGTATGGAGAAAGGTATGTGTGTGTAGGGTAACGTGGAAATGCAAGGGATAGCTTGAGTTTGGGGTGTTTGTGCAGAGGGATGTAGTGACAGAAAGTTTCTCTTGCAGTAGAAACTTAACTCTGCCCTGTAGTGATATCATGCAATAGCCACATCAAATAATTAATTGATTTAATTAATTTAATCAATTAAAATGATTGTCATTTTAATGTTTGTGAACTAAGAGTAGAGGGTTAATCTGATTTTTTAAAGACACACTAGATTTTTTTCCCTCTCATTGTGTCATCACAGAGTAAAATTATGGTTTATGCAGAAGGACAAACATTCTGTAAAGAAGAACAGGGAAAATTGATCATTAATTCTAATTTTATTTATATATGTAAAAGCATAGGTGGAGTTGATAGTGATTCCTATTATTAAAGTTGCCCAAGTCTTCCAATAAAACTTTGTTTTCAGTTGCGTACAGCTTTCCCAAACTTCATGTGTTTGGATTGGTGTTTTCTATGCCAAGTGTTTGGCTCAGCCTGAATTTCTTTGAAAAATCACAGCCAAAGAGTGCATGTATATGTTGCCTATACACAAGATTTCAATGAGTTTTTAACCAGGCACCTTTGAAAACTGTGTGGCAGAGCACAGTTAAGACTACGTGGGTGCCTTGACTACGTTTCCTTACTATACCATGCTTGGATTTCTTTAGTATTTCATTTTAAAGCTGAATTTCCTGGGGTTATAATGCATAATGTTGGGATAATTACAGTATGCCTTTAACCTAAATTATTGATATGTGCTCTTAAGCTTAACTACAGTTTCACATAGATATTTCCCACCCGGAACATATATTCCTATAGCTACTTATCTGATCAGTTTTCCATACTACTTAACAGAAGCAGTCCTCAAATATTAGTAATTTTGTTATTCTGCATCGAGCGAATTATCTTATCTAAAACAGTTTCTGTTATTTATTCGATTCTCTGTTGATCATATTCTATTGTAAAAACAACAACACTCTTGTCATCAGTGAAGAGTAGTCCTTTAGCAAAGACATCATATAGGAGATACTTCCAATATAACAGGAGCGTCCATCTCTAAGATACAATCAGTTAAAACCAACAGCTTGTTATTTGCATAGAATATGTTCTAAGGATCAATAGCTTCATGAATTCAATGTTGGTAACAACATACACCAGATCCCTTGAAACTCAGACTGTGTCTGATTATAATCTATTGACAAGTATACAGCATTTATGGTAAATTTAGTATCTCTTGCTGCTTTTAAATGCACGCACACCTAGTCCGTGTCTCAGTGTGTTGCTCCCATCCCTCTTCCCTTTGTGGCTTTGTGAGCCTTGTATATCAGCTGGCTGTATATTTTAGAAAGTTGGCCTTTATCAAATCTTGTCCTTCCTCATAGTAGAGCTGAAGATTCAGTGCCCTGGGTCTGGTAGCCTAATATCCATTTCTCAATACCTTGCAGAGCTTCACTGGTTCTGAAATGTCAATCAGGTTAGAAGAACATTTCACTCCATTTTTCTATTAAATTGAGTCAAAACAATATCTTATTTTACACTCTGATTTGTGAACTGCCCAAGTTATCTGCCCCAATGGGTATACCACATTTAATGGTTAGACCAGTTAACCTTTAAAAAAAGTTGGGGGGAGGGGAGGGTTGAGATGGAGGGGGGTTGTTTATAGACAGAAAAATGAGTTAAGTATTTCTCATTCAGAACCCAACCACTTCTCTGACTGCAGACAGAAGAAGATTCCAGAGTGGCAGAGATTTCTCTACAGTAGATCATCTCCTTCCTCCTCTCTGACTAATTAATATTGTGTGAGATGGGAATTTGGTGACTACTATTATCTCCTGGGCAACAGTGTTTAAAATCTTCTTCTCCTAAGAAGGCCTTTGAAATTTGGTTTCCTGACAGAGCCTGCTGATTTTTCATCTGAACCCTTTTTTGTGTGTCAGCTAATGGGTACAAATTAAGGAAACGGACAGCACGTTGGAACAGTATGAATAAAGGAAGTTTTGCTAAATGAGGTGGGTGGTGGAACCATCTGGACATTTGAAACTTGCCTATTTCTCAGTTAGATAATTATCTAATTACATTATTGTTAGTCTGGGCATGCAAGGATCAAACTACAACATTATTGCTTGTGTCTTAAATACGATATTGAAAAGCCTGACTTTATTACTTTCTAAATCTGTTATTAGGTTTTTTCTCTCCATTGCTATATTATTGACTTTTAATATCTTGAATCCATGCTGCTGTCACTGATGGAAATGTTCTTTACTAAAAGTCTAGCTGTATGCAGATTTCCAACTTTTTCTGATCATTTTAACACTGTTTAGGAAACTGCCACATTGGGTTAAATGCTACATATTATTCTGAAGGTCTTTAGGAGTTTACATGCCTGTATTCAAACCATATTTAAGACTCCAGGTTGTCTGAAAACAATAGTGTCTTTATTGATGACTTTTTTTTCAGTTTCTAGAGAGATCCTTGAACAACAGAGCAGATACAGAGTTTGCTGGTGTCTGGATTCAAATGCATTTTACATTGCCCATCCTAGAATGCAGAATATTGTCCTTGAATGAGCCTAAAGGGAAAGTACTTTTCACCACAATTGATTTATTTATGAATTTTTATATTTATGAAGGGAGACAGGTGGGGCTCGTCAGCCTGGGAAGGCCGCCCACCTAGGAGAAGGGAAACTCTGAATTAAAACCTCCGCTGCCTTGCGGCGATGCCTAGTTATGGGAAAGGCTTCGGGAGTAAACCCCAAGGAAAAATCCGGAGATGGAGCCCCTAAGGCAGTTTAAGGTCGTACTCAACCTCACTCTGGCAGCTCCTGCGACGACATTGGTGCCAAGCTGTACTGGCTTTCGCCTTTCCCTTGGATTACATCAGTGGCGTGGAGAGGGGGATCCTGCTGCTGGGCATCAGCTGGTTCTCAACTTACTTGCCCAGGCCTGCGCCCTGGAGAGGACACTCCGGCATCGCTTTCTGAGCAGACACACAACACGGGAAGCAGCAGTGACCGGTATTAAGCCACTGCACTTGATTGGCGTAGAGTGAGGCGCCGGGGTTGCTTCCGACGGTGGGAGAGGTCTTCGGATCTCATTGGGCAGCTACCGCCTGCCTCAAGCTGGGCAGCCCCCAGTCAAATAAGTGCTGCCTTGCCACGGTCCACTTGCTCCACTGGGTGCGTGGGGCTTAGGGAATCACCAACAGGTAGATCGTTAACCTTACACCAGGCAAAACAAACAAGCGGCAAAGTAATCCAGCCTTCAGGCTGGGCACATGGAATGTAAGGACCATGATTCCGGGCCTTACAGAAGACTTACAGAGCATTAGTAACCCCCGGAAGACAGCAGTCATTAATAATGAGCTGAGAAGACTGCGGATGGACATTGTGGCCCTCCAGGAAACAAGGCTATCTTCCTCTGGATGTCTCCGGGAGAAGGATTTTTCCTTTTTCTGGCACAGGAAGCCTCCAGAAGAGACCAGGGAACACGGTGTTGGCTTCGCAATTAGAAACAACCTAGTTGGCTCAGTCATACCACCAAATGTGGGAACTGAGAGAATGCTGAAAATCCAGCTTTAAACATCAGTGGGCATGGCCAACATCTTCAGCGTCTATGCGCCTACTTTAACTTCTGCCCAGGAAGATAAGGACAAGTTCTATGACGAACTTAGTATTGCCATCAGTGAGGTACCTTCCCATTCATCCTTGGCGACTTCAATGCCAGAGTTGGCAGCAACCATCACAGCTGGCCATCCTGTCTGGGACAGTTCGGAACAGGGAAGATGAATGAAAATGTACAGCGCCTCCTTGAACTTTGCTCCCAACATGATCTCTGCGTAACCAATACCTTCTTCAGCATCAAACCCCAGCACAAAGTTTCGAGACGACACCCAAGATCGAAACATTGGCACCAGCTTGACCTCGTCCTCACCAAACGCAGCCGTTTAGGTAGTGTCAGGGTGACACGCAGCTACCACAGCGCAGACTGTGACACTGACCACTTGCTCGTGTGTAGTAAGGTGTACATCCAGCAGCGAAGATTTTTTCGCTCCAGAAAGGAAGAGAGGCCGCGCATTGATACTGGTAAGACTCGTGACCCTTCAAATGTATGTGAGTTTGTCCAAGCACTTGAAGAGGCCTTGCCCCGCCGGGATGACACTGATATCAGCAAGAGATGGGAACAACTACGGGACGCTATCTATGATACTGCGATATCTATCTTTGGGAAGAAGACAGTCAAGTCTGCTGATTGGTTTGAAGCCCACACTGAAGTGCTGACGCCCCTGATTGAGAAGAAGAGACAGGCACTGGCTGCATACAGGTCCTCTCCCAGTGAGGAGAACCTGCAGGCGCTCTGGTTTGCTCGGAGTCAAGTGCAGCAGGTTGCTCGGCGGTGTGCCAACGATTACTGGCTCCAACTCTGCTCCAAGATTCAGCAGGCCGCGGACACTGGTAACATGCGAGGAATGTACGATGGGATCAAGCAGGTCATTGGTCCATCACAAAGGAAGACTGCCCCACTTAAGTCGGCCACGGGCGAGGTTTTGAAGGACAGAACCAAGCAGATGGAACGCTGGGTGGAATACTATTCACAGCTGTACGCCAGAGAGACCGTAGTTACAGAAAGAGCCCTGAATGCCATCGAACCTCCGCCCACCATGACTGAACTTGATGCTGAGCCCACCATGGAAGAACTTAGTGATGCGCTAAAAGCACTCTCTTCTGGAAAAGCCCCAGGGAAAGATGGTATTCCCTTGGAAATCCTTAAATGTGCTAACGGTACCCTAGTCTCAGAGCTGTATGGAATACTCTGCCAATGCTGGAGAGAAGGCAGCGTACCGCAAGATATGAGGGATGCTAACATCGTTACTGTCTATAAGAACAAGGGTGACAAAAGTGATTGCAACAACTATCGCGGCATCTCCTTTCTCAGCACCGTGGGGAAGCTAATTGCATGTGTTGTCCTGAAGAGGCTCCATGTTCTTGCAGAGAGAGTCTACCCTGAGTCTCAGTGTGGGTTCAGAGCTGAACGGTCCACCATAGACATGGTTTTCTCTGTTAGGCAACTACAAGAAAAGTGCAGAGAGCAGAACAAACCTCTGTATATTGCTTTCATCGATCTGACCAAGGCATTCAACCTTGTCAGTAGAAAAGGTCTGTTCGCGATTCTGGCTAAGATCGGCTGTCCTCCAACTCTGCTTAGCATTATTAGGGCCTTCCATGATGGCATGAGGGGGACCATCGTATACGACAGATCCACATCCGAACCCTTCAAGATTTTCAGCGGAGTGAAGCAGGGGTGCGTGCTGGCTCCAGCACTGTTCGGCATCTTCTTTGCAGTTTTGCTCAAATATGCCTTTGGAACTGCTACAGAGGGCATCTTTCTCCGCACGAGAACGGACGGCAACCTCTTCAAACTGTCGAGGCTTAGAGCGAAGACCAGGGTGCTTACGAAAGCGTCTAAGGGAGTTCCTTTTTGCTGACGATGCAGCTATTGCTGCTCGCACTCAGCAGGAACTGCAGTCACTTATAACTTGCTTTGCGGACGCATGTATGAAATTCGGCCTCACAATCAGCTTAAAGAAGACCCAGGTGATGGGCCAAAGCGTGGGTAATGAGCCATCTATCAGTGTGTTAACTACAACTGGAAGTCGTCCATGAGTTCGTGTACCTAGGCTCTACGATCTCGGACAACTTGTCATTTGATAGCGAGATTAATAAGCTCATTGGAAAAGCCTCCACAATGTTCTCCAGGCTTACGAAGAGAGTATGGGCTAATAATAAGCTCACTGTACACACCAAGGTGCAGGTCTACACAGCCTGTGTTTTTAGCACACTGTTGTATGCCAGTGAAACATGGACTTTGTGCTCAAAACAAGAGCAGCGGCTCAACACATTCCATATGCGCTGCCTTAGGCGTATACTCGGTATCTCATGGCAGGACAAGATCCCCAATAGCGCAGTGCTTGAGAGGGCGGGCAATGTCTCTATGTTCACCCTTCTCAAACAGAGGCGCATGCGCTGGCTTGGCCATGTCTCACGCATGTTGGATGGCCGAATACCGAAGGACCTTCTCTTTGGTGAACTGGCGTCTGGAAAGAGGCCGAAAGGGCGACCTAAATTGCGCTATAAGGTCACGTGCAAGCGTGACCTCAGCGCTCTCTCTATCAGTGCGAACACCTGGCATTCGCTCGCCTTAGACAAGTATGCCTGGAAACAGGGAGTGAAGGAAGCTCTTGCTATGTACGAAACTACCTTGGTGAAGGAAACGGAAGACAAGAGAGCCCTCAGGAAGATCCGTGCCCGTGATACCAGAGCGACATCTGCCTACTGCTGCTCACAGTGCAGAAAGGACTGCCATTCCCGGATTGGATTGCACAGCCACAGAAGATGCTGCTCGAATCAGTCCAACAGGGGCGCAAACCCATGATCCCTCGGGATTGAAGGATGCCTACGACAGAAGGGAGACAACATTTTTCAACCATGTAGTACAGAGGTGTTAGGGAAAAAATAGTATAGTGGGGGTGCTTCAAGCAAATCAGCCACACTAAATCCTGTGTATAATAGAAACCACTTCATGCCAGGAGGTGCAGCAGCACCCCATAATACACATAATACCAGAACTATGATATGATATGTGTCCCGGTTTGCCAACAGTGGTCCTTCATCTGAGGATCTTGCTGAGTACTGCAGGTATGTCTACATTTTGAGCTAGAGATGTAATTCCTGGCACAAGAAGACATAATCTGTTAGTTCTGATTGAGCTAGTGTACCAAAAATAGTGCAGATGGAGCAGGAAGGCTCGCTGCCCTGAGCACTTACTCATCCAAGATGCTAGGCACATAGAGGGGACATGCTAGCCCTCCAGCCACACACTCAAGTTGGAGAAGCACCTGCAATTTGAAGCATAGATATATCTGGAGATGCAAGAGTTAAATGTTTTCATCAATGGAGAGAGGATAGAGAAGCACAGTGCTTCACTGAGCTAAACAGGAGAGTGATACCATATTATATTCCCTGGTTTGTAGGTGCTGTAACCAAGATATAGATATAGATATTATAGGTATATTTGTTGTTAGTCTTTTAAGTGCCACAGGACTACTCATGATAGTTTAGTAGAACTAGTCTAAAGTTTGGAAAAGATTCATTTCTAATTTTGGTCTTTCCCCTTTTCTTTGTTCCTCCCTTTACAGTGGAAAATAAGAGAAAAATTGCTTTGAACATACTGCAATGCAAGCTAGAGGTATGCCTCTTGAGCAAGGCTGGTCATTAAGAGGCTCATCAGATCAGTGTTTTTCACTATTGAGAAACAGTAGGTGATTTTATCCAGTTTTATAATGACATACAGCTGAAAACTGTTGAGAGAGTACTTTTAAAAAAAGGTAGGGGAAAAAAAAGACATAATCCAAAATGAGACAGGAGAGCTAAAACCATGTCAGTGAGAAACAGTTGAGGAGAACAAGAAGCTATGGCAAGAATCTGTGGCATTTGTTTCTGACTCATGCGTTCCACTTTTAATGAATAACAGAAAATTAGAGGAATTTGTGCTTTTTTTCACTTTGGGACATATGCATAGGCGGGTAATAAAGACTGCAAAATCGAGCTAGAATTTGTACACGTATCCTGTGCAGCTTCACTGAAGTCAGAATAACACTGATCTGACTTTGGCCTAATCCATTTCATCAGCCTAATCCATTTCCATGATCAGCAGCACCATACAGTTCTATGGAAATGCCACACAGCAATGTGGTCCATAGTGCAGCCTATGGAGGCTGTTAAATTTAGTCTCAGTGCTATCTAAATTGTCATGATTCCTTGAGTAGTCCTGGATCAGGAAGGTAAAAAGGTTCTTTATAGCTACACTATCTTATCCCTGAGCTATAAGTTCTGTGCTGTACCTATTAGTGGTGCATCACAGAATTTCATCCAGTATACCCAAGCAGAGGAAAATTGGCACATATAGCAGACACAGCAACTTTAGGTTTAATGAAATTGTCTTGTAAAAAATGGATGTAACTGAACCTGGTTAAAACCCTGTTGGGATAATGTACTTAATAGCATAACAAAGATGGCGATGAATATACAAATCCAGCTTTCTGTGATGTATGGTGGTCCGCTTTAGCATCAGTTGTAACTGGTAATTGCTGAGTTCACTAAGATTGTTACAGAAATAAACAAATTGCATATTATGTTATGACACACGTATCATCTATATAATTAATAAACTGTATTGTACTAAAGACAACCACAATTATATATATATATATACACACACACAACCACTATACGGTAGTACTATGTGAAAGTAGCAAATGTTTTACTGAAATGTAATGCCAATTAGATTTTTTCGATGCTTTCTGACTATCCATTTTGTGTTGTGTGTGCATTTGTTCAAAATGTCTACAAAACTGACATTTTTCATTATAAATGTATACCATTAAAAATATAAGCATTGTTTTCAGTAAATCAATATTATCCTCAAGCAAAAAATAAAAATAAAAAATCCACAGGCCATTCACGAAATTAAACCACTTTTAATAACTGGAAGCAAAATGTGAAAACCTTAGTGTTTTTGAAGTTTTCTGATTTAGTTTCAATATTTTGTCAGCACTAAAACATTGTTTACACATGAAGAATGACTTTGGTATTTCTGTTGTGTACTACTGCAATCCAGGATCACATATATTAAACAGACACAGTTGAATACAAAATTATTTTTCTAATGAAGTTTCAGATGAACAAGAATGAATCAAGTGCAGGAGGAGGCAGGAAAGGTGGAGATTGATATGAGGCAAATAGCAATCTGTGTAAGAAGCAACAATGGCAGAGCTATTGATAGAAGACCCAGTAGACTGTGACAGGTATAGTTATGCTGTCTCTGTGGGAGATATTTGGATACAGTTGGATGCTCTGAATGAAGAGCAGTGAGAAGTATCTGAAGAGATAGCTTTACAGAATTCTCAAGAAAAAGATGGTTGGATTCATTTGAACCACAATTGTTAAGCAAAATGGGAATAACCTGAAACAGAAGAGGGTCCGATTCAGAGCTCTTGCAACAGATGTAACTTCATTTAATACATCAACTAGGCTTGAATTTGACTGAGTTTTGACTTACAGATCACCCTTACTTCTTGGCAGGGGGAGAGGGAATTTAGATATGGGCACCTAGTTACACCTGCAAAAATGATAAATTAAAACTCATTTGTGTAAAAAAGCATCATTATCAGGGAGGTGTGGAGGAGAGGTCGCAGAAAAACATGTTGGAGGAAATGGGAAAGAAAAGAACAGGGAGAGAGAATTAAACTGGAGAACAAAGTTCAGTGCAATTACACTTAATAAAATGCAGAAAACACTTTATAGTTTAAAAACAACAAAATACTTTTGTAATGATACTCTTCCATCTTAAGCAGTTACTTACATTGTTAAAGGCATTACATGGTCATGACTGTAAATGGAGATGTTACATAAAATATTAATAAGATGTGATGTGCTGTATGATATGTTTGAGAACCACCTGGTTTAGACAATGTTACAGTAGACTTCCGATAATCCAGAACCTATGGGATTTAGGTGGTGCCGGATTATCAGATATGCCGGACTATCAGGAGGTACTATAAGCAGGTTATATATATACTGTATACATTATATACTGTATATAAAGTGTTCTTAACCCTTTTTATTGTACATACTGTATACAGTATACTGTAATGTTTTAGTTTTTAAGCCTTTTTACCCTTTTGCTCAGTTCAGCTGCTGCCACTGTTACCTTGTGACTCATTTTTTGCCGAAGCTCACTCACTAGGCTCTTGCCATTTTGATGCCGGACTATCAGGAGTGCTGGACTATTGGATGCCGGACTATTGGAGTTTTACTGTACTATGACTTCAAGTTTTATCTCATGAAAAGCTGCTTTGGTATTTGGTAAGATAACACCTCTCTTAAATTCATGCTAGAAAATTACTGATAATTTTGTTCCGAACCTAACATTTGGCATAAGTGGCACACTCTCCTTTTCCAGTCAGAAATAAGGCAAAATGGAAACTGTTTTCATATGCAAGGTGTTTTGAATTATCTCCTAATGCCCAGTAAGGATTATACATTAAAAATCAATCAATAAATAAAATAGTAAGGCAGCAAGTTAAAAATAATGGACCATCTTCATCACTGATGTATTTCCAATGACTTCAGTGGAGATACATAAGGAATGAAATTGCCCCAAAGGTTTTTGTTCTCAACCAGCATTTAATTTACCACTGAGGTGAGACTAGCAACTACTAAAATGATTTAATTTACTGAAAAAGAGTTTCAATTTTAAAATACTTATTAAATGTTTGACTTCAAATCATTATTTTAGCTCATGATGACAGTTGGTCTCCATATATCTTTCCTCAAAATTCCATCTATGGGCACATTTAAATTATTTGAGTAATTCAAATGACTAATCAGTATAACCAGTTGACAACAATACATTAACAGACAGACACAATGGGTGAGGCAGTGTCCTCTTTTGGACAAACTTCTATTGGTAAAAGAGACAAGCTTTTATATCATGGGACCAACATGGTTATAACAGAACTGTAAAATATTGTTAACAGCTCAATTAGCTTTTTTATATATAAACATTTTAAAACAGGGAATGCTTTTAAATATCTGATGCCTAAATAAGTGTACATTTAGAAAAAGCGCTTTCTCATTTATCGAGGTCTCAATCTAGTACAACACTTGGATGCTTAAGAACTTTGTTTTATTTTATCACTTGCTCTAACCTGCTTTTTTGTTCTTCTGGAAATAGAGAGCTCCAAATATACTTTATTTTCTGATAGCTAATAAGGGTCAGTTGGCACACCATATTCCTCCATCTGGTGGTTCTTTCCTTCTCTGGCTACTCACCAGTCTCAAGGTTGTTTAACTCACGGCTGGTCCTTTTAGCTTCTGAGGTTACATCTACATAGCAGCATTATTTTGGAATAACTGATGTTATTTTGAAATAACAAAATGCGCGTTTACACAGCAAGCCATTTTTTTTAAAGTAATGTCAAGATGGAGGACTTCTTACTCTGACTCCTGTAACCCTCATTTCATGTGGAGTAAGGGAAGTCTAGGAAGAGTATTCTTCTTTCGACTTCCTGCTGTGTGGAAAGCGCCAAAAGCCAAATTAAGCTATTTTGACTTCAGCTACACAACTTCAGCTATGTCAATTGTGTATCTTAATTTGACTTTGCTCTGCAGTGTAAAAATACCCCTAGATAGCTAACTATCTGTGTGGATAGGTTTATGCATTTGGTATAATAGTTTCATTTCCTGAACAAATGGTCTCCATAATATTCTTTCAAAGAGCCTGAAAACTGGTCCTGTAGTAAGTACATATTCTTATGGCCATGTGCTCCATTAAAATCTGTGTGGTATAAAGGTCTGCATCACTACATTTTTATTTGCAAGATCGAGCCCTGAATCTGGCTACTGTGTCTAATCTCTAGGCTACATAACTAGATCCCAGAGATAATTATTTGGCAAGATTTGGAGGTTGGCATATTGTTAGTTTGGCTGGTTGACTGTGGAAAGGTGAAGTATTCTAGTCACTGGCATCTCTTTTAAATACTAACGCTAACAATTAATATGTACTATGTATGTAGCACTTTAGGTGTGCAGACAAAATAGGTCCCAGAACCAAAGAACTTTTCATCTAATTTAGACATAAACCTATAAAGATAGCAAGAAATGCCAAAGAGTCTTGGCAAGTATGGGTAGGATATTAAGAGGGTGAGAGATAATAATCTACAGAACCGTAGATATAATTTGTGAGAAAAAAATATAATTTGAGTGAATGAAATCAGGGGAGAAGTTATGAGTGGAGGTTGGTGTTGGGAGGCATGGATCATGAAATCAGTGCATGGAATCAGGGTAGAGTTTCAGAGTTTCCAAACAGACAGGTCCGGCCAAAGAGTTTTCAGGGCCCAAGGCAGCAAGCTGTGGTTGGCTGAGCCACATGGCCGGGCGGCTCCCAGTCAGGGCAGTGAGTGAGTAGCCAGGTGGGTGGGAGCTGGGCAGCATGGGGCCCAAGGCAACTGCCTTGCTCACCTTGCCCAAAGGCTGGGCCTGCAAACAGAGGCTCCAATGATATGGAGTCACTTACGGAGGAGACCCAGTAGTGACGAGGCACATGAAGGGTTTGTCTACACTTCTTGAACCCTGGTATGCCCACTCCTTGAAATACAGCATGCAGTACTGGTTGCTCCATCTCAAAAAAAAAATGAATAGTACTTAGAAAAGAAATATAAATAATCAGTGGTATGGAACAGCTTCCAGATCAAGTAGGATTAAAAAGACTGGCACTATTTAGCTTGGAAGAGAGACAACTAATGTGGGGTCTGATAGAGGTCAGTTGAATCATGAATGGTATGGAGAAAGTGAATACAGAAATGTTATTTGTCCCTTCACATAACACAAGAGCAAGGTGTCACCCACCGAAATTAATAGGCATCAGGTTTTGCACAAACATAAGGAAATACTTCCTTGCACAACACACAGAAAAATTTTGAACCTTGGGATGCCCAAATCCAGAATGTCAGAAGCCACTTGGGGAAAAAAGATATTTCCCTGAAGAAAGAATTCTAAGTCCCACCATGAAGAAGACTACATAATGAACAATAGGAAGAAGGGTAAGAAATTCCACTTTCTTATAAGCATGAAAAGATTTAGGAAATCAACATTTACTGCTAAAATTCAACAGGGAATTTCTGTGTTTTGAAGACAGACAGAATTTAGCCTTGCAGAACATAATTATTGTTTTTCTAGAACACAGAGCCTATTCGACTTTAGTTGTTTTCCATAAAACCAGACTCTTGGGCTGGTAGAACCCTTAACTGTAAAGTACCAAAGTTAGAAACTAGCAATTGCCATCCAACTATTGAAATATTCTGACTTCAAACAGGATAAAAGAAATGAGTTAGATAAGAAAAAGAGTCTTAAGTAGCTAAGACTGGGGAAAATTTTCATAAGATCAAAACTGAACTACATTATAGAACTTGAATGTGACATCATTGTAACTAAAACTGATTTGGTGCTGATTTATACTGCTTGCTTTCACGATGACTTCCACAATTAATTTTCATACCTTATGTGTAGTACTAAACTCACTTGGTTTACCAAATTATTTGATTTACTGCTTAAAAGAACTGTCCTGCAAATCTTTGGTTTGACCAGTACATAACAAAATCTCAGCTGCACTTAATAGCATTATCATGGCTTTGTGGAAATTCATTGTTTAATTTTGCTTTTTTTATTTTGCTTCAACTCAGTTCCTATTTAAGAGTGGGAACAAGCAATTGGGTTCTTTTTACACACCCAAACCCATACAGCTGCAATGTCTTTGTATGTGTGAGTGAGAATTATATGGAAGTAGACCTCTTGCCTTTGTATCAGAACAGTCAAAATATGCATGTGTAAGGGGACTGTTAGCCCCTTACTAAAACTCAGTGGGAGTTTTTGGTTGGCTAGCTCCCAATACCAAAAGGGGAAGGATTCATGAGAAATCAGGTCCCTGAGACTGACAGACCCCAGGGACAATGGGAAGAGGCCAACACTCCAGGTCAGCCTGATTGACAGGTTGGACAGGCTAATGTGGGAATTAGGAGGCCAGGTCCCGTCCTCGTGAGCTGGGATTTTCTGGGTCTCTGAGTCAAAGAGGGAGAGTGCTAAGAAGAGTAGCAAGGGGTCCAGGCTGTACTGAGAAACAGACCTGCAGTGACAGAGCCAGAGGCCCATATAGCCCATAGAGCGCAAACCCTGTGCTAAGAAGCAGACCTGCAGTGACAGAACCAGACACATACTGCCCAAGGAGTGCAAGCTGTGCTGAGGAGCAGACCTGCAGTGACCAGAGCCACAGGGGTCAGAGAAGCAATGCAAGGAGCTGGAGGCTGGTAAGGCAGCATAGTCTGGAGCTGGGTGTGGTGAGCAGCTGGGACTAGCAAAGGGGGGAAAAGAGGCTCTGGGTAGGGAGACACCACCAGCCAAGAGGCCATGCAAGCCAGACTGGGAGAGGGATCTTGCCACCTAGAGCCTGAAGTCATGTGGTCACTTCCAGAGCAAGCGTGTCCAACCTGCAGCCCCCCTGCAGCACAGCCTGGGCCTGAGAGACAGCCCTGGGACCTATAAGGAACAGACTGTGAACTTTCCTTACACTCTGCAAACTGCTGTTTGTGATGTCCCCATGCTACAGAGCGGAGCTATGTGTTCTCTTTTAACCTTTTTCATTTTTTCCTTATTCTTTTCTTTTTAATCAGTTGCTGTTTAATAAATTGTATTTGCTTTGAACTGTATGAAATGATCACTGGGTCAAGAAAGCATCCAGTGTGAAGAGAGCACCCCAGAGTGGGGACACCCTAGCCCCTGCCCTAAGTAACTACAAGGTCAGGGATTAAGCCCCAGAAAACCTGGGCCCAGCCTTGTTGGGATTTCAAGGACTCTGCTATGCAGGAGAGTGGAAGGGGAGCTCTTAGGGTCAGGGAAGCCTTTGGGTAAAAGAAGTGGGAGCGGGGACTCAGATCCTTTCTCTGGTCTATTTCACCAGGGTAGTATAAAAGCCAGGAAAGTTCTACACAATAGCAGGACCATTCCCCCGCTTACACATGTAAGTGAGAAAATCCATCTTCTAACTTCAAAAATCTCAATTTGTTTTTATTAGTGTGTGTTATAAGATTTTACACTAACTTCCATTGAATTGTGTGTTTCTCACAACAGTGTTTTATACCTTACACTCCCACCTATCCTCATCAAATTTTTATACATGGTAAATTGTTACTGTTTACTTTTGTTTATTGTGATTACTACAAACATGGTGTTCCTCTAATAACTTTGCTTCATATCAGTCTTGCCAGTATTTATACCTTATATATAAATGTGCTATGTCTATGACCATTTGCATCTCCAAAAACAAAAAGGAATCCTGTGGCACCTTAAAAACTAACCATATCTTGTATCTCTGATGCAAATTAAGTTTAAAACAGAAAGCATCACCCTTACATCTAACAACTTTTCTAAACTGTCCATTTTGCCTAGAATTTACACTGCAACTTTATACAGTAATTGCTTAAACTATATTGCTTTCTTTCAACATTTCCAAAGGTTAGCTTACCGCCACCAAATCAGAAGTAATCCAATCTGCTTTGCACTGTTGTATAATAATCACATTTGGTGATCTGGTACCTCCAGGTGCGTGTGTGTGTGTGTGTGTGTGAGAGAGAGAGAGAGAGAGAGAGAAAAAAATAATTTCCAGTGAAGTATGTGTTTCTAAATACTGCTCACTTTCAAGCGGAGACTATGAATTTGCTTTTAAAATCTTGCTTAGCCTCACAATACTATTTTCTTAGAAGTAGCAGCAATTGTTTTACTAGGTTTGTTTAAATTGATACTGTTTTCAATTTTATTGGGTTTTTTTAGATTTAAATTTTTGTATCAAGTTGAATTACGTTGTTTGTAATCTAGTTACTTCACTAAGTTTATACTTGGTTATCTGATACTGTCTTTAAATGAAGTTGTTGAACTATGTTAATAAAACTTAGTTGACCCTAAGATTAACTAGTAACTGCCTGTTAAAGCTGTTAGTATCCTAAGCAATCAAGTAAACGCCATTTTCTGGCAGGGCAGGGGGATATTTATAAGGATCAGTTGGCATACCACATTCCTCCATCTGGTGTTTCTTTTCTTGTCTGGCTACTCACTATTCTCAGGGTTGTTTAGCTCATAGCTGGTCCTTCTGGCTTCCTAGGTAGCGAACATGTCATGTGTGGTAGTTAAGAAAAAGACTCATTGGTAATTTTTATGTGGCCACCCCAAGTTACAATATCATTAATAACTACAATCAAGAATTTTAGGGGGGTAGCCGAGTTAGTCTGTTACAGAAAAAAAACAGCAAGCAAATGGTCTGGTAGCACTTTATAGACTAACAAAACATGTAGATGGTATCATGAGCTTTCGTGGGCACAGCCCACTTCTTCAGATGACTGGAGTTATGACTAGAGGATAAGAAAACTTGAAATAAATAGGAATTTATTTCTAGTCATAACTCCTCTAGTCATAACTCCAGTCATCTGAAGAAGTGGGCTGTGCCCACAAAAGCTCATGATACCATCTACATGTTTTGTTAGTCTTTAAAGTGCTACCAGACCATTTGCTTGCTGTTTTTTTATGATCAAGAATGCTGTCTTTTGACTTGGGTTGCCCAAACTTGTAATATGAATGGCAATTACAAGGGGGAAGGGATAGTTCAGTGGTTTGAGCATTGGCCTGTTAAACCCAGGGTTGTGAGTTCAATCCTTGAGGAGGCCATTTAGGGATCTGGGGCAAAATCTGTCAGGGATGGTACTTAGTCTTGCTGTGAAGCCAGGGGACTGGACTCAAGGTCCCTTCCAGTTCTAGGAGATAGGTATTTCATTTCAATTAACTAATACATTGATTTAATTAAGTTTTCGCCCAAATATCGATTTTTCTAATTTTTGGTTTTCTTTTGGTAGTTGTACTTTCAAAATTAATTTGCATTCAACACCACTTTGCCTTCTAGGGACCAAACTAAAAAATTTGGAAAAAAAATCATTTCTGTTTAAACCCAAACTAACTTTTTGTTTGTTTGTTTTTTTTCTCACCAAAAGGTAAAATACAAGTAAATAAACAAAAAAATAATGATGGGTTAAATTAAATGTTTTATACAACTCAGAGCAATTTTCCCCATGAAGTAATTTTGGGTTCATGTTGAGGTTTTTTCAACCTCCTTTAAAAAAGCTATCTTTCTAAGCAAAATTACATTTCAGAATGAAAAGCTAAAATGTTTTATTTCAAAATTGCTGATATTCTTTGAATGTTTTTGAATGTTTTTCAGCCAAATCTATTTGCTGAATTCTACTCTAAATTGCCTATAATTTGGGTGCCTCTCAAAATTGCATTTTTTTACCGAGTTCTACTTCGGATTTGCTTCTGTAACAAATGTAAACTCCCCCTCATTGCCTCAACAGCATTTCTGAATTCTGCTACTTCATCCATTTTTACATCTGTCCTTTCACCTTCTCCTGGTCCCCATATTCCTAAAAGTTCAGGGCATGTTTACACTACAATTAGGGGTGTGGTTGCAACGTATATAGACATACCTCAGTTAGCTCAGGTACTAACAGCAGTGAAGCTGAAGCAGCATGAGCTTCAACATTGGTATACAATCCTGCCTAGAAATCCTTTGTACTCACTGGGGTAGTTAGATAATGCTGTCGTCCATGTCGTGGTGGCTTCGCTACCATTGGTACTTGCGCTAGGTAGCCTCAAGTATGCCTATATATTCTGTTTATTCCGTTTCCAGGTGATTTATGAATATGTTGAACAGCACTGGTCCCAATAAAGATCCTTGGGGGAACCTAGTATTTGCCTCCTTCCACAGTGAAAACTGACAGTTCATTCCTGCTCTTTATTATCTTTTAACCAGGATGTTTTTAACGTTTTTTTTAAACTGCTAACGAGTTACTGATCCTATCATTCCATGTCTGTTTAGTTTGCCTTTGATGCAAAGGTGCTTTGAAAATGCAAATTTACTGTTTCCACTCGATCACCTTTTGTCACATTCTAATGAACGCCTCCAAAAATTCTTGTCCATTTGTAAGGCATGGTTTCCCTTTAAACAAGTAAAGCTGACTTTTCTCCCAACAAATGGCATTAATTGGTATGTTCTTTACTCGCTTTCTGTGGATCAGGTGTTGATCTGCTACACTCAAACTGCCTGAGCAAGGTTTTGCTGGACAAAGATTTTGACATTTCTAATCCTTTTTGTTGATTAACTTCCCATTTAGTTGCTTTGGGAGGCCTAGACTTAGGCCAGGTCTACACTAGTCCTGGACGGTTGGCTTAGAACATGTAGCTAGAATCAGCTTATCTTAAGCCAAGCTTGACACTGTCCCCATTGTGGGAGATCAATGGCCAGACCTGCTAAATCAAATGCTAGAACATCAATCTCTGACATGTTGAGTGAAGATGTGCCCTTAGTCTATGTCAAAACTATGTATTTGGCAGTTTTCTATTGACCTTTTACAATTCTGGTGAAGAATTAAAGGCATTCCCTTTAATTACAGGTGTGAATTCAATAACTGGACAGGCCAAAGTGTCAATGGCAAGTGTCCTGCCCTACTTTCAAGCTTTACAAAAAGTTCCTTTCAAAGGGTTTTTAGCCTCTCCTGGGAATTCTTAGTTTCCGCTTTAACTTAGTTAATTAAAATTAACAGAATTGTTTAAAGAGTTTTTTTGGCTCAACTTTCAGTTTTTTTCTTGAACCATTTAACAGGATAACATTTTTTCATATTATTGTAACTTGGTAATTATGTTCTGGAAGCTTTCTTCTTCTGACTCAACTTTAATCTGAGGAGTGATTTATCTCATCTTTTTTTCTGAAGAGCAGGAAAAATGTTGTTTTCAGTTCCAAAATATGAAGAATTATCCCTATGTTTATTCTAATTTTAAACAACTTACAGGTTCATTAAAAATCAATATCTTAACTCCAAATGTTTAAAATAGTGTAGCTTTATTTTAAGCATTGTCCTACATATGTCAAAACATGAGCAACATAGTAAAGTTCTGTTTCCTGCCATTAATATGCTATAATATAATTTCACAAGTTTTACATACAATCTTTCTATAGCATTATGAGCATATATGATTTTATATACCAGAATGTTTAATTCTTGCTAATAACAAAAAGATGTTATCATATGTGTATGAATTTATTAGATTATACAAGAACTAATTTTATTTCAAAAGTGTTGGTAAAATATTATTTGGCTTTATAGTTTTATTATTTCACCACATCTAAATCATTGGCTTTTTACATTTGTTCATTTTATGAATTAGAGAGTATTATGAGATCACCTACTAAGTTAATTTATTTCTTTGCCCATTGCTAAGAGATGAATTTCTGGTAGTGACAGAATTATATAATTTGCTCAAAATTAAGAAATAAATGTCTTGAAAACCATTCTGGAGATGTTGATTTTGAGAAGCGCTCAGGTTTATGAACCTACTTTGCAGGTAACTTGACTCATTAGCAAGGATGTATTTGCCTGAACGTAGGCGAAGAAAATTAATTATAGCATACTTTTAGCATGTTTGGGTCACTTACTAGCTGAACTGAAATATCTGTTTAGACACTAAGGGTACTTCTGCACTGCAGTGCTATTTTGGGATACCAGAATATCTCAAAATAGCTATCCTGTGTCTTCACAGAAAGCCCATTATTTTAGGCTCGCTATTCTGATGTCCCTGTAAAACTCTACGAGAAGTAAGGGACATTTCAGAATAGTGCTTTAATCTGAAATTTGGCACTGTATAGACAGCACCAAATGACAAAATAAGCTATTTCAAAATAGCATTGAAATAAGATATGCAATTTGCATAGCTCAAATTGTGTATCTTATTTCTAGTTACAGTTCAATGTAGACGCACCCCAAGTGTATTTGGAGACTTTTAGCACGTTGCATCTTATTTCTGAGTTTATTAGGTTTTTTTAGGGTTATTTATGATTTTATTTAAAATTAAGCAGAAATCTAGATGAGTTAGTTGTGGGAGAACAGCTCATTCTTAGGGTCTGGACTAGAGGATGCTGTGTTTATTTCTTTTCTTACAACCATATAGTTCCCTTGATCACAAACTAACAATCATAAAGTTAAAAACATCTCTTATCTAAGAATGCACAAAAAGTATACTAAAACCATTTAAAGCTCCCTAGAGCTCAATTGTAGGTAATGTGGCCTAATGCCAGATCTTGGTTAGGTTTTAATGTGAGGCTCCATAATTTCAGTGTGAGATATTCCACTCAATCATTATCTTATAACTTGTAAGTAAAATAGCATTAAAATTGCATCACAGGGGGCCTAAATCTGAGATTTTTGGCACTATGTCCCCCCCCCCCATCAATTATTCATTCAGGTCTAATCAGAAGTCAGAGTAGAGTTTCAAGGAGAAGGGAAAAATGGTTAGAACAAGTGAGAAAGATGATAGCATTCTTGATGAGTGCTGGGGAAGACCTAGAAAAAGAGAGGGCTGTTGCAGAAAATAAGGCAGAAGCTGGCTAGGATAGAGAAGGTTTTAAAGAGAGGCAGAATTTACACATTATAAAGATGAGATGGCAGAATCAACGACATTGCTAGTTTAGCTAATTTATGTTATTCTTTAAAAATGGGTCACAGTTTTAAAAGTGCTCACTCACCACCTCAGTATTACTTTTTAAATAAATAACAATGCCACTTGGCTTACTGACTTTTGCTCTGGGTTGCTTATTGTACCAAGTTATTTGCCTAATTAACAGGCTCATGGGAGTTGCATATTCAAGATCCCTGAAAATCAGGCCATTTAGATTATAAATGTATATTTAAGAATCTTACTTTAGACTCCCCTAATTTGTTTTTGTTAACTTTAACTTCTTTTCTCTCTGTGCTCAGCTGTTTCATTTGCAAAACAGGAATGATAATATTTGTCTATTTTCTGGGGACTCAAGACTAGACCTCCACTTTAGGTACCTATGTCCAAAACTAGGCAATAGGGCACCTAACTAGTAGGCATGTCAATGTGAGTCTAAGTGCCTTTGTGGATATGGTCCTTAGAGCTTTATGAGGTTTTATAAATAAATAAATAAATCCTGCTACACCCACATAAAATAAATAAAAAAGGTCTAAGGGAGGTTGCAGAGATTGGCTAATATTTGTACAAAACTTTGAAACTACAAAGGCTATGCAAGTGCTGCATCTTGTTTGCTGTTTTGATTCTTCAGTACTGAGACTGAACATTTGGCATGGAAGCACATGGATGATACAGGGTTACTGTTCAGAACACTGCACTTTCAAAATATAATTGCCTGGCTTCCACTACCCTTTATATTTTGCTTCAAGTATGAAGATCAGCAAAGGTTGTTAAGGGCTTCTGAGAGTGAAGACTGGCAGCTTGCAATGTCAAACAGTGGAGGTGACTGAGCACTTGAAAATCTGAGATTGAAGAGGAAAAGAATGAGGGTGGGAAAAAGATTAAAAATCTAGCTGGAACTTGGGCCAGAGGCAGCTTTAGCTGGTAATAATTCAGAAAAGTGCCTAGATGGTTTGAATTCTGTTAGCCTGATCTAAATGTTCTATATCTGGCTCAGCTGTTTGCTATTTGTGCTTCTGATCTGTTTCCATCCAGTCTGCCTTCTTTTGCTATCTAGCCTACTGCATATAGGCCTGCTCCCTGCTGAAGATTTTTGCTGGAAAATTATACTGGAAAAAAGATATGGCATTTTCCTGCCTAACCCTGGATATAAATGTGCCTATAATGCTTATTGTGTGAGAGATTTGTATCAATATGGAAGGGTAATTAGCATTCTAGACTCAAATTCCCAAGGTGTTGAGGCAGTAGCCAAATACAAAATAGTTATAAATTATTACTAATCCAAATAATTACGACTTTTGTTTTAATGCTCTTTGCCTTTTTACCCCTTGTAGCAGGACTATAGAGAGTGTAACTCATAGAAGTATTGACTTTACTAAACTGAAACAATCCCCACAGAATGCTAAAGTGGTTCTTAAGATAGTAAACAGGATAAATATTTGGAAAAAGTTGGCATAGGCCTTTGTTGCTAAAATAAAAAATGAAAATGTTTAATAAACTCTTTCTATATGTTGTTTCATTAATAAGGATAAAGAGCAGTTGTATTCATTTCTTTGCAGAGTGTTGAGGCAGGACCTGTTTTGATCTTCCTTTGTACAGTGTTTAGCACACTAGGTTCCTGGTCCATGACTGGAGCTTCTAGATATTACTACAAAACACAATCAAAATTTTTATGTACAGAAAATATTTTTATAAATAAAATTAAGGATTAGATTATTTTGTGTAATGGAGAAAATTTGGTCCTAAACCTGAAAAGGAATCAAAATGATAGCAAAAGAAAATGTATGTAATTTCTTTAGTCCCTTGCGTACTTACATATCAGTATTTGTCTGACAGTAATGTTTCCATAGCCAGTGAAACCCTAATCCTGTCAATATTTACATATGTTTATTAATTTAAAGTATGTCTGTAATCTCATTGAATGGGCTGTTCACAGGCTTAAAATTAAGCACACATGAAAATGGTGGCAAGGTCACCCAAATGCACTGAATTGCCTTTTCCTTATATCTGAATTCTGTTTCCTAACAGCAGTAAAGCATTCTACACTAAATATATCTTAAAAGTATTTCAAAAGAGAAGAGTGTATGGCCTTTTTACCTATACAGTACCATTCAACCATGAATTAGCCAATTATTTTCTTGTTTGTGGCTATAGGTATCCAAGTGCTGACTATTACTTTGTAATTATTTTTTCTAAATTTGTACTATAAGTCTGAATGACTCCTTCGAAAACATAAATTTCCTGTAGCAGATTCTATTCTTATTTCCATTCTTGTATAAAATATGTGGTTTAAAATTATTCTTAAAATGATCTGTGTGATTAAGTATAATGCCATGTGCTGAAGAAGGAAGTAAATAAAGATATAAAACACACACATTGGCAAACGCCAAAGGATCCGAAGTATGAGAAATGCAAACAGGATGAAGACTGAGTGAATATGAATAGTTTCCTACTGTGTCTAAACAAAGATAAGTGGAGATGAGAACCTCATTTTCTCCTTACAGAATTACCCTAAAATGGAAAAAAATGTGATGTGCTCCAAGTGGAGTAGTTGAATAGAGAATCTTTAATATACACTATGATGCTTCTCAGAAGTACCCACACCTATGAGGCACCTCACTGCCACCTACCCTTAGAGTGTGGAAGCATTTTAGTTGCCACAGGTAAGTTCCCTATGCTCCCACCATATGAAACGCAAGCATTTTCAGACTATGCAGGCTAGGGATAGGCATATGTTACATCCTTCCTCTCTCCCCTTCTATCCCCTCCTCCCCCCACTTCAACCCTCTAGGCATCTGTCTGGAGTGTCCAGCCCCATATCTACTGGACCCTCATAGAACTGCCACAGCTAACAAGTTGTACTTTAGAAGCCAACTCTGCTTAATACATAGTACTGTTATACTGAAAACAAGAAAAAGAACAGAAATTCAAATGATATCAGATTGGATTAATGGAAAGAATGGGCTACTTACAAAATAAAATCGTAAAAAGCACTCTACAGCTTAAATTAAACTAACAGGTTGTCCTCTTGTCTAATGAGGTGCTGCTCACCAAAAGTCCTCCTCATAGTTCTTCACTAAGGGCCTCCTTTAATGAAAACAGTTTCTCAGAGGAAGGATGGCAGCGCATCTTTTTGTTCCTCTACATATATTGGACCAGTCTTTTGCTTTATACCTGTCAATAGTTTCTACTCATTGTTTCTCTTGAATTCCCCACAATCTCTTCGTCATTAGCATTTGAGAAAGTCAGAAAGTTTACTTTCCTTCTAAGACACACAATACACAGTGATCAGTTAGGGCATGTCTACACTACAGAGTTATTTTGAAATAACTCTCCTTATTTCAAGATAACAAGCTGAGCATCCACATAGCAAGCCCATTATTTCGAAATTATTTCAAAATAATGAGCTTGCTATAATGAAATAATAATCCCTCATTCTATGAGGAGTAACGCCTATTTCAAAACTGATATTTCAAAATAGGATTAGTGTGGATGCTCAGCTGCTGTTATTTCTAAATAACTAATCCCCAGAGTCATTCAAAATAATTACTCCCGGTGCTTCCTGGGGCTGTAAGTCAAGATAGTGCATTCACATTAATGGAACCTGCCTCGGACTAAGTTCGAGGTTTCCCTGTAGAATGGATGGTTTCCCTGTACACTACATAACCTTGTAGTGTACACATAGCCTTAGAGAAATAAAGTGTATACTGTCTAATGTCTGGTGGAACTGGACTTAAGGTATGCTATCTCTGGGTGATCCATCTTGAACTATAAGGACATAGGAACATAATTTTATGTGTGTGTGTGTGTGTGTGTGTGTGTGTGTGTGTGTGTGTACACACACACTCTAAGGCGTTATCGTTAAAGGCATATCTCCTTCTATATTATTTGAACATATATTTCTCAAAGACTGTGATGATCAGTATGACAGAGTCTTTCATTAGAAACCTTACGTGACCCTCTTCGACAGACTAGAAAGTAAATACCAGAACCAGGAGAGCCCTGTAATTCTTATACATTCCTATACCCTTTTCCAGCTGGTATCAACAGACCCTTGTGTCACACAAACAAGTGACAATATGAAAAGTAGTTGGGTTTCAGAATTAAGCACCAAGAATTTATTTTGAAGGTGTTTATGTCAAAGTCCTTGACTCAAAAATCTGTGTAGTATTTTAGAAAAGGGAAAAAAGTGATATTCTAATACCTGAATACTAGAGCATTCATTATTCTAATATTTAATATTTTAATGTTTGAATTATTTGCAAAATGACAAGCATTTTATGTGTCCATCAAATAAAAGAATTTCAAGAAATGTCACTGTTTTAGTCTCATTTGGGATCATATGGAAATATTTGAGATATTTTCTCAAAATTCTTGTACCAAAACTTACAGAAGGGGAAAATTAGCTTATTGGCAGCTTCATTCACTTGTCAGTTAGACAGTCTATAGCACATTGTCACCAGTACTTTAGGAACCTAACAAAAAGAATGTGGACCTGATTTTAATTCCTCCTGCTTAATCTGTTAAGATTTATAGTTTTATAGTTTCTGTTAATGACAGTGACATTTCCTAAAAGTGAGATCTTTTAGACTCGGGGCTATTTTCCCCAGAAAGGATGAAGCCCAATTTCTTGAGAAATATAAAGTATTTATTTAGTCATAGCATTAGAAAGCAGGATGATAAAGAATCGTGTTCTGTCTGGAGGGCAGATTGAGTGGCCTTCAATATCTGTACAATAGAACCAAATACATCTCAGGTATAACAGTTTCACTGGAGATTACTAGGGCTGAATTGGCATATAACCTTGATAATTTCAGTGTTCCTTGGCTCTGTTTTAGTATGCAACTCTTCAATTTACATTTGTAAAAGAGAAGTATTCTAAACTCTTAACAGTTACTTTGTCAAAAAGTTGCAAACTGCCAATTTGATTTTCTCATCCGTCAACAACATTTTAATGACTATAATCAGGGCATGTCTAGACTATGTTTTACTTTCGAAAGAAGATATGCAAATTCAGTGGGAATTTGCATATCTTCTTCCGATCGCTTTTTTTTGAAAGAGCTTTTTCGAAAAAGCAAGCAGTCTAGATGCGGTTCTTTCGAACCCTTCCCTCCCCCCCCCCTTTTTTTTGAAAGAACCTTCTTCCTCAAAAATTGAGGTTTACAGGTTCTTTCAAAAAAAGGTTTTTTTTTTTCCGAAAAGAACTGCATCTAGACTGCTTGCTATCAGAAGAAGATATGCAAATTCCTGCCGAATTTGCATATCTTCTTTCGAAAGTAAAACGTAGTCTAGACGGCCCTAAGAGACTAAAATGTGGTATTAAATGATCATGCAAGCTGCTAGTCCTATAATTGTTTTGTTTCTTACAGCTTTTTGAAATTGTCAAGCTCTTAAGTTATTTCAAGAACACCCTGGAGACATACTGTGTCATTGGTATTCAGTAAATTAAAGAAGCAGTTTAAAGGTTTGGAAAATACAATAAAGTAAATAATTTAAATGCTGATATACTGAAAATCTGAGCATCTTTTCTGAGAATTTATCATATTTCAGAATTAGTCTAAAATAAGTGAGAAAAATAGTGTTGCAGAATAAATTTACTACTTCATAGTTCTTATATAGTTAAGCATAATTAACGAAATGTTAACTGGGCTGTGGAATCCACGTTTCTTCTGCGTGGTAAGAGATGACAGGATGTTATCTCAAACTATGAGATGGGAGGTAATTCACTTTTCAGAGCATTTATATGATGCTAATTGAATTAATATTATATGTCATATTTTTAAGGTATGATATGCTCTTTCCTTTAATTTATGGCTAAGATACTTGTTTACTTATTTTATTGGTAATATTCTTGTAAGTATATAACCACATCCTGGGCCCAGTGACCTCTATGCAAAAAACAATTAAAAATTCACTATTGGGTTGGGATGCTGGCATCTGTAAAATATCTTTTGATATTCTTTTGTGTTTTGTAAAGAATGTGTCTTGATAGTGTAAACAAACCATATAATTGCTTTTCCTTCATAAGAAAAGTCACAGCATTGTGCAGATCAAGAAGAAAACATATAATCAAATATAGTGTGAATTTATGTGCAAGTATATCCTCAAATAAAGATGAAAGTGGGGTTTAAATTGGACTTTAAGCTTGACAAAAACATCTAGCTATTAGTTGCTTTTCTATTGTATGAAATTTGCATGATTTAAAAATTACTAATAAAATACATAGATTGTTTTAATTTACCTGTGGACTTCAAATAAGCTTCATTACCCACAACTAAAGGTGAATTAAAGTGTCTGTTTTGCTTTGTGTCCACGGTGACTATTTTGAAGGGAAGATTTTGTGAAAGAGCAGATGTTTCTGACATTTATATAGTCGTTTCTTCTTATATCCTAAAGTTTTATTGCACATCCTTTCATATTTGTTATGTCTGTGTCTGTTTGTTTATGAAATTAAAAGGCTTATAGCCATTCATTTATAGTTTCATAGTTTAACTTACAGACACTATTAAGTTCCCATTTAGCAGCCTTTGTTTCTGTGATTGAATTTTCTAAAAATTTGTGACTGAGTCATGGCTGAAAATTGATGATATTTTAAAATGTACACCAATAGAGCGCCACTGAAAACTTAACAGACTGTGGGGAATCCTTTTGGTTGCTTCTGTGTGTGGCCCTGGAAGCAACTTGAGACTTTAATAGCCCTTTTCATAGCAGATCTACCTTTCTCTTTGCTTTCAGGTTCTAAATTCATATCAATTTTCCAAATGAGGGGAGTGAAAATGTCATCAGATTTCCCAGAAAAACAGTGATGATTAAATTTTTTTCAGAGTTCACAACACTGGGGCTGTGTCTAGACTGACATGATTTCGCACAAATACTTTTAACGGAAAAGTTTTTCCGTTAAAAGTATTTGCGCAAGAGAGCATCTATACTGGCATGTGCCTTTGCGCAAAAGCATCCGTGCCATTGTAGATGTTCTCTTGCGCAAGAAAGCGCCGATGGCCATTTTAGCCATCGGGCTTTCTTGCGCAAGAAATTAACTTAGCTGTCTACACTGGCCCTCTTGCGCAAGAGGGCTTATCCCTGAGCAGGAGCGTCAGAGTATTTGTGCAAGAACCACTGATTTTGTACAGTACAAAGTCAGTGTTCTTGGCATAAATACTGTGGCCAGTGTAGACAGGCGGCAAGATTTTGCGCAAAAGCAGCTGCTTTTGCACAAAATCTTGCCAGTCTAGACGCACCCTGACAACATAATTTTAGACCCTTTTGAGGCAAGTTCAGTTGAAGAAAACAGACTGTATAGATATAATTGCTGTGCAAACTATTTCTTTGTCAAGTAAGGTTCCAATAATTAAAACTGGTAAATGGTTTTCATAATAGCCTGTTCGTTGATCTTCTTGGCTTCAAGTGAAAGTAAGAGAACGGGTATCTTTTTAGCTTCTGTTTTATATTGATCTGCCCTTCACTTGTTGCTTAACAAATACTGCCCTTAATGTGTTTTGAGTTGTGCTTGCCAAAACATTTGTATGTGTGTTCAGGTTCAGTTAGACAGACTAGGTTACAGTGAATCATAGTTTTTAAAATATGACCTGAAGGTATTTGGCGTGGTCCATAATGTGTGGTTCTAATGAGTTAGAAACTAATTTAGTGCAACCATGTTTAAGCTGAATTTAAATGCAACTCCTTAGCTCAGTTAGAATCCCAGTAGATGGAGGATTAGTGTTTGAGTCACATTTAAAGTGAGTCAGAAAGAGCTACTCTCGCTTCAATATTTTCTTTATTTGGTAACTACATTCTTCAGCAGGAATGGACTAAAATTGTTTTTGTGGCTCATGATTAGTCTGAAGAGGTTCCTTATGATCTGAGGAATAAAATATTGTAAGACTAACCAATGAAGAATTAGGGAGTCTACTAGGGTGCAGCTGGCCCTCCTGGCTCCTGCCTCTGCTAGGCTCAGATAAAGTTATTCAGTGACCCTGTGTTCAGTAATCACTGGTGCAGTTTATTTCCAGTCTGTGTTCCCTCCACCTTTTCACCAGACAACTAAACCTTTACTCTCTGCAGGAGGAAGGAGCATTGTTTCCATTCTCTGCCTTTTCCTTTTCTTCCTGCTCTCCCCCTCCCTAAGTTCCCTTCTGTCTCTGCTTCCTCAGTTAGGGCCAAGTGGTCTAACCAGCTCCAATTCATGTTCCAGACAGCACTAAGGGCTTGGAGGAGTATGGTGGCCCTCCGAGGGCCCGCCAATCTGGCACCCTGTACCCACGTCCCAATCCCCTGTCATGAGCCTTCTCCCACACTATGAACCCCTCATGGCTTTTCCTACACCTGAGAACAGCAGGAGCATGTCACCACTTCTGAGGAACCATGTGGAAGTAGGGAGCCTACTGGCCCCTAGCCAACCGGATCTTTTTCTGTGAAGATCAGAAATGATAGTTTATAGAGCTTTCCAGTTGGTTCAGGTCCAGAGAACCCAACTTTTTTTAACAATGTTTATATTTCTACAGTATGACAGGGGAACTATTTAGTTTATATATCAATAAATATATAATCATTCTCACAACAAAATGACTGACCAAGTATTGTTATTTTATCAACTGCAGTTGGTTAATAATATAGTAAAAGCAACCCGATTGGCCAATAACTTATATTAGTTTACAGTGTTTTAATAATATCTTTAATGTGTCCTGTGGCAAAGAGCCACAGGACACATTAAAGAGCTACTTGTGGCTCACACGCCTCAGTCTATTTATCACTGGTCTAGATAATACTTAGTCCTGCCTCAGTGCAGGTGCCTAGCTTAGATGATCCAATGTCTCTACTGGTGCTATGCTTCTGTGATTCTATATACAAGGGTCTTCTGATCCAGGCAGGTTGTGCTACTATTTTTTTTTTCATTCTGTTTCCAGTTAAAGATAAAATAAAGTTTTTCTGTCAACTATTTGCATTTGCAATTAAAAAAAACCCATTTTTTGCAATAGTTGGGGACCTGTGTTGCAGAATGTCTTTGGAAACTGTTTCTTCGAAGCCATCTGTGAGTCCTCAAACCTGTACACCCACAGTGAAAAATTGGTATGATTTGTTTCTGTAGTTGCTTATGGGATTTGCCAAACTTTTTCTTTCTCAGTTGCTTCTCTTCTTTATCTACATCTGTCTTCATCCTTATTTTCTCTGTTTTTTGACCAGCAAGAAGAGGAAAAAAGCACCATCTGTTTTTTAAATGCTCAAAGTTTGGCGTCTTCTGCTGTAAATCATCAGCAAATCAGACTAAAGCACAACATTTGGTATCCCTTAATTATAATATATCTAACAGGCAAATGTGAGCAAGTCCAACTGGTTTAATGTTGGGTTTCTAAAATGAGTAGAATGAGGACTATAGGATTTTTGTACTTATTTTTGCAAATATATGGCCCAACTCTACAAGCTTTGCACACAGAACTACCACAGAAAAAGCTGGCAGGACTGATCTACGGATTGTATTTGGTTTAATTAAGCTGTATCTGAGTATTGTTTCTCTTATTATTATATTTATAAATCTCTGACCACAGTGGTATCTATACACATCTTCCCCAAAAAAGGATCATATATTTTATTTTGTAGCCCCTTTTCAGCAATAGTAAAATCATCATCTAAACAAATATGAAGAGGGGTTTTTGTCTTTGTTGCTTATCAGTTTGAAATGAATCTGTGCCAAAAATAAAATTTTGTTGTTCTGCCTAGTTCTAGTATGAAATAAGATGAAATTTGCTGATTCACTTTGAGTTCTGATTTTGAGTTTTAGGGTTTATTCAGAGCTAAAAATTGAAAGCAAAACTTGTGGGGTGAAACTATACATGAATTGAACTAGAAGAAAATATTTGTTTGAACCAGTGCAAAAAGAAACAGTTGAATTTTGTGGAGCTCATCTAGAAATCCTAGCTTCTAATTCTTTGCATTTACTGTTAAAACATATTATTTCTATTAATTATATGACTAATTGTATAGGACGAGAAAAGAATTACTGTACATCCAGAGTTTCTGATGTGACAAACCACAATGTAGCAACATTATTTGGTCTCCTTTCAATGAGCAGAATTGTCTGGGCAAAGACTGTAGAAAGAAGATAGCCTAAGTAATCTGCCACTAAAACTTCCAGATGGCCTTGTAGTACCATGCTGCATCAGAAGAAAAAAAAAAAAAAAAAGGACAAGTAGACTTACTGTTATGGAAGATTTTTCCTGTGATGTATACTGTGAAACCAACCAATTTGTTGACATACATTAAGTAAAGTATACAGTCTTGGTGTTTTGCATCAGTTCTCATAGAACGGAAAGAAGTTCCTCATCAAATGCTATGTAAATATCTATATGGCTGTTCCCGCCCCCCCAAAAAAGTCACATATATTGTGTCAACAAAAATGTCTTTTCCTCTTTAAGTACATAAGAAGAATGAAAAGGACCATTTTTTTCTCCTTCCATAGGATGAAATTCACACTGTACAATCTAATGCCGTGGTGTCTAACAAGCTAGTCACATGTGGCTATTTGGCTGTTTGAGTATAGTGTCTATTGCTTCAGAATTGGTTGGACGGATCTAGTGGATCCTTCTTGCTTTAGAATCTATACAATCCTGTGGGCCACTAAGACCTTATTTAACAGTCACAGGTCTTTGTGTAGGCCCTTGTGTACAGGAGGGAATTTCACAAGCAAGTACTTGCTTTCACTCAATTGCTACTGATAATTATTTTTTGCATGTTGTTTCTTGGAGCCAAAACATGTCACTGATTAGTCAGTGACAACAAATAACAAGCTTAACAACAATAACTATACAAAAAGGGATTGGGAAAAGGGGGGGTTTCTATTTTTCTGTACTTTATTTCACTTTCAACTCATTTAACTTTATGTGTAAATGAAAGAGACAGTGTAGATAGGATGTGCACTGGTACCCATTTATGTAGCTAATTTAACAGAATCATGCCTCAGAAATGTGAAACAAAAGATACTACAAAAAGTGGTGTGTCCTTCCCCCCACTATTCTATATTTACAGTCTAGTTTACTGTATTTTCACAGTCAGAAGAATTGACACACAATGAATGTAAGATCTGAGAACCAATATATTGCCAGTGTTACCAACCAAAAAAGAACTGCTCATTAGTCTCCTCCTCCTATGCAGCAGGTCTTTCATTTTTATTTCACGCGTTATACAATAAAACGAGCCTCAGACTCACAATGTCTCATGACTAAGCCTGGACAGAGAAAGGTAATTCCATTCTGCTGAGGGTTTTGATATTTTGGAATTGAGTTGCATTCCAATTAGAAATGAAAGTAGGGGAAAAATCAAAATTCCTGTGAAAGAGAAAGCACTATTCTGCCCAAATCTGGGACAATGTACTTGGCTGCTTGCTCCAGGACTGTTGACCTCAGAAGCCTTGGGATCCCCAGTTTCAATGTGATCTGCTTATCTGATTGTCCCAGTGCTATGGACCCCAGGAACTGTGGTACCCCAGCCTGGGCACAATCCATATAACTGGCTGTCCCAGGGCTATAGACTTTAAAAGTTGGGTTCTGCAGTAGTCCATCAGACGTGAGATTTGAAAAGTTTGTATGGGTTCTCAAGGACTTTTGTGAAAATCAAACTGTCCCCACAGAACATTTCTATTTTCACAAATTGGTAAATTTGGACCAAAAAACCCCTCTGCTTCATTGGAATTTTTCTAGGTAGCTCTTTCAATTACATATTTGGTTTTTGAAGTGGTTCCTGGAATTTTGTATAGAGCCTCCTATTTTTAGGGCAAACCATTAATATAACTAGGTTAGTTCAGAAGGTGGAGAACATCATTGATTTTGTATGTGTTTACCTTTCATCTCAGTTTTGCTCAGAAGTCAGAAAAGAGAAATTGAAAAATAGGTGGCTTAAGGTGCTGTATATGAACAGTAGAGTCCAGAGAGAGCTACATTGTCAGGCCTTAATAGGGATAGACAATATCAGTCCCACTGACTTATTTTTTTCATTTCCCCCCTCTCTTTTCTTGCCCATTTAATTAATAATTAATTCCTGCAGGCACATTCTGCTTCAGCTCCTGGCTTGGATGCAGTCGGACACTTGTAGATCAACCTCAATTCACATCTGAGGCCTTTATGTTGTATCTGTGAGGGCAACCAAAACAACGATTGTGAACACAATTTTAACCCTATGCTAACTTCTAAGGAAATATTTACCATAGTTGAATAAATGTAATTTATATAAAATATAGTTACTGCACTTCTCTCCAGTGTATGTTTAGTACAATAAGTATCATTGGCAAGGCTGCTAGCATGTTCTATTATTGAGGTTGCCTTATATTTCCTGTGTTAAGGCCCTGTTTTCAATTGTTCTAACTTGCCAAACCTGCTGCCATTTGGGCTCTTGTTTTCTATGCTGGGTCTCTACTTCAAGCTGAATATTTCTGAAAAATGACTGTCCCAGTTGTTCAACCATTTCTAAGAATGAGGCTAGGGAAAATATACGTTGTTGCCCATGTCAAGAAAAACTGGCAACCTTTTCTTGAAAGAACTGGAAACTCAATGCTTTAAATCAGGCACTTGAAATATAGTGTGCATGGAGTGGCCTTTGTGTCAGGGCTGGGTCTTTTGCAGTGCTTGTGAAATTCTGCTCAAATTTATTGACGTTATAAGCCTTTGTAACATCATAGTTCATATATGCTCAAACAAGTCTTAAATTTAGCAGTTAAATTCCCTGAAGATTCCATGCACATTGGTATCTGCAGCTGCGGGTTTGAGCAATTCTGTCTCCACAATTTCAACTCTGTCTGTTGCTGTTCGATCAAGGTGCATCTGAACTGATGGCAGAGAGTCAAGTGGGCCCAGGAAGCCCTGAGGAGGATACTGCCCAGTTTGGATGAAGAGGAGAATAAGAGCTGTGGTGGAGAGGGGCAAGGTAGATTGGGATAAATAGCCAGAAGAAAAAGACTGGAACTGAGTGTTGTCAGGTGTGTAAAAGAGGGGACACCATGTCTTAGAGCTGGAAGGAAAACAGGAACTGAGAGGAAGTAGGAGCCAGTAAGCAGGGGAGACAAAGCTGATAAGGAACTGGGATGTGTGTGGCTGGAAGCCAGGGTTGGGGGAAGAGACAGATCTATTGAGGAACTAGGTGAGTGGAAACTGGGCATGTCTGGGAAAGGAGATTAGGGGCAAGGTGTAAAGTGGAAGGAGGTGCTAGGACTGGCTAGCATGGAGACTGAATATGGGGGTGGAGAAAGAGACTGGAATAGAGAACGAGTCTAGGATTGATGGATAAGCACAGCAGGAGCTGAATGTGAAGCTTGTGCAGACTGGGATTGGCTGAGGAAGTTAATGGGTTGAGGAGCATGGGTGGGGAAAAGAACTGAAATAAGAATAGCTGAGAGGGGATGAGGCAGAAGAGAGACGCATATGAGGGAGGGGGCAGAGGAGTCTGTACCCACTCATCCACACTGATCTGTGGAGTCTGAAAGGGAACCCAAAATTTTGAAGACTCACCAGAACGTCCTCCAACTGGAGGGCAAAAGGGGTAACTGTTTCGAAGCTTGGTGATTCAAAAGGGCTGGGGCTCTGGCTGTTGCTGTTATGGCCAGCAGTGGCAGTGCCCCGAACCCCGAGGCCTTTAAATCACTGCTGGAGCACCGCGTAGAGCATTCTCAGTGGCTATGAGGACTGCCTGGAGATGCAGGGGTGTGGCATGGAGTGCTCCGGGCAGGGCACCATGGTCAGGGCAGTGCTGAGGGCCGGCTGCCCTTGGCACTGTACTTTCAACCAAAGGCCCCAACCCTTCTGGAACCACAAAGCCTCCCTGATACCTCGCCCATGGGCCCGGCATGGCTAGCAGTTCCCCTGCTCACCATTCTTCTCCTGTCCGTGTAAAATCACTGCCAAAGAGTCTCATCCCACTCTCATATTGTCATAGAGAATACCTACCATGGCTATCAGTTACTACATTAGCTCAAGTCTGTGGTCTGTGTGGTGTATCTAAATATTACAACTTTGGTGATGGCCAGATGGTTGCTTTTATGGAACTTAGGAAATTACACATCACTAAAACTATAGTCAAAGATTATTATTAAGGTTGTAAAATCAAGCACTGAAAAATTAATAAATGCCAGATTAAGGTTGCCCATGCAATCTTAATTCAGCCCCTTGTGTATATTAATTATGATATAGCTTTAATCTTATACTACTATGAGCTTTTACTATTTTTTCTATGGGCCCACTGTCTTATTCTGCCCACAGGATGGCTTTGTTTGGAGGTGAAATCAAGGTTATGGAATAAAGGGCACTGTTATCTGGAAGGCTGCTACTTTGTTTGTTGTAGCAGTTGGAAGTTGCGTATTTGTATATAGGAATGGGCAGGCTTAGCTCTGCCCAACATTAAAGGACCTTCTCAACTATTAGGAGGAACCTCTGAGCCAAGGTCACAAGTGATTATTTGAGATGATGGAGGAAAAAAAATGCCACTGAAATCAAATACTAAAGATCTGGAAACCAGAAGGGAATACTAAGCAGAGAATCCCCGACAAAGCCAATTGCTCCTACAAAAGTATCTAAGGAGTCAGTGGACACTGCCCAGAGGAGCTCTGCTTGGAAATACAACTTGACAAGGGAATGAAAATAGACCTGACAGTCACATGAAGTAAAATCCTGCCCGCCATCTAACATCCTCCTTCTGGAGGGATGACCCAGCATGAGGAAGAGGTTGATGAGGCGGTCTCATGATTTTACGGAGGGTCCCACAGGAAAAAAGTGAGAAAAGTGAACCCAGAATCTTAGTCAAAAGGCAGGAGCCGGAAGAAGGGCTGCATCCGGTTGCTCTCTGTAGGTGTGCACCACAGTGATGAGTTATTCAGGGCCAGAGAGAGAGAATGCAAGAATGTCTGTAATTTGAGCATGTACCTGGGAGAGAAGAGGCTCAGGGGTCCAAGTCTGATTCTCCAGTAACACTTTAATTAGTTATACAGAATGGAACAGCTTGGACAGGAGAAAGTCCCACATCAGAGTATTTCCTAGCTCAGTTGCTTGATCAAACTCTTTAGAGATTAGAGACCTCTGTTCAAATTTCTTCTCTGTGTCAGGCAGAGGGAGGGGGGCATTTGAACCAAGAGTCTCCAAGGTGAATTCTGTAATCAGTGGTTAATGTATATAAATGTTATAAGGGAGGTCTTCCCTGTAGTGGTTTTGTGTGGAGTTAAGTGGTTTCCTAGAATTCCTTCTGGATTTGGGCCCCCCCACATGACTTAGGCAGAGGAACTCGTATCTTCCCACAGTTCCTGTATCTCTCTGGGGCTTAGATGTGAGATATGCATCTGCATGCATAGAGCAACACAACAGTGTACATGCTCAGAGGCAGGTACTAAGTGAATTCAGGTGCCTACAGTATTAGGTGGTAGCCAAACTGAAATTTTGTGCATTGCAGCATAGCCTAAAAATGGAATTTAGACACCTAAATCTGGGGCAGGTACCTAAATTATATATGGATTCAGGCCTCTGTCTCAGTTCCCCATTTGAAAATCATATGCCACCCCATCTCCGCACAGGGGAAAATAAATTAATTAATGACAGTGACACACTCAGATATTATGGTGATACTTTAACATACTTTTTTGGAGTGTGTTCAGAAAGAAACATCTTAAAATATATGAATGCCCAAAGTAATTTTAATTAACCATGATAAAAAAATTATGAGGAATATTAAACCTCATGCTTAAAGTTTAAACCAGTCTCTAGTAGAGATCAGGATAAGGCCAAATGTGAGATAATCTGCCCTCTACATCTACCCACGGTAGTGTTTTTGCACTTCTCTAAATATCTAGTACTGCCCACTGTAGCCTATGTTGTATATTACTAAATCGATCTCTGTTCTGATCCAGTATGGCAATTCCTATATTTCTATTAAATATGTTTTTAAAAATCTGATATTCTTTCTTTACAATTAATTGTATATTAAATTGTATCTATTTCCTAGAGATTTCCTGACATACATTCTAGAGACACTACAGATACTTTCTCAAAGATTTACATTAAGGTGTTTGTACCCTTTATTATTAACCATTTGCCTTTTCAAGGTACATCTTCCTACCTTTTAAATATCTATTAATATATTGTTTAATCAAGCCATCTGAAGACACTTTGACAATTCCTAAATATTCTTGCAAATACAGGGCTCAATCCTGCAAATGGCTTAGCTCTTCCTGAAAACCCTTTACTCCCACTGAAATCAATCCTTTCTATAGAACCTGAGGGTAAATTAAACCTTACACCATCAGTCCTATGTTTTGCTGGAGTTTCATTATCAGGTTATGTGGGGGCATGCACTGTATCTTTAATGCTGCCTTTAATCCATTTTTTTCTATTTCCTACATGTGAATGGAACACCAAAAAATTAAGTTTTAAGAAATGAGGAAAACACATGATTCCTGTGGCGCTTAAAAAATAAGGAATGAATTCTGACAAAAATATTTATCATGAAATAGGTCATTTCTCTGCGCTAGTCATTTCTATTAGCAAATACTATTTCAAATAAAAGAACTTCAGCTGAGGTCTCCATACACGCAGGGAAATTGAAATGTTAAAAAAGCTACAATTGTCTGTTAACATAATGAAGATAATTTTGAATAACAGTGCAGACTTTGCAATCCATTACCTCATCAATGAATGGGGAATATTTACTTGCAGTTCACATTGATGCTTTAGGCTTGCTAGGTATATACATTTCTCTAGAAATCAGAGGAAGAACAGATCCCTTCATGGTCAACTGTCCTTGTAAATTTTAGACTGTAAACAGTGTATCAGTATCAGGACATATGTTAAGGACCAAAAAAACCTTTTCTGCTGAATTACATTATAAGGCCCTGAATTATATTTGACATACTTGCCTGTTACTGTGGTTAGTAGGAATCTGAATTATGTCTGGATTTGACTAAAAGTGAGTAGTGTAATTTTGGAGTAGGTGAGAAATGACGGGATATTTTACTTCTAAAGCAATTAACATTGTGTGTGGTTTTGTGCACTGATGAACTAGAGAGGGCTCCTGTGAGCTCCTTTTTCATTAACATTGCCAGCATTTGAACTACTTTGGACTCAACTTTCATCCCCAATTGCCTGCCTGATCATCTCAGTTTGTAACATGTAGATCTGGTACTGGGAGGTAGCTGTTTTCTTTCCTGCAACTTCACCACCACCCAACGGAAATTCAGCCTCCCCCCACACACACACCTACATACACACTCCTCAATCTGGGGAAATCCAGCTCTATGAATGACATAACAGTGGTATGCAAAACACAGAAGCAACAAGTTCCCTTCCCAAGTTCTAAGGTGCTCAAGTTATGGGTTTTTGGGTTTTTTGGGGTTTTTTTTTAGATATGAGCACATAAGATGAGTACATGTTTTGACTGGCTCCATCTCATAACAGTGCAGTAATCATAATCCTTCCATCCAAGGTACGTTTACCTCCTTGGGAGGTAGGCTGGTACCATTATCTGCATTTTATCGATAAGGAAACAGGTATAAAGGAACAACATGATTTTCCCAAGGTCACATTAGGTATATCTTCAGTGATACCGGAGGTATGATAGCTTTACATGTAGACATAGCTTTTATCTAACTGGCTCAGATAACAATAGCAGTGAAGTTGTGGCACTAAGGGCTAGTCAATCAAGTGTATACCCAGGGTCCTAGACAGGTTGGTGCAGCAAGTCTGTGGCAGGGCTGGAAATAGGAATCACAGGTTCTGACTCTCAGCCCTGTGCTTTAGCCACAGAACCATCATTCCACTGTTTCTCTTTGTAGTGTTTCCTTTTCCTTTTTAGCCCAAGTTCACTTTCATCTCCTTGTGCTTTACCACTCTCTTTCTCCATCTGTCACCTCACCCCCATGCCATTTTTTTTCACTGGCCCTCTTCCTGTGATGGCCAGCTGCTTAGATTTCACTTTTTTACTTAAGCGTCTGGCTCCTGGAGTGATGTGATAAATAGAAGAAAAAAAAAAAAAGCTAAGGTTCTCAAAATTTCCAGACCTTGTAATAGAGGAGGAAAACTTCCTTGTGTACTCTAAAAATTCAGAAAGTAACCCAAATACATCATTTTTAAAAGAAAAATAATCTTGATTTTTAGCCATTCTTTTATTATTTTTGAAACTTGAGGTTGACAATCCACAGACTGTACTCTTGACTCTTTTTTTCTAAGACCACTGCTGTCATGCTACTGTCCAAGATCAGAAACCAGCAATGCTGGCTCCTTAATACTCCTGCCTTCTTGTTCCAAAATTAGCATGGAGAGACACAATGGAGAGTGAGAGAACCAACAGGAGAAAGAAAAGAAGCCTCGACTGCCTATTTAGAAACCTGGATATTAGCTTCTAGTAGCTGGAGAAAACAACTGAAGACAGACCTGCAGTCCCTCTAGTGCATGACCTAGTTAGGTAGATTAAATCAAAACATCTTTCCTCAAGAGAATCTTATTCCAAATCAGTTGGAGTTGGTCTTTTATGGGAAGGTTTGGTTTTTGTTTTTGTTTTTTTCCCCCCAAGCTAGCCTTTGGGAGTGGAGTTCACTTTAAATTCCACATAAGTGAATCAGTGCAACCGTTAAATTGGGTTTTGTTTGTTTGTTTGTTTGCTGTATTTCCCTCTTTCCTAGCTGATAAGTGTTCATAATTCCTGTTCTATTTATCTTAGTTTTTCATTTCTTCTTGCTGAGGAGAAGATGCATTGTCACACTCTATGTGACTTTTTGTTTCTCAATACAAACCAGGTAGGGGGAGACTATTCTGACCCATCCCCTAAATTGACACCTCATGCTCACATAGGGAGAGCTGCTTCCCATCTGACCAACCACTTCTGCCAAATATGGTTTCCAGATAGGGAAGGTCCATCAGTTGGAGCCTTCATGAGGTATTGGGGTGGGGAAAACATAGTAGGTCAAGGTTGGTGAGTCTATATGGATTGATTGATTGATTTAGGAAAAGGGATGGAAAGAGTTATGGATTTGTCAAAGGAAGGATATGGATCTTGGGGAGGAGTATTGTAGAAGAGTGGAATGTATTTTATTTTTTTGACAGTACAGCTATTTTACCCAAGGAATAACTTGTGTCATCAGTCAGGTGGGGTTGTTCCAAAGGGTGCCTGACAGGTCCTCTACTCTGTCAATGATGATAAACTTTTGGCTGCATGCATGCGTGTGTGTGCTCCTCTGTCTAACACGTTAACCATGCACAATTAGTTAACACGACAGACTTCTGAGAGATCCCCCAGAGACCACAAATCAGATAAAAATTGAAAGCCCCCCGAGTAGGTTTATTGCTAAATGACATATAATAATAGTCAGCGAACAGACTCGCTGCTGCGCCACTATACATATGTAAGCTGTGACAACAGACGAATACCCAACTAAACACTCTGGATTTTAGTGTCCCCCAACAGTCACTCACCCTTTGGGGTACACATTTATACAAAGGTACAAACAAGTTACACATCATCCCTGACGTATCAGGTTGCCACCCACTGTTAACTAGTTACTACCCCTTACTTCACAAAGGGGGATTTCCATTACTATCTGTCATGCTGTCAATTTAGACCTGGTCCTGAACCTAGATCAGTATGTATGGTATTTGTGGGGTGTATGCTAGTACCAAGATGTTTCTTAATGAGGTGTTATGTTACAACCCTTCTGGAACGTGCTTACAGCCTGTGCCTAGTACCTCTTAGGTATGAGTGTTTCTGTAATATCAGCCCTGTTCTTGCCAACTTCTGTGAGCAGGGCCTGCCTCTTGCTCACAGCTTCACTTTGCTTTATATTAGCAAAGTCTTGACCATTGCTGTCTACACCTCAGGCCTCATACCCTGCCTGTGATACGTGGGCTTATGTTTCAGACCCTCATTTTACTACAGCTTATATACTGTTGACTGAGGTGGAAATTTTGGGGGAGAGCCCCTTGTAATATTTTTGGCATCACGTTATTGGTGTTGTCAAACTGTAAATATTTCAAAATAGCAATTTAGTCTAAAATATCATCAGAAGAGAGAATATACTATTTTGTTTGGATAATGATACTTTCCCCATGTGCAGCACAAGAAAGGTGCTCCTTGATCCCTTTAGTACAGGCTTTCAGACTGTTCTAGCTAAGGAGTCCTTTCTAAGCATAAAGAAAAACACTTTCTTATGATTACTCCTGAATCATTAATCTCTATGGGGGGAAAAAAAGAAAAAGGCATACGGCATCACGAAATGGTCGTTGTTTTCTCAGGATGACCTTTCATTTTTAGTTATCTCCTTAATTATGACCAATACCTCTTTAATTACATGCCTGTTTAGTCTGTTTTTCTCACTTATTTTTGTTTAGAGAGGAGGCTTAGGGTGCATCTACACTGCACCGTTTTTTTGAGATAACTAGTGTTATTTCAAAATAACAATGCAAGCATCTACACAACCATTCCATTATTTTGAAATAATTTTGAAATAACAGATGGCTTATTCCGAAATATGTATGCCTCATTTTACAAGGAATAACGCCTATTCTGAAATAGCTATTTCGATATAAGATGTGTGTAGACACTTCACTGCTGCTGTTTCAAAATAACCCCTCACCAGGGCCATTATAAGTTATTCCTCCTGTGCCTCCTGTTACCCCAGAGACTCAAGTAAGCAAATGGTTATTGTGACTGACTATGATTTTAAGTGTCTCTGCACAGAAGTGAGTTTTGGCCTGGCACTCCCGTATCTAATCACCGGTAAGAATGACACAGCCAGAGTCCAGAATAAAATTTAAACTCAATTATATTATAAATTTTGAATAAACACAGCAGTTAACAATATAGACAGCAATCCCTGACACTTTATGCCAGCAAACCAACCCACACCCAAGAAGAAATAGAAGATAGTAAAGAAAACCCCCAAAGGTAAGTAACTTTACAATCAGTAGATGGTACAGTGGAGGAACCAGACAGGATTCAGTCAGGTTGCTCAGGACCTTCAAACCTAGGGCTACTTATACCTGTTGGGGAGGAACACGAGTGATCCCTTGAGGATTTTTAGATGGTACTAGGATGGAGCAGTTCCGGAAAGGCCTGGGCCTTCGCCACACCAGTCTGAAATGTCCACAATTAGCAGCTTGCGTCTTTAGCTACACTGATGCTTGGGCCTTCACCATAACTCGGGAACCTGGACAGCTGAGGTGTTATTCAGCTATGATGGTGAGGACCTTCGATCTCTAGTTGACACTCCCACATGCAGTGACTGAGCCTTCGCTACAGACTACACTGAAAGATGTCACAGAGGCCTGAGAATCTCACCACCCTTGAGTCCGACGAAGCAGCAACCGAGGAAGAAGCAGCCCGAGCCTTAGGGCAAGAGCTCCTTTTAAAAGTCCTTGGCAGGAAAAGGGGGTTTGTGCCGTGTGCACATTAGATGGTGCAGTGTGCAAACAGTTAGTGCTGAGTGCAGGTGTTTAGTGCTGACAGCAAATGATGATAGGTGACGTGTGCAACCTTTAGTGCTGAGTGCAACAGTTCATCTAGTGGGAAAATCCAGTCCATACCAGTTCCTTTGCCTCAGCAGTCCCAACAGTTCATAGGTGGTAAAATGGAACTGAGGATTCAAAATGGAGGTTGGATTGCACTGTCCATATCAGCACATAGCAGCACTCAAATTAATCCCAATACTCCTGGGGCTCTAAATCGAGGTAGCGTGTCTACATTAGTGAAGCCTAATTTTGAGGCTTCCCTGCAGCGTAGACGTTCTATTTCAAAATATCAGAATAACTATCCTGGAATAGCTTATTTTGAAATAAGCATGCAGTGTAGCCATACCCTAAGAGGTATCACAAAATTCCATATCCATGACAATAAAACAGAAATCATGGCTGTGAAATCTTTTATTTGACCCACTTTCAGGTACTCTTTCATTCCAATAGTGATGACGACAATGAATGTGCCAGGTTATGAAATGGGTGCTAGTGTTTGCCTTTTTGGGGATGGACAGTCAAATGCCATTCAAAGGCTAGTTCCCCTTTCCCTTATAAAAACAGCATTTTTAATTTGAGAACAGAAAGAGGGGACAAGGAATTTAAAATGATTTCTTAAACATTTATGGCTGTTTCAATGTCTGTTAGCTGCACTTCCCTCCGCACTCTTTACTTGACCTTAACAGCTCACTCTTTAATTAAAACTGTAATTAAAGCAGTTTGATTTTAAAAAAATGTAAATGGAAGCTGAAAGCTAATTGGATCGTGGCAGGTGGGAGCTCTGAGGAAATCCATAGTGGAGAGAGAATCAATAGTGTAGGAGACAAAGAGATACAAGGTGAGGGAGAGGAGGACTAGGTCTGTCTATGAGGGAATGAAAATAAGTACATGTCCAAATTCACATTATTCACCGTAACTATAGCATACATAATTTAAACATAGAGTGGAATCTTGTTTTAGCTAAATCTAATTGGGGACATGGAGTACATTTGAAGGCAGGTTTGGTAAGTGTGGCTGTTTCTGTAAGTACTGCACATTGAGGAATATAATCTTACCAGAATTCTGTTCTGCTGCACTTTACAGTATTTACAGTTGTACTATTGCACTGTACATTTAAAATGAGTACAACTATTATAAAAGATGGAACAATACCTAACTGTGGCTGTTAAGCTGATGATTTAAACAGGTATGATATAAAGATGATTATTGGAACTAGTTACAAGAAGGCATATAATATTCACGTACAAAAAAGTAATCCCCTTTTTCCTTGCTGAAATTTCAAGAATTTAGTCAAAATCTAATTTTCTAAATTTTATTATGAGTACTGTTTTTTTCCTGTAGGGCATCTGTCTTCTCTTGCATATGCTCTAATTTGTCCACAAGCAGGGCTAAGTCATCTGCAAACTCTAGATCTTCAAGTTTCCTAGTTTGAGTCCATTGGAGTCCCCTTCCTGAGTCAGCATATGCTGTTTTTGTGACCCAGTCTAGGACAATCAGGAAGAGTAATGGTGAAAGAAGGCAGCCTTGGCGTATACCTGTTGTGACCTGGAATTATTCCGACAATTTTCCATCATGGATGACCTGGCAAGCGTATTCTTCATACAGTTTCTTGATGATTCTAATCAGTTTGCCTGGAACTCCGTAATGTTGCATGATGATCCAGATGGACTGCCTGTTCACACTATCAAAGGCTTTCATAAAGTCTATGAAGTTGATATAGAGTGGTGCTTGCCATTCAATGCATTGTTCTACGATGATCCGAAGTGTTACTATCCGGTCTGTGCAAGATTGTCCGCTCCTAAAACCTGCCTGTTCTTCTCTTAGTTTGTGGTCTATGGCATCTTTCATTCGTTCCAGGATGACTCTGGTTAATACTTTGCTTGGGATGGACAGGAGAGTAATCCCCCTCCACTTTTCACACAGTGACAGATCACCGGATTTAGGGAGTTTCACTAGCAACCCTTTTCTCCAGTCCTTTGGGATCTCTTCTGTTGTCCATATGAGATTTAGCAAACTCTGTAGCTGGTCCACTACAGCAGCTCCTCCTTCTTTTAGTACTTCAGGTGGAATATTATTAGGTCCTGCTGCCTTGCCATCCTTTAGGTTCCTTATTGTCTTGCAGACTTCCTCTTTTTTAATTGCCCCATGGTTGATGTCTAGGGGTTCTCTTACTTCTAGCTATAGTGGATTTGATGGTGGTGGTCTGTTTAACACGTCTTTCCTGCACCTTCATTGGCTGCGGTTCCCTGTTCCCAGTCAATGGGAGCTCTGGGTCCTTGATCCACTTATTGCCCAACACTGCTATAGTGTGTGCCTGGTATTGTATTATGCCTAGTACTAGTAATACCATCATTCAGGGGCACTCAGCATCCCTTATTATCTTCATTTCAATATCCACCCTCTTAATTTCCCCAAAAGAAAGTGACCTTCCTGAATATTTCTGTTAGAGCTTGTTGGGAATTTTTTGACCAAATGTCTGTTGCTGTTTTAGTTGGAAAATGGTAAATCAGCAAAACCAAAAATTTTCACAGGAAAAAGTTGGTTTGGGAAAATTTCTCATTTCAAAATATTTTGGAAAAAATAAAATTACTGAAATGGCTTTTTTATATTTTCAAAGTGAAAAGTTCTATTTTTTTTAGCTCAAAATGACTTTTTTTTCAAATGTAAATGAATTACAATGGTTGGGAGGAGGATTAAAAATGATTGTCATTGAAACAAAGGTTTCAGTTGACCTAATATCATATTTTGTTGAACAAATAAACAGAAATTGAGACTTCAACTTTTGGTCTGTTTCAGGCATGGGAAAAAAAATTAAATGTTACAAATTCTCAAGGGACAAGAAAACTATTTGTCTCCCAGCTTGTAATTTGCAAGTGATACTTCATCCCCTTAGGAAAGTCTGATAATAATCAAACAGTTTTATCAAACAATCTTGAAAATGTAGTTGAATTCATTTTAAAATTATTATTTGCTTGTTTTCTTGTTAGGAAATAGTGAACAGTCTCACTAAAGTCAAGCAGAATTAGACTTATTTGCCACAACTCTGATGTGCCACCCCATCAGAATTATTTTATGTGGACTGACAAATGTAATTCAGAATTTTCTGCCTTCTGTTACTTTGTCAATATCTTCAGCTTACATTTTATAAGGCGTTTTTATATGTTCATTTTTTTACTTTCTTCCCAAACTGGTCCATTACCTCTTCTGAAACGTTGGTTTTAGACTTCAAAATTTTCTCCCCTATAAGGACTATTTTGTATAGTCTAAAATTATAATAAATACAGCAAGGAAGACAGCAAAATAGTAGCAGTAAAAATAACAGTAGTTTTTCTCTGTTTAATTGGATGTGCTGTATCAGGAATTCTAAACAGCTTGATGTTAAGCATGGCTGTTATATAAGCATTTAGAGATGTACGCATAGGAAAATGTTCACTTTAATACACTGTACCAAACTTGTTTGGGGATAAGAAATAAAGATTAAAGATAATGCTATACTATAATTGCTCAAACTATTATAAATAGAATAAGTCAACCTTAGGTTATCACCATTATTAATATATGTAGAATTACTCCCACTCCTGAAATTGAATGTGTATGCATGAGACCAGGGACCTCCATGAAACCTCATTGCATTCAACAGGGCTTCCCAGGTGTATTGTTTTGACTACAGGATGAGGCATTTAAATTGTCATTAACAGTTTAATAGGACAGTGTGGTCTTGTGTCTAGAGCACTGGACATAGTAAGGGGCCTGAGTCCTACTCCAGGTTGCTTTGGACAGGTGTAATTAAATTGGGCAGGTATAATTTCTGTCTTTGTTTAGTTTTATAATGAAAAAAGCACTATAATTATTTGGATACATTTTTAATTAGCACTCACCAGGGAGAATGACATTGTGTAGGTAATGAACACTCTAGATACACTTGGAAACAAGATGCTCATTTTTCCAACTTGATGAAGAAAAATAATGAGTCTGGATAAGGGATTGAATTTCAGTGGTTTTATTTTTTTTTTCTTGAAATGTTCATAAAATATTATTTAGAACAAAAGATCTTTGCATTTTAATGTATATTGTCTTAGGATTTAAACTGGTATTTTTGGTGATCTTAAAACAAAAACATACAATTCTATTTTCAGCAGTTAATAGTAATTAGGATCAAGTGACTCTAGATTGCCAGAATCAAGTCATTTTATACATATTCACTCTTTTTCTCTTTTTACCCAGCACTCCAGTGTAACATCAGTAATTTTACATTAATTAGTTGACAACACGTACAATATCCTATTTACTAGGCCATGAACTACACTTTACTATGCTGGCATCAAGCTGTTAACTAACAACACATTTAAGAGCTGCTGGTAACAAGTAATGTCTTGGGGATTTTTGTTTAAATAGATATGGCCTTTAGCAGAATACAGTGGTGTTGAAGTAAAAACATTCTTCTGTATAGTACCAGAAGGATGTCAAATTGATGTTATTTCCCTCCCTTCCCCTGCAATGACCAAAGTGCTTTCATCACTCATTTTTATAAATTTGTACACAGATATTTTCAGATTAATATAGCTGATCCCCAGTGAGATGGGAGTCTGACAGAACAAAATAACCATTGAAAATTCTAAGAAATAAATATTAGAATTTAGAGATGCCTGTTATGTAAGGGAATACAGACTCCTTTTGTGTGTGGGGTAAAGGAGGTCATTAACCATAGTACAAGACAGCCCTGTTCATGGCTCTTTACTCTGAGGAGTTTATACTGTCACCTATCACAGTATTATCTGGGGCCTAGCTTCACAAGGATACTTAAGTGTGGTGAAACTGAATGTCATAACGCCTACATTTTAGTCACCTAGGAAATCTAGTGTAACCCAGAAGCACCAAGACCACTGAAAGAGAGAGAGTGAAGTCTCCTCTGCAGCCATAGTTAAGAGCCAGTTGCATTTTAATTCATGAGGTAGAGGCTCATGGTGTTACCCTCTTAGGTTCAATCCTGTGTACTGACTAGCTGGGTCTGTCAACATTATAACTGGAGGTTCTTTAAGGATGAATTGTTGGGAGATCTCTGAAGCTTGGGACATACTTCCTCAGATGGAAGAATTGTGTAATCCAGTGGCACTGAGACCAGTGTTCCCTCTAATCTGGGTGGCAGCACAGCTTCACAGGTAATTAATCAGCCCTGGTCAGTCAGTCAGCTCCTGAGCCTCTGACTGGGTGGGGCTGATTAATCACCTGTGAAGCTGTGCTGCCCCCACAACTTAAAGGGAACATTGACTGAGACAACTATTTTGGGGGAGTGAAGTCTGCTTTACAGCCTTAGCGAAGAGCTACTTGGCTTTTAGCCCATAATGTATAAACTCCTGACTGTAGCCCAGAGGTGTGCAAAATACAGCCTGAGAGCCAGATCTGGCCCACTACTGTTCCATGGTCCAGGAGGAGCCTTGGGCAACCTCCCTGCCTGCCACACAGCCCCCCCACTGCCACACAAAGCAGCTGGCTGTAGGGGCCATGTGTTCTCTGTGTGCCTGGGAGGAGGGAGAGAGGGCTTCATGTGCAGTCCCTGCCCCCAGCATAATCTCACAGTCCCGCTGGCTGGAGAACTGCTTGGACCGGGCTTGCAGCGCAGTCAGTACGTGATGGCTCCCCGCCTTCCCCAAAGGGCATATGGTGCGCAGAGAGCAGTATGTGAGGGTACAGCAGGCTGGGAGCCTGCCTGAGTGTCCCTCTGGGCTACTGTCTGGAAGCTGCCTAAGGTAAGCACTTCCCAGCCAGAGCGAGCACCTGGCACCCCACCTTCTCCTGTAACCCAACTACCTGCCCCAAGTCACAAACCAAACCCTCTGCACCCCCTCTTACACTTCTGTCCCAGGTCACAAGCCCTCCCAGACCCTATACCCCATCTACACCTCTCTTCTACGTAAGAATTCTCTCCTGCACCTATACTCCCTCCTGCATTCCAATCCACTGCCCCAGGTCACAACCCTTTTCTTCAGCCAAATTCCTGCCCAGACACCACACACCCCTCCTGCACCACAGACTCCTACACCAAGCTCCCTTCTGCACCCTGTCTCCATCCTGGATCTTGCACTTCCTCCATTAACATAGAAGAGCATGGCCCTTGACCACTTGACACATTCTTGGAGTGGCCCCAACAATAATTAGTGCCCACCCTTGCTTTGGCCCCTAAGGCCCCATGTTCAATTCCACCTGCCCATGACTCACGTTCGTTTGCATTACACTAGGAACACAACTGTTTTTCACAAAGCTTGAGTTAGGCACCTAAGATCCCTATACCATGAATAGTAGGATATAAGTACCTTAAACTGCAATTCAAAAAAGCTAGCACACTAGTTAAGGTGCCTAAACTATCCAATGGGAGATGTCAATGAGATGAGTGTACTTAACCGTGCCCCTCTCTGAGGTTTGAACCTAAATCCAGGCTACAGATAGGCACTTATCTCTGCTAGTGATTCTCAGCTGTGAACACTCTTGTCCAAGACATTTTTTTTCACAATTAGATTGCCTTTCAGTAGGCTGGCTTGTAGTCACTGGGGAAAGACCCCAGTTCAAGTCCCCAGGCTATCTGATCACAGGAAGGGATTTGAACAGGGATATGCCATCTCTCTAGTGAAGGCACTAACTCTTGGACTATTCAATACTATGATGTAGGGAGACTTCAGTCTCTCCTATTAAAAAATGATGCAATGTCAATAAATAATTAGTTACTGAAGCATGGGATCTCCCACATCTCGGGGGAGTGCTGACATCAGAAGGCTACCGAGTAATTCATGACTCCAGTCTTTCTGTATTCTTTCTGTCTGGGATTTAGATGCCTAAGTAAGTTGTGAATACAGGCCTGTACACCTTCCACATAAAATCAATAGCCATAGTATAACCTGACTGCTAATTAATTATGATTAATAAGAAATAAGCTATGGTTCTGGGGGGACAAGAGGAGGGTTGTTTTCATATTCTGATGGATCTGATGATAGATTTTAGGTCATTTTTCTTTTTAGAAAGCTGACAGAAAAATGCAAAGAAAAACAATCCGATATTTGGAACATGGAAGTAGAACCATCTCAGAGCCTCCAGGCTCTTGGTTTATATGAAAAGAAAAAAGCCCTCTAAATTGATAAAAGGTTGCTCTCTTCCATTACTATGACTCCCACTATGCTTCACCTTTCTCTCTTCATGGCCTATATTCCCAGTCTCTTGATGTTTCCCTTTTTCCATCTTTTTTTTTTTTATGGATTGCTTTTCTGCTCCATTTCTCTGTCCTTTACAGTGTCTTTGTTTCCTTTCTATCACCCGTACATGGCTACTCTCTTTTCCTGATGTCACCTGCTAAGAAAGTCATAAAGTTCTGCAAATCTCTTCTTATGGCTAAACATTTCTATCATTTTCTTCTCATGTTTTCCTCAGCTGCAAAATCTATTCACCTATTTTTCAGTTATGTCCATTTTGTGCAGGGACAGGGTAAACACCTATTGGACAGGCAAGTATCAATATATTGCACAGCTGAGTACTGAGTTGGTCCTATCTGTCCTCCTGTCTCAATATCTACTCTCAGCTGCATATGAGACTCTCGGAGGAAAATATCAAAATAAACAGTGTATGATTGTACAGAAGTGAGGTATTTTTAATTCATTTAGCTCATCACATTGTATAAATGTGCATATTTACTGTCATTGGTTAACCGTAGAAACTTTTCGTCTATCATCTTTCTCTTTTTTTTCATTATAACACATAATTTTTTTCTCGTGAATGTAAGAGCTACTATAACTTTCACCACGGATGTCTTTTATTTTTCAGTGAATACTTCGACTTTGATGTATGATAGGAAATGAAATATTTGATTATCACATTCCAATACAACACTGTTGCAGTATTAGATCTTATTATATATCAAAAGCAATGACAATACACCTTTGTTTTCCTATATGATCCATTTAATATCTAAAAGTGGGACTTAGGTCAGAGACAAGAAGTATTCACCAACATTAGACCAGTTCCTTCCTGAAATTCTACCACTTGCTCAGAAATTCCTAAATATCAGTGATACTTCTCATGCTTTTCACTTATGCATCTCTGCGAAGTTTTGTAAATAGTAAATGAACACTAGGTTTATCAGTCACTTTGAATAACATCCAGTTGGTTGTATATTAAATCTCTTTAGAACATGCAAGCATAAGTCTTGGCAGCAATGGTATGCCTATAGAGTGGAGTGGCCAGAAATTTAGATTGTGTTTCAGTAGGCGGTCTCATTAGTTTCTAGGTTTTGCTTTTTTGGAATTGTATGTAAACAGTCACTGGAGAAAGTGAACCCTACCATAGAATAATATATTAATAAACTTTGTTGTGAAGAGCTTGTACACACATAATATACATAACACACAATCAGTGTGCCTTGTAAGCTGTGTGCTTGTGAATCTGCCCAGGAGATATTCAAATGTTGCCCAGCTGATTAGCAGAGCACCCACAGTTAGGCTATGTCTAGACTACAAAGGTAAGATGGAAAAAGATACACAAATTGTGAACTGCAATTTACGTATCTTTTTCCGCTTTTCTGTTGAAAGAGGCTTTTCCGAAATTTGGCGCGTCGACTCAGTGCCAAATTTCAGAAAAAACCTGCTCTTTTGACACATCCCTTCTTCCTCATAGAAGGAGGTTTATGTTTCTCCTGGTGATGCACATTCACACATATCTTGGTGACATACACAAATTCATGGGTCCGGATTTAATGCATCCAAGGGTACTGAGGGAGTTGGCAAATGTAATTGCAGAGCCTTTAGCCATTATCTTTGAAAACTCATGGAGATTAGGGGAGATCCCAGATGATTGGAAAAAGGCAAATGTAGTGCCCATCTTTAAAAAAGAGAAGGACAATCCAGGGTACTACAGACCGGTCGGCCTTATCTTAGTCCCCGGAAAAATCATGGAGGGGATCCTCAAGGAATCCATTTTGAAGCACTTGGAAGAGGGGAAAGTGATCAGAAATTGTCAACATGGATTCACAAAGGGCAAGTCACGCCTGACCAATCTCATTAGCTTCTATGATGAGGTAACTGGCTCTATGGATATGGGAAAGCTGGTGGATGTGATATACCTTGACTTTAGCAAAGCTTTTGTTACGGTCTCCCACAATATTCTTGCCAGCAAGTTAAGGGCGTATGGATTGGATAAATGGACTGTAAGATGGATAGAAAGCTGGCTAGAATGTCAGGCCCAACGGGTTGTGATCAGTGGCTCGATGTCAGGTTGGCAGTCGGTTTCTAGCGGAGTGCCCCGAGGATCGATTCTAGGGCCAGTTTTGTTCAACTTCTTTATTAATGACCTGGATGAGGGGATGGATTGTACCCTCAGCAAGTTTGCAGATGACACTAAGCTAGAGAAAGAGACAGATATGCTGGAGGGCAAGGATAGGGTCCAGAGTGACCTAGACAGATTAGAACAGTGTTTCCCAATTTTATTTGGCCACGGAACCCTTTTAAACTCGAAAGAATTTTGCAGAACCCCTAATAACAGTCTTATATATAGTATATAACAGGCGATCCCACCACTGACTGACTGCGTGTGCAGTGCTGAGTAGTGACATCATCGTCCCAAGTCTCTGGCTAAGCTGGGACACTTATCGTGGCAAACACAAATGAAAATTGTTTTCAATAAAATTCATAAATTCTTAAGTATTATTTTTTAATAATAAAATGTTATTGTAATGGAATTTTCTCCTGGAACCATTATTTTCATTTTGCGGAACCCCGGGGTTCCGTGGAACACCATTTGGGAAGCACTGGATTAGAGGATTGGGCCAAAAGAAATCTGAGGAGGTTCAACAAGGACAAGTGCAGACTCCTGCACTTGGATGGAAGAATCCAAAGCATTGTTACAGACTGGGAACCGACTTGCTAAGTAGCAGTTCAGCAGAAAAGGACCTGGGGATTATAGTAGATGAGAAGCTGGATATGAGTCAACAATATGCTCTCATAGCCAAGAAGGCTAATGGCATAATAAGGTGCATTAGGAGGAGCATTGGCAGCAGATCTAGAGAAGTGATTATTCCCCTTTATTCAGCACTGGTGAAGCCACACCTGAAATATTGTGTCCACTTCTGGGCTCCCCACTACAGAAAAGATGTGGACGCATTGGAGAGGGTCAGCGTAGAGCAACCAAAATGATTAGGGGACTGGAGCACTGGCATGAGGAATGAGGTGTAACAGTTAATCCGAACTAAGGACTTAGTTCGGATTAACTTTAAACTGCCGCGTGTAGCCACGGGCAGTTCGTTCGAACTAAGGGGGATTTAAAAATGGCAGCCGGACAGGAACATGCAAATAAAGCCCGGGATATTTAAATCCCGGGCTTCATTTGCAACTCCGGTTGTCTGATTTGCGTACCTAGCTCAAATTAACGAGCTAGTGTAGACATACCCTTAGACTCTCAGCCTATCCTACCACCCAAATTATACTTTGTAATAAAAGGTTATATAAACCAAAAATGAGACCACATCAGGTATTGTCCAATCCCAAAGGATCAGTTGTTTACCCCAGATAAACTTGTACTACAGATCATACCCCAAAAACAACACTGGCAGCCAATTCTATAGTAAACTAGCTATAAGTTTACTAGCTAGAAAAAAATAAGGAATGAGAGTTCTAGAGTGGTTAAAGCAGGTTAATTATTATAAAAGGCAAGTCAAAGTTTGTAAATCCAAAATGATACCAGAGATGATGTGATCTGCCAATTTCCTAAACAATTTTTTTCAGGATTACACAGAATAATTCTGAGGCTCTCTGCTTTTCATCTGGTACACTTCCCTGTAAAAGTCCAAGGCAGGACAGAGATCGTCCTTCTAATCAGTACTTATAGCCTCTTCAGACAGCAATTGGATACACATTTTTACTCACACAGGCGAATTGCTTTGAATTTGCCACTCTTCTTCATTTGCATTTAATGTGTGATTTAGTCACAGGGATACAAATAATGTAAAAGCTGCCATGGCATTATAATAGGAACAGATAAATGAAAACAATAGAAATAACATTTTATTAGTTCTCATCGAGCTCTAACACCTCAAGACACTTATTAGCATGTTTTGATCTAGTGTTATTTAATTACTGTGCATGCATAATATAAATCCAATGTAATAGTAAACTGGATATAGAGAGGCAAAGAGTATACAATTAACATCTCCTTTTATCTCTATCAACACATAATGAATTGGTCTGAATATATATATATAGAGAGAGAGAGAGATTAAATCTATCTATCTATCCTAATACATTTAACTCCTTTGCTATTCATACACAAGTGACTTGGCCTATGACTGTGGCCTACACCAGTCCGTCAGCATCACACTATGCACCTTCTAGAGGTTGTGACAAAAAACAAATGAGATAAAGAGAGTAAGAAACTGGCAATAGAATTTACACTGCCAAACTCAGGCATTAATAAATCATGACTCAAACTCTCCCAATCATAAAATATTTTTGGCACTTTCCAGTTGGGTTTTTGAGTTTCAGGAGATAGTGTCAATTCCCTATTTGTATATGATCATTTCAGGTTGAACATTTTGCCTCAAATATGGGGAGAAAAAGTGAGCCTCCTTATTGGCTGTTTAAAGGAAACTTCCTACCATCTCCATCACCTCCAGGCAGTAGAAGCTGCCATTCTGTCCAGGGAGGGAAAAGGAATGAAAGGGGAGAGGGTAAGTGGTCTCAGAGCTGGTGTGAAGGCACAAAGTTTGGTGGCCAAACACCCTGTTTCTCTGGGAAAAGGAAGAGAAACCCACTCCTCTTTCCAATATGGGGGAAAAATTAGAGAGAAACCCAAATATTCTTTCTCCTTAGAATCCAGTGGTAGGTTTCCTGAGGACAGAGCAATCCATCCACTGGTTCTTTGTCAATGACAGTAAACAGTACTATACTAATAGATATAGGGGTTTTTTGTTCTAATTAATAAGTCTTTGATTCAAAAAATAACAAGGCTCCATGACTGATGCTAAACCAGATTTTATAGCATTCTCCAGCCTACAGACAAACTCAATTTAAAAACATTGCTTTCTCAAAAAATAATAAAGGGAAAATTGGAGTAGCTGCTTTCCCCATATGTTGAATTAAGAGGTAGGAACACAAGAAAGAGACAATGCATGAGATTTATCAAAGGAGGCTTGTGATTTTCTGATAAAATAGAAGTATCAGAAGAAAACACTTTGTAGGCTTTTAAAATGCACGTGTCCCCTGATAGAGACCTCTTTATAGCTACTTATTTTCCTTAAAATAATGAGCATTTTCAAATTTTAAAAATATATTTTTTTCTAGTTACAAAATATTTAGTTATCACTTTAGTTCTCCACACAGTTTTGAAAGAACAAAGCTATTTTACTCTTAAATATGGAGCACAATGCTTCAGTTAATCTAATTCAATCTCTCTAGAGATTGAATTGCTGACATCATTGTAGAAGATTTGTAAATTCACAGGTTATATGTATTAGTGTAGGTTGACCTGTACAATTGTTTCTTTAGGCTACAGGATAACCATTGAAGATGGATGCTTTGACAAAATTGACTTTTTATATAGCTTAAAAAAAAGTGCAGTTGTCCACAGTTAAAAGTAATACACTTTAAGGAGATGGTGGCAAGTGCTTTGAAAATCATACATATGAAATGTATTTGGATTTAGTATTTTACATGTTGCCCGTTGTCTGACTAGATGAATATATTTTTAATTTGCTAAATAGATTTTTTTTTCAAACCCAAGATGTATGGGGAGATGAAGATCAGAGTTTAAATTCAATTTGCTGCCTCATTTAATCTAGACCATGTGGGTCAAAATTGCAACACTTACCGTCAAACAAGGGCACTTTGGAATGTGAGGGAGATGGCATGGGAGCTGAAAAGGAACCTGGAAAAAATCCCCACAAATAGAAATTTGTTAAAAATAGGTAAAATGTGGCCTCCTTGTTCTTGAAGCTTGTGTACTGTACTCCATGTTATATAATATTGAGCAAAGTGATTACAGCAAATTGGCTGCAAAAACTCAAACCAGTAACATTTTGTTCTTCTTATTTTGTTACAAGAAAAGGTGAGTTGAGGACATTAGGAAGTTGAGGAGGGAAGGGAAATGCAGTGAAGAGAATCTGTGGGAGAGTGTGGGTGGGAGAAGCAATATTTTGTGTGTAGAAAAGAAAAGTGAAATGAACAGACCCTGAAAAGAAGACAAGGGATGGGGAAAGGGAAAAGAAATGAACAGCGGGAAAAGCAAGACATTGCTAAAGCAATTTAGTTTCCCTCAGAGAAGGAAAACAATGAGTGGCAGATTTTGATGTGAATTCAACTCCCATTGGCCTAGTTTCTACCTGTTGATTGCTAACCCAGTCTAAAGAGGTTCCTCCTCTCCATATCGGGAGCAAAACTTTTTTAGTTTGTTTTTCTTATTGGGAGGAGCCAAGGAAGGGATAAGTGAAAAGATTTTTTTGGTTTTTATTTTCTTTTTTACTACCACCGGCCCCATATATAGTTCTTTAGTGTACAGATGTTAACCATTGAAATGAATCTTTAAAAACTCCTATAGGATTGAAATTTAATTATCATGTCTATTTTGCTGATAGGAAAACTGATAGAGGTACAATGCCTCAAGTAAGAGATGAGACTAGTCTTGGTTGTAATGAATTCAAAAGGATTTTTAAAATTGAGTTTACTGAACACACAGTCCCTCTAGTTCTCCCTGGTGTGTTTGCTCCCAGATAAATGTAGGTTCTACTGCCTGCTGTTATTACACAAAGTCTGTCAAAGTCCTGGCCTGTACCTATAAGGGACAGTGAATACAGCAGATAGAAGACCTAGTAGTTGGATGCCACTCAGCAAAAACTGGAGTGAGAATTCTGGAGTTCCAGGCTCCTTATCTCATGCTCTGATCAGGCTGTGCCTCAGATCAAAGCAGTTTATTTTTCTTTTGTTTTATAACTGTCCATGGGAAAGCAATGGCCAATTTTAACCTTTTGGTTTGTCAGCAGGTTTCTGATTCAATGTTATGTTTGGTCCAGTGATCATTTTTTTCATTCTACCTACAACAGGGAGGGGAGGTCCTTCTTTTGTTTTTATCATTTATTTCTATGTCTTCTACATAAATTACAGTTTCCTTAGTGGTGCAGTTCCCAGCTGTGTTAATTTATAAACAGTGTCTGCTATCAGTGGTCCTACAATTTTCACCCACCATCTCCTCCAGGCCCCAAAATAAGATAAATTTTAAAAACATTTTCACAATTCATTCATATGCTTTCTGCCGCTCATCATATTATCCTGACAAAATTGTGAAAAGGATACTGCTAAATTTCTGTATTAAAAATCTAGTGATATTTCTACTTTTTAAAGTTAATTACTATAATAGGCAAAAATACAAAGCCTCTTGTTTAGTAAAGAAAATTTTTTAATGATCATCGGGTGCTTCGATGCTAGTCACCTTTTCCCCCTGCTTGTTGAAGGGAAAAAAAGAACACAACAAAGTTTCTGTAAAAGCTAAAACGTTTAAAAAATTATGTTGGTTCAATAAAGATGAAGGGGATAAAGGCACAAAATTTCCATAGTAAGGAAAAAATAATCCTTTAAAAACTTTAAAAAAAATTAGAAATCTAATGTGCAATGTCCTTTCCTGTAAAATTCTAAATTTTCTCTTAAAACTGAAAGAAATATATTTCACTTAGTGATCAGTGTGCTCAGTATTTTGGGAACTTTGAAGTCTACTTCTTATAGGAAATAACAACTAAGGGTTGCATACTCTCAACACATTTATTCCCAATATATATCACATTGCCCTAATAGAGCAGAGATGGAAGTGAAAGTAGAAAAGCTTGAGACATAATTGCACTTAGAATTCAGCTAAAAATATTTTTATTACAGCAGTTGCTTTATCCAACTGCCTTTCTTGGTCCTGCTTTTAAGCTGCCTTTTCCTCATCTCTCAACAATTGCTAGCCACTGTGTGGTTTCAGTTGTGTGGTTGAAGGGGTTGAGCTATTGCCAGTAGCAATTCATCTGCGGATATCTTGACTGCAAAAGGTCAGATTCTCCCATTCTTAAATTAATCATAGGACTGGAAAAGATCTCAAGAGGTCATCTAGTCCAATCCCCTTCACTCATGGCAAGACTAAGTATTATCTAGGCCATCCGTGGCAGATATTTGTCTAATCTAGGGATGTTAAATATCAGTTAATTGGATAGTCAAGTAACCTCATGAATTGTTATCGGTTAGTCAACTATTCCATAGTCCCCAGGAGCAGGGCTGGCAGCCTCTGTAACAGAGGCAGCAGTGCAGGGTGCCAGGCAGGAGCTGATCCGTGAGGGGAGCCAATTTAAAACCAGCTTTCCTTGTGGACCAGCTGAGTGTTGCCTAGTGCTGCTGCCTCTGACAGAGACACAGCAGTGTGAGGTGGCAGCAGCTTGCCCTGTCTAAGAGGGTCTGAGCTCCTGGACCCAGCACGAGCCAGAACTGAGCCAGGCTGCCTGCCCACTTGGCTCCTAATACATTTTAAATGCAGAGCCTCCGCAGGGATAAGTCCTGGACTTGGCGTGAGCCAGAACTGAGCCAGTCTGCTGGCCAACCTGCTAAAAATGTTACTGGCGGGAGGTGAGGGGTGGGAGAGAATGCGTGTAGTCTATAGCATTAACCTATACGTTTTTGCTTATCAGTTAATCAGTTAATTGACTACACTATTACATCCCTAGTCTAATTTGCTGTTAAAAATTGCTAGTGATGGAGATTCCACAACCTCCCTGGACAATTTATTCTGGAATTTACCCATCCAGACAGGAAGTTTTTTTCTAATGTCCAACCTAACCCATTCCTACTGTGATTTGAGCCCGTTGCTTCCTGTCCAATACTCAGAGGGCAAATACAACAATTTTCAACCTACTCCTTGTAACAGTGTTTTATGTAAGTTGAAAACTGTTAATATGTCCCCTCTGTTTTCTATTCTCCAGATTAATTAAAACATATTTTACCATTTTCCCTTGCAGATAATATTTTCTAGATCTTTATTAATTTTTGTGGCTCTTCTCTGGACTTCCTCTCCAATTTGTTCACATATTTCCTAAAATGAACCCTGAAGTGGACATACTGCCCCATATGAGGCCTAAACAGATAAAGTAGAGCAGAAAAATTGCTTTTTGTGTCTTGCTTTTAGCACTCCTGCTAATACATGCCAGGATGATATCTATTTTTTTTTTCAACAGTGTTACACTGAGTCATATTTAATATGTGGTTGTCTTTGACCCCCTTCCGCAGAACCCTTTCTGCAATTCTTTTTCCCAGAATGTCATTGCCTATTTTGTATATGTGCAATTGATTGTTTCTTCCTAAATGGGGTATTTTACATTTGTCTTTATTTAATTTCATCCTATTTACCTCATACCGTAGAAACTGACTTTTAATTTTCTCTGGGATTGCCCTTCCAGTGCTCTTCCCCTTCCCCAAAACCTACCCCCCAATCTGCCTCTTCGCATCCCTACTCCATCCTCTTCCCCCAAGATTCTACCCAAGGTCTACCTCTTCCTTCCCTTCGCTCCAAACACCTGATGCTCACTGCTGTGTGCTATCCCCTAAAATGTCTTCCCCAGATGCCAAGTAACAGATTGGTAGCCCCACCAATCAGCTGAGCTGCAGCACCATCTAACAGCTGTGGCTGGTCGGTGCTGGACACCAACACCATTTTTTTAACATGGGTTCCTGAGCCACAGCACCCACAGAGTTGGCACCTATGTTTCAGATCATTTCTCCAGCTTTTGCAGACCATTTGAATTTTCATCTTGTCCTATCTGCCCCTTCTGCCCGAGCTCCCCTCCTCCCCCGCCCCCCAACCTTGGGCAGGGGCCCATGCAGGCTTTTGATTCCCCTTGCAAAAGCCAATGCAAGAGCTGAAAAACTCTGGTGTCTGGAAGGAAATTACAAGAGACTATGTCACAGCACTTCACAGTTGTGTTGTAAGAGTTTTACACGTCTCCTTGGCCCAACCAGCACAGACAACTGTCAAAGGGTATGTCTACACAGCAAAGTTATTTTGAAATAACAGCCCTTATTTCAAAATAACTTTCCTAGCGTCTACACAGCCAAACTCCTATTTTGAAATAAATTCGAAATAGCGGAGCACTTATTTCGAATTTGGTAAACCTCATTCTACGAGGAATAACGCCAAATTCAAAATAGCTATTTCGAAATAAGTGCTGTGTAGACACTTATGTCGAAATAGGGGGCCTCCAGCCTTCCCAGGGAGCCCTGGTGGCCACTCCAGCCTCAATCAAGAACACTCCACTCCCTCCCCCCCTCCTCGTAGCCCTTAAAGGGGTAGACTCTGGCCACAGTGCCTGTGCCAGCTCCAAGCCTCCTAGCCCAGAGCCAGCAGTCACTGCCCCGACCCAGTGTCCCCAAAACATGAGCCAGCAAGCCCCTGGCAGCCAGCCCTCCACCACTCCCCAGGAGCAGTCTGCCAGCTCCCAGGAGCCTGCCAGGGCCTGGAGAAGGCGGGCGCCTTCCTGAGGTGGAGATCATGGACCTTATTCAGGTTTGGGGGGGATGCCCCCAACGCCCATGATCTCTGCACTAGATGGAGGAACACGGCTGTCTATGGCAGGCTAGCTGCCAGCCTGGCCACCAAAGGCCACATGCGAACCCAGGAGCAGGTTTGCATGACAATCAAGTTGGTCTGGCGAGACCTCCACCCCTGAGCATGAGCTTCCTCTCCCCCTTCTTCCCCTTGCTTCCCCCTTCCAGCTCACTCCTCCCAGGTTTCCCCCTCCCCTCTCCCACCATCTCTTCTTCCCTCTCCCGCCTCCTTTCCCCAGTCTCATCAGAGTTTCATTCCCCCCCCCCCCCAGTTTTGTTAAATAAACAGAGTTTGTATTCATGAAAATGTTTATTTTATTTGACATCAGGAAGGGGGGTTAGGGAGGGGTAAGTGGAGGGACGTGAGAGAGGAATGAGGCACAAGCCCCCAGTGGGGCAGACCAGGGAGGCTCTTAGTGCTCCTCAGGGTGGAAGCTCTCCCGCAGGGCCTCCTGGATACTGACAGCCCCACGATGGACCTCCCGGATGGGAGCCTGCAAAAAGTGCAGCCAGGCTCGCAGCAACGCATCCAAGAGAAGCATCAGAGTGCCCAGGGGGAGGCTCCGGCTCCATGTTGCAGAGTGCTGTGGTGTCCCGAGTGAGGGCAACCAGAGCATGCAGAGACAAAATGCTTTGCTGTCCCTCATCGAGGTAGACAAGCAAGCAGGGAAACCTGAGACCTGGCTTTCGGGGTGGGGGGGGGAGGTCCCTTTAAGCACAGACCTCAGATAGCCTCAGGCAGCAGCTCCACACAGTGAGTCCTGACTTGGTGCCCTGCTGGAACTGGTTCTGGCCAGCCTTAAATGCGATTCAGCATCCACTCAGTGTGGACGCGCTATTTCCTAATAGCAAAAAAGCTATTTTGAAATGCATTTTGTGTATAGACGCGTTATTTTGAAATAAGCTATTTCAAGATAACTATTTTGAAATAAGATATTTCGAAATAACACTGTAGTGTAGACATACCCAAAGAAAGGATATAAAAAGAAGAAAGATTTGTGTACATCTATATGCTATTTCATGTTGTTGGTCCCTTTAGGCAGGTTTGCATGGATCTCTATTAGCTCTAGAATAAGCAACCTAAAGTTACCTGATGCCAATTAGATTATAACTGTAACTTGAGACATTTAGCATGAATTAAAGGAAAATATTTGTTTTCAGAAGTGTGTTACTTATTCCTTAAGTATTGATCTCAAACACATATGCCACTAATTCATTAAAATGAGTTATCCTGGCTTTTCATAATTTTCTTATTTTATAATCTTAGAAGCAGACTTTAAATATGAATGATTTAGGCATATACAGGAAAATGCATTTTGGTTATGGGGCTGAGGCAGATTTGTAAATGTCTTTAATTTTTTTTTTAATTTGAGAATGCTTTGCTTTTTCATACTTGTTTTAGATAGACTGTGTTTTGATACTAATGCATGCAAATTACATGTTTTGTGTGAGTAACTTGGAGAGGAGGAGTGACTTTTTTTTAGTGCAGATACTACTGGTATTGCATCTAATTTCTGAACTTAGAATCAGCAGCTAATTTTTACCTTTCTAGGTAAAGATGCATAAAGCTTCCTCATCCCTACTTTGTAGCTAACATTTCTGACACACATTTCCCATGTGACCGTCAACTGATACTATATTCCATGATTTCTCATGAGATTCACAAGAAACCATGTTACCACACTAGCTATCATTCACTTAAAAAGCACATTTGCAAAGAAGAGGTAACATTGCCACATCATTCACTGATAACTGCTATTCTGACTTGTTTGCTTAAAAAATATAGACGACTTTTGACACGTGAATCAGAACAGGCTCTTGTGATATTATCACACAAGGTTAGTTATGTTAGTTCATGTATAAAATGCCTGCTGTTCTAGAGATACTCTGGCTTTGACATTCCCTGTTGTTCATAGAAGAAATATAAGGCTAATCCAAGGATACTATCTATTATTTTTTTTACCTGAACCAAAATAGCTAGCTCAGAACAAGTTCAGAAGGTTATAATGCTCCATAACCCCCCTGCAGGGATCTGGAGCATTTGAAGGGGGAGACGTTGGTGTGCAAGAGGTTTTTTAACTAGAACCAACTTGCTGAATTACTAGGAGAGGGCACAGAGGATCTTAAAAACTATTAGATCTTCAAGGATTGCTAAAGCGGTGTTTGGAAGGTGGGAACTGCTTTGTCCAAAATTTCAAAAATAAAAAAAAATTACTTCAGTTCTGAGAGGTCTTCCGAATGTGGGAATCATGAATAGCTCTCAGAAGCCTAGGCCACTGCAGGCCTTTGGCTCTGGGTCAGAAGGAAGTGGTATATTTACAAGAAATAGCTTTCCATGGTAAAAACTGTTGCAGTTAAGCAACGTGTTTGGTGGACTCACCTGATCATGATTGATGTGAAAAAATTTTCAGCTCCCTTGTGAAAAAGCGAAGTACTTCAGAGATCCCTTTCCCCACTACAGTTCCATAGGTGAGACAGCAGGGTCACTTGCCACAGAGCTATACAAGGTAGAGAGGGGGGATTTAAGAGCCCTATGGATGTAAGTAGCAGGACATGTCAAGGAAAGAAGAGAGAAAATCAAATCACATTTTCCACACAGTTTTAATGACAGACCAGAAAAGCATTATGAATAATAAGCTTTGATAATATATGATGACTCAGAAATATTGTACTTCAAGAAGCAGACTTTTAAAATAATGTAGGTATGTTAAATTATGTTGTATATACTGTTGAATGACCAAATATTGCTGATAATTTGAAGACATACATAACTACTATGATCTACCATAAACCACATGTGATAACTTCAATCTCCAGAAAGAGACTTTTCATCTACATAGCTTGGATGAGGACAGGTGTTAGTCATCAGCTTTACTTCTAGCATCATCACCAGCATCTACATTGGAGATGCTTTCCCCCATCCCTATCCTTTGCAATAGCCAAGCAGAGTGCATGTTCCTGCTCCTTCATGGTGAAGACTTCTCCAGGTTTCAGAAGTAAGTTCAGTCTGTACACTCTGTATCCAGCAAGTGGCATATTTATGTAACTCTGTAAAAATAGAAGCTTTTGGGTTATATCAGCTAAAAATGTGTATTTGTTTTAATTTACAGGATTTCTCCATCTGCCAGTTCTGTATCTACCAGCAGAGATTTTCACCTTGACAACAGAACCACATGCTGTCACCGGAGAGTCCCCGGACATTAGAGATGCTTGAGCAGATTGAAAGAAAGAGCATGAGGCAACAGCTGCTCTCTGTGAAGTTTAGTAAAGCAGAGACAGCAGTGAAGCAGAAACCTCTGCTTTATCCTAAGTCCTTTCCTTTTCCCTATACACCATCATCTAATTCATCTCACACTGAGGGTCTGTTTCTTCCAGCTGTCTGAAATGAGCAGTTATCATACACAGAGGCACGGAGGATGATTACAAAAGCAAATGCTCCTTATCTGCCATGATGGATTAAAGTTGGGTCAGGAGGACACAAAAATTCAATTTACAAAGGCTTTCAGGAAAAACAACAACAACATTTCCTGATGTCTGGCCCAAGGATGGTGTTGCCTTCCTATTTTGGAAGCTTCTTATCAAAGTTTATGTTCCAAAGGAAATACTGAAAGAAATCATTGGCAAGAATACCACAAGATGCAACTGTCGAATGAGCATCTCAGGTCAGTGAAGGAACAGTCAAACCCAATGAATGAGCTATCAAGTTAACTTCATACTTTTGTCACTCTCTATTTTGGGGGCAAGTCTATATGTTGTTAGCTAATTTGGGATTTGAAAACTGAGCCAATTGCTACATGAAAGTATTTTCCTAGTACAAGAGAGGCAGGGGGAAATTATCTTCTCCATTGTCCTGTCCCATGAGGACTCCAGCAAGCATGCTTTATATCTGCCTTCTTGACAAAAATATTGTAGTAGGGAATTCATGTCATCTTGATCCATGTAATTTTTCAAGCATTTTTCCTGACATTTCCTCTGTAATTATTTTTTAAATAATAAAAAAATTGAATTGTAAGTTTGATGTATTTTTTATTGAAAAAGGTGTAGTAAGAGCAAAAAGATACGCCTTCTCATACTAATTGCTTGAAGCCTCCATGAAGGTGCTGCTGCTTCTTCGTCTTGTTCCTACCTGACTCCAGATGTGAAAACATCCCTTTTTTAGACCACTAAACATCAAATAACAAACATGTAGTTGCAATTAGATAAACTACGCACAGCCACGGAGTGGGCACCTAAACCTTATTTTAATATCATCGCAGGTGCACAATTTTCTGGGCATTACAGTATATTTCATTCTGTGTTATGTGGTAGGAAGGTTATTTTCACCTGCAGCATTAATACATTTGTGTTACAATCATTTTCTTAATCTAGTAGAAGGCATCATGAACAAAAATGTCACTTCTTGAGCTTTTTTGCAAAAGACGTGAAGCCATAATTTTAATATTTGATTTAAATTCATTGTATATATAGTATATCATGACCATGACAAAACCTTTAACTAGATGAGCAGATAGGCCTAATTGGCAGGGCCCTGAACTGTTTTTGTTGATCTCTTATTTAAAACTATGCCAGAGACACTGTGCAATCCAGATTTCATGAAAATGAGAGAGGATAAAATTCCTACCAACACTGTCTGGCTCCGGTCATCTGAAGAAGTGGGCTGTGCCCACAAAAGCTTATGATACCATCTACATGTTTTGTTAGTCTATAAAGTGCTACCAGACCATTTGTTGTTTTTTTCTGTACAGACTAACTCAGCTACCCTCTGAAGATTCATGCTAAAAGGTACATTCAGACCATCGTAAGTCATAACCACATATGCAGGTGCTGGGCAAAATCTTGATAAGTTTGCAACATTTATTTTAGATAAACATCCTAAATGGTGGGTGCTTTTCCAAATTCTTCCCACCAAAAGACTAGTGATTTTGTGTTCATCTACTTCTCTAATGGGTTTTCTCTACAAGGAGTAACTCCTCCTCAGTTCAAGGTAGTATTGCAAAAGGTTTTTATTAACCTTGAATGTAAATTGTTGCTAGGGGATAGCCTACTTCCTTCTGCAGTTTAGTATACTTGCCTAGATCCTCATAATCTAAGCACTAGTGTTTATTGTGGGGCTGTATGAGGGTGCAGCATCTCTCTTACTATGTCAACCACTATCCTGTCTCTAAAGAGAAGGAGATAGGGAGTGAATGTTTTGACCATCAAGGGAGAGTGAGGGCAGTGTGTCTCTATTTCTTACCCTATAAATCCAGTCTGAAGCCTGGGGGTCTGTTCCTTTAAGTAAGGCTGCCCTGGATTTAATCAAACATGATCCAGTACTGTAAACGGTTTGCTTTGGATAAGGTTTGAGTGGTGAAGCCTAGGGTTAATTCTTAGTTTAATCAAACTTATTCTTTTGTCCCTAATAGAGATGTGACCTTATTCCTGTTTGTGAATTGCTGCTAAGTAAAAATGAGAGAGTATGCTAAATGTCACTAAACCAACTGCAGTCTCTCAGCAGAGCTACACACCTGCAACTCCATATTCCATTCTATGAATCTTTTCAGATGAGTGCCAACATTTATTGCTCTTCACCTGTGTGCAACCAGCTGCAGAAAACTTGGAATCTAATAAACAAATATTGTATATATTTTCAAGTTACAGTTCACTGAGCCTATTTCAGCTAAAGGCATTCATTTAAATAAACATTTGGTTCATGTTCTCTTTCCCTAACATAATTTATTAATAACACATTATTGAAAAGCATGCAAGTATTGACTGTGCATCTGAGGGAGATGGCCTCATTTCTGGGTAAAGAACATGATTTCCATAATCTTTGTGAGGTGGTAAGTCAGTCAGTCAGTCATCTCTCTTTTTAACAACATACCAACACACTGCTCCTTTAGGTATTAGTTTTCAGTAGTGCTATATTGAATTTGCATTGTTTGCTTAAACCCTGCAAACTAGTCATTTACTTTGCCCAGGAACTGTGACCATAACTTTTGCGTACATTTCTTAAATTCATCTCCTCTAGAGAATATAATTTAGTCAATGGGGTTCATGGTATGATATTGAGAGGAGAAGAGGGTTGTGATGAAGCCAGGGTGCAGGTTTTCTATGCTGGTCCTGAAGAGCTGATAAGGCTGTGTGATCTCAATAAACAAGTTGGTTCAGTTTTAGAGTTAAGTTTACTTAATTTGCCTGTGAGTTTAGCATGTCAATGTGGGCTTAGTTTTAGTAGAACATTTATAATACTCGCTGCAATATATTTCCAAAGGGTTGTTTCATGTATGCTGAGGCTAATATCATAAGAAAAAAATACTTTATTAGAGAACTTATACTATTTTTTCCAAGATAGCTGGGGTTTGAGTGGCACTTAATGCACCTCAGCATTTCATCTTGTTAACCATGTATAGAAGGCCTGTGTGTTAAGTAAAGTGTATTATCATGATACAGTCTATGAATAGAGCTCATCATGTATGATAAAGACAAAAAAAGTGTCAGATTCTTATGGGAAAGGATAAAATGCTGATTAAGGATACATACTAGTATTTGAATATGAGCGAAGTACTCATTTGTTCTGCATACTGGCTTTTTTTTTTTTTTTTTTTTTTTTTTTTTTTTTTTTTGCATGGTAGAAACTTATAATTATTACTGTTCTACTGCAGAAAGAACTAGCTAATTTATGGCCAAATGCTGATAACTTCACTAACATAAATAACCCACCTGACATCAGCTGGACCATTCTGATGAGAGCAGAAATTGTCCCTAATGGTGCATGTTTCAGGAGATCACATGGAGACATTGATACTTGTTTCATGTTGATGATTCTGACAGGACCATCAATCTCTGCAAAATGTTTAAAATAAAATGAAGATTTGCCCCACTGCTGCTTTTTCTTATCATTAATCTTCCTTTTGGTGTTCACTTATTTTTCATAATGAAATATTCTCCTGGCCTGAATGAAGCTGTTGGCTCTTTCTAAACATCAAAGGTTAAACTGTCAAATCAGATTTGCTTGCTTGTTTGTGATGATGGTCTAGAAGATTACTTAGAGGTGGTAAGACAAAAGTCAGAAGGTTGATACTGATACTTGATTCAGATTTTTGTGACATGGGGCTTATTATATTAATCTATTAACAAGTTTTGAATTTTTTTAATGTAAACTTAGTGTAAACATGGATGTTGTTTTTTAAAAAATCAATCTACCTCCTTCCATTTTTTGATTTAGTACATTCCAGATCTGAAAGCTCCTTTCATCATACTGGCATTAACTGACTCTGGGTAAAAACTTGAGCCAAATTAGACAGGGATTATCTCTAGGAAGCTGGTATGTTGTTTATATTCCTATGATTTTGCACAGACCTAATCAGTTATAATAAGAATATAAATATTTTTAAAATAATGTTACTAGACTTTGCATTGATGCACAAATGTAGGGCCAAAATGTTGGGAAATTCTTTTCTTAATCTTTATTGCTTTTTTAAAAATGTGTCATTATTCAATAAATATATAGGATACAATACTGCACTCTATGTTCTGGCCAAAAAATCATAGAATCTGAACTCGAAATTTATTCTGATACTCAAGAGCAGTGGGAGTTACATATGCAGAGCATATATTGAAACTGAGCTCTCTTGAATTTCCTTGTAAATTTTGTCTAAAGCAGGTAGGACCAGGCCTATGGAAAATAAAGTGAGTTGCATGACATTTTATGTAAAATTCTAGACCTAACATGGAGGCCACAGATTCTAAGCCCAGATGAGACCATACTTTTTGCTGGTAGACTGAAGAGTCCATTATTAAATATTTGTTATCCATGTAGGCACTGACACACTGCAATCAAGTCACCCCTTAATCTTCTCTTGGGGTTTATCTACACCAGCACTTTTGCTGGGAAAACATTTTTGGTCAGAGGTTTTAAAAAATATATCCCAACTGACATAAGTTTCGCCTACAAAAGTGCCAGTGTGGATAGCACTACATTATGCTGACAGGAAAGCTCTGTTCCACAGGCATAGGACAGCTACACAGGAGACCTTACAGTGGTACAGCTGCATTGGTATAGCTATTCCACTGTAAGATCTGTAGTGTAGACATAGGCTCAAGGAACTCAATCTATTTAGTTTAACTCAAGCTATCACTATGTGGCAGACTTCCTAATCCTTTAATCATTCTCATGACTTTTCCAAACCCTCTCCAATTTATCAACATCATTGAATTGTGTGCACCAGAATACGATTTTACCCATTAAAAATACACATCCCTTACTGTGAATTAGGGAACTCACTTTAAAATTTTATATTCATTTTAAAATATTGTTTATCATTCCCTATAACCTTTTGTGATGATAGTAATGAAGAAATGTGGCAGCTTTTTAGTACCCAAAATAAGTAAGCTTAACATCTTTACATTCCAGTTGTTGTTTCCTGAATGAAGACTCTATTTTTCAGTTGGCTAAGTTTCTGCTTTTTATTTGAGGTATTTTATTTTTATAGACTGAGTCACTGTTACATTTTCTTCAAGTGAAAAAAGAAAAAAAAAACCTCCATACAATTTAACTTTTTAAAGAAAAATCCAGAAACAAAAAGTGCAATGAGAAACTTTTAAAATAACACAATAGTAATTCTTGCTGATGCTATTGTAACCCCCTTTTTCCTCCCCGGGTTACTCGGAAGCAGGTCACACTCACAGGTGTGCCTGGGCACCTGATGGTTTTAACATAAAAGGAGATCCTGAGTACCCCAGTGGTGATGTTGTTTAGTTGGGGAAACTCTATCCACCCCCTTGCTGCTGTCCCTTGCTCATAAAGAACATATAATGGCGGTGCCTCCACCTGGCTGGCCCTGTACACACTTAATGGTGTGCCGTGAGAGCCTCCAGGAATAAAATTATTCCAGCAATAATCTGGATCTAGCTCCAGAACAACAATTACAAATCATAAATAATATACATCTGATAGATTACTGTAGAAAGAACTACCTTTACTTAACAACTTAAAGAAACAGAGTTTAACAGATTAACAGTGAATAACATTAACAAAGTACACAGAAATAATAGGAACGTATCTATCTGGCATTTGCACTGCCCCTGTTTATCACACCCCAGAGTATGCACTCCTCAGGACTCTCAGTACCATACACTTGCTTGCGTGGGTGTGCTTGAATATTTTACAGCTGGAGTGGATGATTCTAGTCTCCTTCTGTGTTCTGGGTGCAGAGCAGTACTTCTAGCCACAGGTACAGCCAAAGGGCCATCAGAAGCAGCCTGCTAGATTCCAGTTCCAAAGGCTCTGAATCCAAGTCTGTAGCGGCAACCTAACAGCTCCTGGACTTGATCAAACTCCTCCACAGCAGACTGGCTCCTCTTTTCCAAAAACTAAGGGAAGAGTCCACAGACTGCTGAGAGTCTCTCCATACAGGTGGAGAGACCCAGCACCAAAACAAAGAGTCACTTCCTTCCTGGTTTCCTCCAGGGCTCATGGGAATTGTAGTCTCTGGGGCTAGATTGCAGCACACAGGATCTTCCCAGAGAATAAGCAGATGCACCTTTAGTAAGGGGACTACATTATGATGAAGAAAAGTAAACATACAAGTCTATTGATTTATGCTTTTGGCTGCTGTATATGCTAGCTTCAGGCCTGCTGACCGGGGGAGCAAAGAGGGCAACGGCCCCAGGGTCCAGCAATTTAAAAGGGCTCGGGACTCCTAGCTGCCACTGCTGCCACAGGAGCAATGGTGGCACCTGGAGTCCCAGGCCCTTTAAATCACTGTTGGAGTGCTGTCCCTCATGCTCCAGGCAGTGCAGAGTGTGAGGGCTGAGGGCTAGGGGGTGCGAGGGACCATGGTCCGGGTAATTCTTGGGGCTAGCTGCCTCCTAACTTGCCCAGGGGCCCTGCGAGGCTGTCAGCTTCCCTGGCTAACTTCAAACGTAATATTTTTTTAAAGAAAGTAAGTTCATTTGAATTGAAAAAAGCCAATTAAAAACATCATAACCATAGAAATAAAGATGTGCTATTATAAAAGAATGTTAGAAGTGTTTAAATGGTTCTGTGAAACACTGGAGCTAACTTGGCTGCCCTCTCTCTAGTTATGTTTTTCCAATTATACATTTATAATCCTTAGAGTGGAAAACAAGTTTAACAAATAAGAAATACTATCACCATTATTTGTATGTCTCTGGTCTACCTAGTAGTTAAGGGTGGTGTTTCTTTGAAATTTTCAGTGTTCCTCATGACTTCAGTGGGTACAGAATTAGGCCATCTCTGAAATTTGTACCTCAAATGGTTCCAATAAGCAAAATCTAGCTTTTTAAAAAAAAAGAAAATAGGTTAGCCCCTTATCCTGCAAATCCATATGCATGTACTTAATTTTCTGCAGTAATCATATTAAATTCAATGGAATATCTCACATGCAGAAAGTTAAATCATATGTGTATGTGCATCATTAGGACTTTGTTTCTTTTTATTCTTTCTAGCTCAGAAGGTATCACATGTGAAATATTTTGAGTCACGTTGTACTTCAGACACATGCTAAACAGGAATTTCTCTCTTTATCTGAGTGACAGCAAGGATGTGAGGGACAGTAGCATACAATATAGAAATGACTTTCATGCCTAATAACTTGGCAAGACTAAGCAATATAAAAATTAGTGCAAACAGCCAATTGTCTCTTTCAGTGGTTGTTCTGTGTTTTAACATTCTCCCAATTCCATTCAGGAATTGAAACATCTAAAAGAGGTTTGTCAAAATTCTGCATAATAAATTCTCTCTCTAGGAAATTATTTAGCTTATACTACTACTTCATTATGCAGAACTGTTGAGTCCGAAGCTGACTGTAAAGAGTTACAAAGGGATCTTACAAAACTGAGTGATGGCGCAACAAAATAGCACGTGAAATTCAAAGTTGATAAATGCAAAGCAATGCATATTGGGAAATAGAATCCCAGGTATTCATACAAAATGACAGGGTCTAAATTAGCTGTGACCACTCAAGGAAGAGATCTTGGAGTCATTGTGGATAGTTCTCTGTAAATATCTGCTCAGTGCAGCAACAGTCACAAAAGCTAACAGCATGCTAGTGTAACCCACACACCTAGTGTGGTTACTGAGAACTGCAAGTGGCACCTAGACCACTGCAACAGTTAAGATCAAGAGACCTCTACCGCATGGGCTAGGAGCCAGCTGGCTTTTAGCTCAGAGGATAGAGGCTCCTATAGTCAGCTCCCAGGTTCAAATCCGCCTTGGTGGTGGTTACAAGTGGGGGCTCGTCTGGGATCTCAACTGGGTCTCGGAAACTCGGGATGCTCTTCCTCACGTAGGGGAAATATGTAACCCACACACCTAGTGTGGTTACTGAGTATTGCAAGTGGCACCTAGACACTGCAACAGTTAAGATCAAGAGACCTCTACAGCATGGGCTAGGAGCCAGCTGGCTTTTAGCTCAGAGGATAGAGGCTCCTATAGTCAGCTCCCAAGTCCCAGGTTCAAATCCACCTTGGTGGTGGTTACACTAAGAATAGTTAGAGAAGACGTTATAAGATATTAAACACAATAATGCCGCTATATAAATCTGTGGTATACCCCTATTGTGCATACTATATACAATTGTGGTTGCCCTATTTAAAAAAAAAGCATATTAGAATTTTAAAAAGTACACAGAAGGATTAGGGGTACAGAACAGCTTCCATATGAAGACAGATTAAAAAGATTAGGACTGTTAAGGACATGGTTCATGTGTTAAGTGAAGAGGTAAATAACACTTCTGCCTTGAGCCACTGACTGGGCGGAGCTGATTAATCACCTGTGAAAATGCCCTGCAGCTTAGAGGGAACACTGATCATGTCCCCAAAGAATAGGCAGCAGGTTTAAAGCAAGTATCAGGAAATATTTCTTCACAGAACACACAGGCAACCCATGGAACTTGTTTCCAGGAGAGGCTGAGAAATCCAAAAGTATAACTAGGATCAAAGAATAATTAGATGAATTCATGAAGGTAGTTCAATCAATGCCAAGGAGGCAACCCTATGTGCTGGGTTATCTAGAAACCTCTGATTGCTAATAGATGGGAGACTCACCCAATAAATTGCCCTCTTCTGTTTGCTCCCTATGAAATATTTGGCATTAAGCACTGCTGGTAGTCAGGTTACTGGGCTGGGTGGATCAGTGGTCTGTCTCAGTGTGCCTATTATCATGTTAATTGCCAGGAAAACTTTCTTTATAGAAAATTCCTTTTGTACACCTACCAATAGACTAACACTCTGCTATGCAAATAGCTGATAAGCCTTGGCTACACATAGGCTTATACAGGGTATTTCAGTACAGTCATATATCATTAAGCAGCATTGCAATCATTTTTCTGTGTATTTGCCTTAGCAAAATAAAAATAAGAAGACACCCGCTTGTTACAATATAGACCTCCTCTGATTCTGCACTCATCACATCCCAAGGGTGATGGACTAGAGAGGTTCAACCTGTAATTTAATTTTCTAAATACACAGGATCTCCTATTGTTATAAATCAGGAGTTACCATACTGAATTTCATGATATCACACCAATATAAAACCAGCGAGAAAGTAAAATCAACCCCTCTAGTTTTAGTTCCTTTGCTATGTTTGATTTATGACTTTTCAAGAGATGTTCAGTGCTCAAATTATTATTTACTGACTGCATGATATCTATCTTGATGACATTTTAATCAAGCAAGCATTTCACTTCATTAGCAGAGCACACTGCCTCATGGGTGAGCATTAGAGCTGGTCAGAATGCTGCTATCGAAATATGATGTCTTCCTGAGACAAGATGGTTTCCACAATGCTTTCATCAGGAAGTCATGAAGAGAGCCTGGGGGACTCTGATTCAATAGCTGGGTGGTTAGGCTCTCAGCCTGGGATATTGGAGATTCAAATTCCAATCCCTAGTTTGCCTGGTTGTTTTTAGTGATCTGGGATGAGAATGTTTTTTCTGAGGCTATGTCTACACTACAGGCTTCTTGTGCAAGAAGCTTTTTGCGGAAGTAATCTTCTGCAAAAACTTCTTGCGCAAGAAAGCATCCACACTGAAAAAGTGCATCAAAAAAGCGATGCACTTTTGTGAAAGAGAGTGTCCAGACTGCATGGACGCTCTCTCGAAAGAAAACTCTGATTGCTATTTACAGAATGGCTTTTTTCGATTGACTCTTTTTGCGCAAAAAACCCTTCTCCCTTGTCCACACACACCATTTTGCATAGGAGCTCTTGCGCAAAAAGGAGTTATTCCTCGTAGAAAGAGGAATACCTAGTGCGCAAAAACCCCTCTGCTCTTTCAATTTTTTTGCACAAAAATGGGTGTTTTTGCGCAAAAACTCTGTAGTGTAGACATAGTCTGAATGAGACAGAGCAACAATTTGTACTAATACCTTCCATAGGCCAGAGCCACAACCACAAGGCTATATGCTTTCCTTCCCTGTGACACAATTCTGTTTGTGGAAAAGCTTTAATTTTGGTTTCACCAAAAATGCTTTTCAAAACCTGAGAAGTTTGTGTGTGATGGAATTGTGGTTTTTTGCTCAGCTCTGATGAGCACTGAATGGATCCAGTATTAAGGCATCTTAGAGACAAGCTGGTGATACCTGTACTCTCTAATGACACAACCTGTTGTTTTTTTTTTTTAAATCCTCAGCCACATTTAGTTCTTGAAATAAACTTTTTTTGTATATGCACATTTCAAACACATTTATCCTCTCAAGGTGGCAGACGCTTCCAATGTCTGCCTGAAGTTGATCGACAGTGTGCTTTTGTAAACATGAATGCCTGCTTACTTGGAGCCTTGCTGGCTGTTGAACCTGGAGATTTCTCAAAGGTCTGAACAACAGAAATATCATTGACAAATGGAGCACTGGGTCTGCAAACACTAGAAAAAAAAAGGAGTAGAAGAAATGTGGCAGGGATAAAACCTTATCTAAACAATCTTGAAAATGCATATAAATATATTTCCACATGAGCAGTCCAGAGCTACTAATTTCAATTATAAACACTATATAATAAATGTGAGAAAATTGTGAAGAGGCCTTGACTATGTTAAATAGGAAGGCTTGGGAAAGGAATTATTGTGTAGTGATGGTAGACTAGGAAAAAGAATAATTGTCAATAAAAATTGCCATCATGACAAGAACCCAAGGCTTATTGACATTTAACTTATGTGTATCAGTGAAGTTTCACCCCATATTTCATGGGAAAGAACCTACAATTTTAAACAATTCATTTTTAAAATGTAAAATAATCAGAACAACATCTCCACATCATATGCTTAAAAATATATATTTAAAAAGTTCTTCTAAAAATAACACACATTGCTTGTACTGTATAGTTTACTAAAGTTTGGAAACTGAAAAAGGATGATTTTATGAAATAAGTTACTTTGAAGCAATAGTCTGGATCATAAATAAAGCTGCCTGAAAATATTTTCTGAGATGCCCTTACATGAAAGAATGAAAATGCTTTAAAAATATAGTTAAAAAGTACATACAGATTATCCTGAACGACTCCCGAGCCATATTACCTTTTGATATGCAAAATACTCTTGCAAATTTATTTGAGCTAATTATCCCTTCCATTTATCATATTCTTGTAAGCACATTTTTATCAATGCACATTTTAATATTGTGAAATTGATTTTATGGAATGTAACAATGGTTAAGCATTTTGCAAGCTTTTTTTCTTTACTATAAAGGAAGTAAGAATAAGGGCCACACTACCTGGAATGAAAACTAAAATAAATCACCACTGTCTTAAGTTTCTAATTGAGACTAACGAAGCAGCAAGAGGTTAGTTATGTTATATGTTATGGTGACATTGTGCTGGAAAATAAAAGAAGGGAAAAACACACACACGTACCTAATAGGGTGAGAAATGGAGCAAAAGCCTAGGTAACGTTTTGCCTTAAATCTTACAAGCTGAGCAGCAGAAGTGCAAATGAAGAAGTCCAATGTGTCAGGTGAATTATTAACACTGACTGTTGCATAAAACCTTGAAGGCTTTTTAAAAAGAGTCGTGTTGGGAAGGTGTCAGGTTTTTTATTAGGTGGCTAATATGTTTTCATGAATTTTTATATTAAAAATAACCATTCTGTGATAGGAGAGTAGGTGTACACAAATTTACTGTTTTTTTTTTACCCTGTGTTTTGAGTGAAAAGCACTGGTCTTTCTTTTCAGCATCATTGTTTTGCATCATTGTTAGAACTAGCTGTACATCCACAACAGGGTTAGCATGTGGACGATGTGGCAAGACGTAGCCTTCTGACTGTCATTCTCTCAAAGGAAGTTTTTTTTTGTTTTTTTTTTAAAGTGAGCAATCACAGTAAGAGTGTATCAGAGAAATGTCAGAGGAGTTCTATTGATGAGAACATGTCATGTCACCTCACCCTATTCATAAGGAAATGTATGTTCCCATATGTTATGCTTAACTCATACATTGCAGGTGCTAGGAACTTTCTGAACTGCTTTGTGCATAGGGACGTGCAGGTTGTGTTTCCTTTTCAGGTTGGCCAGATTTTTTTTTCTTTGCCCCTTTTTCAGCCATTTTTCTGCTTTTGTGTGTCTAATGGTACTAAATTTATAAATCTCAGAGGGGTAGCTGTGTTAGTCTGTAACTTTATAAACAGTGATTAGTCTTGTAGCACCTTAGCTCTGCTCTACATTAAGGAATTATTTCAAAATCAGTCTCCTTATTTTAAAATAACAAGCAGAGTGTCCACAGTACCAAGCCTGTTATTTCAAAATAAGGGTCTGGTTATTTTGAAATAACAACTCCTGCTTTCCACAGGGAATAACACTTAATTCAAAATTATTATTTTGAAATAGCAGTAGCGTGGGTGCTCCACTGCTGCTATTTCGAAATAACTACTCCCCATTCAAAGTAATTCCTGCCTAGTGCTTCCTGTGACTCTAACTCAAGGCAGTGCATCCACATTAAGGGAGCCAGTGTAGGACTCATTTCAAGGCATCCCGGTAGTGTGGACTCTATTTCAAAATGGTTATTTTGGGAGTTATTTCGAAATAAATTATTTTGATTTAATTATTCTGAATAAATTATTTTGAAATAATTTCCTAATGTAGACCTGACCTTAAAGACTAACCAAAATCTATATAGTATCATGAGCTTTTGTGAGCAGTACCCACTTCATCAGATGATAAGCTGTAAAGGAATAACAGAAACAAAGTATTTTATAATAGAGAAAAAACTGGTACCTGTAAATTGCAAGGACGGGTGCTGATGAGGGGGAGTGTCTAATTCAAGGCTGTGGATTTCACTGTGGCAGGCTGCCTACAAATTAGGTGCTGTAATGCTATGTTCCCCTTAAGAACATAGTTCTGAGTATCTTTTTGCCTCCAAGAGTGTGTAAGGCTACGTCTACGCTGTGGAGCTATTTTGGGATACCGGAAGTATCCCGAAATAGCTATTCTGCATTTTTGAGCATGCCTGTTATTTCAAAATATAACGGGCTCGCTATTCCGACATCCCTGTAAACCTCGTTCCAGGAGGGTTAAGGGATTTTTGGAATAGCACTTTATTTTGAAATGACCTCGAAATAAGGTACACAATTTTTGTAGTGTAAATTGTGTAGCTTATTTCGAGGCATGGGTGCATGAGTATGCTTTACCCCATTTACCATGGTCAAAGCACAGTTTGTTCCAGCACTGTTATGTGTGCATGGTTTGCAATTGACTATATTTTTATAAACTACTACTATAGGGTTGGGTGTTTTTTTTTTAAAAAGAAACCTTTATGCTTTGTTAGAGTATTTGCATTTGCTCATAGCTCTGCAAAATGAACATACATACTTTGTTTTCAAGCTTGCCAAATTAAAGGCAACCATACATTAAAAGTTAATATTAAAAGCAATCTTGGAAGCCAATATTTATTCAGACTTTCTTGTATAGCTTTTCTCAGTCCCTTTAAAAAAAATTCTAGGTAAATCTAATGCATGTGTTTAAAACATAGATTTCACAAAAGAAAAGAAAAAGTCCATTCTCCTGACCACCTGTCGGCTTTCATGGTAGAAATGTAGATCTTTACTGGCCTGCAGCTCAGATTTCTAATTGACTCAGGCCAAACACTTTCCTTCTAACATAAATATTTTTAAATGAATAAATCATTGTACCAAGGCTTGACCTTCATTATAAGCCTTATTAATAAATATAATAACAACAAAATCGGTACTCTGTTTCATTTTAATCAGACAGTGGCTGACAAATTATTGTAATGGAATCAAGCTGGTATTGTATTTAATCTCTCAAGGTGCTCATTTCCTTTCATATCTTTTCAGATTCATTGGTTAAATCCCATATGCCAGAAGAAATCATCATATTCTTCTATGTAATTAAAACTTTCCAGACACTGGTTGTAGAAAGAATAGGAATACACTGAGTAAGGAACATGCCCCACATGCTGTTCGGATTACTTTCTTTTTTGTCCTGAATCAGTTTTATTGAAATATTACAATATTTTAGAAAAGCTGCAGCCTATTTCATTTCAGTGAATGCTCCTCTAAGCAGTCTGAAAGAAGAATGCTTGTGATACATTGAAGGATAGCTGCAAGATACTGTCAACACACCTTTTTGATAGCAGTGTTTGTTTAAAAACCCTCCAAATACTAAAGCACTAAGATGTGAAATGGACTGTTATATTAATTTACAAATCTGCATTTGATGACTGAAATATCCTGATGTAAATGATTTTGTCACCACTTCCATAGATATTATCACATATAGGGCAATAAGAGTTACAAGTTTTAACAATACAGCCTTTATAATATTGCACATGACTGCAACACCCATCAATGTCGATGAGAGTTGAGGGCACTCAATAACTCCCAGGAGACGTTCAGCATCTCAAAGATCAGTCCTTTTTGTTCCATGGAGTGCCCTTTTAACCTCTGGCAGTAATATATTACAGCATACGTGCTCATCAACCAGAGATGATGCAGGTTTTCTTCAGCCCTTTTTAGTTATATGAATTTGTATATGCTAGCTAAAGACGATCAGAGTCCATTTAGGAACAGAGTGAATACATTGGGTTTAAGTTATTTTCCAGTGGTCTACAAGCTGGTCCTGTTGAAGTCACGATGGAAATCTTGAGAGTTTTGCTATTGGCTTAATGGGACTAGGATTTGCTACTATGTTTGCTGTTATATCTAATATTGGTTAAAATCAAATGTTTCAGTGTATGTATAACCGGGCCTTCCATGCCTTGAAAAGTGTTAGATATTTGGCACTGAAATGTAAGAGTTATTCATAGAGAGCTCAATGGCTAGTATACGTAGAAAAGACATGGTTTGTCTGTAGTTACAAGGCAAGTGCACTTATTCTATTCAACAGTAGTATTCATGGGAATGGAATGAGATGGATGGTTGTTCTGGCTTAATTGTCAAAGGTATCAGATAGTCAGTAATTTCTTCTGAGTGTTTTTCAGGGTTAACAATCAAAACTAAATTGGTAGAGTTAAACAAAGTACTATTTGAGTAAAAGAAAAAAAAGTTGAAAGCTGAGAGATGCACCTGCATTTAATAGCATTTAGCTGTGACTCAGACAAGCTGTGCTAGAATAGACTAGAGAATATACTCTCAGACATTGCAATGCAATAGCTGTTGTCTCTGGCAGGTTAGTGCAGCCAATCTCTCGTAAGCATATTTCTTGTGTTATATTTTGGAGCAGTTCTTTTAAGGGTGCTCAGACTGAGCTAGTTAAGAAGTTGTCTTGAAAGGAAATTTTGGTGAAAATGTTGATTATTCTCACAACCCCCACACACAACTTTTTGCCCAATTTTTAGGGTTCTTGGGTAGCCTCTTTTAAAAAAAATCTTGACTTTGGGTTGCCAGTGAAATTAGTCCTGAAATGATAACTAAGACTAACGGTCAGTGTACCAGGCACCTAATTTTCCTGTGTTCAAATCCCTCCTCAAAATCCACTTCTCTGTGGCCCACAAATATCAGCCATATCAGTAAAATTAAATATACCAACTTTTAAAAAAAATTGCATTGTAAGTTAAAATACAGTGTCCTGGTGCATTTTGCTTTATTTGATGTCTATAGATTGTAAACTTACAACTGTGGAACTATGTCTTTTTCTGTGCTTAATATTTTTCTACTTTTACATCTGTAATATAACTTCTTTCCTCAATACACATGAGGATCTGCATATTATCTATGTTAGTTCATTGTTCTCCATCTTATTGCATAAGCTATTCCATTTCTTCCCGTTATATTTAGGGTGTATATTAAATATCCCTTTTGTTGTGGGTTACAGAGCTAATACTTTGCATGACTTTGTGCCAATTTCTTTACCTTTTGGCACCCTGTTTCTCCCTTTCCTTGCTTTTCTAGGGGAAGAAACCTTTGAAAGGTGCTCAGATGGTACTGAGCTTGGCATAAGTGTCTAGATAGATATACATATTTGGGATCTAAATCAACATCTCCTGAAACAGTTGCTAGTCTAACCCTAGTTAGTTTGTCTTGAATCATAAAGTCTGTAATGTTGCAGGGAAAAGGTGCTGTATTTTGTGTAAATATCAGGACAAGCAGAAAGTTGTAACTAAGATGACAAATTTGTCATTACTATAGAACCCCATTTATTTGTTACCCTCTTTATTAGTTGCTTAATTAAATATAAATAACTTGGAGGTGGCCTCTCTCCATAACAAGACCAATATATGGCACACTCATTATTTGTGCAGGAAGCTTGAAATGATGTGGAATTAACTTCCCTGTCAAAGTCTGCAGTTTCTATAACCTCTGTTTCATTAGTCTGTAGCAAAGCTGTGACCTCTCTGTGTGTTTCTTCTCAGTCATCTAGTCCAACTGATGTGAGAGACTGTCTTTGAATCAACAAAACATGGTAAAGGTCTTTAACCTTGATTGCGTCCCTAATTTACAGCCCTCTGCTGGGGCCAAAACAGGACTATGTAGCACTTTAAAGACTAACAAGATGGTTTATTAGGTGATGAGCTTTCGTGGGCCAGACCCACTTCCTCAGATCAAATAGTGGAAGAAAATTGGCATGACCATATATACCAAAGGATACAATCAAAATAATGAACATATATGAAAAGGACAAATCAAATTTCAGAACAGAAGGTGGATGGGGGGGGAGGTAAATGTCTGTGAGCTAATGGTATTAGAGGTAATGAGAAGTACAGGAGGCTGTGTGGCTGAAACATGAGCAATGTCTCTCATTTCGAAGGGAAGCATGGGAGCTGTGTTAACCTGTTACATAGTATAGTGTGTACCTTGCCATCTTGCACTGGAACAACTTTGCATGAGCCTCATACAGACTTAGACTTTCTTGCTCCTGCACCTACCGTTTTTCCACTCTTGGGTACGTGCACAGCAATCAGATACATCTTAGCCCTTTGTTCCAAGGTTTCAGAAATATCAAATTGCTAGAAATGAAGCTCTGTGCCCTTGTTTTGTCTGGGAAAAATATATGCTCACTAATGCTAAACTTCAGCAGTAATCTTCAGTAAGAGAGATATGGGTGGGTGAATGGTTGTAAAACTCCTAATTTAGAGTGAGGGTTTCTTAGGCATGTGTGCACGCTATATACAGGTACAAAAACAAGGTAATGTGCAATAAAGACAACGTTCAATTCACAATCATAATACTAGTCTTCACATGTTAATCTGTTTCCATCACAACTCTTAACCATAGCAATATTAAAGGACTCTGGAAGACGAAGGTCTTGTGGCTAAAGAACAGAACTAGTACCCAGGACTCCTGGGTTCGCTTCTTTGCTTTCTTTTAGGTTTCTTGTGTGATCTAGGGCAAATGTCAATTTCAAGACTTGACCCAAAGCCCTTTGAAGTCAATGGGAATCTTTTCATTGACTTCTAGGGGCCTTGGATCAGTCCCTTAAACTATGTAAATCAAACAAGCAAAACCAGACAGTGTTGGAATTGAAGATATATATGATGTATGAAAATAGATTTTCTCTGTCTTCATACAACTTGATTAGCTAAATGTCGTTCTCATAAGAGAAAGTAAGGTTCATAATCAAGGATTTCAAGTAAAGGAGGAGGTGAATAGGCAACTGACAAGTTTTAAATATCATCATCTTACTCTTAAGTTAACTTACATGCTGAATCATGAGTCCCCTACAACTTTGTGAAAGTTTTTAAATAGCTTTGTGCTTCGGTCACACCTCTTTTCTTCTAGTTTAGTTAAACCAGCCCTATTTTGTGGCATGTCTAGTCAGAACTCAATGTTGTCTTCTGATACCAGGTTGGTTGATATGTGTGTGTGTCATAAAAAGTCAACTAGAATATGCATTTGTAAGTGTAGCAGTTAATGTTCATGTCAATATAACAGTACAGACATATGTATAAGAGTTTGTTCATTATGCCTTCAGCACATGGGTGGGAAAAATCAGGCTCCGGGGGCCTGATCCAGCCTGCCAAGCATTTCTCTCCAACCCATCCAGATGATTAGCAGAGCATGCATACTTGCAGCTAGCAGCATGTGTTCCACTTCCCCTTCCCCACCTGCAGCCAAGCTGCTCCCAAGATTCTTCTGCTAGCTGTGCAGAGGGGTGATGGTGGAGGAGAGTGATGAAATCAGGGTGTCCTCCTGCCCTTGTAGTCCATCTTGTTACCCCAAAAATATTCTCACTGGAGACCACCCAGGGTTACACTAGTATGGGGGAAAAAGCAGCCACCAAAGGTTTAAACTAAAGAAGACAGTCTCTCTCTCTCTCTCTCTCTCTCTCTCTCACACACACACACACACACACACACACACACACACACACACACACACACACCCCTCCATTCATTCACTCACTCACTCATTCACACCCATTCATTCCTGCCCTCAGGCAATCACACACTTACACAGACATATAGGTTGCAGAAGGAGCCAAGGCATGTGGATCCTGGAGGGTCTGTCTGCTCATCATGGCTAGGGAAGCTGGTCAGGAGGGATGCTGAAGAGGAGCTTCTCAGGAGCAGGGGAAGGAAAGAGAGAGTCTCACATGTGCTCCTTCTCCTTATATTGTGTCTGAATGGCCCCTGTGACTCATTAACCTTGTCATCAGGGAGCATGCCCAGACTTCTCTTTATCCAGCAAGGAGCATGCCCCGACTGTGATGACTCATTGAAATGTGGTCCATTGTTCCAAGCCTTCAAACACACTCACACTCTCTCTCCATTCACTCAGGGGAGAATGCATCTTAGGGAAAGTTACAAGCAAGGTGGCTGAGAGTTAAAAAGATTACAAAGTTGCAGTTTACAGCAAGTTTGAGAATTACACAGATTACAAAGTATGACAAAGATCACAATGAGTTACAGTTTAAAACCTTAGACCTTACAGTTTGGTGTAGCTTCAGAAAATCCATGTATATAAATCTAGTGAGCTCAGGCAGAGGCTTTTTTATGCAACACATCTCTCCAGAGCAGAGGTCGGGGAGAGGGAGACACACAGCAGAGCTACTCCAATCTGAAGCATGAATGGTAAGTGAATCAGAAGAGTGCCTGTCTTAAGAGGCAGCGCATGTGTCTAAGATTTCAGTTCTCATGCTCTCTCTCTCTGGCTACATCTAGACTGTAGGCTTCTTTCGGAAGAAGCTTTTCCAGAAGAGATCTTCCAGAAAACTTTTTTCGAAAGAGAGCGGCTACATAGCAAAAGTGCAACAAAAAAGCAATCTGCTTTTTTGAAAGATAGCATCCACATTGACTGGACGCTGTCTCACATTTCAGTTGTGATTACTGTGGACCAAGTGGCCACCAGATCACCTGTGCTTTTTCTTGGAGGCCTCTTCTTTCGAAAAAACACCGTCTTCCGCTTCCACACATGCCTTTTTCTGAAAAAGCTTTTTCAGAAAAAGGCTTCTTCCTCGTAGAAAGAGGTTTACCACTGCCGGAAAAACGCCTCAGTTCTTTTGACTTGCTGTCGAAAGAACACAATAGCAGTGTGGATGTAAGTGTAGTTTTTCTGGAAAAACAGCCATTTTCCCAGAAAAACTCTGCAGTATAGACATACTCTCTCATACATGCTCCCCTCCCCCCCCCCCCATCTCTGCAGAGCAGGGGAGGAGGGAGATGGAGCAGAACAGCTTTCCCTGTCTTAGAGACAGTGTGTGGCTTCTCAGAAACTTAGCAGCAGCAGCCAGCATACATATGCTGTGTCATTGCCATACATACCCAGTCTGGGCCACACTGTCTCTGTGCTATGCATATACAGTCACTGTCACACCCACACTCTGCCACATACTCCCCCACTTTCTAAGCCACACACCCTCTGTGTCAATGTCTGTCTTTCACACAGAGGCTACGTCTAGACTGGCATGATTTTCCGGAAATGCTTTTAACGGAAAAGTTTTCAGTTAAAAGCATTTTTGGAAAAGAGCGTCTAGATTGGCACGGACGCTTTTCCACAAAAGCACTTTTTGTGGAAAAGTGTCCGTGGCCAATCTAGACAGCTTTAAAAAGCCCCGATCGCCATTTTCGCGATCGGGCTTTTTTAAAACAAATCTCAGCTGTCTACACTGGCCCTTTTGCGCAAAGTTTTGCGCAAAAGGGACTTTTGCCCGAACGGGAGCAGTATAGTATTTCCGCAAAAAGCACTGATTTCTTACAGTAGGAAGTCAGTGCTTTTGCGAAAATTCGAGCGGCCAGTGTAGACAACTGGCCAGTTTTTCCGGAAAAGCGGCTGATTTTCCGGAAAAACTGGCCAGTCTAGACACAGCCAGAGTGTTTCTCTTTCACATTCACAAACACTCACTCTCTGGAAGGGGTAGAGTTGAGGGCTATATCCACCCCTCCCTGCTTTAGTGAGTATTCATATAATTATCATAATGCATTGACATTAGCAAGACATTTTATTCTTTTCAGCAAAGCAAATAATCCATTAGTAAGCCCTTGTTAGGAACCATCAAAGGTAAATGGTAGCATTTAATTTAGATGTATCTAATAGCATTGAAAATGCAGATTTATCATAATACTGAAGGAGCTTGGGTAGGAAGAGACAGCAATGCACTAGGTAGTGTGTATTGTGACAAAGTTCTTCCTGAACCTTGGTGGGTCCTGCGCTTTCAGGCAGATCACTTGCCTCAGAGGCTTATAGCAGCTCTTAATTTAGACACCAGCTTGCTGTTGGTTAACATACTCAGTGTTGGCCAGTGTAGAAAAAAAGAGGGGAACCAAACATCATAGTCTCTGTGGCCCCTCCAAGGCTATGTCTACACTCGCGGCTTCTTGCATCAGAAGTATGCAAATGAGGCTAAGCGTGGAATATTGCCAAGCCTCATTTGCATACCTAATGAGCCACCATTTTTGCAGAAGAGTTTCTTCCGCCAGAAGGAGCTGTCTACACTGCCTCCTCTTGCGCAATGCCGTTATTCCTGAAAATAATTGGCGTAACGGCATTGCACAGGAGGGGTTTTCTTGCGCACGAATGGGCAGCGTAGACAGCTCCTTCTGGCGGAAGAACCTCTTCTGCAAAAATGGCAGCTTATTAGGTATGCAAATGAGGCTCAGTGATATTCCACACTTAGCCTCATTTGCATACTTCTGACACAAGAAGCTGCAAGTGTAGACATAGCCCAAGTGATATAGGACAGGACAAACCCCTGTATCAAAGCCCATCTCTTTCTACTACTGGAATGGGGAATTGCTGGTGGGGGGAAACCCAGGCCTGTCCTCTACTCCAGGTCCAGCACAGGGACCATGTGATAGGAGCTGTTTATAATGTCTCTAGTAACAGCTTCACAACAGTTACATATCTCTGGGCCACTTCCCCACAGCCTTCCCTAGCACCTTCCTTACTCTAGGTTCTTCCTTCTGGTACCTGCCTTCACTTTTTCCTCTAAGCCTTTCCACAGCTCCTTCTATCCTCAGACTCCTCACAGATTCTGAACTACTACCAAAGGAGCCCCTTTTTAACCATTCTCAACTGATTCTTCATTGGTCGCAGGTGTTCTGATTAGTCTAACTCACTTGACTCTGGAAACCTCCTAATTGGCTCGTGGTGACTTAGTTGCCCTGATTGGTTCTGGCAAGTTCCTGCTGGTTCTTGATCAGCCCTTGTTAGTTTATCCTGGGAATAGAGACTTACTCAATCTAGTGCTAATATACTTCCCTTCAACCACCTTCCTGATCCCTTCTGGCCTGACCCTGTCACAGTATGTATTCTTACAGTTGATAAATGATATAATCAATCCATTGTTTTAAGTTTCTTGTCTAATATTCTTGACTTTTGAAAACTGTTATCAATGGCAGGATCTCAACTGTTTGGGGGTGTTTATTTCATAATAGGAAGGGGGAAGACTGACCAGTACAAAACGAATTCCTTTCTTTTTCTTTTTCTTTTTTTTTTCTTTTTTTTTTAAAAAAGGACATGTTGTCTGCTGGAGGCAGAGCTTGCTTGTTATCTGAGTTCAGCAGCAGGTCAGTTCTTTTTCTCAGTAGGTTTCACTGTGGTTTCAGCTGCTATAGGATTTGTGCTTCTTTCCCCAGATAAGTGGAAATAAATCAGCCAAAAAAAGGCTCGATGAAGAAATCTAAAATCACAATTACAGTTGAATAAGGATAGGGTGATCAGAGGGACAATTCTGTAATATTGCATGACTACCAAACTGGAAAAAAAAAAAGGGAGAAGTCTCTAAAGCTTTGGAGTTCACTGGGTCCTAGACAATGTTGTGAGTATGTCTTACACAGTCCATAGCAATGAGCGTCGTGGCCCAGGTAGACAGACTCTGGCTTACAGGGCTCATGCCAGCATTCCAAAAATAGGTGTGAGACAGTGCTTTGAAGTTACAGCAAGCTCAGGCTCTGGAGCGTAAGGACAGGTGTGGGCTTCAGAGCCTACACTCCAGCTTGAGAGCCACAACTTCAAAGCGTTTTCTGCACAGCTATTTTTAGAAAGCTAGGGTGAGCCCCACCAGCCTGAGTCAGTCAGTGTGACTATCCTGGAAAAAAAAAAAGCCCAAGGCAGAGAGTCTCAGAGCTGAGCTGCCTGATTCAGGCTTGCAGGGTTCATGCTACTAGCTTAAAAATAGCAATGTAGATGTTCAGGCTAAGCCTGGAGCGCTGGCTCTGAAACCTGGTCAGCGGGATAGGTCTCTGATCTACACTGTTGTTTTTAGTCCTGTAGAGTGAGCCCAAAAGCCCAGGTCAGTTGATCTGGGATGTGAGAGTTGCTGCCACAGGTCTGGGTTTTTTTGCAGTACATACGTATTTTGATCAAGCTGTGCTGGAATGCTCTCTGCTGCGTGTTATGTAGACATCCCCACAGGTCATGTGTACATTCTGGAGATAGGCGGTTATTTTCAATATGATTCCCTTAATTGTCAGATCTTGTAAAACGTTTTTGAAAAAAAAGCATCTAGAAAGTATTCATAGCCAAATTTATGAAACTCATTCAGATCCATCCACAATAATCTTTTGCTTACTTGTCTATCTTTACTATGTTTGGGCTTGTCTACACTATGGAGACGATCGACACTGCCACAGTCAATCTTCTGGGGTTTGAGAAGGCCTGCTAATTTGAACTTAGAGGGCACCCCCATCCGTGCCAGTAGTCCTCCTCAAGAGGATTAAGGGAAGTTGATGGGAGTGTATGCTCCTGTCCACTTCCCACAATATGGACAGTACCAAAACCTGATTTAAGATACTTTGACTCCAGCTATTTAATTCATGTAGCTGGAGTTGCATATCTTAAGTCAACTTCTCTTGAGGCCCAGCAATTCAAAAGGAGCCCAGGCTCCTGGCCATCAGTGCTGCTACTTCAGCAGCAGCAGCAGCAATGGCTGGAGCCCCAGCCACTTTTGAATTGCAGTTGGAGCACCACTCCGCCCAGTCTGACCCCTGCTGTTTCGACCCAAAGCCTTGTGCCCCCACCTTGCCCCAGGGTCTGTGGTGGCTGTCAGCCCCACTGTCTTGTACTAACACATAGAACAAATCTTGATTTTTGACAAATGCCACTTACGTCAATGCTAAGTTGAACTGCTGAAGTGTATTGTGGGATGTAACTTAGCATGAATAAACAGAATTCAGGGGAAAAATCAGCTGTTATAATGGTTTGGCATTCATGTAATGTTGGATATGTCAACCTAACATATATACATTGGCTAACAATGTATTAATTGTTAGAATTTAATTCACATGTAAAATTCTTTTGGAAAACCTCACAGTGCTTTTAAAACTTACTTTAAAAATGTCTAAATGAACGTCATGCTTGATAATCAAGTCCTCTTTCTTGCACATCACTGTTTGCAATACTGCAAGCTTATTCCTCACTGATCTTCTGTTGACCATCATAGAAAGGCCTTTCTCTAGGGTAAAAGAAGAGTTGCCCCCTTATTCCTGGGTCAGTCTCTGGTCTCCTTGCCTAAGATACCAATCTGGCTGCTCTTAAATCTTCTGCCATCTGTTTTTAATGGAAAATTGATTTTCAGACTAAATTCTTCCTTTTATTAGTGTTGCTTTCCATGGATTTTTTAATTAAAATGTCCTCAGTTTTCCACTGAAACCCATTCTTTTTTAATCAGAAATGCTGTTATGGAATTGCATATCTATATATTTGCCTTTTTGATTTGTTACCAATCTACATGAAACTGGGTAAATACTACCAAGTCCTTTCAAACAGGTTACTGAGAAGCTTTAGTAAACACTTTCACTCACTACTGTTATGGGGGGAGAGAGCTGCATCATTGACCCATATTTGATTTGTCTGAGGCGTTAGGGTCTCTTGCCTTTATCAGTCCTGATAGGGACTCCTGTGATACTCTTACTCTCAGATCAGGTTCCCAGGCTCACTCCTATGTGCCCTAACCCTAATTACTCATCAGGCCCAACTGGATTCTGTGCCCACAAGTCTTTCCTTCAGGAACTGAGTCTAGTATTGTTTAATCTTAACAGTAGGAACACTGCAAAACATAAGAGGAAATGGGTTTCAACATAATAAACAGTCTATATTCCTATCTGTCTGACTTATCATACTCCTAGGTAGGCCTATCTTACCCAAGACACTCCATCCTCTGAAGTTTCGGTTCTCCTTAACTCAAAAGCCTTTAGAAACTGTGTATCACCTTAAATGCAATCAAATTGCTTTATCGCCTGAACTTATCATAGAATCATATGGTTGGAAGAGACCTCAGGAGGTCATTGAGTCCAACCTTCTGCTCAAAGCAGGACCAATCCCAACTAAATCATCCCAGCCAAGGCTTTGTCAAGCTGGGACTTAAAAACCTCTGGAGATGGACATTCTCGAAAGAGATTCTAGGGATCCAGATTTAACTTGGCTAAAATGGTTCCAGAAGCCCAGCAGGGTGTCAGAAGTGCACTTCGAAGTGGTTGGCTCTGTACTGTCTCTTACCCACTAATATATTTGCCAGGGGATGTGAATATCAGTATCCACCCTGTGTCCTGAAAAACTTTCAGAGTTAACTTGGTGTAGTAAACACAACCGTAATACTTGGTCGAGTTTTGGCATTCATAAGTTATTGAAGATTAGCCCACAACCTAAACAGTTATTTCTCTGCATCAAATCTGAACTGATATTCTATAGATCAGTGGTCACCAACCAGTATATCGGGGTCTACTGGTAGATCTTGGAGCCTCTGACAGGTGATCCTGACAGGTTTGACCAAGAAGCTGTCAAGTGCCAGCACTTCAGTTGCCCTCCACCCACTGCTGCGCTTCTCCTGCCCTTTGTCTTGGAGGTGTCCCCTCAGGAGCCTCCTGCTTACTGGGCAGGGGAGGGAGAGGAGGATGCTTATGTCAGGGTGCCCTCTCTCCCACTCTGTGTCCTATCTCCAAGAGCAGAGAGGGGGCACAACAGGTCTTGGGATGGAGTTTGCTGGCTGCTTTTGGGAGCGGAGCAAGGGCAGGGCAGGGGTGAGCCTGCTTTAGCCCCACTGCACCACCACCCAGGAGCCACCTGAGGTAAGCAGGGCCCAGCTGGAGCCCACATCCCAAAACCCTGCCCCCATCATGAACCCCCTCCTACACCCCAAGGCCCTACCCTAGCCCTGAGTACCCCTGCATCCAAATGCCCTGCTGGAGCCTGCACCTAGAACCCTTTCCAGCATCCCAACTGCCTGGCCCAAGCTCAGTTCAGAGCCCCTCTCATACTCCAAATCCCTTAATTCAAGTCCAGAGCCTGCACCCCAACCCTCTGCCCCAGACTGGTGAAAGTGAGGGTGAACGTGAACAAGGGGTGGGGCCTCAGAGAAGGGGCACAAAGGAGGCGGGGCAAGGGTATTTGGGTGAGATGTAGATCTTGGATTGCACTTAAATTAAAAAAGTGATCTCATGCTTAAAAAGGTTGGATACCACTACTATAGATGAATGATTCTATTCACTGCCATTTGCCATCCCACCTCTGATGTATTTCTTATTTCTGTCATATAAAGCCTTTGGAAAACAGCAACATTGACTACTAACTGTGAATGAGAGGAAAGCATCTTGGTTTTTTTTTCCTCTACCCAATTGAAGGTCAGTAGTTAGGAATTTATAGCCAAACTTTGTCTTCCCTGTACATAAGAGCACAGGTGTGAAAATGGAGAGCTGAATAAGTCCAGGGGAAAAAAAGGGAGTATGAGGACTGGCCACTCAGTACTCCAGACTAAGTACTCTGTACTCCAGAGCATCCTAAAGAAGAAGAAAAGAAAGTAGTCCACTGAGGGCCATATGCTGTACACCATAAAGGGGTATATACTTGTGCTCTCCACCTGAGTGATGGGAACTCATGGGTATTAAATGTAATAATAATTTTAGTATTTAACCTAATTATGAAGGTTGCAATCAATTTTGCTTCAGGGTCTTCAAGTTTGTACTTGGCTTACCTGAACTATTTCACTGTAGATATTGCTCTGATATTGAGTGACTAGCAGCTTATAACTAGAGATTTTAGAAAGTATTGCTTTCAAAAATGAAAACTGTTTATGAAATGGTACATTGGGCACACATAACATTTCAGAAGCTTTTTGCTCTTTCCTCTTTTCCCTAACATGTTCCTTGATGACCGTTTATATTTTCATGAGTCAGAATTTGGTACTGATTTACTTTCAAGCCCCGGTCACTTGGAAAGGAGTTGTGCTATTGAAGTAATGGAACCCTACTGATTCAAAGCAAATAGAAACTGTTTCTATCCCTTGGCGCTGCTTGGAGATGGATTCAATGTTGAGCTGAATCAAATATACATCATTTCTCAGGACTGATGTCAAGATTCAAAATACATTACAGTCTGGCTAGTTATATGTAAAACGGAGAAATGCAAAAGGCCACTGTCCAAAAGCACCTCTGAAAAAATCAGGAGTGAAATCAAGAATGTAATATATGTTCCCATTCACTCAGGGGGAAAAAAAAGTCTTTAAATCATGCAGTAAAAGTGCTGTATCTCTGCCAGATACGTAAAAATGCTCTTTGTTGAGAACTATTTTAATATGAAGAAATAAAATAGTAATGACTCATTCCCTCTAAGTGATAATCATAGCATAACTTTAACTTGACCTTGTATTTTTTCATGTTCAAATAACATATTACATACTTCAGCGGTGCACATATTGTATGTCTACAGATAATCTAGCTGTGGTTGGAATTAAGTTTCAGTGCTAGAGTGTGATTGTAAGGTCTTAGAAAAAGTTATCAATATTTTAGCATTAGCTTTTTCACAAAGAGTGCCTAAATGTTAAAGCTTTGTGTGCAAATTCTTTTTCTCCCCCAGTACATTGAAACAAAAAATAGAAAAAAATAGTTACAGATCAAACTAATAATTTTACTCCATATTTAATTTGCCTATTGTGTTTTTAAAACTTTTTAAATAAAAAGGATTTTAAATCCTTAAAGTCATTTTGCAGAGAAAAAAAAAAAACTGTAAAGGTTTCAAAAATACTAAAATTAAATGTTTGGGCTTCAGAGATTTTTTTTCTGGAAAGAACTCAGCAAATTCAAAATGATTTTGCTAAATGGAAAATCCGATTCAACAAAATAAATTGTCTAAAAATGTTTGCCCAGTTCTAGTAAACTTAAGGCATGTGAGAGCAGGTAGGCTTTACTGATGGTTTTTCATGTTTTTTTAATGATTGTATTAATGGGATTCGCACATTAACAGCTGTGCCTCAAGATTTTTTATATGGACAAGTTTTATACATGTATAATTGTGCTGTTTCACTCACCTCAGGTTGACTTTCCCATTATCTTGCCTCTGAGACACCAGCATGGAAGCTCCAACCTATAAAGAAGGTGGCAAACAACCACCTATGCTTTCATTTATTAGCAGCCAATAGAAAAAGACAGTGGCTTGCGGCGTAAAACATTTATAACTGTAAAATAGCCAGCTAAAATATCAGGGAAATTGTCAGGAACCGCAGAACATTTTTTAAAGTATCCTGCATTTTGAGTTAATTATCTCCACAACGTTTTTGTTCAGATTGGCACTTACAACCGCACCATGTAAGTGTTTATCAGGGATTGTATATATAATTTTATATAATACTATCTTACTAAAAATAAAGTAATCCAGAAACAGGATTTGCACAGAGTTGTTAAACAGGCTACATTATCATTAAATAGAAGCCTGGAATGTAAAGTACAGGTTGAATCTCCCTTGTCTGACACCCTCGGGATCTGACTGGTCGCGAACGAGAGGGTTTGCCAGACCAGGGGAGGTCCCTTCCAGCATGTCTTGCACTGAACTGTTGCCCCTTGCTAGGGTTCCAGCCTGCCCGGCCGTGGCTTCCCAGGCTAGAGCTCCCCTCGCTGCTGTGGGGGCTGGAACTGCATGGCTGCAGCTAGGGCTGGAGCTCTGCAGCCACTGCCAACCCCTGCTACCTCCCAGCTACAGTAGGCAGAACTGTCTACCGCACCACCCACCCCTCTGGCCCCCCAGCTGAGTTGCCAGCTCCCCCGCTACACTCCTGCCCCATCGCCCGACCTCCCTACACTTGGTCTCTGTGGTCCAGGAACGGATCCCTGGTCATGCTGGGCCAGGGATGTTGTCTGACCGGGAGAGTCGCAGTTAAGGGAAGTATAACCTGTATTTAACAATCTATTTTATAATGGCAAGTACCTCATGAAAGTATATTGTGTTTAGAAAAATGAACCTGACAATATGAAACTACACATATTGGATTTTTTTATTCAAAACCGTAATAGATAGAGATTTAAGTGAATCTGGGACCATTTTGTCAGGGAGAGGAGGAATGAGGTTGGTGTTTAACTTAATTTTTGAAAGGATTTGATGGCACATCCTTATATGATGTAAATCAGTGTAGCACTATCCCAAGGCAGATCAAAGGCTTAGCACTTAGACCTGGTGATGAGTGATTTCAGTTCTGGTGATCATTTAACAAAAGACTCTCAACTGAGTATCATCAGCTCTGTCTTTAAATAATGGAAAAGAAGAGATTCAAAAAGTGTCTATGAACAGAACCAACAGCACTAGCTACAAATACATGTCCCCATCTTCTCTTGTTTTTTCCACTGGAATTTGACATCTCCCCCCCTCTCCTTGCTTAGTGAGTGCATTTCAGAAATTCTTCTCCTCTACTCAGCACTGGCCTCAGCTGGATAATATGTCCATGTATCCAGTTCCATGTCCCGTACTTTTCAGAAAAATATGGACAAAGTAGGGAGAGTCCAGAGAAGAGCAACAAAAATGCAAAAAGGTTTATAAAGTCTGACCCACAGAGAAAAGTTAAAACACCTGGGCATGCTTAGCCTTCAGGAGGGGAAAAAAAAACCTATGGGAGGCCTGATTCAATCTTGAAATATGTTAGGGGCTGTTACGGAGAACACCATGATCAATTGTTCTCCATGTCCACTGAAGATAGGAGAAGAAGTAAGGGGCTTAAGCGTCACAGAGGGAAATTTAAGTTAAATATTAAGGAAACCTGTTTAACTGTAATGCTAATTATGCTCTGGAACAGGTTTTCAAGAGAAGTAATGGAATCAACCTTCAACCTGCTTTTAGGTCTTGTCATCTGCGCTTGGTTCCTTCATGAGTCTTCTTATTTTTCTCCTTGGGGAGAGGATGAGAGTCCAAGCACAGGGCAGAGTAGCTATGTTGCCTAATGAGTTACTGGAAGACACTCAGATGTTGCAGTAAGAAGCGCAGTGTAAAAACTTACATAGTAGAGTAAGGTTAAGCATCTCTTGTCAGGAATCTGCAAACAACCTCTTTTCTATATTTTTGGGGCCTAATTATTAATCATCCCTCAAGTACATGGGCAGCTTGCTTGAGTTTTCAAACTTATTTAATATCTATCTTCCTAAATTACCATGTAATGGTTGATTCTCAGTCTTAGGCTTTGTTTACACTTGCAGCATTAAAGTGCTGCTGCAGCAATGCTGACATGAAAGCAGTTTAATGTGACAGTGTGGTCATGGCTCTCTCAGTGCTTTGGGAAAATGATCTCCACAAGGGGCATAGTTCCCAAGACTGGGAGCCGGTCTACACTGGCAACATACTGCACTGAAACTTGCTGCGCTCAGGGGCAGGGTTATTTTTCAGACCTGTGAGAAAGTTTCAGCACAATAATTTACCAGGGTAGATAAGCCCTCAGCTGCCTGTGTTGTCAAAAAGAACATTTCAGTTTCTCACTGCAGTACATCTCACCATTCATTTCTTACTGAAGTTCTCTTCACTTTATTGAGTCATAATGAAGTCTCCTTTTGTTCCAGAATTTACCTCCTCAACTTTTTGGGCAATATCTATATCTATATCTATATCTATATCTATATCTATATCTATATCTATATCTATATCTATATCTATCTAATTTACCAAAAAGTTGAGGAGGTAAATTCTGGAACAAAAGAAGACTTCATTATGAGTGTTTTCTGAGTCTGGTAGTTGGTTAATGTTAGAATAGTTGATTAGAAAGAGCACACCTTCATATGCAAATTCCTTTCACAGTAAGAAGGCTTTCAGTTAATTAATACTTATTCATAGTTTGATTAATATAAAACAATATTATAAAAAATACGGGCAGTACTGCCTTGTCTGCCATTTGCTGAGCTATAGTTATCTGCATTTGACCCTTAGCTTCCTACTACAGGTTTAACTTCTCTAGTCCAGCACCCTTGGAACCTGACCAGTGCTGAACCAGAGAATTTGCCCAACCAGGAGAGGTCAATATTATCTAGCAGCATTACCAACACTTCCTCTGCTTACTGGGCTCTTAGAAGACATTTAGGGCACGTCTACTCTGCAGAGCTATTTCGGGATACTTCTGGTATCCCAAAACAGCTATTCTGCATCTTATGAGCAAGCCCATTATTTCGAAATATAATGGGCTTGCTATTCCAATGTCCCTGTAAACCTCATTCCACGAGGAGTAAGCTACACAGTTTGCATAGCTCAAATTGCATAGCTTATTTTGAGCTCCAGGTGCAGAGTAAATGCACCCTTAAGAGTAAATTAGAGCTTAATAACAGCACAGAACACTGAGAGCCGGGACTGGTGGCTGTAAACAAACTTTATGGCATCACAGGAAACTTGGCCACTCATGTTAAGTGGACATCCAGCTAACTAAAATCATGCTGGATATTGCTAGACCAGAAAGTGCCAAACTAGAGAGGTTCAACCTGTAGAAAAACATTCAATAAATAAATGGGTATTGGTGAATACAACTCTTCTAGTTGTTCCCATAGAGACATGTCTCAAAACATAGCAGGGCTACAGAAATCAGCACATCTGTCTCAAGCTTGTCTCTTTCTTCAGTCTGCAAAGATATTGGTCTGAATTTTGAAGAACTATTTTCCATTGCATTAAACATAACATCTTTTAATTCCATCTCCACACCTATATTTAATCTAGTCTTGAGTCTTTCTGATACTCTTCCCAGTACACTTTTGTTAGCATCTATGGAACAACTTTTTGTTCTGTTAAATAGGTGTTATCTCAAAAAATGACACTGTTCTACATACATGTCTAGCTTTTTAATCAAAAGAAAAGTAAGAGCTATTTTCTCAGCTGATGTAAATTAGCAAGACTCCATTTATGCAAAGTAGAGTCTGGCTTAAAATGTTTTATTTAAAAGAGACAACTAAAAGAAAAAGAAAGTTGGACAATCGCTTGTATCACTAATGTTCATTCTCTTTCTCTCTCAGACAGTTTTGTTGTCTGTCAGAATAATTTATATATTTCATTTAATGGCCTTGCTTTGTGACATATTGTTATTTTTAGGTAATCTCCTGAAATTTGGAAAAAAATTATTCAATCCCTTCATAATAATCTTTTATAAAGTTCCATTAAACTTTCTGTAAGAAAATTTCTTTGGTTTCTGAAGCTTTGTAATAAATTTGCTTGTCCTATGCTGAAACATCTCCAAGAAGTAATAACCTGTCTGAAAATGTGGTTCTGTTATTCACAGAATGACTTTGTATCCATGACTTTATATTTGGAAGAAAAGGCTAAATCATTCTTGCAGTTTCTCCATTGATTTTGCCAAGAATTAATTTGGCTGCATATACTCTGAAAACATTTTTTAAGTTGCAGACATATCCATTTTTTCCTGTGATCACATTACAGTAACTGGTTCAAGACATCGTTATAAATGAGATCTACGTAGCTACTCTAATGTTATCTCATTCAGATCTATGTTCCTTCTAAGCTGCATGGCTTAAGGAGCTCAAGGCTGCAGTGGGGAGAGGTGCCTCTGCCCAAATCCCAGACCTACTGCACTGGGGAGTGGCAACTCTCCTTATCAGCCCTAGTGATAATCTGCTGCAGCCAGGAGAGAGGCACCTCTCCCGGTGCAGCACCACAGCCAAAGGAGTGACACCTCTGCCCTCCAGCCCCAGCGCGGAGCTGCTGTAGGCAGGGGAGAGGTGCCACTCCCCTGGTCCCAACCCAGTTCTGGCACAGACTTGCTCCATCTTGGGGAGAGGTGCCCCTTCCTAAGCCCCCACCCAGCTTAGCCTGGATATGTAAGGGCCCTGGAGTGGTTCTCTTTCCTGGTGAGGTCCCGTTGGAGCCGTAAAGAGACACTTCTCATCTGGCCCTGAAGTTCTGCAATGAGAGAGGGTGAGGGATAGTCCTCTTTCTCTGGGGCAGCCTGCACCCTCTTCAAACTCTTCATCCCCAACCCCACCCTAGAGCCTGCACCCCCACCTGGAGAACTCAGTCTCCCCACCACACACCCCAACCCTGAGCCCCTGCCTGCACTCCAAATCATGTATCCCTGGCTCTATCCCAGAGTTTGCCCCCTCTCCCCATCCAAAGCCCTCAACTCCCACCTCTATCCTCTACCTCAGGCCTGAGCCCCTCCCACACTCTTAACCCCCTCGGCCCATCCCCACCAAACAACATCCATGTGTGGAATGAGTTTTGTGCTATGCACCAATATGGAGGTTATGTGTCACACATCATCGCCATATTGGTGCGCATAACAAAATTCATTCCCACATGGGCATAAAAACTTAAGAGGGAACACTGATTCTGATTAATATTTATTTTTCTGTTGGGAATAGTCAGGTTCATTTCTGCTTTTACTTTTTACAGCCATCATCCAAATCAATGTTATATGTTAAACTTTTTTTTTTTTTTCCTGGAGCAACCTTTGCATTTCTTATCTGTCTGAATGTTGTATTCAGACATCATCAGCAAATTCTAACATATTGGTTAGTGTTTTCAAAGGTTGATTAGTGAATTTGGGTGCTTCAAACATTATTCATTTTATTGAATCAGTAAATTTGAATCAGAAACTCTTAAAACTTCCATTACTCTTCCCGTAACTCATTTGAATTATTTTGTGATTTGTAACAGTAAACATTTTCTTTGCACAAAAATGACAGTTGAATAGGCAACTTGATTTTAATTTTGTTAACAAATATTTTTATGAACTCTGATCATAATAATCATGACTTTTCTAATGAAACATAAAAATAATTATTTAAATCAGTGTTTCTCAACATGGTCCATGGACCCACTCTGAGAGAGCTGCTACCTGGCTGCTGTGGTTAGTTTACTTACCGGCTCTGCAGACATGGAGCCTCACAGCTCCCATTGCTTGCAGTTCACCATTTGCAGCCAAGGGGAACCATTAGAAAGCAGCAAACTGGGAGGTTGGAGTCCCAAGGTTTAGTCCTTTTGCTTCAACTGCTCTTTCATTACTTATACCCAGTGGACAGCTTCAACAGGTGAGACTAGGAAGAGCCACATCAGAAAATCCCATAGCTCTGTGGTTTGAACACTCACGTGGGAAGTGAGTGTTCTTCTTCCAATCCTTTCTCTCCTTCTCCCACAACCTAGCTGAGTTCCCTACTCACCAGGCTAAAAGTTTTACAAGGTGAGCAACTCTTCCTCCTTTAGCTATTTTGCGCTAAGCAAGGCAGCCTAGCTCAGTCTCCTCAAGCAAGGCATTAGGTGTCTAAGCCATTTTACTGAGTGCCAATCTGTGGATCTCTAAGGAGAGCTAGGTGACTCCCTGCAGCCTGGAGTTAGGCACCTATCTCCAAGGCTATGTCTTCACTCCAGGGAAGATTGACAATGCCATGATCAATTTTCCAGAGTTTGATTAAGCAGATCTAGTAAAGATCCATTAAATCAAACTCAGAGGACGCTCTTGTTGGTGGCTGGTATTCCTGCTCCTGGGAGCAATAAGGGAAGCTAATGAGAGCATTTGCTTCCATTGGCATCCCACTGCAGTTGCATACTTTAATCGGATCTTCCCCTTTAGTGTAATCCTGACCTAAGAGAGGGGCCGGGTTTAGCACATACCCCTATCATTGGCATTTCCCATTGGCTAGAGTACTGGCATTTGTGGATCACATTTTTAGGTGTCTGTCTTTCCCCATTCATTGGATAGGGAGCCTCGATGCCGCACTTGCTTTTGTGGATCACAGCATTTTCCTGGATTTTCTTGGAGTCTAAAAGTTAGGTGCCCTGATCTTTATCATTGCAATGCCTAAGAGCCTTTGTGGATGCCTCCCATAAAGTCCACAGAATATATAATCCGTTATGATATAATTTGAATGAATACCAACTAATTAGTTACTTAAGCCCTCATTTTTGTAACTCCATGCTGACAGTCTCTGATCAGATTTTTGCCTTTTGTTGAGTGGTTCTTCAGTTCTGCCAAAAAAAAAAAAGCAAGCCTCCATTGCTCAGATGACTACTGTATAAATGTACTGAGTGGTTCTGCTTGGGTATTGATATATGGAGATCTACCATCTCATAGAGCTGGAAGGGACCTTGAGAGGTCAAGTCCAGTCTCCTACCCTCACAGCAGGACCAAGTACATCCCTCACAGATTTGCCCCAGCTCCCTAAATGGCCCCCTCAAGGATTGAACACCCATCTCTGGGTTTAACAGGCCAATGCTCAAACCACTGAGCTATCCCTCCCCCCAATCTAGAAGTTAACTTTCAATCAATCAATAATTTGTTAAAAGTATACAACTGCCTTAGAAATTGCTCATGCCATCTCTTGGTTAGGATATAGAAGTAGAACCAGTTCTGTAATTTGCATAAAAACAAAGACAGTTATGAAAGAGAAATAACTAGTCATTTTACTCTTTATGGTAATTATGTCAAATTAAAATTCTTATTGTATAATTTTGTGTTAGATTTTTTTAGCTAAATGTGCCTACTTTGAAATCAGTCATCATAATGTAAAACACTTAAGAAAAGGTGTAGGTGTAACATCGTTACAAAGTTATTAATATTTTCTACATTTTAAAAAATGTATCCAAACATATAATTTCCTCATTTTAATTACTGAATCACACTGAACAAACATCCCATGAGCTGGGATGGTTCCAAGTTCTTTCTGAATATTTTCTTTTAATTCAGAGCCCCTTATTAAACAATATGTATGAACTTCAAATAACTTTCCATTATTAGGGGTTCTCTGATCTCATTTTAATATGATCCCTGTCTTAATCAGTCCCATAATTTCTCCCTCATTTATGTAAAAGATGGAACCAAACTAACTCTTTAACATTTCTGCCATTTCTGTAAGTGTTTCTAAACAACTGTTCTCTGTTTAGCTTTCCATAGTGGACTAATGTTTTGTATTTACCTAGTTCTACTCGGAATGTATTAGAAGTGCATCTTATGGCGAGACATTCTCCACAGTATGATGTTACCATTTTTTTATATTTTTTCTAACTTTTCTTTAAAATCACTTTGCTTAGCCTTAACTCACTCTTTATACCAGGCATTATTTAGTAATTATAAAATTTGTCCCCATCTTCTTCTGCTAGTTTTTCATGTCTTACAAATTTTCAGTATTTTTTTCCTTTCAAATTAAGTTTTCTAAGACTAAACAATTTTGCTTCTTCCATTTATATGGCACATGACAGCAATATAGGACAAATTTAGATTTTTTTTTTTTTGCCAGTGTAAAGGCAGGCCTCAGGATTCGTTGTTTGGTATCTAAAGCAACTCTGTTTATGCCTGATGCGAGAGAGCTGACTGTGGCAGATAGGAGTTGCTATATAATAATCTAAAAAACCCTCCACCACGCTTTATCACATTTCAATTATGTGTATGTACTCTAATTATTGTGAGAGACTGTAGTGTATAACTTTTATTTAGAATGGTGGAATGAATTATATGACTTTATTGCTTCAAATCAGTGGGGACCATGTGAAGAACAAACAGAAAAGCAACACAATGACCCTAAATAAGCAGAGACCCTAAACAAACGCTTATAGGGCAATTACTGGGCAATGACCTTCTTCCAAGCTCCAGCCCAAAGTAACATAGTTGTGTTGGCAATGGAGAGAACTAACAGATCAAAAGGACACAAACAGTTTACAGTGATTTTGTGGGTAATCACGCGTGAGTGAGCAACTGCTTTTAAAGTACATTCTACCCAAAGTAAGGCCAGTGAACTGGTTTGTGAGTTATGAGGAAAGATAATACCACCTGGACCCAAAGGTCTCAGAGGACCCAAAGGAAGCATATACTTATCAGGATCCTCATGTGGAAGATGAATCAACACCTTGTAAGCTAAACATGTGAATTGTCTCCTTATTGTTTTAAGATCTGCTTTCTCTGAAATGCTTTTGTTTTAAATAGATAAAGCATTGCTTTGAGAAGGCTGTCATAGCTCCTGGAGGGAAATGAACTGCAGATACTGACCCCAACCAGGCCTGCTGAGAAAAGTATGGCAGACAGCAGCCCAGGGCCTAATCTGAGAGTGGGAGAAACTGTATAATTCTACACCGAGAGGGAGAGAGGTGAGAGTGGTGGATTTAGCTCATATCTGTGACACTATAATTCCAGGACCAACTCAGAGCATGTTGGGGCTGCTGTCAATTGCAACAGATTCTAATGGGCTGCTCTGAGAGTCAGGGATAGCTGGAACATAGATTTGCTCTGGCCATTCCCCCTTCTCCTTAGACACACCCTCTACTTCAACAATTGTCAGGAAGCAGTGTGGAACTGACTCTGTGCTAATGGATGTGTCCACTATGCAACAGGTTTACCCAAAAGGAGATGAGACTCTAGCCCTAAGGGTTTCATATTACATATTTCATAGAGGAATCATCTCCTCATGTGTCATGTTGTGGCGGATTATTTTGATTCAATTGTTTATTTGTAAGAAATTTGTATTTGATTAATTTATATTGTTTCATGGCCCCTGATATCACAGTCTATAAAGTTGGATTAGCCTGATTAATTCTGCATTAATGAGAGGAATTTATGCAGAATTATAGTTGACAACTGAAGTCCCGGCAGTGATGATAAATGTTTAATTACAGTATCTCTCTTGATATACCAACAGTTCAAAGTCAGCTTTTGTTTCATGTGTATGTGATATTTCATTAGGTGGACTGTTCACATGCTATATCCTGAGCCAAATTAAAGAGAGACATCACTCTAGTGCTTTGGTGACGTTCTGAGGACCTAACAGCACAATCCAAGTATTATATCCTTCTGGGCTTTTTTGTACTTTTATCCATTTTGATCATTTTCATTCCAGCCTGCTTAATTCCCAGACACATGAGAGTGAGGGAGCGAAAGTGTGTGTAAATATTGACCCCCTTCTCCATGCTCCATTGTTCACCTACGTATTACATTTATTCAGCCGTATTTATTATTTTATGATGCTACAATATGACCTAGTTGATAGGACACAAAGCCTCAACAAATCTGGGTTCTTCTGCCACTGACATATTACATGTCATTGGGCAGGTCTGGGGTGTGTATTTCCCCTCCCACTCTTTTTCTTATCTATTTATATTGTAAATTCTTCAGGTCAGGAGATGGAAATATCTAGTAACTAGTACAAGAGGCTGATATAAGTAATAATGACAGAATATCTTTATGACCAGCCTTTACAATAGCTGCACGAGATGTGACATAGAATACTGAGCAAATCTAGAAACCAGAATGGCTGAGTGAAATGTTGTGTAGCCTTGATTTAGTATAAAGAAAGAGATTTTCAGTTGAGTTATTTCATAAACTGGGATCATCAAGAGGAGGAAAGAATCCAATTTGATTGTCAGAGCTCAGGCTGTTAGCAGGCCAGGCAGTTGAAGACAAAATCATATTACTTGTAAACTGAGCACATATGATACAAGAACTATTGAAAGAAGACAAACATAGAGCCCCTTGATGCCATTTTTACAGTGCAAATGTTCAGAGTTCAAGAGCACTTAAATCTCCCTATTTCAGTTTCCCTGGGTGTTAAATGGGGCTCAGAATAATTACTTCCCAAACTCACAGGGATGTTGTGAGAATTAATTAGTTAACATTTGTATGAGCTTCCAAAATGCAGAGCGCTATACAAGTGTTAATTAGTTTGATTATTATTAGCTGAATGTTACTTACACTGTTAGGAAACCCATACCTTAAAAATCCAGTGTATTTGTTGAGTTTTATGCTGTATCTCAGTTGATGTATTGAAAATTCCTCTTATGCAAGAAACAGTGAAAGAAATAAAGGTGTATATTATGTAGCTCAATATATCTGCTGCCCAAGAGTGCCATTTTCATCTTGTAAACATTAACAAAATACGGCTGTAGTGTGTTTTAATTCTCAGAGCAGCGATGCAAACCATTTTACCACCTACACGTTCTGGACTCTGGATCTTTAATTACAAGGAAAATGTAAAAGTACATAAAAAGATGGCCTTTGAGTGAGAGGTAGCGTCAGACCAAATAAGGAAGTGCTCTATAATCAGACTCTCAAATATGGATTTAATTAAGCAATAAGCCATAATTGGCAGTGAATCTTTCTACTACTGTGCCTCATGTGGCATGTGTTTATAAGGCTTGCAGCTAAAGGCAGAATTATTTTACCTACCCAGGAAATAGAGTAGTCCCCTAGAAGTGCATTTCCTAGAATAGTTTTCCAGTGCTCTAGGAAATTAAATTAATTTACTACTGCTAATAATGAGAACAGATAAATACTTACTATTGATAAGTAGTTCAAAGGTGTAAGAGGAATTATCAGTGTTAAATAAGAAGTATGATTTGGAGTAATGGGCAAAACTGAGCCAGAAACATTTGGGCTGACTTTCAAGAGAAATTAAATAAAATACCGAAAAATTGTCTCACAAAGGAAATTGTGGAATTGAAAACATGATCCTGCATCCATTCAATTTGCTGGGAATTCTCTGTTAAATTTAGTGGCAGCAAGATTTAGCTCTAGGACTTATAAAACAAGACTGGACAGATGTTCTGAAAAGCATCCTATTGGGAAAGTCCCTACATTGGAAGGGAAAATTTAACAGATCTTTTCTCCTCTCTAATTTCTAGGCTTCTGTGCGTATATATCCTGATTCAGAACTTAGTTATCTGAGTAGTCTCTTTCACTTCAGTGGAAATATTCACATGTTTAGGATGTGCTTAGACACCTTACTGATTCATGCCCTTACTGACTTTGATGGATATGGGAATTTCACTGATAGCTAGCTAGAAAAGTTCCTTAGTGTTCAAACCGCTAAACTCATGATATCATGTTTAGTCAACTACTATATGATGAAAGGTAATTTAAGGGGTATTTTTACTGAAGATTTTTAGTGTGTAGTTAATACGAATTTATTACTGTACAAATTTGACACCTGGCTTACCCTTTCTGCAGACTGCCTCTCTATATTTCCTAAATTGTCCCAGCAATCCTGATGTCACTGATGACCATTGCCCATCAACAGTTACTGATCTGCCCCTTCATGGGGAGAAAATAGGAAAAAAATGGAATCTGTGATTTCTGTGAGTCTCATCTACCAGTCATGCAAAGCTCAAGTACTTTATAATCTAGAATATACTACAATGCAGCAAGTGTGGCTGGTAGATATCACCCAGCATTATCACTGTAAGGTAAGCTCTAGTTTCTTCTCAGGAAGGGGGTGTAAATAACAGCATTTATGGAGCAAGAGTTGAAGAGAAAAAATGAATCTGAGGCACTTGTGGGGAGGAAAACTGGCAGGTAAGAGAATGGGGTGCGGGATGAGGATCTTCAGACAAACATAAGCACCATCATTGGACTCTGGTGTCATTTTGAGAGACATTATTTATTTTATTACAAAAAATGCCAAAGGGGATAAATTTCATATCCTCTTCCTTTTATAAAGTCATAAATAGAGAAGTTCACACGAAAGCAATGCATTCTCCATGTTTACATTTCTTTCATGAATGCTTCTATTAGTGTTCCTCATTTGGGGTTTTTGTCACACACTGCATCCCACATTTGGGCCTTGATAGGTTGAGAGATTGAGCAACATCCCAATCTTCTCATTCCCCTATACTCTGTGTCATGAACCATGTCCCATTCTTCCCCTCCATTCATTGCCTGGCAGATTTAACCAATGTGCTGCTTTTCTGTGAAGCTGGAGTTGAGGTGGTGGGGAGTGAAGAACAGTCTTGTTCGATGGGAACACATTGGAGTATTGATATCAGGAGCCCAGATGCCTGGCCTATACGGTGGAAATAGGTCTCCTGTTTCCATTCCCTCCATCTGTTAGTTCAGATAAACCTGCTGACCTCTTTTTAATTTTCTCCTTATGGCTCTACTGTTAAGAGAGAACCTATACTGTTTCTCTTTACTCAAGTCAGGAGGAGGAGGAGAGGGCTCCAAATGCTATGTCAAGAGGAGGAATGAAATATGTTCTCCTTATCATAATTGCTCTTTGGGCTATTCTGTCATTCCCCTTTATGACCCACTTGCTTGGTCTACAGCTTCACAATAAATCTTTTTTTTTTCCTTTACGAGGAAAAGACTATGATGAAGTAGTTTCTTCACCAATATAAATAAAAAGTGACCTCCACGCTGTGCTATAAATCCATTTAAAATGGAACAAATCTATTTTGCAAGCTCAGTTTCTTGAAGAAATGTGGTGCAGTTACACACAAGTTCATATGGGAATTATTTGCAGGGAAATGTATGCTTTCAAATGCAGTTCTTAGTTATCCAAGGTTGCAATATTTGATTTAATTGAACATTTTTTCTGGGGTAAAGCTGCACTTTTTGGAATGGGAATTTTTCATTCTTCTATTCCAAACCAGGAAACTCACAGTAAGAAAGAAGCACTTGGTAAGATTTTCTGTAGTGTCAGGTGTGAAATTGCACAGCTTTTTCCCATGTAGTTATAAAAAATGCATATATTTCCCCATACAATTGCATACACAAAATGTCCTTGGTATGTCTTATTTTTAAAAATAATCTGTTTCATTATTTATCCCACCAGTCCAATAAGTCTGAAATGACTGCACAATTTATAGGGAGCCCATGTAGGAGCAGTGGGGAACATTGTACTCTGTGAGAAACATGTAGTAAGAGTATAGGAATTAGATCAGAACAGTGGTCTATCTAATTCAGGATCTTACATCTGACAATGGCTAGTAGAAAATGCTTCCAAAGAGAGGAGTAAAAAATCTCCAGTGGGCAATTATGAAGTCCACCTGACTATAGAAATATCATTTAAGAGTTGTATACTCATGACTTCCCTACTCTAATTGAATTACAAATTTCATGAGAAAAGTATTCATTTTGATGCAATTTCCAAATGGAATCCTAGTAAAATTAATTTGAAGTTAATTTTTAGGTTTTACATTCTTTAACACTGATATATTTTTATCTTTCTCTTTTATTTTGCTTGGTTAATAGTTGAAGATTCAAGAGGTATTGAAAATTCGCATTGTGACACTCATTTTTTTCTTTGCCCTCAACAACTGCATGAGGATGCACCCTTTCCACCACTCTTCTTCATTCTTTTGGGTTTTTTTCTTCTTCTCTTCCTTTGTTGCCCCCAGAAGTGGAGCGTGTCACCTCTAAATTCCAAGCGTAGGAAGTCTGGAGTATAAAAGTTGATCATAGATGGAACACTTCCATGTGACAGTCCAGTAATGCAGTTGGCTGAACTGATCTTTTTCTGTAACTATTATGGTTTAAACATACCAACATTTTTCCAAAGTAATTTTATTACGAAGTTGCAAACTACAGTTTTGCACCGGTATATAAAATCCATATGTGCTAACTGATTTTGTGTTAGTGGCTAAAATTTGTTACAAACGAGCTCTCATCCTTACAGATTTGTATTATATTAAGCCTTAGGTGTAAGAAAATAGTATCAGCAGGAAGGAATTAAATTAAAACAAAAGATGGACTAACACAGTGCTTTCCTCTGTTTTGGAAAATCTATTACAGTATTCCGAGAGAATGGTAGTTGCCAGTCCTGAAACTGCAGTGAGGTAATCTGATTCTACTCTGCGAAATCAATTAAAATCGAGAGAAATCTCCATTAAGTTAATAGAGTTGTGCTAATATAAAACTGGGACAAGTGGAATAAGAATAAGGCACTCATATTTTACACCAATTTAACAGAAACAGTACTCGTGTCACAGGGTCAGATAATTTGGATGTATTAGAACTAAAATTGTAAATAAGAATCTCAACATTCATTAAACATTTAAAAAGTAGATTTCTAGACCTTCTCCTTGTGAAGGGAGTTTTGAAAGGGTAGATTGATATGCCCTCATGCAAAATAGTTTACAGAGTTCTGCACATCTATGGAATGCTAAATCAGTGTTAGCTATACAGGTTTCATGTAGGCCCATTTCCTGACCAGTTTACATCAGTCACTTAATTTGTCACCAACCTGATACCAAGGAATCTTATAGACATTGAACAGATGTGTAAACTAAGAGCTCTGAATTCAGCTAAAAGGAGTCTGTAATAAGGGAATGCAACTGTTTTGTTCAATTCATTGTCATCGAGTTGGTGACAAATTAAGTGCTTGGTGAGAGTGCCAAAAAAGATAGAAAAAGCAGAAAAAGCAACTGAAAGGAAGGTGCTGTCCTTCTTGTCATTTACAAGTATTGGATCATACCCAAAGTACCAGGGCAAATTGTATGCTGGTGTATTTCATGCCTACTTGGTATGGCACTCTGTCCCCCCTCTAGTGTTAGCTAGACCAGCTAGCAATTGCTGATGAGTCTACTACAGCCTTAGATAAGAGAAGTCTATCTTTTAACTCAGGCAGTAAAGAGTCATGCTTTATGCTCAAAAGCTCACACAGGTTGTGTCAGGGTCTCATAAGCACCCACAACTGTAGACTTCAGTGCACATTGCAACTGTTTACATCAGGACTGAATATTGACCCCCCAAACACAGTATTTTGCACACCTAATTAATACCATTTTCCTCCATTCTCTGTAAAACATAGTCAGGTGTGCTGGGAACTACAATAATTTGTCCGTGCAGTGTGAAAGGATGGCTTGATGAGAGCTCTGCTATATGGGCAGACCAGGCCTTAACAATTGCACCAAAATTGTTTTTGCTACTGACCACAGATTATCTGCTAATGCAACCCATTTTTCTCTATCCTTATCAATGCACTTTGCATAAGATCATTCTAAATCATTTATGGAGGGTTAGTAAGACCATTTTGTGGGAAGGACCCCAAACTCATTTAACTAATTTTCATGTGTTCCCTAGATCTACCCCAAGCTTGTTGCAAAAATGGGACCCTTACTATCTGTTCTTTTCAACTCTGTAAACTATTTTGCATCAGGGTACATCAATCTACATTTTCAATGCTCCCTTAAAGGAGCTCCCTTTATCAATTCACCACAAATAAGTACTCTAGAGCAATCTCTTTCATGAAAGATGAACTTACAAATGTACAATTATGTACAAAATACGCCATTCAAAAATAAAACAATGTAAAACCTTAGAGCTTAAAAGTCCACTCAGTCTTACTTCTTGTTCAGCCAATCACTCAGGCCTGGTCTACACTACATGGGAAGATCAACATAAGATATGCAATTCCAGCTACATAGGTTACATAACTAGAGTCGACGTATCTTACATCACATTTCTACACCGCCCACACAACAGGAGGCCTTACTCCTCATGAGGAGCAGGAGTACTGGTGCCAAGTGGGGTGCCCTTTGAGTTCGATCTAGTGAATCTATAGTACACCCACTAAATCAAACCCTGGAAGATCGACCATGGAAGCATCAATCTTCCAAGTAGTGTAGACATGCCCTCCGACAAACTAAGTTGTTTACAATGTCACCTGAAAGTGAGAACAGTCATTCACATGGCACTGTTGAGGCTGGCGTTGCAATATATTTATGTACCAGATGTGCTAAAGATTCATGTCTCTTTATACTTCTACCATCATTCCAGTGTACATGTCTTTATGCTGATGACAAGTTCTGCTTGATAATGATCCAAAGCCACGCACAGGAAAAACATGTTCATTTTCAACATCTTAGTCAGATGCCATTAGCTGAAGGTTGATTTTAATTTTAGGTGGTTCCGGTTCTGTAGTTTCCACAATGAAGTGTTGCTCTAAAAAACTTTGGAGAGCATTCTGTATTCCTCATCCCTCTCAGATTTTGGAAAAACTTAAAAAACAAAAACTGGTCTGGTAGCACTTTATAGACTAACAAAACATATAGATGGTATCATGAGCTTTAATGGGCACAGCCCACTTCTTCAGATGACCAGAGAATTTTGGGTCAAATGCCATAGCTATTTTTAGAAATCTCATATTGGTACTATCTTTGCATTTTGTCAAATCTGCCTTGAATGTGTTCTTAAAATGAAGGTGTGCTGGGTCATCATCCAAGACTTCTCTAACATGAAATATATGGCAGAACATGGGTAAAACAGAGCAGAAGACATACATTTCTCTCCCAAGGAGTTTAGTCTCAAATCTAATTAGCTCATTTTTTTTTAATGAGCATCATCTTCATAGAAGCATGTCCTCTTGAATAGTGTCCAAAGCATGAAGGGGGATACAAATGTTTAGCATATCTGGCATGTGCCAGTTACAAAAGTGCCATGTGACTGCCTTTTCACACTTTCTGGTGACATTGTAAATAAGAAGCAGGCAGCAGTATCTCCCATCAATGTAAACAAACTTGTTTGTCTTAGCGATTGGCAGAAGAAGAAGTAGAACTGAATGGACTTGTAGAGTTTTATAGTGTTTTCTTTTTGATTGCAGCTATGTAACCCAAAAAAATCTACATTTGTAACTTATTCACTTTCACATTAAAGGGACTGCAATTTATGAGGTAAATTGAAAAATATTTCTGTGAATATGTTTGTAATAAATCATAATATAAAGTAAGCACTATACATTTTGTATTCAGTGTTGCAATTATAATCAATATTAAAAATATAAAAAAATAAAAAGAAATCACATGGTATTCTATTGGTATAAATGCAATTAACCATGATTAATTTTGAGTTAACTCTGTAAGTTAACTGTGATTAATTGACAGCTGTAGTTTCAACTTAACACTGAAAACCAAAACATTTGCAGTTCAGTCATAGATCCAAATTTGAAAAAGAAAAGGTCTTCAACTCCTTTTCTTAGTGAAGGAAAATAGTTCAAATCATTTTGGTTCCTGTCACTCTTCTGTTTGATCAGAACTCAGAGTTAATTAAGTTTTCCCCAGTATATTGTATCTTTAGAAATATCTCCTATAATTTCTGAAGTTCAGTGAAACAATATTTCTGCAGCTGAGTAAATACTTCTCCCTCAGGAAGCTTGACTGTTTTCCTCTAGACATACATCACACTTATGCAAATTAACATAACGGCTTAGATATGCATTCTCCATCCTTTCCAGACAACAATCAGATCCTCTAAACCAACTCATCCACTTTTACTGTACACAGGGGGACCTGATTCTCCACTCTCTTACACTGGTAATACACCTGTGTAATTCCATTGAAGTGAATAGAGCATAAAACATAACCCAGCATAAAAACAATGAATCAGAATGCAGAAATAAGACCATGGCTGGTTGAAACAAATATGACACCTGCTGCAAAGCCAGATGCAAATTCCAAAATTCAGCATTCAACTTTCCTCATTCCCATTCTGTTGTCTGTCTGTCACCTGTGGGGTTCAGTCACCTGTGGGGAATGGGTATGGCTCATCTGTTTTGAATGTATAAAAGAGTTAGGGGGAGTAAGAGGATTTCCTATTGAAATGAAGGATCGGGGGAGCCTCTGATTTATCTCATACAGGACTGTGATAAAAAGGGAACATTGTTATTTCCTCATAATTTGTTCTAGTACTCACGTTATCACTAGTGAGTTCTGGGACAGCTCATAGCTCCCCCTCATGTGACATTAGGAGCTCTCTGCAGTTGAGGGCTTGGCAGAATTTGCTTTGATCCTACCTGTGTCACCACTTGTAGTTATTTAAAAGTGGTCCCCAAAGAGCTCCTAAGAGCAATAGTTGCCATCTTGTTTTTCATGCAACAAAGAGGATCTCAAGAAAATGAAATGCCACATTTTACTTTTGTGGAGAGTCCTTCATTACAAAGTATAAATTATTTCCATAGCCCCACTAATATTTCCTTTGATATTGTTATATATATATTGTTTGATATTCATTCATGCCTTCTGACGCCTTTATGCTTGCAGAATGTTTGCTATTTTTCTGTTTAATTTTGAATAGACGTTGTTAATTTTATTTACTGTTTGCTCCGTGTTGTGTGTTACATGGACATCTGAAGAAGTGGGTTGTGCCAACGAAAGCTCATGATACCATCTAACATGTTTTGTTAGTCTTTAAGGTGCTACTAGACTATTCGTTGTTTTTTAGTTTTTCCTGTTACAGACTAACTTGGCTACCCCTCTGAAGCTTATAGATATTGAAGTTAAACCCTAAAAGAGAGCACTTCTCTTTTCTTGCATCTGGACCTCTTGTGTTCTTCTCTTGTTAGTGGAACTCCTCTAATGGTTAACATATGAAAGAATTCTAAATCCTGTTGTCCAAATGAATACTAGTATGGGCAGCTTTGTATGATTGTTAAACCTGCACCAGTCCTCCCAGCGTATATTAGGCACAGGGATTTCAAGCATGCCTTGCCAGGTTATATAGGCTATTGTAATTCTGTGGTCCATACGTTCTACGTAAAAATAGACAAAGACGATCCTTGATTTATATCTAGAATGTAGGCTCTGACTAATTTTGAGAGGGTGAATGGGGGATGGGATGCTTCTCAAGGGGCACCCTGGGTTGTGAGGCACCTCGTTGCCAGCTGTCTTTAGTACGAGGAAGCCTTATCTGGGACTGCTTTGAGGTCAGCTTTCTGACTAGACCGGTCACTAGCAACACAAGCAGTCTTCGTTTAGCCTACACAGGCTCCACTGTCCATCTGCAGATCAGTGACCAGACCAGCCACCTGGAGTGTCCAGCCCCTGTTCCACTGAATATTCACAAATATTACAGATCTGCTTTCCTTATATACAGCAATTTGCCATTTTTTGCTCCAGTTCAACTCATTGCGCTTAGATTTGATGATAGTAAAAATAAGTAAAAGTTTATGTATCAGAGAACAGAAATTCAAGAAGAAAAATGTAGAATTGAGGGAAACAAGTGGTTAAATACAAAATAAAAACTCATGACATACTGTCTAGAGTCCAAAGCGGGGGGCAATAATCTTCATAGGGGGGCCGCATCATGAATTTTGGTACATGGTCAGAGGCCACTTTTGGGCTCCTCAGAATGGGCGGGGCCTCGGGCCAAACAGCTAAGGCTGGAGGCTAAGAGAGAGAGAAAGAGAATGTATGAGTATGAAAGAGAGACACTCTGTGTGTGTGACAGACTTTGTGACATCGAGTGTGTGTGGCACAGAGATTGGAAGAATGTGTGGGGCAGTATGTGTGTGTGAGATAGTGAGTGTGTGTATGTGGGTGTGTGGCAGTGCTGGGTAAGTTTCTGAGAGAAACCACGTACTGTCTCTTTAAGAAGGGGAAAGCAGTCCTGCTATATTGTTGCCTTTCTCCCCCACTCAGCAGATATAGGTTATGGGGTGAAGTGTGTGTGTATGTGCGTGTGTGTGAGAGAGAGAGCTAGAGAGAGACAGCGAGAGCATGAGAACTGAAATCTTACAAACAATGCACTGTCTTTTAAGACAGGCACTTCTCTGAGTCACTTAGCATCCAGATTGGAGCAGTTCTGCTGTGTGTCTCGCTCTCCCAGCCCCCTACTCTGCAGAGATGGGGGAAAAGGGCAGGGGGACACCCTGACTTCAGCACTCATCTCTCCCCTCCCCTCTGCAAAGTTAGCAGGAGAATCCTGGGAGCAGCTCAGCTTTAGGATAGAGCAAGGTGGAGGGAGGGGTAGCTGAACACGCTCTGCTAATCTGCTGGGCGGGCTGGAGAGAAATGCTTGGTGGGCCTGATCTGACCCCCAGGCCTGGGTTTGCCCCCCCGGTCTAAAGTTAAGTACAGAGCATCCCTGCTATAAGTCGCCCCAGTGTACATCTGTTCCACACTAAAATCATTGAATCTTCTAGGACCTGATGTGTAATAAGTCTTCCCATTCCCCGCTCTTAAGTCATGCAGAAAAACACCAATTTGTGCAAATGGAAGTCAGCTGCGGGGAAAAATGTCCCTACTTTAAGTTGTTTCTCTATAAGTCCAAGTTTTTTGGAATGTATCTTGGACTTAAAGTGAGGACAGCCTGTAACAAGACATTTTCCTATCTCATAAAAGATTGCTTACCCAAAGTTTCACTATCAGGATTGAACAGCCAAACTTGCTGTGATCCTCAGTTCATAGGAGAAGCCAGAGATCTGTTTCTGCAATTAGCACACATATTACAGCAACTGTTGGCTGTACGACTGCTAAGCAACAGTGATAGTAATGTAAACAGGGATCATGTATTTTTATCATCCTCAGGAAATCTAGTCAAAATCCTGATTCTTATCTCTAATAGTGGCTTAGAACAGTCGCATATAAGCTTTTGTTGGCTGCTACTGTAATATGGGTGTTAATTTTTCTAGTGTAGCTGCACAATTAAGCCTGGAGACTGAACGGAAGCATGAACAGCAGGCCTCCTCACTCTGTAGCAGACATGCGGATCAGCAGAAGCCATCCAGCAGTGCTCTTCAGCTGGAATGCACTGCTGATGCTTGAACGAAAACTTCTAATTTTTTGCTGCTCAGAGCTCATGAAGTGCATAGACCTCTTTAGCCAGAAGCTACTAGTCTGGCTCCTACTGAAATTTTAAGCTACTTTCTAGCCAACTAGTTTCCTATACCAGTAGATGTTTGCAAACTTAGAGACTGTTGCAAACTTCTAAGAACTCCATCAGGGCATAGTAGAGCTCAATGATCTTTTGAAGTTTTTAATCTTCATTGACCTAGGCGAATTTGCTGGAGGAGATTAAATGCTCGAATATGCCTTTGGTTAAATTTAAAACCTCTGCGGGACCTTTAGAGTTTAATCAGTCAAATGGGATGTTTTAATTTTACTATTCAGATATTTTTGATGATTCTATTCATTTTCTAATTTAATTCAATGAAATTCTCAATTTTTTTCAAAACTAGGATGAGGAAGGAAACCAAGAAGTTATATTCAATTTGACATAGTGTTCAATAATGTACAAATACATGTGCACATAAATAGTCACAATGAATCCCTTTGCCAGTTGAGCACAGGGCTACTCATGTGCATAACCATTACTTGTGCATGGAAGTATTTGAAGGATTGATGCCTAAATATGTGTCTCTCTCTTTAGCTGTATATGATATTCTAGATGATTTATCTGGCATTGCTCGGGTCCTTACGTCAAATAAGTTTTGTTTTTCTTCATTTAAATCATTGTTCTAGGGTGAGGCTGGGGATGAGGGGCTTAGTATGCAGGCAGCCCTAGGGAGAGAGGACAACTCCAACCGTCTCTCTCAGTGCAGTAGCTTGAGGCCAGGTGAGAACCACCTGTCCCTGGATGCTCCAGTTGCAGGGGCACAGCTGGGAGAGAGGTGCATGTCCCTCGGCTCGAGGACAGACAGACAGGCAGGCAAACAGACACACAGACAAACTCTCTGAAATATATAGTATATAGCTGTCCTTTTTTCCACCCCTGCCCCCTGCTGACCCAGTGAGGTTATAGCTATCCCAGTTTCCCATCTCTGGCCCCTCACTGCTCCCCTGTGGTCATTTTATAATATGACTCCCTCCTACTGGACTCTTCCCTTTCCGTTTTATGAGAACCAGTCGAATTCTAGGCACATCCCATTGTCTTGGCATAACCAAACCCTGACCTTACTATAAGTTATGATAAGAGGAAGCTGCATATCAAATTTGGTGGTCCTAGCTCTTAACCATTTAGAAAGATTTCTTTAAGAAACTGACTCACAGATGAATAGACAGACACACACACATTTCTAAAATATATGGTAAGATGAACAGGGCTTGAAATGAAGAAAGTAATTTGTGGGTTTCCGGCCCTTCCCCCTCCCCCAGTTTCTTTATTTCTGTGCAATTCCCAAAATGAATTATGGCTGAAGTCATGTCCATTGAAAGAGAAAAAGGATTTAGTACCTTCATTTGCCCTCCTAGGAGTCCATTCTTACGTAAGATTTATAATGATGTTGCACATTAAAATGGAGGGGCATGGAGATACCTTGGGATGTAATTCCTTTTATAGTTGAATGCTTTTGATTAATTTCAAAGGCAGCTTTAACTGTTACAAATAGTTTTTGGCTTTAGCAATATTTGTGTTCCATATGAAAAAGAATAGAAAGCTGGCTTGACTGTACAATGGCAGCTTTATGGCCTGCCAGACATTGTATAGATAAGTGTACTTAACAATGTAGGAGAACCCACATCTGTTAAACCCAGTGCTTACAACAAAATGGGGGAGGGGATTTGGACTTGTTAATTTACCGGACATTCCAATGAAAAGAGAGAAGAAAGTCACAGATGATAGCAAAGTTTGACTGAAAACTGGGGTGGAATTAAGAGTAAGATTATGTTGCACAGAGAAGTCCAGAGTCACTATTCATTCAGATTTCACTACTGGCTTCCAAACGGACACAAAACTGGGCATTTCTCATTGCATGTTTTGAAAATTTAAAAGTGCTGGCCAAAAGGCATTTTGGCCACAGTTCTATCTGGTATACATTGTTGATAGTATAAAGGTTGAGTGAGGCATGAAAAAAATCACAAAAACAGCAAACTTAATGTAGTAAAGGGAAGTCCAAAATATCTTGGCAGTAACCAGTTTGTCATTTATTGCCACAGATTTCTTTGCCAGCTTTTCAGATAAACTGGACAAGAATCAAATCAGTTTTAGGAAAACCCTGCTCTACCCTTTGGTTGGGCTGAACGTTTGCAGTTTGTTGAAATGTTTAATCCATATCAAGTCTACATCATGCTGTTACTCTTTGGCAGGTTTGGGTGCCTGGTGAATAGAACTTTCATGGCATCTTTCCCTAGCACAGTTACCGAATATTAATTCCATGGATTCTTTATGAGCCACATGAAGCTGTCATCTATCTAGTGTAAAGATGCAAAATCTCTTTCTCTCCTGTAAAACATGATTGATTAAATTATTACACAGCTAGAATGCCATCTACATAGTACTAAATGTGCACCGTTCAAGAAAAACAGAAGGAAATCTCTTTTTCCGCTAGAGGCAATCCTCTCTGATTCTAATATCTCCATAGCCACATTTAACTTAATTCTAAAACCTGCATGCCAGAAATAGTTCAAGAAATGTCTTATGCTACTTCCCTTGCTCAACACTGTCACAATAACATACTGGTCAATACATGGCAGCTTTACTATTTTATAGGGTGAAGAGCAAGGGGCCATAAAACATGGTTTTTGTAATATTTTTGCAAAGCTTCTCTTTTTTTTGTAAATTACTTATTTTCAGATATGTCTTTAGGATATGCAAATATGAATTAAAAGGGCCTTAATGTAGTTTTATATTTTCATCACAGTGGGTAGAATGGTTACTAATTCTTTATGCATTGAAATGAGACCAATGCATAAAAAGTTTAAAGAGAAGCTAGATAATTTCATGGAGGTTAGGTCCATAAAAAGCTATTAGCCAGGGGATAGAAATGGTGTCCCTGGCCTCTGTTTGTCAGAGGCTGGAGAAGGATGGCAGGAGACAAATTGCTTGATCATTGTCTTCGGTCCACTCTCTCTGGGGCACCTGGTGCTGGCCACTGTCGGCAGACAGGCTACTGCGCTAGATGGACCTTTGGTCTGACCCAGTACGGCCGTTCTTATGTTCTTATGACCATACGTACCTAGGATACTCTACAGTGAGAAATATAATAGGTTTCTTTTTAATATTAGAGAAACTTGTAAATCAATTTTCACCCTCAAAAGTAACAATGGTTTATCAAGCAAATAGCACAGTAAACTGTATTAGTGATTCAGTGTCACATACCGTGAATATTCAGCAAAACTTTAAATAAACAACCTTTCCCTGTTCTATTATTTCCTGCTTCTGAAGTACAGTCATGAACCAATGTATTCAGATTTGCATTAAAAACAGATGCTTTACTTCTGAGGAGATAATGTAAATCATTGTTTTTTTTTTAATTTGATGCATTATGATAGAGGCAGTTTGTCCTGATGGAATTTGAGTCAGGACTCTTTCTTTCTATACTTGACCCAGACTTGCTTTGTGACCAAGAGGAAATCAGTTTAGTCATGTGCAAAATGACCATATAATAGATGCTGTATGTTTTGATTAATGTTTGTAAGTTGGACTGTGGATTAATCACAGTTAACTCACATGATTAACAAAAAAAATCACCATTAAAAATGAATTGCAATTAATCGCAATTCATTTTAATTTTAATCACCCTGCTAAACAACTGAATACCAAGTGAAATTTATTAACTATTTTGGATGTTTTGTAATTTTTCAAATACAGGTTGGACCTCTCTGGTCCAGCATAATTGGGACTGGTAAAATTTGCCAGACCAGGGGAGGTCTCCTGCCACTGTCCCCCAAGCCCATCACCTGCTGCTGGCAGGCTGCCTCAGCAGGCAACCCAGCCTTCACTCGCTACCCCACCCCACCCCAAACCTGACTGGGTTTTTTCCCCAGCTACTGCTGTCTCCCTGGGTGGCACATTCCTGTGCAGCCGGGAACAGCCACAGGGTTGGGGCTCTGATGCCAGCCCCGTGCAACCACAGCTCTGGCCCCACTCAGCCAGAGAAAGCTGCGGGGCTCCCACCCTGTCCCTGTGCAACCCCCGCCCATCCCCACACAGATGGGGGAAGACATGGGGCTCCAGCCCCGTGTTCCTGGGGGCTGCTCAAGGGCTCTGGCTCGGGTCCCATGCTGCCCCCAGATGGGCTGCCAACTCTGATATCCCTACTGGCTAGCCCTCCTGCCCTTAGGCTCCCAGGCTTTTGGCTCCAGGAGCATCTGTGGTCTGGCACCAGACCAGAGAGTTCCAGATTTTGGAGGTCAAACCTGTATACTGGTTTCATTTACAACAAGGAATAAATGTATTGAGCTCACTTTATATTATTTTTTTTAATTATAAATATTCACACTCTAAAACTGATAAACAAAAGATACGTTATTTTTCAGTTAGTCTCCTACAAGTACTGTAGTGTGATCTCTTCATCATGAATGTTCAACTTACAAATGTAGACTTTTTTGTTATATAATAAGAAGCTTCAGGGGATAGCTGAGTTAGTCTGTACAGAAAAAAACAACAAATGGTCTGGTAGCGCTTTATAGACTAACAAAACATGTAGATGTTTTGTTAGTCTATAAAGTGCTACCAGACCATTTGTTGTTTTTTGTTATATACTGACACTCAAAAACAAAACAATATAAACTGTAGCCACCTGCAAGTCCACTCAGTTCTACTTCTTGTTCAGCAAATCACAAAGATGAACAAAAAATCTCAGCATGGTAATCATAGTAGTCTGTAACTTTAAAAACAATGAGTAGTCTTGTGGAAGCTTAGAGACTAATAAATATATATATATATAGTATCAAGAGCTTTTGTGGGCAAAGTCCACTTCATCAGATGATGAGCTGGAGAGGAATAACAGAAACCAAGTATTTTATAAAAAAAAGTTACTTGTCAATTGTAGGACCGATGCTAATGAGGTTAATGAAGTAGGATGGAAGTGTCCCATACTAGCTTTTGATGTAAAAATAAGGTGTTAAGAGCAGAGGAGACTGGTTTTATAAGGTGACATAGAATTAATGCCTTTGTTCAAGCCCAGCAGTTCCCAAATTTCAATCAGCTGTACTTTGGGGACTGGAAAGGATCATAGACTTATGTTCTTATTTGAGGGTGCAATATATGCTCCCACTCTGCTGTTTCCTACCAGTGATGTCCCAGCAAAATGACACTCCCTTCTCATATTGATAATGGATAATCCCTATTTAAAATCAGGGCTTACTTTGGCTCTGTCTATGGGCTTACTTCGGCTCTCAGAAAAGTCCCACTTGTATTCCACTATATTATGTTCCCATGAAAAAGACTGATATAGTTAAAGTTGTAAAAATGTAATAAGAAAAGCCAAAAAAGTTTTTGTAGAACAGCTAGCCAAAAACTCAAAAAGTAATAGCAAAATGTTTTTTAAGTACATTAGAAGCAGGAAGCCTGCTAAAAAACTAGTGGGGCTCCTGGATGATAGAGATACAAAAGGAGCAGTCAAGAACTAAAAAGCCATTGCGAAGAGACTAAATCATGTCTTTGCTTCAGTCTTCATGGCTGAGGATGTTAGGGAGATTCCCAAACCTGCACCATCCTTTGTGGGTGATGAATCTGAGGAACTGTCCTGGATTGAAGTGTCATTAGAGGAGGTTTTGGAACAAATTGAAAAACTTAACAGTAACAAATCACCGGGACCGGATGGCATTCACCCAAGGGTTCTGAAAGAACTCAAATGTGAAATTGCTGAACTATTAACTGTGGTTTGTAACCTATCGTTTAAATCAGCTTCTGTACCCAAGGACTGGAAGATAGCTAACATAACGCCAATATTTAAAAAGGGCTCTAGAGGCGACCCTGGCAATTACAGACCGGTAAGTCTAATGTCAGTACCGGTCAAATTAGTTGAAACAATAGTAAAGAATAAAATTGTCAGACACGTAGAAGAACATAATTTGTTGTGCAAAAGTCAACATGGTTTCTGTAAAGGGAAATCATGTCTTACTAATCTATTAGGGTATGTCTACACTGTCACCCTAGTTCGAACTAGGTGGCTAATGTATCGAACTTGCAAATGAAGCCTGGGATTAAATATCCCGGCTTTATTTCAGCCTGGCATCGCCATTTTAAATGCTCGGTAGTTGGACTCCTGCAGCAGCTACACGCACGGCTAGGTAGTTCGAACTAAAGCCTAATTCGGACTACCGCTACTCCTCATTGCAGGAGGAGTAATGGTAGTCCGAATTAGGGGCTTTAGTTCAAACTGCCTAGCCCTTGCCGCGTAGCCGCGGCAGGAGTCCGAACTACCGGCATTTAAAAATGGCGACGCTGAACATGCAAATAAAGCCCGGATATTTTAATCCCAAGCTTCATTTGCAAGTTCAAATGCCTACATTAGCCACCCTAGTTCGAACTAGGGTGGCTAGTGTAGACATACCCTTAGAGTTCTTTTCAGGGGTTAACAAACATGCGGACAAGGGGGATCCAGTAGATATAGTATACTTAGATTTCCAGAAAGCCTTTGACAAGGTCCCTCACCAAAGGCTCTTGTGTAAATTAGGTTGCCATGGGATAAGAAGGAAGATCCTTTCATGCATTGAGAACTGGTTAAAGGACAGGAAACAAAGGATAGGAATAAATGGTAAATTTTCAGAATGGAGAGGGGTAACTAGTGGTGTTCCCCAACGGTCTGTCCTAGGACCAATCCTATTCAACTTATTCATAAATGATCTAGAGAAAGGGGTAAGCAGTGAGGTGGCAAAGTTTGCGGACGATACTAAACTGTTCAAGATAGTCAAGACCAAAGCAGACTGTGAAGAACTTCAAAAAGATCTCACCAAACTAAGTGATTGGGCAACAAAATGGCAAATGAAATGTAATGTGGATAAGTGTAAAGTAATGCACATTGGAAAAAAATAACCTCAGCTATACATAAAATATGATGGGGGCTAATTTAGCTACAACTAATCAGGAAAGAGATATTGGAGTTATCGTGGATAGTTCTCTGAAAACGTTCACGCAGTGTGCAGCGGCAGTCAAAAAAGCAAATAGGATGCTAGGAATTATTTTAAAAGGGATAGAAAATAAGACGAAGAATATCTTGCTGCCTTTATATAAAACTATGGTACACCCACATCTTGAATACTGCGTACAGATGTGGTCTCCTCACCTCAAAAAAGATATGTTGGCATTAGAAAAGGTTCAGAAAACAGCAACTAAAATGATTAGGGGTTTGGAACGGGTCCCATATGAGGAGAGGCTAAGGAGACTGGGACTTTTCAGATTAGAAAAGAGGAGACTGAGGGGGGATATGATAGAGGTATATAAAATCATGAGTGGTGTAGAGAGGGTGAATAAAGAAAAGTTATTTACTTGTTCCCATAATGTAAGAACTAGAGGACACCAAATGAAATTAATGGGTAGCAGGTTTAAAACTAATAAAAGAAAGTTCTTCTTCATACAGCGCACAGTCAACCTGTGGAACTCCTTGCCAGAGGAGGCTGTGAAGACTAGGACTATAACAGAGTTTAAAAAAGAGCTAGATAAATTCATGGAGGTTAGGTCCATAAAAGGCTATTAGCCAGGGGGTAAGGAATGGTGTCCCTAGCCTCTGTTTGTCAAAGGCTGGAGAGGGATGGCAGGAGACAAATCGCTTGATCATTGTCTTCGGTCCACCCCTTCTGGGGCACCTGGCATTGGCCACTGTCAGCAGACAGGATACTGGGCTAGATGGACCTTTGGTCTGATCCAGTATGGCCATTCTTATGTTCTTAGATTTCTGTTGAGCCGTATATCCGGTCACCCATATCTTTACTGAATTTATCCAGGATTGATTTTCACCGAAAAAGATTTTTCCCTCAAAATTATAAGTCCTTTATAAATGAAATCCTTACGCTATTTGGTAAATAGATCTAGCACTAAAACAGGTGGGGGTAGAAAGCACAAATTGATCTAGGAAATAGCCCTCCATGGGAAGTATTTTTTGAGTGTTCAGCTGAAACCAAATTTTGTTTGACCAAGTCATGACTCAGAATTAAACTCTGCTCTTCAGATATTCAGCACATTTACACATGCCTAATTTACTTGCACAGTGAATGAACCAGGGGTCTGTATTCAATATATTCTGCCTGATCAGATCTGGACAATGATCCTAATTCTCATAACATGCCATACATCCAAATGATAAAAACAGTGGACTGGGAAATTGTGAAGAAGAGCAATTAGGAGATCTGGATGGGAACCAGATATTCTATTTCATGGAAAGTTCTGTGATTTTGAAATTTTTCTATTCCAAAACCAAAAAAGGAACAAAGCAAAAACAAACCAAAAAAGAGACTTTCCACAAAATAAGATAAAACAGAAACAAAATATTTTGGGACAGTTGAAATGTTTTGTTCTCATTATGACATTTACATATATATGTGTGTGTGTTAGCATGTGTAGAAAATGTTTATAGACAGTCATTTTGAAACAAAATTGAATTGACACTTTCCTTTCTAAAATGGAAATTTAATTCTTTGTCTTTTGACTTTTTTAACATTGAAATATTGCTGTGAAATATTTCATTTTTAATGAATATGCCTTTTCAGATGGAAAAATATTCTGTTGAAAAACTGTGGGCCAGCTCTAGTGATTAAGCCTGGGGCTGGAAGAAGAGTGTAATAATATCCAATGAGCTGAGCATTGTTGTCCAAGAGGGAAATGCAGTTCAATTGCCTTCTATATCAAATGTGATTAATTGGTCTCAATCCCTTAAACTATTGTCACCCTCTGTAATGATGAGAGTCGAGAGCATAACTCTTCTTAATGAATTTAGAATGAATATCCACTAGTTTTCAGAGGTGCAAATGGTCAATTTTATGTAAAGAAGTTTCAAGTACATTTGGGGCTAAATTTTCAAAACTTATATGTGCCAGATATATGTATAAAACCCTATGCACAAACAATGCCACATAAAATGGAATTTGGTTTTGAACTAGGTAAGTACAAATAATGAGCAGAGCTACAATTACAGTAAAGCCTCAATGTTTTAACACTAGAATTACAAACTGACCTGTTGACCAACACACCTCATTTTGGAACCAGAAAAATGCAATCAGGCAGCAGTAGAGACATTAGGGGGGAAATACAAAACTGTGTTAAATTTAAACCACAAGAAAAAATAAAAGGAAATGTATAACAAAGATTTGACAATGTAATGAAATGGTTTCTGTGCTTGTTGCATTTACATTTTGATGGTTAAAATCAGTGTTTTACCTTTGTTTTGTAAAGTTTCAAAGCTGTATTAAATCAATGTTTAGTTGTAAACCTTTGAAAGGAAAACCATAAAGTTTTACAGTGTTACAACAACTCCCATTTCAGAGTTACAAACAATCTCCATTCCCAAGATGTTCATATCTCTGAGGTTCTACTGTCCTGTCACCATTTTTAATTTTCTAATGAAAATTGTGTGGGATAGTAAGTAGCCTTTATGCTAGAGTAATCTGTAGATGAGTGAAAGTATGAGCTAGTACATTCTGATGCCACTGATCTGTTGGAACAATAGCAGGAAAGCCTCTCCTCTCTCACTAAACAAGGTATATTGGGGGTGCAAGATGAAGTACTGATAGGAAAAAAAGTGGCAATGTACAGAAAATCTGCTGTGCAGGAGCACTGGGAGAAAATTTATCTAGCTTTATCTTTAGTGCTTCTGGTTTTCCCTTCCCATGTACTGGATTTCCCTTGTCATCATTTTCTTTCTCCATCCCTCTTTCTGAGTCTTACTCTTTCTCTATCTCTTCATCTTCTCCATAGATTTCTCCATTCCATTTCTTCCTTAAAAAGTATAACTCCTCCTGCATTTCACACATATAAATCTACTCCTCCCTATTTGCCTCCCACCCATCAACTATGCTTGTGTTGTGCACTGCACAGGGTCAAATGCTATCTGATCATCTCTGTTGGAACACTGGGGGGGTGTCTAGACTACAGGGTTTTGTCGACAAAAGTGGACTTTTGTCGACAAAACTATACCTGCGTCTACACTACCGCTGAGTTCTGTCGACATAATGTCGACAGAACTCAGCAGTTTTGTCGACGTGGGTAAACCTCATTTTACGAGGCATAACGCCTTTGTCAACAGAGTTCTGTTGACAAAAAGGGCAGTCTGGATGCGGGGGGTTTCTTTTGTCGACAGAAAAAGACCTCCAAGGAAACCCCCTGCTGGACAGTCCTTCTTCAGGAAAAACCTCTTCTTGTTCCTGTCTGTAGCCATGTTTTAAAGGCACAGACATCCCTGGCAGGCATTGTGACAGGAAGCTGGCCACAGAGGAAGCCTGTCAGCACACAGCTCTCCCAGCTTCACTTGCACGTGGCCATGTGTGCAGCTCCAGAGCCACGAGGCCCCCAAGGACCTTTGAGGGAGCCAGCCCAAGTTCTCTCAGGCGAGAAAAAGAGAGCCCCAGCCTGGTCAGGGCCAAAGGTCCTGACACTACTTGAACTGTGGGGGGAGGAGGAAGCAGTCCAGGCCCTGCACGCCCGGCGCAGGAACGCCAGCATCTACGGCCGCATGGCTCAGGGGCTGTCCGATAAAGGGCACCACCCCAGGACACTGCAACAGGTCCGGGCGAAAGTCAAAGAGCTTCGGCAGGGATACGTGAAGGCCCGAGAGCAGAGCTCAGCATCAGGTGCAGACCCAGTGCACTGCGCCTATTATAATGAACTTGATCTCATCCTGGGAGGCCAGGAACCTATGTCTGCACTGGTGCTCGTGCAGACAGGGTTGCACACACCGGTGCAGCAGAGCTGGTAGGAGGTCCCCAGGGAAGATGTGGAGGATGAGGAGGAGGAGCAGACGGAGGACACCCTGACCCTGACTCTGCAGCCTGTCCCGGAGACCCAGGAAGCCTCGCAGGCATCCTCCGACGCTGGTGAAGGAACATCAGGTGAGTGCAGTCAGGGTCACAGACACAGAACAGGGGAGGTGGGAGCAGAGAGGATGCAGAGCAATGTTCACGTCTTGGTCCTCCTGGACAGCTTGCATCTCTCTGTGCATGTGCAAGCAGGCAGGCAGGTGGTGGGTATGTGGGTGGGGGCCATGGGAGACCCAAGGTGCTGCAGGCCCCTGTCCTACTGTGGCTGCACACTGATCTGGCCTAGACGGCCATGGTGGAGGGAGGGAGGATGTAGGGGGTGGAGGTGGACATTGTCCTAGCCACAACGGGGCCCCTGTGCAGCCGAGGCGGCTGGCAGGGCCAGACGTGGCCTACCAGTAACAACATTCCCATCCCTTGTAAGGACTTGTGTGTGAATTGCTAACCCTGATCGGTTCTCCCTCTTCTCCTCCACAGCCGGACCTGCTGCTGCTGACCGCCAAGCGACACCTGTGCTACCACCCACCCGGTCCCACAGCACCCGCAGGCATTGGAGGGCCTATAATGACCTCTTGGCGAGGCATGTGGAGGTGATGGAGAACATTGAGGGGACCATGGCCAAAATGCAGGAGACCATGGCCGAAAGAACCAGGGAGGAGGCTCGCTGACATAATTGCCTTCTTGAGGACTTCCTCCCGCAGTGGAGCGCAATGTGTGCCACCGTCTGGGAGGCCCTGGCTGTGCCAGGTCCTCTCCCCCTGGGGACTCCTCCTGCCCATCCAGCTCCAGCCCCCTCTGACCCCCCCTTCCTCTCCCTCAGCCCCTGCCACCCCTTCCTCTCCCTCAGCCCCTGCCACCCCTCCAGCCCTGCCCCCCCACTGCTAGAGCAGAGTCATGTGCAGCCCCGACTCGAGCCCGAGGACCACAGGGTCCACGGACAAGAAGTGGCAAAGCATTGAGGCCCAGGCGATACCGCCATTACCCTTAAGTTGTCTGCCCTCCCTCCCTTCCTCCCTCCAGGTTGAAATCCCCCCTCCTACCACAGTTATAAACACAGGTTAATAGTTCCAAAAAAAGTTTATTTTTTAACAGTTGTGGAACAATTCTATGTTTTATAACAGTTCCTAATTCTAACGTTACTTGTTAATAAACATATTTTTCATATTTAACATCATGTGTGTGTCTTAACTGTTCGGAGGCTGATGCAGGGATGGATTATGGGAGGGAAGGTTTTGGGACGGGGGGGCCCAGGCCCACAGGCCCCATTGGGGATACCTTGGGGAGTCATTGGGCTCCAGCTGAGAAGCGCTCACGCAGAGCCTCCTGGATGCGAACCCCCACCTGATGGGCTTGGTGAATAGCAGCTGTCCGAGGCTGCGCAAACCGACTTCCCTCCACTTCAGCCATTGGCCCCCCACCTGGGAGGAAGGCCTCCCCTTTGCTTTTCACCAGGTTGTGGAGGATGCAACATGCTGCCACCACCTCTGGGATATTGTGTTCCCTCAAGTCAAGGCGAGTTAGCAGGCACCTAAACCTTCCCTTCAGCTGGCCAAATGTGCATTCCACCTGTAAACGTGCGCGTCAGGTGCGCGTTAAACACTTCCCTGCTCGGGGTCAGATGCCCTGTGTATGGCTTCATAAGCCAGGGCATGAGGGGGTACGCCGCATCAGCCACAATGCAGACCGGCATCTCTACGTCCCCAATAGCAAAGGTTTGCTGCGGGAAGAAGGTTCCTGTCTGCAGCCTTTTGTACAGGTGCGAATTGCGGAAGATCTGCGCATCATGTGCCTGGCCCGACCACCCCACACAAAGGTCCGTAAATAGTCCACGGTGGTCAACCAGGGCCTACAGCACAATGGAAAAGTACCCTTTTCTGTTGATATACCGGGCGGCTCGATGGGGTGGTACACGGATGGGAATGTGCGTTCCATCGAGCTCTCCTCCGCAATTTGGGAATCCCAGCCCTGCAAAACCGGCCATGATGGTGTCTAGGTCTCTAAGGCAGACAATCCGGTTCAGCAGCTGTGAGTTGATGGCCCTCAAGACCTGCAGAAATAGACACATACAAACACACACAGAATATGAAGTAAGAGGGATTGCCCAAGTCCTTGGGAGACCCTCCCCACCCCAAGACCCCAGTAATTCCCCCCCCCCCCCAGAGATTGCTCCCAGCAGTATGGTGGTGTAAGGCACAGGAGCCCTCCACCACCTCCCCTCCATTGCCCCCACCCGCCCTTTTCTGTTACAGTTCCCTTACCCCTCATGGACTGCCCCACCCCCCACCACCCGAGGGACTTACCTCCATCAACACGGCGCCCACAGTAGATTTCCCCACACCAAACTGGTGTCCCACTGACCGGTAGCTATCAGGAGTGGCCAGCTTCCAGAGGGCAATAGATACCCTCTTCTCCAGCGGGATGGCAGGGTGCAGGTGGGTGTCCTGTCATTGCAGGGTGGGGGCAAGCCAGTTGCAGAGCTCCAGGAAGGTGGACTTCCGCATCCTGAAGTTTCGGAGCCAAGCCTGATCATCCCACTGCTCCATTACATGCCGGTCCCATCAGTCCGTACTTGTTTCCATCCTCCAAAATCGCCTCTCCAGGAAAATGTTTGGAGGCAGGAACAGTGCTGCTCCATCCTGAAGGAGGGGCTCCAGTCTGGGTTCAGGATCTGGACCAGGCATTAACAGCATGAAAGTCTCATGCAGTTGCAGCAGCATTTGAAGCACCGTGGAGTGGGGCCAGCGCCTGCCCAGGGGCAGCTCTCGCTCCATGGCAAACAAAGGTTTGGAAAAACCTTCAAAAAAAAAAATCACACTGCTGTGCTGTGCCAGGAAGCAGGGCACTCCAAGCACGCACTGCAGAACCTTTGCTGTCCCTCTAGGAGGTAAGTAAGGCAGCTGCAGCAGCAGAGCAACGGCTAGTTGGGGGGGTCCCTTTTAGCACGCATCTCTGCAAAGGGCAGGCAGCAGCACCAGGAAGTACATGCTGCCTCTGTGACCTGGCAGAAGCAGTTCCGGGTACTTTCTTCTGTCGACAAAGCGAATAGTTTTGTCTATCTGCTTGATGTAGTCTAGATGCTCTTTGTCGACAGAAGTTTTGTCAACAGATGCTGTCGACTAAAGCCTGTAGTCTAGACGTACCCTGGCTCATGAACAGGAAGTGTAGTGCTGTGGTGGATGTGAGGAGTACTGACCTTTTTTAGACATCCCAGCCATTCAATTAATTAAATTGCCTGTAAAGGGTTAAATCCAGAAACACTGAGTATCCCGGAAGTGTTGGCAGGGAGCCAGGAAGAAAGTGAGAGATTGTTTTTAATTGAAAAACAGGATCTCCTTGCTTCAGTTCTTTGAGTGAGTTCAGAGCAAGAGCTGGGAGAGAAATTGACTGAGCCAGAAATAAGGCATGAAATTTCCAGAAATATCCATGTCTAAGAGGGGGAAAAAATTGGAATAACCGATATGTAAGTAGAGCAGGAAGTGTTTAATTAGATATGATCATGTTATTTTATTTATTTTCTGGTTTGTGAACTCTGTGCTGAACCCAGGTACTGTAATTGTAACTTTTCAACTGAATTCTAGGGAAGCAATCTTCTGTGCTTTTAATCTGTCTTTTTTTCAGTTGCTCTGTAACACCTAGCAACCAAATATGCTTTACCATGTATGTCTTCTTTGTTTTGTTAATAAAATCACCCTTTTAAGACTATGATCTGATTCCTGTGTCCTAGAATGCAGGAGGTTCTGTGTGCATATGCCAGAGACAAGAGGTCACCTATTAAGGAATTACAGTTTGTTTTCAAGTTGTCTCCTAAGGAGTGTTAAAGGGCTTGGGGTTACCCCACAGGAAATTTCAGGAAGCGTGCATCTTCCTGGACTCTCAAGGTGTTTTTGCATTTGGGTGGTGGCAGCATACCATGCAAGGTCAGGGAATGTGTGACCATGGGGAGTTTTTTAAGCAGAAGCCTTTAGTGACATTGTATTTTAAGGTCTCGTGCAGGCCCCCACCTTCTACACTAAAAGTGAAAGAGTGGAGAACAGCCCTGAAAAATGCTAATCAGAAGATTGTTTACTGCTGAGCTTAATATGGGAAGGCTGTCCCAGAGCCTGGGAGTGCCCATGCACGCATTGGGCTGAGGAAATAGCACAGAAGTGCTGTGGCAAGGAACAAGAGCTCTACCTCCAGATCTTCTGCAGAATAGGTACCCAAAGCATTCACTTAGTGCTTTATATTTTTCATATTAAGGAGCAAGGAAACAAACAAGCTGTGGCAATTTCCAAATTGCAGATTCTTTTCGTTTTGTTTTATTTCAACAAAACAGATATTTTGCAAAGAAAGGGACTGAATTAATTGTGAACACGAAACAATATTGCGCAACTTCAACCATGCTGGCTAATGAAACTCTGAGGAAATAAGTTAGAGACTAGTAAGAGTGGTGATTTGTTGTTTTGAGGCATTCATTGTCCTCAACTGTTAGCCAAGAACAGATGGCAGGGCCTGACAGCGAGGTTAATAGGGCCCTGCAAGCAAAGAGTGGGTGATGATAAATGGTTGGTAATTTCCTATAGTGGAAGGACTATCTAGAAAGGCTGTGCTGAAATGAACAGACACTGAGCTAAAACATCATGTGATGAATCTTCTAAGTTTCTTTCTGTCTTACACTTTTTTTTTGGAAGGAAAGAAAGAAAGAATCTTGATTTTGTCTCTGTGACATCTCACTTTGTGAGATAATGGCACTTAACTGTCTCACACAAGAAAAAAAATACATCCTTCATTGAAGATATGAGATGAAGTAACAGATGCGTTTGAGTTAAGAGTTAGGGTTGCATTCTTTCTTTTCTTCCAGCAATGACTTGATTGAAGAAAAAAATCTTCCATCTCACTTAATCTGAGTTGGCCTTTGCTTGAGTGCTTTGCCAGAGTTAGTTAAAGGGTTAGCCATGTACTTTTTAGTTTGTTCCCCATTCTTAATTTAAGGAGAAGACAAGAAAGGCTGAAATGTTAATTATAAAACAGGTAGGAAACCACTGAATTATCCTTAATATATTCCAATTCATGGGTAAGAAAGGGTTAAATATTCAACTTTTGGGGTAACATGCCCCTTTGTTTATATCTAAAGATGAACTTATGTAGTGGAGATACAGTCTGATGTTTATTCATTTGATCAGAATGCCTTGTTTTTTTGCACTGAAGTGCTGAAATGCAGTTGTGAATTGATTAGCTTAACCAGATGGATAATGTTCATTAATCATTAAGAGCTTAGAGAACCAGAACTTCCCTGTGACCTTCCAGGTCAGGCAAGCCCTAGGAAACTAGTCTGCATTACATCTTCAGATGATTAATCTAACCTGTGTGAAGCCAAAATAAAGCTGAGCAGAGATGCATGGAAAGAAAGCTCAGCATTAGCTCCCTGTACCCACTTAAACACTGAAGGATCAGGGCTGCAATCTGAATGTGTTTCTTCTTCCAGCATGCAATGGTCAGAAAGTCCAGAAAAGTGCGGCCACAGAGAAGATACATGTCAGTCTTGAACCTTGCCAGTTACTCCTGGTTCCATGGCTGAGAGTAGCATTTGTCCCTATTTCATTTGAAATAACATATGGGCCTCACAAAAAAATCACCAAAAATAAACAAACGGAATTAAATATTTAAACCAAACTCTCTCTCTCTCTCTCTCTCTCTCTCTGTCACCAGCACGTAAAACAGATGAGGGTAGTTTTTAATTGTGAATGGAAAAGCTTTTCACAATCTATATTTAAGAAATTATGTATTATTGTCAGTGAGTGATATTATTTATTTTTTGCAGAGGGGAAGAAAATCTAACCTTAAGCTTATCTTTTGTTAGATAAATAATAATTAATAATCAATAATAATCTTTCTGCTCTTTTAAGGAGCAGCTGGTTAATTCAGGTAAGCTTAGTTACCCTCATTTATATTTTGTTAATATTCTGATTTTCTATTATGTTGTTTTATTTTGGTTTTGTACCAATATGGCTTTTTGAATCAGTACCTTATTTGTAAGGCCAGTTACTTAGTAGCAGATAATTTTTTTCTGTGTATGTGTTTGCTTGGGCATGTTTGCTTAATAATGGTGAGGTGATAATTTTAAAAAGAGTATAAACACAGTATGTGTTTTCTAGCTTGATTTAACGAGTTACTATGACATCCTTAGATTGGTGAAATCTGTTATTGCACGACTTCATAATGTATCCTATGGATTGGATACTTTTTAGCAATGTGAATGGATGTTTGCTTAAAGACAGATTGCCATCTTTTTTTCCCCTGCCGTGCAGAGGAAGATAAATACTACCGTATATATCATATTTAAGCAATAAGGCCAACATAAGCCTTTTATCAGTTAGATAAGGGCAGTCTGGGGTAGTTAAGGTCCTTTGGGAACTTAAACCATTTGATCCTTATATAACAGATAAAGCACTGCTATCAAGCTCATTGGTACAGTTTCAAACTTGTTTTTTTAAACGAGAAAAGTTATAAGCTTTTTAATTTCATTTTTTAAATTCAGCTTGTATTTTTAAAAACAACCCACAGGTCATCATATAAATAGCAAAATGTAGGAGACAATCGGTAAAGCAATTGTCTATTCTTATTAAATGGATTGACAGCCATTAACTGCACTGTTTTGATAATTCAACCTCCAGGAGTGATGATCAGAAGTAGTGACCAGCCTAATTGATTTTTATTTGTATTAGTTTATCTGTCGCAAGAAGGTGTGAATTTAAATAACATGAACTTCTTGCTACTTGTGGTCTATCATTTAATCATGTTTATTAACCCATGCTTACTCTGAAATTAATGTGTTTCTACATATACTAAGTAGCCCACATGTTGATTATGCAACAGTTTTTGAAAAACAATAACTATTTACATACTACCTATTATATAACAGTCCAGGCTGACTGTACCGGAAACTAAGATCTAGACAGGGCTTTATTAGACAATTTGTGGTTATTATGGCTACAATTTAGTCATGGGTATTTTTAGTAAAAGTCATAGCATGGGCAGTAAACATAGCCTGTGACCTGTCCATGGATTTTACCATAAATACCATTAACTAAACACTGCTGTGCTTATGGGCACTGCCAGGGACACCACTGCTTGGAGGGGGGGCTACAGGGCACCACTGCTGTGGTGAGCCCTCAATGCCACCCTCACCAACCATTGCTTGGGCAACATCAGCCACTTATTGGATGGTCTCTGCCAAGCAGCAGTTGGTGCAGTTGGGTGAGGGAAACTGTTCCAGCAGCCCCTGGGGATGCTACATCAGGTACCCACAGGATTGCTATGCAGGAAGTCCCAGGGGCCAGCTGCCAGGAACTTCCAAGCAGTGGCTGCTCCTACCACTCAGATGGTCCCTCGTGTCAACCATGTCAGCCACTGCTCCGGCGGTTTCCGGGGCTAACCCGGGGCTGACCAAGAAGTAGCTGGTGTGACTGCTATTCTGTGGTGCAGAAGTCATAGAAGTAATGGAAACTCATAGGATCTGTAACTTCTATGACCTCGGTGACAGACATTCAGCCTTAGTGATTTTTGAGGAAGGTCCCTTATAACAGGTGAACCATCATAACCATCCAATAAGTTTTGCCATTCCCACATAGATCACCACTGGTCAACCTAAATCATTATAATCTCTGGATGATATTGGATGCTTCAGAGAAGACATGGAGCTTCTGTCATGCAGTCATTTCTATAAAGAGAAAAATAGGGAAAATGTGGGTCATGTATATATTATCCTGTGCTTATGAAGTGACTCAGCCAGTCTTCTCCAGACACCCGAGGAATTATTCTTACATGTGTGGCAACCTACCTCATGAGACTTTAAACATATACCCACAATTCTTACTTGGCCTGTATCTCACAACAGAGTTTCTTTTGTATTTTCTTTCATTCACTTATGGATTTACTAGAGGATTTACTCGGCATTGCTCAGGTCCTTAACTCAATTAATATGTGTGTGTGTGTGTGTGTTGTTGTTTTTTTAAATCATTGTTCTGGGGTGGGGCTGGGGATGAAGGATTCAGTACACAGGCTGCCTCAGGAAGAGAGGACAATCCCAGCCCTCTCTCACTGCAGCAGTTTGGGACCAGGTGAGAAGTGCCTGTCCAGCAGGCACAGCTGGGGGAGGGGTGCGTGTCTTCAGCTGGGGCAGATCCAGGTTTGTTTGCCCTCTGCATTCCCCAGCCAGAGTGAAGACTGGAGCAAACTCTGAGATTTCTCTTCACTCACTGACAAAGGGGAACAGTCAGCAATGTTCACATATAAATGGGAGGGAGAGCTGCAGCATCCCCACCCTCTTTAAAGAGTGTCTGGGGAAGCACGGTAGGAGGCTCAGGGCTAGGGCAGTCCTGGATGGGGGAGAGGGCATGCTCCCAGCCTGCCCCTTTCACCTGCCTTCTTATTCAATCTCTTCTGTATGTTTTATGTGTCCCTGTATGCATGGGGGAGAGCTTCAGTCCCCCCATCCCTCCACACAACCAAGCCCTTACCTTGCTTTAAGTTGTGATAAGAAGGTATATACCAAATTTGGTGGTCCTAGTTCTTATCATTTAGGAGTTCTTGAACAAACGGTTGGACAGGCAGATAGACTTGCTCACTCACAAACTCTCTCAAATATATAATAGATTACTCAATTATAAAAATTATCTTCAGTTTTGTACTCTACATTTCTTAAATTATGCATTATAATAATCTTTAATTCTTTAAAGAGTTATTGTAGCCATGTTTGTCCCAGAAAATATGAGCGAGAAAGTGTGTGAAGTAATATCCTTTATTGCACCAGCTCTGTGATGCTCAAAAGCTTTTCTTCTTTCACCAAAGGAAGTTGGTCTAATAAAACATTACCTCACCCCTCCTTGTCTCTCTCCCAATAATAATACTTATCAGTCTCACCAGGCTCTAGGTGCTGTGCAGATTAAAAGCACAGTTTGGTATGCAATGTGCTTTTCACTAATATGCAAAACACATTCCTTACAATTCTTCAGTCAGGTCACTATCAGTTATGATTTTGGATTTCAAGCACAAATAACATTATGCTTTAGATAATATTGCTCCTATGTAGGGCGATATCCTGTGTAAAAGGCTGAATTGTGTGTTTAAGACACTGGCACAGTGTTTCCAGGTGCACAGAGTCATGTTATCTGAGTATGTCCTTTACCATCTTGACTTTTTGGGCTTTTCTAATACAGGTCTTCATACTTAAATCTCCCAGTTGTTCTACAATGGGAATGGAAAGACTAGTGCTGTGCCTGCCCTTAAAAAAAGGTGCAAGTGGGGGGAAGGCTTTCCTAAATTTGTATGCAGGCTCAGCAATAATTTGGCCTCTATAAGGGACTGTTATATATTTGGCAATGGGTATAAGGATCTTTGGTAGCAAATGCTAAATCCTAGGATTTGCGTAGATATGAAAGAGACTCTCATGGAGTACTGGGATTTACTTCTACACATACATTTTTGCATGTACAGGTGATACTGGATGATATCCATACAGGCACTGGATGATAGTGGTAGACATCATCTACAATTTTCTGCTGTTATCCGCATTCACTTCAGTTCCATTGATAGGAACATTTGTGTGGACAATGTATTGGGAGGCTTTGAGCAAGGTTAGACAGCATAGTGGTTAGAACACTGACAAATGCCAGTAGTTCTGCCTGCTCAAACACTCCCACAATTGCCACGCTAGTGAGTCAGATCCAGTGGTGACAATAAGGCATTTTTGACCAAAAAAAACAAATCATGAGAAACGATCGTGAGAAACGATCTTCTGGTGAGAAACGATCTTCTGGTGAACCCTATTAAATTCCATTAAACTCAATAAAACACTGTGCCCACTTATTCATAAGGCTCACTTGGTCCTATGTTTTTAGTAGTTCTTTCTTTATACTCTCATTTACTCATACATTTTCAGAACTTATTGTTCCCGGTGTTATAAATGGAAAGGGTTTATGAAATTTTAACTACAGAGAGGTTATATCCAATAATGAACTGATACTGCAACTCATACTTTCAAGAATACCATCTTGAAATGGTATCAAACAAATTGGGAATCAAACAAATTGTAAATTAAGCTTATTTCAAGCAAATTTTCATTTCTAGAATTTTTAAAGTTGTACAGCTGTTATGAAAATTACTATTTTAATGTTGTGCATTGCAAGTAATAGACAATAGAGGTTTTAAAATTGAAAATATGTCTCCCTTATTGATCGTAAATCCCAATTTGAATGACCAAATTTTACATGAAAAATGTGATAACAGGGATTAAAGAAAAGCAATGCAATGTATCTATTTTTTTAAAAAATATTGATATGTATTAATCAATCTAATAAGGTTTAGTACCTTAATTCATCCTTCACTTTAAAGTGGTTCATATAGGATTTTAAGAGTCTGATCCAGATTAGACACCTAGTTATTTCTAAAACTGTAAAATAATGAATGGAAACAAACAAACAACTCTCCTGTCCTCCCCCCTCCCCCCCCCCGCAACCCCGAAAACAAACAAACAAAAACAATTTCCTTCCTTTTTAATGCTTCTTTTGGGATTGGTGAGATGATGGAGTTATAATCTAAATAATTTTTGGCATTGATTTGCTGTCCACCCTTATGTGGTTTTCCACTACTTTATTTTCCTACTTACTTTTGCTGTGGTTTTTTTCTCTACATTTTTGCTACAGCCTCAGTTTTTAATTCCTCAGTTCCTCTTTACCTGATTTGTTATCTCTGTTTATAATCTCTGTTATCTATATTGTAGACCCTTTAGTTTCTTTTTCACTAATTATTTTCTTCATATTTTGCTCTTATTGTCTTCCCAGTTATTTTCCTTGTGATCTTTGATATCCATTTCTCGCATAGCAGTTTTATTTTTCATGTTTATATTTATTTTGTTTCTCTCTCTCACTGTAAAGTGTATTCCCTTTTACTTTTCCCTTATTTGTATCTGTGTTCTACTTTGTCTCTTTTCTTTGCTATTTACTTCTCAATCCACCTGTTTTCCCCTTATCCTCTTACTGTCCCACTGCTTGTTCTTTCTCTCATCTCTGATCCTTTCTGCCTTCTCATTAATTGGTTAATGGGCCATAAACAACCATTGATCTTCCTGCAGAGCATCTCATTGATTTCTAGGGAGGTTCCAAATGTAGATCAATAGCAGCATATGGGCCAATGTTTGTAGAGTGTTTTGATGTGAAAAAATACTAGAGTATTATCATTTATTATGTGTATTGCAGTAGCACATGGGAGCCCAGTGATGGACCAGTACCCTATACTGCTAGGTGCTATTCACAACAAAAATGTGCCCCCCTGCTCCTAAGAGCTAAATATGTATATGTATATTTAGCTCTTAGGAGCAGGGGGCCACATTTTTGTTGTGTATATATATCTTAAGAGAATGGGCCACTCTATATGTATATATAGTGTAGCTCTTACTACATAGTAATCAAAAACAAATGTATAGGTGAGAAGACAAAATGTATTCAGATGCAATCACACACAAAACTGAGATTCATGTTTTCATTGTTGTCTCTCACCATGTCACTTAATATGCTCTATACATCTAAATCAAGATGAAACATTGCAGTCAATGGCAGAGATAAGAGCTTTTCTTGAATCTTAATTTTGTGTGTGATTGTGTGATTGAATCTAAGCTCTCATTTTCTTTTTTAGCTCATATAAAACACAGCTGGCTCAATGGGGAGAGATTGGGCCTGGGCTTCTGCAGAAGACAGATGAGAGGAGTTGAAGGCCAGGGGAGATGAGAGCATCTGGCTTCCAGACATGGATTCTGCAGCATCAGTCACCCTTGCAAGCCCAGCTGTAGAGTGACCAGGCTGTTGTTACCACGGTGGAACAAAGCTCCTGGGAGCAAATTGATAAACAAGACCAAAGGAACGTTTGTGGCAAGGTTTCAGAGTATTGAACAAAGGGCAGCATATTTTCCTGTAGGGTTGGCTGGAGTTTAACTATGCTGTAGAAGTTAATAGAGAACTACATCCTTTGCAGGAAGGTTAAAAGAAGGGATATCATTTTCTATTAAATTACATAGCTTTTTAGAGAAAGCCCTATAGAATCCCCTTGATCCATCATTATTAAATTGCATAGGGCTTTTTTTCCCCCCATGAGGGTCATACTGGCAGGCAATAATGAAAAAAGAAGTGACTGTTCAAATAAATCAAGAATAGCAACTAGAGAGACAAGGTGGGAGAGATAATATCTTTTATTGGGCCAAAATAATGCCTCACCCACCATCTCTTTCTAATTTCCTTGGACCAACGTGGCTACAGCCACACATACAAGCATATAAGATAGTAACTGTCATGCAATTCAATCTACTTTCCCGTTTTCGAGGAGATTGGTAAGCAATACCAACAGGCCGCCATCTTGTTCATGTGATCACAATCAATGTCAGCATGAGGCCATTTTAAATCCATTTCTACAGACAGTCATGCTTTGCTACAGATATTTTTAGACTGACCAAATTTCTTGATTTTTTTTCTCCAAAATTTAGTTTTATTAGAACAGCTAATAATTAGTGGCTGGCTGGCAATCACTTCTCTTAGCAGGACAATATGAAGGTTTAATAATAATGTGTTTTTTCTTATAATGTATGCAAGTTTGTTCATTGCTCATCTGAAGAAAATATAGAATTGGCTGTTTGGAATAGCGATACTTTATTACAGTAATTCTATAACAAGATATCAAATATTAGTAAAAGCATTTCATTCATTTAATTTTAAAGAGATTATCTGTATGAAATATTTAGTAGGAATTAATTTATGCTTTTATTTAGGCTAGATGAAATAAATGGAATTAAAATTATATGGGTAAATGCTATTTCAAACCCTCTAGCAGCAGGAAATAGCTTTATAACAAAATTACGTAACAGCTGTTATTGCCAGTGACCAGCATGATAACATTTCTCTCTGCTTCTTGTGCAGCAATAAGAGTTATTTAACTGAGCTTTCCTCAAGGACTTGTACAGTGACAAGAAAGCAAAGTTAGGGGACATAAGGGTTATGCAACTGCTGCCTATTAGTAAGTAAAGTAATTGATAACACAGTAAGGAAGTGTCCTTTTAGTCTGACCTGGAAATGTCATCTGAGTACGAGTGTCACTGTGAAAGCCCAGGTAATTTTTGTTTTGAGTCATTAGTATCATTGATTATAGTGATAGCAGCTGATCACTGTTGTAGGGTATACCTGCCCTATAGCACCGCCTGCTGAATCTGGGTGGCACAGCACGTGCTCCCCCCTCAGTTCCTCTTCTCAGGTAGACAGTAATTCCACTTCACTCTTCATTCAATAGTTCCCTTTTTAGTATTTGTTTATTACAAAACTTCCTACAAAAGGGACCCCCCCCCCTAAAAAAAGGTGCTTCTGGCTTGCAGTTTCTTCTGAAGCCTGCCTGTTAAGCCCAGTCCCCTGAGGGTCCACTCTCAATCTTTAAGTCTTGGCTCATGCCAGGAAAATAGAAAAAAAGGAGAGGAATAATAATCAGAACTCTTCTTGGTCCTTGGTAACTCAAGAAATTATTATCCCTCCAGCTCTTGCTCTGGAACTGAGTTGCAGCTCCTCTCCTTCAGCTGGCCCTGCTAAGCTCTCAGGCTCAGAGGATTTGGCAGCTTTCTACTGCCGATATCTGCTCACTGTTTATAGGAGGCATTGCTTATACCGCTCTCTTCTCCAAGGCTATATCTACATTACACTTCTTTTTCAGAAAAAGATACATAAATTGTGCTCCACGGTTTGCTTACTTTTTTCTGATTTTTTTTTTGAAACAGTCTTTTCTGAAATGTGGCCCATCTACAGTGGGCCAAATTTCGGGAAAACCTCCTCTTCCGGAAGACCCCTTCTTCCTCATGAAACTAGGTTTACAGGGGCTTCCGAAAGAGTGCGTCTGCTCTTCCACAAAAAAAGTTGGAAGAGCAGACGTGTTCCCTGGACGCGGCAGTATCCTGGAAAAACTCCATAGTGTAGACATAGCCCAAGCTCAGACCTTATTGGCAGGGTGAGAGGGGAGTCCTGCTTCACTCTCTCTGCAAGTGTCCAGGTCCCAAGCCCTTATGATAAAATACCGCAGTTCCTTCTTTAGCTACTTGTTCCTGGTAACCCTTTCCTGTCTCCCCATATTACCTCAGGTGGTTTGTATCAGACCACCCCAGGCTCTTAAAGGGCCATGTCATCTGTTGGTGAGGAATAGCCACTGCCCTGAAGAGACAGACTGTAATATCACAATTACTGAAGGCTAAATGTAATAAAATAGATGCCCCCATTTAAATAGCATGGATGCTCCATGGAAGACTATACCAATTCTGTCCACAGCATAAAAGCCAAACATTTTAAAAATAGAACGAGCCATAAATAATTTAATAAATGTTCTGAAATTGGCACGATGACATTGTTTACACAGCTAGTGCAAGGCAGTGGTGAATCAGACCCTTAATATCACTGAAGGTATGAACAAAACTAGAAAACAGTGAAGATGAAATTTACAGGTCTGTTTTTCAGAGACGTGAAGGCTCACCAATTCCCATTGATTCAGAAAGGTAGCCGTATTAGCCTGTAACTGAAAAAATCCTTAAAAAACAATGAATAGAACTGCAGTACCTTATAGACTAACAAAAAAACGTAGATGGTATCTTGAGCGGTGTTCCCTCTAAGGTGCGTGCCTGCGTGAGCAAGCATCATGAATTTGAGGCCTGCCTATCTCCTCAGCAGAGCCATGGAGAGGCTGCTCAGCTGCTGTGTCGGGCAGCTGCATGACAGGTGGCTGCCCCACACCAGGAGCAGTAGAGCTGCCATCACATGGCACTGGCCCTAGCTTCAGCCCTTCCCCAGGACTGGAGCTGCAGACTATGTGTTGGGCAGCGGCTCCTCCGCCGGGCGCAGCCAGGGCCAGAGCCAAAGCTGCATGTCAGGTGGCGGCTGCTGTGGCAGCCCCAGCTGAAGTCAGATCCAGAGCCGTGTGGGTGGTCAGGGCTGGAGGGACCCTACTGTTGCCAGGGGAGCCCCAGAGGGATTGCCAAGGAGCCCTGGCTGCTGACAGAGTTCCCCTGGGGAGATGAGAACTACCTGCCTGCCCCTGTGCGTCCCCCCCCCCCCAAGTCTTGGAGGCAGGCAGAAGTACCCTGGTTTCTCATGCTGTAACTGCTCCTGCCTTTCCCAGGGGCACCAGGTAGGCTGGAGGCAGTCTGTCCGGTTCACGTGTGGGGTGTGCTGTATGTGTCCGGTTCACGGGGGTGGAGGCTTGCTGTACGTGTCTCCCTCCAGGGATGAGGATTAGGTGCCCCAGAATTGGCTCCTTTTAAGTTTTTAAGATCATGGAGGGTTTTGTTCAATTGTCCAAGAGCTGTCTCATAAACCCTGTACTTTGGATTTTCTGTTGTTTGGCAATTTTTGTGTACCTCAGGGGAGCAGCTATATTTAACCTTAATCTGCATGTTAACTTTCACATTCACTGATAACCTAATATTTGGGGGGAGGGAGTGTTTTAGTTGGTTGGTTTAGTCTGGGTTTTTTAGTGCATGGTTCACATAGTAGTGGATTGTGCTGTGGTATTTTACACATCTCTGAAATGTTAGGCATTACAGTTCTAAAGTCTCATTATGTAATGTTCTTGCAATGTAATGTTCTGATCGGACCATTTGTGTGCTAAGGAGAGAAACCCCAGACATAGTACGTCTTAATGCTATTTTAAGGAGGACTTTTTAGTGGAGGGAGGGAAGAGATACTTGTAAATCAATCTTCAGTCTCCTGTTAAAAATCGGTTCTCTGGAAAGAGCAAAGAATTTAGAACATTTTCCCCCTACTCACTGATTTCCCCCCACTCCAATTTTTCCTTAACCTCTCTTATGCACACATGACTATTTTTAAAAAATTGTTACTCACATTTACAAAAAAGCCTGCCCACCTCCTACAGAAAATCCTGCATACAGGCGTGTAGTGGTTTCCCGGCTGCTCTATGGGGAAGCTGGAGCTGGGCTGTAGTATGACTGCTCCTGGGGCTGGAGCCCCCAGCGTATATTTCCCCTCTCCCACATGTCTCTTTTGCCCCTCAGAGCCCCCTGCCCACCAATGCTGTTCCCCCATCCCCACATGTGACTGCCCAACCCCCAGGACCTCACTACCTACAAACCCAGGGCATTGGCGACAGCTTCCCTCTGCTCCAGGTGGGGACTAACAGCTAACCCCATGAGGAGCAGCCTGGGGAAGTCCTTGCCTTGCACAGAAGCTGCCCAGGGAGCAGCACTCCCTGGGTGGGGTACATCTCATTTTCTCCCCAGGAGGTGGGGTGTTCCTACCTGGGAGAGTCTCTTGAGGAGCAGCGCCACTGGTGGGTGCCAAAGTGGCACACATCCGAACAAGCGCACATGACCTCACTGTTGGCACACAAAACAAAACTCATTCCACTCAGGGATGGAACATCCTAGAGGGAACACTGATCATGAGCTTTAGTGGGCACAGTCCACTTCTTCAGATGAATGGAGTTAAGGGGTCCAGGGTCCAAATAAACAGCAGAAGAGAGGGAATGGGGAGGGAAAGAGAAGTGCGGGGGCGGGGGGGCGGGGAGAAATGGAGAAAAATATTGTCATGCTAAATCCATGCTAAATGAGGCTAATAGAGCGGACTGTAAGTATTCAAGTACCCTGGTGCTTGGCTTTTTATGTCATTAGGATGTGGAACGTAGCAGCTCATCCAGGTCAGGTCCTTGTTTAAACCTCTATTCAAGGTATCGGACCGGTAAATGAAACCAAGTTTTGAAGCTTCCCTTTCAAGCTGGCTTTTGAAATTGCTTTGAAATAATATAGACACTTTCAGATCCTTTGGTGAGTGCCCAGGCAAGTTGAAATGTTCCCCAACAGGTTTCTCTGTGTTACCATTTTGAATATCTGATTTGTGTCCATTAATCCTTTGGTGTAGAGACTGTCCAGTCTGATCAAAATACATGGCAGTGGGGCATTTCTGGCACTTGATGGCACAGATCACATTGGTGGATGTGCAGTTGTATGAGCCTCTGATGGGTGGTGGCTTATGTGGTTAGGTCTTGAGATGTCGCTTGTATAGATGTGTGGACATAGTTGGCACCAGAGCTGATTGCAGGGATAGGTTCCTGGCTGAATTTGATGGAGGTGTGCTGCGTGATTGCTAGAAAGAATTTTTGAGGTTTGGGGGTTGTCTGTAGGCAAGGAATTCCCATTGACTTCCAGAATTTGTATGTACTAAGGATGTAAGTGACTAGTCGACTATTCAGTAAGCATAAGCTTATCAGATAGTCAACTAGTGATGAGACTAGTCGCTTCCCCATCTTGCTGCCTGTATCAGAGAGAGCCAGTAAGGGAGGAACAGGAGTCGGTGCTGGGGGGAGCCGGCTTAAAAGCCAGTTCCTCACAACACCATCTCCACAGGAGCTGGGGAGGTAGAGGCACAGTGGGAAACTGCGTGAGTGGGGACTGAAGCAATCTCCATTCACACTGGTTCTGCTGCGATTCTCTAGTGGGGCTCTTGTACATTTCAAAAGCAGAAGCCCCATAGGGAGCTCAAGGCCAGCAGGGGACTCCCCCGCTGGCCCCATGCTCCCTGCAGTGCTTCCTTTTGAAGTCAATAAGGGTGCCTCCTCCTTTAAGCTGCTGGGCTCTTTCTACATTTCAAAAGCAGAAGCCCCGTAGGGAACATAGAGCCAGTGGGGGACTGGCCCCGTGTTCCCTGTGGCTCCAGAGCCTTTCAAATGTGCAAGTCCCTGTAGGGCTTCTGCTTTTGAACTATAGCAAGAGCCCAGCCATTCAGAGATGGAAGTGCCCTTCTCGACTAATCAAATAATCAATGGAAATCCCATCGACAATTTGATTAGTTAATTAATCTGAATTTAACATCCCTAGTATGTACTTCGTACCTGAAACTCTAGCCTTACATGTTTCTTTTACAACATAATTAAGGTTAAAAACTAAGTTATAAAACTTATTTAATTAAATTAGTAGCCCTTGAACTGTATATGTTAAAGATAAGCATCAACATTAAACATGAGAAGGAAAAGTCATATTTAAAGGTATCGTGCAGGTATATTTGGAAACTAAAATCAAGTAGCAAAATTATGATTTTTAACAGTTCTTGGGTGAATTGCTAGTTTCATTGAAGTCAGTGATAAGCCCTCTGTATATTAGTGATGAGATATTTAAAAAAAATTAAAACTAAAAAAATCAGACTGTTATAAAAATATTAGAAATAATCTTTCCCTTACGGGGTTAGTTCCATTTTGTAGAAGGTTACAAGGTTATTTGATATCACCAGAAAGTTGCATCCAAGTATGTAGATCCAAGAAGGAGCTGGGGGACCTTTTGTGAGTTTGGACATCTTTCTCTCTATTCAACACCACAAAGAGAAAGGGAACAAAGAAAAGCATTCTTTCAGAAGATGTACTTCATCGACAATTACTTCTGTAAACCTACTTCCTATCTTGACCTAACATTCTTGGGCAACTTGTATTTTAATTTATTTTATGGAAAAATTGTATTTCTCACTAATTTTTGTTGTCTGGTTACTCCATTAGAGTATAGAAAGTCACTCAAAGGATGGTGAAAATTTTGACTTTGTCCCAATTTAAATCTAGAAAATGTTCATGGAAAAGGAAACTGATTACTATCCAGCTCTACAAACAACATTGACCCAAAATTCAAATATTGTTGGATTTGATGATCTCATGTAACTTCAATACACATTTCATTTTGTTGGCTTTTAAAGTTTTAGCAAAATGATATGCCATTAAATATCTGGTATCTACATTCAGACCTTCCATCTTGCATAAATATCTTCTCCAGCTCTGGCAAACAAAGGACTTGTTTTTCACCTAACTTGAAAGCACAATGAGTGTATTGGCTGCTCATCTTTCATCCATAATTCTGCTAAGGAAACTCCACTTTGATATCACCATTCTGCTTTGGTTGGGCCTGCCATTGTTCTGTAACCATGGCAACAGAAACATCTTGCCTTAAGAGGGCATTAGCACAAACACTCACTGCATTGAGTGACTCCAGTACTTTCTAGTCCAATTGGTTGCACAAGGGATAGAAAAAGTTATACAACATTTTGGTTCACTCAGGTTAATTCTCTTCACTCATGCAAAAGAAAACCCACACAAAATTAATTCACACAAATTTAGTGTGAAATTTCACTGAAATTCTCCTGTAGCATCTTTCTCTCTATTCAACACCACAAAGAGAAAGGGAACAAAGGAAAGCATTCTTTCAGGTTGTGCACTTCATCTTCAATTACTTATGTAACTATACTTCCTGTAGATTTAACCAACTTCACTAACCAAGTTCCCGGGCAACTTATATTTTTCCTCCAAGCTTCTCAAAATTCACTTTGGTAAGTTTTAGACATGAAAATAAATAAATTATTTTACTAACAACACATCATACTTATTGTGCTTCCTACCAGATTCCCTAGTATTTTCCCCCTTTCTCAATGATCAGATCTGGCAGGTGCCCCGATACAGCTCTGCCAGCTCCATGATCAACAGCTGAAACATTAATATTCATATTGTGTCCCCTCTATCTCAGTTGTGCATTTAACTCTCTGTGATTCACTGATGTGGAGCACATGCGATTTTTCACACCGTTGTACCAGGCCCCTACAAAAGAGGAGAATACAGTTTGTAAAAGTATTGGTTTACTTTAAACCAGTGGCGGGCAACCTGCAGTCAGCTGTGGGCACGTGTAGGCAGCATGTGACCCATTGGGGTTGTATATGTAGCCCACGAGATATTTTGTTTACCATTGCCCACATTCAGGGTTGCTAGATTCTGTTGATATGTCTGCATAGATTTTTTTTCTTACTGGTTTTACTAAAATGACGCGCACGTAAAGCAAGGGCACATGAAATGAGGTGCATGCTGGTTGCACACAACATTGTCTGCTCGAGCCATACAATCTGCATCCAATCAACACGCTGCTACAGTTCAGTTGGCACAACCTGCAAATTGTAGGTACACAAGTGCAGTAAATAAAACTACCTATTCTGGGAGACCATCTTGGTTATTGCAATCTTACAGTCCACAGAAGTAAAGGAGGGCCACGCATGTGGCCCACTCACTAGCCTAGGTTGCCCATCACTGCTGTAAACCACATGGAGAATTTGATAAACACTGCCGAGATATAAGCAAACATAAACCTAACGGGGAAATGTTCCCTGGTTTACAGTTGCATTTGCACGTTGTATTTCTCAACTTCATGTTGGTGGTTCCTTTTTAAAGAAAACTCCATCTTGCCCATCAGCTCTTCTCTCCCTTTAGTAGCAGGGGGAAATTTCCTATGTCAGTTCCTGCTAGAGGCATGACCAATCCTGAGGTATAAATAATTTACTGATTGTAGCACTTCAAACTATGTGGTGCTTTGTTGGATTGTCTGTAGCCTGCCATGATATTGAAGATGTGTAGCAGAGTCTCAGAGAAGTCAACAGATGTCTAATATAAAGGAATTCAATTCTCTTCTATTTTAGCTTGTCCACATTCATTCTAATATTTAGCTTCCTGCACTTGTTTAGGAATTGTCACGGCTTTTACTCATGGTCCTGAATTACTTCTTTCTTTTTATCTCTTTTTCCTACAATAACAATGATACCAGTTAATGTCTCAATGCCTGAGACTCCCTTAGTGTCTAGCTCAGTTTACATTGTAACATCTTTGAGGCTGTACTAATACCCATAGGCATCGGTACACAACCATACCTGCCAAAGGGTGTGGCAAACATTTCCGGTTGCTGGATAGTTTATCTGCGTCAGTATTTCAAAACCCATTCTTGACATCACAAAAGTGAACTTTTTTGCCATGGACATGTGATGTAATATGTCCTCAATTGATGATAAAGGGTCATGTAATATGTCCTCAAAGTAGTGACTTATTTTCATGCAACTATTTAGTGATTTTGGGCTAATGAAGACCCTCAGTTTACTTGGAGGTTTTCTCATTGCTATTAAGCTGCTGATTCACTCTGCTAGTTTCAGCAACTGCAATGGCTTGACCTGGATAATGAAAATCCATATTTCAGCAAGTTCATGGGCTGCATATGGGGGTCATATTTCTAACTTCAGCTTGCCAATCAGTTTGAAATGTGCCCTTATATTCTGTTAGAATGCTGAACATGGCCCACAGAGTCATCCTATCCATAGGATAGCTCAGGGTGGCTGCCCCAGGCCCTGCACTTTGGAGGTTCCTGTGGCAGACATCTCAACTGTCATAGGATGAGACCTGCAGAGTCCAGGGCGACTTTGGGGATTATTTGGGGGCTTGGCAAAGGATAGGAGCAGAGGGGTTGGCTTCCCCCCCCACACACACACACACTCACTATGGTGGTAGGAGCTGAAGCAATGCAGCATCCTGCTCCACCCCCTGTCCAACTTCATCACAGTAGCAGGAAGCAAACATTCCATCCCCCGTCCCAGCCCACTCTTTGGAGCACAGCGGGCTGGGAGACGGGGGAGAGCAGAACAGTCTGCTGGGTTGCTCTGAGTCCTGCCACTGCACTGCTGCTATCCTATACAATCCTCCAGCTCATGTAGCTTGGAGGTAGGGTTGCCAGGTATCCGGTTTTGAACCAGACAGTCCAATATTTGAGCTTTCTGTTCGGGAAACAAATTGAGAAAATATAACTGAGAAAATATAAATGTCTGGTATTTTCTAAATAAGATGTAATGTAGATTGTGATGTAATGTCAAAAGTGCCCGGTATTTTTGTTGAAACCATCTGGCAATCCTACTTGGAGGAAGGGCCTTCAGGGAGGGGTTGCAATGGGATGCAGGGTGCAGAGCAGGTGGGAAGACATAGAGCAGGGGTGGGGCAGGGCTTGGGGAAAGGTGGAGTGCGGGTAGGATGGGGGCAGAGCAGGATAGAAGGAGGAGTGGGGTGGGGCCTAGGTTAGGGGAGGCTACCCCAGGCCCTGTGTCCCCTAGTGACAACCCTGGGGGCCCATATGACTTTTCGCTCCTCTTTTTCACATTGAGGATATGCTGGTGTTGCACTAGGATCAATTCCACGGTTTGCATTATTCTGCTTCCCTGAAGTGGGTGGCACTTGTGTGTCAACTGCTTTAAACTCCAAGTTATCATGTCTCTTGTTTCGTGTGCTTCTTATTGCCAGTCTACATTTACCTATTGGTCTCACAACATTTGTAGTGTACATCAGCATTCCTTGGTCATATTTCTGGAGTCTAATATTGCTGTTCATCAGTGTGCAGAGGTTACATTGTGGGATGGGGCTTTCCATAATATCTCTCATGTAAACTGGAATTACGTGTCCTATACATGAACTCGCCTTTAATTATAGAAACTTTAATGTCTCCAAAGTTGCAAGTGGAAGCCAGAGTTCTGAGCTCTATAGTGAACCTTCTTGTGTTTCTTGGTCTGAAGCTTTAAAAAATCACAAACACACACCCCACTAGTATCTCTGTACAGTCTCATTCTATCTGGGATCACAGTGCTCATCTAATATGTTTGTCAGCCAGCCGGTCCAATGTTTTAGACATTATTCCTGGAAACAGTGTCTCATTTACATCTCTTCTTTTTGATCCGATGAGATGGTAAGAAAGTTTTATCGTCTTTATTCCCTCATGGTTAGTTCTGTACATAGACTCATTTCTTGCTTGCATACTTCATGCATTTGCAAGGTTCATGTGGTCTTGAAATGCAGCATTGTTGGTGGTCTGAATCTCTCCATGCTCCTTTGTTTCTCTGTTTCTAGCTACTGCTTTGTGCTGAATAGGTTGAATTAGCACTTAGCAGATAATACATGGCATTCTGGGGCTTTTGCATGCTAGAAAGCCACACATCTTTATAGCTAAATAAAGCCATTATTTATGTTAGGTAAGTTATAAAGTTAATCCTTTTGGGGCTTCATTTCAAGAAGCAGAGTGGCTAAGTAGCTAATGGGAATTAATTTACTTCATTCAAATGCTACAAAGGGAAGAGATCTGCCCTTTTTTTTTTTTTTTTCTTCACAGATCTGACTTGTGGTCACACAACCAAAGCTGAAACATAAGGCATGTTCAATTTCTGAAATGTTTTGAAATTGCAAGTAGATAGTTTCATATCATGTACAAATGTGTAACTATTTTGCATTAAATATCTGAACATACAAGATCACTAGGACAACCCTTAGAGAGCTGCAGGAACCAGAAGTGTGTAATGTTCAAATACTTGAGTCTTTTACTCTTCCCAAAGAACACATTTCCATCACATGATAGTAGATACGCTTGTGTTTGGTCTGAAAGACATTTAAAAAAACACATGAATCTATATTTCATACCTCCATAGCCCACATTGTCCTTGAATAGCATATATTTAGGGTGTCCAATGGATACAACACAGACAGGATAATACGTTCAGCGTAGCAATTCTCAGTAGAAGACCATATATGCAGGTATATTCCTAGAGTTTAAAGCCAGAAAGGTTGGGGGAAGGGGCAAAAGGGACACTAAATCATCTATTCTGAACTCCTGTATAATATAGGCTCTTACACTTACCTCTAATTGAATCCAATTACAGTAAAACTCCAGTTGTCCGGCATCCAATGGTCCAGCACTCCTGATGGTCCGGCACCATCTGGAACCCGGAAGTGCTGGACAATTGGAGCTGCTCTGCCCCCGGCTTCCCCGATTCAGCCACTGCTGAAACTGACCAGCGGCTGACTCCGGGAAGCCCGGGGCAGAGCAGCTGGGGTGGTCTGCCCCGGGCTTCCAAGTCAGCCGCTGGTCAGTTTCAGCAGCGGCTGACTTGGGGAAGTCTGGGGCAGAGCAGCTGGGGTGCTGCTGGGTTGGTCCCACAGTGCCGAGGGGCACATCCCTCCCACACCACTCCAGACCCCTCATAGCCCCCCCCTTCCAATAGTCCGGCATATTTGATAATCCGGCACCCCCTGGGTCCTAAAGGTGCCGGATTATCGGAAGTTTACTGTACTTGTTCTCTAAAGAATATCTTCCAGAAAGGCATCCAGTTTTGATTTGAAGACATCAAGAGATGGATACTCCACCACTTTCCTTGACAGTTTTTCCAATGATTAATCACCCTTACTGTTAAAAGTATGTGCCTTAATTTGAATTTGTCTGGCTTCAACTTCCAGCCACTTGTGCTTATTATGACTTTTTTTTTTCTGGTAGATTAAAGAGCTCTTTAGTGAATTCCTAGTATTTTCTCCCTACAAAGTTATTTACATCCCCTAATCAAGACACTTCTCTGTCTTCTTTTTGGTAAACTAGAAAATTGAGCTTTTAAAGTATCTGTCTCTAAGGCATTTTCTTCAGCCCTCAAATAATTTTGGTGGCTCTTTACTGAACTCTTTCCAATGTTGCAACATGCTTTTTAAAATAGATACGCTAGAGCTGTACTTAGAATTTTAGTATAAGTCTTGCCAAAGCCAAGAATCACATTAGCTCTTTAGCTACAGCATCTCACTTGGAGGTCATGTTGAGATGCTTGCATGCAACCTGGGCTCTTTCCTTCAAATGCCATACAAGTTGCTGCAGTGCACTAGGCTAACCTTTGTACTGAATAGGTTGACTTAACACTTAGAAGGCTCTACATGGTCTTCTGAGGCTTCTGACTCCTAGAAATCTACACATCTTTAGAGCTCAATAAAGCATTGTTTATTTAGGTAACATATAAAATTAATTGTGTCAGGGTTCAGATAGTAAGGGCTTTACAGAACCCTCACTAGGACCAAAGGAGTGATGGAGCAGTATTGGGCTAAGAAATTGCACCTCTCGGAAACTTTAGAACATACTCCTATTGGAGCACCTACTTAAAATGGGACATGGAGGTAGAAAATGGAGGATAGTCTGGGGTATCAGCTGAGATGGAAATGCTCCCTTGGGCCCTAGGCCAGGAGACAATAGAAAGAGAATCCTAAACAGACAGGCTGTGTCTACATTGGCACCCTTTTTCGAAAAAAGGATGCTAATGAGACCATAATGAATTGCTGGGATTTAATATCCCAGCGGTATTTATTTACATGTTGCCGCTGGCTCGGGGCTTTGCCGAAAAAGCGCCAGTCGACGGATCTTGCGAAAATAAACCCTTTTCCGCAAGATCTCTTATTCCTACTTGCAAGTAGGAATAAGAGATCTGCGAAAAGGGTTTATTTTCCGCAAGATCCGTCTAGACTGGCGCTTTTTCCGCAAAGCCCGAGCCGGAAAAAGCGCAGTTATGTAAATAAATACCGCGGGGATATTTAAATCCCCCGCGGATTTGCAATGGCGACTGGTCTCATTAGCATCCTTTTTTCGCAAAAGGGTGCCAATGTAGACACAGCCACAGACTGTGACTTGGCTGTGAGGTCCCCAGGTAGTCTTATGCTCCCCCCACCCAAGATGCTGGAGGCTATCCTGCTGAGTAAGCGTGTTGCCCCCTAAGGGAAGCCCGCTCCAACCAATAAATCATTTTCAGGGTCACTGCTTTTCAGTCCCCTCTTCTGTAGATAAAGCTTGTATTCCTTGTTCCTCGATCAATAACTTCGGAATTGGGTATTTTAAGAAGCATTTTATCTGAATGGTCATAGCTTGCCAAGCTATCCAGATTGCTCTGCCCTGTCCCCAGCATTACTTACCATGCTGCAATCTTTGTGTCACTCACAGATTTTTATCAGCAATAATTTTATATGTACTTTCAGTATATCATTTGATTGGTGATAGTGTTGAATGCTATTGGGCCTAGTAGTGATTCCTGTGGAACACCACCTGAAACTTTATCCCTCCCTCCAATCTTCATTTATGATGATTCCCCACTGACAACTTCTTTCAATTGGCCAATTCATCCACTCCAATTCATCTAATGAAGTGGGTTTTGCCCATGAAAGCTCACGCTTCTATATATTTTAGTTAGTCTCTTAGGGTATGTCTACACTGTGAAGCTATTTCCGGATACCAGAAGTATCCCAAAATAGCATTTTCCGGGTCTATTGAAGCAGCCCATTATTTCAAAATAGATTTTGAAATAACAGGTGGCTTATTCCGACATCCCGGTAGCCCTCGTTCCATGAGGGTTAATGGACATTTCAGAATAGTGAGTTATTTTGAAATTTGGCACTGGGTAGACAGCACCAAATTATAAAATAAGCTCAAATTGCATAACTTATTTCAAGCGAATGGTGCTGTGTACATGCACTCTAAACTACCACAGGTAAGGGTATAAGGACCACTCATTTTTAAAGTTACAGACTAACATGGCTATTCCTCTGAGATTTTTTTAATTAGCTAGTGTAATTGACATGTGCTTTATTGATATTGTATAGTGGGAAACTTATTATATACATTACACATGTGCACATGTAATCCACACACAGGGACGGATATAGGGGAGGGCGAGCGGGGCGGCCGCTCCGGGCCCCGCGCTTCAAGAAGCCCCGCGCATGCGCCGTGGCGCCACCGCGCATGCGCCGTGGCAAAGGGGGGCCCCGCGAAATTGGACTGCCCTGGGCCCCGCAAAATGATCATCTGCCCCTTCCCACACACCTAGTGGGTGTGTGGTTCACTGTCCCATGTAGTGGCACTTAGACTACTTACAGCAATAGATAAGAATGAGTGAGCCCTACAACCTGGTTTGAGAGATAGCTAGCTGGCTTTATATCTCAAGTTATAGAAGCTCCTACACTAATATCCTGAGGTCTCAAGTTCAAATCCACCTGCAGGCATTTACACACATCAGTTTATAGATATTTTGTATTATATATGCACTTGAACTTTCAAAGAACAAGAAAGTTTTCCTTTTTAATCACTGTTTAGGTATTTCCTATCCATTCCATACTTTGTTAGGGATTTTTGAGGTTCATGTAGCCATTAAATTCTGTAGAAGGATATATTTTTCTAGAGTCAGCCCTCCTTTGTCAAGGCTATTTTGCTCTGAATGTACTGATGTTGCCCCTTAACAAAACAAAAATTAACAAATGCATTCATCATAATGAACAAGTATCATCATCTTACCCTAGCTCTGTGCTAGTGCTTAGAAGGTGAGAATCATTAAATAATTATGTAATCAGCTAAACAATTGATTGATTGATTGATTTACTTACTGCCAAATGAGATAATTATAGCATAGCAACAATCACTCAAAATAAAGTGATTGTTTCTCAGCCCATGTCTAAGCTTTGTGTACCTATATCATTAGGAAATCCCTGTTAATTATATTCTGTTGCTAGGTACTGTCTGCTCAGAACATTTTCTGAGCAACCATGTTTATCTGAACATTTTATAATGCATACTACAATGGCTACAGTGTTCTAAGGAAGATACTTGGCATTCCTTCTGTCTTAATACTTTAGTTACTTTCCTGTTTAGGTATTCTGCACAAAACTCCATGAGTGAATTTAAATTCTGGCACTTCAACCAGCCTGATTGTGCATTCTGCTAAAGCAAGGACCTTCACTCCACTTCACAAACGGCAATATTTTTCATTATGCCCTAATACTGCATGCAGCCAAAAAGAGAGAAATACCCTGTAAAATAGTGGCCAGCAATTATGCCTGTGGAGCAACCATCTCAGACCATGAGATATCAAAAATCCATTTCAAAGTCTAAAATTAAATATCAAGCAAATAATGTGTGTTGTTAGCAGTGGCAATGTAATTTTTTGTTGATTACCATGAGCCATGAATACATTTTGTATATTGTGATGGAGTACATATAGTAAAGAATAACGTAACTATCCTAGAGTACTTATGCTTTGCCTAATAAACAACACTTATATAGAGTTGTCTGTTTGTTTGTAAAATGTATATCATAAACAGCACTAAATAAAATGTGTGTCTTTTGGCCTTGATACTTTACAGACCACCAAAAAATATTGTGAGAAGTCATGAAGTTACAGTCAGAGAACAGGGGAAAATGAACCTACGGTAACATGAAACACAAATACACCTTTGTAGATAGAATTTATATTTACTGTGTAGAATAATGGCATCTACTTTTTTTAGCACTATTCAAATCTACAGTGCTACATTGCTAAACACTAGCATTCAGTACCTAGTAATGGAGTTTGTCACAGTTTTTGTCAGTGTTTGACAAAAGATTATTTTTCATCCTTTTTTCATTTATATTAATATTTTCATTTTTTCAACTGGAAAAATTTGAAACCAAACCCCATTTTAGTAACTCAAAATATGTTCTGAAAATTTAACTTATTTTCTTTGTTTGTTTCAATGTTTTCTTTAATTTTTTCATGGTAAATTTGATGTAGAACGTATTTAAAATACACATTTGTATTTCTCATATTTGTATTTTTTAATTGAATTTTCAACCATATAGGCAATTTCTGTTTAATTAATAGTTGTAGTCCTCTCCCTTCTTAATAATGGTAAAGATTAAATATTTTAGTCTTTAAACTATTTCTGAAACTTCTGTCATTCAGATTGTGTGGAAGAACACAGACATGAGCAGAAATTGGCCTGGATTTTGTCAAACCATAGATAAAAGAGTTAGGCACTGTTGAATATGTGACAGTAGAAACAAAAGTAGGCATTGTCAAACATTTTTTATTCAACTGGAGTTTTCTTCTGAAAATGTCAGGTTAAGTGAAGCTTTTCTTCCTGTGTTTTAATAAGTGCATCTACCAGATTAGCTGCCTGGCAAGGAAATTGAAAGGGCAAGAAACTTAGAGATTTGCAGGTAGGGTGATGAGTAAGCTTGCACATACTCCACTTAAAGCAAAGCGCTTGGATCTCAGTTAAAATACAAATTGCATAATTTTCTGGCTGCATAGTTTAAAAGCCAGATATTTAAAGAATACTTTTCTAGTGCTTTCTCTTCATATACTACTCAGAGACATACAATAGGGGTGAGGAAATGGGTAGAATAAAGCGGTAAATCATCCAGCAACTAGAGAAAAGTTCTTGGGGCGGAGAAATAATGGTTTAAAAATTACCTTCCTTTCCTGAAGCCCCATTTTTTCTGCTGGAAGTTCTTTTACTAGAATTCCTCGATTGGTATTCTGTCTCTTTCTTCATCAAAATAGAATACCTGTAACCCCCTATCTTCTCCAAACTGCACTATAAAACACTCAAGGTTGTACCACAAACTTTATTGACACAAAAGCTAAAAAAATATTAATCTACCTAATAATAATTACCCATTTTCATTTCCACAGATACTGTAAATGATACAACAGGACCTTAATTCGTCACCCCTTTAATCTGCCTTTTTTTTTCTGTAAGGTACCCCTTTCCAACACTAGTAGTTGAGGCTATTGGTATATTAGTATTAGGAGAAGAATAGATTGGTGAAGGGGAAATGGATGGCTGTGTTGGTTTATGGTCATTGCTATAGTGGTAATGGAAAGTGTGTGCCTATGAGTGAAGAAGAGGCTTTGAACTTGTTTAACTCATCTTTTCCTTGTTTCTGGTAGATTTGGAGCAGATCTGAGGTGTGTCTTGCAACCCATCTGCTTCACAACAGAGCCTGACATACATTTCTTATTTTTTAATGGTTAAGAGGGAGTGGAAGGATGGGCAAAGTTGTTGAGAGAGAACTGATGCACATGAACACTTGCTTGCTGCCCATTCCAAGAAAAACCTTCTGCACTGTAATATAAAATGTGATAGAGAAGCGGTAATACTGATGTAGAAAATTGTATGTGCATGACAGAGCTTATATTTGTGTGACAGAAGGTTTTATCCAATGAAATTGCATCCATCAGCAACCCCTGGCGCACACACTTTTAGCTACAAAGAATAATGGTGAAAATTTAGCTAAATCCATCTAGCTGAGTGGAACCACTCAGGTTACAGTACTCTGCCAGATTCTCTGTAGAACGATCTTTTCTAAAAGATATGTATCAGCAATAAAAGGTCAAACTGCCAAGGACAAATTTCAGTCAGCCAAATTTCAGTGACTTGCTATTGAAATTTCATACAGAGAAAACAAACAGAAAGCTTTACAGAAAAGGATATCAATGTTCATAAAAACTGACAGTGAAATTTCACTCAGTGAGGTCACTTACTTGTTGTGAGAATCATGCATTTCTGCCTCATTGTAAGTCCATATTAAGACATAACCATTACATATGGTGTTGCCAGGCACTGTGTGTGTGTTTTATGATGATATATAAATAGGGATATGCCAGCAGTTGTTTGATTATCAGCGGGCACAGCCCCTTTCAGCTCCTAGTGGCTGAGGTTCGCCATCCCCAGCCAATGGGAGCTGTGGGAAGTGGCACTGGCTGCATGGACATTCTGGCTGCTGCTTCCCATAGCTCCCATTGGCCAAGAACGGTGGACCACAGCCACAGGGACCAACAGAGGATTGTGCCTGCGGATAGTCAACATAAACAAAATGGGCTGTGTGCCAAAGGTTGCTGACCCCAGGTATATGCTGGCATTTCTGAAAGTAACTACTGAGTCTGGGTGCCTCCATTTTGGGGACCAGTTCTGGGCCAGGCAGGCCCCATCCTTCAGGCACAGCTGAGCACACTCTGGGGAGAAGGGCAACGTCATAAAAAGGGAGCTTCAGCAGCCCCAGGCAAGGGGAATGAAAAAGGCCAATTACTGGAGCAGTGATGCTCTGTAGCAACCTGAAAGAAAACCTCTGCTCTGGGGATCTGGCTGTGAGCCTTCCTTACCCCCTCATAGATGCTTCTCAAAAAGGAGGGTGCACTGTGAGCAAGTGGTCAAGCAAGCTATAGGCCTTGCCCCCCTAACTACCAGGTTCTGAAGTAAAGACTTTATATCTATTCTGACCATACAGCAATTCACATTTTCTGTACTTATAAACAAAAGAACTGCAATTCTGACTCAGACCAATGGACCACCTAGCCCAGTATCCTGTCTTCTGACAGTGGACAGTACCAGATATCTCAGAGGGAATGAACAAAACAGGTAATTATGAAGTGATCCATCCTGTGTCATCCATTCCCTGCTTCTGACTAACAGAGACAAGGAGTGTTCAGAGCAAGGTGTTGCATGCTTGACCAGCCAATAATAGCTATTGATAGATCTCTCCTCCATGACCTTATCTATTTTTCTTTTGAACCCTGTTATTATTTTGGCCTGCACATCAGCCCCTGGTGATGAGTTTCGCAGTTTGACAGTTTGTTCTAAGTAAAAGTACTTCCTTTTGTTTTAAACCTGCTGTCTGGTAATTTAATTGGATGGCCCCTAGTTCTTGTGTTATATAAAGGTGTAAACATTTCCTCCATGTCTCCCAACTCCTTTGTTCCTATATTATTTGAGCAGAATTTAAATGTGTGTAGGGGATATCTTGTCTTCATTTGTTGTCTATAAAGAAGCAATTACAGCCATAATGCTATAAATATAAATAATAGAAAATCAGTCGGTTTCCCTATACTAATGATATGATTGAAATAACTGCATGCAAATCTAGTCTATTTTGTATTTTTGTGAATAATGGAATTTGCTGGTGTAAAATCACAAGTCCATTATTTTTCCCAAAAAGACGGGGTGAACATTATTTAAGTGATCATGAGATTAAATGGTGCATTTAAAAGAGATGAGCCATAGCTTCGTGTGGGTTTTTTCCTTGTTCCTGATATTTCTTTAATTCTGGAGTTCTGCAAAGTATGAACAAAATAAAGCCTGGTATTATGTTTCTTGTTGCACTGTTAAATAATTAGGGTTTTTTTCTTATTCAAATTGCTGTCTGAATTATAAACTGTATCCTATGTTGAAGAAGTATTGATTCTGCTAATTAATATATTGTTAGAGATAAACAAGATTGAAAAACAAATTATATTCAACAAGATAGGAGGCTAATTTATCTAAAGTGAAAACCTTAGGAGCAGAAAGGCAGCAATGAACACCATACATAAGAAGTTCAAGGTCAGGATTGAAATGAGAAAGATTGTTTGGAAATACTATGAGCAAGAGCCTAGCTTTATAAAAATCATCCAATCCATTGTGAATCTTTTCATTCGGGAAGACAGGTAGCTTGGAAACTAACACAGGGAATAAACTCTCTGCATGAATGAGACTTTGCAGGTCTGTACCCTAGCAACTATCAAATGATCTAATATCAAGTATAGTCATCAAAATGGAACAGCTTGCTAACTACTAAGCTCTAATGATTTGTAATGTGTGGGATATGATTATTAATTTGAAAATAAGAGGCATTGTCACGTCTGTTTGTGAAAGTAAAGAACAAATGATAGCATCAGGAAATCTAACTGTTGCACATCACCCCAAATAGACCCAAAGGGCCTAATCCTGCAATTACTAATAAGAGAAAACTCTCAATTATGTTAAACTGCCAGTCAGTAAATAGTAGTGTGTTATGTGTAGTTATATGATGTGTGCAGAGAGGTTTTATGTGTTATGTGCAGGGAGGTTGCTATTATTTCTTCTGTTAACTTGTTACTTTTCTGTTAAGTGCATCTTTAAATGGGTAGCACTCTCTCTCTCTCTCTCCTAGGCACCAGCACACTTATTGGGTGACCCCTTGAAAGCCTGAGGGCAGTGAATTCAGGACCTTAGATACCCTCCCAAGTGCTCTGTTCTAATGCTGGTGCTATCTCTCTCATTCTACTTTTTCCATTGCTTCTGTTTTCCTCAATTTTCATTATTATAATCATAGAATGATCATTTTGCTCTTTATTTATAGAAATCAAGAGTTTTGCCACCTTGGAGATGTTACAGTTATGTCCAGAAAAATCTTCTGAGTTTGTACTACCAATGTACCAATGTGGTGATAATAGCTATGGGAGGATGCTCGTATAATCAGGTGGCAGGGAAATCTACGTTAATCCGCACCAGTCACCTCGAATTTTTTCCATCCATATGCAGAATATATTTCATTATGTGCACTGAGGCATGTGTGGATGTGCACCACCAATAGCAACAGAAGTTGGCTGTTCACACGAGTACAGAGGTGGGTACTAATTTTTGGTGGGGGGCCAAAGATTTTGGTAAGTGGTCAAGGGCCACGCTTTTCTGTGGAGGGGGTACAGGGTCTAGCATAGATGTTGGGTACAGAAGGGCACACAGGATAAGGGACTGGGGTGCAGGAAATAGTGTAGAGTCTAAGAGGGTGTTTGGGTGAAGGAGTGCTGGTTGTGAGCTGGGGCAAGGCATCTGGGTGCAGGGTTTGGAAGGGTGCTTGGGTGCAGGAGAGGATTCTGGCCTGGGAGAGGGGAATAGGAGAGAGTACAGAGTGTGGGAGGGAGTTGTGACCTGGGGCAGGGGGTGCAGAGGGCTTGGATGAGACCTGGGGAGGGAGGGGTATGTGAGGGACAGAGATGCCAGAGGAAGCCTCTGTCTGGGAGACACTTACCTAAGAGTCTCCCAGCCAGCAGCCCTTAGCACCTCCAAGACAGGCTGGGATTCCTGCCTGCTGCATCCCCAGACCTCTTTAATTCTTGTTACTTAATATTTTAAATACAAACATATTACAAATTAATCACCAGCAGCAGTTAATATTATTTCTGAAGTATAATTACATGTAAATAATTAATTACTCTATTTAGAGTTCTAGTAAATACGAATTTTGAAAGAATACAGATACTTCAGGGCCAACTTTTAACTACTGTGTATTCAGAGAGAAGTTTAGGTGTGGGTAGTTTATCCCTTTATTTCACATTGCTGGTTTCTTGCACCTTTTGTGATGCATCATCTACTGGCCACAGCTAGGGACAAGATGCTAGATGGAGAACCATCCTACTGGGTCACAATAAAACTCCATCTAGCTCAGTATTCTGTCTTCAAACAATGGAAATGCCAAGTGTCCCAGAGGGAATGAACAGATCAGATAACCATCAAGTGATCCATCCCCTATCACTCTTGCCCAGCTTCTGACAAACAGAGGCTAGGGACACCTTCCCTGCCATCTTGGCTAATAGACATTGATGGACCTATCTTGCATGAATGTATCTAGTTCTTTTTGGAATCCTTTATAGTGTGGGCCTTCACAACATTCTCTGGCAAGAGTTCCACAGTTTCACTGTGCATTGTGTGAAGAAATACAGGTTGAATTTCTCTAGTCCAGAATTCTCTGGTCTGGAAACATCCATCATTCGGAATGATTTTATTTAGCTGGATGTCCACTTTTCATGTCCATGGCCAAGTTTCCCCTGGTCCCATAAAGTTTGCTTCCAGCCAGCAGTCCTAGCTCTCAGTATTCTGTGCTGTTAGGAGCTGATAGAAGAGGTATCTGAGACTTTAGCTATCATCTTGAAAAATCATGGAAAACAGGAGAGATTCTAGAAGACTGAAAAGGGGCGAATATAGGGCCCATCTATTAAAAGAGAAATAAGAACAACCCAGGAAACTACAGACCAGTCAGTTTAACTTCTGCTTCAGGAACGTTAATGTAACAAGTAATTAAGGAATTCATCTGCAAATACCTGGAAGAAAATAAGGTGATAGGAAACAGCCAGCACAGATTTGTAAAGAACAAATCATGTCAAACCAATCTGATAGCTTTCTTTGATAGGATAACAAGTCTTGTGGATAAGGGAGAAGTGGTGGTTGTGGTATACCAAGACTTTAGTATAGAATGGGAAGCGACTGTCTAGGAAGGAGTACTGCAGAAAGGAATTTAGAGGTCATAGTGGACCACAAGCTAACTATGAGTCAACAGTGTAACACTGTTGCAAGCAAACATGATTTTGGGAATGTTGTGAGCAAGACATGAGAAGTCATTCTTCCGCTCTACTCTGCACTGATTAGGCCTCAATTGGAGTATCGTGTCCCGTTCTGGGCACCGCATTTCAAGAAGGATGTGGAGAAATTGGAGAAGGTCCAGAGAAGAGCAACAAAAATGATTAAAGGTCTGGAGAACATGAGCTATGAGGAAAGACTGAAAGAAATGGGCTTGTTTAGTTTGGAAAGAAGAAGATTGAGAAAGGACATGATAGTAGTTTTCAAGAATCTAAAAGGGTGTCACAAGGAGGAGGGAGAAAAATTGTTCTCCTTGTCCTCTGATGATAAAACAAGAAGCAATGGGCTTAAACTGCAGCAAGAGAGGTTTAGATTGGACATTAGGAAAAACTTTCTAACTGTCAGGGTGGTTAAACACTGGAATAAAAAACACAGGGTGGTTGTGGAATGTCCATCTCTGGAGATATTTAAGAGCAGGTTAGATTTAAGACCGTCTATCACGGATGGTCTAGAATGTTTGATCCTGCTGCGAGTGCAGGGGACAGGACTTGATGACCTTTCAAGGTCCCCTTTCAGTTCTAGTATTCTATGATTCTATGATTTAGTTCTAATTTACCCCTAAGTGTCTCCTAAGAGCCAGTAAGGAATGGAAGTGTTGGTAACACTGCTAGACAATGTTTTCATAGTCTGGAAAATTCCGTGGTTCAGAACCAGTTAGGTCCCGCGCCATGCCAAACTAGAGAGGTTCAACCTCTACTTCCTTTTGTTTGTTGAAACTTGCTGCTTAGTAATTTCATTTGGTGACTCCTAGTTCTTGTGTTTTGAGAAGGAATAAATAACAATTCCTTATTTATTTTCTCCACATAAGTTAAGATATTCTAGACCTCAGTCATATCATCCCTTAATTCTTTATTGTCCAAGCTGAAAAGTCCCATTCTAGTTAATTTCTCCTCCTACGGAAGCCATTCCATATCCCTACTAATTTTTGTTGCTGTTTTCTGAACCTTTTCAGAAAGGTTACTCAAGTACGCAAGATGTGGCCTTACCATATAATCATAGAGCTGGAAGAGACTTCAGGAGGTCATCAAGTCCAGCCCCCTGCCAAAGGCAAGACCAATCCCAACTAAGTCAACCCAGCCAGAGCTTTGTCAAGCCAAGACTTAAACATCTCTACAGATGGAGATTCCACCACCTCCCTAGGTAACCCATTCTAGTGCTTCACCACCCTCCTAGTAAAATAGCTTTTCCTAATATCCAACCTAGACCTCCCCCACTGTAACTTGAGACCATTGCTCCTTGTTCTGCCATCCGTCACTACTGTGAACAGCCTTTCTCCATCCCCTTTGGAACCTCCCTTCAGGAAGTTGAAGGCTGCTATCAAATCCCCCCTTCACTCTTCTCTTCTGCAGACTAAACAAACCCAAATCCCTCAGTCTCTCCTCACAGATCATGTGCTCCAGCCCCCTAATCATTTTGGTCACCCTCCGCTGGACGCTCTCCACATCCTTTCTATAATGGGGGGCCCAGAACTGGACACAATACTCCAGATGTGGCCTCACCAGAGCAGAATAAACAGGAATAATCACTTCTCTAGATCTGCTGGGAATGCTCCTCCTAATGCACCCTAATATGCCATTAGCCTTCTTGGCTACAAGGGCACACTGTTGACTCATATCCAGCTTCTCATCCACTGTAATCCCCAGGTCCTTTTCTGCAGAACTGCTACTTAGTCATTTGGTCCCCAGCCTGTAACAATGCTTGGGATTCTTCCATCCCGAGTGCAGGACTCTACACTTGTCCTTGTTGAACCTCATCAGATTTCTTTTGGCCCAATCCTCTAATCTGTCTAGGTCACTCTGGACCCTATCCCTGCCCTTCAGCGTCTCTACCTCTCCCCCTAGCTTAGTGTCATCCGCAAACTTGCAATCCATCCCCTCATCCAGGTCATTAATAAAGATGTTGAACAAAATCAGTCCTAGAACAGATCCTTGGGGCACTCTGCTAGAAACCGACCGCCAACCTGACATCAAGCCGTTGATCACTATCCATTGGGCCCCACAGTCTAGCCAGCTTTCTATCCATCTTATAGTCCATTTATCCATATTCCCTTATCTTGCTGGCAAGAATATTGTGGGAGACTGTATCAAAAGCTTTGCTAAAGTCAAGGTATATCACATCCACTGACTTTCCCATATCCACAGAGCCAGTTACCTCATCATAGAAGCTAATCAGATTGGTCAGGCACAACTTGCCTTTCGTGAATCCATGCTGACTATTCCTGATCACTTTCCCCTCTTTCAAGTGCTTCAAAATGGATTCCTTGAGGATCCCCTCCATGATTTTTCAAGGGATTGAGGTAATTCTCATTGGTCTGTAGTTCTCTGGATTGTCCTTCCCTTTTTAAAAGATGGGCACTACATTTGCCTTTTTCCAGTCATCCGGAATCTCTCCCGATCTCCGTGAGTTTTCAAAGATAATGGCCAAAGGCTCCACAATGACATTTGCCAACTCCCTCAGTACTCTCAGATGCATTAAATCCGAACCCATGGATTTGTGTATGTTTAGCTTTTCTAAATAGTTTTTAACTTGTTCTTTCTCCACCAACGGCTGTCCACCTCCTTCCCATACTGCGTTGCCTAGTGCATTTGTCTGGGAGCTGACCTTGTCCATGAAGACAGAAGCAAAGAAAGCATTGAGTACTTCAGTTTTTCCCACTTCATCTGTCACTAGGTTACCTCCCTCATCCAGTAAGGGCCCCACACCCTCTCTGATCACCCTCTTATTTCTAACATGCCTGTAGAAACCTTTCTTGTTGCCCTTCTCATCCCTTGCCAGCTGCAATTGCAATTGCACTTTCTCCTTCCTGATAACACCCCTGAGTTCTCAAGCAATATATTTATATTCCTCCCTAGTCATCTGTCCAAGTTTCCACTTCTTGTAAGCTTCCTTTTTGTGTTTAAGCTCACCATTGATGCCCCCGGTAAGCCAATCTGGTCACCTACCATATTTGCTTTTCCTTCTGCGCATCGGGATGGTTTCTTCCTGTGCCTTTAATAAGGCTTCTTTAAAATACTGCCAGCTCTCCTGGACTCCTTTCCCCTTCATGTAAGCGTTCCAGGAATCCTGCCCATCAGTTCTCTGAGGGAGTCAAAGTCTGCTCTTCTGAAGTCCAGGCTATGTATTTAGCTACTCTCCTTTCTTCCTTTGGTCAGGATCCTGAAATATACCATCTCATGATCACTGCTTCCCAGGTTGTCACCCACTTCTACTTCCCCCACTAGTTCTTCCCTGTTTGTGAGCAGCAGGTCAAGCTGAACATGTCCCCGGTCGGTTCCTTCAGCACTTCTACCAAGAAGTTATCCCCAACATTCTCCAAAAACTTCCTGGATTATCTGTGTACTGCTTTATTGCTCTCCCAACAGATGTCAGGGTGATTAAAGTCACCCATGAGAACCAGGGCCTGCGATCTGGAAGCTTCTCTTAGTTGTCCAAAGAAAGCTTCGTCTACCTCATCCACCTGATCCAGCGGTCTATAGCAAACACCAACCATAACATCACTCCTGTTGCTTCCACCTCTAAATTTAACCCAGTTTTTTCTCTCTCTAAGTACTGGAGCGCCGAGCAATCATACTGCTCTCTTACATACAATGCAACTTCTCCTCCTTTTCTCCCCTGCCTGTTCTTCCTGAACAGTTTATATCCTTCCATGACAGTGCTCCAGTCATGCGAGTCATCCCAGCAAGTCTCTGTTATTCCAATCAAATCATAGTTCTTTAACTGGGCCAGAGCTTCTAATTCTTCCTGTTTGTTTTCCAGGCTTCTCGCATTGGTGTATAAACACCTTAGATAACTAATTGATCGCCCTGCCTTCTCCATCCAAATTAGGGGTCCTCCTTTGTTGCTCGTTGCTTCTTGTGATTCTTCCCGGTGTCTGACTTCCTCACTTACCTCAGGGCTTTGGTCACCATCCCCCAACAAACCTAGATTAAAGCCCTCCTCACTAGATTTGCAAGCCTGCTCGTGGAGATGCTCTTTCCTCTCTTGGTTAGGTGGATCCCATCTCTTCCTAACAATCCTTGTGCTGGGAACAGAGTCCCATGGTTGAAGAAACCAAAGCCCTCTCTCCGACACCACCTGCGCAACCACGCATTTACTTCCTCAATTCAACGATCCCTACCTGGACCTTTTCCTTCAACCAGAAGGATGGACGAGAACACCATTTGCACTTCAAATTCCTTGATCCTTCTTCCCAGCACTACATAATCTGCTGTGACCTGCTCAAGGTCATTCTTGGCCGTATCGTTAGTTCCTACATGGAGAAGCAGGAAGGGGTAGCGATCCGAAGGTTTAATCACTTTCAGAAGATTCTCGGTCACATCCTGAATGCGAGCTCCCGGTAAGCAGCACACTTCTCAAGATTGCAGGTCTGGACAGCAGATGGATGACTCAGTCCCTCTTAGGAGGGAGACCCTGACCGCCACCACCCGTCTTCTTTTGGGGATGGTGGTCGTGGAATCCCCATCCGTAGGTCTACGCATCCCATGCCTTCCTGTAGGTGGTGTTCCCTTCTGATTTTTTCCCTGAGAGGTCCCTGCCAAAGCATTCTCCACCACAATGCCTATGGAGAGAGCCTGAAAGCAGTTACTTACCTCTACAGGAATGGGTGATACCTGAGTTGGCCGCCTTCTCCTTCTAGAGGTTACATGCTGCCAGTTTTCTTCCTTGTCCTGTACTGCCCTGACTGGCTCTTCAGCATGTTGTGCCTGCAGGATTAAATGCTGCCTTCTATCGAGGAAATCTTCATCTTCTCTGATAGAACATAGGGTCGATACTTGGGCCTCTAGTCCTTCATTTTTTTCTTCCAAAATGGTTACCAGCTTGCACTTAGTGCAGATGAAATCCCTTCTTTCTTCTGGGAGGAAGACAAACATGGCACATACTGTGCAGGTAACAACAGCAGACCTATCACCATTCATACCTGGCTTCCTTCTGAGAGATTCCTCAGTTTTTATTAAATGCCTCCTTGAAGGGAAGGAGTGTAGTGAAAAGATGTTAAGGAATGATGAGTGTATCTTACCCCCTTCCCAACTCCCTCTCCAAACTGCCTGTTAACAACCCCTGTTCGCAGGCTCCCTGGTCGCTGACTCACTCCTTTATAAAGCCCTAGACTGCCTGATAGCCCCTCCCCCTGATTAAGGTTCAACCAAGGAGCAGAGGCTTCTAGATTTCAAACCCTGAATAGAAGCTCACAGCTTCCACCTGTCAGCCACAGCACACACTTTGTGAAGGGGGTGAGGGGAAGGGAAAGGGAAGAGAGAAAAAAACCAAAAGAAAACAAATAAAACAGCTAAACACAAGTTCAGCACACAGCAAGAAAACCCCAAACACAAACACATACTACAGACAGACCACTTCCCTCAAGGGTCCTGTATTAGCTTCCTCCTTTATCTGGAGAACTCCCTCTCCAAACTCCCTGTTAACAGCCCCTGTTCGCAAGCCATTTTATACAGAGGAAATGTGATATTTTCTGTCTTCTTATCTATACATTTCTTAATGATTCCCAACATTTTGTTCTCTTTTTTGACTGCCACTGAATTTTGAGTGTGTGTTTTCAGAAAACTATCCAAAATGTCACCAAGATTTCTTTCTTGAGTGTTAACAGCTAATATACAGTTGGGATTATTTTTTCTGATGTGCATTATTTTGCATTTATCAACATTATCAACATTAAATTGCATTTGCCATTTTCTTGCCCAGCTATCCTTTTGTAGCTCTTCACAGTTTGCTTGGGACTTAAATATCTTAAGTTATTTTCTTTCATCTTCAAATTTTCCCACCTTGTTGTTTAACCCTTTTCCCCCTGATCATTTATGAATATGTTCAGTAGGATTGGTCCTAGTACAGACCCCTCTGAGACACCACTAATTACCTCTCTCCATTCTGAAAACTAACCTTTTATTCCTACTCTGTTTCCTATCTTTTGACCAATTAGCAATCCATGAGAGGATATTCCCTCTTATCCAATGCCAGCTTATTTTACTTAAGAGCCTTTGGTGAGGGACTTTGAAAGGCTTTCCTAGAATCTAAGTATCTATATCTGCATAGTTGTTGACACCCTTAAAGAATTCTTGCAGATTGATGAAACATGACTTCCCTTTACCAAAAGCCATGTTGACTCTTCCCCAACATATTATGTTCATCTATATGTCTGACAATATTGTTCTTTACCATCATTTCAATCAGTTTGCCAGGTAGTTACTTCAGGCTTACTGGCCTGTAATTGGATCACCTAAAATGTGGCACCACATTAGCTATCTTCGGGTATGCTTACACTAGCCCCCTAGTTTGAATTAGGGAGGCTAATGTAGGCATTCAAAGTTGCAAATGAAGCCCGGGATTTAAATAACCCGGGCTTTATTTGCATCTTCCCGTCCGGTCGCCATTTTGAAATTTCACTACTCCGGACTAACTGCCCGCGGCTACACACAGCAGGGAGCCGGTAGTTCAAATTAAAGCCCCCTAATTCGAACTACTGTTTAACCTCCTTGCAGGAGGAATAACAGGTAGTTCGAATTAGGGCTTTAATTCGAACTACCAGCTTTCTGTCGCATGTAGCCGCGGGCAGTTAGTCCGGACTAGTGAAATTTCAAAATGGCGACCGGACGGGAAGATGCAAATAAAGCCCAGGATGTTTAAATCCCGGGCTTCATTTGCAACTTTGAATGCCTACATTAGCCTCCCTAGTTCGAACTAAGGGGCTAATGTAGACATACCCTTCCAATGATTTGGTACTGAAGCTGATTTAAATGATTGGTTACAAACTATAGTTAGTGGTTCTGCAATTTCACATTTGAATTCCTTCAGAACTCTTAAGTGAATACAGTCTGGTCCTGGTGACTTATTACTGTTTATTTTGTCAATTTGTCACTTTTCTGGTGCTCTTTTTTAAAATGTGTGGTATACATTTAAGTTGAGCCTCTATTATGTTGTCTCTAAAATGTTCCTGTATATCTTGCAGGAATTTCACTTTTAGCACTGTACCTTTTAAGTTCTGTTTAACTAAATTCCTCATTTTTGTGTAGTCCTCTTTCTGAAATTAAACACTATGGTGTTAGTCTGCTGTGTTTTTTCCCTGCCACATGGATGTTAAATTTAATTACATAATGGTCACTATTACCAAGTGGTCAAGCTGTATTCACCTCTTGGACCAGATCCTGTGCTTTAGGACTAAATCAAGAGTTGCCTCTCTTCTTGTGGGTTCCAGAGACTGGGTGCTCCAAGAGGCAACTATGGCAATTCCTGTATTCTAATGGTTTGCTTTTCATTAGTGAGTTTCTATCTTACAGAAAACCTGTTAGTAAAAGGCAGAATTTACTTCAGTGGGGCATATTTTTCATTTATTTTTTGTTTGTTTTAAATCAGACCTTCCCAAGTTAAAACATGTCTCAGACAGCTTTTGGGATAAATGTGTACTGAATAGATGGGTAAAGGATCATTATAAAAGCAAAGGAGAAAGTTTTGGCATTTCCAAAAAAAAGCTTTTTGAAGACTCAGTGAATGATGTTCTTTGCAAGGCAAATGAACTATTACTATTATTTTATTTATTATTTGTTTTATCATAGCACCTAAAAGCCCTAGACATGGACAAGATCCCATTGTGCTAGGCACTGTTGTTTTCTGGTTTATCACAAATTCCTTATGGTATCCAAAAATCATTTGTATAATTTTAATTATAACTATATAAAAGTGGGAATCAAAATATTTCTCATTTACTAAAAGCTTTTGCAATCTGCAACAATAGGAAATAAGATCTATTTTTTTCAAGTATGTAATCATAGGCTGAGTTTTCAAATAATTTATTTTATTTTATTTGAAATATGCCTCAGAATGGTGGTAAGTTCTAATTGATTTTTCATACTTCAGTGCATACAGTTTTTACAAATATTTTTGGTCACCAAATGCAGATTTAATTTCAGTGTAGTAAGACAGTTCCTGTGCATAGAATTCTAATATAACATTTAAAACCATTTAAGATGAATATCAAATAAGACATACAGTGTAGTTATTTCATGGTTATTAAATGTCAACATATACATTCATGGTGATAACCTGGGATTTAAATTGTCTACCAAAACTGAATTGTAGGCTGGATTCTGTTCTTCTATGCAATAACTTATTTTTTTTCAAGTAGCTCACTAAAATCAGTGAAACTACTTGAAGAATAAGACTTTGATCCTGCAACCATTTACAGATACATTTTAGTTTAAGAATGGGAGTTGTCACTGGTGTAAATTGGAGTACTCCCATCCTTTAAATTAAGCATGGGTGTAAGTGTTTGCTGGATTGGGTTTGAGGTACTAATCTGAGTCTGAGTGGCAAGATCTGGCCCATAGCCCATACTTAGAAGATGATTTAAAATGTTAAAATGTTTTTAAAACTCCTGTAGATGTGCTATGCCTAGGCAGTAGTTTCCTATTTTTAGCCTTATGCTGTATCTTACTAGCTTTTGCAATGGTATCCATATTAACTATCATGCATAAGCAGATTTCTTTGTAACCTAGATACTTTAGCAATTGGCATACTATACATGTCAAAGTCAGTTTCTTTTACCTAAGTCTTAGGTTTTAATTATAAATTGTAAGAGAATAAATAGTAGCTGATGTCCTTTATTTATAACTCATTTACTTGCGTAAAGATGCGTGTTTAAGACATGAGATCCCAAATTACATCCTAGCATGTGCTGAAAGGCACAAGTTGATATGGCCCAGGAGGTAGTATAACCACATGAACATAAGAATAGCCATACTAGGTGAAAAAAAGAGGTCCATCCAGCCCCATATCCTGTCCTCTGACAATGGAAATGCCAGGTGCCACAGTGAGAATGAACAGAACAGAAAATCATCAAGTGATCCATTCCCTATCACTCATTCCCAGCTTCTTGCAAACAGAGACTAGAGATACCATCCTTACACACCCTGGCTACTTGCCATTAATGGACATTTTTATTATATGATGGTCGCTGTACCAAGTGGTCGATCTGCAGTCACCTTTGTGGACTTGATCCTGTGCTCCACTTAGGACTAAATCAAGAATTTCCTCTCACCTTTTGGGTTCCAGGACCAGCTGCTTGAAGAAGCGGTCATTTAAGGTGATATATATCCAACTAATATTTGTTGGCATCACAGAAGCTTGGTGGGATAATGCACATGATCGGAATGTTTGTCTAGAAGGGTACAACTTGCTCAGGAAGGATAGATAGGGAAAAAAGGGAGGAGGTGTTGCCTTATATATTAAAAATGAACACACTTGGAGTGAGGTGGAGATGAACATAGGAGACGGAAGTGTTGAGAGTCTCTGGGTTAGGCTAAAAAGAATTAAAAACAAGGGTGGTGTCATGCTAGGAGTCTACTACAGGCCACCTACCCAGGTAGAAGAAGTGGATGAGGCTTTTTTTAAACAACTAACAATATCATCCAAAGCCCAATATTTGGTGGTGATGGGCAGGGCTCGCCAAACTGCGGCGAGCCCCGCTCGCCAGCCGCGCTGTCCGGCGATCTGCGCGTGTGCAGATCGTTCTGCGCATGCACAGATCACCTGAACCCGGCTCTTCTGGGTTGTAATCTACTCGCCACAGATGAGTAGATTGCATTATTTGTCGAGCCCCGGTGATGGGGGACTTCAACTATCCAGATATATGTTGGGAAAATAACACAGCAGGGCAATAAGACTATCCAATAAGTTCTTGGACTGCATTGTTTCAGAACTTTTTATTTCAGAAGGTTGAAAAAGCTACTGGGGGGAAGCTGTTCTAGATTTGATCCTAACAAATAGGGAGGAACTGGCTGAGAATTTGAAAGTGGAAGGCAGCTTGGGTGAAAGTGATCGTGAAATCATAGAGTTCACAAGTCTAAGAAAGGGTAGAAGGGAGAACAGCAAAATAGAGACAATGGATTTCAGGAAGGCGGATTTTGGTAAGCTCAGAGAGCTGATAGGTAAGGTCCCATGGGAATCAAGACTGAGGGAAAAACAGCTGAGGAGAGTTGGCAGTTTTCAAAGGGACATTATTAAGGGCCCAAAAGCAAGCTATTCGCTGTGTCGGAATGATAGAAAATATGGCACAAGACCCTTGGCTTAACACGAGATCTTGCATGATCTAAAAATAAAAAGGAGTCATATAAAAATGGAAAGTAGGACAAATTACAAAGGAAGAATATAGGCAAACAACACAGGAATGCAGGGGCAAGATTAGAAAGGCAAAGGCACAAAATGAGCTCAAACTAGCTACGCGTATAAAGGGAAACAAGAAGTCCATTTATAAATACATTAGAAGCAAGAGGAAGACTAAGGACAGGGTAGACCCACTGGTCAGTGAGGAGGGAGAAACAGTAACAGGAAACTTGGAAATGGCAGAGATGCTTAATGACTTCTTTGTTTCGGTCTTCACCAAGAAGTCTGATGAAGAAATGCCTAACATAGTGAATACTAGTGGAAGGGGGTAGGTTTAGAAGATAAAATAAATAAAATAAGAGCAAGTTAAAAATCACCTAGAAAAGTTAGATGTCTGCAAGTCACCAGGGCCTGATGAAATGCATCCTAGACTACTCAAGGAGCTGATAGAGGAGGTATCTGAGCCTCTAGCTATCATCTTCGGAAAATCATAGGAGACTGGAGAGATTCCAGAAAAGGGCAAATATAGTGCCCATTTATAAAATGGGAAATAAGAACAACCCAAGAAACTACAGACCAGTTAGTTTAACTTCTGTGCCAGGGAAGATAATGGAGCAAGTAATTAAGGAAATCATCTGTAAACACTTGGAAGGTGGCAAGGTGATAGGGAACAGCCAGCATGGATTTGTAAAGAACAAATCATGTCAAACCAATCTGATAGCTTTCTTTGATAGGATAAAGAGTCTTGTGGATAAGGGAGAAGCGGTGAATGTGGTATACCTAGACTTTAGTAAGGCATTTGATACGGTCTCGCATGATATTCTTATCAATAAACTAGCCAAATACAACTTAGACGGGGCTACTATAAGGTGGGTGCATAACTGGCTGGATAACCGTACTCAGAGAGTAGTTATTAATGGTTCACAATCCTGCTGGAAAGGCATAACAAGTGGGGTTCCGCAGGGGTCTTTTTTGGGACTGGCTCTCTTCAATATCTTCATCAAAGATTTAGATATTGGCATAGAAAGTACGCTTATTAAGTTTGCAGATGATAGCAAGCTGGGAGGGGTTGCGACTAATCTGGAGGATAGGGTCATAATTCAAAATGATCTGGACAAATTGGAGAAGTGGTCTGAGGTAAACAGGATGAAGTTTAATAAAGACAAATGCAAAGTGCTCCACTTAGGAAGGAACAATCAGTTTCACACATACAGAATGGGAAGCGACTGTCTAGCAAGGAGTATGGCAGAAAGGGATCTAGGGGTTATAGTGGACCACCAGCTGAATATGAGTCAGCAGTGTGATGCTGTTGCAAAAAAAGCAAACATGATTCTGGGATGCATTAACAGGTGTGTGGTGAGCAAGACATGAGAAGTCATTCTTCCGCTCTACTCTGCGCTGGTTAGGCCTCAGTTGGAGTATTGTGTCCAGTTCTGGGTACCACATTTCAAGAAAGATGTGGAGAAATTGGAGAGGGTCCAGAGAAGAGCAACAAGAATGATTAAAGGTCTAGAGAACATGACCTGTGAAGGAAGTCTGAAAGAATTGGGTTTGTTTAGTTTATAAAAGAGAAGACTGAGGGGGGACATGATAGCAGTTTTCAGGTATCTAAAAGGATGTCATAAGGAGGAGGGGGAAAACTTGTTCATCTTGGCCTCTGAGGATAGAACAAGAAGCAATGGGCTTAAACTGCAGAAAGGGAGGTTTAGGTTGTACGTTAGGAAAAAGTTCCTAACTGTCAGGGTAGTCAAACACTGGAATAAATTGCCCAGGGAGGTTGTGGAATCTCCATCTGTGGAGATATTTAAGAGTAGGTTAGTTAAATGTCTATCAGGGATGGTCTAGACAGTATTTGGTCCTGCCATGAGGGCAGGGGACTAGACTCGATGACCTCTCAAGGTCCCTTCCAGTCCTAGTATTCTATGATTCTATGATATGCTGCAGCTGTGGAGCTTCTATTTACTCAGGCTAGCAGCATCACTGAGGAGCTTTAAGTCTTTAAGCAGAAACTAAAGCATACATCATTCCTGCACCTCTGCCCATTCCATCCTCCTCCAGTGACAAATTCAAGTAGCAGCACTAATCTCAGTTGAGTAGCTTGCATTTAGGGCTCTCAGACTAGGACTGTAAATGAGACTTCAAAACTTAGAAAAAAATGTAGAGAATGGAAAAGAGAGTGTGGGGCAGGGAGAGGATGTCCAGAATAATGGTGTGACCTTTGCATAATGGCCTTTGCATATCCATTTAGTTGACACATGGGTTTCGGTAGTTGTATCAGATGTGCAACTGGGAACCCTAATCTTAGGGTATGGAAACTCCCTGCTGCAGAAGAAGTTTGATTAAGAAGGTAGCCCGAGCTGTGCTTTATCTTGTGAAAGTCCAGCCAGTATGTGAATTGATATCTTGGTCCCAAAACACCATTGCAAAAACCTCTGCAAAGTGTCATTAATCTGACAGCAGCCTAAGGAAGTGTGGGGTTACACTGTCAGTAGTTTCTTCCAGTCTAGGAAACAAGAAATTATCACAATTATCAGGAGATGCAAGAGGAAGGGAGCAAAGAGGAGTTAAAACTTCAGGGAATACAATATGTGTAATGAAGAGTGATTAATAATAGTTAATGGGACTGTTTTCAAAATGCATTTACAATTAAAATGTCACTGCCTGATGCTTTTAAAGCTCTGTTGAGTCAATGATTTTCTGTTCTGGAAAATATAATATTTTTATTTACATCTATATCATAGTCAACACATGACTAATCTTCAAGTTGCACTCTTAGCACTTAGCAAGGTGTGCATGGTTACCTAAGCTCATCTACATGGCACATAATGGGTCAGATCTGTGAGTTGATGTAAAATGAAGCTGTGTTTTATATATCTTCAAAATCTGGACCTGTATAGTTACCTGAGCTGCATCTGGACAGTTGTCACTGAAGTTATTTGGATGGGGAGAGCATATTTAAAAAGAGAGAGATCTAAGGGAAATTGCAGCTATTTGATGAATATCCAGACTCAAACCTTATTATTTTGTATTATTTGTTTTATTGTAGTCCCCTACAATCCTAATCATGGTTCAGGATCACATTAGGTATCAAATAATTGAAATTAATTGGCAATCAGTTAATAAACTCAAAGTATACCCATGGCAAGACGGGTAGGGCAGGGGAAGCAGAGAAAGTATGAAGTGCAACCATTAAATCTATGAATCCAAGCTATTTCTGGGGAAAGGAACCTCCAAACTCATAAAAAAGCTATCACTGCATTTTGGGGGGGTCACCCATCTTCCCTGGTGACAGCATGGCTCTGTAAGTAGTGCCATACTGGGCCATTTCCTCTCGCTGTACTCCCCACTCATCAGGGAAGAGATGGAAGAGAACAAGGCCTGGTTTACTCTACATGGGAAGGGCAAAGTAAGATATGCAACTCCAGGAACGTAAATTACGTAGCTGGAATCAAAGTATCTTGCATCGCATTTCTGCACCATCCACACAGCGGGAGACCGATGGAAGCAAGCACTCCCATTGGCTTCCCTTACTCCTCATGAAGAGCAGAAGGGCTGGCACTGATGGGGCCACCCTTTGAGTTCAATTTAGCGGGTCTATTCTACACCTGCTAAACTGAACACCGGAAGATCGACCGCGGCAGCATTGATCTTCTGTGTAGTATAGGCATGCCCAACAGTATTGTAACTCTAATCTTTAAAATTCATGCTACACTTGCAGCAACACTTATTATTCAGTTGATTCTTGCTCTTTTCTTGTAGTTTTGAAACTTTAGGTGACTGGATTTGACATGAAATTGTTATCTGGAGAAAGTCAGCTTGTAAAGTAGAGTAAATATTGGTTTATGCATACATGTAGACTGAAGGGCAGAATATCAAAAGAGCTCAACACACAGCTTTGACTCAGTCCCCCTAAATAAGGCTATGTCTAGACTACGCTGAAGTTCTGAAAGAGGATATGCAAATTCCATGGGATTTGCATATCTTCTTCCGATCTCACTTTCGAAAGCAGAGCTTTCAAAAATGAAAGTAGTCGGGATGCATTTTTTTCGGTAATCCCCCCCCCTTTCTCAAAAAGCCGCTCTTCCTCAAAAAATGATGTTTACGCGGCTTTTCGAAAAAGGGGGGGTTTGCTGAAAAAACGCGTCCCTACTACTTTCACTTTCGAAAGCTCTGCATTCGAAAGTGAGATTGGAAGAAGATACATAAATTCTGCGGAATTTCCATGTCCTTTTTTGGAACTTCGGCGTAGTCTAGACGAGCCCTAAGAGTCCAGATTTCCAAAATTAGCAGTTTGTTTGAGCACCCATGATAACCTTACCACTGGAAGCTGTTTTGAAACTTTAGATCTTTACAATTTTTTTCAGCAAAAAAAGTATATTTTTCCATCCTCAGCTCTTACCAGTAATATAAAAAAATTGTTCTACATTTAATTTAAAAATGCCTTTGAGAAGAAAACTAGAGTAAGAAAACTTTAATATGAAAAAGGAGAATGATTTCAGAAAGTAATGAGCAAATAAAAAAGAGTCAGGAGAAAATATCTTTTTAAACATAAGAAAACAAATCAAAAGTTTCTAGAGCAAGCTGGCTTTGTAAAATGATTCTTCAAAAAATTGGAAAACTTTTCAAAATATAAAATTCAAAATATAAAAATCTGTCAAACTCCTTCAATAGGAATGTATTACCAAATTAAGCTATTTTCCCCAAATATTCTCCTCTGCCTAAATATCAAACATCAGCAGAGAAAGAGGTGGTTTTATTTTTGAGAGTGTCATTCTAAGCCTAATCAGTTCCTTTCCATCTATCTAGAGAAAACAGAATATAAGTATGGGCCTGTTTGCACAGCTCAGTGAAACATAAATATATGCTTATTTGTTTGTTTAAATTATTTAAGTCAATGTTGCTTACATGACTTCTTTATTACAGCCAATATATTGCAATAGCTGCACGATCCTACATTCTTTTCCAGGTCTTCTTCCTGGGGTCCACTTCTGGAGGGGAAGCCACCGGATAGCTATCTGGCATTTGCACTAGTGGAGACTAGCCAAAACAACACAAAAAAGAAAAAGAATTTTGACTGCAAAGTGAGATTTGACTAATGAATACAGTAGTAATGCGAGGCTGCTTAAACTTGCAGCTAGCTAAAGCAGTCTTGACCCTCTGGGCTTGCATATGGAAAGTACATATGAGAATGTAAAATAGAGATAAGTGGGCTTTTATGGATTTTGACTGGGATTAAAAACAAATCAAAATATTTGTCAGAGCCACTTCCTCATTACATATTGTTTTAAACCTCAGTTATGCAGGTGCTCTCTATTCAGAAAAAAAAACCAAACAAACCCATGAGCATGTGCTTTAAATCTCATTGACTTCTGTGGAACATGAATATCTGCATAAAGTTACACTTAATTGCTTTGCTGATCAATCATGGGCTTTAGCATGTATTTAAATGCTTGCCTGAAATGAAGCTAAAGGATGTGCTAAGGAGCCCTTCAGTAAATACATGCCTATGGAAAGCCACAAAACATTTTCTTATATCCTTCAGCTGTCCTCTTGATTTGAGTAGAACTTTTTGTGAGATTCTGCCCTTGGAACATGCTCATCTTATAAGTTGAACCGTTTATCCCTTGGAGCATGACATATGAGCACCCTTATATTTAACTTTCACTTGAAAACATGCTGGTTCTTATAGTCAGAAATGTTGCTGATACGTGAGGTGTAGGTCTCTGCCCGGTTCCCACACCAGCCAGGAGTGAAAGGAAAGCATGGAAGCCGAATATTTTTCTCTCAATCCCTGAGACTGAGGGGAAGGTGAACTAGAGAAAGCAGCATCCCGGCATGTGTCACCATAGCCCTCCTACCTCACACCCTTCCAAAATGATGTGATAGGACAATGAAACTTCAGCTTTCCATATCTCCCTGTAACTATGGCATAGCAAAGGGCAAATGTCTGTGGATGGTATGTTGTGGTTTTCCTTCACAGGTGACATTCAGCAAGGCTGAAAAGAATGTTGATGAGAGGGTAAAAAGTGCAGTTTCTAATATCTTGTATAAGGCATTTGGGACCTGTTTTTTTATCAATGGCTAGACAAACGTTGTGGGGGTCTTAAAAAAAATCTATCCGCTAGAGCAGTAAGGGCCCAAATGCATGCTATTCCGCTGCGTAGGAAATATAGAAAATACGGCAAAAGGCTACCTTGGCTTAACCAGGAGATCTTGCATGATCTAAAAATAAAAAAGGAGTCATATAAAAAATGGAAACTAGGAAAAAGGATGAATATAGGCAAACAATATAGGAATGCAGGGGCAAGATTAGAAAGGCAAAGGCACAGAATGAGCTCAAGCTAGCTACAGGCATAAAGGGAAACAAGAAGATTCTATAAATATATTATCAGCAAGAGGAAGACCAAGGACAGGGTAGGCCCATTGCTCAGTGAGGAGGGAGAAACAGTAACAGGAAACTTGGAAATGGCAGAGATGCTTAATGACTTCTTTGTTTCGGTCTTCACCGAGAAGTCTGATGAAGAAATGCCTAACATAGTGAATATTAGTGGAAGGGGGTAGGTTTAGAAGATAAAATAAAAAAAAAAACAAGTTAAAAATCACTTAAAAAAGTTATATGTCTGCAAGTCACCAGGGTCTGATGAAATGCATCCTAAAATACTCAAGGAGCTGATAGAGGAGGCATCTGGGCCATTAGCTATCATCTTTGGAAAATCATGGAAGACAGGAGAGATTCCAGAAGACTGGAAAAGGGCAAATATAGTGCCAATCTATAAAAAGGGAAATAAGAACAACCCAGGAAACTACAGACCAGTCAGTTTAACTTCTGTGCCAGGAAAGATAATGGAGCAAGTAATTAAGGAAATCATCTGTAAACACTTGGAAGGTGGCAAGGTGATAGGGAACAGCCAGCATGGATTTGTAAAGAACAAATCATGTCAAACCAATCTGATAGCTTTCTTTGATAGGATAACAAGTCTTGTGGATAGGGGAGAGGCAGTAGCCGTGGTATACCTAGTCTTTAGTAAGGCATTTGATACGGTCTCGCGTGATATTCTTATCAATAAACTATGCAAATACAACTTAGATGGGGCTACTATAACTGGCTGGATAACCATACTCAGAGAGTAGTTATTAACAGTTCACAATCCTGCTGGAAAGGTATAACAAGTGGGGTTCCGCAGGGGTCTGTTTTGGGACCGGTTCTGTTCAATATCTTCATCAACAATTTAGATATCGGCATAGAAAGTACGCTTATTAAGTTTGCAGATGATAGCAAGCTGGGAGGGGTTGCGACTAATCTGGAGGATAGGGTCATAATTCAAAATGATCTAGACAAATTGGAGAAATGGTCTGAGGTAAACAGAATGAAGTTAATAAGGACAAATGTAGAGTGCTACACTTAGGAAGGAACAATCAGTTTCACACATACAGAGTGGGAAGCGACTGTCTAGGAAGGAGTATGGCAGAAAGAGATCTAGGGGTTATAGTGGACCACAAGCTAAATATGAGTCAACAGTGTGACGCTGTTGCAAAAAAAAGCAAACATGATTCTAGGATACATTAACAGATGTGTTATAAGCAACAGGGCTGGCCCGAGCCCTTTTGGTGCCCCGGGCCCGGGCGCGCAGCGCCGTTCCCGGGCGCACGGCGCATGCGCGGGCCGGCCACGGCCACTGGCGAGCAGCCCGGGGCCTGCCCCCAGGACACATGGTGCATGCGCAGCCCGGTTATGGCCGCTGGCGCGCAGCCCGGGGCCCTGGCCCGGGGCGCACGGCGCATGTGCTGCCCAGCCCGGCCCGGTCACTGCTGCTGGTGCGCGCGCTGGGCCATGCAGGGCCCCGTGACCGTGGGGGGAAGGGCGCTGCTGGCCGGTGCCGCGGGGCCGGTGCTGCAGGAGCCGGGCGCGTGGCGCCTGATGGCAGCTGTAAGGGATGCTGCACGCCCCTTACAGCTGCCATCAGGCGCCCCCCATCGGTTGGCGCCCCGGGCAGCTGCCTGGCTCACCCATGCCTCAGTCCGGCCCTGGTGAGCAAGACACAAAGAAGTCATTCTCCTGCTCTACTCTGCGCTGATTAGGCCTCAGTTGGAGTATTGTGTCCAGTTCTGGGCACTGCATTTCAAGAAAGAAGTGGAGAAATTGGTGAAGGTCCAGAGAAGAGCAACAAGAATGATTAAAGGTCTAGAGAACATGACCTATGAAAGATGACTGAAAGAATTGGGCTTGTTTAGCTTGGAAAAGAGAAGATTGAGCGGGGAGATGATAGCAGTTTTCAGGTATCTAAAAGGGTGTCACAAGGAGGAGGGAGAAAAATTGTTCTTCCTGGCCTCTGAGGATAGAACAAGAAGCAATGGGCTTAATCTGCAGCAAGGGAGGTTTAGGTTGGACATTAGAAAAAAGTCCCTGTCAGGGTGGTTAAGCACTGGAATAAATTGTGTAGGGAGGTTGTGGAATCTCCATCTCTGGTTAGATAAATGTTATCAGGGATGGTCTAGGCAGTACTGGGACCTGCCATGAGGGCAGGGGACTGGACTCGATGACCTCTCGAGGTCCCTTCCAGTCCTAGTATTCTATGATTATATCTCATAATCAATTTGTTGAACTAGAGTTCTAGGCCAAAATCTTGAAGCTTTGCTGCCTGAAATAAGATACCTAAAACTATACAAAGGCAAACTGGTAAACATATCCTGTGTTTCAGAAGTGCTGAGCCATGGGATGTTGCTTTCAGTGGGAAACAACTATTTAAATGTTTATTTTCAATTTTATCAAAAGTAAAACAATGTAGTGACAAACTTTACAGTCTTATATTGATTTGATTTCAGTCACCCAATATAATAATTAGATTTATAACTAAAATTACAACATAAACTGGACAGAGCTTTCTTGTTAGGATGATACAATTTTAAATCTTTCTTTGGTGGGGCCTCTGGCATTCTTACAGCTGAGCATGTGTGCTCAAGTGACTTAATGGATCAGGACCACTGAGCTCTGCATGTTACACATAGACCTCTTTTACCAGTGAGGCTAGAGAAAATGTCTGTTCACTCTTGTGAAAACCCCAGTCCTGCAAGTCACTGGGTGCAGGTCCAAGAAAATTACATTGATGGGTCCTTAGTAGAGCTATGCAGAGAAATATATTTCTGTTTCCCAAAGGGTATTGAATTTCATAATTTGGTTTCATTCTAATTAGGAACAAATCTATAGTGAAAGGGAAGTCCTAGAGCTTGTGACTACAGGGCAATCTACCTGGCTAGTTCACAGTCCACCCAGGACAGTTAACCCTGGAAGACCTGGAGTCATATGTGAGTCTGCCTGGCTGGATGCCCAAAGTCATCAATCCTGGAATCCTTGGGTGCCCGAGCTCCATGGCATACTACATGGTATATTGTTACAGATCTGCAGACCCTAGAATCTCCCTAGCAGCCCACAAGGTGGATACTGAGGAATGGGATCAACTGAGCTGGCAGGAAACCAGGCACATTTCCACCTGGATTCTGGAGGAATTTTGTCAAAACTGAGCAGTCTCAGTGGAATGTTTCAATTTTGGCATCAGAAAATTCTGATGAAAAACCATCCTGAAAATTTTCCTACCAACTCTAGTCATGGTCCCCTAATTCAGTAATGCTGGTGCCAAATGATGAAAAAGTGGATCAAATCATGGTCCTCTCTTTACCATAGAAAATAATGTAGTTAATGGAAGGCTTCTAGAGTAGGATGAAAATGCTGCAAGGAGGATTAAAAAGTATTGCTTCCTTCCACCACTTTTGTTAGATTTTGCTGCCTGGTGAGGAATGCCATATACTGCACTTTGCTATCTATTATGGAATGGTCTTGCTGGAGCAACAAGCTTAAATATAATGTCATTGTGTTACTGTGCAATTACTTCTGTCAATATTGATCACAACACTATATACTTTCAACAATTTTCAAATCACATTGAACGAAAATGACTTATAAAAATTAGAGAATCATGTGTGTTACATTTCTCTTCACTTCATATCCCTATACCTTTGTCTCACAAAAAGGAGGTAGGGGAAACTTGAAAGAAAGCCACTTATTCCAGCAAAATTATGCTCAATAGCCCTGATTTGAACCCGTCTACTTGAAATGGTTCTAAGGCATGAATGTAACTGCTAAATGCCATAATGATTTTTTTCATATAAAAGTGTCTTAATTATCCACTAAATTATGCTCTAAAATTAGATGGATGACTTCAGTTGTGATGTCATGCCATTTTTTCAAAACATTTTTTCTGGCATAAATCTTCATGTCAAAATGATCATGACTGTCCTTTGCAAAGAATTATAAGATCTAGAGCCATCACAGTCAAAACATATTCACTCATGATGGTATCTGAGATATCAGTTTTCTCTTCATTTACAATCAGAAATACTTGGGTTGTCTAAGGCACCATAGCGGGAGCTGTGAATAAATGTTGACTATTAAAGACTGTGTACAGGAAAGACTGCAATCACCAGCATACAGAGCTTTTCCATTAGCACAGTTGTGATTGAGATGAAACAGGTGCAAGTGCTACCAATGTTTTCGTATTATGCCTGCTGCTTTATTGACTGGCACGTTGTGTGCCTATGTATTTTATCAGATGTGTGCATTTCTGCAGCCCTTTCTACCAAGGGCTTGTTCTGGACACTACACAAAAGTGTCTTGAGTCCAGGAAGTTTTTTTTTTATAGATGATAGGGAAAAATCCCATGTATGTTTAGTGCCATTTACAAGGTTCCAAATAAATCTTATAACTGCCTCACTAGAATTTGTTCTATTCTCTCCTGTTTCCTTCATTGGCATAATATCCATTTAGATATTGATGCTGCAATTGATTAAACACATGCGTAACTTTACTAGTGAGAGTAGTCCCATAGAAGTCAATAAACTCATTCCTGGGAATAAAATTTAGTTTTTTTTTTTCAAGATTGATGATTTAAATCGTAAGTTCTTTAGGGCAAAGGCCTCATCTTCTTGTTTATCTTATTTATACAGAAACACATTTGGAGTGATATCAATAATGATAATGGGGCTACTCTTCTGCCTGAACATCAGCAATCTATTCCCATCTGAATTTTTCCTGTGAATTCATGTATTAATTCCTGTGTGTATTTGTGTTTATTTTATGAGGTGTGTGGAGCCCTCTGCTGGTGCCTTGCTGCATTCAGAATATACATTGTTTTTTTTTGTATCAAACATTGCCTTGCCAGATTGAGGTTGTCACATGAGTATTTGTTTAGCACATTGTTTTCTAGCTATGTAAATGTTTTCCATGAAATAGTGGAGCAAAGAACTTAAAAACAGTTGCTATAATGGCATTCAGTAGAGTCCAGAGCGAGGAGGTTGTAGCTTTACAATTGACAATACCAGGAAAGTGGTTTATTTGATTTCCATACCCACCAGGGATTCCTGGGCAGCCTCACTGTTCTGGAGTCTTTGATTTGATCGGAGCTATTTTGCTTTCCTCCCTATGTTCTTAAATGAAAAGAATATTTGATTAGTATTCAGGAATTCCTCCAGAAAAGAGAAAGGAGGGGAGAAGGAAGGAAAGATGAAGGTGATAACTTTGATAAGATGCTGAAAATAATAAGTAAATGAGCATTGTTAATTGAGGGTAGAAGGAGAAATATGATTATGCAGCATCAGAACTGCAGTCACCTCTGCAGAATAGAGAATAGAAGCAGCACAAGCAGACAGCATTTGCTCTTTGAAGTCACTGAAGGGAGTCTCCCTTATGCAGGCATAAAGATTTGCTCCAGTTTAGTTTTTAACAGGTGAATAGTTAATTACAGTGCATTTGCTTAGATATTGGGGAAACATAAATCTTACATTTCCTTTATTGTTTATTAAAAAGAGATGTCAGATTTCTGTGTAATTCATTTAATTGTCTTAATAATGATGTCTATTTAAGAAATCCATTAGAAGCTTAGAAAGCTAATTTAACAGGGGGATCGCCTAATGGCATGCTATGAGAATTGTTTTGCAAAAATGAATGCTACAGACTTGTAGGATTTCCTGCTGGACATTTCTATTCTATACAATAGTTCGTGTATTCAAATCATGCTGAAGTTCTTAGGCTTGTTATTCTTGATTGACTTATGTGAAATGTTGAGTGCAAAAGGAGATGGTGCATCTTCCTATTAGCATTACCTGCAAAATCAAGTCAGTGGTCTGAATGTTGTAAAATGCTTATTTTATTCGATCAAAACAGTAATTCTTGTGAGGAGCTTGCTTTAGGTGTTTTTCTCATCAATGCTGAGTATCATAGAAAATACAGAGAAACATTTCTAAAATAAGTCAGAGCATTAGGACTGAAGATATATTGTGGGATGTGGTGACAGGTAGAACTTCTTGCAGGTCTTTCCCCATTCATTTATAATATAAGCCTCGTTAGCTAGGTTTTCTTACCATCTGTTGCAAGCTATAAAAATTATTACATTTTCCTTTGATTTAAAAGAGTCTACAATACAACCTCATAAGAGACACCAAAAGAAAACCCTGCACAGCCAACAATGGGAGGGCTATAATTTGTTCTGTTTGCTTTTGTCTACAAGACAGCAGCCATAATCACAGGGTTTTTTTCTTTGAAATAAGTATCTTAACAATAACCCTAAATTCCTTGCTGATGGATAACATGTAGCAACTTGGAACTAGAAGAAAATAATAATAATTATTAATAATAATAATAATTAAATTAATATTGTTGTTAGGCAAAGCTCAGTGTAAGCAGTGATACAGAGTTGGTACAGCCCTGCAGAGAGCCCTAGGAGACATTCTCCTTCATGGAGATGGAATTCCTCTCCAGGGAAAATGCATGTGTTGCCCTTCCTTTATTTGTTGTGGCATATTACACTGGCAAATTGATCCCACCTTATGGGCTTGCCTACAGGAGGTTGGCGTGACCAAGGCTCCTCCACAACAATTTCCCATCCACTTTGGGATCTATGAAGTCCCGAGCAAAAACAATTTTATGTTGTTTACCTAAGGGAAGTGGAATATACTCCAGCTTCTTTTTCCCACACTCCCACTCATTGTTAAGGGGAGAGAGAAAAGGAGCTGCTGAGGGTTATCTGCCCCTTCCAGTCCCCACACAGTGGAGAAGTGAATTGAAATAACTGGGAGTTTCTCAACACTCTATGCTTTCTTTGCCTGGTTCCTTACTACCTTGCCTATTGCAATAGCACACAATAGATAGCTGACATAGCTTTTGCATGAACAGTTTACTGGGTAGAGAGGCACATACTAGGAGATATTAGATAATTAAAGCATGTGCAAACATAGAACTTTAATCACAGTTCCAGATAAAATACTCACCCATGGTTTTTATTTGAACAAGCAAACAATCACAAATGTCAAAAGTTCCTTTCCTCATGGAGGACTATAAGGGTATGTCTAGAATACATGGCCCCGTCGATGTAGCCATGTAGATGAGTTTACTAGACATAGAAAAATGAAGTGGCAATTTAAATAATTGCCGCTTCATTTATGTCAAAATGGCCACCGCGCTATGCCGACGATCAGCTGATCCGGCACAGCGGGCAGTCTAAACTTCGGTGAAATGAGGTTTACCGGAGCGGTCGACAAAGGCTTCCCTTGTTGACCGCGGAGCATCTAGACTGCCCGCTGTGCCTAATCAGCTGATCGTCAGCACAGCGTGGCGGCCATTTTGATGTAAATGAAGTGGCGATTATTTAAATCGCCGCTTCATTTTGCTATGTCTGGTAAACTCATCTACATGGCTCTATTGATGGAGCCATGTAGTCTAGACACACCCTAAGAGTGCATCTACCCTGAAGGGCTTAACTCGAAATAAGCTGCACAAATTGAGCTATGTGAATTGCGTATCTTATTTTGAAATGGCTTATTTCAAAATAGGGAGTATCTACACAGCACTGACTTCCCTTATTCCTCGTACTATGAGGGTTACAGGAGTTGGAGTAACAAGTCTTCCAGTTTAACAGTATTTTGACACTATTTCGAAATAACTGCCTCCTGTGTAGAAGAGGACTACGTTATTTTGGAATAGCGCTAGTTATTTTGAAATAGTGTTGCAGTGTGGACGTATCCTAACTGTATAATATTTATAGACTCAGCCAGTTCTGATCTATCAAAAAATAGGTCACAATATCTTTTTTTTCCCAAAAGTTGTTTGTTTCTTTTCCCATGCTTACATAAGCGAAAAATGACTCAGCCAATTTTGCTGAAACGTTTTAAACAAAGAACCTTTTGGTTGGTGACCAATGTTCCCTCGAAGTTGTGAGCTTGTGAGGCCACTCTGGAGAGATTCCAGTGGTGACCCTCTGCTAGGTTTTTAGTTTCTATTGGTGGTGCACATTCACACATGCCTCAGTGCACATAAAAATTTATTCCATGCATAGATGGAAAAAAATCTGCTCATGGATGGCAAAGATTAGAGGGACTATTGTTGATGATCAATGCCCTTCCTCAATTCTGTTTCCACATTTAAGATGGGGAGAGAGAATTATGGGTGAGTGAACAAAAGGTTTATTTTTTCAGTCTTCCATTTGTGAATGCTTTGAGCTAAGTGGTGCCATAGGATAGCTTCAAGGGATAGAGTGATTAAAGAACCATCTCTACTGTTACAGGCCGGGGACCGGCTGCCTAAGCAGCAGTTTGGCAGAAAAGGGCCTGGGGATCAAAGTGGATCAAAAGCTGGATATGAGTCAACAGTGTGCATTTGTAGCCAAGAGGGCTAATAGCATATTCGTGTGCATTTGAGGGAGCATTGCCAGCAGATGTAGAGAAGTGATCATTTCCCTTAATTCAGCACTGGTGAGGGCACATCTGGAGTATGGCATTCAGTTTTGGGCCCCTCATTACAGATGTGGACACATTGGAGAAAGTCCATCAGAGAGCAACAAAAATTATTAGGGGGCTGGAGCACAGAATTTACACGGAGAGGCTGAGGGATTTGGGCTTATTTAGTCTACAGAAAAGAAGAGTGAGGGAGGATAGCAGCCTTTAACTACCTGAAGGGAGGTTCCAAAGAGGATGTTCTCAGTAGTGACAGATGGTAGAACAAGGAACAATGGTCTCAAGTTGCAGTGGGGATGGTTCAGGTTGGATATTAGGAAAAATTATTTCACTGGAGGGTGGTGAAGCACTGGAATGGGTTACCTAGGGTGGTGGTGGAATCTTCATCCCTGGAGGTTTTTTTAAGTTCTGGCTGGGATGATTTAGTTGGGGTTGGTTCTGCTTTGGGCAGGGGGTTGAACTTGGTGACATCCTGAGGTCTCTTCCAACCCTATGATTCCATAAGCAGAAGTGAAGGCAATTCCACCATCCCCTTACACTCTTCCCAGGTGACCTGGTATGCGGTGAGCACATGCTGCAATCATTAAAAAGTAATACAGAACTCTCACTTAGGCTTATGTTCTCCCTTTTTCCTCAGAGGAATTCTATTTGTCCCCTGGGGAATCTTCATCCCTTTCCAATATGGCCCATGTTTTAAAGTCACAATCTGTTCTTCTAGTAACTATCTAGAAAGGGTAAAGTGAAATACAAATAATTTTTAGTTCATATCCTTTTATACTGAAACTATTAGCAGAATGTATGAACAATGAATCTACATTAGGCAAGAGTGCAAGGAGATCATCTGAAGAGACCTATAAAGATTTTTGTCTCCACAGATTTTATGTTATTCCTTATTACCATAATGAAAGCCTCTGTGCTCTCACATAACTCTTCTGGGCTGACAAAATATTTAGTGGTTAATTGGAACCCTGTGTTGTATTTTGGACTCAATTTTTAAAAAAAAATTAAGTAACTTTTTTATATGGGTCTGTATTCAGATTGTCAATGGTTTTAATAAAAATGAAACTTCTTTTAAATTATAGCCCTGCAAGATAAGAGCTATAATAGCTATTTCAATAGCAGCTCTACTGTGCTCACACATTTTGGATTTGGATCCCCTGCTTTCATGCTGTGTCTTCCACTGCATTTCATACTTTCTCTTATAACTGAAACACAAAGCTTTCACCAAAGCATTACTTTCATCAATTTTAAATGAGAACTTTTAGCAGTATTCCAGTGGCCAAAAAGTATCTAGACAAAATACCATGTCTGGTTTCTAGGGAGAAACGGAGGTTTTGCAAACCTTCCCAAAGGTTTTGAAGTCATAAAATGGGTTTCAATGTACAACTTCCTTAATTTAGAACCATGCGTTTTTCATAGAGCAATTAATAAAAATAACTAGAATGTGCAAATGTTCTATTTTTCAGTTCAGTGGTCAAAACAAAATATAACAATTAAAAAATTTTCTCTGCAAAATGAAAATATTACGCACACACACATACGAAAATGGGGGACAAGTGAAACATTTATTTTCATTTTCAAGGGTTTAATCTTTCTACAAAATAAAATAAAATTGAAGCATAATGTCAAAACAAAACCTTTTAACTTCTTCACCTTTTATCCAGCCAACACAACGATCAATTTTGAAAGAAATTTACAAAACGTTTTGGTCAATCTGAGTAATTTTTCAGCAAAAAAAGTTTTGTCCAAAACATTGCCCAGCTCTAAATAAAATCATGGTTTTTTTCTACTTAAAGGGAAAACTATTCATTGTGTTAATGACAGCTGAGCCTTACCCCCAGCACAATACACACTAAGATGAATCATAGTCTACTCATTTTTCCCGCTCTGACGTATTCAATCTTCTCTCTGTTTTTTTCTCCCCTTCCCTCCTCTGATTCTATTTTTTCCCCCTCAGTCACTACTCTTTATTCCCCAGCTCCCCTTTCCCAGTTTCCCTTAAAGAAGGTGTAAACTTGACTGTTAGTCAAAGTTTTGAATCCATCATATTCAAACTGGTTCAATATTAGGCAAAATCATTTTTTGGTCTAATTGCTCTTCAATGATGCAGTGAACATAAAACATGAGGCCACTGTGTGCTTGAAGTGTGTGCTATTTTAGAGAATATGCCAAATCCTATCTTACGTCATGAAAAACCCACAGTAGCGCCGGTATTTCTCGCCTGTCATATCAGGGGTTTTGTTATGCTCTCCTCCTACATGTATATAGACAAACCTGTATATCAGATGAAGATTGGCAAAAGGTAGGGGAGTAAATAAGGATAATTGAAGGATGGCTTTCTTGATGGAAGCTTACCTGAGAACAACTGCATACTAGTGTACACAAGGATTAAATGTTTCAATGGTCAGGGACAATTTTGGTTTCAGATCCTTCGAATTTCAATATTTCCCCTCATTTTGAAATAAAATTGCTAGAGCTGGTTGGGACTTTTTTGATGATGTTTTTACTCAGAAAATGTTAATTAATCTGAACCAAAATGTTCAGTTGGAATAAGTTGGTTTTGACAAGTTTCTTGACTTGAAAAAAAATTGGTTAAAAATTTGAAATTCTGGAAATGTTTCTAAAGAAGTACAGAGCAACAAAATGCTAGTTCTCAGCTTTGAAATGTCTTTTTTTAATTGCAAATGTAGGCTTATTATAGTTTTTTTTAAAGAAAACATCTTGCAGAACACTTTGATTTCATTATAATGAAACATTATAATGAAACATTTCATTATATCAAAACAAAACTGTGTTGATTGACCTAAACCAATTTTTTACCACTTGAACATTTTGAAGATTTCAGCTTTCTGTTCACCATTTGGTGAGTAGCGTGGACTATTGAAATTGAAACCTTTAAATCTTTTATTGGATTCACCTTTTTGTGCATGTGAGGTATGCTACATATTGACTTTAACCATTTGAAAATAATTAATGCAGATATGTATCTTCAGATATTCTCTCATCCTTAATTTATCCATGTTCTCAGTGCAATTGTATCTTTTTTTTCAGCAGAAATGTAGAAGGCAAATTGTATTAGTCCTACATTCTGTTCAGATGAAAAATAAATACGAGGTCCTAATTACTTGAGATCATTGAATAGTGATGGTAGTCCTGATGTTCTGGCCAAATTTCAGTTTATGTAATGATGTCCTTTTGACCTTTCTACTAGTCTCCTTTATGTATGGCATTGGTTCATTTTCTCTCCTAAACAATCAGATAGGGTTGCTTTGTACTGTTAAACAGATGCCACATTCCCCTCCAATAATTCCTGAATTTCTGTCATGACTAAACGACCCCCCCCGCCATGATAGTATATTCCTATACCCAGTCCAAACCCACTGCAGCCATACAAAACGGTAGATACAAAGCCCAACGCTGTCATCCTTACACTCATTGGGAAATACACCATTGCTTTCAATGGGAGTAGGAGCAAAGTAAGGAGCTATCCAATTTGTGATTAAGGAATTGTCCAGGAGATTAGCACTGTGGGGACTGATCTCCTAGGGGTTGATTTAATGTATCTAATAAAGACCTGTTGACTCCGGTACTCCACTGGACTGAGAAGAGTACGGAGAGTTGATGGGAGAGTTTCTCCCGTTGACCTCAATGCAATGAAGACGCCATGGTAACACAATTTAGGATACATTGACCAAATATGCTGTTCACATAAGTACGCAGGAGTTGCGTACCTTAGTTCAACATTGCCCCAAAGTGTAAAACTAGCCTATGGGTGGACGACTCTAGCCCTATTCTTGCCACCCTTACTCACTCTTAATATCTTACTTTGGGAGTAGCTCCATGTAAGTAAATGAAGTTACCCCCAGAGTAAGCTATTATTCAACTTGAATAAGAATGGGAAAATGTGACATATTTCAACTAGAAGAATTGCAAAATTTTTCACGTGACATCATATTCTTTCTCTGTCTTTCTCTATCTGTCTCTCTTCTCCTGCCTTTATACCTCTCTCTCTCTCTCTCTCTCTCTCTCTCTTCCCCCCCCCCTTCCCCCACCCTGCTGCCCTCCATTATAAAGATATATTATCACTATAAAACTTTTGAGGGATTATTTAATAGACCAAAAGTATTGGTTGCTTAAATGAACTTTTTTTTACTAAACTATGAATAAATTTCTACTACAGACCTTGCAGATGAAACAACTTGCATTGTGTGAGGATACAACACACATGGTTAAGAAACACATGTGGGAGGGATAGCTCCGTGGTTTGAGCATTGGCCTGCTAAACCCAGGGTTGTGAGTTCAATCATTGAGGAGGCCATTTAGGGATCTGGGGCAAAATCTGTCAGGGATGGTACTTGGTCCTGCTGTGAAGGCAGGGGACTGGACTTGACCTTTCAAGGTCCCTTCCAGTTCTAGGAGATAGGCATCTCCATTTAAAAAAAAAAGCATGGTGGTGTGGTGTGGTATAAAGACATGAGCATTATGCTTTTGTGATGATTAATTATATCAATCGCAAATCACATAGCCATAAGTGATGCAGCCATTCCAATTCATGTTTATAACTTCATAGTTACACTATACCAATCATGGTTTGTCTTAAGAATTGTACAGATTGAACTTCTCAAGTCCGAAACTCTCTGGTCCAGAAACATCTGCCGTTCATAATGAATTTAGGTAGCCAGATGTCCACTTTTCATGCTGTGGCCAAGTTTCCTGTGGTCTTATAACGTTTTTTACTACCACCAGTCCAGGCTCTCAGTGTTCTGTGCTGTAATTTAGCTCTAATTTGCCTCTTAGGGTGGGTCTACCCAACAAAGTTACTTTGGAATAACTATGTGAGTGTCTACACAGCAATTCCGTTATTTTGAAATTACAAAATATGTGTAGATATATGTCTCTGAGTAGGACTTTTGCCTGTTTGTTATCCTTGCCAGATTTTCCATAGCTATAGCAAACACTCAGGTCAAAGACCAATGTCTACAAAGAAAAAAGATACATTTTTTAGATGTCCTGAAAAAGGATTGAAAGAGCTGATTCCTATTAAAGAAAATCTAAGCCTAATATTAGGAAGTATCTCCAACATTACGATCTATTACAATATGGGATAGATTCTCAGGAGAAGTGTAGAAGTGGCAGTGGTTGAGAGATTTAAACTGTATTAGACAAAAAACTGGAAGATTTCCAGAACAATCCTTCATTGGCAAGACAGTGGACTAGCACACCTAATATACTTTTCCATCTTTATTTTCTTGATTCAGTGACTGAATTCGGTTCTCTCTCTTGTTTGCTTGCCACATAACTCACATTTGGTAAAAAAAACTTTAATAAAGAACAGATTTACTTTTTTGTAAATACGAAAGCTTAGCTTCATGAGATTACAGAAGACTCTGTGGAAAGACCATGACTCTTTAATTGTGTGTTTTCTCCATTTACAGGTTCCTTATTGCCATCCTCTTGGTCAGTTCCTAGCATAGACTAAAATGATTACAATAGATCTGGAAATTGTTGCATCTGTGGTTGTAGTGGGGGCCCTTGTGTAAGCTGTCCTGGGTAGTCTTTTGAAAACAACGAATTTTCAATATATAGTCCTGGAGTTAACCTGCTACCTGATCATGTTCCTTTTGTGTCTCACCAATATTTTGTTTAGGATTTCAAAGAATTCTTTGAACAATTCTTCAAAGAATTGTTTAGGATTTCAAAGAATTCAAAGAATTCTTTGAATTCTTAAACACTTTTTATTGTCCTCTCCCTCAGCCTATCTGGAAGTAATCTCTCCCAAATAGTGCAATATTTCTTTGCTTCTTGGGAGCTAGATAAAGTCATGCCGGATACATTTTCACACAATCAGTAATGCTGAAAAATACAACAGGTAGACAATGAAATTCCATGAGGGTGAATGCTAATGCATTGGAGGAAAACAAAATTCTCTACTTCATAAGAATAAGAATAAACACTTGCCGATGTTTCTAATCACCATGCACATATACTATTGCTGATGTCTGAAAAATTTACAGGGATGTTTTACTTATCATATTGTAATTCAGAAATTGTTTTGGAACTTGGACTCCTGCAAGAATATAGTAAGGCAGAAACGTGCATTTAGCTTGTTTTGTCTCATATAGACACAGAACTTTATTCTCATCCCAGTTCTTTCACAGAGCCAATAATAGTTCTGCATGGACTGCAGCAGAATGTGTCAGACATAGCCAAGGTGCGCAGCACTGATTGCAATGGGGTTATCTTTGTCCTGCGTGTTCCTTCTGTGTTTGCAGCCTTGTTTATTTAAATCAAATAGCAATGAGAATTCTGTAGCTACAACTCGGGAAGTCATTCACTTTCAGAAATTAAATAGCATGGAAAAGAACTTATTGTACTGGATCAGATTATTCAAAGTTGTTTCCGGGCTGTTCAGACATACTTTGTCCTGGGGGCATATAGGGCTTCCCAGTTCACATATTAAACAAAACAAGAGTAGGAATTATTCAACCATTCCTAAAAGTGTTCTTTAGAGTAATTCACCAGTTTTCACACTGTATTAAATTGATAACCAAAGGGTAAACACTGGTAAAAAGTTGCAAGTGGCAGAAGTCTTTAAAAAAGGTGTCTCCTCTCTAGCTTGAATCATAAATCAGTGTCTCCTCTCCAGCTTGAATCATAAAAAATAGATTTTCCTGTAGCAAGCGATGCATAATTGAACTCCCTGGAGCCTCCCTCCTGCCCAGACATCTCACTCCCACCTGCACCCCACCTTCTGCCTTGTCCCTGCACCTCCATCTCTATCCCTCTCTCCAACAGCCCCCTCCGTGAACACTGAATCCCTCCTTTTTGGGTTCACTCCAAAGCTGGGAGAGGTACAAAATCTACTAGCCCTGGGACCCGGGAAGAGTTAATTTTGGCTTATGGGAAGCCCTCAACCTCTATCCTCCTTTCTCTTCTCCGTCTCCCACTTCTCGCCCCCTGTGGGACTGGAGCACGGGAGAAATGAGGTGTCTTAGTCAGAAGCCACATCAGTAAGGGTTGGTTTTTTTTGTTTTTGATGAGGTTTTTTCTTCTCACATTTGTGTGGCCCTTGACTGATTTTTCTGTGGGTCAGTGGCCCCTTCCCAAAAAAGAGTTCCCAACTTCAGGCAAAAAGACAATGTTGCAACCTTTTGTTTACTTTATTTAAAATGAACTTTGGTAAAATTACATGATAAAGGTAAAGTGCTTAATTTGTGTAATGATTTTGATTAATAATATTTCCTTTCTTATATACGTCCCCCTTATGTAATAGTTTATGTTTTTATGCTCCAGTAGCGTAATTTGAATAATTTACTATTTAAGATGTCTAGAGATAAATGAATGCATTTTGTCATCATGGGTTGGCAGGTGGTCCTCAGAAAGGTTTGTGTTAAGTGATGTGTGCTGCTGGCAAAAATGTTTGAGAACCATTGGTATAGATACAGCCCCTCGAGGTCCCAAGTCGGAATGGGTGAGCTGAATGAGTGCCTGCCTGTCTTGCTTGATTTCCCCAGCAACCAGCTCACATTCTTTCTCTCTCTCTCTCTCTCTCTCTCGTTCTCACACTGTCCTGTCTCTCTTTCTCACACACGCACACACACACACACTGTCCTGTCTGTCTCCCTCAGAGTCTCTTTCACACACACACACACACACACACACACACACACACACACACACACACACACACACACACACTGTCTTGTCTGTCTCCCTCAGAGTCTCTTTCTCACACACCTGCCAACTCATACTTGAATGTTTGTTGTTACTTCTTGGTGCTTCTTGCAATGTGCACATTTCCTATGCAATTTTATTCTTTCAAAGTGTGCTATTTTAGTGTTTTGACTAGTCCATGCATCTCATATTTTTTATTTCTCTTATACTTTAAATTTAATTCTTTGAGTAATAAAATCTAAAATGCTTAACTTGTCCTGGCTGGAGTACTTATCCCTGTGGGTGGAATACTTCAGAATCGCCCAAATGTCAGGTGGACTGCATCGTAGAGAGCCCATTAATTGTTCCTGAGGCCTGTAATTGTTGTCAGCGGGTAGATGTTCCTGGAACAACATCAAGTTAATACAGAACTGAGTGAAGTAACATGGGAAGGACTCCAAACAAACCACAAAATAAGGTGTGGGGAGATGAGCAAGAAAGAGATGAGGAACTTGTTAGAACTTGGTGTGATAGAAAAATCCCAGAGTGACTGGAGGAGTCCAACTATGCTGGTTTCAAAGCCAGATGGCTCACTACGTTTTTGTATAAATTTCAGAAATGTGAATGTAATTTCTAAATTTGATGTATACTCAATGCTACGTGAGGATGGGAGAAACCGAATACATTACCACTTTGGATCTGACAAAAGGGTTTTGGCAGATCCCTTCAAAACCATATTCCCCAGGAAAAATGTCTTTTTTTTTTCTACACTACACAGCCTGTTTAATTTTAAGGCGATGCCCTTCAGATTACACTGGGTGATGGTCAATTTCAAACATGTGATGGACCAATTACTCCAACAGCATAATAAGTAATATGGTGGCATAGTGGGATGACATAGTTTTCAATAGCAAGACTGCAACTCAAATCTGCACAAATTAGCCATTTTTCTTAAATCACTGAGAGAAGCCGGGTTAATGGCAAATCCCATAGAATGTGCAATAGGAAAGGAATAAGCTCTTTATCTGGGACATAGTGGTATACAGAGTGCTTGGCTACCAAATGGCAACAGAAATCCTATGGTATTACCTTCTAGGAAATGTGTTCACACTAGTTGTTTATTTGTGCTAGCTTGAGAAGTGCAGACTTCTGATTTATTTTTTGCTTCACCATTTAAATAGTGAACACATTTCTAATATGCCACTCACTGTCTACAGATATCTCATCTTCATGTAGTTTTGCTACTAAAGAGTTAAAACAAAGGCATATTCATAATCTGTCATCAAAAGAAGTATATAGTACACATATGCAAAATGTCATGAAATTTAGACTTAACAATGTGTGTACTATTTGATTACCAGCACAAACTGAATTGTTTTATTGCTTCATATTTTGGTTAACAAATGAATTACATATCAAAAAGTTAATGATTCATATGACATTGGAAGAATAAAAGTTATAGAGTGATCCTTTTAAAACTGCCAAAATATTTGAATGCATACCTTCATAATGGTAAAGCTGACAATACATTGCTGGAACAATCATTTGTTAGTATTAATGGGAATTAGGTGGTATTTTTCAATAGAAGTATTTTAAATAGCAAGGTATAAAACAATTAACCTATTGTCCAAACCAGATTTTTATAAGAGTACTCGTACAATGTATGATTTAATATTTGGCAAGTAAAAGGACAACTTTTCCTATTGATATCAGGATTCAAACCAGGGCATCATATTATACAGGATACAAATTACACAGATTGTTAGTTGTTTACATGTTATATTTTGTTTTTTCACAGTGATGTTCCATTTTGTTACAAAGTTTCAGAGAGGTAGATGTGTTAGTCTGTAACTTTAAAAATAATGAGCAGTCCGTGGTTTACCCACAAAAGCTCATGATACTATATATATATTTTTTAGTCTTGAAGGTGCCACAGGACTACTCATACATTTTGTTACAGTAAAGCATGGCTGGTTAGAACCTTACTAGTGGCAAGTGTTGAAAGGCTGTATAGTAAATAATACATCTAATGCTAAAATTAAGGATAAGGGAAATTCCCCCCTAAAATGTGTCATGTTAATTTGTTTACCATACTGTTAAAAAATCAAATAGGAGAGCTACCAAGTTCAGAATCTTTCCTGCTTTAGTGAGAGAGCTTGTCAGTTCAAAAACTATCAAGTCTCCACCTAGAGAGGATCCAATCCTGCAGTCTTTAATGAAGCAAAGTTCCCATTAACTTCAGGCTTGACTATGCTCTGACACCATTGCAAATCAGCAATATTCCACTCAAGAATTACTAGTATACAACTGGAGATAATATAACCAGAATCAAGCCCAAAGATGATGAGTGGGACCTGTAGGACATCAAATGACTTGGTGCTTTGGCATGGATAGCACAGAGACAAATGTCAGAAACAATTTTACATGACTAAGCAAAAATAGCAATGATCTTTCAAGCTGCTGTGTTTATCCATTTGGGCTATGTCTACATTGGCAAGATTTTGCGCAAATACTTTTAACGCAAGAGTTTTTGCGTTAAAGTATTTGAGCAAGAGAGCATCTACACTGGCTTGTGCTTTTGCGCAAGAGATGTGCTTTTGCGCAAAAGCATCCGTGCCAGCGTAGATGCTTTCTTGTGCAAGAAAGCTCCAATGGCCATTTTAGCCATCGGGCTTTCTTGCGCAAGAAATTCATGTTGCCTGTCTACACTGGCCTCTTGCACAAGAACAGTTGCACAAGAGGGCTTATTCCTGAGCAGAAGCATCATAGTTCTTGCTCAAGAAGCACTGATTTCACACATTAGAACGTCAGTGTTCTTGCGCAAGAACTCCCCACCAGTGTAGACAGGCAGCATGTTTTTGCGCAAAAGCGAGTGCTTTTGCGCAAAATCATGCCAATGTAGACACAGCCCTAGGAGTATTTTTAAGGTGATTTTCTTAGATATTCTTCCCATTATTTATATAGAGTGCTCTACAGTTAGCCCTGTCTGTGAAATCCATGTATATCCTATGTATTTTGATATCAACTACAATGATACCATGGAAAGTGATAGAATTACTGACTTCCTTTCAGCTAGGCTTTCCAGGGTCAGCCCTTTGACTTCCAGACAAATGCAAACTCAAGAATAAGTCATAAATATTTTCAAAATTAGATAGCTATACTATTAATAGATTCTTCGATTCAGCACACTTAGTATAAAGTGAGAGAGCCTAGCTTGATCTCTGGGGTCTCATACTTGCAGAAGCTTCCTCAAACTATGCCCAGATGACTAAAATTACAGCAGCTGTAATATTTCAGAGAGACTTGAAGTCATTTGATAATAATACTACAAAGAAGCAGTTCTGTGTGTGTGTGTACAGTTCAGTTGTGTACAGAAGTGTCATCAGGCTTTCTATATAAATACAAACTTTTAGGCACTGGGGGAACTCAAAAGGCCTTATAAGGGCTATGTTAACTTTCATATACAATACCTTCTTGTTAAAAAGACAATGAACACAACAGTATTTGATGTGTACATAGTTTTTCTTTGATCAGCAAATGGAAATTGTTTGTTTTGGTTCACCAGAAGGGATGAGAAGGAGAAGGAGAAAACAAAGTAAAGTACAACTTCTATAGTAGCAGCAAAAACAGAGACAGTGACAGTAAGCATAAGTTATAGTTCCAAACATCTGCTAATGATATAATAGGAATAATATTAGTGCAGCATTTTAGTAATCAGTGTTACTAAGGTGGCTGTCCCAATCCTTTTGCTAAATTACTTTATATGCGCTATATCAATAACCTATAAATAAACTTGTAGACTTTCTGGTTCAGATATAAACGGTGCATAAAAGAAGTTTACTGAGTCGCTTACATATTTTTCTTTATCTCTGTTTTAATGATGCCAGTATAATATAAATCTGACATTTATATTGTCCCTGGGGACAATGTTAACTGATTATTTATTGAAGAAAGCCTGCCACGGCACTGGAAAGCATTTTATTTTATTCCACATTTATACATGATTTGGTGTGCCCTGGGGTTGGTTTAATAAAATGGGATAGCTGCAAAAAAGTAAAAATGTGTCAAGCTGAAGAACAGCTATTTGTAGTCCACTTTTAATTTAATAGTGCAGTTCCAGCATGGCAACACTTACACGTCTGATTGATTCATCATCCTGAAATATTCCTAGGAAATGAGAGAGGGTGCCAGAGTCTATGGACAAATTGTTTTAAAAGATAACTGCAAATAAAGTTGTGTGAAGGGGTCTACTTTGTGGAAAATCTTTTAAAATCCTGTGATCGGTGCTATAATCCAATAGTTTTGTCCTTCAGAAAATCTGGGTGGTCTGACTAACAGCCTTCTCTATATTCTATGTGGAATTTTCTTTGGGTGTATCTTATTCTTGGCCCACAGTTTGGTGAGAGTTAAGTAGCTATCTCATGCTGTGTTTTATGGGTTGGATTAATAGACTGTTAAATGGTTTAAGTGGTCTTTTTTCTCAAGCATCAACACTGTCATTTTTACATGGATTTTGCCAGATTACAGCCAGTCAACTGTCTGTAGCCAGTGGCTTCTTGCCATGCCCTTTACTTGTGCAAAACACCTCCCTGATAGCAAAGTCAGCATATGCAGATGTTGTATCATTCCACCATCAGGCTTCCCAGCAGTCAGAAGCAAGAGTTGGGTCTTTTTTTCCCCAGCTTCTAAGAGGCTAGACCTTATATTAGTGTATCTCCTAGGCACGTTGTGGGTACCAGTAGAAACAAATAAGTAATCACAATAATAATTAATAATGCTTTCCAATAGAAAGCATGGCTCATACCTGTCACAATGAGCCAACTTCTGAATCACTTTTCTCTTTATGAAGATACACACAAGTCACACAATACATTCAGTGATCAGTCCTGCCAATGAAGAGTTACGGTGATAACTCTAACAGTTATTTGCCAGATTTCCACAGGGTTCAGCACCTAGTCATGGCTCCCATTAAAGATATTGGGTAAAATTTTCAAGACTGCCTAATTGACGGATATAAGACTGAAGTCCCATTGACTTTTGAAAATGGACACTCACCTTGTAAGTCAATTAGGCCCTCTTGAAAATGGAACTCTTTGTCAATAGGAGTTAATAAATTCTGAGCTCTTTTGGAAATCTGGCATAAGGGGGGTCTCCATGCTAGCGCAGACTGGAGGTCTACTGGTAAGATAGACCAGATGGACTCATGTCTGTCTCAAGTGGTCATGATATTAAAAGACAAAAGACGGAACTAAAAATACATAGCAGCTGAGCATCTGCTTTGCAGTATCAGTGGAAAGGGAAGTCTAAGAAAATTTTAAATAATATCTTCACTTACAATGTGACCTTTTTGGTCATTCAACAGAAGACAAATTGAAGGCTAATTATTTAAACATTATGAAGAACTTGGAAGTGTAGAAACACCACATTAATGTAATGTATTATTTTTAAGACACACAGGTACACACAGAATATAGAAACTTAAGAAAGATAAGTGGCTGGGGACAATTTGATAACCTGAAGGTTACACACACGTGTATGTGCTTTTCATGGTAATGAGGGTAATGCTAGCATACAACTGCCCATGGTGGCATTTTATTTTAAAGCTCCAAAACATTTATAAATAGCTTTAGGAAATATATTTATTCCCCAGTGTACATCCCCTGAAATTTGTCAAACTTCCTTTGGGTTTTTATGGTGGCCCATGGATATTGGAAAAAATTAGACACATAACTCAAGACTAGCACATTACAGCTGGTGGCAAAATGCCTGCACTTTGTTTACACTGAGTTTTTATCATTGCTTGCACTGGTAGTGAACTGTTTGGTTTTTACCAGGTGAACTTGAGGAGGCTGAAAAAGATAAATGTTGTGGATACTGGCAGGCACAACCAAGTCAGTAATCATGCCCATAGTAAATCTTGAATGGCTCTGCCTTTTTTTCCAGCTAGGAGCCACACACTTTAACGTATTCTCCTTATTCTACTGTCTCCTCCCTCCCTTTGTGCCTGCTCCCACCAGTCTATCATCTAGGGAATCAGCAGGCACACATGGATGCCAGGGGCAGATATGGAAAGATCCTGGCACAGTCATTAGAGGGTACATAGAGGATATGAGTTAGTGAGTAGAGGAAGTTCTTACCCTCAGTAAAGCAGTGTAAAATGCTGATTATGGGTTATTCCTCCTCAGTGTACTAAGGGTTAATAAAACCAAGCCAGCCATGCAACTGTGCATCCTCCATATCTTTTTGTTGTTACTGTTGTTGTTGCCTTGGTAAATAGGTTGTTCTGTAACTGAAGTTTAACTAGGTATATATGTCCCAAGTAATTGATAATTATCAATACTTTTGCATATTGAGTCTTTCCTCTGTGTCGAAATAAGATCACAAGGGTGGATAATGTGTGCCCTTCCCCTTCCCCCCGCCCCATCTGATACCCTATGATTAATGTTTTGGAGTTGAGGATACTATGTATGCACTTGCTACTGTGCTCCCAGTCCTTTTGAAGAACATTGTAATGTGAACAATATAAGAATCAACTCCCTCATTCTGGAATGGCACACAGTATATTTTTAACAAACAAGCACAATCAAGGACGAGCAAAACTGCAGGTGGACTATATAGTTAAATGTAATTTCCCAAATTAAATGTGTCTGGAACATAGCTAGAACTTTATGTTGAATTCTCCATTGCACTGTACCTTATGCAGTCATTTAAGCCAGGGCAAAGTAAATGCAAAGTGGGGATAAGATGCTACTGTTCTCATTTGTACCCAAAATGCATGTAAAAGGCTATAAAATGATTGCACAGAATGTAGAGCAGTAGGGCTCTCATTCTTTTGAAAATGCACCATGGGATTATTGGCTCTGACTTGTCAGGACCTCTGTTTTAGTTGCATCTGAGAAGTGGCACTTACACCAACACATGCTAGAATATTGGCTCTAATGTGAGTAGAGTGCCATTTACTGGATCATCTTTGTTAGTTGGTTGGTTCAGAGGAGGTCTCCCACTGAATAAATGAGAAGGCCTGACCCTGCTAAACTTGTGAGACCTAGCATATCTTTCTTAAATGTACTGTGTACAGAATATACCCTAACTTTTGAATAAAATTTTCCAAATCCAACCACTATTTGGAGAACTGACATTAAAAACAACTACAAATGCTGGATAATGGGTAAAATACTGTAAAATGAACATTTCCTGAAGTGTCTTGCTTGAGAGCCAAAAATGGCAATAATTTAATTATATTTTAGTCTAATTCAAGTACAATGGGTTTCAATGCTTTGTAATTGCTTTATGTAGTAGTTACACAAACAGAGCCATTTCCCCTCTCAATGTGTTTGCAAAGCAGATAATATTTTGACCAAAAAAATGTTCCTATGACTAGCAGAGTTTGGCTAGCAAAGACCTATAAAATCCATTATAAATTCAGAGAAAGCTGAAAAGGCAGAAATGACTTCACGTAGCTCTCAGGTCTCAAACCAATGCTCAGTAAAGTCAATGGAAATCCTTTCTTTGACTTTACTAAACCTTGGATCAGGCCATCAGAGAATTAGCCTTTGACAATTTGTTTAATGTTTGCAGCCTTTCATTCCTGCACTTATAAACTTTATGGATACAGAGCCATATTTACCACCAGTCTACATGAAGAGTTTTCATTAATAAGTGTCAGCACTGCATGCACGCTGGGTTTTGTGCATCTGTTTTGTCAGCATACAGTGTTAATCACATATAATATGATGTATAGCACAGTTAATGGAACATAAAAATAAAAATTCAAAGAACAGCAAATCTGCATTATTAAATTCAGTAGCTAACTTGTGAGTAAAAATAAGAGTGTTTCTATGTTTTCGTATGGTTTAGGAATGGAACTGTTTAAGGCCAGTGTGAAAAGGTCATGCACTGTGTTGTTAATAGTACTGGTCACTAGCACACCAATTATTCATTACTAATTCCTAATTGTGGTTTTGACAGTTCATTGGTCAGAAGTGGTTGTTTTGAATGCAGCTTTAATCTGAGCATAAAGAATTATGCAGAAGCATTTGGAAACAGTCTCATGAAAGAGCTCTTTGATTTCATGCAAACACAGGGCTTGAGGACATACTTCTAAACACATTTCTTAAAAGCATAAATGGTGGAAGAATAAAGAACAAAATATTCAGTTAATGTGCCGTGAACATGGAGTGGATTTAGAAGAAGTTTCTCAAATTCTTTCTGCATAGAAGCTTTTCATTTTAAGGATTTTAAAATGATAAGCCTTGACATTTTCACATTGATAATTCTTTTCTAAATCATCAAGGCACCTGGTTTTCCTAAACTACTCAGTAGGCATCAGATATGGTTAATTGGTCTTATTTTTACAAGTAGCATAATCAGCATTTGTCAAATCTGGCAATAGTTTGCACAAAGATAGATTACAATTTGTTAAGGTTAAATTCTCCAAATGCTTTTTCTGCTTAGAAAATGGATTGGCTGATAAAAGTTAACAGTAAGATGAAATGCCTCTGGAGTATAATTGCATTTATTAAGAAACACTATTAGCTAAAATTAAATATGTTGTAATGTATTATTTTATTCTGATTATTTGGCATTGACAGATGACAGATGAGAGTAAGTATAGCACCCTCATTATGTAACTCGTTTTTATTGGAAAATGGGAAGAATTTTCACTAAAATTTCCAACAAACATTTGTCCCTTTTTTGTCAAAAGTGTTAAATTCCTTTTTTTTTCAGCCAGCAATATAGCTGGTCAATTCAAATAAATTTTTCATTACACTTTTTTGGGAATATTAGTCTCGTTTTTTTCATTGTGAAATTTGAAAATGTTTAAATAACTCTACATATTGTTCCCATTGTCACCCATTATATAAAGTTGATCTGTAGACTATTCAGATTGAACTTTGACTGTATCCTTAAGGCTAAATTATATTTGATCTGCTACATAAAAATGAAAGGTGAGTAAAAAGATAAAGAACTTACTTCACCTTTGCACCTGTGCAGGGCTATTCACACTTGGGCCTGGTCTACACTAGGGATAAGTTCCAATTCAGATACACAACTTCAGCTATGTTAATTGTGTAGCTTAAGTTAAAGTACCTTAACTCGAATTTTGGCACTATCCACACTGCGGGAAGTCAAAGGGAGCACACTCGCCCTTTGACTTCCCATACTCCTCTTAGAAGCAGGATTACTGGCATCGATGGGAGTGCCCTCTCAGTTTGAATTAGCATGTTTTCACTAGATATGCTAATTTGAACCCTGAAAGATTAACTGTGGCTGCTTCAATCTTATCTGTAGTGTAGACATGGTCTTGGATTTAAAAAAAAAAATGTGATTAGTAAAATTTTCCATCAGAAGTGTTTTCTACAAAATATTTAGTTTTCATAAATTTCATATTGTCAAAAGGTATGCTTTCCACATAGAGTTCAACTTTTTGTCAAAGCCAACATTTTGATTTGGAAAAGTTTGCATGATGCCTTGTGAGAACTTCACTCTCATTCTCCTCTGTGGAGCCGGCTCCCAGGACTAAATGCATCTTTTATGGTGCACTACAGCAACTCAGCCAACAGGCAGACTCAGGAGCATCATGGAAGATGTAGTCTATCCATGGAGCTTGGACCATCAAGGAAAATTAAGTCGTAAGGTATCAGAACTACAACTCCCATGAAGAACGTAGGACAGGGGTGGGCAATAATTTTTGACGGGAGGCCACGCCAAGATTTTGGAAAGTGGTCAAGGGTCACACTCTCCCATATTAATGGAGATGCGGGGTCTGGAATGGAGGTTGGGTGCAGAAGGGAGCGTGGGGTAAGGGACTGAGGTTCAGGAGGGAGACTGGAGTCAGGGAGGGAGTTGGGATGAAGCAGGCAGTTGTGACCTAGGTCAGGGGACTGGAGTGCAGGGTTTGGGATGTGACCTAGGGTAGGAGGGGATTGTGATCTGGGGCAGGAGATTGGGGTGCCAGATCTGGGAGGGGGCATGGGTGCAAGAGGGGGGACAGAGGGTTTGGGTATGTTGAGTGGGGGGAGGAGCAGAGAGTTGGGGCAGGATAGGGTTGGGGTGCCAGAAGCAGGCTGTGGCCAAGAGACTAACTTGTCAGCTGCCAAACTAGCTTGCCTGCAGAGCTTAAAATGTTTCCCAGCCTGCCTACTTGCCTGGCCATGTGCTTCATGAATAACTGAGCCCAGGAGAGGGGGCGTGATTCTTCTTATCTGCCTGTTATTCTAACAAGCAGCTCCCATTGGTTGGTTTCTGCCAGAAATTGGCCAATGGGAATGTGTTGGGGGGGGCAGCTCCTAAGACTTCCCCCCTCCCCTCCAGCTTTAAAACAGAAATGGAGCCCTGCAACTGCATTTCTGCACAGTGCACTGGGCTGCAGGGCAAGCAGGGGAGCCTGCTTGGGGCTCCCTGCTGCCTCTGCGGGCCGGATCTGGTGGCTTGGTGGGCTGGATCTGGACCACGGGCCATATTTTGCCCTAGGCTGGCCTAGGGACTTTTCTAAAGCAATATTTTTTGTTTTCAGACCCGGTTTTTTTTGGGGGGGGGGAGAGGGGAATTTTGAATGAAACTTTCTGGCTTTCAATTTTGCACTGAGAAATTGAAATTTTCTAGAAAAAATTTCATGAAAATGATTTCATTTTCTTTTTTTTTTCCTGAATTATCTTTTGGGGGTGGGAGAAAACCCCATATTGTAGTCAGCTACACTAATGTAGAGAGTGAACAATATAGGCCCATGACCATATCCATTTCTGTATTAGGAACTTCCTCCATGCTGTTACAGCACAAAGATTTGACACGCTCCAATTTAGGCCTAATAGACTAATAGCAGTTTCTTTGCATGCAGAAGTCATGCTGATGTCAAAGGGGATTCTACACAATTATTGGCTCAAGCAGTGTATCTTTAACTAAATATTTCCATGGAGCTCAAAGGCTCTACTCTACTGTTACTAACAATTGGACTTACTTGCATTGTCACGAGGGAGATCTCTGGAACACCTGTGTACCTTATAGCTTTCACCTATAGAAATCTGTTATTTAAAATATACTACAGGTAATATCTTGGACTGTCTCTGTGAACTGAAAATGTGTGCAATACAACTCTGAAATGTACTTTTAATGGAAACTATATTCATATACATTAATTAACAGAACACTATAATTTGCAATGATTTTCAGGATACCTCATGACATAGATCTTCGTTGTATTACCCAAACAAGTAGAACCATTTAGCAGCATACAAAGTTACATTGCAAGTCAGACAGTGCCAGCTAAATAAAAGATAGACAATGGTGAAGTACCAAGGATTTATCATTCATATGGGTTAATTATTTAACTTGGGTAGAATATCCACCACAATCTCCATTACAATACTGGAACATGTAACAAGAGTTAGGAACCAGAAGATCCATTTGATTCTATTGATGATCTACCAGAATATATAGCCTTAAACTACTGGAACATAAAAGCATAGCTGTAGGTATCTTGGGTTAAACTACAAAATGACCAGAGGAATGACTCTCTGTGACAGAGGACCATATTAGCCATTCACCTGCCAGGAGCCTGACAACAATGTCTAACTTGCAGACACATTTACATAGCTTTTTCTTTACCTTGTTTACTAGTTATGGATCATATTGAATGTCATCCTTGAAATTTTTTATGTTAGAACCTTCCGTCATTAAAACTGTGTCAGGTATCTAGCATGTAGAGGTAGGTCTAAGAGCCTGCCACTGCTTTTCAGCAGGTCCACCTCCACATTGAGAGTGCCGTGGTGTCCGCAAGGGCAACCGGAGCATGCAATGTGAGTTTGCTGTCCCTCAAGGAGGTAAGCAATGAAGAAGAGCAGTATGAGACATGACTGCAGAGAGGAGCCACTTTAAGCATGAGTCTGAGAGAGCCTCAGGAAGCAGTTACAGAAAGTGACTGTTGTCCTGATGCCCTGCCCGGAGTGCTTCCAGGGGGCTTTAGATGCTATTCTGCTCTTTTGATATAAATCTGCGCTATTTCGATGGAGATCTGTAGTGTTGACGTGATATTTCAAAATAGTTATTTCGGGAGTTATTTTGAAATAAGTGCGTAAAGTAGACTTGCCTTGGTGCCCTAAATAGGATCATTCCATCTTCTTTTTAGCATTACTTTTGCTTCTTTGTGGAAGTTCTTAGAAATCTATGAACTAGAGAAAAAGACCATAAATTAGAACCCCCAAAAACGCCAGTTACGGGAGTCTGTGTGATTTTTTTATGAAGAAAACAACTGAGAGGTTTTGGGAGATCCTGTAGCCTGTTTGATATTTAAGGAGAGAAACTTTTGCATAATGTTTTATATTAAAAAAAATAGAGCTCCTTTCAGAAATTATAAGTTTAAGGGTCTCCCTAAAACTTTTGAAACAAGGTAGGGGAACACTTTTTTTGTAAGCACACTGTAGAAAATAGTAGGGTAAAAAAACTTTGGCGAAAACATGGTTTGTTCAAACAGATTCTACTCTATTTTGTCTATAAAAAGGAGGGTATGGAAAATGCATACATATGAAGGCAGTTTCTCCACTCCATGTTGCTAAAAGGCTGTTTATCATTTACTCATCCAATATCATGAATTAAAGTTGCAGAGCAGTCATATGTGCTAGCAAATGTGCCCCAGAAAGATCTACAATCAAGTTTTTTATTCATGTCTGAATGTAACTATCAGGTTGAAAATAAAGAAATCATGTTAAAACACCCTATGCACATGTGCTTTGTCAAATAATTCAATTTTCCTGAACTGTAGGGTATAGCAAAACCTAAAAACATGAGATATTATCTAGAATACAATCTCTGACTATGATTCCATCCTTAAGAGGATTTTTATAGGAAGAACATTAAAAGGGAAGGAAGGAGTGATTATATGTCACCATATCCGTGTCTGAGAAAAAGAAGAGAAAAAATTCTCAAAATTAGACTTAATAAGTGTTATTTCAAACAACAAAGCAACCACATGCTTAAACTGTAGGGGGGAGAAAAAAAGTCAATTACTAATCTAATTCTCTTTACATTATGTGCCTCAAAGATACAGGCTAGATTTAGCGTTCTTTAAATCTTGGATTTTGGCTTGAGGAAACAAGAATTTTAGATGTCATTTTAAAAGAAAAATGAATGTAAGAATTGCTTTTTGTGCATGTAGACACTAAATTGATTACCATCCTGCAAAGGTATTTGCTTCATAAGACAGTGGAGTGAAGCACCATTATTTATTTAATTACACTGACTCATTTAAAATGAAAACATTCAAAGCTCTAGGCACATTAGATTTTAATACAAGCACAAAGCAAACCTGCTCCTCTTCATTAATGCTTGTATCAGGCCTGGCAATGGTACATTTCTTTAATTAAAAAAAATTGCAAAAGATAACTAAACAGATACAGACTCAAACTCTGGACAGATAGCCACTTACAGAATAGGTATAATATTAATGGTATGTGAATGAGCATGCTAATGAGATCATTTATTTTTATTGCAATAGGGCCCAAGGATGCCAATTAGATATTGGGATCCCATTGTGCTGATATGTGATGAAAAGGTGCCTCCAAAGAATTTATAACCTAGATACAGAATATGAGACAACAGGTAGATACAGAAAACATTTGAGGAGATGATTAGGATTAATGTAATATGCAGTAGTCACAGAACACGAGCTGCCTATTCATTGGCCAATGTTTTGCAAGCCTTATACTGTAACATTAATATGAGAGTGACTATGCTAGTATCTGAGTTACCCTTATGCAAGCTTTATAACAGCTTAGTGATTTCCAGGCCTAAGATGTTCAGTTTCAAAACTGGAAAATATTTGCATTTTTTTAACTGCAAGTTCAACCAGGGAAATTTTCCTTCTCACGTGGAAGGAAAATTATAATTATTCGAGAGCAGAGATCCTCAAACTATGGGAGGTGCTGAGGAATATTAAGGGGGCACGGCTGGGGAGTTGGCTGGTTTCTGGAGTTGACTAGGGGATAGGATATTCACCTGGGGAGCACAGGGTTGTGGGTTTAAATCCTGCCCACCCTGGGAGCAGCTGGATAGCCAACACAGGCTGCTTAGGGATGGACTTGGCTCCCATATTAGGAAGGCAGGATAAGGGACCCTCTGAAGGTAGGGAAGCAGGGTGGAGTCTGTAGTGGCCATGGGGGAAGTTGAGGGAACCCCATCTAGCTTCACTCCTGTCCCTGGTCTGGCGCTTAGGGCCCCAGATGCTGGCCCTGCACCTGACCCCAGCCTTACCCTCAACTGTGGTCCCCATCTCCGCAGTCCCTGCCAAACTGCATCCACCATTCTGCCCCTGGCTCTGGGGGGAGGGCTCACACTGACAGTGGCGAGGAGGCAGGGTGCAAGCTAAAAACTGTTCTAGAGGCCACATTCTGCCCTGTGTTGCATCTGTGCAACCTATTTGCATTCATATGAGTTACACAAATATAACTAACACTGTCCACAATAGCCTTTTTTTACTAAAATATCCTGCCATCTCTATCTGCAAAAAATGAGCCAAGGATATCATAATCTGATAGCCACAGATTTGAAGAGCTTTATAGATTTGTGAAATGTTTTATTTTAAATGTTGATTTTAATAAATATTTCTTTACAGTCTAAAGTTTAGACAATCTACATAACCTCATATATAAGTGACTATATAAAAATGGCACCTTCTCATACAGCAGGTTCATTCCCTATATTTCCTCAGAGTCATATCTGCTTACTATCATGGGAAAAATCCTTATTTCGTTTTACTCTTCTTAATGGAGTTAAGCCAGAACACTGAGGGCATGTCTACACTAGGAATTTATTTTGAAATAAGGGGAGTTATTTTGAAATAACCGCCTAGTGTAGACCAGGGCTAAGAGAATGATTTGGGATATGTTCCTTATAACATATTGTCAATAGAATTGTTAACCAAGTTCTAATTGCAACATTCCAATTAATGTAACTGGGGTTTGTTTACATTCCCTCCTCCCCTAAAATTGCACCCCCTGAAGTTCCACCAGCTATAGCAATGTAACTAAAATGCTGTCTAGACTTGTTCTGAGGCAAGTTCAATACCATGGTGTCAGGACAGTAGCTGTACAAATGGTCCCACTCTTAACAACCCTTGTAGGAATTGCAGCAATCATAACAAATTTTGTTCCTAGAATCTTGCAAATTTGCAGATACCTGCTTTATCTCTGCGGGTATCCACATCTGTGGATATGTATGCAGAAATCCACAGCTCAATTTGAAGATGCTGATGTGGATTTGGATATCAATTTTGTATCCACACATGGCTCTACAAATCTAGCTGTGTGTGTGTTAAAATATGAAACACTGGTTCAATAGAGCTTAATGCTTACACACTGGAAAGGTTGGCAGAGTAGCAAATGTAGTCCATCAAGAAACATGAAAAAGACTAAGTAGTTCTTGTTCAAACTTTTGGGGAGTAGAAATGTATGCAATGTTTGTCAAGTGTTTCTGCTTTCATAAGAAATCACACGGAAAGGTTATTGCAAACTGGACTGATACCTGTCAAAAAAGTCCTTTCCATTTATCTTCTGAGACATACACACTTGAAAGTCTTGAGATGAGATTTTTGAAAAGGATAGACCTACTTCTTCAGAGAAATGAGTGACTGTCTAACATTTGTGCCAACTTTGCATTCTAGTGTTTGGCCTCCTTGATTTAAGCATCACGCTGCCAACGAGAACAAAATAAACAGAAGACAACCCAGTGATCTGTCTCACAATGAAGAGAAATCAGCCAGAAGCCACTGTGCCTCCTTCAGAATCCTCCCTCTTCTATGCCTGTTATCTCTCACCTAATTCTAGAATGCTTTGTCTAAACTATAGTTGTGTGCGACAAGCTATTTCAAGGCTGTTTGTATAAAATCACAGTGGGAAAGGTTCTATTTTAATACTTTCAGAATTTTGTTTCTGAGCAGCCTACTTAAATGATAGTAAAATTCACCTGCCTGTGCTTACTGTGGGTTGTTGTTTTTTTCAAATAAAACATGTCAAACAGTTAATGGTGAACTGCAGAGGAAAAGTGAACTCAAGTTAAGGCTAAATGTCTGAAGTGTAGTCTCTGTTACCTCAATTGCATTGTGTATTCAGTGGAGAAATACATTTTAGACAAGTTTTCAAAAAATATTTTTTCTCTCTAATATTCTCTTGGTACTTCCTGCTTCACTGCAGATATCCCATTATATGATATTACAGATGAAAAGGGTTGCAGTGAGACTATTAGTGTTTGGGATGTCAGAGTTTGATGCTTTGTAGGGTATCATCAGTGGCCAAGGTAATGCTTTGAGCATCATGTTGTTGAAATATTTTTAAAGGCTAGTTAAAACTTATTTCTTGTTGAATGACCCCACATCAATATTCAGTTGCAAAATCTGTGCTTAGGCCAATTTTCATTTATTTTGCAGGTAACCTTTAGGTTGTATGAGTTGCCAATATTTATTGAAAGCACATTTTCAGTGCTGCTTGGGAAGCTGACTTAGCAATGAACAAAGGTACTGGAAGTCCATAGAACCAACAGCAGAACACCTAATTTTATAGAATTTTGCAATTTCCCAGAATCTACCCTTGTTCATCATGACATTTCTACTTTCTCTTTGGTAACATTCAAAATATAAACCAATAGATTGTCCCAATGTGTCTGATTCCTGACACACAGAACCAAATAGTGCTATGAAATTTGAACTTTCTCCTTTCTTCTGAATAAGGTGCTAATTTTATTGTGTAATATTTGGATCTAGGTTGTGCCACTTAAGGCTTATCTATACAAAAAGCTGCACAGATTCAACTGAAGTGTGTGGGTTTTAAACTGATTTAGTTACAGTGGAATAGATGGTTGTATGGACACTTCCATTGGGTTAGCTTAGCGACACTTTAAGTTAAATCACTTCCACTTTCTTATGAAGACAAGACTTAAGGCACAGCTCATAGTAAGAAATTGTTTGGAACTGCACTACTACTATTTGGCCCCTTTGAGTGGTGCAGTGAACTCCTCCTCTCTGGACAGCTTCCAAACTGCCTCAATGTCAGGCATGGTTCCAAATTCTCCTAGCTCCCTCTAAGTTGCCGTATTTCCTGCACACTGTGGTTGTAAACCTGAAACATTTTAGATTTAACCATCAAATTTCTACTGAAATGTTTCACTGTTGCCATAGATGAGGATGGAGTATTATTTATGTAGCATAAATTCTCAGCTATTTGAAAGGTTTCATTACTTGCTTTCCTCATCAAATACCATCAAAGCCAACAGGGTAGTACAGATAAAGCTTCAGAAGTTTCCACACTTTTGGTCATTTATAACTTCCCAAAATAGTCATCTTTGGACTAATGTTTTCTGGAGTTGATGTTTGAGCAAATGTGATGTTACTTTTAAATCTACATGGGGAAAAACAGATTTTTCAGTTCAAGGACATAGTGGAGAAATAACCCTATTATAAAAATAATCTTGGCAGGGAAATAGCTCTCAGTGTGGAACAGTGTCCTTCTGGAAGGAATAGGTTTTGATTAGACTAAATTATTTGCTTTGGAGTATCACGTAATAAGCGAGTACACATTTTTTTTTTATTATAGGCAGGATTTGCTGTGGTTGTGTACATGGCTAATGTAGATACTCGGTAAATTATGAGGAGGCTGAGGAAGTGCTCCTGTGAACATTAAAAATTGAGAAGGGATTGAAGAAGGGTTCCCAAACTGATTGCAAGTTGTGCAGCAGGAATCCTAGTTCTGATCCACTTGCCACAACTTCAGAGTTCTTTAGATTCGCAGCAGTAGGGCTCACTCTTCTGTGGGCCTCCTAAGGTGCCTTGGATGGAATCCAGCTTTCCAGTACAAGTTCTGATGCTGGAGATGGTGCCTGGCATCAGCAGAGCTTTGATGTTTTAGTCTGAAGTTCTTCCCATTTTTTTTTATCTCTCTTTTCTCAAAAAAAAAAAAAAAAAAAATCCAAACAATTCCTCCTATCCCCTCCTCCTGGAGGGGGGGTGCGGGGGGGGAAACCCTAGAAAATTCTGTAAAAAAAACTGTTTGTGACACTGGCAGTCCGGCTGCCAGCTCATGCCAATGCTGCTAGGCCCGACTGAACACTGACAATAAAAAGCAGAGCTGGAAACAAGTCTGGGTCACCTGTGTGTTAGTGTTGTTAAAACAGATGTTCCATTCATAAGAAGGTATTTAGTGGTCAGACGTGATGAAATACTTGTAGGATTCTGCACATATTGCCCACATATATAACATCTGTATCCCATGGTATAAAGTTACACTGGGTGTTTGCACTGTAAACCTCTGTAATTGTAGTTCACTGAACAGGAAAGAAGCATTAATTAATGTTAAGTGCTGGTCCTCACACAAGAAGGCCATCTGAAATCAAAATTAGCCATTGTGAAATATGAAAGGACAAAAATTTTGTTGATTGTTCCAAAAAACACCCCCTCATGATGTAGAGATGGATACAAATGCTTGTTCCATCAGTTTGAATGCTGCAGGAAGGGCATAAAAATCCTTTACCAGAAGGAATTGTATTATTGTACTGTTTAGAATTGGGAAAGGACAATATTTCTAAGCATAAGCAAAGGATCCCCAAGTTGCTTCACTTGGGCTAACTCTAAATGATATAGAAAGCTTATATATCTCAGTGGCTTCTGTTACCTATTGGCACCTAAGATGGTGGCTCAGTGTAAGACTTCAGCTCAGTGTAAAACTGCAGCTCAGTGTGTAAGTTCAGCAGTTTTAAACTTTTAAATAACTTACTTCTTTTTCTTAATTAATAAGTCTTAGGTTAATTATAACACTGGCTACAAGCATAAGAACAAAAGAATGGCCATACTGTGTCAGACCAAACATCCATCTAACCCAGTATCCTGTCTTCCAACAGTGGCCAATGCCAGATGCCCCAGAGGGAGTGAACAGAACAGGTAGTCATCATGTGATCCCTCTCCTGTCATCCATTTCCAGCCTCTGACAAACAGAGGCTAGGGACACCGTTCCTTCCCATCCTTGCTAATAGTCATTGATGGACCTAACCTCCATGAATTTATCTAGTTCTTTTTTGATCCCTGTTAAATTCCTGGTCTTCACAACATCCTCTGTCAAGGAGTTCCACAGATTGACTGTGCACTGCATGACAAAAAACTTCCTTTTCTTTGTTTTAAACCTGCTACCTATTAATTTCATTTGGTGATCCCTTGTTCTTATGTTATGGGAACAAGTAAATAACTTTCCCTTATTCACTTTTTCCATACCAGTCATGATTTTATACACCTCCATCGGATTCCCCCTTACCCTCCTCTTTTCTAAACTGAAACGTCCCCGTTTGTTTTTTTAATCTCTCTTCATATGGGACCCATTCCAAACAACATCATTTTTGTTGCCCTTTTCTGAACCTTTTCCAATGCCAATATATCTTTTTTGAGATGAGAAGACCACATCTGTACTAGGGATGCTAAATTTAGTTTAATCAATTAATCAACCAATCAATGTATTTTTCCATTGACTAGTCAATTAGTCGATAAGCAGAGGAACTGCAGCGGGGTTAGCTCCTGGCCCCGGGAGCTAACCCCACTATAGCTCTGCCTTTTAAATGTATTAAAAGCTGGTAGGCTGTTAATACATTTAAAAGGCTAAAGTGCAGCAGGGGGGCTCAGAACAAGCTGGGTCAGCTGGTTCCTGGCTCACGCTGGGTCCCTCCTGCTGTGTTTAAGCCTTTTAAATAAATTAAGAGCCTGTTGGCTCTTATTGGTCTTATGTATTAAGATCCGGCTTCCACTGGGTCTCCCCCGCCCCCTTCGCCCCCACTGCACTTTAGCCTTTTAAATGTATTAAGAGCCTGTTAGTTCTCAATACATTTAAAAGACTAAAGCACAGTGTGTGGTGGGGGGGACCCAGCATGAGCAGGGAATCAGCTGTCCCAGCTTATGCCAGTCCCCCCACTGCGCTTCTGATTTTTAAATGTATTAAGAGCCAACAGGCTCTTAATACATTTAAAAAGCAGATGCACAGTATCTGGCACTGGGTGCGAGCTGGGAATTAGCTGATTCCCAACTTGCACCTGATTCTCACTACCCCGCTGGCCCCCCCCTCCCCCCCATGGAGACAGTGCTGGGGGAAACCGGCTTTTAAGCCACTGCCACCAGCACCGGCTTCTGTTTCCCCCTTGCTGCCTCTATTAGGGAAGGAAATGACTAGTCAAGGAACTAGTTCCCTATCCGATAAGCTTTTGCTTATCTGATAGTTGACTAGTCGCTTATATCCCTAATCGGTACACAGTATTCAAGATGTGGGCGTACCATGGTTTATATAGAGGCAATAAGATATTCTCTGTCTTATTCTCTATCCTTTTTTAATGATTCCTAACATTCTGTTTGCTTTTTTGACTGCCACTGCACGTTGAGTGGATGTTTTCAGAGAACTATCGACAATGACTCCAAGATCTCTCTCTTGAGTAGCTGTAGCTATGTTAGTCCCCGTCATGTTGTATGTATAGTTGGGATTGTTTTTTTCCAACGTGTATTACTAATTTAAATTTATCAACATTAAATTTCATTTGCCATGTTGTTGCCCAATCACTTAGTTTTGTGAGATCTTTTTGAAGCTCTTCACAGTCTGTTTTGGTCTTAACTATCTTGAGCAGTTTAGTATCATATGTAAATTTTGCCACCTCACTCTTTACCCCTTTCTCCACATGATTTATAAATGGGTTGAACTGGATTGGTCCCAGTACAGATTTTTGGGGGACACCTCTAGTTACCTCTCTCCATTCTGAAAACTTACCATTTATTCCTACTCAGTGTTTCCTGTCTTTTAACCAGTTATCAATCCATGAAAGGACTTTTCCTCTTATCCCAGCCTTTGGTGAGGGACCTTGTCAAAGGCTTTCTGGAAATCTAAGTACATTATATCCACTGGATTCCTCTTGGTCCACATGTTTGTTGACCCCCCTGAAAGAATTCTAGTAGATTAGTAGGGCATGATTTTCTTTTACGGGAATCATGGTGACTTTTCCCCAACAAATAATGTTCATCTATCTGTCTGACAATTCTATTCTTTACTATAGTATCAACTAATTTGCCCAGTACTGACATTAGCCTGACAGTTCTGTAATTGCCAGGATCACCTCTAAAACCCTTTTTAAATATTGGTGTCACATTAGCTATATTGCAGTCATTAGGTACAAAAGATTATTTAAAAGATAGGTTATAAATCCCAGTTAATAGTTCCGCAATTTCACATTTGAGTTCTTTCAGAACTCTTGGGTGAACGCCATCTGGTCCCAGCAACTTGTTACTGTTAAGTTTATCAATTTCTTCCAAAACCTCCTCTAATGATACCTCAATCTGGAGCAATTGCTCAGATTTGTCACCTAAAAAGAATTGCTCAGGTTTGGGAATCTCCCTAACATCCTCAGCCATGAAGACTGAAGCAAAGGATTCATTTAGTTTCTCCATAATTACTTTATAATCTTTGAGTGTTCCTTTAGCATCTTGATCATCCAGGGGTCCCACTGGTTGTTTAGCAGGCTTCTTGCTTCTGATGTACTTAAAAACATTTTGCTATTACTTCTTGAGTTTTTGGCTAGCTGTTCTTCAAGCGCCATCTTTGGTGTAATGTTTAAGGTGCAGTTGATCTGGGGTAAGTGACTGGTCCTTTGAAACTCAGAGTGATCTAAATATTGTTACAATGTTTGGTGGAAGAGACAAAGCCCTGCATGACTGTACTGGAATACCCAAGAAAACTATCTGTGACTCCAAGTTTAGGCAGCTATAGTGCTTGAGGAATTCATACTTGTTTGGTGAAAATGAAGGGTATGTCTACCCTGCAATTAGTTAACCATTGCTGACTGAGATTTATTGGGGCTTGAGCTAAGGGACTGTTTAACTGCAGGAGAGACATTAGTATAGGCTTGAGCTCTGGGATCCTCTCACCTTAGAGGGTCCTAGAGCTTGGGATAAAACCTAAGCTCAAATGTCTATGCCATTGGCTAAAACCTCCCACAGATAATGGAAGGAAATCTCAAAATCTATTAATTTTTCCCAGATTTGTATTGTCCATAACAAAGACAAATCAGAACTCTTAGTATGTAAAATAATTGACTTGTTTCTCTCTTAAATTCAGCATTACTACTGGAATAGTTATTCTTGGGATATTTAAAATTAATTGGGGTTTGGAATAGTGGTAAGGGGTCAGTCACAGCAGGCATTGCCCTTAAGCATGTTTTTTTTCCTTTTATTTCTGCATTCTGGAAAGATAGATTAAGAGTCCAGCCAAAACAGGTATTATCCTTCCTGATGTATAAACATGCACTTTCCCTTCAGTCTTGTAGCCTAGGAAAACAGATAAGTATGTAGCTGCTTTACTTTGCTGAGTCTTTTACTTATCCTCACTGGCTCTGTATAAAATATTTTCAGGGTTAAATTTCTTGTAATCTCTGTATCCTGCTGATTTAGAGGGTCTGTAGTGTAGAAAAGTGTTGATTTAAATACAAATTCTGTAAATAGTAATTAGGGGAGGGTCTAATTGTATTCATTATCTGCTTATTAATATTCATTTTGTGGGAGTTAACATTACTAAATAAGGTTTTAGGAAAAGTAATGATAGATGTGTGAATTAACATACTAAAATAGATAAAAGGGTGTAATTGGTGCCAAATTGTTGCCACTTGGATGTTGTGTTGAATTCCGAGGTAAACGTGTGTGGGCAATAAAGCAGTTCATTTACCCCATCTGCTCCTGGTTTCTTCTCTAACAGCAAAAATTCTGGCCAACATTGGGATAGCATTCTGCTAAGCACTAAGCAAACACATAGAAAGACATAGTCCCTTTCTCAAAGAGATTAGACTCTAAGGGTATGTCTAGACTACATGTCTCTGTCGACAGAGCCATGTAGATGAGTTTACTAGACTCATAGACTTTGAGGTCAGAAGGGACCATTATGATCATCTAGTCTGACCCCCTGCACAATGCAGGCCACAGTCTCACCCACCCACTCCTGGAATAATCCTCTCACCTATATCTCAGATATTGAAGTCCTCAAATCGTTTAAGGACCCCAAGATGCAGAGAATCCTCCAGCAAGTGATCCGTGCCCCATGCTACATAGGAAGGCGAAAAACCTCCAGGGCCTCTGCCAGTCTACCCTGGAGGAAAATTCCTTCCTGATCCCAAATATGGCGATCAGCTGAACCCTGAGCACGTGGGCAAGTGTATTCACGAGGCATAGTGTATCCAACGTTTCATGAGGCATAGGGGAGCGGTCGACAAAGGCTTCCCTTGTCAACCGCAGAGTGTCTAGACTGCCCGCTGTGCTGAATCAGCTGATCATCGGTACAGCACGGCGACCATTTTGATGTAAATGAAGCGGCGATTATTTAAATCGCCGCTTCATTTTGCTATGTCTAGTAAACTCATCTACATGGCTCTGTCGACGGAGCCATGTAGTCTAGACATACCCTAAGGATCCAGTCATGCAACTGGTTCCATTCCAAGAGCAGGGATCCTCTTATGTTGCCGAAATTTTAGGATCAGGATATAAATAGATAGAGAAAGACAATAGTTTGGAAAGGGAATAATTATTTCTCTTTTATAGATGGGAGCTAAAGCACAGAGTGAGAAAAGTGACTTCTCCAAAGTAAACCATCAAATCAGTAGAAGAGCAAGGAGCTGTACCCAGATGTCCTCAACCCTATTCCAGAGCCTTAACATAAGACCATCGTTCCTTTCTATTAGTGTTGTGAAATAAAAATATAAACTAAAGAGTGAGAAATGGAGGAGTTGGTAAATGGAGGGTGTATGATATATAATCCTCTGCTTTTTGTCAATGTAATGTGCTATAAATAGTTACATAGTAACATAGTGTATGCAACAATTTTAAAATAGTATTTTAAGAAATATACACATCACAAAGGATTAACCATTAACCATTAAGAATAAGAATAAACCCCCACATCCACAAAGGTACTTTCCTGTCTAAACCTAGACTTCAGCTTCACTATAATCCCTCTGTCTCTCAATTCTCCACCCTCCCTCCACCCATAAAAATGGCCCATTAAATTCCTGGTTCCATAATAAGAATTATTTTTTAAAATAAAATTGACCATTTGGAAGTAGTACCAGTATGACTGGAGAATAACTAACATCAACCCTATATTTGAGAAAGGGCATGGGGAAGTTATTGGACAGTTACAGACCTGTTTCTGGCCTCACTAGTATGCAAGGTTTTAAAACAACACATGAAGGAAGGAATAATGAAATCCACAAAGGTAAATGGTAAAGGAGATGTAGTGTTACACAGGTTACCAAAAGTAGATCATGCCTGACTAACCTGATTTCCTTCCTTGAGAAATTAATCAATTTTTTAGATAAGGGAAGTGCAGAAGATGTAATATTCTTGGCTTTCAGTAAAGCATTGACATGGTATTGCATTGGTTAAATTAAAAAAGAATTGTAAGGTGGGTAAGCAACTGGCTATAGGAGAGAAGGCAATGGGTTGTGTTGAAAGGTGACTCATTGGACCGGAGAGAGGTAATTGACAGAGTTTTTCAAGGAATGGTTGGGGGACCAATCTTATTTTATATTTTCATTCTTGATCCTGGCACAAGAATAGGAAAGTACTAATGGAATTTATTGATGGTACAAAATTGGGAGTCATTATTATTACAGAGAAGCATAAGAATCTTATACAGGAAGATCTTGAAGACACTAAAGACTGAAGGGAAAGAAATGGGTTGAAATTTAGTACTAAGAAGTGCAAGGTCATGCACTTAGGATCTAATAATGAGAATTTCTGCTAAAAGCTGGAGACTGCTTAGGTAGAAATGAAAGAGGAGGAGAGACACTCGTGGTGCAGGAGTGTGGCTCACAGGATTAGCCACCAGTGTGATGTGGCTATGAAAAAAGGCAACTGTATCCAAGGATGTATCAGATTAAGTATTGCCAATAGGGAGAAAGAAGTACTTATGCCATTGTAGAAAGCACTGGTGCAACCTCATTTGGAACATGATATACAACTCTGGTCACCCATGTTCCAGATACATTAATTTAACTGGAACAGGTGCAGAAAAGACTTACTAGTTCAAGTAAGTGGATTTTAAATTATTAAATCTTTAAATTTTATGTAATACTGGTCTAATTATTTTGATTTTCTCCTTTGAAAAAAAATATTCTTAAACATAAATAAAACTAGTGCTATATATTCATAGCTATATACAGTTTTCAGTGAGAAGAATGGCAAAGGAAGAAAACCTGAGCTGTATTACTGTTTATATTAAATTATACATTGTGGCTGGTGCTGTTAAACGTTGCAGTAGTGATTTAGTACACATGATGTGAAATAGCCAACGGGTGTGTGCTATCTTTGAGAGAGATGGTGTGCCTTTTCCCTGTTAATTTGTAATAGGATTGTTATATTAGTTGTACACATTTTTTTTCTAATGGCTGTGTCTGTCCAATAAGTACAGTGATTTTTGGTTTTATTTCCAAAACAGCATGGTATTTAGAAATACTTAATGCCAAATAATAATGCATGCTTTATTTGTTCAGGTGATGACTGCTGTGGGAATACACAAGCTTTCGTTCTGTTTGGTTTGGGTACTGTTTTAAGGATAGTGGTGAATGGCATACAAGCTTTCTGTCATATTTACATAACAAAAAATACATAGTATACCAGCTCAAGTGTTTCCAAGTACCGGTATTTGCTTTTAAAATGGAAATTCTAACTTTGAAATATTTTAATACTCTTAAAAATGCACTAATATATTGACAAAGTATACTCTTTGAGGGGGGAAACATGTTTCTTTTTTAAAAGGAGAGGTATTTCAGGGGTTATGGCCATGTTTTTAGAAATAAATACCCTGATCCTCTTATTGAAATCAATGGAATTTTGCCATTAGCTTTATAGTGAATAAGACCAGGCTCAGAATGAGCTTTGTAGCTGTTATTATATAAAGATAAAATGCATTATTATGTGCCATTTGTTGATTTGAAGGCCCACCAGAATGCACTTTTGTTTAGAAACAGAAAAAATATTATAAAGAATATAGTATTGGATGTACTGATGAATTTGTACAATTGGTCCACCCAATAATGTAGTATAGACTTCACACTATTTAAAGCCTGCCCTTGTGCTGACCAAGATACAAAATGTTATGGTGACCAAAGAGAACAGAAACCTGTTAAACCTCAATACTAGTCTGAAATTGTAGGGATTACACCTGGAGTACAGTGTGCATGCACACAGGTTGATCATGGCTTTTGGTTCCCAAATGTGAAAATAGAGAGAGATGCTCTCCCCATATTATGCTATTTGATACAAAGTTGGCAGGTGTAGAATGTCACCCAGCATAACTTTAGGCCTGGGTATGTTTTACTGCTGATATCATACAAAGTATAAATACAGAGGCACATTATCTATTTTGTATTACTAAGATGATCAGGGGAATAGAGGGCCTATCTCATGAGAGGAGGCTGGAAGAACTTAGCTTGTTTAGCCTAAAAAGAAGGCAGAGCTCACTGATTATTGTCCATAAATATACTGGATGTGAGAGGTTAAAAACAGGGAGGGTGAAGAGTTATTCAAGTAAAACAACTATGTTGGCACAATAACAAATGAATATCAACTGGCCCTGAAAAGAATTATGCTGAAAGTTAGAAGGATGGGGTTCTGAAACAGCTTCCCAATAGCAATTGTGTGGGCAAACATCTTAGAATATTTTAAGAAAAAGCTGGACAAATTAAAGATCTGTTGATAAACCCTGTGACTTTGTTGAAGCTGTTCCACTATATATAAATAATTGGAGAAGCATTGGAGACTGGATCTCTTCATCTTCCATCTCCAGAATAGATGGAACTCTATCCACTGGGCACTAGAATTATTTTGATTCTCTTTTTCCTTGGCCCAGGGACTATTTAAGTATTTATACACAGGTGAGCACCTTCACCAGGAAAAAAAATGAGGGAGCCCTTTCCACAAACAGCTCCGTAAAACAGTTCCACAAACAGCTCCATACAATTCTGTCTCCTCATTCTGAAGCCACTTGTCCTCCTAGGTTTCCAGAATGTGTTCCCTCCACACTATGAACCATAAACTAAACCTAAACCAGATGCAACAGTCCAACCATAAGCCTATGATAACAGTAACAACATTCACCATATCAGTATCATAGGAGTTGAATGGTCACTGGTTCTAAGTACCTTTCCCAAGCTGAAGAAGAGCTTGGTGTAAGCTAAAAAGCTTGTCATTTTCCCTACTTGGCCCAATAAAAGATATCGCTTCGCCTACCTTTGGACTCCAATTGTCTCTCAAAGTTAGTCATCTTTGACATTTCAGAGAATTCTACCCAAATTCTATCTAGCATGCTGCCTTTTACCTACTCTACTGCACAGACATTTGTCCCATGATAAAGAGCAGAAGCAGAGCCACATCATCAAGCTATTCCTCCGTGTCTTCCACCCAGTTTGGCAAGGGGAGATGTGAGCAGGACCTGCCATAGACACAGAATGACTCTAACAACATACAGAAAGATAGTTCCTAGAATGTCTTCTTCTGATACACAGAATGGTAGCCATAACAGCAGCAGTAAGGATATAGGTGCCTAGTTCAGGTTATGTGGATCACAATAGAGGTCCTGTGACTTTTCTACACAACTAAACTCACTCTCAAAGGCTATGTCTAAACTACATTCCTCTTTCGAAAGAGGAATGTAAATGAAGCTGATCAAAAATTCAAATGAAGCGCAGATTTACAAATCTTGTACTTCATTTGCATAATCGTGTCAGAGCACTTTTTTGAAAAAGGGTTTTTTGGAAAAGAAACTGCAGTCTAGTTGGGGTTCTTTCAAAAAAGAAACCCCTTTTTCGAAAGAACCCATACACCTCATTTTTTTAGGAATATGGGTTCTTTCAAAAAAGGGTTGTTGTTTTTTAAAGAACCCCGTCTAGACTGCGGTTTCTTTTTCAAAAAAACCTTTTTCAAAAAAGCACTCTTACACACGATTATGCAAATGAAATGTGAGATTTTTAAATCCGTGCTTCATTTGAATTTTCTACCTGCCTCATTTACATTCCTCTTTTGAAAGAGGAATGTAGTTTAGACATGCCCAAAGTTTACGTCCACTTGTGGATTTGAATGAAAATCTCAGATTCCTCAAAGGTTCCTCTTGGTCACTCGTGTTTATCATGTCTAAGCTTATCCATTTTTTCCATTTAAGCATAGCATTCTGTAGTAGTCAATTTGCCCATCAGTTTCTAGTTTCTTATGTCAAGTATCAGAGGGGGTAGCCGTGTTAGTCTGAATCTGCAAAAGCAGCGAGGAGTCCTGTGGCACCTTATAGACTAACCGAAGCCACTTTTGTAGTTTCGGTTAGTCTATAAGGTGCCACAGGACTCTTCGCTGCTTTTGTAGTTTCTTATGGTAGTTTTTTCAACTGGTTCAAATAGTCTTAACAGTGACTACTTTTGAGGAATGCCTAAATTCTGTTCAGGTTCTAAATTTTTACTTGTAGTTTTCAGGTATATTAATATTGACAAACATGTTTCTTCTCGGATCTCTTCAGAATATGTTGCCAACATTTTTAAACCTGGGTTTCTCACATTAGGCTCCTAAATCCATACATACACACACAAATAAGTGGTGCCATTTTCAAAATTGATGAGTACCTGGCATCATCCACTGAAGTCAATGATTGCTGAGGTCAGTGGGAGGTCTGAGCTGTTTAGCACTTCAGAATTCAAGCTTCTGATGTATCTGCATTCCTTTTTTCTAAAGCAAATGCAGAAAAGAGAGTTAATAACAAATTCTTTGTTCACCTCTGAGCATTCACACAAGTGAAATATGGCGCCAACATGCAGAACTGCCTTGAAAATCTGTTCCCTTTGTGAGGGAGTGCATGAGAAGTGTCACGAGAAGGTGAAATCATCCACCTCACATAATCTCTTCCTTGAACTACAAAGGGCTATTCAAATACGCAGACTTAAGCATCTGCATACATTTTTTTTCATTATTGGTACTACAGACATCTACCGTAGGTAAATATATGCGTTAGACTGTGAGCAAAGAATCCTTGGAAAATAGTAAATCTAAGAAGGCAGGTATTGGCAGTTGGAATAGAACTCATTCAATTTTTTGTAAATCAGTTTATCTACTCCAAAGAGAAAGTAAGAATGGCCATACTGGGTCAGACCAATGGTCTGTCTATCTTGGTATCCTGTCTTTTGATAGGGGCCAATGCAGATGCTTCAGAGGGAATGAACAGAACAAGACAATTATTGAGAATCCAGCTACTGTTGTCCAGCTCCAGGTTCTGGCACTGAGAGGCTTAGAGACACACTGAGCATGGGGTTACCTCCATGACTGTCTTGGTTAATTGCCATTGATGGACTTATCCTCCATACATTTCTCTTATTCTTTTTTGAGCCATTTATATTTTTGGCTTTCACCTCAGCCCCAGGGAATGAGTTTCACAGAGTGACTATGGATTGTGTAGAGAAGTACTTCCTTTTGTTTGTTTTAAACCTGCTGCCTGTTAATTTCGTTGTGTGACTACTGATTATGAGACCTGATTATGAAACAGAGTAAATAACACTTCTTTATTCACTTTCTCCACACCATTCATGATTTTATAATCCTTTCTCATAACCCCTTAGCTGTCTCTTTTCTAGGCTGAACAGTCCCATTCTTTTTAATCCCTCCTGTTTATACTTCCAAGATCTCTTTAGCTCTTTTGGCCACAGAGCTGTACTGAGAGCTCATGTTCAGCAGATTACTCACCATGATACTTAAGTCTTTTTCAGAGTCACTGCTTCCCAGGATAGTCCCCAATCCTGTAACTATGCCTTACATTCTTTTTTTCTTCCCCTTATATTAAAACACATGTTTTTTTTGCTTTGCTTACACCCAGCTCACTAAGCCATCGAGGTTACTGTTTGTATGATTTATATGTGTTAAATTCTCATAATTCTATTACATACTAACCAAAATCCTTTTAATGTTGTGCAACAATATATTTAGTATAGATTTGTATCTGTTAAAATTACAAAGTTATTTGTCCTTTGGATGAACCAAATGGGTGAGGGGGAAATGGAATTCAATAATGGAATATGTGTGATGTGTAACCCTGCTTTTGACTCCAACACATTCAGGAAAGAGACCCCACAAATTAATAAAAAGGGTCTACAGAAGTATGTTATAAACAAAATTAAGTCATTAATAGGGGATACATATTATTACACAAGGGGTAAAATTAATTGTGGGAAAGGATTTTCACTCCAAATAAGGAGTTTATTTTTCTGCCCTCTGTTCCTGGAAGTTTCATCAGATGACATAAGCTTTAATTAAATATTATTTTTTGTAATTCCTGGAGATTCCAAGACAATCCTGAAGAGTTTGCAACTCCATCCTCTGAAAAAAGAAAGAAGGCTGGAAAATTAATTTGTGAATGAACACTATCAGTATTCTACCAGGTAGAGAGGAAGGAATTAAACTACATTTTCTTCCCATCTACAAGGGTGGTAAAATATGTCTTTTCTCTATTCTGTATTGTGCTATATTAATCTTTGCTTAATAATCTTTGATTAAATTTCATTTGATCCTGTTATTTGACAATCTCAGATTCTTAAATTTAAATGTGTAGTTTTATTTATTACTCTTCCCAATCCCTGTGTGATTTGCAAATTTTAATAAAGTTGTTTTTCTCTAGTTTATTGATAAAAATGTTTTGGGACTTAGGGCCAAGAAATGAGGACTGTGGGACCCCGTTAGGAACATCTCCAACCCCTGTTTATAGTTCCATTCCGAGACCTTTTTATTGGCTAGGTTTTAATCCATTTTAATCCAAGGGTATGTTGGATTTGTATTAGTCTAGTTTCTTAATCAAAATGTTTAGTACCAAGTAAGATTCCTTACAGAAGTCTATATTATATCAACACTATTACCTTTAATTTATGATTTCATCAAAACATTAAGATAGTTTGACAAGATCAGTTTTCCATAAATCCATACTGATAGGCATTAATTAGATTACTTTTTTCTAGCAGTGCCAATCCCCTGTAGGTTACCTGGTTGAGAAGAAGTTGCCAATGTCTCTTGTTATAATCCCCATCCTCTTGGTGGATTTTCCAGTAGAGGAATCTCTGTGCAGAGTTTTATGCTAGCATAAGCAAACATGATTTAGGAGTGAATTTGGCTGAAGAACAGAGTTTCATCTAAGCTGTGAGTTTGTGCTGCCACTCAGGAGAAATTCAAATGAGGTCCAGCTGATTAGCAGAGCACACACAGATTTTGTGTTTCTGTTGGTGGTACACATTCTGTTGGTGGTACTTGTCTAAGTATGGAAAAAAACATTTATTCTGCACATAGATGGAAAAAATCCATGTGTGGATGGAAAAGATTAGAGGGAACTTTGCTGAAGATCAATATCTTAGAGAGATGATCAACACACATCTAAATTCTATTTTTGTAGAACACAAATAGCTTAATCAAGTCATTTCTCACCCTTCCTATCTGTTTTATCTCAGATTTTAAAGTGGTATAAAGCAAATATACTTTCCTGCAGGATACATACCCATCTAAAACGAAGCTGACAAACTACGATTGGGTATGTGCGTCTAGAAATAACTTAGATGTATTTTCTAAATCTAAGTGCATGAAGACAATATTTAATAAAATCTTAGAATGCAACTCCAAGGGTATGTCTAGACTACATGGCTCCGTCGACGGAGCCATGTAAACTAGTTTACCTGGCATAGTCAAAGAAGCGGGGATTTAAATAATCCCCGCTTCATTAAAATAAACATGGCCGCCACGCTGTGCCAACGATCAGCTGATCTGACACAGAGCAGCAGTCTAGTAGACGCGGATCTGTCAGCTGGGGAAGCCTTTGCCGACCGATCCTGTAAACCTCGTTTCATGAGGCATAAGGGATCGGTCGGGAAAGGCTTCCCCAGCCGACAGATCCGTGTCAAGACTGCCACGCTGTGTCGGATCAGCTGATCGTCGGCACAGCACGGTGGCCATGTTTATTTTAATGAAGCGGGGATTATTTAAATCCCTGCTTCTTTGACTATGCCGGGTTAACTAGTTTACATGGCTCTGTCGACGGAGCCATGTAGTCTAGACATACTGCAAGAGTCAAGAACAGATGGGGAAGGAAGAATTATTATACCTAGAACAATTATAGAACAGGACTAAATGATTTTGGAGAATACTTACATTCTGAGTATATCTCAATTTGTTTTATGGCATGTCTGAGATAATAAAAGAATTCCAAATTATATTGTGACAAGTTTTAATATTTGAAGATTTTAACCATACTAGGCAAAACATATCTAATTGACTTTTTTTTTATGGTGAACATGGAGAATTTTGATTTGAACATGATTCTGCTGCTGCTACCAATACTGTTATAGTTTCTCACTCTATGTAACACCTCTTCAAGATGGGAGGCTGCAGACTACAAAGACAAATGAAATTCTCTGAACACAAATCCCAGGGCTCTTCTACAGCACTTAAAAGCCTTGGCTTTCCTGACTAGGAGATTATTTAGCAAAAAGCATAGGCACAGCATTCATGTAGTGTCAAACTGAGGTACAAAGCCAAAGGACAAAATACAAAGTCTGTTTTCTCTTCTTCATTATTATTATAATTCAGGTACTTATTGTTGAGATGTTTCTTTTGCTATGATTTTGGCAATAAGGTCTTTGGGGAATACCTCTTTGGAGGACAGTGGAATGTTTTTAGTGTACCTAGCAATCATATAATGCAATAAGAGGCTGATTCTGAAAAGTGTGGAGCACTGAGTAGTGGGGACACTGAGTGAGACATATTTTCTAAAGGGCACACTTATATTAACATTGGGACTCCGGGGAATTCGAAAAACAACTGTATTGAAAGGTGGCTTGGCCAAAGAGATAAGAGGAGCTCCAAAGTATGCTGCATGGTTCAGAACTAGCCACTTTTTTTTCTTTTTACGCTTTTTATTACATTGCTTAATTAAAACTGATGCTCTGTCCCACATTTTCAACCTGCTCTGCATTAAATTGACTGGAACCCTGCCAGGGGCAGACTGGCAATCAAAATAGACCCAGGAAATGGGTTGAGAACGGCCCACTTTTTCACATCAAAGAATTTTTTTTAATTTACTCTTTGATCCCCATTAGCCACACCCCTGACCCCTGTTAACCATGCCCCTGACCGCCATTAGCCACACCCCCTTACTCCCATTAGCCAGGCCTCTGGAGGTAACACTTTCCGGGCAAGATGGACATATGACCAGAAGTAAAAGGTGTCATGTGACCCCTCTCTGAGGACTTCTCCCACCATCCTCCTACCAATAGGGATTAGTTTGGCCCCCACCAAACCCTCCTCATGCAACTATCCTGCAATTGCATTAATCTAATGTGTGTGACATTAACTCGGGGGCAGAAGGGGCGGAGAGGCTGGGGGAAGTGTTCCCTCTAAGAGTTTCCTCCCATGAGCATTTTGTGTGAATGAATTTTGTGTTGTGCACCAGTACTGAGTTCATGTGGCTTGTTTGGATGTGCCACTGTGGCACCCAAGTTATTAATAAATATCTTATAAACCTCTACCTTTTCCCTCTGCTACCATGTCTCCTCCCCTTGCTCCATCAGCTCCCCTGGTGCCTGCCGCCCCCCAACCCCTCACCCTCCTCTGCTGTCCTGACTCCTGCCCTTCTCACTGCCCTCAGTCCTCCTGAGACCTGCCCCCCTTCACCAGCCCTTCTCTCCCCGCCGTGCCCACTCTTCCAGTAGCCCCACTCTGATAATGTGAGCTACCCCTCCTCATCCCCTCTTCTAACACCTCCCTCTACACACCTGTCCTGCCTCTCTCCTCTGGTGCTGGTCCCTCCCCTGCAGGTGTCTGCCCTTCTGCTTCACCCCCAGAATCCCCTGGCACCTGCACCTTCCCTTACCCCTGCACCCTCCTGGTGCCTCCTCCTTACCTCACTGCCCCTGCCCCCTTTGCCCTCTTTTTCCCTGATGCCCACCCCTTCCCCACCCTCTGCCCCTGTTCCCCTCATGCCCCTTTGCCCTCACACATGACTTGCTCCATCCCTGCCTTCCTCATGCCCACCCCTTCTTTCAGGCCTTCTCCCTCTCCCCCCTCTAGCTCCCAATGCCCTTACCCTCTCCTCTCCCACCATCACCCTGTCCACCCTCCCACTGACACCTCCCCTCCTGCCCTTTTCCTCATTGTCTCTACTTGGCCCCCTGACATTTGTCTCTCCTCCACCCTGTCCCTTGGTGCCTTCCCCTTTCTTCTCCTGCCCTGCCCCCCTCCCCTCAGCACAAGCCCCTTCCTCTCCCGCCCCTTCCCCTTATTTTTCCCCCATCCCCTCCCCTCCCGCCTTCCAGTTTGTGGGGCTGGAGTCTGTGATCGGGCCCCAGAAGTCCCCGCAGCCCTGGCCCCAGCTGCTTCTGGGGCTCCAGACCACATGCCGGGCCTGGAGCTGGACTGCGTGGTGCAACTCTGGGCCGGGCGGTTTTAAAGCCCCAGGCTGTGACGTCACACCACACCAGGGCGTCTCCCCTCTCAGCTGTTGCGCGGCATTTGAGCATGCCGCGCATGCGCTCCGTCGGCTCCACAGTACCCCATACATGGCCGGCGCCGGGGAATTTAAAGTGGGGGGCTGCGGCGCCCTGTCAGAGTCCCCCTCCTTCTCCAGCAGCCGCCAGCCAGCCCTTCGGAGGACGGCCCACTGGGAAATTCCTGGTATCCCACCCCTGAACCCTGGACATGCTGTTAGTCTCTGGGAGAAGTGCTGAATTCTTGTGCACTTCTTTGTCCTATTTGCCTGTATTCCAGGAGGGCTTGGCAGAGGGCAAACTCAAGGGTGAGTGAAAGATTGTGGTACCTTTACTGGTTCTACACATAAAATAAGTTTCAAGCAATGCTACAATAAAAGAAGCAGAAATTTGAAATATGCCCATGTATGCTATCTGGGCTCTGCTTCATCTCTTGTACTTGCTTTCACAACAGACTCAATGCATATATATGCTCTACTGGCCTCCTCTGCTTTTTTCTTCCTTTACTGTGGCTTGGTTGTCTCAATGAGCTTCTGAGGCTTCATTCTTCCTCTCTGAGCTACAGCACTATTTTGAATTAAGCTAATTTGAAATAACGCGTCTATACACAAAAACTATTTCGAAATAGCATTTTGCTATTTCGAAATAGCACGTCCACACTGAGTGGACCCTGAACTGAAGTTAAGGCTGGCCGGAACCAGTGCTGGCAGGGCATCAGGTTAGGACTTAGTGTGTGGGGCTGCTGCCTGAGGGTAACTGAGCTCCATGCTTAAAGGGACCCTATCCCCTTCCTGGACAGACAGTTCTCAGGGTTCCCCGCTTGCTTGTCTACCTCGATGAGGGACAGCAAAGCAGTCCTGTCTTGGAGTGCCCTGAGTGCCCGCACTCGGGACACCACAGCACTCAGCCACATGGAGCCAGAGCCGGTGCGTCTCGTGGGGTCGTTGCCATCAGCCCGGCTGCACTTGCTGCAGGCTGCCATCCGGGGGGGTCCATCGGGGGCTGTCAGGATCCAGGAGGCCCTGAGGGAGAGTGTCCACACCGGTCCTCCCCCCCGGGGGCTCGTGCCCCATTCTGCCCTCACGTCCTTCCACTTACCCCTCCCTAGCCCCCCTTCCTGCTGTCCAATAAAAGACACGTATGTTCAAAAATAGAAACTGGGTTTATTGAACAAAACTGGGGGGGGGAGATGAACCTCGGGAGACTGGGGAAAGGAGGTGGGAGGGGAAGAGAGAGGGAGGGGAGGGGGGAAACCTGGGAGGAGGGAGCTGGAAGGGGAAGCAAGGAAGAAGGGGAGGAAACTCAGGGCTCAGGGTTGGGGGTCTTGCCGGACCAACTTGACTTTCATGCTAACCTGCTCCTGGGTTCTCATGTGGCCTTTGGTGGCCAGGCTGGCAGCTATCCTGCCATAGACTGCCGCGTTCCTCCGTCTAGTGTGGAGATCATGGACGTTGGGGGCATCCCCCCCAAACCTGAATAAGGTCCATGATCTCCACCCTGGACCAGGAAGGCGCCCACCTTCTCCAGCTCCTGTCAGGCTCCTAGGAGCTGGCAGACTGCTCCTGGGAAGCGGTGGAGGGCTGGCTGCCAGTGGCTTGCTGGCTCATATTTTGGGGCCACTGGGTTAGGGGCCCCGGTGGCCACTACTGGCCTGGGCTGGCAGGCTTGGAGCTGGCACAGGCACTGTGGCCAGGGTCTACCCCTTTAATGGCTCCGGGGTTGGGGGAGAGGAGAATAAGTTTTCCTGGTTGTGCCCAGAGTGGCCACCAGGGCTCCCTGGGAAGGGCTGGAGGCCACCTATTTTGAATTAAGTGTCTACACAGCACTTAATTTGAAATAGCTATTTCGAATTTGGTGTTACTCCTCCAAAATTTATTGGAATTCCTTCGAAAATTTATTTCGAAATAGTGGTTTGCCTGTGTAGACTCTATTAAAGTTAATTCAAAATAACTGTTGTTATTTCAAATTAACTTTGTAGTGTAGACATACCCTGAGCCTCAGAAAATTTGTTGATCTGTTAAGTTTCTTGGGTTTGGTTTCTTCTTGATAGTGGGTAGTGTAATTGGTGATACTCAACTCTGTGCCAACCACTCGTGGTACCAAATTGAGAAATCATTTAGGGTAGATCTTCATTATGTGATCTTACCTCTCTTTTCATACATGATTAGATTAGCAATAAAATCATTAACCATTCTGATGTTTTAAATGTCTTCTTTGGTCAGGTGAGTAAACACCTAACTCAGATGAATGGCATTGGAGTGTTTAGATCTAGTTCTTTAGAATAAGGCTATGAGCTGACAATTCACTGAAAGTACCTTTATTTCCCAAAAGCTGATCAAATTTTTATCAAAGGAAATACATCCTGTACACTGTGATCAACATAACTATACATACATACTAGAACACTGTGTCCTTAATATTAAGTAATGGCTGTTACTGACAATAGAGCTAGCAAAAGGATACACAACTCTTCCAGGTATCCTGTGGTCTTAGCTGCCCAGTGGGATTGAGAGCTAAATTGTGATGCTCAAATCCTCGTTTCATATTCCATACCTACGTGCCAACTGCACTGGTTTGTGTCAGGCAGTGTTTTACTTTCTTCTGAGACACATCCTCTCACGCTATAATTCTTCCAGTTATAGTGGTTTTAGCTAGCTTAATCTATTTTTGGTTTTAACAAACACAAAAACAACCCCTTTTAAATAATCTTAATTTACCGAACAGCAATGCTAATTGTCTGCCTAACAACTATTAACTTATTACTTTTATATCAAGCATCATCTTGTGTTATCTGTATCCCTTCAGTTCTGCCAATAAAGCATTAACGATTTGACTTTAAAGCTTCTATATAAGCTAAGCCCCTTTAGCACTAACCTCCTGGGAGCCTTGCTTATTCTAATAACTCACACATTTCTCTTTTTCCTTAATAACTTGTGCATAGCTTACAATTTACGATACAAAACTGAAACAAGCGCAGTTATTACTTTAACCAGCAAAAGTGTTTTATATGACAATCTCATCATTGGATGTGTAGGCACATTATAAGGTGCATCTCACCATAAGGTATTTCCATTTTTAAAAAATTGTGCAATTTAAGTATCTTGTTGCTGCATGTGTAAGGTATGTTCAGATATTCTTTCCATTAATATTTTCAAGGTAAACTTAAAGCTGGAATAGGATGTACAAAGTGATGTTTAATCTCTTCCTCCTGCAAATCTAACTGCAACTGAGTTTCAGTGACATTATGAAACACAGGAACTGGAGACAGTATTTTTCCTGGCAGCTCAGGAGTTATATAAAACATTGGTCAATTAAACCCTTAGATAACTTCTCTATACTGAAATTCATCTCCCTCTGTCACCATACTTATTGCTTGCTGTATGCCTATGCTGTTTTAACTTCATTTGGTCCCATTGAATCAATTATTATTCTGCATCTAGGAATTGTATTTCCAAGAGTAAAACCACAAACTGCAGTAAACACATGTGCACATAAAGGCTTCCCCAAGCTTATGTTCCCTCTCACAGAAAGACACCCACAGTCTATGTAGTGCCTGCTTAGGCCAGGGTCTGCCCTGCTGTAATCATGTTCATAATCATTATTCCCTTTCTCCGGCATCTGGCTTATTAATCCATCCTCACCCACCTGATGGTTCCATGATCCATTTCACCGAGGGTTATTCAAAAATAGACTTCAGTATGAAACTGCAGAGCTGGAATTTATAGGTAAACTTGATACTATCCAACTGGGTCTGTCTGAATAGAGAGGGAGAGTTGCTAGCTCGCTACAAAAAGTAATTTCCCCTCTTTTTTTGTGGTATTGACTAGGCAGGCTTCTTGGAGCTTGGTACCCTCAACTATGTGACAGCCTACCATTTAGACTGTGAGGAGCTGAATGCTTGGAAGCCAGGGCTCCCATGACTCTCCATTTCCCAGGACAGTTATGGCAGGTGTCAGACTGCTAAGGGAGCTCCCTGATCAGGGACCCTGGGTTCTTCATCTCCATAAAAGCCCATCAAATGGGCTGACAGGAAGACTAGGTGGCATGCCAGAAAAACAGGCAGTTTTCCATTAGAAATACATCATAATCAAAGTGTGTGTGTGTGTGTGTGTGTGTGTGTGTGTGTGTGTGTGTGTGTGTGTGTGTGTGTGTAACATTGTGATTGACAATAATATCTTCTAATGGAACAACAGTCCTTTCAGAAAATGTTCCACCCATGCTACTTAAAATATATGTATAATCCTAAAGATCAGCTTGGCTCTCCCAGACATCCTAGGTGAGTACTCTAACCTCTGGGCTAAAAGTAATGAGGGAGTTTCTCCTTGTCAGCCTCTAAGAACACAGGTGTCTAACTCCTAGATAGGATTTGCAGCTGGGAACACCAAACCACTGAAGGCACCTCCTTTCAGCTTAGACTTTGGTACTTATTCTCTGAGAGAATGGTAGGGCTTAACTCCTACTTCTTCAGCCTAGTACTTCCTGTTGTCTAATATATGCAAGGAGCCACCTAGCATACTGGGTTTTTTGGTTGGTTGGTTGGTTGTTTTGGGTTGTTTGTTTTTGTTTTTGTTTTGTGAATCCAACTCTGGAGTGCCTGTCTCTCCCTATTTATTGTATAGGAAGCCTAGGAGCCTAGCTCAGACTTTGCAAATTCCAGTGATTTTCTAGGTTCCTAACAGGCATTGCAATCCTTAGTGTCATCATATCCAACTTTCTTTATGAATCTAGCCTTTAGTGTTCTACGGTGATATGCCAGTGATAGACTGCTAAAGCCAATACAGAACAAGGAAGGACGAGAGCAGGCCTGAGTGTAATGTCAAACTGTAGATGCTGGACATATTTAAACTATCTCTTGCTCTTCTCTGCTGGAATAGAGTTCTAAATTGACTTTGTGAATATGAATAATCCTGTGTCTGATCTTTACACTAGCTTGAACCTGGAGATCATCTCAGCAAAGTCTGCTCTCCCCCCCATCTTCCCCACACACTTTTTTTGACAGTTCATTTTACAAAGCAGTTGCTGTCTCAGCAGCTTAAATCTCAGCAGCTGTCTTCATGAAGGGTTGAGATGGTACATGCTAATGATAACGAAGCTGTTCAACAAAAGAGGGAAAAGGAAAGGAAAAGAAAAGCATTGACTGGTTTAAAACATTACTTCCAGAGATTTTTGTTACAAAACAAATACAGAGGAAAAAACTGTGCAGCCCTTTACTTTTAGGAATGTTCAGTTTAAAGGGGGGGATATGATTTTGTTGACAAATTTGGTTCCAAAGTACTCAACACAAACAACTCAAATGACACAGTCAATCAAATTTCCTGGGTGGTGAGGCTGCAGAACTTTATTTATCTTGCTTTCTTTGTTTTGGCACTTTGTATGATAACAGTAAAATAACTATGATTCTCAAAGAAGCCTGCTTGTCTTCTGGAACAAAAAGATAGAAGGAAATCTGCGTCACCATGCCAGCTACAAATAGAACAAAGGAACTGACAGAGTGAGCAAAGTTGTTTTTATTTCTAAAGTTTCTTTATTGGCAGTTGTTTCATAACATAATTTAAACATTTTTAAACAAATAAAAGATAAAAAAAAGAATATAGCAACATCACACTAATTAGTGTTCAAACCATTGTGGAACCTAGGGTTAAAAAACATATTTCCATAGTGTAGGGATGTGGAATATAAGGCTAAGTGGCTGACCATTTGTAAAATATACATAGAGATTCATGTTATGAATAAGCCCAATGTAATCAAAAGGGTTATATAATATATAGTTGCCTGTTGTTGGTTTTTTTAACCACAACCACGCCATTCAATTAAATTATCTCAGTTAGGATATTATGACTAGAAGTGTGTGACCTATTCAGAACAAAGTTTGCTAAGGTCTGTTGGCCTTATGAACATTTTGTGATACCATGGTGATAAGCATGTTTAAAATATCTAGATGGATGGCTGAAGGGAGAGAATCTGACAGACAGGTTATGGTTATGTACTGAAATCATTATTTTTTTTATGGCTGTGATTCCAGGTAGAACTGAGCCTGGAATCTCTGGAGCTTAGTGCATGAGCATCCACCGCTTGCGCTATAAAGCCAGCTGCCTCTCAGATAAGGCTACAGAGCACACTCATTCTTTCTCTAAGTGCCGCCACATAGGCCGGTGAACCACACCCAGAAGGTGTGTGGGTTACATTTACTTCACCAGGGCAAGTGAAACACCAAGGTTTGGAGTGAATTGCATTTTGATATTGTGTTTTCTTAATCAAAAATGACATCACTTCCTGGGATCCTAAACACTGTCAGTTCTGAGATCTAGCACCATATTTCACACAACTCTGAAATATGAAGCTTTATACTATATATAGTAATATATTATTTACCCTCACTACACAAAACCAAATATATGCAAAAGCCCACTTTGGCTGAAAAATAAATTGTCAGGGTTGCTTTAACCTGCATTTATAGTTTACAATGTTAAACTGCATGTATGAGGATCTGGTTGGTTGAGCTGGTGTACATTATCAAACTCTGATAAAGAAGTCCTCAGTGTATTAATATTTACTGATGCTTAGTTATGCAGCATTGAGCTTTAATGTGTGAGATGACTAATGTAACTCTTCCAGTAAGTGATTACTATGTAAATGATGAAGACACTATTGTCATTGTTGTGGGGAAACAATGAAATGGTGCAAAGGAAATGCCTATCTCCTTCCTTACGGGTATTTCCCAGTAGTAATGATCACGAGAAGTGGAAGATTTAAAATGATACGATGTCCAGGAAGCCCCTTTAATTATGCCCTGAAGTTCTGAGTATTTGCTTAATTGCTTAGCAGCCATTGTATTCTGAAAATTTAATTAAATAAGGATTGACTATTCATTATAACATTTCCCTCTTGTTATTCAGCGTAAGCAGAACATAACTATTTTATGGCTTGCTCTTGTGCAGTGCTGAGCAACCTCACCTCACACTGCAGCAAATGTGAGTTGAAAGCATTCGGCACATTGGGCAGCTACAGAAGTGTTTCCTAGTTTGGGGGCCAGTTTAATCTGGAGGGAATGGAGAAGGGTAGAGGAAAAGAGTGGAGGGGAGGGATGAAAAAGCTTCATGACTCCATATTTGACTCAGTCCTGACTACAATTGTGCTCCAGCAGCTGGGAGGAAAGCAGCAGGTAACTCCAGGTATCAGTAGGACCGACAGCCACCATGGACCCAGGGGGCAAGGTGTGGGGGGTTGGGGGATTTGGCTCTGTGCCCAGAAGAGGTAAAGCCTCAGGCAGAAGGGGCAGTCAGACCTTGGTGCTCCCCTTGGTGTGCCCTCTCCCCACCCCCAGCCCTCTGCACCTCACAGAGCGGCAGAGCAGCATTCCTGCAACAATTCAAAGGAGTCCAGGTCTCCTGCTGCTGCTGTTATTGCTGTAGCAGTGGTGGTGGGCAGGAGCTGTGGGCCCCTTTGAAATGCTGGGCCTCTGTGCAGTGGCCCACTTTGCACCCTCCTCCACCCCCGTTGATGGGCCTGCCAGGTACATCTCTGTCTGCCATCAATAATGCTTTAATGGAACTGGGAGGCCAAAGCAGTCCATGGGAACAGGCTGTAAGGTTGTAGTAAAGCAAACTTTGCTTTAATCCTACAGCAGTCTGCTCCACTGCAATAGCACTTGTGGCCCAGCCTCAGGGGGTGACCAGTGGACATCTCCTCCCCCCCAGCAAGATGAGGAATAAGATGGAGAATCACAATAAAGAATGTATTAGAAAACAATATCAATCATCTGTGGGCAGATAACACTCTCTCACATAAACACACGGAAAGATAAAGAAATGAGGCATAGAGGAGAAAATGAACAGAAAATCACGTTATGAGGGGTCATAAGAAAAGGGTGTCAATTTGTCAATTCACTGCCAATGGAAAACGCTTTATTGTGAAATGTGTGGCAATTATATACAATAACACATATTAACATATATTTCTAGCTTTAGATCTATAAAATATGAGACCAAGTGAAATAATATTTGTCATTCCACTTAAAATGACACCTTCCATCTTCATTCCCTTCTCCTTCCCCACACCCCCAAGAATGCAGTCTGCTGAATTCTGTACTTTGCAGGAATTCAAGACAATTCTTACAATTCCTGGATAAAATCATTAGCTGGTGAAAGTTGGTAGCAATAGACTGATTTATGCTATCTGCAGTTGTCACCCTAGATATTTTTTAATGCTGTCATGTCATTAAGTGTATTCAGAAAATATGTAGCACTGTGATTGGTGATCTTTTGACATTTCTGAAGTCAGGCTTTCCATGAACTTGTTGTGGTGAAGAGAAGAAATATGGTATATTAGAAATATGCAGTTTATTGCAGGGAGAACTGCCAGCACTGCCTATAATTAAGGTTGCCTGACACTTCCCATTATGAGACTGTTTTGAGTAGAGTTGGCTGGAACTTGGAATTTCTGTTCCAAGGCAATTCTGAGATTTTTTTTAAAAAGTTTTAGTTCGGGATCAGAATGAGACATTTTCTATGGTGAGGAAATTCTGGAAAATAATTATTTAGGGAAAATTATAACATTTATGTCCAACTTTTTCAAAATGAAATGGAGCCGCCATCTACCTTTAGGGGAACTCCTCAGAGCCGGGAGTCTAAAATATATGCTTGAGAAATTATTTTGGAGATGTTCCCTGAACTGTGGTATCCAGGAGGCCAGGCTGGATCAGGGCTTTTCAAACTTTGGGTTGCGGCTTTTAAGGGTTAGCCACTAGCTGGCTGTGAGATGCTTTGTTTACCTGAGCATCTGCAGGCATGGCCACCCACAGTTCCCAGAGACTGTGGAACACCGTTCCTGGCCAATGGGTGTGGTATGGGCTAGGCCACCACTTCCTGAAGCTCCCATTGGCCAGGAATGGTGTACCACAGCTACTGGGAACTGTGAGTGGCCATGCCTGCAGATGCTCAGGTAAACAAAGCATCTCACAGCCAGCCAGTGACTTACCATTAAAAGCCGTGACCCCAAGTTTGAAAACCCTGAGCTAGATCATACAGGTCTAGATCACCCAACCACACAACAGGGAACCCAGAAGCCTCAGTTTGTGACAACAGGTAATGGGCAACTCCCAGCTGCAGGGTGAGGATCCTAAAAGCCCTGAGACCTAGGGCAGTCCACATGTTGGGGCTTCCCTATAGGTGTGGAATCTGGAGGTCTTGGGATCCACCACAGCCCTCCAGATAAGCTGGCAGGGAACCGTCACAATTGAAAGAAAAATGAAAAAAGTCATATATTACCATGAAACATTTTGGTTTCAATGGATCAACATTTACCAATGAAATATGGATCATTTGGGGATGTTGTGTGGTCTGGTTTGTACAGGAAATTAGTGAACACCTGTGAAATATTTGATTTAAGTGACTTGTCCAGTAATAGGTAGAAACTTTATGACTTATGCTATGTCTAGACTGCAAGCCTCTTTTGAAAGATACTTTTGAAAAAGCCTCTTTCAAAAAAGACCATCTAGACTACAACCAGCACTTTCAAAAAAAATAAAGCCACTTTTTCGAAAGAGAGCACCCAGGCAGTCTGGATGCTCTGTTTCAAAAAAATCACAGCTTGCATTACATAGCGCCTTTTTTTGAAAGAGCACTTTTGAAAAAAGGTGTTCTTCCTCATAAAATGAGGTTTTCCGTGGTCGAAAAACAGCCACATTCTTTCGATTTACTTTTGAAAGAACGCAGCAGCAGTCTAGACACAGGGGAAGTTTTTTCGAAAAAGGCCACTTTTTTCCAAAAACCCCTGTAGTCTAGACACACCCATAGACAGGGATAGAATTTCATTTTCCAAGGAGTGCTTCAGCTGACTTAAACAAAAGACCGTCCTTTCTCATTCTGAAATCATCTCCCTCATTCAACAACAACATCCAGCTTATGCAAAAAAAAAAAAAAAAAAAAGAGTTTTACCTTCTGTAGCTTCTGGCTGCATCACCTTGTACATTTAATGTTCTTTTAGCATAGTTTTGAGTGTGTGTGATATTTGTTCATATGCACACAATGAACTCCTCAGTCCTGATCCCGATCTCCAGATCAATGGGTTAGTATGAACTGAATTATAAAGGATCTGAGATGGGAACTCCAGATTTAGAATTCAGTCAAATCTAGTTGCCATGGCATCAAGAAAGCCAGGCGTTTTCCTGTATATTTAAGGTTCATTCCTGATTTTCAGTTTAGCAGATATATTATTAAAGAACTCTCTGAATTTATAGAAAGCTTGAGCCAAAGTCAATCAAATTATGTTATTGTTTATTTGGAAATTTCTTCTCAGTCCCATGTGGTGGACTGAGTACCTTTGAATGGCCCTTTTACTAGTTAGAATTAGCTTGATAGCAAATTCTGTATTACTATGTTCTAATTTATTCTATGAGTCAAAACGTTTAGTACATAATATTCATTACCCGTGATATGGGAACTAAAGCACTGCACTGGCTGATTTACAATATATGGGGTAATGTTGTGGAAGGAGGTAGTGAGCAGTGAAATATTAAGATTTATTCCTTCGTTGTTTGCTGTGTGGTTATATCCATGTTGGTCTGAAGAAAAGTTCTGTGTAAGTGTAAGAGCTTGTCTCTCTTACCAACAGAAGCTGGTCCAGTGACAGATACCACCTTTCCCACCATGTCTCTAATACTAAAATTTAATTAACTATTCATAGACAAACTTAATTTGAAATGATTGTTTACAACATGTATTTATTAGAAGATTTACCCGGCGTTGCTAAGGTGCTTAACTCAAATAAATTCTGTTTTTCTTCATTTAAATAATTTTTCTGATGAGGGGTTGAGGATGAGGAGTTCAGTTTGCAGGCTCTTGCACGGAGAGAGGACAACCCCAGCCCTTTCTCACCCACCACAGCAGCTTGGGGTCAGTGAGAAGTTCCTGTCCATGGTTGCTGTAGCAAACTTAAATGAAAGTTGAAAATAAAGTGAATGTAGGGAAAGTTGCAGAAACTGGACTATTGACCATCACAGATATCATCACCTTGTACTCTAAGTGCAAGGTGCACTCCTTTGACTTTGGCTTCTCCATCATAGATACAAAGCAATATGTACAGTTCAAAAACAAGTCTATTTAAGAAAACAAAATAAAACATTCTCCACAAAAAACCTACCAAATGAAGACATTCCACTGCACATGCTTTTCCTGCAAGGGAGAGGATAAGACAACAAACAACCCATTGCTTAATGTATTAGTGGAAATTGTTCAGATGCTATTGTGATAAGCATGGTGTAAGTAACTATGTAGGATAGAAGGGAAAGCTTTCAAATGTTTCACTTTGAAGTGATAGTGCCTATTAATGTAATTCTCAGGAGGTCTCTTCTCCATTCTGTGCAATTGTTCTGTAGCGATGAGCTAACTTCAGAGCCATGTCTTTGCAGGTATTTCCAGATTTAGCATTTCTCTTTGTGTCATACCACCAAAAGTGAAATGAACTAATAGGATCCAATTATTGAGATAGCTGCTGCTCTAATAGGAGTGCTATTAAAGAACCTAATTAATTTTTACTAATAGACAATCACTGAGAGAAGTGCTGAAATGCACTACTTTCATTGCCACTAGGAAGTCAACCAGGCACAGTTCAACCGATGAAGCTTTAATTTCATAAGGATGGCAATTATCCATGAGACTATCCTAAATAAAACCACTAATATCCTAGCTGCACATTTGGCTAAGTCTTGTAGAAAACATGATGTGTACAGTCCTGGCAAATTAGTTGGCAAATTATTTAAGGAAATGATAACCCCCATGTAGTCTGTAAGCCAAAGAGGAATCTGTATTTTTGAATAAGGAGAGGTTTTGCTAAATATTCATAGTGAAACTGAAAATACTCTACATTTGCAATTTTTTCCTCTTGCGTTCATGGAGTTTCTGTGAAAATGCAGCATATCAGAATCGAAGTCTTCAGACAATAAGAACTTTGACGTTTTGTTAGGATTTTTATATTTGCACTATATGCCTGGATGCCTGTGGAAACTTCAAGGTAACTGTTGGTGATTCAGTTTCCATTTTCAGCTAGTTTAATTAGGACTAATCCAGGGGTCTAATTCCCAAGTTCTTGATTCTGGCTTCTAGACAACAAAGCTTTCCAACATTGTCAGAGAGCTCAGAAGAATCCATTCTGACTCTGTCTCTGGGGAAGAGGCTGTTGTTAAATTGCTCTCTATAAGTTAGTCAGAAGAACAGTCTCTGGAGCTTGGTTTGTTTCTTGGCAAATCATAAGAGCACAATTGTTATGTATGAAATATGGGGCACTGTAGTGTTTTCTATGAGTGAATATGCACACCGAGGGCACGGTTGCTGTTATTCGGAAGTTGCTGTCTGGCAAAAAAAAATTAAAAATATTTGCTTATATTAGTCTTTGCGGAACCTCCTGGATGCTGGTAGGCAGTCATCCATAGTTTCTCTGTTCCAGGGGAGGGGAAATAGAAGATACTGCCCTTATGTGTATTCTTCGTCACACAGATATAACACAAATAATGAAATACTCTGGAGATGGGTTATTATTAGTATAACTTGGAACCCATGTGTTCACTTTTTTGAGTATCTAGCCCCCATTGAGCATTGAGAGTTTTGCAAGGCAGCCTAACCTCTGAAAAACATCAGTATCCTGAACCCTTCAAGGCTATTGCCTTGTTAACACTCCTGATTTATTCAGCTGGGAAATTGCATTTTTAATCATTTAATATTATGCTTTATTTATTCCTCATTCAATAATTTCCCAATGTTTTGTAAGACCAGTGACCCTTTAAGCATGGTATGCCTGTGCTCTGCTTTCAAACTGAATCTCTGTTGGCCTGCATTTTGTGTGGCCATTTCTGTCACTGCAAAGTGAGTTCTAAATGGTCGTAAAACCGGGAGTGATTTGATGTAAATGACTATTCCCCTCCCACTTTTGTGAGGCTGTGAAATTGTCCCTGACATGGAGAGTGAGGCCTCTAAAAATAGTTGCTTGACTGAGGCCTTGCTCATCAATGAGAACAACATACACTGAGGCCACTCCTCTTCCTTGATCCCTCTGTTAGATTACTTGATTATATAGGCAGAGAACCGACTGCCTTTCAGAGTCTGACTCCAAGCCAGGCCTAAAATATAAGTTTATCTTAGTATGATGACATCACTCAGGAGTGTGAAAAATCCATGCACCTGAGTGACACCATTACACCAACCTAATTCCTGGTGTAGACAGCACTCTGTCAATGGGAGGGCTTTTCCCATCAACATGGCTATTGCCTGCCACAGAGAATGATTAACCACTCTGAAGTAAAAAGCTCCCCTTTGAGTGTCTTCACTAAAGCTCTACAGTGCTGCTGCAGTGTTCTAAATGTAGACCTGTCATGAGGCTACCACTCTGACTAAATTTAGGTGACTGCCCTTTTAAGCTTAGAGGAAAATAATTACTCTTTATAATAGCTACTTACCTTTAATTCTTCAGTTGTGTATCACTGTACAGCTACACTCACTCATCCACAGGTGCTGTAACTACAGGTGCTGGAGATGGGATCAAACTAGAGAATGTAGAGAAGTTCACGTATTTGGAGAGCAACATGACGTATGATCTAGACTGTAAGAAGGAAATTGCAACTAGAATAGCGAAAGCAAGAGTGAGTTTGAAGGCAATGGCTAAGATCTGGAAAAGTAAAGCGATTAGCTTAGGAATGAAGCTGAGCGTCCTGAAAACGTGTGTATTTAGCAGCATGTACAGATGTGAGACATGGGTGATAACAAAAGATTCGAAGAGAGGGATATTGGCGTTCAAGAGGAGTTGTTATAGAAAGATCCTGAGAATAGGATGGATGCAGAAGGTCACCAACGAGGAATTATATAGGAAGATACAGCTGAAAGAAAACTTACTGCAGAAGGTTATACAACGAAAGTTACAGCTATTCGGGCATATCTGCAGAATGAATGACGAGCAAAAAGTTAAGACTTTGGTATTTGGCATAATGGATGGTCCGAATAGGAGATGCAGACCCCACAGAGAATGGGTAGATGATATAGTAGATTGGTGCAGAGCTAGTCTACAGAAGCTAAGCCACTTCGCACTGTACAGGGAAAGATGGAAGGAAATAGTGAGGGAGGCATCAGACACCAGTGGGCGCTGAGACCATGGTTGATGATGATGATGATGATGATGACTGTTGGAGACTCTAAGGTTACGTCTACACTACGAGTATTTTAGGCAGAGTCCCTCATTAGCATAAATTGAAATCTCATTAGCATATTTTCTGCCGTTTCTTTTTGAGTAAGGGGTTTTTGCGCAAAAAGAAGCAGTGTGGATGGGGGTTTTCTGTGCAAAACCCCCGGTTTGAGCAAGATCCTTATGCCTCTCTGGGACAGGCATAAGGATCTAGCACAAAATGGGATTTTTGCACAAAAAAAGAACATGCAAAAAGAAACGGCAGAAAATATGCTAATGAGATCACAACTTATGCTAATAAGTCCCTCATTAGCATATTTTCTGCTGAAAAAACTCATAGTGTAGACAAAGCCTAAGGGTTTCCTGGACTGTTCATAGTCAAATGCACCCACCACTTTGCTACAGGCTTGTATCCACAGACTAAAGAACTCCTGACAACAAAGTACATGGTGCAAAGACTTTTCTGAAAGTGTGAATCTGCTATGCCTGAACATCATTGCTGTTCAATATCTACATTTTAAAATTGGATGGATGAAACAGGCATAACCTAAGAAATCTAGTTTCTACTATTGCAGATACTTAATTCCCATTTGCTGTATTAACCGGATGCTGAGTACATGATGTTTACTTGAGAATGTGACAATATTTTATGTTACAAATTGTTTTGTGTATAATTAAATATAGTTCTTTTACTATAGAAACATTTTGCTCAGCAGAGTTTTTTTCCATCAGAATTGTTTTGGGGTATGAGAAGAGACAGAAGTATTATAACAACATTTCTCTATACCATTTTTTCTATTTATGGCAAATTTCAACACATCAAGTCAAAGCAAATTTTCATATTTCATATGAGACAGGTGTATTACATTTCATGTCCATCAACTTCTAAATGATCAATATATGCACTAACTTTAATTTCTTCTTCTGATGGCATTTATAATTTTCATTCGTACCATGTCAGTCTAGGTAATTTTTCTTTTTCTTTTTCTTTTTTTTAAAGAAAGGAGTAGCATTTTTCACACTGCAAGGGGGAAAACCCAATAAACATTTGCGATAATTTAATATACGATCACTACAAAGCTTAAACATTATTTCGTTACCAAGTTAATTTATTTAATGGGGAAAAGTAATGCATAGTAATTTTCTTTCTTTCTTTCTTTCTTTCTTTCTTTCTTTCTTTCTTTCATCCTGACCTTGATCTTTTTGATTATGTGAAAGTGTTACTTTGGTACAGAAAGATCAAAGACACTCTGACACCTTTGTAATATGAAATTCACTACACACACTCAATCACTGTAATGAGTCAATGGCTTTATGTATAAAAGCTAACTGGACTTATGGGAGGAAAACTATATATTAACATTTTATTTTAATCATTTTTTCTTTTTTGTATACTCCATATTTATAATGGAGTCTATCTAGGAATGTTTTAAGTTTGGTTTTATGCTTTAAAACATTGTCCTATGGTAGCATTCCTCAGAGTGGGCCACAGGTCTGCTTCGGGAAAGCCAGTAGCAGCTTTGTTTACCTAAAGCCCACTTCCCGTGACTCCCCTTGGCTGGAAATGATGGACTGGAGCCAACGGAAGCCATGAGGCTCTGTGACTATGTACCCTTTAGGTAAACGAAGCGGCGCGTGGTTGTTAGCAGCTTTCCCAAAGCAGGCCTGTGGAACACTTTGAGAAACACTGTCCTAAAGTAACAATAATTCATTCTATAATCTCTCTGAAAATGTCCAATTAAGGAGGCTTGTCTACATTTAAAGACTGCAGTGGACTGTTACCTGTGCTGAAGAGAGGACTTCTCTTGCTGGCATAAGTAATTCACCTCTCTGAGAGGCAGTTGCTATGTTGACAGGAGAAGCCTCCCCATTGACATAGAGCTATCTAAAATGGGAATTAAGTTGGTATAACTGCCTCACTTAAAGTTGTGCATATTCTACACCCCTGAGCAATGTACTTATACCAACATAAGCTGCTAGTGCAGACCAAACCTAAGAGTTATTTTATTCTGGTTTAAAGATAGTCAAACTAATCAGAAAATAAATTAATACTAATTAACAACGTGGCACTTTTTTAAAAAGTCATTTTAATTAATTAGTAATGCAGTTTTGTAGATCTTACTTACAAACAGGCTGGAAATTTTACTCTTTAGAACAATTTTAAATTTAAATTATGAATTGCAGAATGTCAAAAAATAATAAAGTAATAGGCCTCTCATTCAGCAAGTACAATAAATCAGGGAAATAGAAACATGCTATGAACTCTGAACTTGAGGAAAATGACTTTGGCCTTGATCCTACAATGGATTGCTTGTGTGTAGTCACTTGTGCTTCTGTAGTATCCCACTAAATTCAGTGAGGTCTCCTGCTCACTGTGCATTGCAGTATTTGGATCTAAAACACTTTCCCAGAGGATCACACAAAAAATTATCATGTATTCTGGACATTATTGACATGTTCAGACTTCATTGTCGACATTGGCCAAAAAAGCAATTCTGTGTGCATGGATAAATGTAGCCTGTAGTCTCATAAAGGACTCTTATATGGGTCAACCTGATCAGAGTAATCTTTACAATGAAGCAAAGTATCTGTAAAGTCTCAGGAAGAGCAGCACAGGTTTCTGACCTGTTTGAAAGGTAATGGAAAACAACAGTCAATTATTATTTAAAAAACCAAGGGAGGGAGTATAAAGAATAGATAGATTTGCATCCACCTTTCCTTACATTTAAATATGTTATTGACAGCCAAGGGAAAACATTATGTATATGTCTTATTGTATGTAATATTATTTTTAAAGGGTTTTTTAAAAAGACATGGCTATTTTATCAGAATAGCTTTTCAGTTATTTAAAATACTGGTAATCAAATCAAACTTTGTGTTGTGATCTACCAGCTGGTTACATGTGGACATGAATCCTCATCTATGATCTTACCCCATGCCTTAGAAATCAAGGGGAGATTTCAGTGGTAGCAGAATTGGGGCCACCCAGCTTTGCAGCTTCAGCTATGGGCTTCGTTGGGGGTGAGCTTGTCTTCATTTGAATCATGAGGTGTGTTGGTGGTTGCTGAACTTCATGTCCCCGTTCTCTGATTTGACAGAACAAATCCTGGGCTCCTATGTTAAAACAGAAAAAAAAAAGTCTAAAGATTACAACCAGGGTGGGATGAACAACATTAGGCACTGTAAAACGATTTAATAAATGACACTCCCTGTCCCAGAGAACTTTCAGTCTCAAAGAGTTATTGAGGGGCTGATACTGTGAATGATACATTCTCAGTTCCCATTGGCACTGAAGAAACTCTGCCTGAGACATGGCTGAAAATATTCCATCAACGTTTTTTTTAATGAATGAATGAATGAATGATTTTTTTTTATCAATGAAAATGGAAACCTAGTTTTCATTGGAAAGGTCTGCTTATGAAGACATATGCTGGATTTTTGTTGAAAAATCCCAACCCAAATATTTTGCAAAATTTGATATTTTTTTTAAAATGGTATTCGGCAACTAAAAAATGAGTGCAGTCCAGAAAATAATATTGTTTATTTCCAAAACATTTCATCCATACAGACAAAAAGTTTAAATTTTTGGTTATCAAAACCAAAACAGCTTTTGGTTTTGGCATTTTTATCTAAGGAGAACACCTAGTATAAAGGGATATTAGTTTCCAGAGAAACTAACTTATTCAAGAAAAAGTCAAGTAGATTATTTCCCTGATTTTTCAATATTTAAATTAGTACACAAAAGAAACTGTAAACATTAAAAAAAGATTGTTAAATTAATATTAAAGGAGATTGGACTTGATTTACAGGTTCTTCCAGAGGGTGTAATATTGCAGGTGTAATATATAGAGAGGGTATCATTTCTTGAAACTTCTACATGCTAATTGTAATTAAAATATTTACTTTTGTATAAATTTCAAAAGTTATACATGAAAAGTAGCTATTTTCCTGCCTGCTGGGATATTACAATGGGAAAACATTGTCTTATTTTTTAAATAAAACCAAGCCCTAAACTCCAATCTTCCAAAGGAGCCAGACAGCCGAGAGGCCTGACAACACTTGCTAAAATTTAAGGCGATGCGGTATTGTGAGTGTCAGATAATCGGGAAGGCACATCATATTGAAAAACTGCAGCGAGGAGAGTCCCATTCATCTTCATAATCGCATGCTTCAGGGAATAAATGGATCGCTGCATGGGTCAGGAAAAAATATTTTCCTCTTTATCCATCATTATACAATTGATGTGGTGGTATATTATGTTCCCCCTCCCCCCTTCTCTTAAATATAAGGTAGATTCTGTTGAAAATACTGCTGTTTTATAAATCAATGGTATTCCCTAGCCTTGACACTAACCCCAAAATACATAGCAGAATGGAATGAATCTAGAGATAGGTGACACAGCTGAATGGAGGCATAGAGATATTTTTATATGAGGAGGCATAGAGATATTTTTTATATGAGGAGGGACTGAAAGATTAGGACAGTATATTTAGAGATAAGAGTAATAAAATGGATCATAACAGACATATATGTGAAATAATGTATGTATAGAGATGGGAGCCAGAGCAGTAGGAGTGGAGGGAAGTTATAGTTGATTAGATAATAATATCAAAGGCGAAGGACCAAAGTTATTTTTGTCTGCCTAGCTGGAGGTCTTTTAGGGTACATCTACACAGCAGCATTATTTCGGAATAATGGATGTTTTAGGATACATCTACACAGCAAACTATTATTTTGAATTAATTTTGAGCTTTAGGACTTCTTACACCAACTCCTGTAACCCTCATTTTACGAGGAGTAAGCGAAGTCGAAGGAAGTGTTCTTCCTTTGACTTTCTGCTGTGTAGACAGTGCCAAAAGCTGAATTAAGCTATTTCAACTTGAGCTATGCAATTGACGTAGTTGAAGTTATGTATCTTAATTTGACTTTTGCCCTGCAGTGTAGACGCCCTTACAGTGGCACCAGTGATATATGTTGGTAAAAACTGGATTTGTCTCAGTGCTCCCCGGACACCATATTCCCAAAAGGACTGTGAAATTGGTGTAGTATCCCTCAGCTCCTAGTATTGTTTTTGACCAGCAGAAGTTGTCAACTTCAAGAAACTTCAATGGATGAAAACATTCTTTAAAAAAAACCTACAACATATTTTGAATACATATTCATTGAGCTTCATAGAGTTTTACACCAATCTCCTTACTAGGCATTAAAACAGGACAGAACATTTTTGTTCACAAACATATTGCTTTGGACACTATTTTTGAACGTGAAGTTTAGAAGAGAGTGGGAAAAAATACATGCTCTTTAGCCTGTGGTGAGGGCACTAAATGAGGGCAGGAGTGGGCAATAATTTTTTCTGAGGGCCACTCCAAGATTTTGGTAAGTGGTCAAGGACTGCACTTTTCTATGCAGGATATGGGACAGAGGTTGGGTGCAGAAGGGAGCTTGGGGTAAGGGACTGAGGTGCAAGAGAGGCTGTGGGGTCTGAAAGGGAGTTTGGGTAAAGGAGGGGGTTGTGACCTGGGGCAGGGGCTTGGGTTTCAGGGTCTGGGAGGGGGTATGGGTGCAGGAAAGGGTTCTGACATGAGGGAAGGATGTAGGAGGGGGTGAGAGGTCTGGGAGAGAGTAGGGGTGCAGTAGGGGTTCAGGTGCCAGAGGCAGGCATTGGTTGGGAGACGCGTACCTAAGCAGCTCCCAGCCCGCAGCGCTCTCAGGCAGGCTTCCTTGCCTTCCAGCAGCCCAGACCAATCAAAGCAGCTGATTGTTCCACATGGTTCCCTGTACTGTGGGAGAGAGGCCTTGAGTTCTGCCACTGCCCCAGCAAAATCTCTTAGCTCCTCTTGGCTGGCCAATGGGTGCTGAGAAATTGTGCTGCACTGCCCCCACTCTGAGCAAACTCTCTCAGAGCCCATTTCTGGCCAATGGGAGCTGAGAGATTTTGTTGGGGGGAGGGGCAGCGTGCAAAGCCCCCACCCCCTCCGCAGCACAGACAGCCACAGGGAGCAGCCAGCTGCTTTGAGAAGCACGGCTCCATGCTGCAGGCTTGGCAGGCTGGATCCAACCCATGGACCATATCTTGCCTGCAAATGGTTTAGAAGATCTAGGTTCCAGGTCCTACTTTGCTGATTCAAAAAGAGCTGATTCAAAAAGAGAATTGAAGAATTCTCCTCCAGTATTTTAACCACTGGGCTACAGAGTAACTTGATAGAGACAAAACCACCTGAATCATAAAGCTCATGTTTCCATCTGCAAATGGGTAATTCAGCACAATTCCATTCTTATTAATATGTTTTAAAGGGGTAAAGTTAGGGTGCCCAGACAATAAAATCACACACATACCACCTCCCTTCCAGTGCTGAATGCAAACACATTTTGTAATTTAAAAGTTGCTAATACATGGAATTGCCATTCTCCAGTCAACTGTACTAGAGATTCTCCACTAACCCTACGTTCGTAATGAAGTACTGTGGCTATTCCTATGATCCTGGAAAACTAACTTTTTAATGGCAACCACTGCAGCGAAACATAGTAAGAGAGAAATCATTTATGGTGAAGTGGCCATCTGCTTTGGTTTCCCAAACACCCCTGAATCTGTTTTCACTTAGGCTATGTCTAGACTGCGGGCTTTTTCAGGATAAGCTTTTCCAGAAAAGATCTTCTGAAAAAACTTCTTCTAAAAGAGAGAATCCACACACAGCAAAAGTGCATCAAGAAAGCAGCTCTGCTTTTTCGACAGATAGCATCCACACTGAATGGACCCTGAATGGACCCTATCTCGTATGTAAGCTGTGATTACTATGGGCGGAATGGCCACCAGGGCACCTGTGCTTTTTCCTCTTTCCTCTTCTTGTGAAATAACTCCTTCTTCCCCGTCCACACACGCCTTTTTCCAAAAGAGCTCTTTCAGAAAAAGGCTTCTTCCTAGTAGAAAGAGGTTTACCATGTCAGAAAAACCCCTCTGTTCTTTTGATTTTCTTTTGAAAGAACGCAATTGCAGTATGGACATAATTGAAGTTTTTTTCAGAAAAACAGCCATTTTTCTGAAAAAAACTCTATAGTGTAGACATACTCTTAGGCTGTGTCTACACTGGGCCACTTATTCCGGAAAATCAGCTGCTTTTCCGGAATAAGCTGCGAGCTGTCTACACTGGCCCCTTGAATTTCCGGAAAAGCACTGACGATCTACTGTAAGAAATTAGCTGCTTTTCCAGAAAAACTATGCTGTTCCCGTTCGGGCAAAAGTCCTTTTTCCGGAAAACTGTTCCGGAAAAGGGCCAGTGTAGACAGCACAGTAAGCCCGATCGCGAAAATGACGATCGGGGCTTTTTTAGAAAGCGTCTACATTAGCCACGGACGCTTTTCTGGAAAAAGGGCTTTTCCGGAAAAGCATCCTGCCAATGTAGACGCTTTTTTTCCGGAAATACTTATAACAGAAAACTGTTCCGTTTTAAGCATTTCCGGAAATTCATGCCAGTGTAGACGTAGCCTTAGAGGCTGGCAAACCTATGTACATAAAGTTATAATGCAGCACAATGCAGCCCTGATGTTGACTGAGGTCTTAGGGTGCTATAGAAATATAAATTAGTAATAAAAATAATTAATCATAATCAATATTAGATCCACTGACAGATGGGCAAAAGGGGGCAAATGCCACAGGGCCTGCAATTCAAAAGGGCCCCGGGCTCCTTGCTACCACTATTCCAGCCCCACTGATTAATATACTACTTATTTGGAGTAGATATTAAAATTATGGCATGATTTTCTGTTGGTGGCTGATTTTTTTTAAGGGTCAGATTGCCTGAAAACTCTCACCCGTCTAGTACAATGCTTTGTCTGCATCCGCAGGATAGAGATCATAAAATCATCCTTTGTAGCTTGACTTTTAGCATCTTGGGTTGAAATGTGACAGCATTGCTGTTGCTGTGTTAGTCCCAGGCTATTGCAGAGTCAAGGTGGCTAAGGTAATATCTTTTATTGGACTAACTCCTGTTGTTGCAAGAGACAAGAAAGCTGGTCTCTCTCACCAGCAGAATTGGTTCAATGAATATTACCTCACCCATCTTGTCTTGCTCATAGACTTGTAGTTGTCAATCTGCATGTGCCAATAAATCAAGGCCAGAAAGGAATACACACTGCTCCTATTAAAAGGTACAGCGTGAGCTGCTGCTGCGTGCACTCTCGGAGGATTTCCAGAAGCAGTGTATTGTGTCTCCACCACAATGCCCCCAAGAGCTACTCTGGAAGTGGCACACCACCACTTACCTCCTAGTGGATGCAAGGGGTTTTAAAGCAGGATCTAGCCCAGTAAATGGGGCAAAGAATCCTAAGGGTGTCATTCTTTTCACTCTACCATGTATGCCAAATGTATACTAGAGGAATTTCAGAGCAGCAGTACCTTTATGATTTGTTTTGAATTACTGGGTCTTATTGAAGCATGAAGTACCAGTTGTCAGTAGCCCCAGGAAAGTCAAGTGTTTGTACATTATTCCTTATGTGTGTTCCTCACATTTAATTGAAAAATTCTCTGCACATTTATGCATGCCTTTGCGTGTGTATGTGTGTGCTAGATTCTGCAAGGCACACATTGTGACTTTGTAAACATTTCTTAGGATTAGGTGGCTGAAAGGCTAAAAGGTGTAAACATGACTACCACATTGCTTCCCTAGGCTGATAATATCACTCCCCTATCTGGATGTTGTTGATGCATATGGACACAGATATGCACTCAGAGTTAAGCCCTGGTTGCATTTACAGAGCTACTCTCCTCACATCAGGAGCTGTTAAAATGAGGAGAAGGGACATGTAATGGCTTCTGCTTGATGGAAGCATCCAATAATTTTCTCTCATGCAGGAATTCAGTCACAGTCATTGAACAGTTCTCATGCTCAGAGCAATACTGTGCAGTGAAGCAAAATACCTATTGGGAGAAGTGGTAGAAATGAATAGTAAAAAAGAAAACATTTTAGTGCACCCCAAGACCTGTTAAAACAGGGTTGAAGATACATTAGCTTTTGCACATTTTCATTCATAGATGCTGATGAGTACAGGTTGTACCTCCCTTAACCAGGACTCTGTGGTCCAGTAACATCCATGGTCCAGCAAGACCACAGATGTTCCTGGACCACAGAATCCAGGTATAAGGAGGTTGGGCTGCAGGGCAGAAGCCGGGAAGTAGGGGTGTGGCTCAGCCAGAAGACCCGTGTTGGGGGAGGGAGATGCAGCAGGGAGTTCTGGCCCCTGCTGGTGGGTGGTAGCAGGGGGCCAGCAGGGGCCGCAGAGTCCAGCAACTGTGGAGCCTCGGTCCTGGCAGCCACAGCAGCCGTGGAGCCCCAGCAGCCCCAGAAACTGCGGAGCTTCAACAGCCACAGAGTCCTGGCAGCCCCAGCAGCTATGGAGCTCCAGGCTGGGGAGCCATGGCAAGGCATGCAACAGCGGGGATCAGCTGCAGTGCTAGCCGGGAGCAGCACAGGCCATGTTGGGAGGGACCTCCCCTCATTCAGCAAATCCCCTTGTTCAGGACCAGTGAGGTTGCTGGACAAGGGAGGTACAACCTGTATATGGGTTAGGTGGCCTGTGTTAATGAGGTAATTCATTATTTGTCCTTCCTATTCTCAGCAACTGTCTGTAACAACACTGTGTTTATGGTAACTAGCATAGATACGGTAATCTCTCAATCTCAGAACACAGCAAAAATAGTGACATAGCCTAGTGCACTCCAAGAGGGAAACAATCAGGGATAGACCTTACTTGTGAGCTCTAAAGTGCTGTTGGATTCGTTAGCTTTAAGGTATATGCAGAGCTATTGTAACCCACACATCTAGGGCTTGTCTAAACTACACCCGAAGTTCTGAAAGAGGATATGCAAATTCCGCGGGAATTTGCATATCTTCTTCCGATCTCACTTTCGAAAGCAGTGCTTTCGAAAGTGAAAGTAGTCGGGATGCGATTTTTTTGGCAGCCCCCCCTTTTTTGAAAACCTCATTTTTTTCAAATGAAGAGCGGCTTTTCGAAAAAGGGGGGGTTGCCGGAAAAAAATGCGTCCCAACTACTTTCACTTTCAAAAGCAGAGCTTTCAGAAGAAGAAGATATTCCCGCGGAATTTGCAAATCCTCCTTCGGAACTTCTCTATCCTCTAGACGAGCTCGTAGTGTGGTTCACTGTCCCATGCAGTGGCACCTGGACCACAGCAATAGCTAAGGTCAAGAGACTTCTACAACCTAGGCTGAAAAGAAGCTGGCTTTTAGCTCAAAGGGTAGAGACTCCTATACAAAGTTCCAGAGGTCCCAGGTTCAAATCCACCTAGTGATGGTTACACTATGACCTAGACTCTTTCTATGGCAAACCTGAACAGACATCAGTGAGTCAGGCCTGTAGGATTTATTCACCATGTTTACTGCAATGGAGTGAAATCCAACTAGGATATACCTGTGAATGGATTAGCATTGATTATCATCATTATCAGGATGCAATTTTGAATCTGAAATGGGTCTCCAGTTGTTTTACTTACCTCAAGCCTCCTGGCACACTAAAGAGTTAAAAGTACCACAGATGTAATATTGACAAAAGACTTATGGTTTTGGTCAAGTTGAGCTGCAATGCAATTAAACTAGACACTAACACCTCTAAAAGTTGCTGACTCATGATAAGGCCTGAAAGGGTCTGCAAAAGATGAAGAGACCAATTTTGCGAGGCTAGCACTGCAGAAATTTTCTTGGGGAAACTAAAGGATTACTGGTAACTCAGCATTGCAAAGATCAGATGTCCTTCTCTGATTACATTTAATCGCCTGTAGGCACTTCAGGTCAGGGAATTATCTTCCCAATTAGGCAGCCATTTTTGCTGTTAAGTATCTTTAGATTTAATTCTGTTCCCTGGGAAGTGTCCCAATTATAGGTATTTCTTGATTTAGCAGTGTGTAAGGTGATAGTTAAAGAGGAAAAAAAAGAAGTCACAAGCTGAACTGAGAAGGAACAGGTTAAAGAAATCTTAGGTCACTTGAACATATTCAAATAAGCACATGCTGTTGAAATTCATCCTTGTGAAAGCTGAAGGAGCTCACAGAACCACTCAGTTTACTTTTGACAACTCTCATAGGACAGACGAGGGCCTATAAAAATGTAAAAAAAAGACAAACATAGGCCAACTTGCTAGTGTAAAATAAAGTGGTAACTAGTATAGGGGCAGTATGGTTTTATCACAAACTATAGCACACTAAAGAAATGTCTCACTTTAGTAGAAAACAAGCTTAGTCAATAAGTGTCATTTGTACTGGACATTTTAATTTCATTAAGGCATTGTCAATGGCAAAAGACGCTCAGAGAAACTAGAAAAACGCAGATTAGAGGGAATTCTAGTAACTGTTGGATTTTTGTCTATCTAATATTTTCAGAACTGAACTCAATGATAAATTTTAATAGTTGTTGAGCACAGTAAAGTCAGGTATTCATTCCAATGGCATTGCTGTCTTGTTTTGCTTATGTGCCTGTTTGTCTGTTATGGCTAATGTGATAATTGCATCCAACCGAGTAAAAGAATGTTGGGAACATACTGGGTATCCATGGCCAGCTGTCTTGATTTTGGTAAAAGATGAAAAATCAAAAAAAGGGGGAGACAGAGCACATATAGAAAGTGGTTACCAGACCTAGCAGCTTCAGCCACCTCTGTAATTATCTACGGAGCAAAAAAATGGTTAACTGGTTGATGGTGACCATTAACAAATTCCCTTATAACACTACCTCCATCTCTGCCCATTTCCCAGTGGCGTTTAAAAATGTTGACCTCTGAAAAACTTATCTCCCAGACAGAAAGAAAAGAATCAGAATAGAGGGAACCAAAGCAGGGTATGGGGGCACTGGCATGGAAGGGAAAAGGGGGAAAAATGGTGGAACTCATAGACCCCTGCCATGAAGGAGAAAATGGGAGGGGCTGTGGGGGAGACCTTGAAATAGAGGAGGATGAGAGGGTAGCATACAAGAAGCTTGTGGGGGGTATTAAAGACAGCAAAGAGTCCCTCGTCAGTGTAATGCACTTAGCCCTGGGCAAAATACCCTCTGTGGGTCAGATCTGGCCTGCGGATGCAGCGGGGAGCCTCAGGCAGACTCCCTGCCTGCCCCCCACACGCTGCTGAAAAAAGCAGCTCTTGCAGCCTTGCAAGGTTCTGTTTGAATAGTTGTGAGCTGGGGGAAGGCGGATAGTTTCAAGTGCTGCTCCTGCCCCCAGCATAATACCATTAGCAATCGCTGCAATCGCTGTTGTCAATAGGCAGCTTGTGAAGCACTCTCCCCACTTTCCTCAGGCTTGTAGCAGTTCAAAAACCACACGGTCCTTGCAGTCAGTGCAGGGTCAAGGCAGACAGGGAGTCTGCTTGAGAAGGCTGCTGCCTGGGAGTCAATCAAGTAAGTCTCCCAGACAGAACCTGCCTCTGGCACACCAACCCTCTGCCTCCCACACCACATAACCCAAACCTTCTGCCTCCTCCTCTCCCCATATGCCCTCCCAGATCCTGCACCCCAATCCCCTGACCCAGGTCACAACCCAAACCCTGCATCCTCTCCTGCACCCCAGTCTCCTGCCCAAAGTCACAACCCTTTACTGCCCTACGTCACAGCCCAAACCCCTCCACTTTCCCTGCACCCTAGTCCCCTACTCAGGTCAGAAGCCCCTGTTGCCCAAGGTCACAACCCATACCCCTGCACTCTAGTCCCTTAATTCAGATCACAACTGCCTCCTTCACCCAAACTCCCTCCCAAACCTCACACCCTCGCATGCACCCCAATCCCTTACTGGAAACACCCTTCTGTATCAAACCTCCATCCCAGAACCCACACCTCCTCCATTAATATGGAAAAGTGTGGCCCTTGACCACGCACTTTCCAAATTCTTGGAGTGGCCCCCCATTAAAAATTATTGCCACCCTCGGACTTAGCTTATGGAAGCTGCAAAATGTGTGACAGTCTAATTCAGTTCCAGGGGGCAGGAAGGAGATATCCGTTGGGGATCTTAGTTTGGCACAGTAAAATCATGTCAACCGTGATACAGGGAAGTGTGGACTGAATAGTAGTCACTCAATGTTCCTTTTTCATTTTGTTCTCTAATATATGCTGTTTTTATTGCTTTTATACAGATACTATATTAGTCCATTCAGAGCATGTTTTCCTCATTTGGTCGATTGAAAACTTGCTAAATAACACTTGTTTATATTTGATCTTACCTCTCATTTTTGACTCAGTCATCATGATCAAGTCCAAGAACTGATGCAGAGTTATACTCCCAATACTTCCAGAGTATTGACTATTGTAATGACCATGTATTTAGCAGAATCTCTTATGGAAGATGTCATAAAGGAAGCACTTGGGTGAAGGAGGGAGAAAGACATAAATGATTTCACTGCCAAATGTTATAAATAAGATGATTTCTATTTATTCCATCACTCCAGTCGCTGCTCACTGGTGCTGAATGTTCCACCGCAGAGGAACAATAGCTTAGGTATTGTTAAAACCTTGCATTCAGAGATTTCAAAACATCTTAAAACATTCATTATTACAACACCTCATGAATTAGGAAAGTAATATTAAATCCTTTCCAGTGGGGTTAACTAAAACACTGGGATTTAAGACCCCCCAAGGTTATGCTGGATCTAATCCAAAGCCCACTGAAGTCAATGGGAAATTTCTGCTGACTTTCAAAGACATTAGATCAGGCCAATGGGTTTATAACAAAGCCATCTCAAAATCCAAATCTCCCTCTTCCCAATTCACCAACTCTAATAATTAGTCAGACTGCATACAGCTATTTTTTAAAAATGTTAGATAGTACCCTTGTTACATATGTGTTCACTTACCATTAAAGTTAGGGGCAGCTTTGTGTAAAAATCAAGGATAGAATTTGGACTATTAAAAATTAAAAAATATTTGTGCTTGAATTAGACAGCTTGAAATTCCATAAGCATTCTCTAATTCAATGTACTTTCATGTGTCTTATTTTCAAATCTCCCCCATTTCTGTAAAATTAAATATATAAATGAATATTTTTGAAACAAAATGTTGCTTTATCTTATACAGTTTAAAGTTGGGCATTCAACTGGGACTAGAGAATTTTATCCATTGGTGCCTTGATATATATTTAATTGTTCATTTAAATTTTACAGTTTAAGACAAAAAATTGCATTTTATAAATATATTATGTTAGTTATCTGTCTTTGTCTCAAGGATCAAAACCAGAGGTCCCATTCTGGAAATACTTTAGCATTTGTATATTTATTCACATAAATATATCATTGATGTTAATAAGACTATTTGTACGGACAACACTATTCACTTACTTAAATATTACTGGGACTGTGTCCAAATCAGCAGTTTAAAAATTACTCCTGTAAGGTGTTTAGTATTTCTAAATGGCCTGTTTCTGCCACTCTTACATTCAGTTGATTACTGCACAAATAGTCTTAATGAAGTCAGTTCAAAATGGATGCACGTGGACGAATCTCATCTAAAGTAAAAATGATAACCTCGGTTAATTTACATTTCTTAAAAAAATCAATGAAAACGCCATTTCTCCAAAACAATTTTGGTACGTGTGAAAATTGTAATTTCTTTTTTAAAAAAGTTAGGTTGTTCAATTGAGGGGGGTGAAGGGAGGGAGAGGATTCAGAAACAACAAAAATCCTCAAACTTTTTCAATTTTTCATTGAAATATGAAAAAACCCAAGAATTTTGAAATCTTTTTATGAACTACACATATTATATTCTGACCAATCCTACTTATAGGTCTAAGACAAAGGCATTCAATAACTCAGTATTTGGTTAATACCAACTTAGCAAAAACTACCCTAAAAAATAAGTGACTGTCTATTAAATGAAAAGAGAAGATGAGGTACTATTTGGTAGTAGTAGGTCTGAGCACAAGAATTTGCTCCTTGTGGAGGAATTTGCTCCTTTCTACTGACTTCAGTGGACTTTGTATCAGCCCTACCAGTATTCCTTGCAAGCTGTGCGCTTGTGCAGCTGCTCGGAGAGATTCAAATGCTTCCCAGCCGTTTTGCAGAACGCCCACAGCTAGGTGTTATGTCTACTGGTGGTGCACAGCTCACACAGGCCTTAGTGTACCAAAAATTATTCCACACATGGATGGAAAAAATCTGCACATGGATGGAAAAGATTAGAAGGAACATTGAAAATGGAATGACTTATATGATGGGAAGCAATGATACTCAGACCTCAGTGGTTTGTGAGCAAATTTAGCAATCGACGATACCCAAAAGAGAGAATAGTGTGAATACATGTATATATAATACTTAGACTGATTTAGACTGATTTATATGATGTGTATGAGACTGATTTATATGATGTGTGTGTGTATGTATAGAGAGGGGGGAAGGAGAGAGTAGTCTCACAGCAAAATGACAAAGTATTGTTATTTTATCAACTACAATTGGCTAATAAAAGCATCCTGATTGATTAATAATTAGATCAACAGTGTTTTAAGGCCATGCACTGTGAAGAGCCAAAGGAGATATGTTAAAGAGCCACTTGTAGCTGGAGAGCTTCAGTCTGAGTATCACTGCTGTAGAGCTATAGTACAGGTAAGTCTCAGTGTATTGCATTCCTAAGAACATAAGAATGGCCATACTGAGTCAGACCAAAGGCCCCTCTAGCCCAGTATTCTATCTTCTGACAGTGGCCAATGCCCAGTGTCCCAGAAGGGAATTAACAGATTGGGTAATTATCAAGTGATCCATCCCCTGTCTCCCATTCCCAGCTTCTAACAAGCAGAGGCTAGGGACACCATTCCTGCCCATCCTAGCTAATAGCCATTGATGGACCTAGCCTCCATGAATTTATCTAGCTCTTTTTTGAACCCTGTATAGTCTTGGACTTCACAACATCCTCAGGGGACTTCCACAAGTTGACTGCACGTTGTGTTTGTTTTTAACCTGCTACCTATTAATTTCATTTGGTGACCTCTAGTTCTTGTGTTATGGGAAGGAGTGAATAACTCTTCTTTATTCACTTTCTCTACACCCTTCATGATTTTATAGACTTCTATCATACCCCCCTTACTCACCTCTTTTCCAAGCTGAAAAGTCCCAGTTTTCTTAATCTTTCCTTATATGGCAGCCAATCCATACCCCTAATAATATTTGTTTCCCTTTTCTGAACTTTTTCCAAAGCCAAGATATCTTTTTTGAAATGAGGCAATCACATCTGGATGCAGTATTCAGGATGTGGGAATACCATCGATTTATCTGGAGGCAATACAATATTTTCTGTCTTATTCTCTATCCTTTTCTTAATGATTCCTAAAATTCTGTTTGCTTTTTTTTTTTTTGTGTGTGTGTGTGTGTGTTGGCTTCTGCATGTTAAGTGGTTGTTTTCCTATGCTAGATTATTTAAACCTATTCAATTTTTCTACAAAATGTACATAAAAATTGCGTTTCTCACATATCTTGGAAAAGCTGGGCCATGTTCATCTCCTTTTCCATGGTAGAATTACCAGTGGAAAGAAGCTTGGGGGAAGAAAATTCTGCAAAGGTCCTTCTATGAGTTATCACTCATTATGGAAAGAGCTGTGTCTGTAACCACAGGGTTGTCTACTTTAGCTCAGATGCCCCGTCTCTCCCTGTGTGGAACCCATGCTTCTAACTGTTCCTATAGTTAGTGCGATCTGTTGGATTCCTCTCAATTTTAAAGAAAATGATTTATGATTGTTTAGTTGGATAAAACCCTGCTTCCATCTGGACAATCTGGAATTACTCCAAGATGCCTATTACAACTTGTCTGGTATTTTGGTAGTTTGTTTGGTTTGCCATATCAACACCTTTGTAAGGGCATTGTGGAAATGTTGTGGAAACTTGGATATATCAGACTGTTGTCAGTTATTCTTTTGAAGTGAGTTTTCAGACACATTGAGATGATGAGGCTTCTTGATGGTTCTTAGATTTCAGCGTAATTGCATTTAATTATTTCCACTACAAAGGACAATACAGATTATGTGATTTCCAGTTAGCGATTTTATTTGCAGCTCACATTCCCATCGGGATATTAATACTATAAAATAACACATTATACATGTTTTTATAGTAAAACGGCATTGCTAGGTTTTACCTTCCACTCTGTCTCAAAGTCATATTGAGAAATTAGATTCCCTAAAGAATATACCGTACTGAAAATAATGTCAAATGAATCTGATGCTAACATTCCAGCGAAAAGAGATGCACCACTGCAGTATATCAATACATGTAACAGACTAGACAGCAATTCTCTATCTTACATAACAGATGTCAGTGGTTATTTAAGAAAGAAAGGACTTGACACTTCCAGAAACACACAGGGAGGTACAGGAGATATAAATTCTAAAGTGATTGCTGCCAGTTATAAAAGCATGAAAGGGATGCCTGAAGAGCTAGATTTTCATTTCCTAGGAAGCAATCATAAATGATATTCCAGCAGAGAAGGTATGACCAGTGAAAAAAACATGTGCTCTGACACACCATCACACATACTTTTCTGTAATACCTGACACTCAGGAAAGGTCATCACTATTTCCTAGCCTTTGGAGCTTGCAGTCTCCCTCCATATCTGTGAAGAGTATGCTAAGCTGGAAGTGAGGAGGGAATTGGTTGTTATGTAGAGTGTTGACAGCCAAGATAACCTTTGATGCCGTGCCACCAAATGCTAAGTTTCCAAATGTGTGGAGCTGTGTACTACGGAGATAGCTGTGCAGCCTCACAATCCCAAGTGGCATCCACACTTTAGCCATTTTGATTTTCATCTTTTTGTCACTTCCCCATTCTTTACTCGTTCAGCCATGTTTAGATTAGAAATGAAGATTAAAAAAATCTTTAATTAAACTTCTTTCACAAAATGCAATACATTTCTCAGAGCTTCACACTTTGCCCACAAATTCAATGAACTTTGAATTTGTTTAATTCAAGTTCCCCCACTGCCCATAATAGAAAATGACCTCACCTTCCTTGATTAGTAAAAGCTGAATTTGGGCATCTTTGTCTGTGTTGGAGCATATTCATTTAAGTACGGATGGCCCTGATCACAATTGTGTTGTAAGTGATGGGGACTTTTTTTTAAATACCAGTACATTTTGATAGGTAATGGCAGTTATAGGATAATCCATTCATGAACAATGTTTTTAAAAATTGCTTAAATAATAAAACACATTCAGGCTTTCTCAAAGGGTACTTCAAGTAGATAAGTAATTAGCACAGAAGCAAATATTATGAATTGAAAATAGTATAGAAACCATTAAAGGCCAGGGAGATGTACTCAAAAGGTGTCTAGTATTTCAGGTTCATGTAACTGAGAAACAATTTCAAATAATTTAAACAATAAAAATAAAATAAATCCATACAGAGCTTTCATCTAATGGAGAAATCAGTTTTTTTTCATGAAGTGTCTCAGCCTAGTTAAAGTTCTTAGCCTTGGTATTTAGTTTCGGTTGGCACTGTTAAGCACTTATCATTATCAATGATACTATAGACTATTCAAAAAATAAGAAGGGTTTGCAATACTTATCCATCTATTTTTGTTTAAACATTTCATTACACTGTTAAAAAGCATTCAGTCATCTGATTACATAAAAGAAGCTATACTATATCACATGATAGCAATAATGAATAACTAATATTGATATTCAAAGTAAGCAAAGAGTCAGCTTAAAATCAGGTGAAATGATTAGGTAAATGCTTAGAAATAGTGAGTAGGTCTGTAGAACTCAGGATTGTCTCAGTAATGATTTGCTAATCAAAGAAGAGGCTGATGGACCAATCCACCATACTGATCCAAGTGGATAAAAAGCTTAATGGTCAACAAGCTTGCTGCTGACACAGCATTGTTTTTTGTTGATCTACCTATCTTGGCACTTCCTGGCACTGTGGCTTCATTGGCAGAAGGGAATGGAATTTCCAAAGAAGAACAGAGCATCTGTTCATATCTCCTAGGAGGTGGTTCCTGTTCATATTTACTGAATTAAAAGGTGGCTTTTCTGCAAGAGGAGAGGCAAACCTTACGGCAGGATGCAGGGGTATTGCCATGCGAAAAAACTTTGGAGATTTCCACGTGAAAAAGTCAATTCCTGTATTTTTTTTAACCATGGAGGAATGGTTTGGTCCTGATTTGGGGAGCACAGGGACTGATTTTAGGATCCCACCGCTTAATTGCCAGATCACATTAAGAGGGTTGGCAAAACTGATTGTTTGGCTATACTAAAAGAAGGACAGGTGACACTTGATGTGGATTTTACTCAGGCCACGACTTTACTATAAAGATGTCTAGGACTACCCAGCAGATAAAGTGTACAGTGCAGACAAATCCCAGCTTTCAGACTGAGTTCTTATGATGACTTCAGCTGTCTGTGCTTTTGTTTACCCATCAGTAAATACCTACCTTCTGCCCATAACAAGTGCATTTGTTTTATGAATTAGTATTTGAGGAATGCTTTAAGATTATTGGAAAAAAGATTGTTTCCCTTCCACTCTCTCTTTTCCGTTATTACAACAGGATACTTCTTTGGCACAAGAGAGTGGGCAGAATATAGCATTAACTATTTTTCCTGCGTTTGTTTTATTTATTTATGTGAACCATGAAAAATTTAAAAATAAGCAATAGGCCTCATTTCAGTATAGAAATCATTTATTGTAAAGGAATACTGGCAAGCTTTGAAGAACTCAAAAGTTTTAAAAACAGCTGAATGTTTTGAATTTAAATTAGCTGATGGACTATGCCCAAAACATATTCAGAGTCTGCATGAGCATTTTCTCAGAGGCATAATAACTAAGTCTCAAAGACTTGCTCCCATGAAATAAGCAACCTTGGAGCAAAATCAATGCAATCAATGATTTTCCAATTTATTTGAGGATGAACTTGAAGATACTGATTTGTTAAAGCAGGCTCAAATTGTAGGATCTGTAAATCTGTAGTTTTGCTGCATTATTCTGGATGCCTGAAACCTTCCCATTTCTCACAAAGCAAAATAATTGTTCTTCTCTACTGCAAGGCAGCACAGCACCTGAGAAAGGAGAATCCTTTATTATGATTTCACCAGGAATGCAGAAATTCTGTGTGCTCAGGATAAAGCCCTTTCACGGTTAATTCTAAAGTCCTGTAGTGAGTGAAAGAAATAAGACAGCTTCTAACACCTCAAACAGCAACACAAATGATGCTTCACATCATAGTGTGCTCAATCTTTAGTAGTTCTTGCATTTGTATAAATACATCTATCAAATTATTTCCACTTATTTAACGTTACTTGTTACTTTCCCCTCTAAACAATTTAGTTCACTTACCTTTTTAATTACATCAGGATTTCAGCACTACCAAGTGTGATTCTGAACTCCAGCTAGACATACATAAAGTATACATGCTAAAGATGCAGCTCTTCATTCTGTCTCAAAATCTCATTAATAATAATTTTTAAGTAAGGGAGAAGCTATTCATTATTCTATCTCCTTGCCCATTGATGCCAGTTCAATATCCCCCACTCAGCTCAGCCATTGATGCTAGCCTGCCACCCTACTTCTTCACCTTTTCCCCGGACCCATGTGTTCATTTCTGATGGTGCTTTCTTTCCTGCTACCCCCACAAAATATGGAATGGCCTTCCTGATCAAATAGACCAGGCCACTACCATCTCCTTGTTTAACACAGGCGTTTGGGGTTTTTTTGATGTTAGGATTCTATACATATGTCCATTACTGTCGTGTCTGGGTGCCTACCACATAAATTGATAACAATAGTTATTCCCCCAAGGGAATTCATAAATCATGATGGCTTCATTTTGTCATGATGGCTACCAGAAGTGAATCCCCAGATAAATGTATATAAAAATACATTTTCTACCCCATGCTATGTATTTTTTGGCTGAGTAATCTCATAAACTCATCCTAACCCTCATGCTTCCTATTGGGGTCTCACATCCATGATTACATTACATATGAAGTCAGATTGTAAATTCTGCAGAATTGGACCATGTCTGTCTTCTCATTTGTACTATGAAATATTGAATATGCTTGTGGGTGATTCAGTAGTAATAACAGCATGTTATTCATTTATCATTACTATTACTTAATGTCATTTGTCAGCATGGTACTTTACAGACAAAGCAGGAAGAGACAAGCTCATTGTCTTGTTGAATTTATAATGCAGAACAGTTAATATAAAGGAAAGTGACTGGGAAGGTAAAGGGAAATGAAACAACATGACAGAAACCAAGAGAATAAGGAAACTATGTTTGTTCCATTTTTCCTCCACTCCCAGGCTATGTCTACACTCATGGCTTCTTGCGCAAGTATGGCGGTCCTTGCACAAGAATCTGCAGAGCATCCACACTGCCCGCCCGCTCTTGCGCAAGGAAATTTACAGTACGGCGTGGTAAGAGAGGGCTTCTTGCGCAAGAGCTACGCTCTTTTTTAACAGGTGTAAGCGTGTGAGGACACTCGGCAGGGATTTCTTGTGCAAGAAAGCCCTATGGCTAAATGGCCATCAGATCTTTCTTGCGCAAGAGAGCGTCCACACTGCCATGGGCGCTCTTGCGCAAAAAGCACAGCTCGCACATGGCAGCGTGGACGTTTTCTTGCGTAAGACTTCTTGCACAAGAACCCTTGTGCAAGATGTTCTTGCGCAAGAAGCCGTGAGTGTAGACATAGCCCCATTGTATGTGCTTCTTGTGGATTGGTTCTGTTCTTTGCACTCTTGGATGTGATGCCCAGCCATTTCATTCCTTCCTGTTCCTCTTCTGCTTATCACTGTGATAACTTCAGGTTCACTGAAGGCTCTAGACCCAGCAGCTTGGCTTAAGGTACACAACTCCAGCTGGAGTTGACTTACCTTAAGCCGAGCTTGGCGGGGTCCCCACAGCGGGAGACTGATGGGAGCAAGTCCTCCTGTCAGCTTCCCTTACTCCTGACAAAAGCAGGAGTACCAGATGCTGGTGGAGGCACCCTCTGAGTTCGATTTAGCGAGTCTTAACTAAACTCATTAACTTAAAGTCTGAAAGATCAATCGTGGCAGCATCGATCTTCCAGGGAGTGAAGATGTTCCCTTGGGCTGTGTCTACATTGGCACCCTTTTTCGGAAAAGGGATGCTAATGATACACAGCGCAATTGCAAATCCGCGGGGGATTTAAATATCCCCGCGGTATTTTCATTACATACTGCCGCTTTTTCCGGCTCGGGGCTTTGCCGGCAAAAAGCGCCAGTCTAGACGGGGATCTTGAGGAAAATAAACCCTTTTGAAAGTAGGCATAAGAGATCTTGTGGAAAAGGCTTTATTTTCCGCAAGATCCCCGTCTAGACTGGTGCTTTTGCCGGCAAAGCCCCGAGCCGAAAAAGCGGCAGTTATGTAATGCAAATACCGCGGGGGATATTTAAATCCCCCGCGGATTTGCAATTGCGCTGTGTCTCATTAGCATCCCTTTTCCGAAAAAGGGTGCCAATGTAGACACAGCCTTAGTGTCTCCAGTTTCTTCTCTTCCTGCTTATTTACTAACTGCCCCTATTTGCACGTGCTTTACAGTCACAGTGGACCAAATAAGAAACTATGTTTGGGCATTGCATGCAAGAGAGAAAATTAGATAAACTAGTCCCACAGTTAACATGCTTTTCTGGTCATTCAATGAACATATTAGTCCTGTATATTCATATTCATTGGTCCAGCAAGTGTGGCATTCTGCCTCCAGCACAGTCTGATACCTAATGCTTCAGAGGAAATTTAAGAGGCCACTTTATTCACCTGACCAATTATAGAATTGAATAGATGTGTGTATAGCCTGAGGGGGCTATACTTTTTCCTGATGCTTGCCAGTAATCAGTGTGTACCTAAAGCTTTTTGTACAGCCCCTTCATGGTTAGCATTTATATTGCAGTACAAACACTTTTTCAGTCACACTGGTAATAGTAAGCCTCTGCTCTTACTGCTTTGCTGTCAGAGAGCCCTACCACAGTTTTCAGTTGATAGAAAATGCCTGCACAATGGTGCACGGCTGTTTTAATTGCCTTCCTTTGGGTTTTCCTTTCACCTTCAGGCAACTACTTTGAAAAGGGCCACTTCCTCTGTCTGACAAAAATAATCTAGTATGTCAATGGTATTTTATGTGGTTGCCATTATCCACTGACATAGCAAAACCAGGAGTTGAAATACAGTCTTCAGGACACAGAAGGTTTTGAAATATTATGCTTGTTACTAATGAGCTAAATGGTTTCATGATTATTTATCATATTTAAATATCTATATGCTGCTAATGATGATGAGGTTGACTAAATGTTAACAGTTTGTATCACAAAATGAGATGTTATCCTTTATCATTCATATCCATTTGTGTCAATGCACAATGAGCAGTACTTAGAGCATGTCTTTTGATATCAAACTCTCCCACATTACACATTGTTTGCGGTATTGTAGCAAAGCTGGTCCCAGGATATGACAGAGTAAAGTAGGTGGTAGTGCTGTAATATCTTTTACTGAAGTTAGTTCAATACAAATTATACTTTACATAATGTGTCACCTGCATTAAGAAGTCAGAAGTGCAATGCTTTCTGATATTCTCATACCAGGAGCTGCTAATGGTTTACATTGTTCAGATAGTAGCGCAAGTTTTCCGATTTTCCTTATGCACCTGTTACATAGCACACTGAATTCAACAATAATAAGTTCTAGTGTTCTTCAGTTTTGTCTGTTATCCTTCTTATACATTCTAATTCAAATCTAAGTTTTCTTGTTTCTTGCTCTGTATTACAGATTTTACTGTGTACATCGCATGTTGGATTACTTATGAAATAACTAGTGAATTAGCTTTCAAATATATACTCTAATTCTGTATCTTTCTAAATGAGAAAACTGATGATATAACCTAATGTTCATTTTACAAAAGATAGAATGAAGAAAATCACTCAGTAATTCCAAAGATACTTCACAGCATTTCTATGTCCTTTTATCAATGAATGTGCTATATTATTTTTCTGGTGACATTTATGACACACTATTTCTTTATCAGTCTCTTTTGGTCTTATTGTACTATACACTTCTACAAGAAAAAAATAAATGATGAGTGGTCTCTGGTCAGAATATATAGTGCACAGATTGCTTTTAAGTAAAATGACTAGGTACAGAATACTTGGAGTTACCAAAGCTCTAAAATGAACAATGGCATGATCAAATATAGCACTACAGAAGTAATATTTTAAGTTGTTATGGCAACTGAATGTTTAGAAATTTATATAACCAGAATTCCAAGGACAATCCTAAGAAAACAAACATATTTGAAATATTGTCATTCATATATTTCATTTCTAGCAATCATCACATATGTTTACTGAGAATTATCTAGTGTTTTGGATTTGGACTTTATCATTCATCTGGTGTTGTACAGTTCTAATGTATCTTTTTTATGCCTAATCAGTTGTTCTACTTGCTTGGTAACATAATATTATGTACTCTACAAGATCAAGGTTTTTTTTTTTTAAATTTGTTTCTTTCTATTAGTTGTACCCTTTTATATTGTTTGGTTTTGGAGATTTTTTTTTGTCTGTGTTTGGTTTTGGTTTTTAATTGGTGCTTTTTGTTTCCCTGTGGAAACTTATTAAATGTTATCACAGAACAGCACCAGATTTTGAGACTCTTACTCCTGCTGAATAGCAGCTGACACCATGAATAACCTCAGCGAAATCAAAGGAGCTAGGCAACATGGGTCACCAACTGAGTGGCGGCAGGTATGGGTTGGGCTCTGGGAGCTTGATTCCATCTGTCTCGTCTTTGTCCCCTGCTGGAGAGGGTTTTTACTTGGGTAGCTGAGAGGTGTTGGACTGTGTTTTACAGCTTAGAACTAGAGCATTGCTTGCTCGCATTTGCATTTCTTGCTTGTTTTACATTTCCAGTGGCATTTCTGCATGACTTTGTGCCCTTGTTTGCAGTGGAGTTTCTGTTTCTGGTTTTGTTTTGCTCTGTGCCATGTTGCTTTATCTTGGATCCCGTATTTTAATAAACACAAACACAGTTTCCACTAGAGAAGGAGCTGGCCATTGTGATTAAAATGCACCATCTTGCCCGTTTCAAGGAATTAGCATATGAGCTCTAATTCTTGCTATGCATTTCTTAATACTCCTTTATAATTCAATTCTGCAAGGTGCTGAGTGCCTCCAGCAAAGTGATCAACTACTGCCTGATGAAGTATAGCTAAACAAGTGTTGAGTGTGCTCACCACATTTCAGGAGCGTCCCCCTACACAGCTGTTTTATTTTATTATTTTAATTTCAATTATAAATGAACCCAGACAAAATGCATTTTCCCCTTCAGAGGTTTACTGTATTCATTTTGGCTGCAGATACATTTCTTGTTTGATTTCCCATATATTGTATGCAATTTCAAAAATAATGCATTTCAGGGAAATTAATGTAAAATAACTTCTCGGCCTTTAGTGAGTCAGAAAAAAAGTTACATGTGATTTAACTATTTTCAAACAAAAAAACCCCCTACTAGGCTATTGGTTTGTAATTAAAACTGGTACTTATACTGATTTTTTACCCAACTACCCTTCATTCAGAAGGGGACAACTTTGGTCCCTACTGTTCCAGTCTCCTTCCTTTCAACATCCCATTTTCAAGTTTAAAGATGTTCCTATTTTCTATTCACCAAGTTTCCCCTAGTCTTCAAAACAAAAAAGGCAGAAAAATTATTCCAGTTGTATCAGGAATATAATGGGCACATTCATTAATTGTATTTGCCAATTTTCCTTTAGGGCCAAGTGTAGTTGAGCAGAACATTTTCCAATCTCTCTGCATGTTCCAGAGTAATAGTAATAAAATCTCTATAAATACTACTTTTTGGAGCCCTACCTCTGTTGGGCTGTTAGCAGATGTGTATTTCCAAAACCCACATCAAAACAAACACCACAAGACAATATTGAGCCAAAAGCTAGCACCTTATATGGGACCGATCAACCACAAAACAGGCTTTCTAGACATAATCTTACTTAAAAATACATTGTTCGTCTTTCCAACAAGGAATATCATTATCTAGAGCACATGTATGTATACACTAAAAGATTAGACTTGCAAGATACAGTCTACAAATTGCTCCACAACACAGTATTATTGATATTATTCAACATGTTATTTGGCACATTTAAATCACAAATATAGATATACAAAAATCTGTTCTCAGCAGTATAATATTAGCAGTATCACAATGTTGTGTATATAGTGCTGTAAGAATCCCATACTAACTTTGATATTCCAGTAGATTTATTAGTAATTTCAGTATCAATAATGAAAATGCTTTCTCGCACTGAATTATATAATCTAGCAATAAAGTATGCTGGTACTTGGCTCTTGTACATCATAGGGTGTGGCATGCACATAACTGAGACATTGCATATATGCTTTGAAATCACACCATGCTGTGATCTTTATTCATGATCAAATCTTCCTTGCCTTATTTGAGGAATCACAGTGAAGTTTCTATATTTTCTTTTTTCAGTGAAGTAATTAGGATTTTACCATTTTTTTACTCAGCCAATGGGAATTTTGCCTGAGCAAGGACTATAGCAGGATCAGGTAGTTGAGCTAATTTAAGGCAAATCACAGTGTAAGTAGTCTCTAAAAAGCATATATGCATTTTCTTCTTATTTCACACACACAAAATATTGCAATCCCATCTCAAATTTGGATATATAGTTTATACAAGAATTACTATTTTGGATAAAACCAGTGGGTCATAATAATTAAGTGTTGTATCCAGTAGTGGCCGGTGTACGAGATGCTTCATATGGAAGTATGAAAAATTCCCTAGTACATAACTATAGGTAGGATATTATACCCATCTGTGAAAATTCTTCCTAATCCCATCAGTGAAGAATCCCAGTGAAGAATATTGCCCCAGAGAATGTGTGAATATATACCTCTTCCAGAAAAGAAAATGTAACTGTGTGCAATGTAACTCTGGATGGTCTTATTTGCCATTCAACTATTGAATCCATTTGGAATATCATTAAGCTCCTGGCTGTAATTTATCCTGTGGTAATGAATTTCAGTTAGGTTAAGCATTCATATTATTTCAGACAAATCCTCAGTTTGGACCAGAATGGGAATCTCTGAAACTGAGAAAGAAAGTAAAATTTGAGCTGCTTTATAGACCTGATGATCTCATGCAAACCTAATAACTTTCCTTTGATGATTATTTATTACCATAATTATTTATATAATACCTTAAGTACATGAGATATGATCTGTTCCCAACAATTTGTAATTTATATCCCAAATAAGTCAATCTAAACACATTAGAAAAAAATAATATGGTACAAAACAATACAAAACATGACAGGTTTTTTTCCACAGTAGTCTTCAGTTTTATTCACATCAACCAGTTTTCAGGCATCTATCAAATCTGCCGTCAAATATCTTCTCATGTAAAAACCTAATAAAAACATTTAAAACAATATTAGACTATAAATAGTGATGAATTGCTTTGAGTGGTCGAATCAGCAGCTATCAAATTAGTTCACACAAATAATAATTAATCTTTTGTTTTGACCATCTATTCTTCTATCGAAATCAATCATTCAAAACTTAGTAAGCAGAGAGAAGAGAGACACAGAATTGTAACTTTACTAAAATATCTTCATTTAGGCTAAACAGTTTGTTGAATATAAAATATTTAGTATTATGGTTCAGTAATCTCTATCATGCAAACAACTAGTTATGTCTGTGGAGCTAAACAGCTTGAAAGACTATTATCTAGAGTTTCTAGACACAACAGTAGCCTGGGCCAAATTGAACCTAATGTTTATGTTTTCCTCCACAAAACATATAACATAAAAATTAAACAATATTTTAAAACAAATTTGCAATCGTTGTTTGAATGGCAAAATCTTTTGCTAAAAAAACCCTCATTAACTATTTTTCAATCATTTATAATATAGCCATTATAATGTAATTCATCTAAGACAAGTCTATTTAATATATATGTCTGTGTCAGGTCAAAGCAGTCAATATTACACTGGATTTCTTATGATACTATATATATATATAATGTGACCCACTCTCTCCGAAGTGCAAGTTTAGGATGTGACTCTCTCCCCTTTCCCTTGTTCTAAGGCTATGTCTAGACTGCAGAGTTTTTCCGGGATACCAGCGGTACTCTGGAAAAGCTCTGCTGCATCCAAGGAACATGTCTGCTTTTTCAGAAGTTTCCAAAAAAGCAGACGTGTTCTTTCAGCATCCCTGTATTCCTCTTGGTGACAGGAATAAGGGATGTTCCGAAAAAGGAGTTTTTTCTGAAATTTGGCCCAGTGTAGACAGGCCAAATTTTGGAAAAGCCTCTTTCAGAAAAAAAGCAGAAAAAGATATGCAAATTGCGTTTCGCAATTTATGTATCTTTTTCCGACTTTTCTCTGCAGTGTAGACATAGCCTAAATTTCTCTGTAATACCCGCTAGCAGGGCCGGCTTTAAGAAGTGCGGGGCCCAATTCAAACCGTTTTGGCGGGGCTCCCCCACCCAGGATTTTTTGTTGAGCAAAAAAAAAAAAAAAAACACACCACCCACAGAAGTAGATCTGATCAAAATGTATATCAATATAGTTGAACATTTTCAAAAAAAATGCCATCCTTTATTATGCAAAATTTTACACAAAATTAAATCAAATATTTTCAATTGCAAACTATCCAATTTTTTCAATAAAGTTTAAAGTTTGATTTTTAAAAAGTTACCAGAGAGCGTTGCAGTTTTCTGTTACATTGATTTACTTTTTAAATAGCAAAAATCAAGTCTTTGTTAAGAAAGTGTCAGTTCTGTGGTCAAATTCCAGTCCTTAGTGATTTCAGCACCAATGATTTCACTAGGTAATATGGTACCTCACCACCATTGCCTCCTCTGCACTGCCCTTCAACACATTGCCTACATGTTGAGTCCAAGGTCAGTCTACACAAGATTTTATCAATGATTTTTGCTCAAGCGATCACCGAGACAAGACAAGGACTCTCAATTGATTCTAGTCAGCTCTGCCTTTAAACACTGGATGTAAAGTGACAGCTATAATTGAGGACTCCCAAATAGACTCTACACCACCAGAAATAAAACCTGTTTCCATCTTCTGTGACTTTCACTTAGATGTGACTCACTATCCTCTGCTTAGTGTTCAAGTTATGGTAGACCCTAAGCCAGGTCATATTAAGTTCAGGTCTTTTAATCATACAATATGGATAACAACATTTCATTCTCCCAGCCTTAAGTGAATTTCAAACCAAAAGAACCAAAATTGATCACCTTGACACAACAAGGGTGTCTACTGATCTCTGTGGCAAAGAGATCAGTATATAAATAAGGTCTGCTTGTGAAGCCTTTTCCTACAGTTGATTAACAGATGGCAGTAGATAGCTCATTCAGACCACTGGCTGATAATAGTTAGTCACCCTGACCAGTCATTAACCATAGTCATGGACTCACCCTACTCTCCATTGTCTCTATGATTCTCTCATGACCTGTGACAAAAAAGGAGGGTGGAAAGGGAAACTGAAGGGAGAGACCTCTCTAAATTCACCAATCAAAGAGCAGTATTGCCAACCCAAAAATCACAAGGAACGCCTACACAAAGTAATGAGAATGGTCTACAAATCATAAGATTTTTTAAAAATAAAATATGTTGGATTTGTATTGGCCTTTTGTTTCTTGAGTATTTAGGGTTCATGTTTTAAAGCTTTCCTCCTTAGCTGTAAGGCCCAGAAGTATAGGGAACTTTTTTTTAAATGAAAGCTGAGATTCCTACATAATCAATTGACTCCAGGCCTTTAGAAAAACACCAAATGTTTTGAGACTCATGGTAAAACAATGGAGGAATTATTGTGAGCCCATGCTTTGCCCACAGTATAAATAAAAAATATATATATATCTTCTCCACTAAACATCCTAATGAGATACTGCAAATGGTAAACTGAATTCAACAGCTCCTGATATGAACAGGTATCAACCTAGTTTTTCATATTTGAGATGGGTTACCAGTAATCACACATGACAATATGAAATCTTTCCACTCTCAAGTCAGCATATTCACAAAGCACCTATAATTTTGATCCATGCATTTACTGGATAGTGAAAGAGAAAGGAGGGGAATTAGTGTAGATAAATGTTCAAATTAAAAAAAAAAAAAGCCTGAAGAAATAAGGACTGGGCTCCTACATCTCACGTTCAGAACTGACTAGGACACTTATGATCAGATTTTCAAAGGTGTGTAAAGATCAGATAGATATCTTTGAAGATCCGAGTTGGCAACTGTCACTTTAGGAGCTTAATTACCTTTGAAAATCTGAGCTTAGATTTCCAAGTCCAATTTTGAAAAATGACTTTAGCCACTCAAGTGCTTTTGAAAATTTTAACTGGGGGCCTAAAGAGACAAAAATAGACAAAAGGCAGGAGATATGGTATTCCTTTTAAAAACGTGTGACATCTATTTTTAACTAAATTTTATATTATTTTTCTCCCAGGGCAACTGACCCCTCCGGCCCCCTCACTACGCCACTGCCCCCTTCCTCCCCCCCCTGCAGATCTATCATCTTATGCATGTGCAAGATCTGTGAGAGCCATCCCATGAATCTGAAGTTAGTGTCTGTGGCGCCTGCTTCTGGGTGGTGTCTCAATGCTGCCACATTCATCTCCAAAGAGGGGGCTTCCCAAAGCAGGCCCTTGCTGCAGACCCCCAAGGCATCCACAGGTCCAGTCTCCTTTCAATGGGCCCAATCCCCAGAGCTCATTGATCTTGGATCTGGCTTCCATCCCCTCTTCAACCTTTGCAACTGCCCAGAGGTGCTCACCTTCCGCCTGATCCATTCCCACCTCATTTACCCCACAGGGACAGTCTCTGCCTCACTTGTCCTAGGGACTATTCTACCAAGACATAATACAAAGTTTCCATGTAAAAGGACTCACTACAAAGCTAAAAACTTCAATGAGAGAATGATTAATACAGAGACATGTCTACATATGCTGCAGGGAGACACCTCTGCCTGCCTCCACCCCTCTCCCCCAGAGTCTACAGCCCCATTGCAAAGCGGGGGAGTGGAAGGAAAGAGGCTGAGGCCCATCAACGGGACTGAAGCTGTCATCAGCAAGCCATGCCCGGGAGCCATTCTCCTGTCCATTGCTGGTGCAGTGTTGCTTCAGGCACGCTGAAATTCAGTCACCTCTAGGGTGGGCTGGACAGCTGTTTAACACCTGCACAAGATTTCAGGCAGGAGGCAGTGTGGGCTGCCTTCCTGCAGAGCCCCCATCAGAACTACTGTGCCCTCCTGTCAGCCGATGGTCAGGGCAGTGAGTGGTGTGTGTGTGTGTATTATACACCCGAGACTTCAACTGCCAGGACCAGGGTCCCTTAGCAGTGGGCAACCTGGAGGAGGTTGACGGGCGCCCCAATAAGTTTACAGGGAGAGCTTATACACCCGAGACTTCAACTGCCAGGACCGGGGTCCTTAGCAGCGGCAACCTGGAAGAGGTTGACAGGCGCCCAACGGATCTGTCCCTTATGACCGGCTGGAGTTCTTTAAATTGTGCTTGGTTCTGTTACAGCAACTGGAGGAGTCAGGTTAAAGCTTAAACAGTTACTATTTTATTGTTACAGGGTAAACTTAGCTGTTAAATGCTACTGCTGTGTTACAGATAACACAGCCACTACAAAAGGACAGGACAGAAATTACACTTAAAACAAAAGTCACTTACAGGTACCATGAAACCCTTTGGTTCTCTGAGCTCTTATTAAATGCATGCAAAATAGACACCTAGCAGGTATATATTCTCACTCATGCTCCAGACTTGGCGTGGCCAGCGTCTTTCTCTCAATCCCTTGGGAAGAAGTAGGGCGAGGTTGGGCCCCCACAGACCTCGGGAGACAATCAATACCTGCCAGCAGGTATAGATGATTGGAGCTCAAATGGGGTGGGCTACTAAACCCTCTTTATACCCCTTGGGTCACGTAGGCTTCTTCCTGGTCTCAAGTGGCCAATTAGGAAAAAATGGCTTTGAACGCCAAGTTTCCCACGAAGGGTGCAAAGCATAATTCACACCTGGGAAAATGCAGACAATGGGCACTTCTAGTATGTGATGGGCGAAGATTCCTCTTCTGGGACAGTGCAGGCGTGTCAATTACTGGTACTAGCCATCAGGGCGGTGGGAGGCCCCGGGTCGTCAGCTAGCCCATTTACTGTCTGGTTTCTGTTTATGGTAGAGTCAGGGACAGGCAGCACACCTGCGTTCCCAGGGCATCAAAGGCTGACTGCCTTTCTCTTGCTCTCTGGGGGAGGGGAACAAGATGGGGTTCATGTCTGGCTACCCTCCTGGCTTAGGAAAAGAACAAACAGGAGGATTGGAAATTAACCCACCCAGTCTCACGTCCCGTAGGCAGGGAATGAGCCATCTACATTAGGCCCCAGCTGGAGTATCATGTCCAGTTCTGGGCGCCACATTTCAGGAAATGTGGAGAAACTGGAGAAAGTCCAGAGAAGATCAACACAAATGATGAAAGGTCTAGAGAACATGAGATATGAGGCAAGGCTGAAGAAATTGGCCTTGTTTACCTTGGAAAAGATAAGACCAAAAAAGGGACATGAGAGCAGCTTTCAAGTATCTAAAAGAGTATCATAAGGAGGAGGAAGAAAAAATTGTTCTGCTTGGCCTCTGAGGGCTTAAATTGCAGCAAGGGAGGTTTATGTTGGACATTAGGAAAAGCTTCCTGCCTGTCAGGGTGGTTAAACACTGGAATAAATTGCCTAGTGAGATTGTGGAATCTCCATCACTGGAGATATTTAAGACCAGGTTAGACAGACACCTGTCAGGGATGAGCTAGGGCAACTCAACTTTGGAAGCCCCAGGGGCCACACTGATACTTACAGAACATGCTGAGGGCCTCAACTTAAGTGTGGTTGCATATGCAAGCAAATATATACAAATAGCTTCTCTCACACTGACAGGCATGAATACAAAGATTAAGGCAAGACTACACAACACATAGGCCCCATTTAAGTCAGTTCTGCTGATATTAATAAAATGCAATATTTACCCGATTTCTACCCATGTGATAGCACTTTTCGTGAGCAATGACAGTCCAAGAATTTAACTACTAAAACGCATATCAACAGAAGATCATTACACTGCCTACTTTTTTGTTTTGGCTCCCACTCGCCAGTCACGTGCTGATCCCCACATAAACCCAAACTGCACCGCGGGGTGCAAACAAACTGGCCGTGGGCAGCATACCAAGTTATTAATAAATATTTTATAAACCTTTACCTTTTCTCTCTGCTGCCATGTCTCCTCTCCTTGCTCCATCATCTCCCCTGGTGCCTGCTGCCCCCCAACTCCTCACCCTCCTCTGCTGTCCTGACTCCTGCCCTTCTCACTGCCCTCAGCCCTCCTGCGACCTGCCCCCCTCCACCAGCCGTTCTCTCCCCTGTGCCCACTCCTCCAGTAGCCCCACTCTGATCATGTGAGCTACCCCTCTTCTAACACCTCCCTCTAATCACCTGCCCTGCCTCTCTCCTCTGGTGCTGGTCCCTCCCCTGCAGGTGTCTGCCCTTCTGCTTCACCCCAGAATCCCCTGGCACCCTCCTGGTGCCTCCCCCTTCCCTTACTGCCCCTGCCCCCTTTGCCCTCTTTTTCCCTGATGCCTACCCCCTCATCACTCTCTGCCCTGTTCCCCTCCTGCCCCTCTGTGCCCTCACACATGACTTGCTCCATCGCCGCCTTTCTCATGCCCACCCCTTCTTCCAAGCTTTCTCCCAGCACCTCCCCTCTAGCCCCCAATGCCCTTCCCCCTCTCTCCTCTCCCAGCATCACCCTGTCCCCTCCCACTGACACCTCCCTCCTTCCCTTTCCTCATTGTCTGCACTTGGCCCCTGCCATTTGTCTCTCCTCCACCCTGTCTCTTGATGCCTTCCCCTTTCTTCCCCTCCCCAAACCCCTTCACCCAAGCCCCTTCCCCCGCCTCTGCCCCTTCCCTACCTTCTGCCTTCCACGTTGAGGGGCCGGAGTCTGCACTCAGGCCCCAGATGCCGAACCCGGAGGCAACCACGCAACGTGCCTCCAAGGAGTTTTAAAATCCCGGGCCATGACGTCATGTCACGCCCGGGCATCCTCCCCGCCCACCTGCAACACGCATGGCAGCAGCAGCAGCAGCCGGCGAGGGGAAGCCGCGCTGAGCTGCACACGGCAGGGGCGGTCCGGGGCTGAGGGGGACGCTCTGGGGGTGGGGTGGGAGGACGTCCGGGGGGGCTGGCAGGGGGAGTCCGGGGCCCGCTCCAGGCAGAGCCGGGGGAGAGACCCAGCTCTATATATTGGTGGAGCAGGGCCCTCGGCTCTGTAACTCGCTGGCACTTGCGGGTTCAGGGGCACAGGGCCCCCTTAGGCGCGGGGCCCGATTCGGCCGACTCGGCTTAAGGCCGGCCCTGCCCGCTAGGTGGGGAGAAGCAAATGGGAATGTGTTCACAGTGGCAGAAAGAGAGAATGTTCATGGAGACTTTTAGGAGAATAATGGTTGGATTTTTCCTGTAAAAACGAATTTGGGAGAACCTGTGATATGATTCTGCAGAGGCCAAAAAGACAGAAGAATAGTTACCACTCAAGGGCTCTCTGTCAGCACAAAACAATATTACTGCCATACCACATGGCATCAGAGCATGAGGAGTTAGCATCTCTCTGGCATTTCAACTTTTCCCTGATGGTGTGGGACCCCTATTACTCTGGAGAATCCCTGCAGATTTGACATCATTATCTGAACCAGTCCTTACCTATCAGACAGCACTCAGTATTCAACCGATGATAACTAGCCTCCTAAATTTAAGCTTGGGAATGAATATGTTTTTGTATGCCCTTCTATGTATTTTTGTTAGAGAAAGCAAGGTCAAAGAATCACTCTTTGCACTTGAAGTGGAAGGTGACTTGATTTGCTATGCTCCTTAACTCCTGTAAGAGTTTGTACCATAATCTAGGAACAACTCCTGAGAAAGCTGTGGCTACATTTACGCTGCCCCAAAGTTCAGGCTACAGGGGTGTGACTAGGACTGTGCACCAAAGTGCTGTGTTATAACTCTTTCATGTGAATCCTGTGTGTGTGAGCTAACGGGATCCTAGTTCAGGCCTGGCCTTAGGGCAAAGTGAGCAAGGCGGTTGCCTTGGGCCCCATGCCTTCAGAGCCCTGCACTGCCCAGCACCCGCCCACCCAGGTGCTCGCTCGCTGCCCTGGCTGGGAGCCGCCTGGCCACACAGTGCAGCCAACCACAACATGCTGCCTTGGGCCCCGTAAAGTCTTTGGCCAGACCTGTCCTAGTTCACATTCATATAATCTTGTTCGAAGAGAATTACATTCCAGTGAACTAGGAACCTTTTAGTTTCTGCCCACAGCATCCGGGGGTCAGGGAAAGGGCTACAGAGAAGCACTTTTGTGTGCACTCCTTTTTCACACCCCTGGTCTGAACTGTGAGCCCTCTGACTGCTGCAGAAATGGCTTTTACTCTTGTGAGAGAAAGCTGTGCTCCTAGGCCCAGGAGTATCCACTAACAGGGCTTCTGTGGAACCCCAGACAGGCTTAACTCAGCACTCTTTTGGCATATGGTGGTTGTGATAATGCCTGCTTTCCTCCAGTGGGGAATTCTGGCTCAGGCCTGGTTTAGAGGAGTGATATAAAGTGCATACATGCCTGGTGTGCATTATCTAGCTACTTAATGAGTAAAAATATTTTTGTGAAAATTTACTATTTTTTAAGTTGAAAAATACCCCCATCACTATTACTATTATTATATTCTGTATTGTGGTGACCCCTATGAACCCCAATATTATACATGGGCCCCCTTTATGCTAAGGTACGGTACAAACATATAATAAAAAGGCAATCCCTGTCTCAAGGAGCTTTCTCTCACAAAGTTTATGAGAGTAATAAACCACACCTTTTTCTTTGTTTCAGAGGGGTAGCCTAGTTAGTCTGTAACTGGAAAAATGTAAAAAACAAGAAATAGTCCTGCAGCACCCTAAAGACTAACAAAACATGTAGATGGTATCATGAGCTTTCACAGGCATAACCTACTTCTTCAGATGATTCATTTTTGAAACACACCTCATTGAGATCACTTCAAACGAAGCCCTCTGTTTCTGCACACAACTGACACATCAGCAGAAACAGCACCGTGAGTTTCCCCACATTGACTTGCCAATGTGCCTTTTCCAAAGGACTACATTTAAGGAGGACAGGTAATTCAGTCTCCACACAGCAAGCCATTCCTTGGTTTCTTTTCTGAGACTGACAATAAGCGTGGGTCTTGTAACTAACTGTGGCAATGATTTTTTAGATGAAAATACCTAACAATTAGGAACTGGACTGAGAGCAACAGTTTTTTCACATAGGCAATTATGTAACTAACTATTAGAGGACAATGTCTTGGTCACTGACTCATTTCAAACGTTGAGATTAGAATAGAAAGTATCCTATCACATTCCATTATCAATCTCAACTGTCATCCTCTCCTAATATCATTTAGAGCCTGAAAGGCCTGATCCTGAAACACCATTGTGTACAATTCTTTGTATTTTACTTTAAATATGTTGCAGTTTTAACAATAAATTGTGCTTTCCAAAGATCTCATAATGCTTTTTAAAATGGACCAATCACAATAAGACATCCTGCAAGAATGTGATTTGGTGTTTTATATTAGTAATCTACATTTTTTGTAAAAAACATAGTATCTACTATTTGGTAAACTACTTCTAAAAGCTTACTCTAAATATATATGCCATAAATTCCTACTGATAGTAGACCTTCATGTCCCCCATGAAGTATTAAGGTTTGTCACATAATGAATGCATAGTATAAACAAGGATATATTTAGATGATTAATCAAACAGCTTTGAAGTTTTGTGAGTCAGTAATAAGCAGCTAAATTGCTCAATAATTGTGCAGCTATAATCACAATAATTCGTATGAGCAGTTTTGTAAATATGGGCTAATCCTGGCCCCAATTTAGCAAGGTGTTTAAGCACATTCCTAATTTTATGCATCTGCTTGAAACTGCAAAGGATATTTGGAAGGATCAGGCTCTTTGATTTTAAATATTTCTGTAAACATAAAGGCTGTGTCTACACTGGGCCACTTATTCCGGAAAAGCAGCCGCTTTTCCGGAATAAGCTGCGAGCTGTCTACACTGGCCCCTTGAATTTCCGGAAAAGCACTGACAATCTACTGTAAGAAATCAGCTGCTTTTCTGGAAAAACTATGCTGCTCCCGCTCGGGCAAAAGTCCTTTTTCCGGAAAACTGTTCCAGAAAAGGGCCAGTGTAGATAGCACAGTAGTCTTTTCCGCAAAAAAGGCCCGATCGCAAAAATGACGATTGGGTCTTTTTTGCGGAAAAGCGCGTCTACATTGGCCACGGATGCTTTTCCGGAAAAAGGGCTTTTCTGGAAAAGCATCCTGCCAATGTAGACGCTCTTTTTCCGGAAATACTTATAATGGAAAACTGTTCCGTTTTAAGCATTTCCGGAAATTCATGCCAGTGTAGACGTAGCCAAATGGTATTGTGCTAATATAGATACGTCTCCTAGAAATGGTTTTTGCTTGCTTGATTTGTCTGTCTGATAGGGACAGGATGTGGTGGAGATATCTGAAAGATAAGGGTGAGATAATATTGAGTACTACCATGAACAAAAAGAAATTGTGGAGCTCTATGACAAAATTGTACATGGAGGATTGTTTTGTTCATCCTGAAAGGTGGGCCAGCACTCTAATCACCATAGTTTTAGTTAGTTTCCCCAATGATGGCTGATTGAGCAATTAGCTAATCAAGAAAGGCTGGGGGAAGGGAATGAGAAACTAATTAGCCATCAGCTGGCTAGCCTGATAAAAAAGCAAGCAAGGAAGGATTACAACATCATCCCATCAGCTAGTCAGGAAAGGGAATCATGGGGAGTGGCTCCAAATCAGGGTAAATAGGGACTGAAGATTTAAGAATGAAAAAAAAATTGTAGTTTTGGTGGAACAGTTTAGAAAAAAATGCAGGCTGACAAGTGAAACACAGAGATTCTGAGCAGTTTTTGGAATATCATATCATACAGATGGAACATGGCCCTGTCATCAGGCTCCAGTGCTGCTATCTTTAACATTGGTGGCAAAAGTTGGACTGATGTATATGGTAAGAGAAGCAGGTTAGTGTTATTATCTAGATTTAAGACTAAGACAAGTAGGCTGTGTCTACACTGGCGCGATCTTGTGCCAAAGCGGCCGCTCTTGTGCAAAAACTTGCTTCCTGTCTACACTGGCCGTGTATTTTTGCGCAAGTAAACTGATGTTCTACTGTATAAAATTAGGGCTTCTTGCGCAAGAACTATGATGCTCCCGCTCAGGAATAAGCCCTCTTGCACAACTGTTCTTGCGCAAGAGGCCAGTGTAGACAGGCAACATGAATTTCTTGCGCAAGAAAGCCCTATGGTTAAAATGGCCATCAGAGCTTTCTTGCACAAGAGAGTGTCTATACTGGCATGGATGCTGTTGCGCAAAAGCACATGCCAGTGTAGACACTCTCTTCTGGAAGAGTTTTTGCACGAGAACTCTTCCACAAAAGAATTCTTGCACAAGAAGCTGCCAGTGTAGACGTAGCCATACTGTGATGTGTTCCGTTAATTCTTAGTGCTGTCTAGCTCCTCTTTTACTTCAGAGATATCTTACAATACTCACTTTGCAAAAAGTACTGAGCAGCTTGCAGGCTGGAGCCTTTATGAAAAACTGTTTTGGTTTTTTTACACTGTGTGCTACAAATCTGAGTGAGGAAAGGCTACAACTGGAGCTTTATCTCTGTGTTTCATTGCTTTTTTTGGGGTGTGTGTGTCTTAAACATGATTTTTGTCATTTGATGATGTCTTCTGTTTCAGTAGGAAACCTTTGGTCAATTTATTTCCTGGTAAACAATGGTATTTTGTGGTTAAGCTATTAACTTAAATTGTTCATTTTGTGCGCAAAACCCAGGGGTTTTGTATTTTATTTTATTTTTTTTAAATGAAAATAGTTCAAGGAAGTTTTAAGAACCTAAGTTATATTTTAATCCACTGTGCTCAAACAAAATATGCTTATCATTGACATATTCACTATGAGCATTCTGAAGATGGCAACATGTATTAAAATTTATATAATCTGAGACAAGATTTCCCATTGGTATGGATTTGGGGATTTCATATCAAAGTATTTTTTGAGATTGATTTTCAGTTTAACAGAAAACAGCTTCTCTTTGGTGATGTCTGGACGCCCTCCTATAAGGAGATCACTATTTATAACACCACAATATACAACTAGGGAACAAAATATTATGAGGAAAAGGCTGTTGTTTTAATTGCAAGTGTGCAGTATTAATACAGAGAGAGGAAAAATACTTCTCCAACAATCTGATCAAGTGAAAAAAATGTCAGCTAACTTTAGCCTGTTGAACTAAAGCTGATTTAATAGTAGCTACACGAAGGACGAAAGGGTTGGATGTATCACAATTTTAAGACCCATACACATTTTCAGTCAAATATTGAAACACAAAACAAATCAATGAAAAATTATTGGTTACAAAGATAGGTTTGAAATTCATATATAACTTATGAAAATATCTTGTAATAGTAGGAACAGGAATGAAGTTAACAATTTACATTTACACTGTGGTCTGCATCTAGAGAGATAAAAAGACTGTACCAAGAAGGCAAAGTATCACTTTCTTTATTGGCTAGAAAAAATAATGCATAGGACAGTTCCTGTGACTTGCCCAGAGTTTCAGTGACTTAGTGGCAGAGCTACAAAAACTCTCTGTTCTGCACTCATCTGCTATAATGGATATATGGTCACTGTTCTTTTAACAGAGAGTGGGTGTGTGTGTGGGGGGGAGGACTTTGTTTATATTTAATCCCACTCTTTTAATGGCATTTCCTAAACACACCAAAGAATCTGAAATGGTGGTTTCTTTTAATGATTTATTTTCTATTTAATGCGATGGTTGTTCTCCTTGCTGGGAAAGCATCCAATGCTTAGTTTCACTGTCAGTCTCAAAGTTATCAATGCACCATTTTTACTTCTGGAGAATATAGTACCTCATCTCCTCCCCACTTCACCCGACCCCCCATTTTTTTCCCCCAAAGATTGAATTTCTTAAACAGAGAGATGCAATTTTCTATGAAGTCTGAAGTGTCTGTCAACAAACTATTATACAATATATTGAATGGGCTTTGGAATTTTCCTTGAGTGTACTGAAAAGTAAATACATGCATGTATATTAGAAGGCTACATGTGTTCAGTTTTTGAGAAGATAGCATATCAATATCTTACCGTTTAATCTTGCTTTTTTTCATCTCCCAATTGAAAGACTATATATATGGTACAATTTTAGCAGGTTTAAAAAAATCCATGATCACATGCTTCAACACTACAGAGTTGGTTAGAAAAATGATGAAGCATATGTTTGTTGGAATTTGTCAATTTGTTCTAACTTGAAACAAAGTTTTAAATTAGCAGACAACATCTCTCTCCTCTGTTTGACTGTCTTCTGTTTAGGATGGGTGTCACCTATGAAATTCATAAATATTTAATGGCTTTTCAATCTAGCAGAGAAAGGCATAACACAATTTAATGGCTGGAAGCAGAAGCGAGACAAAATCAGACAGGAAATAAGGGATTAATTACGTTAACCATTTGAAAATTTATCATTGGAACAACTTACCAGGATGATGGTGGATTCTCCATCACTGACCATTTTAAATTAAGATTTCCTCCTAAAAGATATGCTCTGGAGATTATTTTAGAGGAATTTCTATGGCCTGTGACATAAGAAGTCAGGCAAGGTGATCACAATGGTCCCTTCTAGCTTTGGAATTTACATGTTGATTCTCAGTATTACTATTTACAGTGAAACCATCTTAAGTATATTCACAGAAGACTGAAAAAATGCTTTCTCCATCTTCTGTTCATGGAATAGAGTTCTACTACATGCAATTTGGCATACCTTATAATTGTCTCTTAAAAAACCAGCAGTCACCTAACAATGTCTCAGGAAAGATGCATCTTAGAGCAGGTTGGAAACCAGAATTCCCATTCCATGGCATATTGTGAAACTTAGTTTAGGTTTTGGGGGCTTTTTTTTGTCCCTGAATCAGGAAGAATAATCTAAACGAATTCCCAAAATTTCACATTGGAAAAATCAAAACATTTTGTTTTCAACAAGATTGGAATTATGCATACGGTCGAAATGTTTTGTCTTGACCTTACTGACTCAACTCTTATGTTCTATACTACTCAAACTCTTAAACTATATTATCAGTTTTATTCCATTTTACATTTTTGTATTTTATATTTATATTAAAATTGGCATTGAAATATCAGAGTAGAATATACAATAAATTTGGTGATATTTGACATTTTAATTCCTAATGGTTTGGTAGTTGGTACTTTTCTATTAATGTACTATACAAATCAGGGATTGGGCAGCCTACCCGCACACTAGTCAGGGACCCTGTTCTTCTGTGAGCCAAGCAGAGAGCCAAGGAGCCAGGAAACCCACCCATTGGCCACCTGGGTATTTGGGGGTCAGGCAGCCAACAGACAGGACCTGACTGGCAAGTAAGTGAGGCCAGCTTGCCTGGCTTCCTTTGAAAGCTTAGATCAAACTTGCATGTTCCTACAGAACCTATGACTCTATCAAATCAGCATCTAATGGAAAAGTGTTCCATTAGAAAAATGTTGATATATAGTATATAAAATTGTATTACTGTGACTGACTCAGTAAGCCCCACAGTGCCTCCTTTCTCAGTATACTGGAACCAGGAATTATTTTACAGAATTTAGCACTGGCAGTCAATTGCTAAATGAGATGTGTTCTTTCATAAGTCCCTCGTAGGTAGGAAACTATTGCTCACTGTAGATAGGTTTGGCAGAACTTTTTATCATTTTGATGGATAATATTGATGTTTATTTTAAGCATTTTTAAAAGATTTGTATCAATTTATTTCAGTTGTGGAAAATAAGGGCTTTTAAACTTTTCAATGATGGGGAAGTATGCAAGTCGTGATGAAAACAGTCATCCTCTTAGGTATGCTCCTTGAATAACCTCTCAGCTCCTCTATGTAAGATTTGCTGGAGAAGTCACTTCCACTGCCTCCTGGGCTCTTAGAAGACATTTAGGGGTATATTAGAGCTAAAGAACAGAACACAGAGAGCCAGGACTGGAGGCTGTCAGCAAACTTTATGGGACCATGGGAAACTTGGTCACATCCATGATAAGTGGACTTCTGGCTAACTAAAATCATGCTGGACCTCGGATGTTGCTGGACCAGAAAGTGCCAGAATAGAGAGGTTCAATCTGTACTGTGAAATTGACATTTGCTGACCTTAACCAATAAAAATCGAATCCTTCCAAGCTTATATATAAAGTGTTGCTTCCAGAAACATTCATTGATTCATAGCTAGTTAATTGTTACATTTTGGGTTATTACTCTGCCATGATTTATCTCAACCATCAGAGATGTTATGTATCTTTTCAAGGTAGGCTTTATATCTCAGAATTTTTCTTCAGATGAAGAATTATCATAGTTACTTTTTGTTATAGTCCTTTTACATTCAGTACTATTTTATTTGATGTTTTTATGAGCACATTCTACCAAATGCAAGTCATCTGAGTTAAATATAACAAAGATCTTTCTCTTTCAGCCTGTTAGACAGAAGTGGCATACAATATTATTTTATTGACATCAGTGTATTCTTAAGAGTTGAAGAAAATAATTTGTAGTAGGCTAAAGTCAGAAAAATAGTACTTTTTTAACCAAGGCATGTTACCTAATACTGTTGCTTTAACTGTGGAGCATAATTTTATAGAAGTGGGGTTGAAAGCATAAATAACAAAATTCACAACCCCTAAGCTGTGGCTTTTCACACTTTTTTTAGATACTGCATAACAAGTCTCTAACATCAGCAAAAACCTTAAGGGGAAAAGAAGTAATGGATGCTCAGCACCCTGCAACTACCTGCCTATCTGCTGTTTGACAGGTCCTACTAATCAGCTCCTCTACCCACTTCCTACCCCCAGTGTCTCCTATCCACTGCTGATCAACTATTTGGTAGTAGGGGGAGGCACTGAGTGGGAGAAGAGGCAGAGCAAGGGTGGGGTGTGTTTGAGGAGGAAGCAGAACAGGGGCAGGAAGAGGCAGGGTGCAGATGGGGCTTTGAGGGTGGGGAGGGAAAAGAATGGGGGCCGGAAGAGGTGGAGCAAGGGTAGGGCTTTGGGAGAAGGGGCAGAATGGGGATAGAGCCTCAGGGTGGAGCATCCTGGGCACCTGTGGCAGGACGCATGGTGTAACATGTTCCAAATGCAGGGGGACATCTGTGGCTATTAGAATATTATAATGGAGCTGTCAGGCTGTTTTTTAACTAGTTCTTCACCAGTAGAGTTTCCATTTTTTTGTAGGACATTAGTTTTGGGGCAAATACCTTTTCATTTTATATAAGTCGATAAAATTGTTTTTATTTCCTAAGTCTGACATTCAGCTGCCACATGGAGTTGCATGCTATAGATTCCTTTAAGCTCAATGAAAGAAGAAATAACTTGGGTGTGTATTATGTATCAAAACCTTATATTAAAATGTAATTCTCCTCTTTCCACATGGGGTATTACCACAGTCAGGAGAAAATAAAAGCCCCCTTTAATATTTATTCAGATCCATATTGCCCATTCCAAATTCCTCGTTTCATTAACAAGCACCTGCCAGCACTGATTCCTAGCTGGACTGCTTGCCTCATGGTTGGATTCCTACTTTAGTCACTTGATTACTTTTGGCTTCAGCCAATCAACCGGTTGAACTCGGAATAATTAAAACAACTTGCCAAGGGATTGCACCATCACTTGAAGTCTTTAAATCAAAATTAGATACATTTTCTAAAAGAGATGCTTTCACTTAACGAGCAGTTATGGGGTTGATGCAGGAATTTTATGGTGAAGTTCTATGGTCTTATGATCATGGCATTATAATGTTCTGGTCTTAAAAGCTATGATTCTCTGAATGCCTTCAATCTCCCACTACTTTTGTTGTTATCCCTTACAATCAATTTTCAGCAGTGGCCAGGAGAGACCTATATAGCCACACGTACTAGCTACCTACAAGCACACACACACGGCAAAGAATTATAACAAATCAAAGAAACCCAATCCACTAGTCCATGGCATTTCCCCTTTTCATCTCAGTGGGGAGTTGAAATGCTGCATTCCTGACACCTAGTGACACTGCACACAGCTCCAGATCAGCAGCGCTCATATATATGATCCAGGATGGCTTCCTCCAACAAATATTGCAGCCTTTTCTCAGAGCTGGAGGAAATGCTGAATAAAAATATTCCCTGGAGGTAGAGAATAATGTTCATGTTTCTTTTGTAGTAAAAAGGGTACATTTACACTGCAAACAGAGCTGTTATTTATTTATCCTTTATATTTCTATTTGAGGCTTCATAGACTGATTTTTTACGAAAATTATTTCTCTTTTGGGCTGCCTCATCTTCTGTGGTGGATTGGGCAAATATACAAATGAAAGCAGTGGAAATGGAAAAAATCTATTTTGGTGGAGTTTTACAGGCTTTTGTAAAAAAAAAAGGATATTTTATAATGTGTGTAAACACTGGACTTATTTTAGGTTTTTCCCACAATTGTTTTTTGAGTCACTTTCTTTTTTATTAAGGTATTAACAAGGTGTATATAGATCACTATACTAACTTCACACATGTTGTACCCTGCTCTCAATATCTGTCTGTAGAGTCCTGCATGGATAAACATTTGTATCCTCATTTGTTTTGAAATATAGATATAAAACAGATATCTACAGATTTCCAGGTCTCTATCAGTCTCATTTTGTCTTTTTAGGTGCTAGTCCTGCAACAATTTTTGCAAATGCATGTTTAGAGTAAAAGTTTATTTCAGTGGAACAATTTATAGTATGTAAAGTTTCATACATGTACAATAGAATATCATTGTTACAGACACCATAGATACTAACTGACCAATCACCCACACACCTCATTTGAAATCAGAAGACTGCAATCAAGCAGCAGCAGAGACTGCTGTATTAAGTCACTGTACTAAGTCCATGGTTAGTTGTAAACTTTTGGAAGAAAAATGTTTTGTTTAGATTTACAAACATTTCAGAATTATAAACAACATCCAGGGCACGTCTACACAGCAGGGCTAAACTCAAAATAAGCTACGCAACTTCAGCTATGTCAATTGCATCGCTTAAGTCAAAATAGCTTATTTTGACTTTTGGCGCTGTCTGCACAGCAGTTATTCGAAATAGAGCACTCTTCCCCTGACTTCCCTTACTCCTCATACAATGAGGTTTACCCAAGTCATAGTAAGAAGCTGGTTATTTCAAATTTATTTCAAAATAATGGGCTTGTTGTGTAGACACGCAGTACATTATTTCAGAATAATAATGGGCTGCTGTGTAGACCTTCCCCGATTCCAAAATTGTTCATGACTCTGTGGATCTCCTGTACAAGTTTCTTTCAGGATCAAGGGTGTAGATTGTAATTGCCCTAATTGGGCAGGGACATCTCTTACTGTGTGGTAGACTGTAGCTAAATTTACAAAATATTGCAATGTTTAGAGAATACTGGTCAAAAAATCTTGCCATATATTGAATTTCATGAACCATGCTACCAGTGTGAGACATCAGATTCAGCCAAGCATCATTCAACAAGCACATATATGTCCCAATCTCATAAACACTTATTTGCTAAAATAGTGCCATTGACTTCAATGGGACTCCTTGCCAGGCCTGCCAACAGGAGATTGTGGGGGGGAGAGGGGGACAAAGGTGGCAGTTGCCCCAGTGACCAGTAATTCAAAGGGGCCTGTGGGCTTCTGGCTGCTGCCACTGTTAGTGTAGTAGTGGTGGTGGTTGGAGAGCCCTGGAGCCTTTAAATCACTACCAGAGCACCACTCATCATGCTCTACATCGTGCTCTGATGGCTGGGTAGGGGCAGTACTGTGGTCTGGGTGGTGCTGAGGGCTTGCTGCCCCCAGCCCTGCACGTCTGCCTCAGGCCCTGCCTCTTCTGGGGCTCAGAACCCCCCTACCTCCTGCTACACACACACACACACACACACACACACACACACACACACCTATTTGCTCAGGGGCCTGCAGAAGCTGTCAGCCCCCCTCCTCCTTACACAATGAAGAAATGCTTGGAAGTTGAAAGTTTGCAGGCTTATGGCTACTGTTTGTATACCCCAAGACTCATTTTTGAAACCTGGTGATGGAGATCTCCATGTAAAGACATTATGTGTAAACATGCATCCATATTTTCACATGCAAAACTTGCTTTTACTACAAACCAACTTAGCTGTGCCCCTTGGGTCTGGGGTTCAGTAACTAATTGCCAATGCTGCAGTGCTATAAACATCTTTTCCACATACAAATCAAATAAGTACCAACTGGTACTTATGGGTGCAAACTACCTTCTATGGATGTAATTACCTTTTTCGCTAATAATCTTGAATTAAAATCAGTTATTTTCATAGATAATTATAGGAGAAAAATAGAATTAGCAAAATAATTGAAAATAGCTCAAATATTTATTTTATCTACAGATATGTAATTAAATACATTAGTGAAGTTAGTCTTGTATAAAAATCTTTGTAGTTTAAGAACTGAAGAAAAGCCTTAATGTAAAAAACTTGATTGAAGATTTCTTGTAAAACCTAAGATTTGTTTTAATGGCCATCTGGAAAATAAACAGAGCAAAGAAATAATAGCTTGTGCATTTTAATTGGAATATTGTTAGAAATCTAATTCACAGAAGAAGTTTTCAAGTGCACTGCATTTTTATATTCTATCATTTGGTTCTGTATTTTATACTTAATGTGGTGGAGTCTGACTCTCCAAACTGGACTGGATTCAAGTGATTTGAATCAGTTGCTCTGTGACCTGGGGCCAAATTTCTTAATCCCTCTATAAAATGTAAACCTTCCATCAGTAAAATGGAGGACTGGAAGATAATGATTCCTTTTTCCCACCCTGTTTCTTGTCTACTCTAAATTGTAAGCTCTGTGGATCACAGGCTTTCTTACTATAGGCTGCTGTTGTGCATAGCACACTGGGGTCATTATTACAGTCACATTTTCTAGGTGCTATGATAATGCAAATTACTATTGTTCAAATAATGCTGGGCATGAGATTTGTGAGGAGGGAGTCCACAGTTGAACTTCCTTTCAGAGGAATCCTGGGAAGCATTTTGGAGCATTGCCTGTGTGGACGTGTCTGTACCAAGCCTGTTCCAGAAGACTTGATATGGAGTATGTTGTCCTGCTCACTGCCTACCGGTGCAGGAGGAGAAACAGTTGTTTTGTGGAAGTTGCTTTGCCCCTTCCCCTTCTTCTACCTGTGGTGCAGGTAGCTGGTGCAAGACAGTAAGAGACATATGACTCCCCCTGCACAGGCAAGCATGGCAAGCCATCATCTGATCCAAAGGTAATGACATTCCATCCACTGCATGTAGGTGTAAATTATTACACCATGGCTGTGTCTACACTGGCACCCTTTTTCGGAAAAGGGATGCTAATGAGACACAGCGCAATTGCAAATCTGCGGGGGATTTAAATATCCCCCACGGTATTTGCATGAACATGGCTGCTGCTTTTTTCCAGCTCGGGGTTTTGCTGGAGAAAAGCGCCAGTCTAGACGCAATCTTGAAAGTAGGAATAAGAGATCTTGCGGAAAAGGGTTTATTTTCCGCAAGATCGCGTCTAGACTGGCGCTTTTCTCCGGCAAAACCCCGAGCCGGAAAAAAGTGGCAACCATGTCCATGCAAATACCGCAGGGGATATTTAAATCCCAGTGATTTGAATTGTGCTGTGTCTCATTAGCATCCCTTTTCCGAAAAAGGGTGCCAGTGTAGACACAGCCCATATGCAAGGTAATTTACACCTTTGGTATGCCAGGTTGACTTGAATTATGATCACAGATAGTAGGAGAAAGGATGTGAGCTACTTGCCATTTCGAACAAGATCATGTTGATCAGAAGTCACTGATTCCATTAGCCAGGCTAATGCATGCTAATCTACAATAATGTTCTCATATTATCTTGGGAAATTGGAGAAAAATAACTCTAGTCATCACATTAGAATATGATGATTTGACTTCAGTGTTGCTAAGCAGGTAATGATGGAGTACATTCTACAGTAATACTACCATGTATAGCATGTGGAGAAAATACCATACATTTTCTGAAGATATATATTTAGCCATTTCACTGATCCATGCAAAAGGAGTGGTGTAGGTAGCCTCAGGTTAATGCTGTGGTCTGTCACATCTTAAGACATGATTTCAAATAGTTCAGACTGGAAAATAATTCTGGTAACTTCCTCAAAGCTCTGTTCATACACATCACCTAGTCACTACAGAAACTACCAATAGCCTCTGCTCCGGAGAGGTTCAGGACTTGGAAAAACAGAGCATGTGTGCCAGGCCTAACATACATGGCAGAGCATGAGAGAACTTGCATTATTCATGCCAGAACTGTCTGTTCTGTGCCAACAATATTTCTTCTGCTTTCATGTATAGATGAATAATTAAATAAATATCAAGTTGGTGTGAGCATAACTTACAAAAGAATTATAACTTGTGATTCCTATTAATAAAAATTCCAATGATCACTTATTTTCCTTTTAGCGTTCAGGAACCAAGCCCTTTTTCTGCCTTTTTGCTGACATGAGGGATGAAGCTCTCCACCAGTGAAAATCCATTAATATGGAGATACATGTCCTCCTTTAAATCTTTTATAGCTGCCTAACTCTCAGTAAGAGGAAAAAACAAATATGTGTTAGGATGTTCTAGGATTTCCGCAAGACCCTTTTCCTTAAGATTCACTTAGCTGGTATTCCCCCAATCTTCCTTCAACATTATCTTATGTAACAATATATGGTAGCATTTCAATTCATGGCAACCCTTCCTGTAAATATATGCAATGCTGTCTCCAAAATGCTAAGCAACTGTTAAGCAACAACTTGAAGGCTTCCCCAAGGTTTCTAGAACAATTTTACTTGACCTTTAACTAAAGACCCAACTCTTCTAGGAAACAGATTTTGCTGTTCCCTTGGGTGGTCACTGTGGAAAGCTTTTGCTGTTTGTTTTACATTTACAATCCTTGACATAAGGCTGTAAAATACAAGTCTGTAAAGGCTTATCATTTATTTGGACATATCAAGCACTCATGTATTATTATGTTCCTGTATTAACTTTAAACACCATGAATCAAGATAAACAGCAGCTTATTTTTGAGGTGCATGTATAAGGAGAATTATCCTGCAAACAAACCTCTAATTAAGAAGATAACTCTGAAAGTATTTAGATGCTCAGAGCTTATTTCCTTAGGAATTATTTAGAATCACTCAGAAACCAAAGAGACTCAGAACTCTGTTGTGCACGAATAACAAATACAAATCTAGACGGGCAGATCATGTGCTCAAAATGAACCGCTTGGAAGCTGTATTGGGAAGGTGGCATTTCCAAGTGTGTACTGCTACTAAATGTGATAACATCTGATGTGTTTTCCCAATATCATGCATCGAAGAAAATAAATATTGGTGAAGGTAGCTAACAAATTTTACAGGTCTGTTATGGTATGATCGTTTTCACATCAGGACCAATGTCTTTAGGCCAATATTTTCAAACCTGGGTAGCTAGTGTAGGCTCCTGTTTCCTGTAGCTAGTACAGGCTCCTGTATATTCAGGCACATACGTAACAGTTCCCTGATTTACAGAATTACTGAGCGCCCTTAAATCCAACTGAAATTAATAGAGCTAGTGGTGTTCCATATAAAAAAATCAGGCCATATTTACTTACATTCCTTAATATGGATATCAGAGTCTAATTTTCAAGTCTATGTCCTTAGTTTTTATGGTGTATGCTATTTGTACATATAGCATCCAAACAGAGACGTGCACCTTCTGCCACAAGTTAGGGATATCATATGGTAGATGTGACCACCATTATGGGTTTAGCTGACACATAGTCACACTGACAGTTGTTTTCAAACAGCTTCAGTCCATCATTCCCAGATAATTCATTTGGAAGCTACAGTTTCCCAGTGCCATATGTCAATCTGCAGATCTGTATGTTTTTTAAAACTTATCCCTTACCAACCTGGTGGTCTTTTTCCATCTGCAAACTCACAATGTCAGGACGTGAGGTACAAGCTGTTAAAATTTCTCTTCTAGTGCACTTCTGTACATTAACTAATCTTGAAGATGGTTGGTAAAACTAGAAAAGAATTATATATGCACCACCTACCACTATCTTTTATTATGGGGCATATAGATATAAGTGTCAGTGTGGTGAATTTTTATCTAGACTGGTAGGGATGGTTCTAGATTATAGCTCTCCCATAAACCTATTTATAACCCTATTAAAGTTATAACTGTCGACGAAGAACATGTTTTTTTGTGTGATAGGATAACTACTTCAGTAACCTTCAGCTACTGTTAGTAGCTTTCTCCTTTTTTTTTTTTTTTTTAAGTCTAGAACACAAACACAATGGGTATAATCCATAAAAAGTGAGGCTGGACAGAATACAAATCAATTTACCCAGCTAACTAGAGTTCCTGATCCTTCTCCTTCCAATACAATGAATATGACATAGTTCCTAATATTGGCATGGGGTATGACTTGGAGAACTGCATCTGAATGTTGTGCAGCACAGCTCCATGGAGATTGCATGATCTGTGTTTTTTGTGTACATGTGGGAGGAGGGAGAAGAGTTGGAAGGAATAGACTGTTAGAACCTGGAGTAGTAGAAAGATGGAAATAATGGCTCTATTACCATATGCGTCTTGGAAATGAGAGAGCACTACTCACAGAGGTTACTGTAGTGCTGATGCTGCAGTCATCACCACAGGCCTTGTTTAAAAGCCCACTAACCTTTGACCAAGCTCCTAGACCAGGGGTGGCAAACCTGTTACAGGCAAAGAGCCAAAATAGTGGTGGACATAACACAAAGAGCCAAGGGAAAACAGGTGTCAAGGAAAAAAAATTTTAAAAAGCCCCAGCCGCTGTGTTTGGTCGAGCAGGGGCGGTTTCGCGAGCCACACTTTCTGCGGTAAAGAGCCGCGGGTTGGCCACCCCTGACTCTCCCTTGTTCCTGCAGCTCACAGGCATTATGGGTATACACTAAAAGTAAGATTTGTCCCTTTAAGATATCTTTACTGAAGATTTGGTCCCGTTTAAAACACTTTAATGTTTTAAAATATATATGTAAGGCAGGAATTAAAGGAAGAACCGGAGTTTCCATTGATAATGCCAATGTAAATCAATATCCTTACAATGAAAGGAATCTTATTCAAAAGATCTATCTCTTGTAAACGTCATAAAAAGTTAATTATGAAACAAATGAAGGACCTTGACTTCTTAGCCTTTAACCAGATTAAATGCAGTGGTATAGTTAAAGAGAGAATTTGTCCTATCCTTCATTGCCATTAAATCTGAAACATTTGCTTCATTATAAAGGATCATTTAGTCCACCACTCAAAGCAATAGTAAAAAACTTTCCACTCGACTGTATTTCAATTACTTGCATTTCCTACGAACTGCCATACTGATAAACTGTGTGAAAATTCTCATTAGAAGTATCCATATGTGTAGAGAAATACTGTGGCATATGCAAGTATATTATATGGATGCAGGTATATCATCTGTAAATACAAACCTACCTCAACAAAACATTGATGGTAATACATAAATTGCAGTGGGCTTATGTTCAAGCAGTAGACATTTCCATTAAGCACAACAAAGAAAAAACTCCACATTTTTCAAAGTCTGCAAAAGCAAGTTAGTCATGACCTGGTTTTTCCTACATAGTGAACTTTTTTCCTGCTTCGTTAAGACCTACTCATTAATTACAGTTGACTCTCATGACATTTTAATATATGTCTATGCTAACTTATATTTGGGCCTGTGGAGTAGAAAGGCAAACTGTTTTGCCCTCTCTGTTGCCATCCTTCCTGGACAACTCCTTATGCAGATTCTTCCCTGATGTGCTGGAGGAAGTTCTTGGAGGCTTTCAAGAACCCATTGTTACACTGAACTGGATTGGGATGATTTCCCTTTCACTGATGTAGCCCACGGTTTTTTCTTCAGGAAACTGCTAAATCATCTCCTTGGAGCTTAGGCAAGTACTAATTATGTAGATCAAAGATTTGCCTTAGGAATGAACCATTTTGCATCCCAGGTCAGTTATTTTCATGGTGTTCCCAATGAAAGAACACCTGTTACTCCCTCCCATTCCCACATCCTCATAGGACTTTCATACCAGTTCTTCCACCCAGTGTTCCACATACTCAGTTTATCAATATCAATATACATATACAAAGGGTTTACAGCAGGGGTGGGCAATAACATGGCAGTGGTTTGCCAGAGTTAGTCCCTGGTGGACCCTTGATGCTAAATTTACCTGCATGGCTGTAGGTACCAGCGATCACAGCTCCCGTTGTCTGTGGATCACCATTCCTGGCCAATGGGAGTGGCAGGAAGCGGTGTGGACTGGGAAACTGTGGCCATGTCTAGACTTCAGGCTTCTTGCACAAGAGAGCATACACACTGCAAAAGCGCATTGAAAAAGTGATACGCTTATGTGCAAGAGAGCGTCCAGACTGCATGGATGCTCTCTTGCAAGTAAGCAGTGATTGCAATGGACAGAATGGCCACCAGGGCACCTGTGCTTTTTCCTCTTCCGTCTTCTTGTGAAAAACCCCCTCTTGCCCGTCCACACACACCTTTTTTTGCGAAAGAACTCTTATACAAAAAGGAGTTATTCCTCGTAGAATGAGGAATACCTACACCAGAAAAACCCCTCTATTCTTTCGTTTTACTTGCTCAAAAATGCGCTTGAGGTGTGGACGCTCTGCGAGCTTTTGCACAAAAACAACCATTTTTGCACAAAAACTCTGTAGTGTAGACCTAGCCAGTTTCTTGCAGCTTCCATTGGCTGGGAATGGCCATCTGCGACTAATGGGAGCCATAATCACAAGTACCTGCGGCTGTGCAGGTAAATATAGCAGTGAGGGCCTGCCAAGAGCGAACCCTTTTAAACTGGATCCAGCCTGCAGGCCAGTTTTTGCCCACCCCTGGTTTACAGGAATAAAATATAAGTATGACCAGCAAAATACATTTTAAAATGTTTCTGTGCCTGATGGTTCTTTTTATCTCTTTGCTTATAAATTGAGAAACATTTTCTATTGAAAAGGGAAAAGACATAACTTGTCATGTCTCTCATGCCCTGCTGTCTTGAATCACATGCACCCTGGGTTTAGAAAAGGCTAAGAAGAAAGATTTTCAGGGAAACCCCTAGATAAAATGGTATCACAACATATCGTTTCCCTACCATAAAAACTTCTGTAGATCTTTCCTCTCTGCTAATGACCCTTTACCCCTATGTGTGTACCTTCTCTTTCTGGACAAGAATCAGTGACCATCTCTCTCATACCCTCCAGTCATGACTGTTTTAGAACAAACTCCCCATCTAGTTCCCACATCTTCAGACAGACTGTTTACGATGGTGATTTGCTGCAGAACAGCTACTGAAAACTTGTTGCCGCTATTTGTGGCACTGTAGCCATTGTACGAAGGACAAACTATTCTACTGCTCAGAGGGCACATCTGAACAATCACTGCCTTGGCGACTTGTGGATATAACTTTTGACATTACTTGATGCTTATTATGATACTGAATTCTGTCACAACTTAAACATCAAAAAGAGTCTCAGGCTACAAAGCAGCAGGATCCCAGAAAGGATGAGGGAGGGAAGATAAGAGACATCTAAGAGTAGAGATCACATTCCTGACATTCCACTTGCAAAAAGGGTCAGGGAGAAAGGATAAAGTGAAGAGAGCATATAATCTCTAAAAATGAGGTATTGATACCTATTTAGCTAGGGTGACAAGATAGCAAGTGTGAAAAGTCGAGACAGGGTATGAGGGGTAATAGACACCTATATAAGACAAAGCCCCAAATACTGTCACTGTCACTATAAAATTAAGACATCTGGTCACCGTATCTGTATCCCACCTTACCTGGAGCTTATTCCTACACATGCTATTTTATTTGTCTTCTAATGTGATGTTTCCATCTCCACTCTTTAAAAAAATTACTACTTCCCCTGTATTGTTACAATTGTTAGGCAATTTCATGTATGCAGTAACAAACTTTTCAAGCTCTGAAATAAGGTTGTGAAGAAAGGGCATCTACAGTCTATCCAGCTTGGAATGCTCCTTCGAAAAAGAGTGGGGATCAAGGAATCACTCTCCACAAAGTGATATAGTACCTTCAAATACACAGAAAATGGCTATTGACCGTGGAGAAGCACTAGACTTAAGTGCCTACCATGACACAGCCTCCCATTCCCTCCTGAGAGTAAATCACACCTTGACATCTCTTTGCAATGAATGAAACTGAAAAATGAGTCTTTATTGAATTTTTTAATTTGCATAACCCCCGTTTTTAACAGGAACTATTTATCTAGGCCAACTCGGATAGAATACTCTTATTTTAGCCTCCATGCGGCATCCTCCTAAATACCAGTCTCATCTTACAGGGGCTGAGTGAAGAAATGCTCATACAGGCTAAAAAGGAACTCAATAATCACCACTCACTTATTCATTTACACACCCTTTCACCTCATGTATTTCTTCATTCCCTTTGTTTCTCATTCTTCCTGTTCCAGATCTGGTATGCCCACTGCTTTTTAGGAGTGGGGATTGTTGTTCCAGCTTCCCATTCAATCTTTACCTCCTTCAGTAGCTCAGCCACCAGAGCAGTTGGCTGAGTAAAGAGCAGTGCAGCTGCTTTGAACAATTATTAAGTTTGGGAGCACTGTAGGTTTGAAGGCTATTCACACCTGGAGCATATCTTGTACTGGACATACTGCATGCCCATCCCATTCCTTTGAGTCACAAGATAATGGTCAAGTGGGCATTCAGTCCCTTGTCTTTCTTTTCCCTTTCTGCACTTCTTGCTGCTCACTGAGGCCTTGCCTGCATAGGCTGTGGCCAAGCCCAGGGCAAATACTCAGTGGCTTAGTCTGAACTTGTCACCATTTTTTTTTCAGATTTGAGATATAACACACACACAGACATACATATGATATGTGCATATAATAACAAAGACAAATAATCATTGCTCTTGCTGAATATGGCAACCTATAACAGTCCAGATGCTCACTCTAGTGACTAGTGAAGTCTGTGCTCAGTATGCAAGTCTCATCCTGTGTTACTGACACTAGGTTCTGATAGCTGTAACTTGTGTGTAACTTGACTACAAATCAGCTCAATTTACTCTCACAGGATAATATATGGGTATAAAAAACCAAAAATAAAATGTCATTGTTAGCATTCCAAAGCCATAATGCCTCTGGACAATCCTTTAAAATACTTTATTTCTCCCTAAGCTTATCCTGTTTGGTCGGTGCTGCTGACTGTTTTTGGCAACTTGTGTATAAAGATGATACATAATGATGAGGGCTGTGCTGTCTGCTTCAATCTATGCACTCCTGAGCTACAGTGTGAAAATGAGTTTTATAGAACCACACTGCTACTCTACAATTGATGGAGAGAGGTTCCCATTGACTAAAATTCTCCCTATTAAACACAGTTTAAATCCATTTTTAACATTAAGCACATGCATAAGTACTAATGACTTCAATGGAATATAAGCGTGTGTATTATAACTTGGGCATATGTGTAACTGGGATGACAGTTCATAGAACCATAGGGCTGGAAGAGACCTCAGGAGGTCATCAAGTCCAGCCCCCTGCCCAAAGCAGGACCAACCCCAACTAAATCATTCTAGCCAGGGCTTTGTCAATCCGAGACTTAAAAACTTCTAGGGATGGAGATTCCACCACCTCCGTAGGTAACCCATTCCAGTACTTCACCACCCTCCTGGTGAAATAGTTTTCCCTAATATCCAACCTAGACCTCTCCCACTGTAATTTGAGACCATGCTCCTTGTTCTGCCATCCATCACTCTGAGAACAGCCTCTCTCCATCCTCTTTGGAACCTCCCTTCAGGAAGCTGAAGGCTGCTATCAAAACCCCCCTCAGTCTTCTCTTCTGTAGACTAAATAAACCCAAATCCCTCAGCCTCTCCTCATAGGTCATGTGTGCCAGCCCCCTAATAATTTTGATTACCCTCCACTGGATCCTCTCCATGCGTCCCAATATGCCATTAGCCTTCTTGGCTACAAGGGCACACTGTTGAGTCATATCCAGCTTCTCATCCACTGTAATCCCCAGGTCCTTTTCTGCCGAACTGCTACTTAGCAAGTCTGTCCTCAGCCTGTAACAATGCTTGAGATTCTTCTATCCCAAGTGCAGGACTCTGCACTTGTCCTTGCTGAACCTCATCAGACTTCTTTTGGCCCAATCCTCTAATCTGTCTAGGTCACAATGGACCCTATCCCTGCCCTCCAACGAATCTACCTCTCCCCCTAGCTTAGTGTCCTCCGCAGATTTGCTGAGGGTGCAATCCTTCCCCTCATCCAGGTAATTAATAAAGATGTTGAACAAAACCAGTCCTAGAACCGATCTTTGGGGCACTCCACTTGAAACCGACTTCCAATCTGACATCGAGACATTGATCACTACCCGTTGGGCCTGACAATCTAGCCAGCTTTCTATTCACCTTACAATCCATTTATCCAATCCATATTTCCTTAATTTGCTGGCAAGAATATTGTGGGAGACTGTATCAAAAGCTTTGCTAAACTCAAAGTACATCACATCCACTGACTTCCCCATTTCCACAGAGCCATTACTTCATCATAGAACCTAGTCAGGTTGGTCAGGCACGACTTGCCCTTGGTGAATCCATGTTGACTATTCCTGATCACATTCTCCTCCTCCAAGTGCTTCAAAATGGATTCCTTGAGTATCCCCTCCATGATTTTTCCAGGGACTGAGGTAAGGCTGACTGGTGTATAGTTCCCTGGATTGTCCTTCTTCCCTTTTTTAAAGATGGGCACTACATTTGCCTTTTTCCAATCATCCGGGATCTCTCCCGATCTCCATGAGTTTTCAAAGATAATGGCCAAAGGCTCCGCAATGACATTTGCCAACTCCCTCAGTACCCTCAGATGCATTAAATCTGGACCCATGGATTTGTGTATGTCTAGCTTTTCTAAATAGTTCTTAATCTGTTCTTTCTCCATTGAGGGCTGCCCACCTCCTCCCCATACTATGTTGCCTAGTTCAGTAGTCTGAGAGCTGACCTTGTGTGTAGACAGAGGCAAAAAAAGCATTGAGTACTTCATCTTTTCCCAAATCATCTGTCACTAGGTTATCCCCACTCATCCAGCAAGGGCCCCACACCCTCTCTGATCACCCTCTTATTGCTAACATGCCTGTAGAAACATTTCTTGTTACCCTTCACATGCCTTGCCAACTGCAATTCTAAGTGTGCTTTCGCCTTCCTGATTACTCCCCTGCATTCTCAAGCAATATATTTATACTCCTCCCTAGTCATCTGTCCAAGTTTACACTTCTTATAAGTTTCCTTTTTGTTTTTAAGCTCACCAAGGATTTCCCCAGTAAGCCAATCTGGTCGTCTACCATATTTGCTTTTCTTACTGCACATAGGGATGGTTTCATCCTGTGCCTTTAATAAGGCTTCTTTAAAATACTGCCAGCTCTCCTGGGCTCCTTTTCCCTTCATTTTAGCATCCCAGGGGATTCTGCCCATCAGTTCTCTGAGGGAGTCAAAGTCTGCTTTTCTCGAAGTCCAGGGTGTGTATTTTGCTTACCTCCTTTCTTCCTTTGGCCAGGATCCTGAAATCTACCATCTCATGACCACTGCTTCCCAGGTTGCCACCCACATCTATTACCCCTACTAGTTCCTGTGAAGGACCGGGCCGGGTCTGGGCACAGCTGAGGGCGTCCGCTCAGGGCGAATTGCTCAAACTAGGGGCTCCTTACAGCCCCCAGACTGGTGACCTTTCCAAACAGGCTACAAACCAGTCCCACAGAACGCTTCAGCTGCCTGCCTGAAGCCTCATGAGCAAAACCCCTCCGACACCCCAGCAATATCCATGCCCCAGATGGCTCCGGGCCTCATACACAGGTGGGGGTGTCTTAGAACCCAATCCCACCGACCCCGAACAAGTTCTGTCCGGTTCCAAGAAACCAGCCACAGATCCCAAGTCAATTTATCCTCCGGATCTTACCCACAAATCACGCTGAGCCAATCCTTTAGCATCTAACATCTAAAGGTTTATTGCTACCAGAAAGAAAAGCATGAGAGTAAGGTTGCTAAAGAATCATACATTACATGCATCAAATCTCCCAGTTCTCAATGCAGGCTCTAGCAGAGATGTTATAGCTGCTGGCTTAAAAGTCCTTGTTGCTCATCCTGTAGAAGGATGGGTCTACAGTTCTTCCCGGCTCATGATTCCCTGTGAGGCCGCATCTGGGGTCAGAAGCAGATCTGAAGACCAAGATGGAGTCAGCCACATGGCATCTTTATACATCCTTCCTGGTCTCTCCTTGGCTGCAGCAGGTCACCTGGCCAGCGGCCTATCCCTGTGTACCCTGCTGGTAGCCCTTAGGTGTCAGGCCTCATTCCTGAGGTGTGTCCTTGGCACATTGAGTGCTATTGTCCCACAGAGCCTCGCTAATTAGCATGTCCATAGGCCGGGCTCTGCCCAATGCTCAACCACATGCAGAGAAATATTCAGTATCCATACAAAGTACAGGCTTAGAACTTCACACACAGACATTATACAATCACATGACTAGCGTACATAGGATTAGCAGATAGTAAGCTTCTATTCAACACCTCACATGGCCCCCTTTTATACCATTTTTGGGGCCAACACCCCCACCTATGGGTGCAGCAGTGATCTGGCTGCGTCCCTCAAACTCAGTAACGTGACAGTTCCTCTCTGTTTGTGAGCAGCAGGTCAAGCTGTGCATGGCCCCTGGTCAGTTCCTTCACCACTTGTACCAGGAAGTTATCTCCAACATTCTCCAAAAACTTCCTGGATATTTGTTAATACACATAAACTGGAATTAGATACTTGAAGATGTGAATAATATCCTAATGTGGTTTTTTTCACACATCATCCCAATGCAAATGCTGTATGTAAATGATGCCACTTTAAACAAGGACTAGGTAATTTAATAGATATTTCCCATCTCTAGCGGTTTAGATCATGGTTTACAAGTAATATAATAAAAGCTAAATCTTTTCTAAATCCCCCAAAAAGAATCTTGCTCAATGTACATTACCTACCCAGCAATAGCAGAAGATTGACTATGATATAGTGACATAGAAGACTGGAACAACACAAAGGATGGCATGTAAATTAGAAAGAAAACATCCTGACAATTTGGAAATACTGTCTTTTTTAGTTTTTATCCACCCACTTTTCCCATGAAACACCAGTGTTTCTTTTATGGGGTTTTCCCTGTGGTGACTTCCTCCTTCTCAGACCCCTCCAATAAGCTTTACTGTGGGAGAAGGGAACCTGATGCTGCACTGTTGTGAATATCAGTGATTGAATAGTTGATCTTCTTGTAGGGATGACACATTATTATGTGTATCACTGTATTGCCTAGGATCTTCAAAATCATGAACCAGCAGCCCCACTGAAAGTGGGGAGGGGCAAAGGGGGCAATTGCCCTGGGGCCCAGAGATTCAAAGGGGTCCAGAGTGGTGGTGGCTGGAGCCTCAGGCTCATTTATATTGCTGTTGGAGCCAGGCCCAGCCTTAGGGTAAGGTGAGCAGAGTGGTTGCCTTGGGCCTCGCACCTTCAGGGTCCCGCGTTGCCTGGCGCCCACCCGCTCAGCTGCTTGCTCGCTGCCCTACCTGGGAGCTGCCTGGCCACATGGTGCAGCCAGCCACAACATGCCACCTTGGGCCCCACAAATGCTCTGATTGGAGCGCCGCTCCACGTGGCTCTGATGGCTGAGGGGTAGCACACTACAGTCTCAACAGAGCTGTGGGCTGACTGCCCTTGGCCCTGCTCCTTCTGCCCGAGGCTCCCTCCACTTCCAGGGGTGCAGAGCTGCCTGTCCCCCCCCCATACACACACACACTTTACTCCAGGGCCTGTGGTGGCTGTGGGCCAGGACTCTGTCATGCTAGGAAACACAGATGGTCCTTTTCCTGAAGAGTCTACAATACAAACAGACCAGACAGACCCAGTGTGGAGAAAGGGAAAGAATGCTAATGCAGAGTGAACAATGAGATGGGAACAAGAGGCATGTTCATGCCATGATTTTATTTCTTTATTTTGGTGGGTTAGTTATCAGGGGATCTCCTAATGGGAAGGAAGCGATCAGTAAAGCGTATGCAGGCTAGAACACAATGCTGATGTGCATCTTTCTTAGATTATATTCAGTGATTTGTTTGTTGTGTTTACATTGCTAAACTGCAAACAGCATTTATGTGTGCAACTTCAAACTTATGGCTATCATCTCACAGTTCTATTAATGCCAAACTGTCATTGACTAACATCTAACTATTTTGTCAGAGTAAGGAATGCACAATTGAGCAATATATACTTACATATACTTGATAAGATATGCAAGTATATACAAGATGGAGATCTTCGCATATCTTAAGAATTACAATATATTAAAAGGTACCTATACCCACAGTAGATACTTGTACAGAAACACTGCAACATATGCAAATATAAATACATCTCATGAGAATTTTTGCACATCATTTCTCAGTGTGGTAGCTCTTAAGATATGCACATAATTGATAAAAAGTCAGTGGTAGAGTACAGCATTCAGGTGATAAATTCTGAGCCTCAATAATGTTTACATTTACAGTAGGACCTGATGCTCTGGTGTGCTGAGCACTTACTTTTAGATGCATTCATGCCCTTGACTCTTCTGGAACTTAATGGGACTTGAGAGTAGTTAGCATCTCTCAGGATCAAGTCTAGTTTTACCCACTGGCTTGTAATGTAAAGCAAAAGAGGAATCAGTAATGTTGCTTTCCCAGAGCATAATCTGTTAGCTATATTGAAAGTAATACTGTTAAGGAAATATGCAAATATTTAAACTCTTCATTACACTTAAGTATTTTATTGCTTTAGCAGTCATTAGGCTGGTGCCTAATGTGTTTAACTTCTAGTTCTACAGAAACCTCTAATTTGTTAAGTCAGCAACAGTGTTGCAATAAGTTTAGAGTTTTGAAAAAAGGGATAAACAAGCAGAGCAAAGATACACCACTTCCCATTTACATTGTTAAAACATTATTAACCCTACAGTTGAAACAAGGAAAGTTCAGAGAATAAAACTTCTGCTGTGTTTGCATTTGAAAATTCAATATACCAGAGCGTGCAGTATCTTGAATTGCAGATCTTCTCTTTTTTCTGAGCTTTTATGTATAAATGCTTGCAGGCATTTCAATTGTTCAAACTAGTTACAATTGCCACTACTGAATTAAATTTGAATGTAGCTTGTTTTATAGTCAATGGCTTCCTCTTTTAGCTTTTCAGTGGATAATATGTCTGCAATACTACCATACTGAATGAAGAAGGCCCTGGCCCTGGATGGCAGAGTTTTCTTGGGTGAAAAAGACAATATAAAACACAGTTGAAACAAGACAAATTGTCAAAGTGTCAGTAATTATGTCAAATAATTGTTTTTCTTTTGTGCACATAAAAATGGAAATTAGCATAATTAATGGAGGATTGTGTGCAATTTAAAAGAAAAAAGATCACTCTGAAACAGTTTAATATATTTTCCCTAAATTGCAGTTAATTAAACAATTAAATATTTGGTTTGTTGTGCTGATCTAGTCATTGAAAAATTCTTGTGTGCTAAAAAAGATCCAAGATCTTGCTTGGCTCACTCTTCACAGTTATTCATTCACTGACTGGCAACATAGCTTCATAATTATTACCTTGGAAACTGTAATCATGTATCCAGAACTAAAGAACTAATAATGTTGCCTTTATATTAGTATAGTAGGGCCCGATTCTTAGAACAGTTACACTTATGAATAGTTTTGTTTAGATGAGTAAGGCCATAGAATTCAATGGAATTAATCATGTGAGGAAATCTATTCTGGTGTATGTTTGGAAAATAATGTGAAACTTCCAAATTAGGAAAAAAACCTGGCTACTGGTTTTATATTCCTCTACAAACAAAAGAATAACAGCGAGTGTACCCATATATATTATAAAAACAGCCTCATTCTCAAGTGTTTAGTACTTCCAATCAGAGCTGTGTAAATAGGGTTGTTGGGTTTTTTGGGTTTTTTTTTCCAGTTTGCTGGCTAAACCAAAATAGGGAATAAAAGCCAAATAATCATTTTGGGTCAAACCAGAACATAAAAGTACAAACCAAAATAATCTGTGGTTGATTGAAATTTTTTTTGTTACATTTGGGGGTTTAAAAACATATCAACATTTCAAAATCACAGTACAAGTTGACTTTTAGATGGAACTAGGGTGATTCTTATTTTTTTCTAAGTTTATTTCTAAGTTTATTTCCCCATTTTTATCAATATGCAAAATATTCTATAATGTAATTGTTCTCAAACACATTATAAGAATTAATAAATGCCTGGGAATTCCATGTTGTAAAAACTGTAAAGGCAAAATGGAATGTATTGGCTGTTTCCCTCTGAATTTTTCTTTAAAAATAGAATTGATCATTTGGATAATAAAATGGTCTTTAAAAATATAAAACAATAACTTAATATTTTGACCTTTTATAGAACAAAGTAGTAGTATCTGTCATCCAAAGTACTGTGCAACTCCCTATCCGCAGCACCTCCCAACAAGGATACACTCAACAGTTGTGAGCAACATTCTGGGGAATAAGGTGATGGAGATTTCCACCACAGATCCTAGGCTTTGAGAGCACCTGGTTCCAACAATAATGCATATAGCCCCATGCTATGTACTGGGTTTGGTGTACTGTCCCATCTAATGGCACTGAGAACACTTTCAAAGAGAATAATGAGCCTGTTCCACAACTATTGGTAATAGGCACCTGGCTTTTAGCTCATGCTGTAAACGCTTATATACTAAGCAATGGAAGTCCCAAGTTTAATTCCCTTGCAGAAGACAAGTCTGCCAGCATTACACTAGCAGTAGCAGTTTACAACCACACTGCAGTAAAAATCTATGCATATTTGAAATAGTTATGCAGATTGGTTATTTCATTTTCTCCTGTAAAATGTTAAAAATTAAAAAAAACCTCCTCTTTACTCCAAAATCTAGGAAGTGGACAGAAATCAAGACTGGTTTCTTAGCTATTTCCTGAGAATTAAAAATCAGCAGCATTTACCCTTTGAGACCTACTCCTTTTCTGTTCAGAAAATTATCATGTATAGTGTATGCTGAAATATAATTGACCAAGATGTGGAAGAGCTAATTATATGTTTTCAATACAATGAATAATAATCATGATGATTATCTGTAAAATATCTACATTGAGAAATTACTGCAGCAATAAAAGCTTTATGGGTGAAAATCTGCTGCTGGTTGATATATTCTGTAGGTCATATTGACTGATTGAAAGCAGGTGTGTGGCTCATTTTCCTTCAATTGAGGTAATGACAATTGTATATATGGTCTTTAGCTGCTCTGTGTCTCCATGCAGAGTAATTGAATTCTCTGAGATTCTGTGCCAAAAAGAGGTTTTAAATAAAACCAGTCTTTTCTTGGAACCTCCTGCACAAAGTTTTGATCAATTTTTAATTAGGGGCCTTCACCCAAATAATCTGTTTTTCATGTTCAAATATTGGTGAGGACCAGATTGGTGTAACTGGGTTTGCAATGAAAAATGTGAAGTGTTTTCATTTATGCCAATACACTGGCCATCTGATTAACCCCACTGTAACTGAGATTGCTGGTTTTCCATTTTCTTTTGATTTCTGCTTAGGTGCTGAGTTGATCTTGGTCCTCATATTTTTGCAGTTCTTTCAGTTTTTTCTGGTGTTCCATGTAACCTTCTGCATTTTTTAACTCAGAGCCAAATCCTCAGTCAATGTAAATGATCATAGCTTTACTGACAATTTGAACTGTGTCCAAAAGTCTGACCCAATGGCTTTTAGGTTGTGGGTTTTTTTTGTAGTTATAAGATACTAGAGACATAGAACAACTTAAAGAGATCTATGGTTTTTAGAATAACAGTTCAATTTCTATAAAACCTATGTTTCTACAGCCATTATATCATAACATTTTTGTTTTAGGAGAAGGGGATTCCTACACATAAAACAAAGAATAAGTGGCCTTCCATATTTTAATCTCTCCTTTGTGTATTGCCTCTGACAATAGGGCAAATGTAGTGTATACCATCAGTAACAGAGAGTGTGGTTGAACTTCAATTTGTACACGTCTTCTTTTTGACCATGGAATTTCTGTAAAAAAAAAATTAAAAACATGTTGAATCCCCTTTTCTTTTGAGAGAGCTGCATATGCCAATAACTGTCCCTTTACAAATTCTAACAGAAGGTGTCCTATTCATCCAAGCAAATTTCTATAAGATATATGCTCTAATGAATGGCTTTTTGGCACAGAATCATCCCTGAGGGTATGTCTACACTGCAAAGTTAATTCGAAATAACAGCCGTTATTTCGAATTAACTTTAATAGCGTCTATACATGTAAACCACTATTTCGAAATTAATTCAAAATAGTGGAGTGCTTAATTCGAATTGGTAAACCTCATTCTATGATGAGTAACGCCAAATTCGAAATAGCTATTTTGAATTAAGTGCTGTGTAGACACTTAATTCGAAATAGGGGGCCTCCAGCCCTTCCCAGGGAGCCCTGGTGGCCACTCTGGGCACAACTAGGAAAACTTACTCTCCTCTTCCCCAGCCCCGGAGCCATTAAAGGGGTAGACCCTGGCCACAGTGCCTGTGCCAGCTACAAGCCTGCCAGCCCAGAGCCAGCAGTGGCCCCGAAACATAAGCCAGCAAGCCACTGTCAGCCAGCCCTCCACCGCTCCCCAGGAGCATTCTGCCAGCTCCCAGGAGCCTGACAGGGGCTGGAGAAGGTGGGCACCTTCCTGGTCCAGGGTGAAGATCATGGACCTTATTCAGGTTTGGGGGGGATACCCCCAACGTCCATGATCTCTGCACTAGATGGAGGAATGCGGCCGTCTATGGCAGGATAGCTGCCAGCCTGGCCACCAAAGGCCACATGAGAACCCAGGAGCAGGTTTGCATGAAAATCAAGTTGGTCTGGTGAGACCCCCAACCCTGAGCCCTGAGCTTCCCCTCCCCCTTCTTCTCCTTGCTTCCCCCTTCCAGCTCCCTCCTTCCAGGTTTCCCCCTCCCTTCTCCCAACCTCTTTCTTCCCCTCTCCCACCTCCTTTTCCCAGTCTCCCCAGAGGTTCATCCCCTCCAGTTTTGTTCAATAAACGCAGTTTCTATTTTTGAACATACATGTCTTTTGTTTGACATCAGGAAGGGGGGCTAGGGAGGGGTAAGTGGAAGGACGTGAGGGAGGAATGGGGCACGAGCCCCCGTTGGGGAGGACCGGGGTGGCTCTGAGGGCTCCTCGGGGTGGACGCTCTCCCGCAGGGCCTCCTGGATCCTGACAGCCCCCCCAATGGACCCGCCGGATGGCAGCCTGCAGCACGTGCAGCCGGGCTGATGGCAATGACCCCACGAGATGCACTGGCGTGCCCAGGAGCAGCTCTGGCTCCATGTGGTGCTGTGGTGTCCCGAGTGCAGGCACTCAGGGCACTCCAGGACAGGACTGCTTTGCTGTCCCTCATCGAGATAGACAAGCAAGCGGGGAACCCTGAGAACTGTCTGTCCGGGGTGGGGGTAGGGTCCCTTTAAGCATAGAGCTCAGTTAGCCTCAGGCAGCAGCCCCACTCACTAAGTCCTAACCTGATGCCCTGCCGGCACTGGTTCTGGCCAGCCTTAACTTCGGTTCAGGGTCCACTCAGTGTGGACGCACTATTTTGAAATAGTTTTTGTGTATAGATGCGTTATTTCGCATTCGCTTAATTCGAATTAACTGTTTTGAATTAAGTTAACTCGAATTAATGCTGTAGTGTAGATGTACCCTGTCTTTGCAAAAAGACTCCATATATATCATTTCTTTAATGGAGTCTGTTGAAGATCTTATATACCACAAAAGTAAATTAGTAATAATTGGGCAGGTTTTAGACAAATTACCTCCCCTTTGACTGTTGGAATAAATGCGTGACACTGATGAGGTTTATGAAGAAACCAATGATGGCATTGCACTTCATGTTGTGGCCATCACAGTATTAACTACAGTGGAAGAGACCCTCATAAAAACTATATTCAGAAATGGGACAATAGTGTTTAATGAATAATCATGATGAATATGGATGCCGAGTGGGGCTAGGTGATGCAGCTGCTTCTGATATATCTGTCATTGTATCTATTATTTTTCGTTGTCTCCCTTCTCAAAAGTCTCCTCATAATGATGATGAACACTGGTGAGGTCTGTAGCTTCCAGATTGAAATTAAGTATTATAACAGGCTGCAAAGCTGAACAAGGACAAAAGTTCATTTTTCAGTTCAGGGCTAGGGATGGGGAAGCAATAGATTATAAAACAGTGTAAACAGCACCATTTTCACTCTACTCTGGTGTGGTGCGCTTGTATCTGTGTGCCTTTGTGCCATAATTACAGCATGAACAAGTTTAAGCAGTTTTTTTTATGTAGTAAATAGTTGGGTTAATCATTGTATTGAAGCTGTAAAGTAATTCTGAGAATTCAAACAAAAATTATTCATTAGGACTTCATGTCCTAATGTTATCATACTGAAAAAATTCATAAAACTAACAAATTCAGTGCTCCTAAGGCAGACAAGAAGAACAATGATGATTTATTGCTTCAGTGCAATTTATTTAAGAGTGCAGGCTAAAACACTGTCCCCTAAAATTGGTCATCTAGTATCTCATTTTAAACAAGTATTTCCCTCTAATTTTTTCCCGTGGATCTCCTGTCTGTGGTAACCTCTTCCTGGGTTTTTTTCCCAATCCTAAAGCTGAAAGAATGCTAATGGAACTTGCTAGCTAGCTTGACAAGATGTTCATGTACAGAACAAGCTCTGTCTGTTCACCTGTATAAGCATATGTCACTTCCACTGTCCTGTGGCCTTTGAATTGGCATGCCTCTCAAAACCAATTCAGGTTTGCCACTGATGGCTCACAGTGCTACGCGCAAATCCCTTTTATTCACCTCGTTATTCTATATTTTTCTATTTAGCACCAGCAAAATTACTATTTCTAATTACCATTTTTATAGAAATCAGTAGCACATTACTGTACAAATGAATAACACAGCATCATATGTTTCTTAATCAAATAGCCTTGCTGTCTTAAAAAAAGGAGTAATATATTTTGACTTTTCTAAATATGTGGCATTATTATTTGAAGTTAAGAAAGTAGAAAAAACTAAACAGAACTGGCTGGTAATTACTTAATGAAATATGATCAGACCATTCATGTTTACAGTTGTCCCATAATGTAAGCAGGATGCAATCAATGAAATTAATAGCATGTAAATTTAAAATCAATAGAAAAAACATTTGTATTCACAAAACATGTAGGCAGGTCTTATAATTTATGACCACAGGAGGAAAACTTACTACTGTGTATTCAATACAAATGCTGATTTTTTTTTTAAGTGTCAAATAATTTTAGGGCCAATTCTGAGCCTTTTAGCTCTATTATGGACAATAGATTATACTGATCCATATCTATCTCTGCTGGGACGGCACCTAATACAATAAGGTTCCTCTTAGATTAGGGCCTCTGCATGCTGCCGTAATAAAAATAATAAAGCTCAGCAAGCTAAGAAACTAACATTTCAGTTCTCATGTCATAAAGTAGTCATCACAGGGGTTAGGGCAAATTCTCATTACTCGTGATCTCAAAATTACTCAGAAATAAGCAAATTCCTTGGAATGATACTGGTATGAATATTAAACAACAGAACAAGTATTTGTTAATGGAAGAGGGCACAGAGGCACCTCTCTTTCTACCACTGGTGCTGCAGGAGTCCAAACATTTTTTCACATACTTCCCCAGGCAGGACGCCTGCTCCATTTCCTCTGAGGGGTGCTTACTGAAACAGAGTCCTTCCCATTTAGGAGGTGCCACACTCTTTCAGCAGCATAACAGAGTGGCTTGCTTCTGGGCTGAGCGCCTGGGGCTCAGTCATCTCTGATTACAAGATGTGCCTACCTGGGAGGAATCACATGATAAAATATTGGAGACCAAAATCTATAGCTATGGAAAAATACTTCATCACTGAAAACAATCCCCCCAGGATAGACCTGGAATTATAATGAAATAAATAAAAGGAGCAGACTGATTAATATGCACAATACAGTAAATCAATATAATTGTAGTAAGTGGGGACACTATTGCCAAATATGTACAGATGGCTTCAAAGAGGTTGGAACCAGAAGAGTCACAACAGTTTTCCATGTGCCCTTACAGGGACTCAAGAAATATATAAGGCTAACTTTATATCTGTCTTTATGGCTGAGCTAATAGGGATTATTCTAGCACTAAGGACATGTCCACACTAGGAATTCATTTTGAAATAACTTACTTCACAATAATAACTCCCAAAATAACTATTTCAAAATAAGTGTTATTCCTCGTGGAAAGCAGGAATTATTATTTCAAAATAACCAGCCCCTTATTTTGAAATAACGGGCTTGGTACTGTGGATGCTATGCTTGTTTTTTTTTTTAAATAAGGGGAGTTATTTTCCTAGTGTAGATCAGAGCTAATTGAGTATGGATGTGTGACCAGCTGCCATGATCATCCTGCATGATTTCTTATCAGGCAATTTACAGTGGTAAAGCTGACAGAAGAAATGGTATTCTCAATTAAATATTACTGCTAACAACTGAACTGGCACAATTGGTTATAACCATCATGATATCATTAATCCTGGGGGATATAGGCAGTCAAGCAGGTAAAATGTGCTATTAATCATGTACAAGTTGACATAAGAATCTTCTTTAAAAAAACAAATGTAAACACTCAATCAAAAATGAGCTAAGGAAGGAATGGTAACAATTGTGGGCAAATGAAACAAAGTGGAACAATTTCCAAGATGTACTCCCAATAACTGGCACTGACATAATCCAAGTTTCTGAGAGGAAGAGTGAAGTGGCTTTACTTAGAATTCTAACAGGGCATTGTGGATTAAATAATTTACTTCTAATTAACATGCACAAAGATGGCTTATACATAACATATAAGGACTGTGAAATGGTAGAAAATGTCCTTTGGGTTTGTAAAGACTATACCAATGAAAGGAAGTGTTTATATAGAAAACTTAGAGGCTTAAAAGTACCATTATTTTCCTTGCAATGTCTATCAAAAATACAAAGGAAAACGGGACCAAATACAAAAAAAACCAAACAACCCTCTTCTACAGTTCTTTAAGAATACCAGCAAAGGTTCAAGATGCTAAACCATGAAACAGATACAAAGTACCATACATAGCAGTCAGAAGCAAGTCTGCTCTGCCACGAAACTGAAGGAGAAGAAGAATGGAGGGGTGTGAAAAGAGACACTGCCAGAAGCAAGCAGTCTGGCAGAAAGCTGCAGAAACTCAGGAAACAGGAAACTCCGTAGAACTGGGACTGATGAAAGAAGCAGCTACAGGAAGCAAGTGGGCTCCAGCAGAGCCCTAACCAGATTAAGCCTGGCAGTGGGAGTAAAAGAAGAGAAGATAAACTTAAAAACTTTGTGTTCTGTGTTTTGATGAACTCTGTTGCCTGCCTGAGAACAGGTTAAGAATAGTCTCCCTCCCTCCCCACAATAATTGTTATAGTAACATGGGAATGGTCCATTAAGCATTTGGCACATTTTTGGCACTATAAAAACTGCAAATAAAAACATTAATAGAATGTTATAGTTACAAAATTCAAACATTTAAAACAGAGAATGTTAGAATTAAGGTTGCCCAGACAAATTTAATTCAACCCTATTTTGTGTAGCCATTATGTTACAATTAGGCTGGTCAAATAGTAATTGAAAAATCAGGACAGGAAGTGAGGGGTAATAGGCACCTATATAAAAGAAAGCCCTGAATAGTGGGACTGTACCTATAAGATCAGAACATCTGGTAACCCTTTCATGGTCTTTAATTACATGATCACATACTGTTTTTTCCACAGAACCCCTGCTAACTTATTGAATGCTCAGCTCTTCCACAGAGGCTATGTCTAGACTGCAGGCTTCTTTCGGTAGAACCTTTTTTCGGAAGAGATCATCTGAAAAAACTTCTTCCGAAAGAGAGCGTCCACGCTGCAAAAGTGCATAGAAAAAGCGATATGCTTTTTCGAAAGATAGCATCCATTCAGTCTGGACACTATCTCTCATTTAAGCTGTGATTACTATGGATGAAGTGGCCACCAGTCACCTGTGCTTTTTCCTCTTTCCTCCTCTTTCGAAAGAACTCCCTCTTCCCCGTTCACACATGCTTTTTTCCGAAAGAGCTCTTTCAGAAAAAGGCTTCTTCTTCGTAGAAAGAGGATTACCAACACCAGAAAAACCCCTCTGTTCTTTCAATTTACTTTTGGAAGAACGTGATTGCAATGTGGATGTAACTCAGGTTTTGTCAGAAAAATGGACATTTTTTCAACAAAACTCTGTAATGTAGACATACCCAGAGAAGAGAATGGATTTGATGGAAAACAGTGGGATTTGGTATGGTAAATCTTAAATGCCTGGTGTGTAAAGAGATCCTGAGGTATATCTATCCTTAAAACACCACCGTGGCACTGCAGCACCATTGCAGCTGTGCCATTGCAGTGCTTCAGTGTAGCCACTACCTATGCTGATGGGAGAAAATCTCATGGTGGCATAGTTATTTCACCTCCCTTTGAGGCAGTAGGTAGGTCTATGGAAGGTTTTTTTTCTGTATACACCAGGGATTAGGTCAGTAGAGTTATGTTTTTCAGGGGTAGGGATTTTTCACACCTGAGAGATGTAACTATTCCAAAGTATATTCCAAGTGTAGACTAGGCCTATGTGAACAATCAAAAGTGCTCCCCAAAGTGAAATTAAATTAGATGAACTTCTAAGAAGAGGACAGAAGTCTAGTGAGAAGGTTTCATGCTTTATAGAAAGGATTAAAATCTTTTTAATCAAACAAAACCTCCCGAACAAGCAATAATACTTTCAAAATCATACTCTGGCTTTTCAGGGAATATGCACCCTGCTCACATAAAGATTTTTAAAAGATGTCTGATGCCTTCCAAGAATTCACTTGCATGGGTCTGATTGATGCCAACTTCATTCTACAGCCAGCAATTTCTGGCCCATTTAATTAGTTGGCAGGCTGATGATAGTAACAACAGAGATGCCCAGACCTATGACAGATGAAACACAAAGTATAAATTGCTGGCCGGGTGAAGTAAATGAGAGTTTTGCCATTGACTTCTGTGAAGTCCAAATTTAACCCACTGTATAGAGGAGGTGAAAATGTTAATTTCCCTCTTGCTCTCTGGATTGTCTATAAACTGCCACAAGTTGTAACGTCCTTTACTGATGAATGTTTCTTCTTGTGCTCCAAGTTTCTGGGGCCTTCTTATGTCAAATCACAGAGGTACAATTATCAAATCTATGGCTATGAGCTCTACTAATTACCACTTAATTCTTGCAGTCTATTTCAGCATGCAGTGGGCTCTGTCCTTGTCAACATGGGAAAGATTTTCCAATTATATCATGATACCACAGTAATTTCCCTCCCCTCCCGTGCAGTGTGATTATATTTATGCTACAATAAAACTGTCCACATATGGTGGGGGTGAGGGTGGGGGTATACCAGTATAACAATATCAGTTTAAATCACACCTTAGACCATATTTGGAAAAACCCTAGAACAGAGACTCAAACGTTGTTCTCCCTTCTTCCAAGTGAGAATTCTTACCCCAGGGCTATTGAGTATAGGGGGAACCACTACCATCTGCTCCTCTGATTTTGAAAATGGTTCTTAAAGCCCCTTGTGACTCTGTCTTGTAAAATTAAAATATTCATTTTGATAATACCCAAGGGGTTCATTTTTACAGTTCCAAAAACATTTTCTGTTTTCATTTCAGCAGAAACAATTTTCTGACTTGGTATGAATCCACAAAAAATGTTTTGGTTGACCCAAACATGCATTTTTTTTGTCCAAAAATTTTGCCCAGCTCTAGTTAATATAGCATTTAGAATTTTATTTAACATTTTATACTACCCTGCAAAGATCTTCAAGCAAATCATTTTTTTGTCTCTTTTGACAGTATATCATCAATCGTCACAGTGCTGCTTCTAACATGATTTGATGAAAGTAACTATTTTTAACTGAATAAATGGGAAGATACTTTCAGGAAAAGGGAGTTAATTATCTTTTTAATCAGTGTGCCACAAAAATATATGGACATGACATCTAGCAGTTAAAATTGTGGCAGTGGAACAATGAAAATAGTGGGGGTAATAACAATAATTAATGTTCATAATAAGTCATCTGACAAATTTAGCCACTTTTTCTACTCATGGAATATCTACATACAGAATGAGATTGCCTCAGGTTTATGCTTTATTCTACTTAATTAACCAATTATTTTATATATATAGGGGGACGTGAAGATATGGCTACCCAGCAAAACTAGGCTTGGATGATCCTACCTGAGTTAGCTTGAATCCAGGTAGAGTGGGTAACCATAGCTGTGAAGGCAGCACAGTAAGAATTTGATTCACTAGCCCATGGTGAAAGCTGCACTTCACTGCCTTCTGCTGTTCTTAACCACAGGGTGTGGGGAGAGGGGAATGGATTTAGGGTGACTCAAGTAGGATAGCACCTCTTAGGCTTTTGCTTGATAAATTCCCTGAATGTGTGGCGTTAGATAATGGGGAGGGTTAGCAATAGTCAAATAAGATGGATGATATTCTTTGTGTTTATTCTTCTTAGTGAGTGGCCAAGCCCCCCCAAAAAACCAAACAAAACCCCACAACACTAGTAAATTTGTTTGTCATGGGCACTTGTGTATTCAACTTTGAAATTTACATCCCAAAAGAATGCATGCCATGATCTTTCATGGAAAATGAACACAAAGAAAAGAGACTATGGATGGAACAAATTAAAGTTAATATTTGTGGATTTTTATTTATTGCAATTTTCAGGTTGTTCTCATAATAATTACAACGTTTACCATTTCTGGATTTCAGGATTTTTTCTTACCTCTTTATAAAGGAGGATAATTGTCACTATCCATATTTTACTCACAGCGTGTGTAACGGACACAGACAGTTTAAGATTACTTTTCAACCACCAAACAGGAAGTCAGTCCTGGAGAAGGAAACGGACCCCCTGTTTTGCACTGAATCCAATATGTCACAGCTGCTCCTTATCACAGAGAAACATTCATTCATATTTCCACATTAAAATATATTGTCTTATTCATGGCTATGTATATCTTATCTTCACGTCAAAACAAAATGATGTGACGCATGTAGTGTTCTGTACCTTTCATGAAGTAGTCCTTATGTTGGCTTGGTGAGTAGGCATTAGTAAAATGTATACATATCTTATTGGAGAGAGAAGGTGGGTGAGGTCATATTTTTTCGGACCAACTTCTGTTGGTAAGAATGATAAGCTTATGTGCACCTGTAGCTCTTGTTCATGTCTGGGAAATGGACTGAGAGGGTAAGAAGAGCTCTGTGTAAGCTTTAAAGCTTGTTTTCCTTACTAACAGAAATTGGTCCAATAAAAAGTAATATCTTGTCTGTCTTGTGTCTCTAATATTCTTGGATCACCATGGCTACAACTACAATGCATAATCATAGAATGGTAGTTTATAGACACCAGCCTTCCAAGGCAGGACTGGATTATAGGAAGGGGACAGGTGACTGGTGAACTCAAAGGCAATGGCTCTTATTGAGAGGGATATCATTCTTTCTTACCATTTCTGTGACATCATGATATTAAAGGCAGCAGTAAATGTAAATCTCTCATTTCCAATTTGCATCCCATGGCTAGCTGATTCTTGTGACCACAATCAACCCACGCTGCTAGTGAGTAGACCTTGCTCTGCCTCACCTTCTCTTATTAACCAATGCACCAAGGAAAGTGCATAACAGCACTAACAACTTCCTCTCTTCATCTGCTTTCTGCTACCACTTATTACTATAATTTTATTATATATTTGTTGCCCATCCATGCTATACAGCACTGAGTGGTTTAGTTCCAGGATAAATGCGAGATGAGATGCATAATTTGTTGATCCATGTTAACTGCGACTGAACATTATGCTATTCTGCATCATCATCAATCATCATAATCATCATCATACCAAGCTCTTACTGTTTTATTTTGTATTATTGAGTTCCCCCACTGCATGTGAGTAAATACAGTGCAGCAGTCTGACTGCCTAATCTCTTTATGATGAACATGAAGCTATATTTACATATTGATAAATTTAGCAAGGCTGCTGGACATTTAGCATTTTGTTTTTCTCTTGTGGCTTTCTTTGGTCTTCACCATTGTCATATGCTATTTATGATGGTAGTTCATAAATGTTACTGAACCTGTTCACCAAGTCAAAAGAAATGCTATTCCATCCTATTTTGACACTGTGATGTGGAAGGCTGATTGTTATAGTATGTACACATTTATTTCCGTGGCACATGGCTTCTTAGAATTTTAGTTGTTTTAGTTACTGAGTAACCAATTGTTTTGTGTCTTCCATCACTGCTTTTGAAGTGGTTGCTGAAAGTCACTAATGAATAAGGCAGACATTCTTTTGCTTTTGTTTAAGCCAACTCAAGTTACATCCTATACTAGTCAGACTATAATTTGGAATTTTGCAAATCAAACACTGGATTTAATGTAAGTTTCATCCATCATGCTGATGTTTTCATTTTGCTTGTAAAGTGCACCAGTCAGTACATGTGTAAACCTTTTTTCCTCTTTGAAAAAATAAATTTGGTGCCATCTGCAAATAAAAGGTGTAATGTCGCCAAAGTATATCATATAGTTGACAGCCCATACACGTTGATGTCAGGGATCTTGCACTATGACAGTAGGAATAAAATTTGCCTTCTCCAGAGATCTGTTTCAGTTGTGTGAAGTGGTGGCATTATACTGGCTGTTCTGACTTTATTTTTGTTTTAATAATGAGGATAAGCTGAAGCCTTAAATAATTGAAACCTGATGAGGCTAAAAGAAAAGAACAGATGCATGGGATTTTCCTCAAAGATGTAATCAACTGGAATGATCAACTTTGAGAAACTGATTTTGTATCCTGAGAAAATGGTGACATTGCTCATCATATGTTTATCTATTGGGATTAGTACTTCTGCATAACATAGTGGCAGCATGCCATTTTGATGTATTTTTTCATGTCTTTCTGCCAAGATCTTAAGAGAATTCTAAAAACAAGAGTGGACATTTTTTATTGACAGCAAAATTACCCAGCTGCATAATAGCAAGGATTAGACAAAGTAAAATCCTCCCTGCCCACCCTCCCTCCCCCTATCAAAAAAAATCCATCCATCCCACAAATATTTTGGAAAGGCTATAAAGGCACAGTGTGAAAATCTAGCCATATTAAAGACAGTGGGAGTTTTGCCATTCATTTTAATGGGCCAGGATTTCACTTCCAGTCTTCAAGTCATAAGACACCCTCTAACTAATCAGGGTTAAGAAGATACTTTCTATCCTATAGATTATTCCTATGTTTCAACTAGAGCTATTTGTAATTAAAAGTTCTCACAGAAAATTTCCTGTTTCCTTTGTGCACAAATATCAGCAAAATGGATAAAATTGTAGAGAAAATTCCTATAGCTTGGTCTCTTAACCCAATTTTTGCTATTAGGATGAACTGAAGCCATTGATATTTTCCCCCTTTCTTTTCAGTTTCAAGGTAACTTAGTTGCACTTGTCCACCAAAGTCACATAGTTAATTCTGGCTTTCTGACTTCTGGGGCCTATGCCATGTGGTCACAAAGTTTAGCAAAAGCTGTCTGGACTCTTAATCTTGGGGGAGTAGCTATAGACTTTTGTATACTCTCAGATCCCGACAGAGAAAATGGCAATATCAACATGGGTCTGTGCCTTTTTCTCTTCCCACACAAACCATAGTCTACCAGAGACTTTTAAGGGGCTGGTGGTTGTACTTGTCAATTCTCTAAAACACACCTTGAGGAAGATAAATCCCACAAATAGTCTGGGAAGGATGGGTTTAGCTGGGTGTCAGTCCTTCCCACAGGAAGGCAACCTAACTGCAGTTCCTATGTGAAGGCAGAATGTGGCTTAGCCAAGTGGTCTTCTCCGCACTTCTTGATAGTTCAGATCTAAATCTTTTGAGGTCCCTTAGTTGCTGGATAATTGTGGTTTGGGTGTATGTAGCAAAGCCATTTTTTACAGCATGCTGCTCTATTTATGGCTATGATGAGACTTGTTTATTCCACCCTTTGACATGGAATTTGGCCATGGCAAGAGAGAGGCTTTTATACATTGTTGGGCAATAACAACATGACTGTGTCTACATTGGCATGATTTTGCGCAAAAGCGCCCGCTTTTGCGCAAAAACATGCTGCCTATCTACACTGGCGGGGAGTTCTTGCGCAAGAACACTGATGTTCTAATGTGTGAAATCAGTGCTTCTTGTGCAAGAACTATGATGCTCCCGCTCAGGAATAAGCCCTCTTGTGCAACTGTTCTTGTGCAAGAGGCCAGTGTAGACAGGCAACATGAATTTCTTGCGCAAGAAAGCCCGATGGCTAAAATGGCCATCAGAGCTTTCTTGCGCAAGACAGCGTCTACACTGGCACGGATGCTTTTGCGCAAAAGCACATCTCTTGCGCAAAAGCACAAGCCAGTGTAGACGCTCTCTTGCGCAAATACTTTAACGCAAAAACTCTTGCGTTAAAAGTATTTGCGCAAAATCTTGCGCCAATGTAGACATAGCCCATGTGCTTCCTGCAATTCCCACATAGTCATAATGTACAGGTAATATAAAAATGAATAAGAAGTCCTGGTAGGAAACAGATTTATTCACTGGCTGCCTGATCATGACAATATCAGTATCAACGCCCATTGTGACTTCAGATTTCCAGGGGCTCAAAATTCTGATTATCATCAGCGTGTCTGATTTGAATCTGTAGTGGTAGTATATGCGACTCCATGGAGTTACGGCAGAAATTACATCAATGGGAATGGGATAATATGACATACACTGTTCCTGCATGGGAAATGAGTGTGTGCAAGATTCACATGCCATTTCTGCAGGTGGATTCAGAGCTCATATGTACCTCCAACTTCTGTCCAGTTTGATCTGTCTAGTTCTGTTGACATATTCACACACATAAAATATTTGATATGTGTGCTGTGACTTCACTCTATCCTTTTTGTCTTCGTTTGCAAAGCCAAAGTTCCTAAAGAATGTGCTTTCTTGTGAAAGTGACTAACTTCCAGTATAGAGTATTACAACAATATGGTGGCATATTATTACTGTTACTGTGGTCATTTTTCATGAAGCATTGAATGGGTGACATTTTGAGTCAGATTTTTGTAATATGGTATGCAAAATATATTGAGGTATTTATGAACCTTGAAATAGAAATGCTAGAAAGGTTTGGGGATAAAGAGAAATTTATTGATTTTTAACTTATTTTGGTGATCCCCAATTACGATTCCTCTAAACATATATTTCTTAATTTTGATCAGCAAAGATTTTAGTGTAAGTGTAAAAGGAAGGGACAACAGAAGTGTTCTTTCTCTTCATCTTTTAGCCAATCTACAATATGATCCATAGTCCTCTTTGAGACTGGATCTAGACTGCAGAATTATAAAAAAAAAAAAAAAAATCGAAGTTTTTCTGGGACCATCAGCTTGGGAAAAATTCCATATACACACACACAATCTATCCATAAACATTTTCAGAACTGTAATATGTTCAAGCATCTGGGAGTGAGACTAAAACGGAATAAAACATTTGAGATTCACCTAACATTACACATCCAGCAACCAAGGAAGTTAAGCATATTGATGTGATGATACAGTGATCATTTTGTTTCAATTGTAATGCAATGTTAGACTTAATAGGTGATTTTACATTGCTATAAAAATATAGATTGAGACTTTGAAAGCTGCTCAGGGAATTTAGCCATACCTCATCCACTAAATTCCTTAATATCTCATAGTAATTTTGGTTTAAAGGCTAATCAATCACTACTTGAGAGAGAGTTTTATTTTATTTTATCCATTTAGATCTCTGTGTTCTAGGTCTTTTTTGTTAGATAGATCTTTTGTGTCCATTTATATTTCTTTCATTTTCCTAGGGTGTTCAGGAAACTGCATGTGGCCTTCGAATGGGTTATGTATGAAGAGATTCCTCTAACATAGCAGATCTAATATCTGAGACTTTAGTTCTGTAAATATTTGCAGAACAAAGCAAAATGAAGAGTGGATTCATGAGTCTTAATATAGTGGTGTTTGGATACTATGTTAATGAGTGTGGTATAAGAACCTATATAGAATAGAACAGAATCAATTGTAAAGTCCCCTGGCCTCTCTAACAAATTGACTTCATGTCAGTTCAGAAATTATTTTGGCTTATTGCAGAAAAAAGACTGCTCATGATGACCATTATACTGACATCAAGTCTATTTATTATAGATGTCAGGGAATTTTATAACTGATTCTATTCTATTTCATATCCATTCTTATGCCGTGCTCATTACAATAGTATCTGAACACCCCAGATGAAATTTGAGCAAAATAAAATGCTATTTATGTTTTGATAGCGGTTTTACCATTTTAATTTTTCAAAAATCTGATGGGAAATATAAGCAAGCTTTCATTTTGAATAAAATTACATATTGAAGATATTGAAATGAAGGGGTTTTTTTGTTTTGTTTTAAACAATTAGACATAACCAACATAAAATTGAAAAACATTTCAGTGTTTCTAAATCTTTTTTCACCAAAATTACAAGGTTTCAGTTGAAAAGATGTCATCCATCTCTGCCCGTAAAGGCTTCTCATCCTTGCATATCACCAATGATGGGAACTGCAGCCATTGAACTATGTCTCCCAGCATTGGGCTTGAAATGTTAGTAACTCTGGGGAACCTATAAGAAATATGGGAAAATTCCAGGAATCTCCCCATGTCCTTGGTCTAATTCTCCTGTCAGATCAGAGCATGATCAGACACTCCAGCTGTCCTTAATGAGGCTAGGGGGGAGTATTGGAGGAATTTATTATTACCTCTGTAGTACACGTGCAATCTGCTATAGTTTCATTTGAGAAGAACAAATACATATATCAACGGATTTTCAGTGCCCACCATAGAGCGTCACAGAGTTCCCATCTTACTTATCAGCTGTGGGAGAGTTTTGGAATCAGTTTTTCTTTGTAACAAATATATTTTCAATCTTTCACAGTATCCATCACTGTAATGTTCCTGACTAGCAGCATTAGAATTCCAGCTAGAGCTGTTTTATTTATCTATCATTATGAGGATTTTTCACTGTTTGGTGATGATTACCATTTAAAAACTTGCAATTTTTCAACAGTTACCACACAGTGGTATCTGTGATACTAAAGTATTCATCTATATTTAGAATATGAAATAATTGTCATACTCCAGATACCGTGGTGTGGTATCTGTAAGCTGAGCACTTGGGTGGCCACGCAGGACAGATTCAAATGCCACATAGCTTATTAGCAGAGCACCCACACCCAACAGCATGTGTTTCTACTGGTTGTGCACACCTGCACATGCCTCAGTGCATATAACAAAATTTATTTCGCACAGGGATGGAAAAAAATAAAGGGAACATTGGTGGTCACTATTGTGGTTAACATTTTAATGGTGATCATCATGTGCTATTTTTATTTATATCTCAAATGAGTCTTATACCCAATACACCCAGTACAAGGGCATCTTTGCATCATCTATGGTTCAATCTTATTCTTTAAGAAGGCCACACATTCCCATGCTCTATTGTAATTTTTCAGCAATAATCCATCACCAGCTAACCACTAAATCGAATGTCTACCAATCAGGTACAACAATGATGTATTAAACAAATAGGTGGCTGCTAAATTCTGAATAGCTCTGATGCATGATGCATAAATGTGAAGCTACACTAATTTCTGTCTCTGTTATTTCCCCCAAAATATACAATCATGTCTGGCAACATAAATAGTAAGCAAACGTAAATAAGTATTTGGAGCCTATTCATATCCAAGGCCATGGCTATGATGATGAAGAAAATGTGTGCAAATTTGAAAACATTCTTTGGCAAACCTATACTTTTGAAGACAACTTTCCTTATCCAGAATAAACTGTGTGTTGAGAAAAGATTGCATTGGATGCTAAGGCCAACTCGTAGGACAAGGACTCTGCGAGAAGCATATGAAACAAAACAAAAAGATTTTCATGTCCTGATGGTGGCTTATCCTGCATTGTTTTCTGCTTCTTTTTTTCTTGTAGATGCCTCTCGACTGTCTCCATGGGAGTGATGGTGAGTATGCTGTTCGATTCCAAAGACCTTGATAATCACTGAGTACATCAGAGCAAATCTCACTTCTTGATCGCATACCTCTTTATAAATCTCACCATATTGTTTTCATTTAGACACCACTCCTATCATTAAATGAAGCAAGAAGGGAGTTTTTTGGTTATTTTTCAATCATTTTCTTTTGTTGATGGGTTGCCCACAATAACCTTTGTTTGATGTGGTCATGTTGAAATCTGATTATGATAAGGACTTCTCCTGTTACCAGACTCAGTAGTGATGGGCGATGTTAGTAAGGGTTCCCAAAATTAGCATCTCTGTGAGCCATTTTCTCAAACTACACTGTCACATCTGAGTACCCAAGACACTGATGGGTCCTGTGGTATTTCATCTTTCACTCTTTGCAAGCTCCTTAGGGGTTTCTTTTCCTTATATCATGGATTTGCTACATTGCCAGGGGATAATGGGATAACAATATCATCCATTGCAATAAACGTGCCATCAGTGTCCTTCATCCTAACTCATGTTTGCTAACATGTTTTGCTTAAACATTCATGATCTTAGATATCTACAATTTGGGGGGATTGATTGTTCTGATCATATTTTGCTCCTGATATTGTGGTCAAAGAGGTTTTATCATTTTTCAGCCTTATCTACCTCTCCAAGGCAACATTTTATTGAGCTATCTAGATTTCCAATGAAACTTTAAAATAAAGTTCAATGAAAAATGCTGTGCATAAATTACATTTTCCCTACATAGATAATTGAGTACTAACTAGTGTAATATTTAATAAATTTTATTTGAAAAATATTGTATTGATTTCAGAAAATGCTTTGTTTTTCATCAGGAATACTATAATTCTATATAAGCATTAGTCTGTATGTTAAAACGTGCTTTGCTCAGTATAAGGTATGGAAAAGGTTTCAGAGACCATGCTTTCCTGTTTAAAGTCCCTCCTTAGCTTCTACTTCCTCTGTCAAGTCTACATGAAAATAGTCAACTATCACTTCTGTTTTATTTGTAAGAGAAGACAAGATTAAAAAGTCCTTCCTGCATCATGCTGTATACTTATCTCACTAAACAGTAGCATACGCCTGTTGATAGCCTTCGACCTTTCTTCCCTATCTCATCCTAATGTCTTGTTACCCTTCATGTTGTGTCATATCACTAATTACTTTTTAAGCTTCTTGGGGAATGGATCCTCCATTTTCCCTACATTTGGGAGGCATTTGGGGTAAATAAATTACCCCAACTTTTTAGCTAAATTAAAGAAAAATGTCTTGCTGAAGCCATTTTCCTTGAGGGTGGTGGAAGGGGATACTCTTTCAGATCCACCTGTCAGACTTCAGCTATGAAATTATTTTCTATTTATATGCAAGGCATTTGATCCATACACTTAATATACATTTTGAGGTCTCTGAGAGATCAAAGCACAAATGGGAAAAACAAATTTCAAAATCTAGATCTACTGGCTGTTCTATGGGGAGATAAAAACATCAAATAAGATCAGAGAAGTGAATTTGCCCTTAATTGTTTGATCACACTTTCTCCTCTAAAAGACCTAACTATTAGTACAAAACCAAGTACTATTGGAACTTTGATATGTCTACACTTGAAACACTATAGCAGTTCAGCTGCAGTGAAGACCCTACTTACACTGATGGGAGGAGTAAGAGGCACTAGCTAGGTCAACAGAAGAATTCGTCCATCAACCGAGCACTATGTACACTGGGAGTTAAATCAGTATAGCTACATCTCTCAGAGATGTGGGGTTTTTTTCATACCAATGAAAGACGCAGCTATACCAATGTAAATACCTGGTGTAAATGAGGCGTTCATGTTGTAATAAGAATTAATCCCTAGTTTTAATTTTATCTAACTATTATGACACATTGAATCTGCTCCATAGCCAAAACAATTGTCTATATTGTGTGCCTATGCACAAAGGGTTATGTTTAAACTGCATTAACCTGAGAATAACCCTGGGAGGCACTGTACCTCAGAGGGAAACAACTGAATCACGGCTTCTTAACTGTTTCCTCCTTGTTCCCTATCCAGTAAATTACATCACTGCATTCCATCCATAGTAGCTGAGGTATTCTAGCCAACCATTAGAGAGGTGGAGCCACCCCATTCTTAAACATTTGCTTAGGGTGAGAGTAAGTTAATGATGCTTTCACCAAACCCAATATCCGAGTAGTGTTATAAGGTGGTTTCCTACTCCACCTTACTTCACTGCATGATCATATTGTCTTAGTCACAATCTAGCATTGAATGAACTATTGCGCTTCTTACTTTATACCTTTGTCGGTAATGCTGGAAGTATATCATTAATGGTGCCGCACTCCCTGGCTTGAAGTAATGATGAAAAAACACTCTCTCTCTTTCATAATTTCTGTCATCAAAACACCCACTATAAAAATTGTTCCAGTACCCCTGTGTGTTTTCTTTGGCCTCATTCAGAACTTTAGCAGCACTTTTTAAATATGTTTCACTGTGCTCTAGTTTTTGTAATGAATGGCTAAAATTATGGAGACGGGTGAAAAGCATTGTATGGAAGTACAAGCAGTCATATAATCTTAGAATTAGAGTTTTATGATGATGATTTTTAATACATAAGGTATCTGTAAAGAGACAGAATAAATGTTCATAGAACTATAAAAAATATTGAGATAGCATGCTAACCTCTGCAACAACTTGAGCTTGCTTGCTTTTCTTTAGTAAAAGGCTTCTGTGCAGGTGTTTCAGGGCTAAGCCTTAAAATCTTTCAGGAGAGAGATGCAAGAACAAATAATATACATTTAAAAGTGAAAATGCTGCCTCAGATTCAAGGTTATCATAAAAACAAAAGGGAAGAAAGCATGTTATAACTAATGAAGAACTGTATATAGTTTTCTATTGACATGGGAAGACTGTAGAGAGCTGAAGATGAAGGAGCTTTCATATTGGATATATTTGTAGGACTAGTAAACAAAGAAGAGGTTACTGATTTGGAGTGATCCAGATCACTTGGTAAACTGGATGCAAGCAAACCATATATGTTGTAATGTGGCTAAATTAAATGTGTATATCAAAAAAAACATAAGAATGTAGGATGAGGACTCTGTCTACAAAAGATGTAATTATTAGCTTCTCAATCTAACGCAAAAAGGTATAATAAGATCCAAGCTAGATAATGTCAGACTGCAATTAAGATATAAATTCTTAATGATGAGAGAAATTAACCATTGGAACAATTTACTAAATAATGGATCATGTTACACCTTTCCTGCTAGATTGGACAGTGCATTATTAAATATTTGTTCCCCATGTTGGTATTTATAGACTGTAATTAAGTTACCCCTTAATCTGCTGTTTATTAAGCTAAATAGGTTGAGCTCCATAAGCCTATCGCTACAAAGCATTTTTTCTAATCCTTTAATCACTCTTGTGGGTCCTCTCTGAACCTTTCCAGTTTATCAACATTCTTCTTGAATTGTGACACCAGAAGGGACACAGTACTACAGCAGCAGCTGCACCAATGCCAAACACAAATGCAGAGAAGTGTGGACACAGAAGGCCTCTCAGGATACATCAACATGGGGATAAGAGTCCTGCATCATGGTGGAAGTGGGCCCAGGTCAGCTGTCTCAGAATTGCAGGGCTTGCACTGCAGGGCTAAACAGTGCTGTATAGACAATTAGCCTTAGGCTAGAAACTGGGCTCTGGGACTCTCCTCCCTTGAAGAGTCTCAGGGCTCATCTAGACTACACCGAAGTTCCGAAATTTGCATATCTTCTTCCGCTTTCGAAAGTGAGATCGGAGCTTTCAAAAGTGAAAGTAGTCGGAACACGTTTTTTTCAGCCACCCTCTCCCCTTCTTGAAAACCTTATTTTTTGAGGCGTAGTCTAGACATAGCCTTAGAGCTCAGGTTTGAGCTTGAGCCTGAACACCTACACAGCAATTTTTCATCTCTGCTCTGGCAAACCCTGTGAGCCTGAGTTAGCTGACCTGGACCAGTCATGGGTTTTTTAATCTAATGTAAACATACGCTCATACATTGGTCAGGCTGCTCCAAAGGGCATTCAGGAGTGAGAGGAAAAGAAGAAGCAGGGAGTAGAATCTGAAGTACGGGGAAGCAGAGAGTACAGTGTTCTCCACTGGGTGCTGTGAAATAAAGCAACTCGGTGCAGCCATCTCTGGCTGTTTCTGGTTTCTTTTTCCAGCCTTTTCTACAGGCACCTTTTCTTTCCTATGCTACCAACTCCCAACTTTCAGGTATTTGGTAAACATAAATACTGCCATTTACAGCTTCACATATGTGTACTAGGACAACGTAGTTTGCACAGTGCTGTATTTGGGTTTTATGTTACTCCTTTTAAAAAATATATAGCATTGTTTTCAAATGTCCAGAATGTTGTTACATTAAGCAACCTGCACAGCCTAGTGTAGTTAGGTAAACAAAAAGTATAAATATAAATTCCCATAGCTTTTCAGGGTATTATTTGCAACATCTTTCTGTACTAACCCTGGGACAAAGCTACTACATTCAGCTTCCTTCATTTAATAAAAAATAGAAAGTACCCTGAGTTGATGTCTGTATCAAATGACAATACAGGTTGCACCCTCTGAAAACTGGTATTCTCTGCTCTGGCAAAATCCGTGATGGATGCTCCTGGACCAGAAAACCCTAGAGCCTAATGACAGGAGGGTCAGCAGCATGGTTGGGGCTGGGGATAGCAGGGCTGGAGGAGCCCCACAGCAGTGCTAGGGCCAGGAACAGGAGAACCTTGGCAACCTGCGGCAGTGAAGAGATGGGAGCTGGGGAACTCCAGGCACCCACGGCAACATGGGGCCTGGAGCTTTAGAAGCACGAGTGCTCGTGGAATCATGGAGTTGGAGAACCCCAACAGCCAGCGGCAATGCGGGGTTGGAGAACGAAGAAATGTGGCTACTCACGGCTGAGCAGGGATAGAGAAATCTAGTTGCTCACAGCAACACGGGCCAGGGCTGGAGAACCCTGTCTGACAAAGGCAGCCCCGAGCTGGGACCAGCAGCAGCAGAGCAGGGGAGAGGATCGAGGGGACCAGAGGCAGGGAGTTGGTTGGCTCAAGGACCCTGGCAGGGGACACGTCCACGGTCTGGCAAATTCTGTCATTGGGACTGTTCAGGTCCTGACTGTGCCGGATCAGGGAGGTCCAACCTGTACCTGACTAGCACAAACATTAAAATACATCAATTTATAAATTTTTAATATATGCTGGAATATACAAACCTGCAAAAATTCATTTTCCTCAGTCTCAACTCTAGGAAATGTCATTAAAGGTGTTCCAGCATTAAAATGGATAAGTATGGAATTCATAAATCAAAGGCTAATGAGTATCTTTTCTAAGAAATCAGCTTCAACTAGCAGAGAATTTGTTTTCTTCCCACAAAATAATGAAAACTAGAAATTTTGTGCAGGGTGTACTTCAGTATCTTTACTTTTGTATGTTGATTGATTTGTTTATTTACACATTAAAAGCAATCTGCATTTTGTAGGACTCCACTGTCCTTTACTTCTTAGCTTCCTGTGTTCTGAATCCAACATACAATGCCATACTTTTATAGGAAGATATTTTGTTCTCATTACCTTCAGTAAATAATAACTGTACAAATCCCTGGTAAACAAATATAAAGCAAGCAGATGTGGCAGTATGGAGGAGAGAAGCCTGAAATCTATTTAATTTAGATGAAATAACTTTGGAACCGGCACTTGGTAAGCAACCAAAAAGGAATGAAAAATCAGGTTTCTATTCTGAAGTATCTGATCTCCCCATTGTGCATATTAAAGTGTTATGGGAGCAAGATTTTTTTTAAATGAAGAAAATATATTTTACATTACAAAATTCTCTCCTACTCAAGTGCACTTATTATACTGAAAAGATGTGCTTGGAAACTGGAATTCAGATGCATGCTTAAATGCTTTCAGCAGAGAAATGAAGTTTGAAATTTTTATCAGTTGTATACAGATAGTGCCTCTTTTTAAGTTCATATGCCCAAACCATGCCTGAATTGGTGAGCACAGAAATGGGAATCAGAAACTGAATGTGAAATCAGAATCCAGATCATATACTGATTCAGTGGCCCAATACACTCAGAAAAGTTGTGGAGAGGTTGTGGTTCAATTCCAGTCCATAAGAACATAATTATTACCATACTTAATCAGACCAGTGGTTCATCTAATTCAGTATCTTTTTTTCTCTCATGATTGCCAGTACCAAATGCTTCAGAAGAAGGTATAAACTACTTTATAATGGATAATAATGGAATTAAATTATAGGGGGGATTTATTTTGTAGAGGAAATTTTTTTCTTCATCTCATATAATTAATAGGTGACTTATGCCATAAAATTTGATTGTTTATGTACCTTATACATGTTTTATTTTATCTAGTAACTGTGACTGGCTTCATTGTCCATATAAACATTAATACCTTTCTTTTGAATCTTTCTAACTGGGATAGTGTGTGGCATAGAGTTCCACAGAGTAATTATCTGTTATGTAAGAATTTTTTTTACTTTTATCAGATTATGTTTATTATTTTTTAACTTTATTGGCTGTCTCCTTTTCCTTGTATTATGCATATCTAAATAGGAATACCCAATCTATTTTCTGTGGCCCACTCCTTGTGCTAGTTGTGTCCTCTGTAAATTAAACATAAGCAAATATAAGGGGTCTCAAAAATAGAAGGGTGGTAAAACTATAGATTTCACATGAATTCACTCCATCATTTCATCTAAGTTAGACTTTTCACTTTACTCATTGTCTTAGTTTCGCAGTATCCATGCCAGGCTCACTTAGATTTATTGGGTTTCTGTAAACTAAAATTCCTAATGAAGTCACAGTGAACCATGTGAATGAAACCACCAGCTAAGATCTGTGAAACCCATACAAAGCCAAACCACCAGTATTGATCAAGTCTGCTATGCAGCCTATGCAACCCCTCAATTTTTTTCGACTAATTCTTTTAAAATATTTTATCCTCCAAAGAATACTGTATGGTTTTCTCCTTTTAATTTAAGAAAAAGTTGCGAGGAAAGAACTAAGTAAAATAACAAAAAAACCTGGAACTAGTTGACTGTCAGACAACAAATTCTGTTACGGACCATGATCACAAGGGAACTGAAATGAAATATTGGCAGCTAGACAGTCTGCAGTGAATGATGGCTACATAGGTGCACACAAAGACCTTGGTTATTAACATGGAACAAACCCTGAACTTTCAAATCCAAAAGTCCACACCCTTAACACTTGAGTGGATGGAATAACACTTGCTTATTAGTAAATATCAACTTTTTTTTTCATTTGAACCAGGTATCAAAAGAAACAATCTGCTGTAAGTCAGTAATTAATTTGTCTCAAAAATCTAACTTTATTTGTTTTTACTTGTTTTTCATTAAGAGTACAAGATCTAAGAATAGGAGGCCAGTCAGCAGGTAACTATGGAGAGGTTAGGCTACAAATAATGTGACATAATCCTTAAAAAGAAAAGCATAATAATGACAAAAAGAAAATAATAGTAAACATTTGAAAGTATGGATTTTTCACTTATATACACTGTATTTGAAAAACTGTGTTCAGTGAAGTCTCTTCTGAAGCTTGGATACTCAGGAAATAGAGAGGAAAAAAAATTATACTGTGCTTCATCCCACCAGTCTGAGCTGATCATCCCTGACTAGAAAGAATGTAGAATGAAGACTTCTTTAGCAGCATTTATATAAAAATATTTAGCATACATGATTAAAAATAGTGCTAGATTGGATTTTGTTTAGCTGGAGATAGAACATTGTTCATCACTGTTTCCTTTTTTAGTCTCTAATCTCAACCATCCAGCTGTTTTTCTTATTTTCCCCTTTAAATCTTTTCTTGCTTCCTAAGCAAATCTGAGTTTTCACGTACATTATCCTGCTTAATCATACAAGGAACCCCATGTGGCCTCTAGCGTTACCAACCACATCCTGGTATGAAGAGTTAAGAAAGAGCGCACGTGTGGGTTTTAATCTTTATTTTCCTTGCTGAACTTTGAATGGGCTCCTACATTAGGGTGACCCTATAGTTTTCTATGTAGAATTTCAGAGTCTTATGTAGTCTCTTGAACGAGTGCAAAATGAATATAAAATGCTGCTTTTCTGATCTGGAAGTGGTTTATATTTACTTTGCACAGGTGTAAATGACTATGCACGACCAAGGCAGTGGAGAAACAGACTTTTGATTTCTAATTCTAGTGGTCAATATAAGGCCGTGAACAAAACATGAAGAATATAGCAGTCAGTGAATTTTTGTAGTCAGATGAAAGAAGGTTGTTTTTTTTCTATAAATGGAATCAGCTCTTAAAAATGATCTTTTTTCTTGTGCACTTAATCCAATTTGTTTGGACGTAGTTCAGTGCTATGCCTTGATTATGGTATATCCCTTTTGAGTGAGCAGATATGATAATAGTTGATATTCTCCTTTATTTACAATTACACCCAACAGGTGAAAAGAAACAGCATGTCACTATTTTCTTAGCATGCTAAACTTGTGAAAAGATTTTTTTTTTTAAAGAGTCCAGAAACTGAACTATATCTAGTTTTTTCCCTTTCTGTGTCTTTCAGTGAGGGCAACTTCACTGAAAAGATCTTGTTGATGCTTTTGTTCCATTCTGACTACCTCTTGTTTTCAGCATACTTGCAGAGGGAGACTATTGGAAGTGTTAGTAAGATGACATGGGCTGCATTATCCTTTTGGTAAGCTAATGATATTTAGCTGTGCCTCGCTATCACATATGATTAACATGGAATGAATAGCCAAATATCTCCAGGGGATTAGGGACTCTTTGAAGACTAAATGGCTGAGGCTCAGTCCAGGGAAGCCTGAGATTATACTGGTAGGCTGGGGAAAACTGAGACTCGTGGGCTTGATCCAAAGCTCATTTAATGCAATGAGAGTTTGGATCTAGCCAGTGGTTAATCTACACAGGTGCACCAGCCATGCAGGAAATAAAATTGTGCAAGAACATTGCTTACCTACACTAGAGAGATGGAGAAACATGTGGTCCTGGACCTCCTTATTCTACCCCTGATTTACAATTTGTATCATCACCTCTAATATAGGGAGATTTTGCTAGTGACTTAGATTCACAATGAAGGGATCTTTTAAAACCTGGGGCTACTGCTGGATGCTCAGGTAGTAGCTGCGGCCAGATACTTTCCCCCTTTCTGTTCCTAACAATATGACTCAGAGCATTTCTTTCAGATACAGGTGTTGCTACTATTATCTATGCCTTTGTCATCTATACTTTGAGTTACTGGATTTATTTATTTCACACAGGACTTGCATCTTTAGACCTCTCTTACATAGCCCTCACTCCAGTTATACCTAAAAACAAAAGTAACCCTCTTTGTAGATTGCACTCAGATGTATCTAGTGGTTAAAATGGCTCTCTAAATGACAATTAGTGTACTTTATGTATTGAAGAGCGGGGGAAGGAGAGACAGGTACTGTGAATGGAAAGATTTTTCTTCCTCAAGATTTAATTGGAAAAGGGATTGGTTAGAGAATTTCCTCTGTTCAGCTACCATAGTTCCTACATTAACACAGCCTTTAGGAATCCGAAATTGCTTCTAATCAGCGCTATTATGGTTTTAAATTCTTGTTTCCTCGTCCCCTAATAAAGCAGGACATATTTTGGGTCTCAATGTGGCAGGTTTTCATGTCTGAGGTGTTTTCAGGTTTGAGGGGAGAAAGAAGATTGTGCCTTGTATGCCCCCTGACAGAAGTCAGCCACAGCCTGATTACAGAATGCAGGAACTGTTCTCAACTCATGCTGCTGCTGACACTAATCAATGGAAAGGAGGTGAAAAGGGGTGGGAAGAGAGCAGGTGTCCAGGATGTAGCCTTTCTTAAGCAGGAGGCAGCAAAGCTAACCATGAACAAGATAAGCATATGCACTAGCGGTTGCTTCTGCTGCAGTATGCAATCTCCCGGAGGCTCTATTTTCCTCCCCAGGCTTCCACTGCTGTGTTTCCCCACTCCTCCCACACCCCATTTAGTGCTACAGTGTTTGGTGACTGTAACATTCAGAATCTAGCCCTTTGCATTCAGGCAATGTTTTTAATATGAGATTTTTCATTTAAGATGAACAAAGAAAAAGATAACGGAACATATGTTTTCATGTTCACTTTTCAAAATGCCTTGACTTATTCTATAATTCCTCAGTGTACCATCCTGATAAATATCTCAGGCTCATCTATGGAAATGAATTAGAGCACATATAATTAGAGATTTTGCTGATAAGCTTCTGTGAGGTATGGTTTAGAAAATGGTCTCATATTTGTAAGAGAAAGGCAGGCTTGATTACCAATGCAAGCAAGCATTTTTTTCTCCCTTTACTCAGTGTTACAAATGCAGTTTCATAAAGAAAATCAGAATTGACTACTTCAGAGAAAATGATTTACTAGATAAAGTGGCATTTCACCTGTGGGACCAATTAACCTTAGGTCTTAAGAGCAAAGAGGGATTTTCATGGCATCAGATCATTCTCAGTTGGATAGTAGTGCAAATTACAAATTCACACAACACATGTTCTCAAACTGACACAATTTATCTCTGTCCCCCACTCCTCTTCCCACTCCAATTTTTCTCACTTCTGCTCCCCAAAGGCAGAAGACTGAATTTCCCACAAAAGGGTGACCAAGTAGGACAAGTGAGAGAACTTTTCCATTAGGTTTAATCAGAAGTGATTATCATTAGACATTAATGTAATGAAGACAAATTGCTGATTGATGCTAGAAGGTAGTGTCTCATGAAGATGGTGTGTAAGGAATATGGCAGCAAATTGCCAAGTGATGCATCTCTATTCATCTTCACCAGATATAATAGATTTGACTAGTGCAGAAGGAGATCTCTATTTTTTTTCTTTCCTTAATCCACCATATAGGACTTGTCCATGAGAATCCAAATTCTCTTGTCTGTCCATCACTGATTTTGTGGCTTTATGTCAAGCTGAGTCATTTATTAATGCACATGAATAAAGGGAATATTTCTGCTTTGAACCACATTCCTATTTAGTGTGTACTAATAGTATATAATCAGTAAAATAAGAAAGTCATGGAACAGAACTACTGCCTAACTTTGAAGGACAACTGGAACAAATGAGCATTTGATCATGCTTGATTAAGGAGTTGAAAATATGGTTTACTCATAGCTCTGAAATATGTTGGGAAGCTTTTTCAGTGGAAGCAATTAGAACATTTTGGGCATCAACAAACTTAAGAGTCATGCAAATACGGAGCCTGGGAAGAACTGTCCTGGGTGTCCTTTATGGAAGTCTTTGAGTTGCTGGTGCTAGGCTAAGGGACTTGTGACATTTAATACAGTAGATAATCTATTAATAGGATAATTTATGAATCCTATCTCCTTTGTACATGTTTTTTTCCCCTAAAAACAGTGGGCCATGAGTCTAATGGTACTGTTCTTCAATATTTGTAACCTACTGTGGTACTTTCCTCACTGGATACATGTCCAGTAGATAATTGGATTGATCACTTAGAAGATTACTTGTTCTGTTCATTCCCTCTGGGGCACCTGTCATTGGCTATTGTCTGAAGCTATGATACTGGGCTAGATGGGCACCTGTCATTGGCTTTTGTCTGAAGCCAGGATACTGGGCTAGATGGACCTATAGTCTGACCCAGTATGACCATTCTTACGTTCTGAATCTCTTTTGCTATATAACTGCAAAGAGCTCCTTAGAGAAATCCATTATCTTCAAATGGCCTTTGGTGTATTATCGTGTTGCATTCGATATACTTTTATTTGATTAAAAGGGATACATTTTAGGTGTTTTTTCTGCTGTTCTTTAACACTCATAATTTTTTCCTTGCATACCATAGTATCTAATTGTGCTGGAAGTACACAAAAGCTATTGGCTCCGTTATTTTATTTGGGTGCCATCAGTCATTAGCTGTGCTGCAGAATCCCACCACTTTAGGGTTCGCTCTGAGAAGACCTCTCATGGCTTCAGAATTCTTTCTGGAGTGCTCCAACACGAAGTGACAATACAACTGCTGATTGAACCTCTTCTGGTGTGTGCACCATGCCTACCTCTGCACATCAGTTCAGCTCTCTGGCAGGGCACCTCCCCTTGAATTTGCATGGCTGCTGCACAGGTGTGCATGCTAGTTAACAATGTGTCCTCTAATCTTTTCCATTCTTGTGCAGATCTTTTTCTACCCAGGTAGGGAGGTTCTTTGTGGCTTCTCACAGAAGAGTCTAACCCTCCAAGCATCCCCCCATACCACACATACACACGCACACACACATAATCCTCCAGTACTCTGAGGCAACATTTACATTGGAGTTTTTAACTCTAGTTAAGTGATTTTCAACTGACATGAGTTAGCAAACACATCTGTATGTGCTAGTCTGGACACTCCATAAAGGTTTGTGGCTTTTTAGGACACAAAGACTTTGCAGCCCAGTGTAGTAATCAAGCTCTAGAGAAAACCATACCACAAATGTTTTTGTCTTGGAACTAGTGCACACAGAGTGTCCAGACCAGTTAGCTAACTTGGGGTTCATAGGCAATCAATTAACTTGAATTAAAACTCTAGTATAGCCAAAGTTTAAGTAACATTTCCTCTCTCCCATTCAGATAATTATGACAACAAAATCAACCTTCTCTTTGAAACTGAATCAAATATACACTTAGGCTACGTCTACACTGCAGGCTTTTTGCTCAAGAACTTGTGGAGTGTCGACACTGCACGCGCATTCTTGCGCAAGTAAATTTATAGTAAAGCATTGGAACAGAGGGCTTCTTGTGCAAGAGTTATTCCTCTCCCCACGAGGAATGAGCCCTCTTATGCAAGAGCTCTTGTGCAAGAAGGCAATGTGGATGGGCAACAGGGGTTTCTTGCGCAAGAAACCCCTATGGCTAAAATGGCCATCAGAGCTTTCTTGCACAAGAGTGCGTCCACACTGCCATGGACGCTCTTGCGCAAAAGCACATCCCTTGCGCAAAAGCACATGGCAGCATAGACACACTCTTGTGCAAGAACTTTTGTGCAAGAGTTCTTGCACAAAAAGCCTGCAGTGTAGACGTAGCCCTAATGTTCTTCAAGCAGTCTCATGATCCATGATTATGAACTAAAGCCTAAGAGCAGTGTTGTGAAGACTGAGTGACCATGTTAGTCAGCCAAGCTCCTGCCACTTCCCCTGGATGCCAAGACTATAGCAAGACAGATAACCTGCTGACTAGATACTATGGAAATGCATCGCAACCTTAGAGTTTGTTTTATTTAAAAAAATGTAAGTAGCTAATGGTAAAGGGCACGACTTATTAAATATTGTATTTGTGTTATTTGTTATTATATAGTCTCAGAATAAACTGCAGAAGAGACAAACATGTAGCATTCTTTTTTTTTTTCCAGTAAAATTCATGTAAAGCAAATTATTGTCAGTCTTAACTATGCAGTATGTACTGTTGGAAACAAGCACATTATTCCTTGGTTTAAAATGTAACATAGTTGGGGCTAGTTTCTGTTGATTACAAAATTTTTCGTCCTTAAGAGACAGGATATGGATATAGGATAACCTGTTTAACTGAAGTTAGCACTTACCCAAAGACTGTGGATTCTCAAGTTAGAATGTAATTTAAATAATTCAAGGTCTGAGTTTTGTTTGGAACTAGCAAAGGATGATTTACTTTTTATCTCACAGTAGTGCTAGAAGTAGGACAAGTATTTTTAAGCAATTGTTATTATTGTGTCCCTCTGTAAAGCACTTCTACATAGCTAGAACTTCTGAATTTAATTTCTCTAGGTATCATAAATTAATGGGGGAATATATACTGAAATTCAAATTTTATAAACCCCCAAATAAACAAAATATTCTAAAAGTTTTGTAAAATCCCATAAAATTCTCCCATCCTTGAGGACTCTACAAACTACTAAATGTTAGGAGGTGGGTAAATTATTGGTTGATTTAGATGATAGCATGAACCTCCTGAGATTTATACCACAACATTACAGATTTGCTAGTGGGGGGAAAAAAAAGTTTTTATCACATCCTCCACCTAATGTAACTACCACTTGGAATTTACCAGCTCCTTGAACTGTCTGCACTGAGTTGCTACATTTTCCACCATATGGACCACAACAGTAATGGCTGCCTAAGCCCTTTGACACCATTTCCCCCTACCCGTCAGGAACAGGGGACAGAATGGACTAGAAAGTCTTGCGGGGGCCAGTAGGGAGGCATAGGATGATCTGGACAAGCAATTGACTGGGACCATGATGAGCCAATGACAGGGCTGGGATTTAGATGGCCAGGTCTAGTGAGTAGCACAGGGCAGGAGACCTGGTCCCCATCACAGGAAGGGCTGAGGACCAGGAGTTGATATCAGGAGCCAGTAGTCAGATGCCAGGAAATGGGAGCAGATAACAGTGGGTGAGTGATCCAAAGCAGAGCAGGAGCACAGGTGTAGGGACAACTTTCTTTTCTGCTTTCTTGTTTAAATAGGGAGAGCAGAGCTGGCCAATCTGGAGCTTCAGTATTCTGCCAGGCAGGGCCCAGGGATAGAGCCTTTCCATAAGATCTGAGCTTCAGAGTCCTGATTCTAGTGGATTTTGGTCAGTGAAATGAAAGCCATTTCCTCTGCCCTTCCTCCTCCACCTCGAACCCTGTGGACCTTGATTTGAGACCTGTGTCATGAAAGCTAGGGTGGCTCAGGCTGTAGGGAGAGAACAGCCTGACAAAGGGAATAGTTTCAGTTTTTAGTTTGGTCTGAGGGAGAAGCAGCATTGCTCAGGGAGTCTCTGATTAACTCTTCTCCCCGTAAACAGAGTGTGTGAAGAGCTGAGGGATTAACTGCATGGGTCAGGCAGTTCCACCTTGCATGAATCCAACCTAGCATGAGCTGCCAATACCCCTTATGCAGCTCCAGACTAAGGAACTAGGAAAGGACACTGCCCCATGCAGGAGGGAAGACACAGTCAGGGGCCCATTAAGTTCAATCCAGCCACTGTTCACATGGCTGCAGCGCTCATCTGCAGGCTCATCTGCAAAAAGCCATCTGCTGGAAAGGTTCCAGGAAGGCACCTAGGGATTGGGACGAGTTGTGTGTGTGAGAGGTGGGGTATTAGTTGGTGTTTTAGTATTTATTAGTTAACCCTAAACCTTTCCTTCCCTAGAACCTATTTTCCAAATGCCATGAAAGTCCCATTTTATTATATTGTTGTTGGGTTTGGGGGGAGGGTTATAATTCCTTTGGGGTTTGTGCTCATATACTATAGATGGATTAGACTGCTCAGGGTGTAGCTTTTGAGTGACATAGCTGGGCTGCCTTAACCTTTTAAGGGAGACTAGGCTTTATTATTTTTCTTCAGAAAATTTTTGGTAATTAAACCATTCAGTGGATTTTCACAACCACCAAATAATTGATTCACCCCTAAGGGTGAAGTGAGGTGGTGACCCTAAAACTAGCAAGAAAAAAATACTTTTAAAGTAGATTTTAGAATTAATTTGAACATTTTAAAACTTTTGTTCAGTCACTATAATAGCGCCTCAAAACTCAGAGGCAATCCATAAGCATTTTGTTTTGTGTACATATATTAGTAAATTAGTAGTAGTAGTCTATTTGTGCATCCACAGAAACCACAGAATGGGGATTTATATAAGAAACTCCCAGGCGTTTGCCATGTGGGAATGAATTTTTCTGAAAACCTGTTCACTTTATCAAAACGCAAATTTTCACACACCAAAAGCATATTTTGAAACTGCCTTAGCAATGGGGAGTTCCACTTAAACCAATGGAACTTCTGATAATAATAAAACTAAGAATGTTTATAACTATTTGCAGGACCAGAGCCCAAGACTGTATATTGTTTGGGGATAAGGACTGTAACTTGGTATGTGTTTGTGTGAATCTAGCACAGTGGGATCCCAGTTGGAAACTTAGGAACCTTTGGTTAACTCAGTTGCTACCCTTATTGGCTTCTGTTTGCTCCCTGAAATAGATGGAGAGAGATGGGTCTGACAGTCCCAATATTAACTTATCTTCTTACCCTTACCAGATATCAGTTTCCAACTTGTGGAATGCCACCAGAAGGCTGCAACAAGACAGGGTTGACTGGTTGCAGTGGGGCATGTATTGTACAGTGTGCTGCAATGGAAAGTTTTACAGAATTCTGAAGAGCTCAGTTAATGTGTTGTAAAGACTTACTAATAAACAAAATTGCCATGCATTGCTTTGGAAGGTAGTTTGGGGTAATTTAAATCATTTATCTCTGGTTTGTTCCATAATTAAACATTTTAGGAGTTCTTTTCATGATGGAAATGGAATTGCTGTCTCTTATATGAGCTTCCCATATGTTTAGTGTTACAAACTTGAAGTCAGAAAGTGGTCCAGCAATGCCAATTAGTTAGTTTTTAAAATAGGTTTTTTCACTCAGACTCATTGTACATTTCATTTTGATAGTGATCTGATGGTGGGGAAAGCTAGTCTTCCTTTTAAACAAACAATCTCAAATAATCCCTAATTTTCTACCCTTCCTGCTGTGACAAATTTGCTGTGTGCCATGAAGAAGGCAAAGAGGAGAGAATATGAACATTTTTGCCAGGGGCTCCTCATTATTCAAGCCTACCTCATAGACAGGGTATAGAATGTAGTTACCTAGGGAAGCCTGCATTCTGGGGAAGGGCCTCCTTTGCCGTAGTTGACTTAAATCTGCATATCAAGGACTGTCAGGCCAGGTCTACACTAGGGGTTAAGTTAGTTAAGTTCAAATTAAGATGCGGAACTTAATTGCTTAGCTGGAGTTAACTTACCTTAATTTGAACTTTGGTACCATCCACACAGTGGGAGGTCCCATCACCTTCCCTTACTCCTTGCGATGAGTAGGAGTACTAGCATTGATGGATGCACCTTCAGTTTTCAACTTAGTGGGTCTTTACTAGACCAGCTAAATCAAATGTCAGAAGATCAACTTTTGGAACATTGATCTGTGGGTAAGTAAAGATTTTCTGTGGGTGATGTGTAAAAGATTCAGAAGCACAGTGGCCATTACTACAGTTTGAATGGGTAGGAGTAAAATGTTTAAATTCCAAACTTTCCAGAGTTCTCCAGGCAAAGCCAGTGTTCAATTTCACAATAGGCTTGATTTTTTAATAGTATTTAGTTGCCTAAATTTCAGATAGCTATCTAACAGGATTTTCAAATGTGTCTAGGATCCTACTTTCAAGGAAAGTTTGTTACCTGGGTTCTGATGAGGAATCCGATGAGGCACCTGAGTACCTTTAAAAAAATCTGGCTTCAGTATCTATCTATATTAACATTTAATTACTATATTTTGTTGCCAAGGCAGCCAATATCTTAGTAGCTGTCTTGTGCATGACGTGTGTTTAACAGCTATGCCATCATTTTCCTATCATTTATTCACTATTGTTTTATGCTTCTTGATGTTAGTCCATATTGCCAACATCCCCTGTGGTTCTCAACCAACGGTACAAGTTCCCATGGGCGTACACAGAGATCGTTTAGCTATTTGCCTAGTTTTACAACTGGCTACATAACAAGCACTACTGAAGTCAATACAAACTAACATTTCATACAATGACTTGTTTATATGGCCTTATATATTATACACTGAAATGTAAGTACAGTATTTATATTCCAGTTGATTTTATAACTATATGTTAAAAATAAGAAAGTAAGCAAACTTTCATTAATCATGTGGCCATGACACTTATATTTTTATGTCTGATTTTGTAAGCAAGTTGTTTTTAAGTGAGGTAAAACTTTCAATCACAAGGTGAATCAGACTCCTGAAAGAGGTACAGTAGTCTTGAAAGGTTGAGAATCAGTGGCCTAAATCATAGCTGCCTAACGGTCAATTAAGTGAATTGGATGCTATTTTTGAAAACAAAGGAGCCAGTCCTGAGAGAGAGTGTGGTGCTCTGCACCTTGCAGGTTCAGACACAGATTTATCAAAGAAATTTAAGTCTGCACTTTTCCTTCTGGGTACACAGTACTGTCATACTTTTATTGTACCTTTCTAGACACGTTTAAGGACTGAATGGTAACAAATTGCAAAAAATACAGCTTTTGTATAGGCAATGGGACAGATTCTGAAAGCACTTGCACACGCAGGTAACTTAATAGACACATGAGCAGTCCCATTGACTCCACATTGTTCACACCAATGCATGCCGATACTTGCCCTATGTTTTTCGCTTCCAAATCTTGGGTGAGGAAAGTGTTGATAGCACTAGAAATAGACATAAGAGACATAAGACCTCACATTAACAATCTGCCTTTCAAATATAGCACATAAAGCAGGTTCAGGCAAAACAAAAGACCTTGTTGGACTTCTCATTGACTTCAGTGGGACAACTACCATAATTAAAGTTACTCATGTGTATAAGTGTTTAAAGATGAGGGTTTTACAGTGATTCAGCTGACTATTTTTATAAACTTTCAAAGTTGCATTTCCATCAATACAAATACAAGGAAAGTGGTCTTTTTGGAGAATTCAAAGTAAAGTGAACAGAGTTAGGGAAAACCGAAGGTCAAAGTTAAGCCACATCCTTAAAGTGTTTTCCCTTTGCTGTCAGTATTATGTACCCTTTTTCCCACCCATGAATTTCCTATACATGGAAGGAGGTTTAGTAATTCATACACATTAGACTCATGAATGCCATGACATACATGAATTATGATATTCCTTCCGCAGTTTGTCTCCCAGAAACCATTCTGACAGCAGTGTTTTACAGCTGGGCAGGCCGGGGGAGAAAGGGGATGAGAGGTCAAACTGTTGCAAAAAGGAAAAAGTGGTGATTTATCCCCTGGATGGGTGAAAGAATTTAAAAGGGGTACCCCATACAGTGAAGCCACGTTTCACACAGAGCAGGCTGAGACAGCACCCATTCTTCCTCCTCTTTAGGTGGTGAAAAGGGCAGGGGTTGGGGAGGGTGAATGTGTGGTCCCAGCAATGGATTCTCTGGGGGACATGGATGCAAAAAGAGAGGGGCTGGCAAAAGCCCCTTCCCAATAAATTATTGAATGAACATGGGGTTATCTGCACCGTATGCTGTTTTTATTGGCTGGTTAGTCCCACACAGTTATCTTTTTACTATATATTTTGGACTGTCTTTGAGTCCATTTGTTCAAGAATGCCTCCTAAATTCTAAGAGCTAGGATCACCAAATTTGATATGCAGCTTCCCCTTATCATAATGTAAAGCAAGGCCAGGGTTTGGTTGGGCCTAGAATTCAATCGATACTCATAAAATGGAATGGGAGGAGTCTTGTAAGAGGGAGTTACACTGCAGAATGACCACGGGGGCAGCAAGGTGCCAGAGATGGGGAGCGGGATAGCTGGTCTAGCAGGGGACAGGAATGGAGAAAGGGACAGCTATCTATTATATATTTCAGAGAGTTTGTGTCTCTGTCTGTGTGTCTCTGTCCCCCAGGTGAGGGACAAGCACCCCTCCCCTGGCTGTGCTTGTTGCGGCAGCAATGGGCAGGTGCTTCTCACCTGGCTCCAAGCTGCAGGAATGAGAGAGGGCTGGAGTTGTCCTTTCTCCCCAGAGCAGTCTGCATACTGAACCCCTCATCCCTAACCCCACCCCAGAACAATGATTACAATGAAGGGAAAATAAACTTCTTTGAGTTAAAGACCTGAGCAACTCCATGTAAATCTTCTAGTAGTATGTAACAAAGTTATGCCCTGATTAAAACTGTATTAAATATCTTCATCCTTGTTTTGGTGTAGCTGAACAAACTGATAGCTCTGTTGCCTCTTTCCCTCTCACCTTCCGCCGCACTCCTTTTGAGGGTTGAACTCTCAGAGCTGTGAAGGAGGAAACTGAGGATATAGAGATATAAATCACATGCCTGTCTTCTTGCAAATATGGGTGAATTATACCATTTTATATAGGATAAAATAAGCAAAAACATTTTGAACGATAGAGACTTAATTCCATGTCCGGCTTTGTTAACATCACAAGACACTTGAACTTCTTTCAGAGGCATAGACTTGTTAATCTGTATCTGAAGAAACAACAAGGAAGCCTGTGGCACCCCTTAAACACAAAGTGGGTCTTTGCCCATGAAAGCTTATGCCCAAATAAATGTTAGTCTTTAATGTGCCATAGGATTCCTCATTGTTATTGTTTATGATATCATCCCGAAACTTTATGATGTCATCTAGAACTTCTGAATTTATAGCAGCCTAGTTTTTATTCCACATGAATTGATTGTCTATATTTGTATGTTGGTATATTGTAAACATAGGGCCAGATCCTAAGATGCTGTAAATTAGTGTGGCTCCTTTAAAGTTAATAGAGCTACACTAGCAGAGGATAAAGTCTATAATAAAGACTGGAGCTGTAGGCCCTAATTCTTGGCTGCCCTGCACCTGGTAGACTGATTTGCCCAAGGACTATAAAATGTTATCAAATCAGAATAGTAACTTTTTACTTCCACTTGGCATTCATTTTTCCAAAGTATAAATGACTACAGAAGTTGCAAGGCAGTGCAGATTGAACACACTAAAAAAACAAACAAACCCTAATGTTCCATATGTTGACATAGGGTGGGTCTAGACTACATGGCTCCATCGACGGAGCCATGTAAAGTAGTTTACTCGACATAGTCGATGAAGCGGGGATTTAAATAATCCCCGCTTCATTAAAATAAAAATGGCTGCCATGCTGTGCCGACAATCAGCTGACCTGGCACAGCGCGGCAGTTTAGACGTGGCGCAGTCAACATGGAAAGCCTTTGTCGACCGCTCCTGTAAACCTCGTTTAACGATCGCGCTGTCGACCGCTAATTTGGCTACGACAAATCAGGAAAGAGATCTTGGAGTTATCGTGGACAGTTCTCTGAAAACTTCCACACAGTGTACAGCGGCGGTCAAAAAGGATGCTAGGAATTATTAAGAAAGGGATAGAAAATAAGACCCAGAATATCTTACTGCCCCTGTATAAAACTATGGTACGCCCACATCTTGAATACTGTGTACAGATGTGGTCTCCTCACCTCAAAAAGATATTTTGGCCTTGGAAAGGGTTCAGAAAGGGCAACTAAAATGATTAGGGGTTTGGAACGGGTCCCATATGAGGAGAGGTTAAAGCGACTGGGACTTTTCAGTTTAGAAAAGAGGAGACTGAGGGGATATGATAGAGGTGTATAAAATCATGAGTGGTGTGGAGAGGGCCGATAAAGAAAAGTTATTTATTAGTTCCTAAATAGAAGAACTAGAGGACACCAAATGAAATTAATGGGTAGCAGGTTTAAAACTAATAAAAGAAAGTTCTTCTTCACACAGCGTAGTCAGCCTGTGGAACTGCTTGCCAGAGGAGGCTGTGAAGGCTGGGACTATAACAGAGTTTAAAGAGAAGCTAGATAATTTCATGGAGGTTAGGTCCATAAAAGGCTATTAGCCAGGGGATAAAATGGTGTCCTTGGCCTCTGTTTGTCAGAGGCTGGAGAGGGATGGCAGGAGACAAATCGCTTGATCATTGTCTTCAGTCCACCCCCTCTGGGGCACCTGGTGCTGGCCACTGTCGGCAGACAGGATACTGGGCTAGATGGACCTTTGGTCTGACCCGGTACGGCCGTTCTTATGTTCTTATGTTCTTATTATTAAAGGTACATCATTGATTTTTTTAACCAATTCTCCCAATTAGCCAGTTCTTCCAGCTGCTAATTAATGAAGGCAGTACATCTGTTTCATTTCTTTCAATTATTTTTGTTTTGTTGGCCACTCAGGAGCATACAGTTCATGGAACAGCAAGCGACAGCTCTTCAGTTTAGTCATGCAACTTTTCAAAGGAATGTTTACTCGTTAGTTTTAGAGCAGTTTTTACTGGGTCCAGGAAGAGCATCAGTGCTTTAGAATTGTTTTCAAGTGCTGATCCTGTTGAGATTACAGCATCACATGTTTGAGGTCACTACTCTTTACTGATGATCCTCAAAACAGAACATCTGCTTTTTTAAAAAGCATATATTCTTAAAATGTGTGTCTTCCCTCCAAAAACCTTACCATGTCTTACCCATGACTAGTTAAACCTCACAAAACCCTGTGAGGTATTTACAGGTGGGGAAACTATAGCAGAGATAAATTAATGGCAAATTTTCTAAGTTACCTCTAAGTTCGTGTGCCAGCATGAGGGGCTGCAGGTCCATGCACTGATTTCATTGTGGATGCATACATATCTCAGGATCCATACAGCAGATTCAGAAGACAGTTCCCAAGAACTTCAACTGAATGATTTGATAACCAAAAATTCGCTCACTTCTATGCAGCATGCATGCTTCCTTCCTTATCAATTCCTATTTGGTATTTTCAGTTCTTTACCAACTAATTTGCTCCCTGAGTGAGGACTCAGCTTGGATTGCAAATGTATCCAGACAGGAAATCATTCAAACTTGTTATCAGTAGAATATACACATTTGCAGTTTCAGCTTCCTAACTTTGGTTCTAAAAAAGTGGGAACTTGAAGGAAGGGATGTCCACTTTTCACTTCCATCCTAGAGTAGGTTAGGGTTGAGGATGCAAGAAATAGAGACCACAGAAATAAGGACTTATGGTAAGCATAATGTTCCATGCTTATGTAACCCGCATACCTACTGGTTCTGGTTCACTGTCCCATGTAATGGCGCTGAGACCACTTCTTGAGAGAAAGAATGAGCATGTTCTACAGCCTTAGCTGAGAGCCAGCTGAATTTATAGCTCAAGCTGTAGAGGTTCATGCACTAAGCTTCAGAATTCCCAGGTTTGGTTCTGCCTGTTGGTGTTACACTTGGCTATAGTAGAACATAAAGCATCTTATTGAAGAGCTCGAAAACTGCCACAGAAATAGTTTGTGAAAATTTTGAGGTTTTGGGGGGAAATCACATGGTTTATTATGAGAAAACATTACAAAATTGGAAAAATACAGGAAATTTCAACCAATTCTATTTCTGGAATTTTTATCAGTTTCCTCAGTGATGAGATTTTAACCATTTTTTGCCCAGCTTTAGTTACAATATAAGGTATGAGATATTTTCTTCAGACAAAGTCCCTAGCCCTGAAAGTAGAAAAATCATGGAATTTGGGGTTGATTGTAACAATTAATAATGGAAAAGACCTATGAAATTATCCAGGCCTGTAACCCTCTTAAGAAGTCTCTCAACAATATATTTGCAAGAGTTTAGTTCATTCTTGTTTTAAATAATTCAAGTTGTGGGTCTTTTTTTCAGGACTATTTATAAGAGAGTACAAACATCCCTCTCCAAATCTTAAAACTGAAACTGTGTGTAAACTGACTCTCTTTTTCTCTGTTTACGTATTGTGTTAAGAATTGCTAAGCTTTAATTGTGTGAGATATTTATTACTTGTAGGAATCTGACATTCTGTGATTTGAGGAAGTTCATAAAATAGATCTAGTGTGATATCACTGGGGTCAACAACCCCATCGGGTCCTGGGCAAGCAGGGGAGGTTTGCTCTGTGCCCCCAGGAGGGATGGAGCCTCAGGTGGAGGGAACAGGTTGGGGGGCTAGGCAGCCCTAAACTCCATCCAGAGAGTGCCACGCCTTCCACAGGCAGGCCTCAGTGCTGTCCAGAGCACACCAGGCCATATTCCAGAAGTGATTTAAAAGGCCTGGGGCTCTAGGCCCTTTTGTATCACCAGGCCATGGAGCAATTGCCTCCTTTGCCCGGTTCTATCAACAGGCCTGTTTGACGTGCTGTTTACCCCTCAGCTGAGATCCTCTTTCTCTGATAGACTCTTCCTTGAAAAGGTTCAGGATGCCCTTTTATTTCTGGCTGTCATCTAGGGGCTAAAGCATTTTGCATGTAAGAGAGATCAGACTGTTTCTAGAAAGAGAGCCTTAGAACAGATAAAGTCCTCAAGGAAAGCCCTAGAGATGCTGTGGCAGGGTAAAGTCTGCATTCCTATCTTATGTAAATGGTTCTAATGCCTACAGTTTGTAAACACTGACATGTAGTTTGTGTTATCTCCACTGCTGCAACTTTACAGTCTCATGTAACAACTCTGTTTCACAGTGACATACAAATACCATCCCTTTTTACATAAGGGAAGGGAGTTCTCTACATGAAGATCTTCCTTTACTTAATCCTACTAATCTTTCCTTTTTTCTGTCTCATTCTCCCTTTATTCTTTTTTCCTATATGCCTTTCTATTCTTCCAGTTAATGAGTTAAGTAGCTCCTTATATCCTCCAGCTCAGACTGACTTAGTAATTAGCTCCAGTTTGTAACAGTTGGGCCCTTCTGCAGGGAAACTAAATTGGACTTACAGTGACCTTAGTGCAAGTTTGGCTGTTGATTCTCAGGACTCTTCCTCAGCCAGCCATGCTCAGTGAGGCAGCTTAGGCTAAGGTTTATGATGTGGAATACCATAGGAAAAGGTATGTCTAGACACTTGTGCTTTTGGGGGGTAAAGAATCAGGCTTATATTTGGGAGTGACTACCTTTAGGGAAATGCATGGTGGCTTCTCATATCTTGAATTTGATAGGACCTCAAGGCTGAAATGGGATCTTAGTGAGCTTAACTGATGAAAGATAATAAAACACTGTTGTAATACTAAGCTGGCTCTTTCTATAGATTGCATACTTCTGGATTTTCATTTACCAATGGGAACCTGGGGCTATCACAACATATATGACCCTGATTTGGTGTCTTGTTTCCATAACTTTTTATTTCATTATTTTGAAGAATTGTTAAAGTTACATGAATAGGGAAGAGGAAAATGTTCTAGCTGACGAGAAGAACTAGATTTAATTTTTGGTGCATCAGGCTAATTCTGGTGTGACAAGAGACTTTTACATATGCCTAAGGGATTTAGGAGCAAAAAGTTCCACTTAAAAGAAAACCTCCTTCTCTCATCCAAAACAATGACTGTCTTTAAATGTGTAGATGCAACATGGATTACTAGTAATTAGGGCTACATTATGCCCTGCAGGTTCATAAGATAATGAGTGTAAGGATCTCAGGGGTATGCAAAGGGTTAGTGCTCTGGGCAGTAGTAACCTCTTTAAAGGAAGTACAAAAGATGCAATCTGTGCATCAGCCAGCAGAACTAGCTCCCCAGAAAGGAAAGGACATACCTTGTAAAAGGGGTTGTAGAGCAGTCATGTGTTTGTATTCCAGGGTCTCTGAGGCAAATTGTGCCTGCTTCCCTCAGAAACAAGGGCATCTAAGGATGCTGTTGCAATGCTGTGTAGGGCTGGGAATGAGCCCCTTTTCTATAATGGGTCAAATCCTGATATTGATTAAGTGAAGGGGAATTTTGCTGCTTATGCTAATGAGACTAGAAGATGATCCTAGTTGTCTTTTCTATTTCTTACACACAATTTGTAAAATGTGGTACCTAATACTTTTATTTCTAGCTGTACTACATGTGTGGTGATGCACTTTTTTTTTTTTTTTGAGATTTCAAAAAAAAATTGAGACTGTAATCCTCTTTTAAATACGCTACTGCTGGAACCTTAAAATATTTATAATATCATGTATGTTTGGGTTCAACAAGAGCAATATTTAGTTCCCTGAAGTAACTATGGGAAATCCTTTTTCTTTAAGTGATATTTAATGCTCAAATATGAAACCTAGGTAAATGTGAATCACTTAATTACAGTGGTAACACACATCCATAAAAAACACTATGTGAGTCAGAAGCATGAAACTAAACTCTCTGATGGCCCTGGGATTGCCACAGGTGAAAACTGTTAGCTAATGAATTAGTCTTAATGATTAGGTAGACTGAGAAGTCCTTGACTGACGCTGTACTTACTTGAACAGGCTTCCTTGTTGCCAGTCATAATGACTGGTGTGAGTTGTGGGCAATTTTTTTTTCCCCCAGGAGGCAAACTTTTTGTGAAAATCTTCATTTTAGTTGCATAATTAAATATGTGAAATGAAAACCGGGGGAGTCTCATCTATTCCACCCAGGTCAGCCAAAGTAAATTGTGTTACATATTCTGTATCTACACAAATAAAATCTAGCAACCTCTGCAAAACAGCACTGCTCTGATTTGATACAGTATTATTATCGAACGTAGGCATGTAAAGTAGGATTTTGAAGGTCAGATTCAGTTGAATTGAAGGATTTAGTTGCAATTATTTTTACAGCTTCTGAGTCCTATCCAGCAGTCCTTGTTTACCCCAAACTCCTCTCCGACTCAGTGGTAGTTTTGGTGCATGGGTAATGCAGAATTGGGCCCATAATTAGCAAACATAGGTCAAATTCATGCCCTTGATATTATGGCGGGATTAACACTCTACTAAACCTCGTCGCCTGTGCTACAGAAGTATAAGAAAGAGGAAAATCAAATATTATAAAAGCACTGGAAAAAATAACATCTATTTTCAGCCATCATGCAATACTGTTTTTATCTTTAATCTGATAGAGTATTGTTTATACAGAAACACACTTTTCTTTTCAAGGTATTAAAAAGTCAGTTATTAGTGAAATGTTAGCTGGGATGCCAATAATCCCAATGCCATTCCTTTTTTTTTTTTTATAAAACTGGATTTAGGCTGAAGGAACTGAAGTAATCTTTCAGACTGATCAGAACTGTGTGAAGATGAAATCCTCCCTTGTTTGTGTCTTATGGGAAGAATGATAAATAAACCTCCAAATCCTTGAGTCTCGTATTGCAGCCCTAGTCTCTATGGCTGTGTCTACACTGCAACGCTATTTCGGGATACCAGAGTATCCCGAAATAGATATCCCATGTCTTAACAGCAAGTCTGTTATTTTGGGTTTGCTATTCCAATGTCCCTGTAAACCTCATTCCACAAGGAGTTAAGGGGTGTTTTGGAATAGTGGGTTATTTCGAAATTTGGTGTTGTGTAGACAGCACCAAATTATGAAATAAGCTATTTTGAAATAAGATAGATATGCAATTTGTGTAGCTCAAATTAAGTATCTTATTTAGAACTCTGGTGCAGTGTAGACATAGCCTATGGTAGAAATACAGCTGAAAATAGATAGCAAAAGACCAAACTGTCTGTGCTAATCAACTCCTTATGACTACTATGTTATATTTCAGAAAAGAAATTAGGCAGACACTTGACTTAGTGTAAACTTCAACAAAGTTATGATTTTCCCAATGTTATAATGACATGCCACAAAGGAATGGGGTAAAAAAAAATCGTGGACATCAAGCCAATATGTAAATGTATCAATAAAGATAACTGTTAGAAAAGAAATAGGTGACCCAGGAGTGGATGGGGTAAATGGACCACTTCATTGCTTATGCACATTTACCTCAGTCCTCCAACACAACATTCCGAGTGGCAATGATTTGGCACCAGTTATACTTCTTTATTCATTTTAGTATGTTAATTCACACGTCTATCACTACTTTCCATGAATCCTTATTTAGCAAAGTTAACTCCTGTACAATGAATATTAATAAGCAGGTGATGAATACAATTATATCCACCCCGGTTGTTTACTGGTTTTTAGTTGAATCAGTGTTACATACTGTCTTAATCAGCAGCTTACAGAGAGGGGGGGGAAAGAGCTCTGACCCTGAAAGTATTTTTACAGAGCAAGTGAGAAGACAAAACAAAGAGGACACTGTTCAGTGCAACCATCCTTCTAGGCTACAAGGACAAAGGGGGAAAAAAACCACACTTAAAGGGCAATGCCTGCTCTGACTGGACCCCATATCACTAACGTATAGCCATTCCATACCCCTATTAATTTTTACATATCCCAACAGTAACATTTCTAACAATTTACATATAAAGGGTTAAGTTTTCAGCATGAAATATCTTTTTATTCTTCTTAATAAAATATTTAACAGCATCCATTGGTAGATTACAGAATGAGGATGAAGTTGGAATTTTGAATTATAGTTTCATATGGGAAAGAACTGCAATTGCAGAAATTCTGATAACTCTCTGAAAAGTGAATGTTTCTGTAACTTATCCGCATGTTTGCTCTCCTGATCTAGAAATTCCAAATTGATTGTGAATTAAAAAACCTATTTAAAATACACTGTAAATGAAAGCTATGTATTATCATGATCAAAGATCGGGTGGCCCCCTTGTGTGTTTCTGGCTTTGTTCTCATCTTCCTCTTCTGTGTCTATTTGATTTGTCCCATTTTAAAACATAATCTTTCTTCAGCTGATGCCATGCTGGTTTTTGTGCTGGGCTAGTATTTTGTGGACATTATCAGAAATAGAAAGTAAATATCTACTTGCTTGCACATAAGGAAGCAATAAAGAATTTCATCCCAAAATAGTGCTGATAAAACCTTTATGCTACACTATAGTCATGTATTCCAAATCTGCCAGCTACTAATAGAAGATAATTCAAGAGTTTATAAAATTATATAAATGCTATTTTATGTCTTTATTTTTCCACTTGAAAGTTAAGATGACTTGGCATTGACAAGTCCAACAAATTTATATGGACTGGTCTTTATCAAGATAATCCCAAATAGCACTATAACCATGCTGCTATTGGTACTTGCTATCTCGTATCCTTCACAGGACTATGCAAGCAATAAATGCCTCTTAAGCATTGTAGGTGTGATCCCTCTTTCAACTTTTTTCAAAGAAAGAGACTTTCAAGGATCTATGATGGGTTCCCTGTTGTGCAATTTGGAACTGAGGTACTGCTGAGTAGGGTAACCATATTTCCTTATGCGGAATATGGGACACCTGGTAAAATTCCTCACATTGAAGCAAGCTCAGTGGCAATCAGTCATACAAAAATTCTAATTAACATCAAATTGGCTGAACCCCCAGTAAAAAAGAAATACTGGGTAGTTGGACTCTTTATATTTGCCTTCTTTTCTTCAAGGCTTTAGGGTTCAAACAAGGAGAGGAGTGACAAACACCTTCCCATACACCACTCTCTAGGCTGGCTGGGAGGGGGACAGCAGAAGGAGCAATTGCTACAGGACCTGGCAATACAAAAGGGCTAGTCCGAGTCACAACCCTTCTGCTTAAGGCCCCACTCCTTCTGGGGGCCTGGAGCAGGCCCCACACACATACCTGGCCCAGGGAGGCAGTTGATTCTGCTGCCTCTCTCACATGACCCAGCCTTTCCTGCTGGGCACTCTCTGCCCTCCATGCCTGGCTGGACCCTCAGGATGGACCCATTTATCCTTGCACAGCACCTTCCTCAAGCAACATATGGGGGGGCAATGCAGAGTCATATGCCCCTCCCTAAATTTCTGTCAGGGTTCACACCACTGTGTGGAAAGGAAGGGATGGGAGCTGCTTCCAGTTGCAGAGGGGAGGGATGATCTGCTAGAACTCTTCTTCCCCTTGCTCCCCACATCCACTGCTGCTTCCTATTCACACAGTGTCAAAAGGCATCTAAAATCTCCAGGCTGCTGATGGCCACCAACATAACCCAGCTGCCTTTTGTCCCCTCACTACAGCATGTGTAGAAAGGGGTTAAGCCCTAAGAATGCATTGTGCGCCAGGGCCCAGAGAATCTGACTGAAGGGTTTTCAGCAAACCTAGCCAGAGGTTACTCAGCAAATGAGGCTGCCCAGGGAATGGAACAGAACCCAGGGCTGACATGAGTAAAACAGTGTCCCTCATTTACATCTCTGAGAAGTCTTCATTGTACACAGATCCTGTGATAGTCCTTAATGGTCCATCAAAACTGTCTGGCTTCTTCATCATTGTACGTGAAAGCTGGTTGTGGATATCGCCAACCTCACAATACATGTAGCAAACTTCATAACTTCACATACAATGACTGCACACGCAATCCAACAGGATATTAATGCTGAACAGATCAAGACTTTAAAAATGATGCTTCACAAGGCATACTTTGTACTATATATCTGTATCTCGCGTCACTAGGGTGAAGATGGTAGCAGGATGCTGCTCTCGGTAGAGTGTCACAGGACCATTAATATTAAAGGTTATTTTCTTATTTAAAAAGTTAGCTCACCTGTTCCTAATGAAAACACTGCCATACATAGACAGACACAGTTTTTTTTAAAACAATGTAAAATCAGATCCTGCATTTCTTAGACAATCCAATTTCCCACCTAGTTAAGATAAGTGAGAATTTGAAGTCCTTAATTTGTGAATTGACTAATATGGTTTGGGGTACTTTAAAGCATTGCTCTGATGGATGTTGGTGTACATATTCAGTTTTAGCAGCGAGACCAGTTGCCTGGCAACCAGCAAAAGGTATATGTCAGAGAGGGAGAGGAGTTCAAATGCAACAAGTAACATTAAATTCTGGTGGATTAGGAAAGGTGATAACCACTGACTAGATTATCCAGATTTGTTATATGCAGAAATCACATTGGGTTGATCATGGAGGTTAGAATATGAGAAATCTGGGAGACCTGGGGCCAGCAACAGGAAGCAGGGACCCCCCACGCACCACAGCTGCAGGAGCCGCGGGAAGTGGAGTAACACAGCTAGAAGATGGCAGTAGAGTGCTGTGTTACTCTGCTTCCCGTGGCTCCCACTGCCACAGTAAGTGCAGGGAGGCAACTGCTGCTGCTGCCCCATGCCAGGCTCTCTAGTAATCACCGGGGTTGTGTTGCTTTGGGAAGGAATGCAATGGGGGGAGGGAGAGGGTGGAGCAGGGATGGGAAGAGGCGATGTAGGGCAGAGCCTGTGGTGGAAGGGTGGGAAGTTGTTCCAGGCCCTAACCCCCTCCCCCCCCAAGGGACAGTCTTGTATATACTCATTCCAAAGCTTGTCTTATCAACTTTTTAATGGCGTTATTAATTAGATTCGCTTTTTGTCTATTAAACATTTTGGAAGCTGAACTGAAGTATTTCTTTTTTTTTATTAGTGTTTTGTGCTACTAGGGTCCAAGTGTCTCCAGTTGGGCCTCAAGAAAATGAGGCACACAGTTGGTGACCACCTCTGAAAAGTTTGATTTAAGTAGCTTATCCAGTATGACACAGAGATTCTACGGCGGAGGTGAAGGGAAAATGCAGTTTTCCAGGGCAACATTCAGTTGCCTCAGTGGTTCACTACACACTGTGCAGCAGACCGGAAGGAGGAAGATGGATGGGAAGAGGTGCACTCTGTGACTGTGGGGCCTGTTCCATTCCCTCATCTTCTCACATCTCTGAACATTGTTCCACTGAGGGGTATCCTCTGGCTTTTTGGATGCCTTTGAAGAGCAGTGGGTGCTCTCCAGTGTTTTCTGTGTTGGGCTTAAACTGCAGCAAGGGAGGTTTAGGTTGGACATTAGGAAAAAGTTCCTAACTGTCAGGGTAGTCAAACACTGGAATAAATTGCCCAGGGAGGTTGTGGAATCCCCATCTCTGGAGATATTTAAGAGTAGGTTAGATAAATGTCTATCAGGGATGGTCTAGACAGTACTGGGTCCTGCCATGAGGGCAGGGGACTGGACTCGATGACCTCTCGAGGTCCCTTCCAGTCCTAGTATTTTATGATTCTATGATTCTGCTTGGTGTTCCCTTCTGGATCCATTGTTTTGGCCTCTAACTTGACTCCCCATTGCTGGTTTCTTTTTCATTATTTTGGCCCCATAATTATTTGCCATCTGTGCTCTGTGTTTCTTCCCACACAGTTGAGGGGGTCACCTTTTAGTTTAAGGAGCACCTTTCCCCTCTCCCATCCTAGTATCTGCAACAAATTCCACCTTCTGCAGCAAATCCATGAGTCTTCACCATACAATTTTGATGCCTTTCTAGGACACAGTCCTCATCCCTTTGCATTCAAATCTTCCTCCTCCTCCTCCTCCCTGACTGGGTTCCAACAAAATGGGCCCTGACAGCAACAGAGAATCTGTCTCCCTGCTCTCAATTTGAGAGCCCTGTGCTCCAGAGGACAAACAGCAGGGAAAGTCCTGTTCAGCTCTAGCAAGGAGCATGCTCAGTCAGTCTGGAGTCATAGAGCATATGTAGCCTGATGGGCATGTAGGAGCTTTGAAGTGGTGGAGCATGCCCATTGTGAGCAGCATCTTGAGAGAATTGAGCTGCCAAACTCATTCAAGTCTCTTCTTTTGTGAACTGAAAAATGTTAGAGCCTTGTAACCTGGCCAAATCTGGGGATATTTTCCTAGGGATGGCAAATGATACATCCCTGAATCAAAGGATATATCCTTGCTAAATTTTGAACCTTTGCACCAAAGCAACAGGACCAAATGATGTGATTTTTCCTAACTTTGTTCTGAGATAGGGCTGCTCCATAATCAAAACAGCCTGAGACACCCAGCATGGAAAAATTCAACCTAAATGGTTGAAAGTTTTACTTAGTGACAAGAAATTGAAAACAGGTCTTATAATGCAAAGGGGTGGGCGACCTTAACTATAGGATACCAGTGACACTTACATTGTAACACTTAGCAAGATTAGCAACAAAAATGCTCATAAATACTTAGCAATTTGCCAATTTTTTTGGAAGGAACACTGCCAGGGAGTTTTTTCCAAGCGTTGTAGGTTTGAATATAATAGATTAAATTTAAAATTCCAGTTTTTCTTTGTTTATATTTCAATGAAATATAGACATTAGTCTCACTTTTATTTACAATCACTTTGTGAATTTCAATTTTGCATTCCTTTTTCAGTGTTTCTGAATTTGGTCTGTAAACACTGCTATGGAATGTTTCTCTAGTTGTTGCTAGTTTTTGCAAACAAAACATTTGCAATTGCATCTAATAATGATACAGAACAGTGATGGACAGGTTTTTATTGTTTATAGAGCCCCCCTCCGCCCCATCAGGTGATGCTGTCCTGAGTAAACCCACCAAGGTTGCATCTGAATTCCAGCTCAGCAGTTTCTCATTGCAGTCTATTTTTGAAAGTTTTTTTGCCTGAGACTGGCAATTTGTAAGTCACAAACTGTGTGTCCAGTGAGGTTAAATTGCTCCTCTGCTGTTTTTCATATGTTGCTATTCTTAATGTCTTATTTGGGTACAGGCTGGGCACGCTATAATTCCAGGATACATTCCAAAAAATGTGGACTTATAGCGAAACAACTTAAAGCAGGGAATATTTTTTCCCAGGGCTGACTTCCATTTGTGCACATTTTTTTTTTGTCAGTGCTTTTTTTTTTTCTTTCTTTTTTTTTTTGCGTGACTTCCTACAAGCGTCAACAGCTTTAGTGTGGAACCAATGTATACCAGGGCAACTTATTGTGGGGACACCCTGTAGATGTGTGGAGAGATCTGGCAAAGGGGTTTGTTGCAGGGATAAGTTCCTGGGTTAGTGTTTCTGTTGGGGGGTGTAAAATTGGTGGTGAGTATATTAAGAGAGACAGAGAGAGAGATAGGGGAGGGAGTGGCAGTCCTTGATTTGAAAATGTTTTTGTTCCGTTTCAGCAGTCATCCTGAGATGCATTACTGGAAAATACTTGCCATTTTCCCTTGCTTAATTCATTCATTCAAACAGGTTTTACTGATGACGGCTTTCCATGCATGAGCATCCTCCTCCTCTCTCTATGCCAAAATCCTCCTTTGCTTCCTAGTTCTGGAGACTTTTTTCTTGCCTGAGACTGACTGATAACTCAGAGAAATCTGTGTACCACATATGTTAGCTTTTGTAGCTAGCATGCTGGGCAGCTTGAATAACAAGTAAAATGCTAAAGATTTTTTTTTAATGAAAAAGTATTTTGTGTGTTTAGAAGAAACTGCTTCATGATATCACATTTCCTCTCTTTACAAGAAATTAGGTAATATATATTGTACACATTTTGTTGCAGTTGTCTAAGAGTGGCAATATTAATTATGTAAATGATCATATTTAAATCCTACAGAATTATACATGTGTAATTTGAAATATTTCATTATTAGACACCTTACAAACCAGCTTGTGATTTCATATCCTTACTGTATCTCCACTATCAATCATGACTTTTTTGTTATGCTTAGAACTGATGCTTTTGCCAAAACCCTTAGTTAACACTTCATCGTGCCCTTCTCTTTGCCTGTTTTGATCCTACTGTGTAGAACCGTATATGAACTTCAACAGATATCATTGTATTACTTCATGTCAATGAAATTCAGCATTCCCAAAGCCTAGATTGACAGATTTTAGGTCTGAATCATCGAATCCAACTCTCCGCATAAGTCTAGTAGTTCTCTTCTCCAACAACTCTAAATGTTAAATCCAATTCTCTTTGCAATATATCTGAAAATGCTGACTTCTAGGGACATGTAACCCTCCCCCATCTCCATTGAAAGGAGACCTAAAGTATTCCTCCTCTTCTTTGTCTTTCTAAATATCATTAGATCATAGGCCATAATTTCCTATTCTGTTCTACCTCTTTCCTAAGATGAAAAATTAACTTTCTTTTGTTATGAACATCGTTTTCATCCTTTCACTAGCTGTCATAAATACTGACATTAGAATAAGGTATGAAAAGTCTCACTGTTTTATTTTCAACTAGCCAATTAGCCCGTCATAAGACGGGATTTTCAGGTCTCTCCTCCACGTCTGTCTTCTCTCCTGAGCCTCTGGTCTCTCGCTCCGTCTCTCTCTCTCTCTCCTCCTCCTACTGCCTCCCCCCCGCCTCTCCTCCTCCTACTGCCTCCCCCTCTCTCTCTCTCTCAGCTCTCCTCCGCCTCCTACCTGTCTCTTTCTCTTCTCCTCCCCCTCCTGCCTCTCACTCGGGGGACCGCGGAGCCCAAATGGCCATTTGGGCACCGCACTCCCCGTGCTGCATGAGGGGTGTGGAGCCCAAACAGTCGCTTGCACCACTTGCTTCCACGCGGCGGCCCGGCTGAGCGGCGCAGAAGTCAGCTGAGCGCCACGGCGGGAGGTGAAGGGGGGTGGGGCGGTGATGTTCACAGCCAGGGGGTAGGGCCTGGAGCCGCTGTCACGCCTCACGTCACCGCCCCACGCCCCTTCGCCTCCTGCCGTGGCGCTCGGCTGACTTCTGCACCGCTCAGCCGGGCTGCCGCAGGGGAGCAAGCGGCACAAGCGGCCATTTGGGCCCTGCACTCCCCATGTAGCACGGGCCGCCCAGAGGGAACAGCCAGTATTTCAGCAACAGCGCCACCCAGAGGGAACAGTCAGCATTACAGGCAACAGTGCCGCCCAGAGGGAACAGCCAGCATTTCAGCGTTACAGACTCACAGACATTGGGCTACTATATATATGATTTGGAGTGATTTTTTATTATTATTATTTTAATGACAGTGAAATAAACACGTCTGATTACCCTAAAGTTCTCTGTTGAGATACAAAAGTGATAGAGGATAGCCGGTGGCAGAGTAGGTGTCTTCACATAACCCTCACAATATGCCTTAAACTTGCCAATGTAACTTTCTTATTCAGGATGAAGTAGTTCTAATGGTGAGAGGACGGTATAGACTGCAGGTCTATTACTCCTTTTGATTTCCCCTGAGATTTTCAGCAAAGGTTCCATTAGTGGTTATGCGATGTGGGTATTAGACCACTGAGAAGAGAAATAAAACCCCTGAAATAATTTCTCATAGGCCATCAAACAGCCAAATAGAACATAATGGCTTAATCATGATTATTCTTTAAAAAATTAAATGAGTACTTTTTAACCGTGATCACATATTTCCACTGTTTACTTTCCATACATATTCTAGCAAATTAGTTTACTGACAAGCATATTTATGGATAAGGGAACTAATTACATATAGATAATACTAGCACAGACCACACTTTGAATCTGTAACCATGAATATTTTTGCACAATCCTAAAAGATAAACTATGGCTATGTCTACACTAGAGATCTTACAGGTGCACAGATGCAGCTATGTACTGATGCAGCTATAAATCTCTCATGTAGCCATTCTATACCAATGGGAGAGAACGCTTCCATCAACATAATTAAAGCACTCCAATGAGTGGCAGTAGCTGTGTTGGTGGGAGACCAACATAGCACTGTGAACACTACCACATATGCTGGCAAAACTAATGGAATACAGGGAGCTTTTTTTTCCCACACAGCTGAATGACATAAGTGGTAGGTGTAGACATGGCCCTAATCTGTGATCTTTGTGTAGTGCTGTTCATATTTTTATTTCTTCTTATATGTTATACTATAAGTTCTCCTTTGTAAGTTATCTACAGATCAAGAATTATTCACTGAGAAAAACTGTATGTTGTTTGGAAAACTTTTAGGCAAAGTCAGACTTCCCGTTTTATCTTGCGTGAAATAAATATTAAAGGATATATTTAAAAATGGTGAAAGAAGGTTTGCGGTTTACCTACAGATCTTATAATAAAAAGAATTCTGTTTCCTACTGAGTAAAATGAGTGTATAAAAACCTATTTGACAGTATAGGTTCATTTCTCTAAAACCCATTAAACTGGGCTGGGGAACCTCTGGCATGCCAACCACTTGTGAATCATCAGGGTAGCCATTGGTGGGTTGTGAAACACTTGGTTTACCTGAGCATCTGCAAACATGGATCCACACAGCTCCCAGTGACCGTGGTTTGCCCATTTCCAGCCAACAGGAGCTGCAGGAAGTGGCGGGTCAGCTTCTGCAGCTTCCTGCAGCTTCCATTGTCCAGCAGTGTGGAACCGTGGCCACTGGGAGCTGCGAGCATCTGTACCTGTAGATGCTGTAGTAAATGAAACAAATCTAATGGCTAACCCTGACAAACCATGTACAGCCTGTGGGCCAGAGTTTCCTCATCTGTGCATTAAACTTTAAACTAAGATTAAAATACTCAAGGCAAAAGATTATAAACAAAACAGTGAAAGCATATAACAATGCCAGACTTTAATGAGTGTATTTTAAAAAGTGCACAGATTGCATTTCCAAATGATTGTGTGAACAATATGTGACTGTGTGAGTGTAATGAAAGCAAGTGTATGTGCAATCTTGTGTTTGCACATAGAACTGTATTGTGTCCACAACTGCAAGTAATTATATGGCTTCATGGTATATCTAGTGGGTATCTGAATTTATATTTTTAAAATTTGGCCTTCCATGCTTGTGCTGTCTTAAACTTTGTCTTGAATTGAAAGTGAGGTTTGCAAAACTATTATTTTCTGGGAGGATTGCAGTCTCGATCAAACTGTACTCATCCTACGTGCTGTCCTAGAGAATGGCCTTTAATCTTGAAGCACATTTTTCATTTGAACAAGAGAGCAGTAGACAGTCAAGTGAAACCCAATCAATTGGGGTTGATATTGGCCCATTAAAGGTGTTAAAGATAAGTCATGTCCAATTCTGAAGACTTCAGCTCTGTTGAATAAAAGAAGGAGTCACTCAGCTTTGCTGGATGGACCTATAAACATGTTCAGACACAGATATCAGGAATAAAACCTTCAGAATCCTTGCTTTACAAAACAGGAGTACCAGTTCTTGAACTGCTATTTATATAGGTTTGCTAAAACCCAACACTTAAACACGAATATTTTATCTCTATCATTACTGTAAATTCACATTTTTCATACTTTCCACTGACAGCACAGCATTTCTGCAAAAGCTTTTTTATTGATAAAAATATTTTATACAATTATGTCATGCAATATAATCTCTACTGTGTTTAATACAGGTTAGACCTCACTGGTTTGGCACCCTTGGAACCTGACTGGTCCCAAATGAGGGGATTTGCCGGACCAGCGAAGGTCCCTCCCCTCCTTGCTGTGCTGCCACCGGGCTACTGCTGGGGCCAGAGTACCACAGCCAGAGCTGCACAGCTGCCTGGCTCCGCAGCTGGGCTAGAGGTCCCTGGGTGCCAGTGGGGCTGGGCCTGGAGTTCCCTAGTTGTTGGAGCCAGAACAGGGCCAGAGCTCTACAGCTGGGGATGGGGCCAGAGCTCCCTGGATGCTGCTGGGTTCGAAGCTCACTGGCCGGTGCTGGAGGTCCACAGCATGGCCAGCCTAGAGTTCCCGGAGCTCCACTGAGGCCAGAACTCCCCTCCATGCCATCCGTCCACCCTACCCCATGCACACACTCTGAGCCCCCAGCTGAGTCACCGGTGCCTCTTACGGCGCTCCTCTACTGGTCTACTACACCAGACCTCCCTTTTCCTGGGCTCTCTGATTCAGGAACATCCAAGGTCCATGCTGTACTACAGATTTTGCTGGACCATAGAGTCCCGGTTAAAGGAGTTACAACCTATAGCGTGTATATCCTGAAGTGGATGCAGGTGGAAGCACTCCGTTCTTTGCAGGACTAATTCTCTTAACTATTGGCCCAGATATGTTGCTAGTGCACAATTACTAGCTCTTGATATGGTCCACATTCCCACTATAGATAACACAAATGCTTCCATCTCCTAAAGACTTTGAGTTTTGAATCAGGCCTTTTGTGGACTTTTTAATTTTAACAGGGAAAAAAAAGTACTATGCTGTTGTAACCACCACCACACGGATTTGAACCTGGGATCTCTGAAGCAGAGTATAGGAGCCTCTACCCGCTGAGCTAAAAGCCCTCTGACGCCTAGCCCATGCTGTAGAGGTCTCTTGGTCTTAACTGTTGCTGTGGTCTCAGTATCACTTGCATTGCTCAGTAACCACACTAGGGCTATGTCTACACTGGCGGCTTCTTGAGCAAGAACATCTTGCGCAAGGGTTCTTGTGCAAGAAATCTTGCACAAGAAAATGTCCACAATGCCATGTGCGAGCTGTGCTTTTGCGCAAGAGCATCCATGGCAGTGTGGACGCTCTCTTGCGCAAGAAAGCTCCGATGGCCATTTTAGCCATAGGGCTTTCTTGCGCAAGAAACCCCTGCCGCGTGCTCACACTGCCCTCTTGCGCAAGAGCTCTTGCGTAAGAGAGCTTACACCTGTTAGAAAAGAGTGTAGCTCTTGCGCAAGAAGCCCTCTCTTACCACGCCGTACTGTAAATCTTCTTGCGCAAGAGCAGGTGGGCAGTGTGGATGCTCAGCGGATTCTTGCGCAAGAATGGCCGTTGTTGCGCAAGAACCTGCCAGTGTAGACATAGCCTTGGTGTGTGGGTTACATAGTCACAACAGAATAGCAACTTTCAATCTCTGTTGTGATATTCACATAAACATATAAAAGCAAGCATAATTGTGAAAGTGGTATGCACAGTTTTGGATCTCAGAGCTTAACTAACAAATCTGTTGATGATGGGCAAGTCAGAATAGAATCTAGCTCCCTGTATCATACTTCTGAGTATGTCCTGCAGCCCCTTCTTAAGCAGTGCTATGTAGAATAAAAAATGTCAAACACTTGCTATAGGAGACATTAATTTTAGACATAGTAAGATAAGACTCTTAACACATATGGGAGTGGTTCTGTTGATAGTGGTTCTATTTTTACATAGTTGTTTTTCTGTGTGTAATATGTGAAAATTAGCCAATTTCATTAATTAAACTAATGTTACATATTTTTAAGGAGTTCTGCCACTGACGTAATTGGGGAGAAGCTAGGCTGGAAGTGATGCTTTTGAAAATTTGAGTGTATATGTCTGATGTTACTGGAGTGTGATATGAGCTTTTTGATCATTATTGCAACCACTGTCCTATAATTGCCATAAATCTTGTACAAAGTGTGCCAAGTGAGCTGTTTATAAAAAGCTTATAATTCTCTGGGTATGATTATGCCGCTTATCCCATTTTGTCTTCAATCCCTCTTCTTAATTCTGGAGGACCTTTGCTACAAACTGAAGCTCTAAGCAAAGGACTGACTGATCAACCCAAGCTGTGAATATATTCCAGAGACTTGACTTAAGCCTGCAGTTTATTCCATCACTGTTTTAAGCCTGAAACAAGACCTTTGCAATTGTTGTATGTATTCGATTCCTTTAACAATTTTAACTCTCACCTTTACTTTCTTTCTTTTTATGAATAAACCTTTAGATTTTAGATACTAAAGGATTGACACAGCATGATTTCTGGGTAAGATTGGAGTTGTAAATTGATCTGGGATTGTGGCTGGTCCTTAGGGATCAGAATTCCTTTTTAAATTAAATTGGTTTTCATAACCTTCATTTGTATAAGGAGTGTTACTGTTGGTGACACAAGTGAACTGGAATGTCTGAGAGAACTGCTCATACCGGTTCTTGTTGTCCAGGGTGGTGAACAGAAGTTCTTTTTGTGATTGGTTTGGTTTGTCTTATAGTGGAGGAGCCCCAGTCTTGGGCTATAAAGTAGTCCTGTTTCTAGGCAATTCACTCTGAATAGATGCTCTCAGCAGTGTCCCTCAAGACCTTCCCCTCCCCGCCTTATTACACCATGTTTATAAAATGTCAAAAATTTAGAATTGGAACGGACTTGACAGTCATTAAACCCAGTCCCCAGCACTGAGGTGGGACCAATAAACTGGACCATCTCAATACACCTTTAGAGGTTTTAAAAAATATGTTGGGCATCCAGTGTGCCACCCAGAACTGGATATTGTATCCCAACTGAGGCCTTACCAGTGCTGAGCAGGAAAACTACCTCCCACGTATTCCATATAACACTCCTTTTAATAGATCCCAGACTAATATTAGCGTTGTTTGCAATTGCATCACACCAATGTCTCATATTTAATTTGTGATCCACTATTACTCCCAGATTCTTTTCAGCTATACTAATACCAAGCCAGTTGTTATTGTGCATTTGATCTTAAAGTATTAAACATATCACTTTGTACTTGCCTTTATTGAATTTTATCTTGTTTATTTCAGACCAATTTTCTAATTTGTCAAGTCCCTTTAATTCTAAACCTGTCCTGAAAAATGTTTGTTTCCCCTTCCCAGTGTTAGACCTAGAACTGACCTCTGTGGGATCCCACTATATATACTCTCCCCTTCTGACAGCATTACTATCTATATGTATATGTTACAACAGGGGTGTGCAATAATTTTTTGCTGGGAGCAACTTCAGAAATTTCTGAAGTGGCCCCAGGTCGCTCCGGAAGGGGCAGGGCCTTGAGTGAAAGGGGCGGGGCCAGGATATTTCCGGGTTCCCAACCCCAGGGCAATTAGGGTCTGGGGGTTGGGGAGCACCTTTGCCTGCCCACCCCCCTTTCTCCTTAGGTGCCCATGCACCTGGCTGGGAGAAGACTTCCCATGCTCCCCCAGGACAATCAGGGCCTGGGGGCAAGGGAGCGTGCAAAGTTTCCTCTGCTCTGTCCTTGCCCTGCAAGCAGCGTACGGTGCTTAAAAGCGCCACGGACTCCTCGCAGGGTGGGAGGAGATTTTGCAGGCTCTCCCTGGCCCCAGGCCAATCAGGACTTGGGGACAGGGAAGCATGTGAAGCCTCCCACCCTGCCAGGAGCGCGCAGCTCTTCTACATGCTGGGGGCAGGGGAGCGCGTGAAGCACTTCTGAATGGTCTGGGGGCAGGGGAGCATGTGAAGCCTCCTCCAGCTCTGCCAGGAGTGTGAGGCACTTCTAAGCGCCTCGTGCTCCTGGAGGGGCAGAGGAAACTTTTCATGCTCTCCCCACCCCCAGGCCCTAATTGGCCTGGGGGTGGGGGAGCAGCAGGACTTCCACTTGGTGGGCCAAATTCGGCCCGCGGAAGCCCATTTGCCCACCCCTGTGTTACAAGGTATTGGGGTTTTTTGTTTCGTCATTCTTTAACATATGTCTGTAGAACATTTATTCATATTTTAATTGATTCCTGTCTCAACTACTGCAGGTCCCCTTAAACCTTTTAGGAAATATTCTGGTCTTATAGACTGAGGTAACTTGGACTAACTTCAGTGATTTTTCATAGATTTACAGTTAGCTGCATATCTGTGGGTACGGTAGGAGCCAGTGGTGTTGAATGTTCTTAGCTGTATTTCTAACAGCTATATTTTTACAAAATATAAGTGTGAGAAATAATTTTAATTTCTTTCTTTTTTTATTCTTGTCTTTCCTGAAAAATACTTTTCCCCTTTGGAAGCAAGGGACTAGCTGTAAAATGAACAGGGTAGTAAGAAAAAAGTAAAAATCTTTTTTTTTTTTTTTTTTTTTTTTTTTTTTTTTTTTTTTTAAAGAGTAAATAAAAATAGTGTTGTTTGGCTGGCATCCCTGGAAAGCGCAATAAACTCTTTTTCTTGCACAACAAAAACAGTCTACCTCACACCTACCCACACACAGCATTGCATCCAATATTATTTTACATAGTCTGCACAGAGCTAATGATATAAATCTATGATAATTATAATAGCTTTTGTGCATAAAATATAGAGCTAGTTCATTATCCAAAAGACTTAACATTAAAGTTTTATAACTTTTATTCCAGAATATTGAATTAATATATTAAAACCTTGTATAACTGAACATATAAACTATACTTATATGGTCCTTCAGGCTACAAAGAAAGAGGCTAATAAAGTTGCAACTAAAGGGTTAATATTTAACTTTTTTTCTTGAGGAACAGATAGTGATGATCTAAGTATATATCACTGAATGTTAAAAAGTTAAGTAGGATCATTAGTAATTGCATCCGTATCCAATCGAAGTTGGCTATGCCTTTTCCAAAGAAAGAATTCCAGAGCTTTCCCATAGTTGTGTGTCAGTAGCAATTACTCAGAATTCCAAAGCTAGGCAGTGTTTCTCTTTGCTCCTAGAAATTCTAATTTGTTTCATAAATCTATACTATAAAACTCTGGAATTGCTCCAATAGCCATTATTTGAGTTTTAGAAATGCAACCTGTTTCAGAATTAAAGTAGTAGAATCAACAGGTCATAGTGACTTGAACATCTCTGTCAAAAAATCTGTTTTAGAGAATGTTGATATTAATTGATTGTTTTAAATAGCCTTTTTATTACTGTACCAATTTTAAGCATAAAACCCACTGTACCCATTTAGCAGTCTAACTTTGAGTGCATCCAGAAATCAAGTAATTGGGGTTCTAAATGGGGAAAATGCAAACTCTGTTGCATACAGCGTTAAAGAGCAGGTTGAACCCTCTTTAAAAAACAAGTCTTATTTAATTTGTTTATAATTCTATAAGAATTTCCCATAAGGAATAATTGTTCTTTTTTGGGAGCATAATTCAATGTGGAGTTCCTACTTGAGTCCCATCTCTATAACATCCCCTTTGCAAAATGGTGCACATCAGGCTCAGTGGCATCATGACAAACCATGTCATACAAATTCATTTGAAAACAAAAACAATTTTACAAGATGTGTTTATTTACAATGTAGCACCATTGTCAAAACTGATCTTAATGTCTAAAGATTGTGTAGTTTTTAAGTATCTAGAGAGTAAATATAACAGTACCAGATCCTGAGTTGATATAAGTGAATACTTCTCCATTAAAGTTGTCAGTATATTTATCTCCCCACCAGTCAGATCAGATTAAAGATGTATACTAGAAGTAATGCCACAAAAGGTATTTACTGTAAACTTACATGATATATTTGTAAACCAAATTGGTTAAGCAAACCATTAAATGGGGATGGGTAACTTTTATTCAAGTTTTATAGAATTGGCTGAGGAGCTATCTGAATCACTGAAAGATTGGCACATTGGAGAAGCCTAAGAGGACTGTTAAACAGCTATTGTTGTTCCAACATTAAAAATGAGTAAAGGGATGATGTTAAAAACTAAAGGTCAGTCGTGGAAAGTCCCAGGGAAAAGCATGGAAAGTCTGCTATGGAATGAATTTGGTAAATAATTAAAGGATGGTAAAATAATTCATGTCAATCAACACAGCTTTATGGAATGTTGGGACTGTCAAAAATTCATGTAGGCTTTTTTAATGAGATTACAAGTTTGACAAATAACTGTGGTGACAATTTATTCAGACTTCTTTATGGCCTTTGCCTTAGTTCTACACAACATTCTTGATTTTCTTTAAAAAACAGTGCTATCCAAAATCAATATAGCATGTTTTACATTGATTAAAATACAGAGCAATATCGAGTAGATGCGAGGGTCCACCTCTAGAATGTTATAGCCAGTTCTGATGTCCACATTGTGAAAATAATATTGATAGACTGGAAAAATGTTCAGAAGAAAGCAGTAAAATTGCTTCCAGGTCTGGAAAACCTGCCTTAAAGTGAGAACTAAAAAGCTTAATGTATTTAGTTTATTCATGAGAAATTTAAGAGATTCTTCTTAAAGGATGTGCTTTTAAGAAATACATCTTAAAAGTACCTATGTACTTTGTTTGCTAGATTAAAGATAGTACAGACGTCTTTAATCTAGCAAACAAAGACATAACAAGCTCCAATAGGTGGAAGCTGAAACTGAAACTAGGTACATTGAAACAAAAAACAGGACTATGTAGCACTTTAAAAACTAACAAGATGGTTTATTAGGTGATGAGCTTTCGTGGGCCAGACCCACTTCCTCAGATCAAATAGTGCTACATAGTCCTGTTTTTTGTTTCAGATACACCAGACTAACACGGCTGCATCTCTATCACTAGGTACATTGAGACTATCTATAAGATTAAAAAAAAAAACAAAAAAAAACCAGTGATGACTAGCTATTAGAACAACTTATCAAGTGGAACACTGGATTTCCCATCACTTGAAGTCTTTAAATCAAGATTGGGTGTCTTTCTAAAAAGCTAGCTTGCCCAGAAGTTGTGTGTATGATTCAGGGCATGTCTACACAGCAGAGTTATTTCAGAATAGCTGACATTATTCGGAAATAACAAAGAGTGCGTATACACAGCCAGATATTATTTTGAAATAATGGCGAGCTGGAGGACATCTTACTCTGACTCCTGTAACCCTCCTTTCACAAGGAGTAAGGGAAGTTGAAGGAAGAGTGTTCCTTCTTTGACTTCCTGCTATGTAGATAGCTTAATTTGGCTTTTGGCGCTATTTCGACTTCAGCTATGCAATTGACATAGCTGAAGTTGCATAGCTTAATTCCAGTTTTGCCCTGCTGTGTAGACATACTCTCAGGAATAACTTGGTGAAACGTAATGGCATCCACTAAGCAAGAGATCAGACTAAGTTCTCACAATGATCCCTTCTATCCTTAAAATATGTTTTTGTTTGTTATAAATTTTTGGATTTAGTTTTAGCATCTGAAATATTTTATAATTGAAAACAACTCACTACAGACTACAATTGTACATCTACACTGTGGGCTAAAGTTGAGTTAAGATATGCAACTTCAGCTATGTTAATTGTGTAGCTGAAGTCAAAGTACCCAAGGTCAACTTTTGGCACTGTCTACACGGCAGGAAGTTGAAGCAAAAACACAATTCCTTCAATTTCCCTTACTCCTCGTGAAATGAGGGATATGGAAGTTAGAGTAAGAAGCCCGAAATTTTGAAATTATTTAAAAATAATAGGCTTGCTGTGTAGATTCACACTCTGTTATTTCAAAATAATTTGAGTTATTTTGAAATAAGTGTGCAGTGTAGACATAGCCCAACTGACTACTGAACTGTCGGAAACAACTGTGTTCTAATGAAAAATACAATGGTAATGACTTCCATAGGCTGTGCAAAATCAGAGTAAGTAATTGCTTAAGGCCCTGAGACTACGTCTAGACTACAGGGTTTTTCCAGGATACCAGAGGTATCCTGGAAAAACCCCGCCGAGTCCAGGGAGCGTGTTTGCACTTCCACGAAAAAAAGCGGAAGAGCAAACGCACTCTTTCAGGGAGCTTTGTATACCTCATTCCATGAGGGATAAGGTCTCCGCTGAAAGAGGAGGCTTTTCCACCATTTGGTCCCATCTAGACCAAAGCCTCTTCTGGAAAAGCAATTGGAAAAAGTTACGCAAATTGCGGAGCGCAATTTGCATAGCTTTTTCCGATAAAGCCCTGTAGTCTAGACCAAGCCTGAGCCTCTCAAGGGTGCAGGATGGGGAATATAATACTCTTTAGAGTCACCAGTGAGTTAGCACCACCTCATAGAATTTAAGCATGTCCTTAACATTAAGTATATCTGAAATGCTTACTTTACTGTCCTAGATGAGGGTCCAAGTGCTCACAGGGGTTCATATGCCATAGACAGATGATATGTAGAAAGTTACATGTAGAAAGTTGCAAAGTTCTGAAGTAAGACAAGTGTAAAAAGGTACAAGTAAGAGGAAAATTAAATTTATCTTTAACCATCTTGTGGCAAATTAATTCTTTGCCCTTACCTTTGAATACATTTTTTTCAGATTTTATAAAATCATTTTTGCCTTCTCCTTTGAAACATACTGTGGCACAAAAAAGGATCAGTTTATTTTGTAAGAAGAAGAAGAAAAATAGAGAGAGATCACTTTGTACCATAACAGGCAGTCAATGCTGAACTATGGTGAGAAAATATATTATGATTGTCTATGGATTTCCTGAAATCCGCTTATGTAACTATGCTTATTCAAGCATTGACCAGTTTATGATTATATGCAGAAAGATAATCAAATATTAGTGATACTGAACATCTGCTTCTCTGGATCATATATATTTTTAGCAGTATTGGGGTTTAAAGCAGAAGTGGGGAACCTTTTTTGGGTGGGGGCCACTGACCCACAGAAAAATCAGTCAGGGATCACACACAAAAAAGTGAGAAGGGAAAAAAACCAAACCAACCAACCAACCAAACAAACAAAACCCCTCACTGATGTGGCCCCTGACTGAGAAGGAGAAATACACTCATCACATTCCCCTCACACACCAGAGCCTTGGGGGTTGGGGATCAGGCTATTAGATTATGTGTGCTGCCACATTATGGGTGGCATGGGGCTGGAGTACCAGCACAGGCTCCCCAATGCTGGGAGGGAGCCCCGAGTCTTGGGGGCCAGATTCAGGCAAGAAGAGGGTTGCATCTGGCCTCCGGGCCTTAGGTTTCCCACCATTTGGTGGTGGTTTAAAGCATTAAAAAAAATTCTAGTGTATTTGATTATTCTGAAATAATTCCACAGTTAAATCATCAGGATTCTTGTGCCCTTCTCATACGTATTCCAAATCTATATTTGACTGCTGAAAGAAAGAGTGCCATGAAATTATGGAAAAGGGCCATCTAAGGAAGGTAAATAATTGGTCCAAAACTGAGCACACTTAACTACCTATTTGAGAAAGTGTCTGCCAAATCAAAGAAGTAGCAGGACTGGCATAAGGAAAGAGACTCACAGTGACAGGAGCCAGTGATATTTCCAGGAACAAGAGGAAACCACTATTGGAATGTTGTGTCCAGTTCAGACAGCTACACTTTAGAAGGATGACAAAAAGTTGGGAAAGATTCTGAGAAGTGATATGGAAAATTTGTCTTTCAATAAGGGTATGTCTACACTTGCACCCTAGTTCGAACTAGGGATGCAAATGCAGGCATTCGAAATAGTCAATGAAGCGGGGATTCAAATATCCCACGCTTCATTAGCATGATCTTGCTGGCACGCTATTTCGAATCACAGCTGATTCGAACCAGGAAGGGCGCACCGGGATGTGTTAGTTCGAATCAAACCCCTTGGTTTGAACTAACGTTACTTCAATAAGGAGTAACGGTAGTTACTCCAATAAGGAATTACGTTAGTTTGAACCAAGGGGTTTGGTTCGAACTAACGCATCCCGGCACACACTTCCTGGTTCGAATCAGCTGTGATTCGAACTAGCGTGCCATCGAGATCATGCTAATGAAGCGCAGGATATTTAAATCCCCGCTTCATTGACTATTTCAAATGCTTGCATTTGGATCCCTAGTTCGAACTAGGGTGCAAGTGTAGACATGCCCCAAGAGACTAAAGGATCTCAGTCTAATTTGCTTATTGAAGAGAAAGTTAAGAGGTGACTTCGTCACACTCTGGTACTTACAGGGAGAGAACATATCTGTTACTAGAGGGTTCTTTACTTGTATAGTCAAAAGCACAGCAAGAGCCAATGGCTGCAAGTTTAAATAAGTTAAGTACAAATAAAATGTAAATGTTTAATGGTGACAGTCATTAACCTTTGAAATAGATTCTCAATGGATGTGGTACATTTTTATTGTTTGGTCTCTTTAAATCAAGACCTGATTCTTTCTGAAAGATTTGCTCCAATTCAACCACAAAGTTGCTGAATGCTGGGACCTCTGGTTAATTGTATGGTCTCTATCATATCAGAGACTAGACAATCTTAATTATCTTCTCTAGTCTTAACATTTAGGAATCTATGGATACTGAAATATTTAGAGTTGTTATATAAGTAATTAGCCAGTGCTGATTTTGCTGGACAGTTATTTTGAAAATGAGCTAATAATGATGATTTCAGGTTGTTTAAGACAACCGATAAAGATGCCACAGATGCACTCTTCAACAGTCAAATACATCCAAATATGCAATTAGCCATTCTCTCTCTGAGGAGATAAGTATCTGAGTGGGTGGTAAACTATTTGCTTCTGAGTGATTCTGTACCTTTTTGATATGTTTAATTGTCCCTTCTGAAAGCAATGCTTGTTTAGAAGAGTTGCTTCTAAGAAATTGCTTAATAGTAGAAGCCAATCATTATTTTGGCCCAGAAAGAGGCATTAGGATATATGATGTCAAATATTTAGGTATTATCTTTTACATGATTTGATTGATATGACATTATATTCCTTATCTTTTTGCAAACCGATGCCTGAATACATGGAGGGTGTCTGACTGTCTGGGTGATCCAACTCTGAGGAAACTTTGAAGCACTTCTAAGCAATGTGGCAAGAGCTGTGACATAAATACCTGCAAGCAAACATAAAATACAGTGGTGAAGCAGTTAACCCTTCTTCTTTTCTTTATAATGCTTGATGTAAATTTTTTTGTTCTGATCAAAGTAAAAGTCTAACTGATCTGACTTCAGTCAGGCAAAATACTGGCAACAATTGGGCAAATATCCTGAAATAACTTTCCTTTTCCTCACTACTGTTTTAGCAAATATATCTTGCCCATGTTAAATTACAGGTTGGACCTCCCTGATCTGGCACCCTAGGGAACTGACCAGAGGAGGTCACTTCTGGGCCTCCTGTCACTGGCCTCCCAGCCGGGCTCCATTCCTGGTCTGGCTGCCAGCTCCCTGGACATTTCCCCTTCCCGCCCCACACATACCACTGCCAGCCCAGATGGGCTCGCAACCACAGGAGTCTGCTGTTTCCCCTGCTGCTAGCTCCCCCACCTGCCCTGCCAGCACCTCCTGGCTCCTGGCCACTGGCAGCTCACTGCCCTGCTAGACCTACAGGTGCACCAGCTGTCCTGCCACTGGCCCAGTTGGAATGGCCCCTCTGGCCCTCCATTGGCCCTCCACTGGTCCAGGAACATCTGTGTTCCTGCCAGACTATGGATGTTGCCAGACCAGAGAATCCTAGCTTAGAGAGATTCAACCTGGACTTGGATTGGCTCTGGGAAATAAAGTTTGGGCCTAAGAATTTTTTGTTATGGATACTTATGATTAGTTGCTCAAAAAATGTAAGGTGGCAAAAAATTCTGACTTCTGGTGAACAAATAGCAGCAGGTACAGGTCTTGTTTTCATGCACAGATCCTTAAGAGCAAGGATGGAGCAGAGCAGCTGTGGAGGATTGTTGGTGTAAGCAGTAAAATGTGAGGAGTAGGGCAGGGAACTGGGTGGGGAAACTGATTTTGTGTGAAGGGGAGCGCTGCTGAGTTGTTACTGTTACTGCTGTCTCTTTGAATTCAACTTTCAAAGTGCTAAGCAGTGTTAAGCACCTCATTCATATGATAAGGATACCACTTGAGACAGTGTTTCCTTGTACAAGCGCATGCACACACGTGCATGCACACATATGCACGCACGCACACACACACACACACACCCTCTTCATCCTCTGAATATTAATCAGCAGAGGAGTTGGAGTGAGATGCCTGAAATTTACTGCTTTTCAGAGTGGAAGACTAAACCTGTTGCTTAACCTTGCTCCAACATTTAGCTTCCAATCATATTTGCATTGAAGCACAACAGACCTGCATGCTCTGCTGTATACAGAGTTTTGAAGGATCAAGGGAGTAGACATAATTGCTTTAAAAGAAAAAAATATTTCATTTGTCACCCCGAGCACCAATGCCTCCTGAGTGTGCTTTCTTCCCTGTCTCTTTTTATATGTCTGCTTACGATGTTTGGATTAATTGATGAGAATGTTTCTTATGTATGCACAGTCTAAAATCTGCTTTCAAATAAATACAATTACACTATTGAGTGAGCAGTTGTAATGTGGATTGTAATTATTAGAGTTTCTTGGGTAATTTCCATGTGGGAGAGAATAGATTAAAAAGAAGCAAAAGGGAACATTACAAATTGACTTTAACTCCAGAGTGTTTCTTCTAAGCAATATGAATAAATATATGTAATGGTGCATTTTAAATGAACAAGCCTTTTCCCTTCAGCGGGTCGCTCAGATCATCTGCCTGCAGTACAACAAATGGACAAACAGGATACCCACAGCTTATATCCTCAGTCACCTTTCAATCAGAATATAAAAAATGGCACTGAAAAATGCTAATAACATTTATACTTATTTTCCTCCTAATTTGGGGTTTCCTCAAAATTCTATAGATAGCACTTTCTTCTCTCTTTGGTTCTTAACTCTTCCTCATTTTTTTCACTGATTTCTCTTTCTCGGAATGGCTTCTGTTGGTAGAGGTCACAAGCTTTTGAGGTTAACAGTGCCTTTCTTCCGATCTGGGAGAACCAGTGTCCAGCTAAATGCAAGGTAGGAAAAATGTTAAGCATAGAGGGCCCACATAAAATCAAGTGGAAAATTAACATGCAGTGGATGATTACCACCCCAATTTCATAGCATGAAGAAGGCTATGTAGAAAGTAGGTTGTATTTCAAATTGTTGCAATAAATCATATAACCAATATCTCTCTTAAGTCCATGGTTTTTAATGTCTAATGAAGTTTGGAATTTAAATTATCAGACTCATCTTTTGAAGGTGTTGTGTGAAGGTTTCCTTTTAAGTATGTAGACTGAAAAGTGTTTGCCCAAGCATGGGGGTATTATTTGTCTTTTATCATGTTTTCTGAGAGTTCATTTAAAAACATAGCCCCTGGTTAGCCAGGAGGAAGGGATATACAAAGGAGAGTGGGCTAGTTCCTGGCTTTAAAGATCCATCACGCAATGTTTGTTTAAACTTACTTTTTGTGGCATTTCTGAATGCTACAGTACAGATCAAGCTCCCAAGAAAGTTGGGGGGGTCCCCTTAGTAAGGTTTTCAAAAACATATTTGCTATCACCCTCCAATTTCAAGCCCTATTCCCTTTTCCTGTGCTATATTAATCAGCTTAAGAGCACCATTCTCTCTCTCAGTGCAGGGGAGGCTATAACCAAGGACAGCAAAATGGCTAATGAGGTAGAAAGCAGGGTGTGCATACCTCTTAAGATGCACTGTAATGATACTCCATAGAGTGCAGGGAGAAAGGGAGACTAATAATGTGTGGAATAAAAAATGCTTTTTCTGTTCCATTTGGGTTGTAATTTACATAAAAATAATATGCAGTTTTGAGAAAATAATTGAAAATTATTATGGAATAAAAAAAATTCCTGATTTCATACTAGGGCATTTTAAGCCTTTGCTATTTGTTTTCATACTGTTATTACCAAGGAAACAGAGGCTATCATTAGGAAAGATCCTACTATCATGGTTAGCTCACTAGATTTTGTTTTGAAAGTCCAGTATTAGGGCACAACTGTTCTTTAATAATAGAAAGTGATCTGCTTGGGTAAAAAATATTTATAGTTTGAAAGAAACTTCTTCAGCCTTAAAAAGACACACAACTTAAAAATGAATAAATTGCAAGTTTATAATTTACCAACTCTGAAGCTGATCTTCAAATATCTACTTCCAGAAGCAGTGCTTGCCCTCCCATGTATTCCCATAGATTCCTGTGAGACTACTCAGATCCATATGTGAGTTTCTAGGCTTGACACCTAAGTTACAAGAGTAACTTAAAATACTCACTACCTGTCCATAATGTCTCTGTCAAACAACCATCTGTCTGGATTATTATAAACTTGCATCCAGTGGTGTTCTGAAGAGGAAAAACAAATGTGTGTATAGATTCTGTTCATACTATGGCTAAATACTGTATTTTTTTCCTTTTTGATTAGTCAGTACTGGTACTATATATATATAGGAGAGAGAGAGAGAGAGAGAGAGAGACTTTAGATATATGATTTTATTGACATCCTATCCACACATTCATACAGACTAATCACACATTTCCAAAACACATTCAGTTTCTATGTTACTGTTGCACTTCTATCGTATATTTTGTCATAAAACCACTGCTACAGAATTACCAGAAATAGCTTAAAGAAAAAGAAATATTAAAATACAGAATAGACATTAAGAAATTACATAACAAATATCAAACACATTCCACATTTGCTCTATATTTTGCTTATATTTTACTTGTTCAAATTACAAACCCCATGTGCATATTTTTTTCACAAATACCAATTTTCAAGTTTGAGAAATGGGAACAATGAAAATTTCCTCTTTAAAGCAAATCAAAATCAAAGCAATGGTCTGAAGGTCATAGGTTTTGCTAATTTAGAATGTTCTCCATCTGAAAAGTAATGTGTTTGTCCTAGGTTTCTCTAGGAAGCCCAGCTGTGAGATTATGCATTGAGACCCTCATGTAATCTATTTAGGGATTTCACCAGGTGTCTTGTGTTAGCAGATAGTTTTCAGGTTGGGAAAATCACTTGGCTCTGATATCTATCATAATCTATCTCTGGTGACTGGAAAACAGCATTTGGAAACTTTTTTCTTTTTTTCAAAGGTATTTCCACTTAGTAAAAGCCACTATATAAATGTAAAGTTTTAAAGATTTGTGACAAAATACAATGCTATTGGTTTGGTTTTTTGTTTTGTTTTTTGTTTTGTTTTGTTTTTTTTTAATGACAGAAGAACAAGGAGAAAATATTCATATAAATTGATAATAGGTAACCTTGTTAACTTGACAGTCTCCTATGTCTATTGTAATGAGGTTCATATAGTAATAGAAGAAAATATTATACTTCAAGTGCTATCTACCATCACATAACTGAATATTTATAAAATATATTACTGAGAGAACTTAACATGAGAACATAAGAATGGCCATACTGGGTCAGACCAAAGGTCCATCTAGCCCAGTAGCCTGTCTGCCGACAGTGGCCAGCACCAGGTGCCCCGGAGGGGGTGGACCGAAGACAATGATCAAGCGATTTGTCTCCTGCCATCCTTCTCCAGCCTCTGACAAACAGAGGCCAGGGACACCATTTCTATCCCCTGTCTAATAGCCTTTTATGGTCCTAACCTCCATGAAATTATCTAGCTTCTCTTTAAACTCTGTTATAGTCCTAGCCTTCACAGCCTCCTCTGGCAAGGAGTTCCACAGGTTGACTACGCGCTGTGTGAAGAAGAACTTTCTTTTATTAGTTTTAAACCTGCTACCCATTAACTTCATTTGGTGTCCTCTAGTTCTTCTATTGTGGGAACTAATAACTAAATAACTTTTCTTTATTCACCCTCTCCACACCACTCTTTCCACCAGGATAGAGAAATGCCATTGTAGTAGAATATATTCTTTTGTTTGCTGACTACTATATATTAGGAGACACTTGTAATTATATATTGTAGATGACATCATAAACTTTCTATATAGATTAGTCACAAATTAATTCTAATTCATAATAACTTGGGTACATTGTACATTAAAAGTTTTGTGTTTTTGTGGTACAAAATGTGTAAACATTTTGGTTTCAAATGCCACACTAAATTTTGAGTGGGTATTGTTGTATCAATAAACATCTGAAAGTTATAAGCTGAAGTAGAACATCCATTCCACTGATTTTTTTTCTCTCTCTCTCGCTGGGGTATTATAACTGAAGCATTGATTATTTGCCCCTCTAACAAATCAGCAGTGGAATCTGAGAAATTGAGAAGACTAGAATGATGATGTATTCTGTGATTATTTTTTAACTTCCATGTTAGTAATTCTTAGTTTGTTTACAACGTACAGAAAACTCTATAGTGTAGACATAACCACAGAAAAGACAGCATTCAACATAGGTTATTTCAGAAGAATCTTATTTATGTTTTTAATTTATATATGCAGCATAGGTCTTACTTACATGACAAAGGTATAGAGGCATTACAAAATTTTATTTCAGATCCTTTTCTTTTGTGGTGTATCTGCTTCAAGGGTTTGTAGGGCAGACTTCAATAAGAAATTCCTTTCTATGTATTTATTGGTCCAAAGTCAATCTTTCATTGCACAAGTCAATAAAGAATGTGTGAGCAGCAATATGGGGCCAGGGAGGACAGAAGAGAGAGCATCTGAATTAGCATGGGCTATAATAGAAAGTCAGTTTTATGGTGTCAAATTCCACTCTAACACATACTCACATATCTTTTAAGAAGAGTTTAACATGTCTGTGAGCATAATTTGGCCTTCGGATATAATGAGGTCAGCCTACCCTTAGCTTAATTGTATTGATAACATACATAAAATGTGATCTTAAGGAGTTCTTAGGTAGAGTCAATTGACTTCAATGGGGCCAAAATTTCACTATTTGTGTATAGATGAAAATAGTAATATTGTTCTTCCCATATTTGATGCCTACACTTACATGCTGCATAGTCAGAAAACTCCCCTGTTTGGTTCTTGTATTCTGTAGTAATTCATTACTTTCTGATGTAAAATTATTGCCATTTCCTTTTGTATAAAACATTTACAGAGGAAAAAAAGATATAAAAAAATCTATTTTTGTTTTTTAAAGGCTTCAATTTGTAACATATATAAGATAAAGCAGAACATAATTCAATTTGCTAAGCTGCTTTGAAATGAATAGGCAAAAAGACTTTATTCCAATGGAAATCAAGGATTATATGTTTTTATTTTAATTCAGTAGTATTCATTGCAAGCAAAACTGAAATAAATAGAAAGCAATATATTTTAGAAGCATTCCTATGGAATATTATACTTCCATAACTGAATACTTATTTACAAAACATATGAGATTTTCTTTTTAAATTATTTAATATCATTAGAATATGAAGAGTAGCCAAATTATTATGAGAAGTTGGGTAACTGTCTATTGATACTCATCAGGGTTCTATATTTTTTTGGTATGTATTACATATAATTTTTGGAACTGTGAATATAAACACATATAAATGATTGGTCAGACTCATCCTTCTGAGTTGAAATTCATTGATAGGTTCATTTTGGCCTAGATTTACAGTCAGGTCTTGCATATGATGCATGACCCAAATGACCAGAATTTTATATCCATTATTCAGATTTCTCCAGTTGAATTTATTTAACCACAAGATGAAGGAACGTCATAGGAAAATCCTGATTCAGTGTCTGGACAACAAAAAACTGGAAGAAAATATTTAAGGCAACAAAGGACAGACAGACAGGTCTTGAAATGTATTTTAACTGGAATTATGAGAAGAGAGGACTAAAATGAAATTTGCCAAAGATAAGCCTGAAAGGTTCACACTTGGAACTGGGAGGGACACATATACAGGTGCAAATAGGTAACTATGACTATGTGATCACAATGCAGAAAGTGGGGGGGAGGAGGGGAGAAAAGTGAATGTAATTCCACAACTGATTATAAACCTGAAGGGGTATTTAATGAAATACATGGTTTAAAAGAGGCGAAGAGTCCTGTGGTTTAAAAGGAGAATGAAATCTTCAGATGGGTAGGAAGGGGTAGGGGAGAAGTCACATAAAAGAAAAGTCAGTAGGTCTGTGGAACCCCTGTGGGGTGGGGAGATTGTTCATAGGAGCTGGCATTAGGAGCATTTCAGGATTTCAGCCCCTTAAGGCTAATGTGGAGAAGCTGGGGGCTGTTTATGTGCTGCAGATGGAGGATGAGGGCTCAGGGCAACTGAGAGGAAGCAGCTGGTTGCTAGGCCCATGTAAAGTACATTAAGATTAGATCATTTTGTCAAGTTTTAGGGACCTGTGTTCATAAATGATATAAAGAAACTGGAGAAATGCAGAGTGTAATAGGAAACTAAAGGATTTGCAAAATGACAGCAATCTTTATGAGTAAAGGAATCATCAGGCTCCGCCCCCACCTGAGTTCCCCAGGGTGCAGGATGCACCATCCCATGGAATGCAGAGCCTGCTCCTCTCTCTCTCTCTCGCTCTGTCTCCATTAATCCATAGGGTGGGGTCAGACAAGAAGAGAGGGATACCTTGGATTTTGATGTTAGCGATTGCCCTTTCCTAAATATTTCCTATATATGTTCTTGCAGGCTTGACATACTTTTATATGACACACTTTCAGATAGTACATAGTTATGCTGAACTGTAGGGAAAGCCCAATTAAGAAATGTCAATGGAAGCTACACAGTATGTTCCAGAACACCTGTAGTTAGTTGTACTGCATATTGCAGAATCCCATCCCACTGTGTTCTGTTACTCCTTTCCTACACTCTAGCTTATTAACGCTTTCAGACTTAATGTTAATGGTTTCAAGTGTTCATACTTATAATACATCTAAACGTTGAGATTGTATTGGAGTGGAAAAGCTGAATGTAATAGGACTAATAGGACAGTAAAAAGGAGCATTTTAGGAAAAAGGGAAGTAAGGATAAGCCCATGCTTCCTGAATGAAAGAAATACCGTATATGTTTCCAGAACAGGCAAAATATATATGTTCCAGTTTTCAATGGTATGGATAAGCATATCCTTCCCATCACTTTACTACTACTCTCTCTTATCTAATCAGATAACACGTATTGGGACATTATTAAAGAAGCCCTGACAACTAAAGAGGGAACAACTCTATATACATCAAACTTGGACACTGCCTTTGACTGCCACAAATTAGCTTCTAGTCTTAGGGTGCATCTGCATAGCAGGGCTTAACTCGAAATAAGCTACTCAAATTGAGTTACGTCAATTGAATAGCTTATTTCGAAATAGCTTATTTCAAAATGTGATGTGTCTACACAGCACTTATTTCAAAATAGAGCACTCTTCCTCTGACTTCCCTTACTCCTCGTACAATGAGGTTACAGGAGTTAAAGTAAGAATTCCTCCAGCTTGACAGTATTTTGACATTATTTCAAAATACCTGCCTGTTGTGTAGACACAGACTAAGTTATTTCAAAATAATATTGCTGTGTAGATGTACCCTTAAATTGTGAGTGAGCAAGACTGTCTGAATGCTTACTGCTTTAGCTTTCCAAGATTACTGCTGGCAGATACTCAAGCCAATTTAACTTAGCCAGGCACCACAATTCCTCTTCTGCAGGCCCATAAGACGTGCTCTTTTAAACAACTGAACCAAATATAGAGAATAAAAAGTCCATTCAACATTGGACACTGTCCACATTATCTGGAAACAAATGGGGATGTGCCTGCCAGAGGGTTAATCAATAAAACAAAGAAAAATAAATGGTTAAAGTACTTAGCAGAAACTAAAATGTAAGACTTTTCAGGCTTTAGCAAAATGTACTGTGTCATCCTTAAACATGGTCTAGTGACCATAACATTGTTTCTAATCTTATTTTCATATTTCAAGTATGCACTTGCACTAATACATTCTTTAGTCGTGTTCATTATAAATGTGAAAGCTGCACTTGACATTTCCACTCTACTAAGCCAATGCAGACAAATTGAAAACCTTTATTACATCCCTCTCTTCTCAAGAGGGCCACTGTGGGAACTGTTGCTATGATCTGATTCACAAAAATGTAAGTGATTCGGAAAAACAACATTTATCATAAAGAAAGTTATGTGCAAGACAAAGAATTGCCATCATATGAAAAGCTTCTAAATTGTTGCCATTTTCCATCTGTATTGTAGTATATCTGATACTATATTCACTCCTACTGTGTGTTCATTTACAGGCAAATCCTTCTTGAGCAATTAATAGGGAGTATTGGGTCTTTCCACTGGGAAGAAGGGGAGTCATCCCCAGACGATGGATCAGCAGGGAATATGTTCTGTGGCTACTATTTCTGAACTGATAATGAAGTAACTAACAACAATTAGTCTTAACACCCTCTTATGCAATGTCTCTCTGAAATTAAATATTCATTATGCCAGAGCACAAATAGCCCAGTTGTTATGCCACTCTCTCAGACCTGGACAGAGAATTGAGTTCAAGTCCATGCATCAATTAATACTTTAAGTATTTTATACAACATGGAATATCTTCAGTAGGAAAGATTGAAAGAGACTCATCTCAGAATATCCCACAGTGAAGGCATTCACCTGGAAGGCAGAGGTAGTTCTTCTGAATCAGGTAAGAGGACAGATTTAAATCTAAGTCTCCAACATCTTGGGTGTGTGCTCTAACCTTTAGACTATTACATAAAAAGGGGGCACTGTCTCCTCCTCTCTTTTGTGAGAAAGGGATGTCCTGAGTCAATTGTCTACCTTCAGGAGGGGGTTCATAACTGTGAATCCCACATGGAGATAGCTGCCTCCCTCTATTCCAGAGGCTGATGCCTAAGGCCCTTTGAGGCATGAGGCTTAACCTCACCCTTCTTTTTGCCATTTCCTATTGTCTAGCTTAGGTATCTGCACACTCATGTTATTGATTTTGTGGATCCAGGCTCATAACTCAGGACAAAGGACTTCATGTAGTAGCAGAATACTGCTGGTAGGCTGTGGGATTCTGAACCTAGATCCCCTATGTGGATATAGCCCTCACTCGGTATGTCTACACTACAAAGGTATTTTGAAATAAATTATTTTGGAATAATAACTCCCAAAGTAATAATTTCAAAATAGCATATCCACCATACCGGGAAGCCTCAAAATTAGTCCAAGTCAGGGTCCCCTTATGTGGATGCACTACCTCAATTTAGAGCCCCGGGAAGCACTGGAGAGTAATTACTTACAATGGCCCTGGGGAGTAGTTATTTTGAAATATGAGCAGTGGAGCATCCACACTACTGCTATTTCAAAATAGCAATTTTGAAATGGGCAATATTCCTTGTGAAATGAGGGCTTATTATTCCAGAATAAGAAGCCTGTTATTTCAAAACAATTTTGAAATAATGGGCTTGCTGTGTGGATGCTCACCTTGTTATTTCAACATAATGTGAGTTGTTTTGAAATAACGCTATAGTATAGATGTGCCCACTGTGGCGAATATGGGGTATAATTATCTATATAACTATAATAGAGTAGATAAGACTTGAAGACTAAAGAATACAAAACTCCTACTGTAAAGGTGGGGTAAAAAGAGGTTGACTGGGACCAGACATTCTCCTCTCTCTTCCCAGTCCAACTTCAGTTCACCACCGGCTCAGAAAATGTGATTGGAGCAAGCTTTTGTAAGGGGAACACTGAAAAAACCATTGTGTTAGGGAGGTCAAATGCATCCCTGTGTAAACAACAGAGAACATGTTATGCTCCTTTATCACATAATTTCACTCAACCAAGAAAAAGAAATCCTAGAAGTATAGGACTAGAAGTAACCTCGGTAGATCATCTAGTCCAATCCTGTGCAGTCAAGGCAGGACTATGTCATAACTAGACCATTCTTATTCAAATAAATGACAAATTCAATATTTACGTGCATATAATAACTGTCACACACACTAAGAAAAGGCCCACATATCTGAGAGAAAGAGGAGTGCCACATAACTGTTTGAATCAAATGCAATCTTCTTGGGATTCTGACTTGGTTCTTTGGACTCCATTGGGTTGGAATGGGACTTTTTCTCTCTAATCTCTAGGAGCAATAGAAGATAACAAATTCAGTCTTCTAAATAGAGAAAACTGGCAGTTCTTTGCCCCCTTTCTCTTTTCTCTTCTGGCTGGAGAAGAGAAACAGGGAAAAGCAAAGGAAGGGAATGTTTTATTTCAAACTAAGAAATATTGAACTCTAGAATAAGATAATTTTTCTCATGTGGGATTAACTTAAAAGCTGTTAGCCAGCTTCAGTGGTTTTCAACTGCAAACCGAACAGTTTTCCTTAAAGAGGGAAAGAGAGAGAGGAGTGGTGCAATTTTTGTACTTCTTACGAAGGAACTGAGAACTGGACCTAAACGTTTTTCCAAGGGTACAGCGTTTGAGTCATGCCTATGCCAAAAATGTTGACTTTTTCTTTCTGGGCCAACAACTAGTGAAGTAGCCCAAAGAAATTATGGGAAAAATGAAATCACTTTCTGATTTGCATTGTGATAAAATGTACAGGATGCAGCCTATATTTCTCTCTTTCCCCCCCGCCCCCATCCATCCTAGCTGTCAAAGCAATTATTGCTATTGCCACACATATAATAGTACCTTGTCTTCTGCATGTTGCAACAAGCCATTTGTAAATTCTCAGACTATGCAATACATAACAAATATTTGTGGTTGTCAACTTAAAATCATTTTTCCCTTGTGCCCATAGTGAATCTGATTACAGGTTATATAAATGCAAGTTTTATCATGACAGCAGAAGAGAACTGATGCAGCATACTAATTTATTCATTAAAGTGTAAATGAGCAAATTATAATCCAAGGTGGTTGCATGGTTTGTTCCAGCTACTTTTGCAGAAAAACACATATGTCCGTTCAAAACCTTGTCTCTACTAAAAAGACAGCCTTTTAAATCCTTAAGTGCAGTCTGGTCTGCCTTCATTATAATAGTGATTACAGTGTCTCACTGAAGAGGCATCAGCATATCTCATATTTGATTCCCAGTCATCTAAGGATCAGATGTCACTAAGGGTTTGCTGGAAAAAAAGGCCTTGTTAAAGAAAAAGCTTTCATGCCAGGTCTTGTTGATTTACTTTTGCTGAAATTCTTGTGGGAATGAATATAGCTGAAATGAATAAACAAAGTACAGAACTCACTGGAAATCGCCTGAAAGCACCATAACAAAGTTTTGTTCATCTTATTTACAAACAGGGGAAGAGCTTAAATAATGCACCAAACACAGTAGCCAGACATTATCATAAAAGTATTTTATGATACTTTAGCAGTTTATTTAGTCTATGAGGTAGCACTTCATAATTAAAGTTCCAAATTAGTTTCTTCTGTGTTTTGTTTCCTCAATACACCCCTTTAAAAGTTTATAGTGGCCTCAAGGTTGGTAGGTTCAGATGGGATTGATTAGAGTATAGGAATGAACCCAGGGTGTCCTGCATTATGACACCTTAATGATAGAGGTATTCATTGAGTTCATGAAACCCTCTGTTGTATCACTTTGTAAGAAAAATAACAAAGTATGGAAAAGAAGTAAACTTTCCTTTTATTGGGTTCCTCGTGTAAGATCTAGTGCAGGTTTTTTTTTCTCAAATAAAGCAGCTCTAAGTTTATTTTCATAAATTCATGTGATGCAATTTTTAGAATGCGTATGGTTGAAGCTCTGGGGTCTAAAATGCAGTTTTACATACAGTTATGTAGACATGATATAGAAATTTTGATGTCAGACATTGCACCTAGTATCAAATCACAGAGTCCTTGATCAATTTTTATTAAGGGAATACCTTGGTGAATGAAGCAGATCTTTATATTCTTACACAAGGCCAATTCAGCTCTCTAACAGGAAAGTTTGCAGGGGCACTAATAAGAATAGTCCTTAGTATGGCAATAGACAGAAACAAATGCTCCTCTGTTTCTATAAAAGAAGAGGAGTGGTATGCTGCATATGTCTTAAGGGAGAAGAGGGGAAAGCCTTGGTATGCTTTTCCCTCCACAAGAGATCACAACAAAAATTCTGCTCTGGGATTCCACAGAGTTTGGTATGCAGAAGAGAGAAGTGATGAGCAAGGAACCAGTTGCTCACCTCCGTATGATCCCCAGGCTATTCACATGAAAATAGAGGAGGTTACTGTCAGATGAAGCATCATAAATTAGTTATGGCTTCCAAGCACCAGAAGTCTCAGACAATGGTCTTATCTGAGGGGTAATAGCAGGAGGGAGGGACCTGGGCCAGTAGAATATCACAGTGGAATAGTTTGCTTCTTTAGACCTATGATGCCCTTTCCATGATATACTGTGAGCTGGGAGGGTCTGCATACATTGTATTGGAAGACATGTCTCTTACTCAGTCAGCAGCCCCAGTGAACCCCCAATAGAAGCATCATGTCCTGAAAACATGGTTAGCTTCATCTCTGTCATATCCAGTCTTCTGCAGTCTGTCCAGTGTAACAAGCTGAGGATTTAGCAGCTATCTTTTTCTCAATTAGTCTCATACATTGATGGTATTGTTTTGGAAGGTACCAGGTCAAATATCCATGGAATAATGCTAGTTCGTTGGTTGACGGATTTATTATCAAACCTCCACTTTAAAAAGATTTATTAAGAATAAAATTTACACAGAAAAATCCATTAGAAGAAAAACATGTACAAAAGGAGGGTAAAAAAATCTGTAATTATCTTCATTTCTATTTTGCATGGAGATGCTCAGTGGCAATATAAAACCCTAAGATATTTTATTTGTTTTTGGTCTTCTGTCACTTAATAGCAGCAAAATCTTTCAGACTGCAGCAGCATTTTCCAGCCAACTTATAAACCTCTGATAATGGTAAAGATGACTGACAGTTAATATAGCAGCCCAAGCAGCTACTGTTAGAAGAACAAGCTGACATACTTCATGTAATCCTAACTTAATGGTCCTACAGCCTTCATCGGCTTTTATTTTCTCAGCGCTAAAAGGGGTCAAGTTTAACTCTAGTAGTACTAGACTTATGGTTTTGATATGGAAGGTCCTATTTGAGGTGCTATTTTGTAACAAATGATGGCTGCATTCACAGAAATCCATCATGGACATCAGTGGAGACTGAACTTGTGACTTTCAGAACAGAAAGAAAAAGCTTCTACTCTTCAAGGTGAAAAAGAATGCTTAGCTCTCTGAAAGTCAATTGTATAGGATCAGACATGTGAGGTCATTGTACTATAAAAGCCTTTCATCACTGGGTTTTTCGTGTCAAGGAGAATCTCTGAATATGTTTGTCTGAAGGTCAAAGTTGTTCAGCAATGGTTTTGACTTTTTAATATCAAAAGAGACTATGAATAAAAATTTAAGATCAGATAATCCTTTATAATATATAGGAGTCTAAAACTAATTCCTTAAGGCGTTTGTAAGAGATATAATTAAAAGCACTGTTCATATTCTTCTAAGAAAGGTCATTATTAGCACATGAGAAATGTCCAGCCTCTACTTAACATTTAATGCACCGACCTTAAAAAAAATCGTAATTATCAGAGGTTTTCATCAGCAAATACTAGAAACTGATGTGTCAAAGACTATGATATTAAACACAAAGGCTGCATCTTCTGAAGTGCATGTTTGAAAAGGAATTTCAACTGATATTTGATAATTTCTTTGGAACAATATGCAGTTGAATTTTTTTTAATTTGGCGCATTGCAAACAAGGACAGAATCAGATTGTGTAACATTTTCCTTTCCTGTTTTGGAGAGTGTATGAACAATACCATCTGGAGGATCATAACAACAAAGGTTTTCTAGAGCTTGGACAACTGGCAATTAAGTTTCATCAGCATAATAGTTCTAGTGGACAGTGTTTAAACGTGGCTTTCCATTTTTGTGTGCTTAATGTAGCTGTGATGGGGTGCAGTCACAGAAGACCTCTCCAATTAGACATATGGAGTAGAGGATACTTTATGAATTTTAAATGTATGAATGAAAGTTGGGGGTACCTGCCGGGGTGCTGACAGGGCCACGGCCATTCATCTTCCCACTCTCTGGGGCTTCTCACCACCTGGTCCTGCTGGGCCAGCTCCGCTGGTCTCCCCCAGCCAATGCCCCGAGCAGAGATCCCTGCCCTCCCGAGAAGCAGTACAGATACCGAACCTCTTCAGGTCCAAGGAGAGTGCTGTTTAGGGCCCAACTTCATGGGATACTACTCCCCAAATGGGATCAAACCCCAAAGAATTAGCTAAGCCACCTTTAACAATGAAAGGGGGAATGTGCACACTGATTGCTCCCCCAGGTTACAATTGTTCACACTGGGTTTGATAGGAAATAAAAGTGATTTTATTAAGTACAAGCAGTAGGATTTAAGTGGTAAGTGAGAACAGGCAGAGCAAAGTTGATTACAAACGCAAAAGAAACAAAAACACTTGGATAATTCTACACTGAAACCTTAGCACAAACTTTTTCAAACTCACCCTAAAACCTTTTTTCCAGCTGCCCCTCCAAGCCAGGGCTGTCTCCCCACCCTGGGGTTTTCGGCTCCTTCCTTCAGGTGCAGCCCAGCCAAAAGACAAAAAACTCCTACCTTCCTATTCTTTTTAAAGAATTCCCTTATTCTCTTGGGAGTCACCTGGCTACTCCCGACCAACCGCTACTAAGCCGTAAGGACAGAAAGCTATTTGCATATGACTGCCCAGATACTAAGGCCTCCCTTGATGACTTTCATTCATACCTTTAAAAATCATAAAGTATCCTCTGCTCCATATGTCTAATTTTACAGAGAAGAATGATAAACACGTCAAAGTAAGATAAACAGAACCAGCGGGTTATGACATGAAGATTGAAAGGTTACATGAAATAATTTGCTCAAAGCCCCTTTGAGTTGTGTATATTCATGTCCATGGGGGGAAGGGGACAGGTCCGTCACAGTAGCTATGATGTTTGTAGCTTGTTTTTGAAATTCCAGAAACATTTTAAACACTTTTAGGTTTTTTAGTTGGTTTTTTCTTGACATCAAAGGACTTAGTGTGTGTTCAGTGGTCTGCATGTATGGACTAGATTGTAGGATTTGAGCCTAATGCTGGAATCCCACTTAACACTCTCCACTCTACTGAATGTTGCATAAAGGCCTCCGCCTAAGCTATTACTTGATTTTACACATGAATTTTTGGAAATACACTAAACTGTAAGGTCCTGCCAACACATGACTTAGAGACTGACAAAAACCTCCTGCTGACTGCATTGCTGTGGAGGGGTGGCAGTTGTCTTCTAAACCACTTCCTTACTGATGATCTGTAAATGATTCTCTGAAGCTTTGTAATTGTTTCAGCTGCATTGCCTTTTAAACTCTGCAACTTGTTGTAATCTTTGTAAAACCTTACAGCTTTGTAACTTTTTGTAACTTTCATCCACTCTGCTTGCTCTAAACTTATTCTCCCCCGAGATATGAATGTGGGTATGTGAGTGGAGACTATTGTGTTAGATTAAAAACTGCAAGGCTGAGCACATGGAACCAAGTGATGAGTCATCAGACCACTCAAGGAGACATTGCTGCTCTGAGACCTGGATGAAGGGAAGTCTGGGCATGCTCCCTGGTGACAAATGTGGATGAGTGACAGGAGTTGTACAGAGGCAATAAAAGGACAGAGCAGGTGGCAGAAGCCCTCTTTCTGATAAGCTCCTCTTTCTGCAGCCAGAAGCTCTCTTCCTTTTCTGACCAGCTCCCCAGCCCTGATCAGCAGACAGACCCTCCAAAATCACCAGGCTCCTCCTGCACCCATATGCCTGCATAAGTATGTGAGTGCCTGAGGGCAGGGATGAATGTGTGTGAATGAATGAAGGGGAGGGGGGTGTTTGTGTGTGTGAGAGAGATAGCTGGTTTCCCTTTACTTTAACCATGGGGCAGCTCTATCCTCTTTAGTTTAACCATGTAGTGAATATAGTGGAGTGTTAATTCCTCAATGAATAAATCCATACTAGTGTAACCCTGGGTGGTCTTCAGTGGGAATTTTTGGGTAACACTGCAAACTTGCAGTTAGGCTGTGGGAGGGATGACATGGGTAAAACAATCATGCAGGAGATCCACTGGATACAGGCCAGGAGTGGGACTATCGGATGTGCACAGATAGAGTTTGAACAGATCAAAACACCTCTAGAGGGGACATGAATGGCAGCAGGTGCCACTCCTGTATGTAGAGTGAAATAGCGGCCATATTGCAGCCTTGTCCACAGGTTATTCTTGGGTTAGGCTGACCATATTTCCCAAAGGAAAAATGGAACACCATGCTGGGCTGGCCCAAGTCCTCTCTCCATGAGGGGCTAGCTCACTCCACTCACACAAGTCCTGCTTCCCCTGCCCACATGGCACTGTCATTGCTGCTTGCTCGAGCCCTGTCTGCCTCTCCCACATTAAACTGGGGCTGGCATTGCTGCTTGTTTGAACCCCGCCTCCCTCCTGTTGCACGGGGCTGACATCATTAATTCTTCCCCTGTGTGCTCCACGGCACCACACTTTTTTGATAAATGCTCACTTTGGGATGGCCAGGACAGGGTTTAAAAAGGGACTACCCCAGCTAAACAGGGCATATGGTTGACCTAAAGCTAAGGATGGAAAGAAATTCCATCCCCTCCCAGTGAGCTCTTAGTCCCCTATACACAGCTCAATTTGTCACACTCTGCATGAGGAGGGGTTAATTTTATCTTAAACAAAAAAATTTACCTGGCATTGCTCAGGTCCTTAAGTCAAATAAGTTTTGTTTTTCTTGATTTAAATCACTGCTGGGGATGAGGGGTTTAGTATGCAGGCTGCCCCAGGGAGAGAGGACAACCCCAGCCTCTGTCACCACAGCAGTTTGGGGCCAGGTGAGAAGCACCTGTCCATGGCTGCTGACCTAGCCAGGGGAGGAGGGCATGTTCTTCGGCTGGGGGACAGACAGAAACACACATCAACTCTCTAAAACATATAGTAGATACCAGTCCTTTTCTACACCCCTGGCCTCTGCTGCCCCAATGGGCCAGCTGTCCTGGTCCTCATCTCTGGTTCCTTACTTCCCTCCTGTGGTCATTCTGCAGTATAACTGTCCCTCCCTTTCTGTTTTATGAGAAATAATTGAATTCCAGGCATCCCATGATCCTGGCACAACCAAACCCTGACCTTGCTTTAAGCCAGGATAAGAGGAAGCTGCTAACCCTGTTTGGCAGTCCTTGCTCTTACCTGTTAGGAGAAGTTCTTGAACAAACAGACAGATGCACATTTCTAAAATATATAGTAAGAGGAAAGCAGTAAACTGAGAGCAACACTGATATCATGGACACCTACTTTTTCCTTAATTCCTATTTGATTTGAGAACTTATTTTGGCTATGAATGGGAAACTTATTCTAAAAATAAAGGGTGCTGAATCAATCAGTTCAAATATAGCCCATATCTAGAATGGACTTGGGACCTAGATTGTTTTTGTTTCTGGATCAGTTGTGACATAATTTTAAGCAGTCCCTAGGCATTTGCTGGTGTGGTACTGAATTTAGTACTAATTAATGCCTCAGGTGTACTGCATAATTTATGCTGCAAAAACATAACATATTATGGAAATATCAGGCTTAAAGATTTAGAGAGTCTTAAGGCCAGCTAAAGGGATTTGGCTCTGAGACTCCCATTAAAGGGGAAAATTCAACACAAATATACTGTAATTCCTTAATTAATGTTGTCCTGGTTAACATGTTATTGCCATGTTGCTTATCTATTAAAGCACATGCTCATTTAAATTGTGTAAGGCACCCTTTGTCTTTTGGCCTCCTGCTTTGTCCACTACTTGCAGAATTTCCTGGAAAAGCAGCCTGTCCTTGTGGGGACTTGGAACCAGCATGGGAACCAGCCCCCGCTTGCTCCCCCAAGTTCCCTGTAAAGCTGTAAAGTACTATATGTGGCTGGGCATCTGCCAGTCCTCCTACCCCAGTGGAGCCCCCTATTCCATACGCCATCTCTACAAAGCAGGTCTCTTGTGTTTCCTCCTTTCTGCCTCAGTCCATGCCTGATAGTGTGAGGCTACATTAACTACTACGTGTTAACCCTGGAGGGCTCAACCGAGTGCTAGTTCATGATTTAGTAGCAAGACATTGTTGGGCCATATGTGAACCCTAGCGGCTGTTATTTCTTTTCCTGAGCTGATCTTCATCTTTCAGTTGTAAGCCAAAGAGAAGTAGTTTGGACCCCTAGGGCCTTGTAAAATACATTCCCATCACTCAATAGAAAGTCAGGAACGAACCCATTCACCTCAGCAGAATGTGTTTCCATTATTGGTCAATGTCAATGACTTTCCCCCTTGGTCAGGGCAGGCCTAGATAGACATTTAAAGGTGAAATTAGCATTCAAAACTTCTTTCAAAAGGAAAAGGCCACTTTTCAATCAAATGGCCTCTCTGATTGGATACCCTGGGAGACTCATAGGCAGGCTATACACCAGCAGTTATAGAGATGAAACTGGAGCATAATGGTAATCTCTGTTGCAGCAGATCCCACCTGTCATGTCTTTCCAGATCCTCTCCCCAAACTCCGTGTGAAAATGTGGACCTAGGGCCTACCCAGTGCATGTGATGTGACTGCTCAGTGCAACCTCCACACATCCTTCTCTTGTGTGGCTGTGCATTGATAAAGCACCAGTTTTGCTGCATCTGCCACCTTTCAGAGCCGCATGGGGAACAGGGTTTTTCTTCTCTTTATTTAAAGATCCTGATGATTTTGCTATAGCTTATTCTATGGGGGCCATAGCTTCACTGTGGTTAGTTCTTATGTAGTGAGTACACACTGCCACAGAATCTACCTGCTATTGCTTATTCTTTCTGGGCATCTTGCCAGAATATACGGGCAATCTACTGATAGAGAAGCAGTCAGCAGCATACTTTGAACCAGATTCTTTTCATGATTTTTCTCTTTTCCTTCTATCCCTGTGATAGGGTGAACTAGGTTCTGAGACCTCCTGCTGAAGGCCGTGTGGTCCTGTCATACCCTGCTCCAGAAAAGGGCAGTAGAGAGGTACTCTGAGCTGCCTAAGACAGCTGTTTGGGAAGCAGCCAATCAGGGTTCAGCAAGCTAGTATAAGGAGAGCTGCTGGGCCAGAGCACGTTCAATTCTTTGCTGGAGCTGGAGGAGAGCAGACGGTACTCAGAGCTGGCTCTTGGGACTCCACTGGGACAAAGCCCTGAGGTAAGGGTGAAGAATATGCTGGAGCCACGAGGGAGTAGCCCACAGAATTACAGCAGCAACACAGTTATTTAAAGAGACATTGCAGACAGCTGCTATCTATATGGTGTTTCAGATGGGACTCTGAGTAGAGGGTGGGCCTGGGTCCCCCCATAATCTCCTATTAGCCACTGGGGCAAAGTGGCTTAGACAGTCAAACACCCCAGAGTGGGGGAAGGCCCTGAGAAAGGCCCTGAGAAAGCAAAGATGTTGCTTTCAGGAAAGGAGCCCTGGGGCATGGCTCTGTTCCAGAGCGGGAACAGAGATATTCCCAAGGGAACTGAGAGGGACCCCTGTTGAATTTGTACCCTGGAAGAAGTTTGCCATATTCCAAATACAGATTGTGTGTGACTCAGCCAGAGAGCTGAGTTTCCTGAGAGCCATCACAAACAGAGCAACAGAGTGCAAAAACTTGCCCTCGGACGCAGGCCACCCTGAAGTTCAGTGTACTCCGTTATTATCCCCCATATTTTTAAAAAGCCAGTTCAAGATACACATCTTGATCAAAACGCCATGTAATCTATTGCAGATGGTTCTAACTCAAATGTGGACTGCAGTAATTGAGTAGGACACTGTGATTTAAGGACATTGTACAACATCTCACAACTGTTCTTCCTTAAAACAGGTAGTATTCATTAGAGAAACACATTTACTTCTGTCCCACCAATTCCTGTTAGTACTATATTTACCATAAATTATACAGATCTGAAGTGGTGAATCATGAAACTGACCTTAGAAGGTCTTTACTGACCTTGAATGAAAAATCACATTACTTTAAGCTTCTTTTCCCCTTATGCCTCTCATTTAGTCCTTAGCATTGGACCCTTGTTGTCTTGATCACTATGGCCAGAACCTTAGCTTTGAATGATCACAGACTTAATGTCACTTAATGCATATCAAAATCAGATGATAGGACCTTAATAATGTATAGAAATAAGCTATTAACCAAGACAAGAAGGAACAAAATCAGTATAAATTTCCGGGCATGAGGAAATGCTTCATATTTTATGTATTCTCTCGAATGTGCAATATTTTAACCAAATGACTAGAATTACTTTAATGATTTTCCCTGGAGTGAATATGTTAATGGGAGATAAAGGATCGTTGCTTGAAAACAATCTTCTTTTTTTTGTCTGTGATACGAATATTCTTCGGGCAACTGCAATGCAGTTCAACTTGACTGAAAGTGATCTTGATGCTGATTAAGAGGGACCATGCTTTCTGGATCTGAAAAATAATGTGAGTATCCATTTCCCTTTCTCGAAAGTATTTTCTCAGGGAGAGCTCAAGTCCATCAATAGGCTCTAGTAACTTTTGGGATTGTGGAAGCCATTGAAATCTGCACTATTTAAATCTACATCCTGCTGGCTGGGAATTTATAGAAGCATTTAAAAAAAAATGTCTGTGGAAAAGCCAGACACAGAGATGTAAGAGTTTTAAGGGGAGAGGGACTGAGGCCAATCAACTTCTCAAAAAGAAAGGAGCAGGACTATGTTGCTGGATTTCCACAAAGATTTTCCTTTCGTATGTAAGGAGGAATATTGAAGCCCTGGCAGCATCCCAGGCCCCATAAAGCCTCTTTGTAGGAATCTGTGCAAGGTGAGCAGGAGGAAGGGTGGATTCTCCTCTGCCTACCAAGTGAATTTTACAAGAAAATGATTATGTAGTCTGATGCTGGAGTGCAATTTCTGTAGAGCTCTTGTGACCATGAGGATGCTTCAGTCAGGTCATCCATGGCCAGGGAGATTTCCTGGCTAGTGTGACAGAAATGGATGTATTCTTCCTGGGATGAGAGGCATAGGTCCATTTGCAAATTCTACAAAGAACTGTGGAGGTTTGGGAGACAGTTCCATGGCCTCTTTTGTGGGTGGATAAGACTACGCCCAACTTTCTCACCCTAAATGGAATTATATGAGTTATTCTCTGTGCGGGGATCCTCACAGAGATTTCCTTCTCCTCTTATTGTGGCCTTATTATGAGAGTAGGAAAAATAATGATGTTAAAATGACCTCACAAGATTCAATTGCTCGCTTGGGTGGGCAGGTGATGCAGCATCTCAACCTTCTCTTCCACCTGAGTAAGTGATGGAGCCCAGATCTGGCAAAAGACCTTCTGCATTGCCCCTCTAGTGGTGTCTAATATAAACAACCAAAGTTCCATACATTCCAGTGTGGATGGAGCTATCCATGATCTGATAATCTGATTGATCTTCAACTTATTTCCTTTCTCCTTTCAAAAGTAACCAGCGCTTCAACCTTTGTTTTGTCTGAGGTCTGGGATCTAATGCTTCCTGCCTTACTCAATGACAAACTAAAATAGCATCAGCAAGTTCTGCCAAGTTTATTGGGCACAGAAATAAAATCAGGAAAACCTTTTGAAGAGGAAATTAGACATCATGTAAAAGTTTCAGAAGTGCCTAGCAGTCAGATTTACAAAGGCATTTCAATGGGACTTAAGCGCTAAGGTGTTTTTGAAAATCCCACTGAGGCCTAATTACATGATCAGGAGGCTAAATAGTTTTACAAACGTGGCTTTTAGAAATGTAACTCGGTGACTTTCCCTGATATGTAGGCTCCTACATACTCGAGTCATTTTGAATGTGGGGCTCAGATTCATACAGCAGCAATTGTTACATTTCAAGCAGAACTTTGACCAAGCTAGCATTCATCTTCTGCCATCATTAGTGAATAATACTTGATGTTTCAAAGGAAGGTGAAAACCGCCTTTTGGGGATGTATAAGAAACAATTGTTTCTTAATCACACAAAGATCACTTTAATCCCCAAACCTAAACTTTTTCTGGACAAACCTAGCTTCACCTTTCAGTGGGGATTAGTGGCTCAAAGTGAACTAAATGTTTATTATACACTTGAGGAGGTGAATATACTCAGAATACACTCACATTTGAAGGTAGTCTCAAAGGGCTATTACGTGCTCTGTTTTCTGGTAAAACAGAGTGTGTGTGGGGCGGGAGGGAGACAGGCTCCTCAAATATGTACTACAAAATGTAGCTGTGTATGTTTTAATAAGTAATATGCCACTTAATAGTCAAAGAACAACATATTGCCTTTTACCAGGAGGAATTTTTATTTCTCTCCCTCTGCCCTCTGCACAGAGCAGCTTGCATATTGTTCTAACACAAAAGCTCTGGGGAAAAGACCACAGAAATGTAATGCAACATGACACTTCAATGGAGCCCACATCCACTAGAAGGGCTAGGGCCAACACTGACTGCTTTTACATGTAAATTCTATTCTCCAGTACAAAGCAATGGTAAAACTACCTGAGGATTGACAGACACGGAATCTTCTCTTTCAAAAATGTAATAGGATGTTTGAGCTGCTGGTCTTAGGCAGCCACTGTAGCACCAGTTTCTCTCAGAACTGCCCCATACGAAGTGTTTGAGGCCTAACTAGCCATGCTCCTACCATTCATCTAGCCTATATTATATTTACCCTCTGCAGGCTGCTCAGGAGAATGGCAGGTGTGAGGTCTGTATGGGCATGTCTACACAGCAGCATTATTTTGGAATAACTGATGTTATTTTGAAATAACAAAATGCGTGTTTACACACGTAAGCCATTATTGCGATATAATGTCAAGCTGGAGGACTTCTTACTCTGACTCTTGTAACCCTCATTTTATGAGGAGTAAGGGAAGTGAAAGGAAGAGTGCTCTTCCTTTGACTTCCTGCTGTGTAGAGAGAGTACTAAAAACCGAATTAAGCTATTTTTACTTAATTTACGCAATTAACGTAGCTGAAGTTGTGTATCTTAATTAGACTTTTGCCCTGCTATATAGACATGCCCTATCATGGCACATAGGTAGTTGCCCCTATTCAGTCTTCTTGTGGCTTCAGTAGTGGAAGCATAGATGTTCTACCTTTTTGGTGGTCTTGCAAAACCCTATGGTTGGGGAAGGGCTTGATTTGTATTGGCCCATGTCAAGTGCAGTTTTTCCCATTGGTGCTGTATGTTCATTCTGCTTTCAATACAGTTAGGCCTTTGAATCTATAGATAACATCTATCCTTTCTGCACTTAAAATAATGTAACTTAGGCTACGTCTACACTGCAGTGCTATTTTGGGATACCAGAATATCCTGAAATAACTATCCTTTTTCTTAACAGCAAGCCCCCTTATTTTGGGCTCACTATTCCAATGTCCCTGTAAACCTTATTCCACAAGGAATAAGGACATTTTGGAAGAGCAGGTTATTTCAGAATTTGGCACTGGGTAGACGGCACCTAATTACAAAATAAGCTATTTTGAAATAAGATCGAAATAAGATACGTAATTTGTGTAGCTCAAAATGTGTATCTTATTTCGACGTACGGTACAGTGTAGACACACCCTAAGATAGTTGGGTGCTTTGTATTAAACATGGTGAAGTTACGATATAGCTGTCAGCTCTATCTCTTCTAACTCAATGATTAATAAATATTAATACCAGAAAGGTCTATTATTACTAATAACATTACTGTTGTCATATTTAACCTCCTATATAACATAGACTATACCTTCTGGATGAATTGAAGTGCATCTTTCAGAAAGACATCTTGTCTTGATGAAAAGACTTCAGACAACGGGAAACCATTGCATGCTTTGGTAAATTGTTCCTATGGAAAATTATGCACAGTTGGTTGCCAGAGTTGTGATTACCATGATTTGACTTGTGAGCAGTCTATGTAAATATTTTAGTATATGGTTATTGGCTTATTGCTAATGTGACATTTTATAAAGTCTCCCCGAGTTTGGGATTGGCACTCTGTGTTGCTATAATGGTGCTCATCCCAAATCTGATGCAGCGGATCACTCATAGCCATTCCCAAGATAGGGAAACCACTCAAAGACTCAAAGATCTACCATCTATTTTCCCTGCAATGTGTTATCTACAAGTTGATACAAGAGTAATTCTGATTAATGAGGTATGATCCTCAGCTGCTTCAAATGTTAGAAGGGTACAATGAAAACAAGATACTGTGTCTGACCGGACACAGAATATTTCAGGAATAAGGAAAGAAAGTTGGTGCTGTCCTTATTGTTTTGACAGCAGTCTACACCACTGGACAATGTATTGGACTGACTGCCAAATTGCTACAAGTTTTTCCTTGTAGGCTAATGGTATGGTTCATGATTAGCACCTAAAGCTCATCCTGCAAGTAGAGGAAAAAATTAGTCGCCTTAAATGTCTCTGCAATAGCCTTCCACAAAGGTCAGTTTTGGTTTCCCTTTTGTTCAATACATATATATATATATATATATACATACAACCTTCCTGAAACACAAGCTGAGAAGTATGTGTATGCTGCTGACACTGTTCCCTCACTTCTCTGAGTCAAGTATTATAGATGACATATCGCGTTTGAGTGATCTGGAGATGAAAATGATGTAGAGAAGAAAGATAAAACAAATGAGAACTACAAAAAAAAAGAGAACTGAAGGAGAGATGAAGGGGATAAAAATGGAATAGGCAAAGTCAAAACAGAAAAGCAGATAAAAAAGAATCAAAAATAGAGGGAAGGGAAGAAAGCAAAGTACAGCAATAAGGACATGAACTAACTTATAAAGAAAGAATATAAATGGATGACAGTGAAGAAGAAAGGTCACAAAAATAAAAGAAAAAGCAGCAGAGTGAGAACAAAAGACTCATGAACACGGGTCTAAATGAAGACTTGTTGGTACTAAACCAAAGCTGTCTAGAATTGCTTTCTGTTAGAAATGGACCCTGTGTTATGTGTGCTATGTACAAGAGTCAAGCATAAGTACTGGATGCAGGAAACGGGCTGGGATTAGCGGAATTGTTTTTGTGTGAAGATATTTATTACTGGAGCTGAAAAGGTAGAATATTGTAAATCGTTTTCAGGTTAATAGTTGTTCAGATTTTTAAGCCAATCAATTTCAACTGACTATGTGTTCCTTTTGTGTTCCCTTTCTGTCATTTTTTCAAGCGAATGAGTTTACTGATAGAGGTGTTCACAGAAACATCACTGGTGAGTCAATAGCAGAGAATGTTAACAATTAGCAAATTTTGAACTGGTAGGTTCAAGTATTTGTTACTGAAACCTGCTCTAAGAGTTATGCTTATCCACTGAGGGAACAAAAAGCTATCATGTAATACTCCACTGAGACAGGGCCATATGGCCTATTTCATGGGTGGGAACTTGGGCACAGAGAAACATCATGACTTCCCCCAGGGTTACACATTGAGTATGTGGGAGAGCCAGGAATTCAACCTGTATCTGTTGAATCCCAGTTCATTTGATCACAAGTACATGCTTGCTGAGAGGGGTCTACACTAATGGATACTGATGAAGGGTAAGGGCTTGAAATTATAAGCTCTTGAGGGAAAAGAGCTCTGTATGTACTGTCAAGCATCTAACTCACTTTTGGGGAATGTTACTTTTGGGTTCGTTAATCATTAGAATTGTAGCAAAGCAGCAACATTGGTGTTACTGTTTGAAAGCAATTTCATTATGATTTTAGTTATCAGGTACCATACATGCATGTAGCGATTTACGTTTTGGACAGATGTAATGAGTCCCCAAACTTCAAATTATAGAAATCACAGAATAAAGGATTGTTCAGTTATTCATATTGCATTTCACACTTTTCCATTATGTCGATGCTTAATATTTTAAATTGCTTGCTTACCAGTTACGTTATTTTCATTTGCATATCAGAAAATGCAGACTTTTAGATTAAGAGTCATCCTTATTATTTCCAGTTACAACCAAAATTTAAATTGCAACAATATGTGGAGAAAGATTTTTTTGTTTCCTTTGAGGATTGTATCTGACGAATCGTAAATAATCACTCTGATTGCTGGGTAATCATCAAGGGTATGTCTAGACAGGGAGCTATTTCAGGGAGGTATCCCAAAATAGCTACCCCACATCTTTTAAACGCACCCATCATTTCGAAATATTTTTTGAAATAATGGGCATGCTATTCCGGCATCCCTGTAACCCTCATTCTACAATGGTTAAGGGATGTTTCAAAATAGTGCAAAATTTCAAAATAACGCACTGTCTAGACACGCCAAATTTCAAAATAAGCTATTTCAAAATACAATCGAAATAAGATACACAATTTGTGTGGCGCAAATTGTGTATCACAGTTTGAGTTTAGGGTGCTATGTAGATGCACCCCAACAGAAAAAATAACTAATTTTACAAGACAGCATGTATTGTTTTATCATCTGATTTTGTGCCCATTTTAATTGTTGCCATATAGTAATGTCTGCCTTACCATTTATCATTCTGTATACTTTTGATAAGATGCAGTCATGTTGGGTACATATGATTTTTTGTGTGTAATTGTTGTTGTAAAATAGAATAATGGGAATAAAAATTCCTGAGATAAATATGTTCAGGGAAGATCAGTTTCATATCCAGATTGGCCTCCTATTCAGTAGTTTCTGATTTGGATTAAACAGACCTAAAATGGCATGCCCTCAGCATTCATTCTGAATGGTGATGTTTTGGAACAGAACAGACATTTTCTTTCTGTTCAGGTCTTTTTTTTTTTTTTATTGGGAACTTTGGAGATTTAAGTCTCCCCAATTCAGCTGATAGATGGGAAGAACAGTTAAATGAAAGCAATGTAATTCAGAGCCTGGAACATGTAGCACTTCTCTTTTTTTTTTAAACTTGTTAAGGTCAATTTTGTTCATAAAGTTGTACGGACTGATCTTCATTTGGGTTCAGGTGTCATATCTCTGGCAAATGTCATTATTTCCATGGAATTATGACCATTCTCCCCATTTGAGGAGCTGCCCCTTATGTGACTAATGGTTTTTGTGGAGACCTAATTTCCAATTATTTAATTCTCAGAAGGACTCAACAAATTTTGAAAACTTCATACAGACAATCCAACACTCCTATACTATGCAGAGAAGTGACATTAATACGTGAAGATTTCTCAGGTTTCAAACAGAAACCTGTTGTAGTGATGGATAGATTGCTGGTGGAGGGAGGTACGGGGTATAACATGTATTCATCAGCATATGCACTTATTATGCAACACAAAATGGCCTAGCATGTTGACACGGGTATTTCAGACTAAGTCAAATTGGACTTTTTGATAAGTGTGTGGAGGAAGACTAAGAAGGATAAGTAAGAAGGGCCAAAGTCAAGAAGAGGGCTTAAAGCAAGGCCAAAAACTTAAACTTGGTCTGGGGGAGAAGGGAGAATGAGTAAAGGAGTTCATAGAGATTGATTGGCTAAGAACATTTTGCACAAGACGAAAGGATCGGTGTTGGGGGTGGAATTGTTGAGGAGCAAGTTGAGGTAATCAGGATCGGAGATGATGAGTGTCTGAATAAGTCTTTAGCTGTAGGGAAAGACACATGCACTTTACATCCTCTGTGCTTAGAATTATGAGACTAGTTTAAAATATCCTGGATGGAAGAAAAGGGCACGGGAGGGAAGATGGAGCAAAAATTAGTTGTTTCTCAGTGTTCCTGGCATCTTTGTTTCTTTAAGTGTGTTTTGAAATCATCCACAGTCCTTTTTTATTATAAAGGTCTGTTATAGTGTGACAGAAAAATATAACAAGGAGTAATTTTATTGTGGATGTAACAGTGGAATAGGTTATTGCCTCGCAGGTTTAATGGGTACTGCTAATACTCATTTGTCATGTTAGGACTTTCCTGTTGCTTGCTGACCGGCTAAAATGTTTATGGTAGTTTACAGCTGTAAAGCTACTTCAGCCAACTTTTGCTGAATTTATGTACATTGGTTGGGGGAATCAAAGGTGCTAGATCTCTTCTAGTAATTAGCATGCCACAGTATTATAATAATCCCAGGTGACTACATTTCCAGACCTCTTCTATAGACTTAGTCTATGATTTATGGATAGTAAATTATCGATTTTAGCTTTGAGCAATATTTGACATTCACGGTAAAGAACTTGGGTGACATGAGATTAACAGAAAAAGGTACACCTTAAGCTCACAAAAATCTCTATGGAGGCTTTTAAAGCAAATGGAACTTTTTTTTATCAGTCCATTAAAAACTCCAATTTCCTGATTAGCGTACAAAACACTGCGCCTTATGAATTCCTTTAATAAATAACTAGCTTCCATTCTAACTAAATAAATTATAATAATGGCTGTGCATGTTTAATAATATCTCTGTGCTCTGTTTTGTTATGGTATTTCTATAGCTTAGGTTCACGTTTTGTTCTGCAACCCAGCCTCAACTGCATCTGCTGTCACCCAGAACAGAAATATTTCAAAGTAATCTCTAGAAGTCGTGTTAAATGAGATAATTATGTTGACATGAGCAAGGCGCACATGAAAGTTAAAATAACCAAAGTAAAGCCAAATTCAAATTCTTCTTTTTTTGTCATCACTTTCCACTCCTCCCACCAAGTTCCCTTGCTTTCTCCTCCCCCTCCCATAACCTTCCTAAAAATTATGCAAAATAAAAACCTCTCAAGCAGCAATCATTTGTACACATACTCCACTTGCTGAGGAGTGATCACATTAACTACTGCACTAACTACTCTCACATTCAGTGAAATGCAAATTGGTTCTGGCTTCATCCACTGATATGTTTAGAGTATGAGCACTCACCACAACCTGAATAAGAATGTTTATTTCTAATATAGCACATCTAATGTATTTTTATCTTCACACTACCCAGGTGAGGCAGAGAAATATTGTTGTTCCTATTTTACAGGTGAGGAACTGAGGCACAAAAATGCTAATTGACTTGGATGAGGTGATACAAAAAAGTCCAGAGGAGGGAACATAGGTGACTGACGCCTGCAGGGGGATGGTGTATAGTGGACCACCCGGGGGGACAGGGAGCAGGCATAAGGAGGTACTGCATTCAGCAATTAAAATTTTGGTGAGTGCACGGGGGGGGGGAGGTACCTCCCTAGTGCTACCATAAGTCACCTATTGCAGGGAATGAAGCACAAGACTCATACAGCCTAAGCCATGCCCTAGGCGTTGGACCATCCTTCTCCTCTATGTGCCCCCTTGCTGCAGTTACCATTATGCAGTTCTCAGGGGAACTGCATGATGGTAACTCCATCTTGTTTTTGAATCTGAGAATACAATCCAGTGTTGGGCACACCATTTCCCCCCTCCTGAGCTTGGTAACAATGTGCCACTTAGGCATGTATTTGGGTCCAAGTAGCAAATCTGTGAAAAAAGAGTTGGGTCTCTAGTGCCATTATTTGCAGAGATTGTGTAATGAGAGAATTGTAGCTTTCCCTCCTTCCATATTACTTCTCCTTGCATAGCAAATCAAAACAATCTATTGTTTAAGTGGCAGCTTTCACCATTAGCCTAACACAACATACAGCCACTTCATTAAGAAATGGTTGGCCTTTCTAGACAAAGAAACTTGGGGGGGTCCTTTATTGCCCAAAATATATCATTACTAAAATGTAAAGTCAAGCTTCAGTACTTAATTGTGCTCCATATGTTATTAGCCCTGGTGAAGATGAACCTTCCCTTGCACCAAAGTAAATTGTTCTTTAAAAACTAATTCTCTAAATACTAGCTAAATGCTACCTACTGTCCAATTAGGCTCTGATCCAACAATGTGAATTCAATGGCAGTCTTTCCATTCACTTAACTGAAAGTTAAAGACTTAAACTGTGAAATCCAATTCGCAACTTGAATTCGCAATTCTACAAGCCATTTTGTCACAAAGTTTAAGACTCAAAAATTGAACCCTGGAAAATGAGGGCTTTGAAATAATCAAACCAGATCTCCCTAGTGAATACTGACCAGGGTCTTTGGATTTCATTCAGCAATTTAGAAAAAATATATTCTAAATCTTCTTTCAAGAGAACTTCTGCATAGTGATGAAAGTGATAATAAATATTATTGAAATTATAATACTAGTAACAGTGATAATACACACTAATAAATTATAAAATGGTTATGCTCTTGAAAATCAGCAATGGGTTGCAATGCAAAATGAAGTTGAGTACTTATGCCCATGGTTGCATTCTAATTTTAACTGAAACACACTACTATTGCAGTGCCATTAGGTAACATCCTGGGAAACTCAGGGATAGCTTCCTAACCTAGAAGTTGACCTCCTGCTGTTTTTGCAATTAAATAATGTGTGTGACTTTCAGGCTTCATTGATTTCAATTGGCCCAGCAGATTGTAATGAATAGATTGTGTCAGAAAATAAGTTTATCCCTTAAAATAAAGTGGGGGACATGAAGCTTTATCCTCCCTTCTCTCCATGGTGCATGAGGGAACAAAATGGAGGTAAAAACCAACATAATTGTGAAAGTGGGGTGGTGACCTTCTGTACTATTCTCCCTTTACCTTCAGTCACTACAGATATCACTCCACATGGTTAGGATTTAGTGTGACTGGAAGATACATTTTGGAGCCAAGGAGGAGCATAACATTCTTACCAGAAATCTGATGTCTTCATGGCACTCCTTTCCATGTTGGCAATCCTTCTCAAAGGGGGCAAGCATTGGGATCAGAGCCAATCCTAGCACATCTCAACAGGTAGCCTGTGAGCAGGTGAATGACTAGAGACCTTCTCAAAGAGATCAGTTCTGTATTTACTTCCCAGCAGTTCCATTGAATCCATTGGCTGTGTTGCTTTCCACAAGTTACTAGCTCAAACTCATACCTCTCTTGGAAGGTTGTGACTTGAACTCTACTTGAGTTAATTGGTTACATATTTTACCTTCCTCTATATTAGCAGGAAGCTAGTCTGCGGCCCTTAAATGGTGCATCTATTCCCCCCAACCTGTCTCTCCTATTCTAAGGAAAAACAATTAACCCAGAGGTGAAAAGAAGAATCTATTATTTCATTACCACAAGTTGATCAGGAATAAGCTGATATAATAAACCAAGGATTTTTATTGTTAAAAAGATTTTGATGGTTATTATGTGTTATGACCTAAATCGGGTAAACATTTATACCTATGCTTAACCATAAGCATATGAGTTTTCCCACAGAAGTCAATAATCCACTCAATGTGCTTAATACTAAATATCAGTGTAAATGTTTTGCTCAGTGGGTTTGGAATTCTTCATATGCTCTAGCACTGAAATATATTGTACCATATATTTATTTAAAAGATAACTTGACAAATAGGAAATGGTTAAAATGGCAAGCTCTGTTGTGTGTCTACTACTTTGGGGAATACTGTGAACACTAGTTATAACATAGAAACAATTGTTCTTCACTGCATTAGAAACACCATGATTTCCTGCAATAGCTCTTCCAGTACTCTTACACACATGAATCACTCTTATCAATTCAATGATATTTTGAAAACAATCCGTAAGACTGCTTGTGCCAGCAGGGAAGAAAAAGAGAGAAATGTAATTCCTGTTATACTCTTGGTATGCTATGGTGTATGGCGCTAATGTAAGAACCTAGGTAGGCAGAACTGGATAGTGAAGTACAGTCAGCAGAAACAGAAGATCTTCATTTTGAGGCATACCGAAGGGGGGTTATGTTAGTTGAGCATGGCAATAATTGCTGCATGTTGTCCCAAGTTCAGTAGAAGGAAAACAGCAAAACTTATGAAGATATTTGGTTGTCCTAACTCTTCTTCTGTTGCTATTTATTTAAGCCCAATTGTACATTAATGTTTTCAGTGAGATATCAGTCATTGTGACACGTAACCTTTTAAAGTAATCTGAAGAGTAACAAAAGACAAAATTTGAGTCCCAACGAAGAAAAGTAAAATAAATTCCTGTCCTGATATTTTTAACTTCAAGTTGAAGCAGCAGGTTGTCTGGAAACATTATCATTTACCCTTTAGTTCTGTCACCAATGTGATTACTATGAATGGCAGCATCAATATTTGTATTCTAGTGAGATAGGCCAATGCCCTCCAGCAATGGATTGGGCCTTTCTTCATAATTCCATAGCTGTGAGGAATGCCATCTGCCACAGCAGGTAAAAGAGATGCCCTTGGGTCATGTTTTATTTTCCTCTACTCCTCTCTAGAATTGGTCTCTGAACAATTTTGACTTCTTTCTCCAGCATTTGTATTCCACAAACACATGTTTTGTCTGAAACCCTCTTTATTTTCTCGTGACCCGGTTAGCTGACTAGTGGACTGATCCCAAGAGGTGCTGAGCAATGAGTGAATAGAAGTTGAGGGCACTCAGCACTTTCCTTCTTGGGCCCTGTAATGTATTAGCTTTAAATATAATTATGACCCTATGTTACAGCACTCTTTCAAACAAAGTTATCATTGAACTCAGTGCAAATTTTGCCTGTTTGAGGATTCTAGGATCAGGCCCTATATTTGTGCATTGAACTAGCATTCATATATCTTCATTAGCATGAACTGGAACATAATGGTATTGCTGTTTTTGTGAACTTTTGTGTGTATTACCTTGTACTACTCCTGGATCATTAGAAAGCTATGCAAGTGGACCTCTGTGGCTGTCTGGAAGTTCAGTGAAGTCAGAGAGGCTTTATATGGGTTCAGATATTCATCTGCATTATTTCCTTGGCAGGACTGGGTCCCATGCTTGCACATTAGAAATTTTTCTAGTTGTACATATAATAGGAGGGGTGGCAGGAGTTTATGTAGAGCAAGAAGTCATATAAAACTGTATTTTCTGTCTTACACAATATTATAGACTTAATAATCCAGGGACTTCAACCCTCACTATACTTGGCCTATTCTAGTACACTGCAGTTGTATTCCACCCTTTTAGTCACCATAAGGTGACCACTGAAGTGCCAGGCCCTTATATCAGGAACTCAGGACTCGACAAACAATGAAGGTCATCTTTAGCCACAGTAACTACTCCAGCCTCCATCCAACAGCTAACCCAGCAATCCTACAAACATATATACCCCCAGAAGCATGTAAAGAAAAGGAGTTTCCCCAACTCAAGCCCTGCTTAAGGATCCAAACCCAGGCTCTCAGCTCTGCCATTGACTCGATGTGTGACTTGGGTAAATCACCTAACCTCTCCGTGCCTAAATTTCCCCTTCCTTGTTATGTGGAAAATATTTAAAACTAATTACTTAATAATTAATGCTTTCAGATCTACAGAAGAAAGCATTACAGCAAGTGCAAATTATTCTTTTTATTCTCTTAAATTATTTAGACAAGTTTTTTTCAGTTTTATTTGCAGTTTTAATGTTAATATAATGCTTGTATAATGCTGTTGTATTCTGGAGGAGCCTTAATACTAAAGATCTCAATACACAACAATTCACTATTTAATCTATGCTGTAAAGTGATGTGACACTACCAGAGTTGTATTCGTCTATGAAGTATAGAGTTTATAGATTAGCAACGGATGGTCTATAGGCTCTGATCTTGCAATAAAATCTACATGGGTGGATCCCATTGCAGTACTGGGGCCTCACAGAGCTTCTGGTTTATCGTGTGTGTGTGTGTGTGTGTGTGTGTGTGTGTGTGTGTGTAAGTATATATATATACAGGTACTTTTGTGTGTATGTAGTGATGTATTTGTGGAAAGAACTCTAAAAACTATTTCATTAAATCGTAATTTACTGTAATTTAAAATGAAACAAATAAAAAACCTTGGTAGTTTCATACCACTGCCCAGCAAATATTACAAAATGAAACATTATGGCAAGGTCACTTATGACTAAAAACCTTATTAGTTCTATACAGTAATGGTCAGCAAAATGTGAAAGATAGACTTGCATGTTGGTTGATTTTTATTATTATTAGTTTGTTGCTCAGTTTTATCCCTCTGCACTCCCTTTGAAGTCAATACCAAAACTTCCATTAACTTCAGATGAAATATGCCATGTTGCACATTATCACTGCTCAATAAATAGTAAATAGTCATGTGTTCTGAATATATTCTTCCATGTTTTAAGCATTGTCTTTCTTAATTATTGATATACTTCTATGTGTTCAGGATTTTTCTGCTTATAAACTATGCACCACATAACTCTTTGTTGTGTATAGAGTCACTGTCCTTATTTCAATTATAAAGAATCTTTCAATTGCATCCTCATTCTGTGAAGAAACAGAATGAAAAGCAGATGGCGCAAAGGAGTAAGCCCAGGATAAAAGTCCCTTTATGTATCTGGGAAAATTATGTTCGCATTAATCTTCACTTTTTACTCTTGTTTTAGGTATTATATCATGCTTCTTGTCACAGGATTCAAATTCTGAATGCTCTCATGTTCAAATTGAAAGATGCAGTTCAGCAATTTGTATACAAATATCCAGCAATTATTCTGAAACCGAATACATTCTTTAGAATGTCAGTATTACCATAGAGTAGTTGCAAATAATCCTAATGCTTTAAGTGAAACTACAAAGAATCACACAGCTAAAAGAAAACATTGACATTGTGGATTTATGACTATCCCATAGTTTGTTAAATATTTTCAGACTATGTGGAAGTTGGAGTGAGTTTCAATACCAATAGGTATTATTATTTATTTTATACTTAGTAATTGGATCGAGTCCCCATTTTCAGATTTCTGATGACTTCATTATCCAAATACTTCTTGCTTTCTCAAGACTTTGCATTTTTAGCACAGAGCAAATGTAAACTCCCTTCTAATGCACACCTTGTTTTTATTGATCTTTTTTAACCACTGTCAAGTTTTCAAAGGCCCACATGACCACAGGGTAACACAGACTATGTACAACACCTGTTACAACTGGAATCTCCCATATGTGCAAGTTGGTTTCTGTAAATAAATTAATCTCTGAAGATCTCTACTCTTGTGCGAAGTCCTATTGAAGTAAATGGACCTTGTCATGGACACATCTGTTTTGTAAATGGATAACTTAATGCTATATGATTCCACTAGAACTGGTAAGGAATTGTCCATCAGACAAACAATTATCCAACTGAAAACATGCACCTCTTTGGAACATACAGTATAATAATGAACTGATTCATAGCAAACCTTTTTGGGTCAGTACAAAACAAACATTTTGGGAAAGTTAAAATGTTCAATTTAAATTGAAAACATCAAAACAGAAATAGATTTAATTTTTTTGAACTTCTGTTCTACAAAATATTTTACAGTTTCTATTTTTTTTCATTCCAATTTTGGACAAAAACAAATACCGAAAAGTTGGAATTTCCCATTGATAAGTAAGAAAATCCATATTTTGTTTTAATTTCCCATATGGAAATACAGGTGCTCTAGATGAATTATTTTTACCTTTTTGATTTTCTGCCACCCTTATGAAAATGTGGATGTCCCATTTTCAGTGCAAAAATCTTTGGAGTGCCTTTAAATCATCTCTTCATGAAGAGAAGTCTTGCAAGAAGCCAGTAAACATAATCATCTGGTGTTCAAATTTCAATTTCTCTTTCTAAGGATTACATTCCAGGCAGTGCAGGAATTTGATTCAATGGATACTATAACTTTTCAGTTCACTACAATATTATCATTGTAATTTGTCATATTCTGTCTGCTATTATTGAACAAACAACTCACTGAGACAAGTTCAGACCTGAAAAAAATCAAGAAAACGTTTTTTTTTTCCTGAGGTAACCTCATCAGTATGCTCTTTATTTGCTGAGCACATTTCAACCAGTAACTATTTCAGTGTGAAGGAAGTTCAGAAATCCTGTTGATCTTCAATCAATTTAGCCTGATGGAGCCAATGGCTCAAACACTTAAGTCTTTACTCCATTTTCATTCACTCTTTATTTTGACAACTTTATATGGACTTCCAAACCTGAATATAAACTAAGTAAAACCCCAGAATTTGGTTCAGTGGGCCCACTCACATGAGTATTAATGAATATAACATAGAAGATATAGAATTTTCTAACGTCCCTGTGTGACTTTGGAGAAAAAGTCCAGTGAGATTCTATGGCACATTTTCTTCTAAGTTATTGACAGACTTTTGAAAATTCCATTTCAGGTGCCTTAGTAGGCTATCCTCATAGCAATAGTAGTAGTCATAGTAGTCCAAGGAACTGAGCCATATTGTGCTCTTATGCAGTAAAACTTGATGGAACGGATTTGGGAAGAAAAGTCTATGAGGTTCTTCCATCTGATGGATGTGGTTTGTTCTCTTACTGTTGCAAAAAGAGGGTATAGCCCCAAACTCCAGAGATATGTTGGCAGCCCCCAAACTATCAACCTTTTAAGACCTCTTAAGAACCTGTGGTTCTCTCCTGATTCCCATAAAGGTCTCCCAGGGAGCATTTGGGCAATATCATATTTTTTGATGAAGTGCAGCTTAATATATGTAGAAGGTCATAAAATGAGCATAGCATAAGGGGCTGCAAACAGGGCTAGACTCACAGAAGACATTAGGCATGGTGACACTCAACACTGCCATACTTCCCTTTTGTCTCCTAGAAAATCATTGTGACTCAAAATTTATGGGAGGAGGCTTCTCCTCATACAATGAATGAGGAAAGAAAGGAGCCTCAGAAGGGGATTCACAAAAGTGAATGTGATAGGCGACACATTGTCTAAACTAGCCAAGAGGAGATGCCAAGCCAATGGGTGTGAACTAATCTTTGCCCCTCTTGGGAAGTTTGGCACCTAAACCCAGTCTGAAGAAAGGCACCTCCCCTCTGCTTGAGATTCCTATCTGTGAATCCTCTGTAAGCAACTTCACAGACTTTGGAACTTGTTCCTTCATTGATTTGACAGCTATCACTATGTGATTGGCAAAATCAATGTCAGTGAGGTTCTTATCAAAGCATATGTCATACATATACAAGGTGTCTGATTTGAGGAGAAATATCCCATAGCCCAGTGATAGGGGCACTTAGTGGGGAGGTGGCAAAGTCCAGTTCACATCCCTTCTTCCTCTCTGCTGAAAAACATACTTGAGCCGGAGGGTCTCCAAACTCCCAGCTCTGTAGTGTTATGAAGGAGGTTCTCATCCTGCCCCTTCCCACAGTTATGTAAACAGTTGTGTAAACAGTCCCAATATAGTGGGTGATCTCTGAGCATGCTTACTGGTTTAGATCCAGCAGGAGAATTAGGAAGAGGAACACCAGTCTTCCCCTGGTTCATGGATCACTTGGGCTTATGTATCCATAGGGTATGTCTACACTAGCTCGTTAAATCGAGCTAGGTAGGCAAATCAGGCAACCGGAGTTGCAAATGAAGCCCGGGATTTAAATATCCCGGGCTTTATTTGCATGTTCCCATCCGGCCGCCATTTTTAAATCTCCCTTAGTTCGAACGAACTGCCCGCGGCTACACGCGGCAGTTTAAAGTTAATCCAAACTAAGTCCTTAGTTCGGATTAACTGTTACACCTCATTCCACGAGGAGTAACAGTTAATCCGAACCAAAGACTTAGTTCGGATTAACTTTAAACTGCCGCGTAGCCGCGGGCAGCCTGCTCGAACTAAGGGGGATTTAAAAATGGCGTCGACGGGAACATGCAAATAAAGCCCGGGATATTTAAATCCCGGGCTTCATTTGCAACTCCGGTTGCCTGATTTGCCTACCTAGCTCGAATTAATGAGCTAGTGTAGACATACCCATAGTCTAGGCAAGGGATTGTTGTGTACATGCATAGAGGCAGAATTATAGGCACCTAAGGACATTTTACAGCAAAAGTTTGGGTGCTGAGCAAGTTTAGGTGACTTCAGCATTCAACAGCAGTTGAGCAGGGGTTTCATGAATCCCAGTGAGGTTTAATTCACTGGGTTTTGGGCACCATAAATGGCAGTTTATCATTGATGTCCTTTTGTGAGTTTAGCCCCCAAATGTCATGAATATTCGCTGTCTTATGCTTTGACTATGCATGCCGCCATTTGTGTTGGCTTTTGGTGTATATTTGTATGAAGGCATTTTATTGCCACAAATGTTTGTAAAATATGATTTTCAAAGTTTTGTGCATGAGTAGTACTGCTGGAAGTAATCATATGTATCCAATCAGAGAACAGAAACAACACCATGTGACTTGTCTGGCCAATCATTGCTTATTAACACAGCTCATACGATGAGTATTTAACCATTACAGTAAGCTGTTCATGATCAATCCCCAGAGTTCAATAAAAAATACACTGAAATTTTTAATTAATGAATGAATTTGATGAAATGATATTCTAGAAGTAGAAAAATGAGGCTAAATTTGTGCAGTGAATTATTTTGTATTGCAAAATATTTGCTAAGCCCTGATCCTGTTTTCTCTGAAATCCTTGGGAGAAAGATCAAGTCCAATTTGCTAGATGCTGTCCACAGCACACTAAAGGCCACTTGCACTGTCAATGAACAACATTGGATTCTTTGAAGTTAGAGATCTGAAATGGAAAATAAAGTGAGGGAAAGGGGAACTCCAGAGGTCGTTGTTTACTAATAAGTTGCAGCTTGATGTTGATTTGATGTAGCACAATTTTGTCATGACACTATTTACCATTCATAAATATTTCTTTAGGGTTTCAAGCTTTTTTTTAAAGCCAGGGTCAAATGAAAGTTAATAGGAAAATTATTTTATTTCCTATTTTCTGCTTGGGGTTTCGGGACATGAGGTTATTCAGCATAACATTTTAGTTAACTCCTTAACTACTCTGTATATTTGCTTATGACTTTGCAATAATAGTAACAGGACCTGTCCATAGGTCATTAGAACATAACACTTGAATCATCCCTTTATTTTGTAGCATTTCCTCCCACCTAATGTCAACAAATATATAACCCATATTTGAATAGCTACTGGGATGGCAGCTTTATTACTTTGGTTCATGGTCTCTTATTTCTTCTATATGAGGGTACATCTTCACCATAAAAAAAAAAGGTTTTTAGCTCAGATTATCTAATTCAAAATTAGCCAACTTGGGTTAATATAGCAATGAAGACACAGCAACTTGCCTTTTGACTATGGTTGTTAAGTTAAAGCCTTTAGGGGTATGTCTACCTAGCAACTGAGAGCAAGTCTCACATCCCTGGTAGACAGACTCATGCTAACTTGGGTTGACTAGCAAATTAAAAATAACACAATGGATATTGCACCACCAGCAGCGGCTTTGGCTGGCCTCTTCAGCACAGACCCAGATGGTCAGGTGGATCCAAGCTCAGCTGGCTAGCCTGGAGTGTTTCTGGTACTACAATATCCACATGGCTATGTTGAGTGTGCTACCTTGAGCTGAACAAGTGCGTGTCTGTCTACCCAGACTGGGAGGCTCTCTCCCATCTTGAATTCAATCTGCTAACCTGAGTAAAAAGCCAAGTTATCATGTCTTTGCTGCTATTTTAACATGAGTTAGCTAACCTGGATTACCATTAAGAAGACACCATTTTTTTCAGTGCAGATGTACACTGAAAGTCACTCTGTATAGAGGAGGCCTATGCCCATTTAAACCCCACCAAATCCCTCAAAATACGGTTTATAATGGCCCCATCATGAGTAGGCTTTGTGTTGGCCCTCTCTGAAAAGTGTGAATGTAACTCATTGTAAGCACTTTTCCCTGCTAGCTAGACTAACTTTCATTTCATGTTTCCTCTCTTTACATTTTTCTCTCAGTTTGTCATATTATGTTTTATCCAATTCTTTATATTTTCTCCAGTTTTTAAAATATTTTTCCTAAACTTTAGAGACATAAGAACAGCCACACTGGATCCAATGGTCCATCTAGCCCAGTATCCTGTCTCTGTCAGTGGCCAGTTCTAAGATGAGAACTGCATAAAATATTGCAACTGCAATCTCATCAGCACTATGTCTTGCTAGTTTTACATGTGATCCTTCTATACACCTCATTAACTTAAAGAGAAAAAAAACCATTGACCTCCATACTTATACCCCTCAGTCCCAGAAACACTTAAGCATAGCCGTAGCTTTACTGATATGACTAATCCTATTTGAAGTCCATGGAAAGAAAGTTACTCATGTGCTTAAATACTGGCAGGACTGGGACTAAACCTCCAATCTTAGATTATTCTCTGATACACTGTTTTCCAGAAGAGGATGAGAAAATGACCAATATTGTGCATGGATTAATTAAACATGTAGTTATGCCTTGAGACACTGGTGCACTTTAGCAATCTTAAAAATACCTTTTGAAATGCATATTAAAAGATCTGGCACCGTATCTGCAAATTTACAGATCTCAGGCATTTGAGGGAAGGGAAAAATTTTGAGACTGAGATTTTCTAAAACAAGGAGATGATAGAGTTAATCCATCTAATAATAAATCTAACCAGTAAATAACAATTTCCTAGCCACACGTGCCCATTCCTAGTAATGTGCTATCAGCAGCGAATTAGAATTGCCCAGATATCTCAATGATGGATGCAAGCAATGTTTTTACAAGCTTATTGGTAGAAAACCTAATCAGGTTCAAATTCTATTTTCTACATTGGAAATATCCTTTTAGCAAGGAAGGAAATGGAGGGGAATGAATGGGAAACTATGCAATATTATGACTGATGCTCTGTATTTTCTTCCTATTGGGGCATATAATGCTGGTAGCAATTACCTTCCTGCAGGGAGGGCATTTGAAGGGTCACTGTAATAGGACTGCTCAAAAGGTGGACTCCTTCTTAGATTAGATTTTTACCCATTTTTCAAACAAAATAAGCCAGTGTCTGCCCTCTACATTGTCTTTTGAGTAATATACCTTGTATCTAGCCACACTGTCATGAATGCTACCCATTAGCACTATATCTACACTGCAGTTGACAGGCCACCTGCCTGCTCAAGCAGACAGACACACACACTATATCTGTTCTTGCTGGAGCGCTAAAAACTGCAGTGCAGCTGTTTCAGCAGAGGCAGCAGTGCGGGTTAACTGCCTGAATACCCTGGATCTATACTCTGATGGCTTGCCTGTGCCACTGTAATGTCCATGCTGCTATTTTTAGTATACTAGCTCAAGCAGAGCTAGTGCATGTCCATGTACCCCACCTAGTAGGCTTGCTTCCAGCTGCTGCAAACACATGCCTAGATGATGATGTTTCCATGTTTTACGTTCAGACAGATTAGCAATGCTTTCACAGGTGAAAGATAAGATTTACAGCTCTGTGAAATGGTGCCATGATGCAAGATAATTTATCAGCAACAACATTTTTGAGGGGAACTGAACTCGCAAACTCAGAAAGGTTAATTGTTGTTAGTTCCATAAGGCATGGAAGTGACCCCGTTGCATTAATGACTCTTTTTTGGCTCACAAAACGTATGATATGTATACCTGAAGTTTGCAAAACTTAAAAAGAAGAATCCAACTTACTTGGACTCAGAATAGAACTGGAAAGCCAAGACTATAATGGGGTTCAAAAAAGAATTAGCTAACTTACAAAGGATAGTTCCATCAATGGCTATTATCCAGGATGGACTAGGCTGCAAAGCCATGCTCTGAAGTGTCCCTAGCCTCTGTTTGCAAGAAGCTGGGAATGGCTGACAGGGGAGGGATCACTTGATGATTGCCTGTTCTGTTCATTCTCTCTGGGGCACCTGGCATTGGCCACTATATTAAGACAGGATCCTGGACTAAATTGACCATTGGCCTGATGCACTGTGATTGTTCTTTTGTAGAGAGAGTGTTTAGGAGACAGTCAACCTCCTTGATAATGTGTTATTAGCACAGCTCTCTTGGTATTCAAAAATGTACATATTTTTCCATGATAATTGTATTGCCAGAGTTCTATGAAACATTTTACTTTGAATGATTAAAATAGGATTATTCTAAAACCCTCATATAGCAGAGAAATGTATTTGTGTATGGGTTTCATTTAAGCTATAATATATTTGGCTTGCAGTGAGCACACAGTATAGTTCCTGATATTTCAGATGGGATGGAGGTTAAAAATAGGAGTTAATTTTGAGCTGTTCTGGTCATGTAGAGACAAGGGAGAAAAGAGGGTCTCAAAGACACAGTCCTAGACTCACTGACTCTGATCCTTGTCTTGACAAAAGCCAAAAATATCTGGAGTAGTGTGGAGTACTCTTAGGCTGTGTCTATACGGCCTGTCTACACTGGCCGCGAGTTCTTGCGCAAGTAAACTGACGTTCTCATGTATGAAATCAGTGGTTCTTGCGCAAGAAGTCTGACCCTCCCACTCAGGAAGAAGCCTTCTTGCACAACTGTTCTTGCGCAAGAGGTCAGTGTAGACAGGCAGCCAAGAGATTTTGTGCAAGAGCCGTCCAAACGGAAAAAAGCCCTAGTGGCCGCTTGGACGCTCCATAGGCACAGGCAGCTCTGGATTTCCTGGTAACCCGAGCCCCCTTAAAGGCAAACGCAGCCTGCAGAGGCCACGAGGCAGAAGCACATCTGCTGCGTGGCTCTGCTCCCTTCAAAAAGCCACCAGACCACCCAGGATGGTCGCTCCAGGGGGGTAACAACAACCCGCACCCCCAGCGCAGGAGGCCCCAAGGGGCACAAAGTGGCACGCCCCTTCCTGGTCCCCAGGGGAGATCGAGGCCCTCCTGGACCTCTGGGGAGAGGAAGAGGCCCTCCACAACATCCGTGCCTGTCGGCGGAACGTGGACATCTTCCGCCGAATGGCCCAGGCGCTCTCCAAGCAGGGTCATCCAGCCCAGACCCTCGAACAGGTCCAGGCTAAGGTCAAGGAGCTGCGCCTGGGCTATGTCCAGGCCAGCGAGGGCCAGGGGGCAGGAGCTGACAGCTGCCCCCATTACTAGCGGCTCCACGCCATCCTGGGAGAGGCTGCACCCCAGGGACTGTCGGTGCCTGTCGACAACAGCAGGCGCCCCCCTGTCACCAGGCCCAGCAAGACGGGGGATGACACAGAGCTGCCCAGTGGATCGGAGGACGAGGGGAGCAGTGTCACCCTCCAGCTCGAGGTCCTCTCAGGCAGCCTGGACATCTCCCGTGCGTCATCGGAGGCCGGGGAAGGATCCACTGGTGAGTGTTGCACTTTGCACTCACAAGGGCGGGGGGGAGCCAGGCGCCCGAGGGGAAGGGGGAAGGAGCGTCACTCGGGCAGTGTGAGCTGCACTCTGTATATCATTACGAATATGCAGCACGTGCAACCACGTGCAGCCTGGTGACTGAGTGGCATGTGGCCGCGGCAGGCAGCTCGAGGGCACGCCTGGGACCATGCTGCTCGCACACATCCAGACCAGGGGGGAAGGGGTGGATGCAGGAACCAGCCAGGGCCCCAGGGGCTCAGGCCAGAGCCCACACCTTCCGAAGGGTGCAGCACACAGAACAGCACACTGTTTCATGCCTGGGCTGTGCGGCACAGCCAGCTGCTCCTGGGAAAACCGCAGCGACACAGCCCTGTGAGCGTGGCCCCCACTGAGCCCCTCGCCTGCTCCCGGTGCCTTGGCTGGCCCCCTAAGGGAAGTCCCCACTGCGGCCACACATGTCCCTGGGCTACGTGTGTGGGGAAGCGCTCGGGCCAGCCCTAGGGCCACCTGAGTTTTGCTGCAAGGATGGTACACTCCCCAGTCACTCCTGGTTCCGTCCAGGAGACATCCACGTGATGGGGATCTGAGAGCCCAGACCACGTCTGCCATATGTGCTCCCAGGCACTGTGTGGGGATTCATCTTGCTCCCCTGTCAAACACCATTGATTAGCCCAAAGCCTCACAGCCTCCACCGGCAGGGAGTTCCACAGGTTAACACAACACACCACCACCACCACCACCACCTCCTCCTCCTCCTCCCCCCCCCCCCCACAAGGGTCCAGGACAGAGACCGGTGGTTACAATACATGGAGGAGGACCCTACCCCGGGGGCGGTCCTGTATGCAAACACGGGGTGGGGGGGGGGGAACCGAGTGGACCCAAGCCACAGTACTGTGGTGTCACCTGGGCTCAGGGGTGGAGGGCATGGGGTGTGGGGACAGTGGCCGGGTTGCCTAACTGACCCATCCTTTCCTCTGTTCCCTGCAGTGGGACCAAGCAGGAGCGGGGGGACCCTCCAGCCCTGTGGCAGCGGCAGCACCGCCAACCGCCCAGGCACCAAGCCAGCTGGTCCGGCAGCGGGACCAACTCCTTCAGCGGCACATCCAGGCAGTCGAACGGATTGAGGCGACCGTCACACGTCGGGTGGATGCGGACCTGGAGTGGCGCCAGCAGGCCTGGGGCCACTTCAAGGCCCAATGCGAGCGCATCGGCGATGCCATCACTGCCCTCACTGCACACATCGGGCATGCTGTACATTATGGCATGGCATTGCCCCATGCACCCGCCATCCCTCCCATAGCAATGCCCGTGCCCCCTCCTGCTGCCCCTCCTGCTCCCGCAATGCCCCCTCCTGATGCATCCCATCCTGCCCACCTCCCCGTGCTGACTGCCCCGATGCAGCCTGACCCACACGTAGTGGTCCGCCCCCCACAGAGGCAGTCGCAGGGGCCACCCCTCCCAGCAGTAGCTCCCCCCTCCCAGTTCAGAGCCTCCTCCCCCTCCCATTCTATGTCCCCCCATTGTAAATAAAAAGTAAAGACGTTTTCCAAAAAAAACCCTGTGTTGGTTGTTTATTGGGAGGTACGGGGAGGGGAGGAGGGAAGGGTTGAGGATGGGAGGGAGATGTAAAAGAGAGACAGAGGTGACCCTACTGTGGGGCCTGGGAGAACATCTCCGTCAGGGCCTCCCGTATGTGCACCCCATCATGGTGCGCCTGGTGGATGGCAACTGTGCGGGGCTGTTTGAAGGCCTGGCCCTCGCCTGCCATCCATGCCGGGAGGAAGACCTCCCCCTTTCGCTCCACGATGTTGTGGAGCACACAGCATGCAGCCACTACCTTGGGGACATTCCGCTCACCCATCTCCAGACGGGTGAGCAAACAGCGAAACCGGGCTTTCAGACAGCCGAAGGCCTGGTTGCGGGCCTGGTTGAGGCAGTCATTGAACCGTGCCTGGTTGTGGTCTGTCCGCCCCACGTAGGGCCGCATTAACCAGGGCAGCAGGGGGTAGGCCGCATCCCCCACAATACATGTAGGCATGGGCACGTCCCCGACAGTAAATTCCCACTGGGGGAAGAAAGTGCCCACCTCCAGCCTGCCAAACAGGCCGGAGTTTCGGAGAATGCGGGCGTCGTGTGCCCTGCCGGACCAGCCCGCATAAATGTCCGTGAAGCGGCCACAGTGGTCCACAAGGGCCTGGAGTACAATGGAGAAGTACCCCCTTGTGGTTTATGAAATGGGCCGCTCGATGTTCTGGGGCACAGACGGGGATGTGGGTTGCATCCAGGACTCCCCCACAGCTGGGGAACCCCAGGGCAGCGAAGCCGGCCACCGTAGCCTCCACGTCCCGCAGGCGGATGACTCACTGGAGCAGGACGTCGTTGATGGCACGGACGACCTGCAGAAGGGTGCACAGAAACACAGGGGAACGCATCACATAAGGCAGGGTGAGTGCGTGCTCTCTTGGGGGGTTCGCACCCCCCCCCATAATGCCCTCTGTCCTCACACACACACACACCAGGGCCCCCTCGCCTCACGGGCCACCACCCCCCCACCAGCAGGCCTGTGCAAGGGAGGGACGGCCCAAACCCCTGGGTGATGGGGCATTCCCCATCTCCCCAGCCTGGAGTCTTGCCTGCCTCTGGGCATGGAGTGCAGCACCCTCCCCCCCACCCCCCAGCACTTACCTGCATGACAACGGCACTGACAGTGGATCTACCCACCACGAACTGGTGTGCCACCGATCAGTAGCTGTCCAGGGTGGCCAGCTTCCAGAGTGCGATGGTGACCCTCTTGTCCACGGGAATGGGTGCCCGCAGCCGGGTGGTGCTTCTCTGGAGCGTAGGGGCGAGCCAGGCACACACAGCTCCAGGAATGCCTGCTTTCGCATCCGAAAGTTCCGGAGCCATTGCTGGTCGTCCCATTGCCCCAGGACCAGCCGGTCCCACCAGTCGGTACTGGTGTCCAGTCTCCACAAGGACCTCTCCATGGTGGGGTGGGGATGCCGCAGGGAGGTCATGGCCTCCCTGGTGAGGGAGTCCAGAGCGACCTGCGCCTCGAGGTCCTGGACGACGAGTGCAGCAGCATGGAGCAGCAGCTGCAGGCACTCCAAAATGGCCGGAAGGGGCCAGAGCAGGCACAAGGCCACCCCTGGCTCCATGGCACAAGAAAAGAGCTGAGGTAAAAAAATCAGCAAATGGCACTAAGGCACAAGCTGTGGTGTCCAACAAGGCAGAGGGCAACCACAAGTAGAACTGCTACGGCTGTCAATCCCTGCAAGAGGTCCTAAAGCTCGCAGCACGAGAGAAACGGCTGTCCGGGGAGATCCCTTTAAGCACGTGTCTCAAAGGAGCTCCAGCCCCCGCCCCCGGAAAGGGCTGATGCCCTTTTGCCCTCTCCAAAATGGTTCCGGGCTCCTGCTTTTGAGCAAGAGCGTCCCGCCAATGTAGACGCTCTCTTGCGCAAAAGCGCATCGTTCTTACGATGAGTCCCGGCCAATATAGACGCTCTCTTGCGCAATTACTTTAATGCAAGAACTCTTGTGTTAAAGAGTATTTGCGCAAGATCGCGCCAATGTAGACATAGCCTTAGGGACTGATCTAAAGCTTACTGAAGTCAATTGATTTTGAATCAGTCCCTTTGTGATGGCTGATGCTCTAGCTCCAAGTTTCCTTGATCCTGCCTAGAACAGCAGGATTTTCAGAAGCCTGTAGGGCTCCATGTTTTATTACACTTTTTTGTTAGTGAATGTATATCTACAGTTTGGGGCACAAAAATAAATACCTGTTTGGCGCTAAAGGAAAGCATGCTGCATGGAATGCTAGTTTTGCATTGAGATGTAAAATAGAGTCCCTGAATAGTAAAGATTTTGCAAGGATAGAGAATTTTAGCTCCAGTTGTCTGCCCAAATTCAATATATGTACATTCATTCTGCCTCCTCTAGTTTCCATTTCCGTTCAGTTGAATGTCACTCTTCAAATAACATTTCTTAAAAATTATCTGTACTTCTGTGCCCCCCTCCCCATTTCTATAACTGCACACACACACAAATAGCTTTCATCAAATGATCTTACTTGAGATATAGATGCATTTCATTGCCAAGGGAAATGATCGAGGTATATTCACTAAAATCTTAGAACTACATTGGGATAAAAGGAGATGCAACAAAGGGAAAGACATTAGTGTGTCCAAAGTGTTAAACAAATGGTCATGTATATAGCCTGAGAGCTATACAATTTCAGCTGCATAATGTTTGAATTGATGAACCCTAGCATAAAGGTGGGTGAGCTTCCTTTGGTTAGATTTCCAGATGTTCTGGCCTGTTCGCTTTAGAGAAATTAAAGTGTCTGTCAAGCTTCTGTTGACTTTAAAAGGAAAGCTTAGGGCAAATTGGGGATTTTAGTGATAAGTGGAAACAGCAGTTTTTCAAGTTTGCTGTAGTTTTCTAAAAGCATGATAAAACATCTTCATTTTTAGAAAGGATCAAAGCTTTGAGTTACTGAATTCCAAACTTTAATGAAAATGTACTACTTTCCAAGTAGTTTTTTAAAAGGATCCTTTCTATGAAACATACTAAAATGCTGATGTGCAGAGTTTATTGCTTTCAAGGATTATAACTATAGTTTTAATGAATTAGAGATTGAGAACTGTGAGGAAAACTATTGCATAAAGGTGTATTTAGCTAACTCCAAGGAAAAAGATTTTCCACAGAAAGATATTTGTGTAAAATAACATGCATATATAAGCCACCACTAGTACTAATGCCTTATTTTCTTTCCTCCTAATTTGTGGAGGACCCTCTGCCATCAACTATATTCAAAACTATTTCTTCATTCCTCATACGCTTCCCTTGTAGATTTCACTCATGAGTAATGTGCTCATTCCAAACTTAGACAGATAGTCTAAAACTATACATATGTATTACAAACACCTCCTTTTCCCACTTGAATAAGGTGTGCCATTGTGATTCAGACACAAACCTCGCCGGCACAGTCCCTTCCTTGCGTTCCCTTTTTTTGAGTGGGGTAGTAATTTGCTGTAGAGCAGATGACAACACTCTTAACTTGCCAGCTATGCTGGTCAGCACCATGGCAATAGTGGGGGAAGAGCAAAAGTTCACCCCATTACCCATCCCCATCCTCAACAGTTCTGTATATAATGCAATAGCACACTGACCTGTCAGACCCAGAGCTGTGAACTAAGGTTCCAAGCCAGGAGATGCTATAAGCCTAGAAATACATACACTAAGAACATGCCTGTCCATCCAACAGGAGCTCAGGGAAAGAAAGCACAAGGAGGGAGTAGGAGAGAGACGAATAGGGAAGAAAAAGGAGAGAAAAGACCAAGACAAAATGAGAGAGAGTTCATTGCCCCCACCACATAAGAATTATCTCTGAAGGAGGAGTGAGAGTGAGTACTCTTTTTCAAGAATTTGAGTCATCTTGATCATTATTAGTCATAGAGGGCATGTCTCCATGGCACCCTTACCTCAAAATAAGCCACTCAATTTGCACTATGCAAATTGTGTAGCTTATTTCAAGGTAATTTCAAAATAGCTTATTTTGAAATTTGGCACTGTCTACACAGCGCCAAATTTCGAAATAAAGTGCTATTCCAATATGTCCCTTAACCCTCATAGAATGAGGGTTATGGGGATGCCAGAATAGCGTGCTTGTTATTTGGAAATCTATTTCAAAATAATGGGTGTGCTCAAAAGACATGAAAATAGCTATTCTGTGACACTTTCGATATCCGAAAATAGCTCCACAGTGTAGACATAGCCAGAGCGAATAAGAAGCCTATCTCTGAAGACTCCGCTCTTGATGGGAAAAGAAAGCTCAGCAAGAATTCCAGTATCCAATGGGACACTTAGCAGATACCCTATGGGACGATAAAATTGGTGTTCATAAAACAAATATTAACTTGGTCTAAATAAACTGCCTAAGGGGAAAAGATAATTTCCATTTTCCTTTGTGTGGTATCAGTGATTTGAAGAACTGCTCTCCTCCTTTGTACAAAAATTTTATGCTCAGATCTAGTCACACCAATGCCCAGCCAATTAGTGTTTGAGAGAGATGGGGGGGGGAAATAATTATAATTTCATCAAGATCAAGAGTCACAGGCATAGAAGAAATGCCTTAATCTTAATAGTGTAAAGTGTCCCCTCCCCAACTTCAAGTTGTATCACAACTTCCTTTAAAAGTCTTCCTTCCTGAGGCCTCGAAAACTGAAATGCATAGTCAGATTCCTTCAAAATTTGATGTGCCAGAAGAGAGTGTAAAGTAGGGTTCACACCTACATTTTGCATAATTTAAGCTAGGTATTGCAGAGATATAAGTCCGTGGGAGAGGGGAGAGCGAACCATCTTTCAAACAGTTTCTGCAGTATGGGGTGTATGTGTATTTTCTCCCAAAGGGTTAGAGATCAAACTATTAAATGTGATGTGGGTCAAACTAGACTCAGTCTGTCAAGTGTTTCACAATATAATGCATGGCATTCACCAACTCTTTAGGGGATCAAACTGAGAGCTATTTAAGATAATGTACATTTTCCACAGCACACATCTGCCAAAGCAGAAACATGATTAGATAGTTTTATTTGAAAAATTCTGTGCGTATTAAAGGTCAACTCTGTAGTTGTTAAAAATAGGAATGGTCAGTCAGATTTCTGTGAAATTTGCTCTCCAGAGGGTACAGTTAATCATCCAAATTTTGGGTCCCTTAGCTAAGTGTTTTCCAAGTTACAGCAGTCTCCCCTCCAAATCCAAAAAGCAACAGTTTTCTTCTGAGAGATACAAATGACTGAATGGATCACAAATGTCAATTCCAAACCTCTACGCTAATAAAACGGAGATTTTTCCAAACAACAGATCCAAATATTTCCTATTGCCTCTCCTCATTTTTGATCCCTCCCACAGAAGCCCCCACCTATGACAAAAGAAGTTGTGAGTGGCTGGAGCTTGCTACAATTTGTGAGTCATGAAGGCAACTTTAATTTGCAGAGAATTTTAATTGAACTACTTGGGGGTAAAACAGACATGAATGCTTCCTGAGAGAGGTATTGAGGACAGAGGAATAGGGGTTGAGGGTGCAGTGAGGGGTGGAAGGTTTCCGGGAGGAGAATAAAAGGGAAGGGTGATAGGGGAGAGGAAAGAGGTTACATGTTCAGGTGAGGAATGGTTGGAGGTTTGGGAGACTGAACAATGGGACATTATTGAGGGGTGTGTGAGGGTGGGTGGCAGAGGAACTAGAGGAGAATAATGGCATGCATGTGGCCAGATCTAGGGGCATGTGAGACCCCCCTCTCTGTCCTGCCTCATAAGAACTTGCCCCTCTTACTGCCCTCTGTGTGTGTACCAGTACCTAGGGTGGTACCTCTGTGTGTGTACCAGTACCAGCATCTACACAGCTTGGGCACCCCCTCTCTCTTTTTCTCCTGCCCTTTTGGGAGGGTCTGAGGCCTCTGTGCCATTGGAGCCAGGATCTGGGGAAGTCCTGCCCCCTTGGATGGGAAGATGGGCAGAGGCATAACCACCCCTTTAAGCTCTCAGGAGGGATGGGGTGGGAATACCCACATTTTTGAATGGAGCAGTTCAGAGGCTCAGAATTTTTGTTTGTCAATCTCTCTGAAGTGTTCTCATTCAGCTGAAAACATCACATTACACTTCACACCTTTCAGAGCCAGCTATGCTGCAAATGACTTGTAGGGGAGTCCTTTTCCTCCCTCATCCCTCTATCCTTCCTGTTGAAAGGATGATGATTCTATGTACTCTGAAATCTTCGGGGTGGCATGGATTTTCCTGCAATTTGCTGTAGCTCATGGGAATGCCCCAAATTTGTGGTCATTTGAACAAGGAATTCCAGGAGTATAAGCCCTGAAAATAATAGGAACTTTTCAAAATGTTGGTGCAGAGCTGATGTGATGCACATGACAACCACGAAATCTTAGGGGAACCCAACATATGAATCACATTGCGAAACATGTTTACTTCTTCGCTTGTGTAGCTATGGAGCCTGAAAGGATTATAGTGCATGCCTCAATAAAGAAAAAGCTGTGAGAGGGTTTCTGTGCAAATACTTTGTTTGCCTGGATAGTTTGAGGGAATGTGCTGACACCATTTCCCGGGGGAAAGTGCCATCACTGATGTTGTTGCCTGTCTGAACCTTTGTACACCCATGCAATAAAGATTTAGTAACTATTATAAAAGAACACGTTTACATTTTATTTCAGGTTTATGGTGAATATGGCATAATAGTCAGCAGCTGGTCTGACCCAAATTTTAGTTATATTGGCTGGGTTGGCGCTAGAGGCAGAGGACTTTTTGTGTTGGGCGTGCAGGATAGGAGCAGAAATTGGAGGGGGGAGACAGGGAGATTGGCTGTTTCTGTGGGAGGGATCAAAAATGAGGAGAGGCAATAGGAAATTTGGATCTGTTGTTTAGAAAAATCTCCGTTTTATTAGCGTAGAGGTTTGGAATTGACAGTTCAGGCACCTTGACCATTGACAGAAAGGAAATAGGTGTGCTACCAGGATGCTAATTTATGAATTCTGTGTATTTCCTAGATCCCAAGGTTGTAAAAGTTTGTGGGAGAGCAGGGAGTACACCATGATGTAGGGATTGATGGCTACAGGCTAATTTTGGGGGACTAGAGGTGAAGTGAACTGACATCATATTTTACCTATTCTGCAGCATCTAAACAGCAGCAAAGACAAGGTTGTGATCTACAAAACATTGTTGTGATTCAGTTGAGCAGAAATGTTCTGGGCCTTATTCCTGGTGTACCCTTGTACTGTGTGTGAGAGGAGATTTGGACCATAGCAGAGATTTGTTTTCAGGAGCTTTGAGTTTTCTCTGATATGGTTGTGTGTGTGAATAATTGCTATATTGACAATATACAACAACCTGTTAATCATGTTGGAAGAGCGTTTAATAAGGAAATTGGAGTGTTCGTGGCCAGTACCGGGTTTGCAATGGTGTCATTGGCTCCCTGGAGCCAGAACCATGCTCAGAAGGGGTCCTGGCCTCCACTTGCATTGTACCCCAAGACCTCACTGATTACCCCCATCCCCCACGGGTTCCTTTCAGCCAACCCACCAGCTAACTGAAGGCTCCTCTTCATTTCCTTGGCTCCACCTACCTTCTCCTCTCTTCCCCCTCTCCCTGGGGCTGGATCCCAGTGCATCTCTGGCCCTGAGCAGTCTCTGCTTCCTACCACCTGTGGGGCCTGACCTATCTTCCCAGAGCTGAGCTACCTGGGACTGGTGCAAAAGCCTGGCCAGTCTCAGCCATGTGTGGGGGAAGGAGGGCCAGTTATGGGGTGTAGGCTGGGCACCTCAAGGCAAGTGAGTCCTGAGGGAGACAGACCAAGTTAGGCCCTGGCTTGGCTGATCTTACCACTCACAAGGGACTGGAGCAATTCTCTGCCCCATGACTAGCCCTGGCTGCCCTACTAGCTCAACTTGGCAGACACAGTGACCTCCTAGTAGGATCAATGAGTACAGCTGGGAGGCAGGGCATGCAACGGTGGGAGGTCTGGGCCATTGTGGTGGGCTGTGGGAAGGGGGCACTGCCAGGGGTGCTGTTGTGAAGGGCACTGTGCATTTGAGGGGGTGTGATGGGCCTAATGTGTCTGCAGGGTTCTGGCAATGAGAAGTTGGGGACGGTGCTAAGTGGAAGGCTATGTGGCGTGGCATATACTCCCTCGGAAGTAAGCAACATGCAGCAGCACAGGGCTGAGCAGGCCACTGTGTGTCTGACAATTGTCATTTTGTAAATAGTGCCCCTCGCACCGGACTGTGCAGAGCGGGGCCACCCCTTCTGTGCCATACCCCATTACCTCTGGCTGGTCCCCCACTCTGGGAACTGCCCTTGTACCATGCTCCATTGCCCCAGTAGGGCCCACAGATATGTTTGGTGCCGGGCCCACAAAAGCTTAATCTGGCCCTGTTCATGGCTGACTTGAAAAGGCGTACTGAATGGCACACAAACATTACTAACTGTCACGCCTCACTGTTTCCTGGAGATGGGATACTTCTATCAGATGAGTCAGAGGATCTTACTTTCAAACATAAAACTGTCAGTATTTTGGAACACAAATCCTGTCTGATTTCTTTCACTGGTCCTCCTACAAACTCCATCCCCCAACCATTCTGAGAAATGACCAGAAACACCATTGCACTGTACCATATTTGTCCTTTGCAGGCTATGAGAGTGGGGGAAGTAGCAGCACCATAAATGGTTGCATACCAGGAATAAAGGAGTGAGATGCAGTCCCAGCCTCTGCGGTGTGTGCATGTGAATGGGTATATTGATGGGGACAGGGCCAGATGGAGGGGGAAACTTGGCATCTGAGTAACCTCCTTTTACTACCAATTCATTCTCATCTACAGGATTCCATCTCTCACTGTTCAATGAGGATAAGGAAAAAGAAAAAAAAAGTTGCCACCTTTCTTCTGCCCTCTTTGAGCAGTACCTCAGTATGCACATGACTCATGTGCACAGTGGCCCTTACCACTGTAAGATTCAGGAGGTTGCAGATCCTGATTTACACATAATCAGCTCTCCAGACAGAATACCACATCTTAAGAACCACTTCACAGCCTTTTATAGCTCACTTACTCACAGGATAACACATGGGCCTATGTTTTCACTTAACCATCATTAAAGCATTAGAACCCCATTGAACACATATTCTATGGACTTTTAAATTCTTCAGTCCTTAAACTTATCAGATCTGGAATATATAAGCTTTCACATTGCGTTCCCTAAGAAAGTAATTAGCAATATCCAGGCGTTGAATATTCATACCTACTAATATTCAAGAAATATCATGATATAATGTAATAGTTTCCAGCCAGTATGATGTGGTATGTGATTTAACGTGTTCAGGAATTATCAAAGCCATATTTCCACATGAAAAGGGGATGATCAAGGGTCTAATAGACTGCAAGATAGAGTAAAAATCCACTGCAGAGATAAAAACATTTTCTGGACATCCCATTTAGATTATTTAAAGAAAATAAGCAACAGAATTTAGCCAGCGCTTTTATACTTACTGGAGGGGAGTCCTTAATAAATAATATCTCCATCAACCTACCAATTAAAAAGTATCTTACAGTGATCTGAATAAATCTGATCTTTTTCTTCACAAGTGGTCAATTAGAGAGAAGAAAATGAAACATAGATAGGTTATGAGAGTGGCCGAAGGCCACAAAGCAAATTACCCTCAGATCTGGAATTAGAAAAACTTCTGAATCCCTGCCCTATGCACGGACAATGAATCTACTCTTTCCATGCAGCTTAGTAAAACAGCAATGGCATTATGTGAATAAATGACATTGTGGATGTTATGAATCTGAGTAGGAGAAGCAATGCTTTCCACTGAGATTTTCAAAGGTAACGTATGTCTCCTTTTAGCCTCTGTCTAAATAAGTTTTTTAAAACACACATCTTTTGTAATTATTATTTTATCTATGGAATCAGTTTCCTAATGACTACATAAAAGAACTCAACAGCAATGAGACTGTAGGAGTGATTTCCCCCCTCCCCCCCAAATAGCACTAGAAATGTTTGAAAACTATGACCATTCAGTAGCCCTTCTTGTATGTGATAAATCCACTTCCCTTCACTTTATTCAACAAGGTTCAAAAAGGGCAAGTGCAGAGTCCTGCACTTGGGACAGAAGAATCCCAAGCACTGTTACAGGCTGGGGACTGACTGGCTAAGTGGCAGTTTGGCAGAAAAGGACCTGGAGATTACAGTGGATAGAAAGCTGGATATGAGTTAGTAGTGTGCCCTTGTAGCCAAGAAAGCTAATGGCATATTAGGATGCAATAGGAGGAGCATTGCCAACAGATCTAGAGAAGTGATTATTCCCCTTTATTCCATACTGGTGGGGCCACATCTGGAGTATTGAGTCCAATTCTGCCACTCCCCCTACCATTATAGAAAGGATGTGGACACATTGGAGAAAGTCCAGGGGAAGGAAACAAAAATGGTCAGGGTGCTGGAGCACATGACTTACGAGGAGAGGCTGAGGGATTTGGGCTTATTTAGTCTACAGAAGAGAAGAATGAGGGGGGATTTGATAGCAGCCTACAACTACCTGAAAGGAGGTCCTAAAGAGGATGGAGAAAGGCTGTTCTCAGTAGTAACAGGTGACAGAACAAGGAGGTCTCAAGTTGCAGTGGGGGAGGTCTAGGTTAGATATTAGGAAACACTACCATAATAGGAGTGTGGAGAAGCACTGGAATGGGTTACCTCGGAAGGTGGTGGAATTTCCATCCCTAGAGGTTTTTAAGTCCCAGCTTGACAAAGACCTGACTGGGAAGATTTAGTTGGGGTTAGTCCTGCTTTGGACAGGAGGTTGGACTTGATGACCTCTTGAGGTCTCGTCCAATCCTATGAATCTATGGCTATGTCTAGACTACAAGCCTCTTTTGAAAGAGGCTTTTTTGAAATAATCTTTCGAAAAATCCTCTTTCAAAAGAGAGCGTCTAGACTGCAACCACTTCTTTCGAAAAAGTGAGTTGCTTTTTCGAAAGAGAGCACCCAGGCAGTCTGGATGCTCTCTTTCGAAAAAGCCTTATTTGCATTCATGAATGCCTTCTTTTGAAAGAGCACTTTTGAAAAAAAGGCATTATTCTTTGTAAAATGAGGTTTAGTGTGATCAAAAAAACCGCTGTGTTCTTTCGATTTAATTTCGAAAGATGCGGGGGAAGTTTTTTTTTTTCAAAAAAAGGCCACTTTTTAAAAAAAAAACCTGTAGCCTAGACACACCCTATGATTCTACTCATGAACAACTATGACTAATACAGGAATTTTGCAAGAGTAAGACACGCTAAATGTACCTGTCTCTGAGATTTTTCTAAAAGGTAGTAATAGCAAAAAAAAAAAAAGCTATTTATTTGAGATGTTACAATGCAAATCTGCACAACTTCATGCTTCAGTGTCTCTCTTGTTATTGGGCTAAGCGACAGAAATAAAGAAAACATATTAATTGAGCACCAGGTGCAGTAACTAACTGTTTATAAATGCTTAGTCTTGCAGCTGGGGAAAAACAGCACAAAGTGAGATAAAGGGGAAAACTGCAAAGTGCAACTCTAAACTCATTTTAGCTGAAGTCCAATAATCAGCAATGATATCAATTGTTAATTACAGTCTATAGAATGCAAGAATTTCTAGGAGTTCTTTGTGAGCGCCTTTGCTTGCCCATCTAGGGTCAAGCCATGATGGGAAGTCTCCCAGGCACCCTTTGTGAATATATTTGACTAATGCTTATAACTGTGTTGTTGCTAGGGTATAGAACATAAGGGAGTATATGTGTATATTAATGTTTTGGATATAATTTCCACCAACGGTACATTTATACAGTTAAACATCCTGGCTTGAGTTAGCCAGTTGCTGAGTAGATGTTCAGACTCCGGCTATGTCCACACTATGGGGTTTTTCTGGTCTACCAGAGGTATCCCAGAAAAACTCTGCCGTGTCCATGGGACGTGTCTGCTCTTCCACTTTTTTTTTTGCAGAGGAGCAGACATGCTCTTTTGGAAGCCCTGTCTTCCTCCTCCCATGAGGAAAAAGGGCTCTTCCAAAAGAGGAGGCTTTTCTGAAATTTGGCCCAGTGTAGATGGGCCAAATTTCGGAAAAGCCTCCTCTGAAAAAACTATCGGAAAAAGGTATACAAATTGCGGAGCGCAATTTGAATACCTTTTTCCAATCAATTACTGTAGTGTAGACATAGCCTCAGGCTAGAATACAAGTTCTGGGACTGCAGAAGTGTTCCACAAGCCAGAGACTAAGCCTGAATGTCTACACAGCAATTATTAATCCCACAAGAGGAGTCCCTCAAGCCCGAGCCAGCAGGCTTTGGCCAGCTGCAATCATTCCACAGATCCTGACTCTACTAAATGAATTGTATGAATTATATTGTGCATGGAGTAAAATGACTTCTACATTTGGAAGTTGCTTAATTACAACCAAGATCTGAGTTCCAGTATTTTACTCCAGTAAACTGGGTATCTGTTTCCTAAAATTGTGTTTTCTGTATCTGAATGACAAAGGGGTGGCACAAGTATATATGTCATTTTGTCATAAATGCTAGTAGATCAGTAGCTCCAGGGAAGGGCACATTATCTCATAAATTTTATGATGTCATCTCAACCTGTTCTCTCACTTTAGAGTGACAGATTTAGGAAGAGAGCTTTATTCTCTCAATGACAGCTAGCAAGAAGTTTGATTCAATATTCAGTGTGCAGTGGAATTCAAAGATGGCTAACTGTTTTGTATGCATTGTGAACATGTTTTGCGAAAATAAAACCTTTTCAAGTTGTTTATTTCTTTTCAAAATGTTTAATTGAGCTCAGTGATATTTCTGAAGCAGAGAGCTTTAGAATGCCGTGATGTTGTTGGTGTTTTCAAGTGTCTATACAATATCACATAATTTTATTTTGCACAGCACCTTCAGTGCCAGCTTTATGAAGCTAAATAGGGGTATGCCAGGCAATGCTATGCTGGTCACATGTTAGCTGTCAGCATAACTCACAGGATGCACATTTTAATTTTCTTGGGAAGAAAGAATGTTAGTTAAGGCTCAGAGTTTTTGCTTGGAGGGAAGTGAAATGTCAATCTAGTGTAGTGAATGAACGGCAAGACCAAGTTCTTTGTGTAAATCCAACCTTTTGAGGAGTGAATGTAGAAATGGTCTCCATTTCTTAAGATGAAAGATAGGGGAAGAAAAAATAATTGTAGTTGAGTTAGGGATATTGTTACCAGCTACATATTAACATTTGTCTTGCGCATCCTGAGATATTAGTTCTTACCGTAATTTCTTAATGTTGTCCTTTCAAAGCTGGTTCAATTTATTCTTTCTTTTTTTTGTATATGGACAATAACTAGGGTTACATATTATGGGCTTATGTCCTCAGGAGCAGTGATGTGACAGGGCCTAACTCCCATACAGAGTCTCGGTTGATCAGAGAAGTGAGCAGAGAAAAGGAGACGTCTCCCTGCTTTCAGATCCATGGCTGGATAGAGATCTGGTAGGAATCTCAGCCAGCCCTTCTCCTGTTGGAATTTTGCTCTGGAGGCTGCTTAGCCGTGGGTACAGGTGATCGTTTACAGGGCATGTGTTTATTTCAGGGCCCATCAACTGGCAGGAAGATGATTGTGCATTTTGGGCTGCAGGCAGGTGTGCTACCAGCAGAAGGACCAGGCCCATACAGAAGCCAGAGCTCAGGACTGGGAGATTGGTCTAGGGTTGAATCCAGATAGCCAGAGCCATCCTGGTGCAGATGTCCAACCTGACATTGTACTGCTGATGTATAATTGCTATGGGGAACTCCTGCCACCTGTGTTGTTTACTGTTCCTTTTAATGACAGTCTTAAAACCCTACAGAGGTGCAGTTGCAGCTATATTGTTGCAGTGCTTTAGTGTAATGTAGTGTAGTGGGGTTCTCCCATTGCTGTAGTTAATCCGCCTCCTTGAAAAGTCGATGAAGGTCGATGAAAAAAATCTTCCATTGGCCTACCACTGTCTACTCTCAGGGTTAGGTTGGCTTACCTTAATCTCTCAGAGGTGTGGCTTTTTCACACCCTGAGACACATAGCTATGCCAATGTAAGTTTATAAATTAGTCCTAAGATTCTCTCCAGGCCAGAAAAATGGATGATAAGTCTATAGACTATATCACAGTTGAAGAGATGCTGGGGTAAACTCATGTGTCTCCGAAACATAGAAAGGTTTCTCCACTCAAGGAAAGCGGATGGGCAATTGGGAGCATCTCTCTTTAAGAAAGAGAACCCCATCACATCTCCATCTTATTTTATTTTATTTAAAATAAAAGTGCCCCTATAAAAAATAACAGGCGGTAACAGACTCTAATGTGACTGCCTTCAAAGTACACAATTACTCTGGAAGAGAGACCCACACAGATAGCACTTGAAAATTTAAACACCTAAAATAAGGGTAATTTGAATGCAGGAACCAGCTAATTTAGTTTACACATTACTGAAAAGAGCTGGCTGCAGTGCTGGCTCAACATGCTCTTACTTTGAGCCTGTAGAATAGTGTACTCCTATCACAGTGCCCTGGCATTTACACCAATATAATGTCATCAGTTTATGCTGCATTGTTATATAACCCCCTCTGGAATTGAGTGTTCCTGATACGCTACACTAAACCTGTACAGGACTTGCCTCTGGACTACAGCGGCAATGGCAATAGAGGCCCAAGAGTCTATTTCCCAGATTCCATAAAGTTCTGAGCAAAGTTAGAACAAACTGGGACCCACTAAAAGAATTGTTTATCATTCAGAACTGAAAGACAGGGTTGGGTTTTATTTTGGCTTCGGGCAGGTGCTGGATGGGAGCAAAGGAGAAGCATCACAGCAGCCAGAGGTCCCCATGAAACATCCCATTGTTACCCAAAAGGAAACTTTGAACTCTATTGGTGGTTAGTAGGTCATTGAAAAAGTGTAAATCCAGCAGAGACCATTTATACAATTGAATTTCGACAATATTTGCCCAAATCCTTAACCAGGTCTGCGCCTAGCAATCCTGGGCACTAGGGAAAAAAAACCTGTTCTCCCAATTTTAGAGTGTCTCCAATTGGAACTACATGCTATGATACCCTGCACACTTGAAATGCACATACATATTTCTGAACATGGTCAACCTGATACAGGAAGATACAAATATCCCTAATTATACAATAGTAGCAATTAAAGTAGGAAATCACTTTTCACCCATAGTTACCTCAATGGTATGAATACTTCAGAATGAAGCAGGAACAATTTAATTGGTAATATTGTTAAGCAGTTTCTTCATTTTCTCTTTTTAAACAAATTAACTACAGAAATTGATATCAGTCCAATGCTAAGGTGGCATAGTTCAAACCACTAGTTTAGAAACGCAAATTTATAAAATTATATTAAAAAGGAAAAAATATATTAGACCATGCAGCCAATCTTTCTAGACTAATCTTATAATAAGAATATTAGTATAGTTTTATTGTTCAATGTTAAAATCTAATTATATTAAATCTACTATATATTTTAGAGAATTTGTCTTCAAGAATTGCTCCTCAACAGTCAGATCTAGGATCACCAAATTCAGTATACAGCTTCCTCTTATCATAATTTAAAGCAAGGAAAGGGTTTGGTATTCTTTGCCATTTCAAAGAAGTAGAAACTGTGAGAGGGAGGTGAAGTAACTTGCCCAAGGTTCCCTAGTAAACCAGTGTCAGGGCCAGGTATAAAACCTAGGTCAACTGAATCCCAGTCCACTACTCTCCACTAGAAAATTTTGCTTCCTATAGATAGCCTATGGTAAAAGGTTTTTTAAAAAATATATAAGTAGTCTAAAAACTAGGTACGATCAAAAACAATTCTTTATTCACAGAACTTTTGCTAGTCGGAAATCAGCTGTGTTATTCGGAGCTGTCCACTTGGGTCTAGAGAAAATATGTTAAATATACCATTCTTCACCCTTTCTGGGATTAAGGATAGTTTTGTGTATTTGTCCCGGGAGGAATTTAATAATTTTTTAAAAAAGCAAAAATATATTTAAATGGTAAAATGTATGTTTTATTAACTGCACTAAGCCTTTACTTTGCAAGCAGAGCAGTGAAAAATTATCAAAGGTGAAATGAAACTTCAGAGAGTACCACAGGTCATGCTTAGGAAGCTAGGAGAATAGTGATGTTACATTATATCTTTCATTTTGGCCTTTTCAATGGATAAAATGGACTTCAGTTTCCCCAACTGTTAATCTAGTTCATTTCACAAGTATAATATAAAATAAAATAAATAAATTTTAAAATTTGACATAGTTTGTCAAACTTTACCCTATTTTTAATGCAATTGATCAAATGCATTTCTGGCATATGCTTCCTGGCCTGGAGCATATTAATCTCCAGACAGATTTTTTTTTTAAAAGAAACAGAAGAGTCTAATGCAATGGATGACTATTATGATTTGTGTTTGTTTTTTCATGACATTATCAATATTTCTAATGGGCCCATTATCATGGGTATCTGGATTTTTTGTTTCATATTTGCAGAATTTTGCACTCGGAATATTGCAGAATTGCAGAATATTGGAAATCAAATGCTTGCAGTCTCAAAGCATTGTGCAATATATCAAACAAATTAAACTTCACAATCCTTAGATATAGATAGTTCATCCCCTATGAGATATTATTGCAAATTACCATAAAAAGGGCAACAGAGGTACAGCCAAAAAAAATATAGTAAGGTATAAATAACACTTTGATTTAAAGGATTTCATGAACCTAAAGTACTGAAACTACTGAGTATGCCCAGCTCTGTTTACAACAAGTATAATCTTTATTTCATAAGTGTTTCCTTTGTGATATAAATCACCCAACATACTTTGAGAGTTACTGCATGGCAGAAAACAGACACTTAAATGCATGAGTTTTGGAAAATGTAAAAATACTTGAATTTTTTTAAGAGATTGAGAATTTAAAAAAGGGTTGAAATATAAAAGTTTGCTTTTCCCCTTTGATTGTTTTATTATTGATTGTATTCCCCTTTGAAAATACAAAAAAAAATTACACTCTAAACCAAGAACACTCGTTTTAATTCAGGAAAGCATTTAAGCACTTGCTTAATTCCATCCTTATTCAGGACAGCACTTGCATGTATTTAAATTGAATTCACTTTAATAAAACTTAAGCATGTGCTCAAAGAGAATCGTGTACCTAACTGCTTTCTGGTGCAGGGATGCTTTATTGAATCAGAGTCTATATTAGTAACCAAGGAAAGGATTTCTGGGCCCTCCTTCATAATAAGTAATTTGTAGGCCCTGATTCAGTTGGCATTGAAGGTTATTTCAGGCCTTCAGTCTGTGCTCTCTTTAGCATCTGAACCAAAGTCAGTGTGAAAATATAAGTCACATTTCTGGCAGGGTAAGAAGATTAATCAAAGAAATCTAGGAAATATTCTGGGAATGTACATTATATTAGTTTGTACAATGGAATCTGTGTCTATATTTAAATATGTAGTAATATTAAGGATACTAATATTAATAGATCTATTAATCCAGGAACTATTTTTTGTGAGTTTAGAAGGCATATTCCTATGTACCAGATTGGAAGACATAGTTTATAATATGAAACAAATTCACAAGAACTCAGACAAATTCTGCATTTGGATGTGAATATACAAATACAGGTTGAACTTCTCAAATTTGGGACTTTCTGGTCTGGCAACATCCTTGATCTGGCAGAACCAGGGATGTTGCTGGACCAAAGAGCCCAGCAGGCTGGAAGCAAGAGACAGCCAGGAGTCCCAGCGGGTCTGGCGGCATATGGGCAGGTGGTGGCCAGGGGAGCCATGGTGGTGGTCAAGGAGCCCTGGCCCCTGATGGGAAACCTCTGCAGGAGTGGGGCCAGGGATCCCCAGTGGCAGTGGGGCAGACAGCAGAGAGGGAAATCCTGGCCCGGGAGCCCCACAGCCAAGAGGAGAGCCCGGAATAGGGTCAGTGTCCAGAAGAGGAGCATTGACTTCCCCTGGTCCAGCAAACTCCCTGGCTCAAGACCACCCATGTCCCAAGGGTGTGCTAGAGAGTTCAGGGTGCATGCACTTGAGAAAAGAATTTGGTTCATTTTGACACTTGCATCAATACCAGACTTATTTATGTAAATCCTCAGTCTGAGTTACTAGATTTTATACTGTGTGACTATCTTTCCCAGCCCCATTCCAAAACATTTTTTATTCACTACTTGTTTTGTCCTGAGTATAGGGAAAACTGAATAACTTCAATTTTTTATGTATAGAGGTTTGGCTTTATCTGTACATACAAATGGAATCTGGTGGGCAGTGGGCTACATGTTCTGGTAACAGAAAGGGAAATGAGAGCTATTAATCTTGTCTCCCAAATTTCCATAAGAATTTTGTTTAATTTTCATAACTCTTTATTTGTCATAACTCTTTGTTTTAACTTGAGCTGCAAAGATGTGAAAATTAGTCATTGTGACATAGGACCATGCCTGCACTACAAAGTTAAGTTGACCTAAGGCAGCTTATGTCAACCTAACTATGTAAGCATACACACTCCAGTGTTCCTCTCCCCACTATCAGTTACCCGCTAGGATGACATAGTAAATCCACCTCAACAAGAGGCAAAAAACTTAGGTCAATGTAGTTCGGGTGATGCAGTGCTTGTATAGAGCTTACAATTCCACTGCTGGAATTCCACCCTGTTTTGACTGGAAGGGGTGTGTTCCCACTGTGAGCTCCAGCTGGGGTGACAGCTGAAGCCTCATTGACCAGAACTGAGAGCCCAGCTGTTGCCTCTCAACAGAGCTTCCACCTGGAGTCTCGCTACCACCCAGCTCTCAGCTTCTTGCTCTGGACAGACTCCTTCACACATTCTCTTTCTGAATCAGCTGAACCAGGAAGGTTCTGGTAGTACTATGTATCAATGGACTTCACATCATTTGGGGTTTTGTACACCTCTGAATGCATCACAGTGTCAATTATAGCCAGGAGGGTTCTCCAAGACATGATAGTCTCAAGCATCTCTGCCCCACTATGAAATAAAACCCTTGATAAGCATCAGCAGTGGGATTACATAAGCATTTCCCTCTGCCAGTGTTGCAGACAGAAGCACAAATAGAACTCTTCCTAAAAGTTGCAATGTGGATTTAAGAGGATTGGCTCTACTGACCTGAACAGTGTTCCCTTTCAGAGAATTGAAGAGGGAGAATCACACAAGGCTTCCGCTTAGAATACACCAAAGAAGCAGGAGGAGTTCCTGAGGGCACAGGGAGACAAGAAGGGGAAACACACTGCTTTTGCTCTTGTTTCATCTGGAAATTCAATATTCAAGTGATCCTAAAACTTGGGAATTGTAATTATCTGCTGGGATTGGTTCATTGCAACTGGTGGGTTTTGCTCTGTCCTAGTTATTGCTGCTTCTTTTTTATTTCAATTATAATGTATTCTGCTATCTATATCAGTCTGCCTCTTCAGACTCTTAAACTCTTCAGACCATTTCTCAATCACAGCAGTGGTATTTTACTCTATCATATATTGGGGGAAGGGTTGGTGATGGATGCTGATTGCTCACATCAGAATGTATTAAGGATTTATATGTATTAAGGATTTGGATGATTATTTCTTGGAATAATTTGTTGCACTTGTATTAGGGAACACCGAGTTCTTCATTTGATTAAGTGTGAACTAGCTTTCTGAAATGCAGAATGATAATGTTGTGTGCTTTCTAAGACCTATTTCTCCCTTGTATGTCATTTGCCAATCAGGCTAAACATTTTCTGTCAAAAACTCCATTAATTTGCTTCCAGAGGTAGTGATGTTTCTTAAAATAAAATGGGCTCTACTTTACCTTACCTTCCCGATTAGGAAATAAGATTAGACTTTTCTGCCGGCCTTTCTCAATATATTACTGTTAGGCCACATACATCCATCAGGTTCATTTAGACTACAAAGAGTAAAGGGTAAAGAATTATACTATATATAGCCACAATTCATGAAATCCTTTTCATTACAGTAATTGTGTAACATTGACAGAGGCTTAAGACACACAGGGAAAACCCTGTTCTTTAGTAATAACAATGGAAAGACCACAATAGAGCTGCAGATACACAGCTATGGCTTGGAACTCTAGCACATCACCCATGAGGTTGCATATATTCAGTTATACTGATGAGCAGATCTAGATATCGTGTTAACGGTAAGAAGCTAAACTGTGAGACAGCAGTTATGGATCCTGGTAATGTTTAACATAAACTCTTTGAGGAAAAAGAGCCATCATGGTTTTTTTAGAAAATATGAATTACCTGCCTACACAGAGCATGATTCTGCCACTGTAACTCACATTTAATAGTACAGTATTCCATCCACTGAAGTCGATGAACAGAGCAGTAGGAGTAATACTCAGTGTGAGTAAGGGCGGAAGACTGGGCCCACAGATCGATTAGAGCATAAGGATTGGTTATTAGCTACAGGGCCTACCTATGAAAAGAGCAACTTTGCACAATTAGAATTAGTCTGGAATAAAAACTAGATTGGGCAAAATACTAGCAGCTCAAGAGATGAAAAACCACGAGCCAGACCTCCAAGTTCGCAAGATTTTTTAGACACAATCAAATCATGTTTTTTACTCTCCTTTACTCCTCTGTCAATGTATGGGTGAACATTTCAGGTCAAATAGCCAACTGTGAATGCACCCCAAAATGCACACCTCTCCCTGGCTTCTCAGAGACTCCACTTTTACCCTCACCTTATCTCAGCTCGGGGAACTACCATCCATTTCCTACTACTGTCTTGACCCTCCCCTCCCCACAGCTTACTTCCTTTGATAAAAGAAGAGCTGGATGATACATAGTTTGAGAACCACTGACCTAACTAATGCATCATCATTCATATTCATACACACACACAAATTATATTACTATATTAAGGACAGACTCACTTTCACATTCAGATGGACTGTAGAGAAATGATGTACCTCCTGCTGACTTCAGCCCCATTGACAGTGATAAGACAAGGTGGCCATTTGAATGAGGGGAAATTTTGTGACATGGCATTTCATCATGTTTTCATGAAACAGGTAGAAAAAAACACTCCAAAATTGTAGGTGCCATGATAAAATCACCAGAGCTGGCAATATTGCATTAGTGTACACTATTACGTATCTGCATATAGTACAGAAAACAGGTTTAGCACTGTTGCCCTTTGCTTCATCGCTAATTTCTGTCAGTCCTTGTTTAACACAGATTTTGTACTGATTTAATTATTCCAGTCTGAAACTGAAATTGGTCTAGTTAAAGTATTATAAATGCAGAGGAGGATGCAGTTATGCTTTTACCAAGAGAGCTAACTCCAGTAAATTTAGGGGAATGTTTACATTAGCATTAAGCGTGTCCACACTAGGACTTGTATCAAGTTAACTATTTTGAAAATAAGTTGCATTTTCTAACTGAAAAATATTAAACAGATACAGAACCTGTGTGTAGACAAACATTAAACATTTCAAAAGCACGTAGGAGATTTAGGTGCCAAGTCCTATTGACTTTTACTTTTGAAAATGGGACCCTAGCTCCAAAGTAATGTAGACCAGATTTTCAAAGGTATTTAAGCATCTAAAGGTACAGAGAGATAACTAATGGAATTTTGAAAAGTGCCTAAGCAAATTACGCACAAGGAATATAATAGGAATTAAAAACCTATCTTGCTGAGAGAAGTAATAGAGATGTAGCCGTGTTAGTCTAGTTTAGCTGAAACAAAAAACAGGACTATGTAGCACTTTAAAGACTAACAAGATGGTTTATTAGGTGATGAGCTTTCGTGGGCCAGACCCACTTCCTCAGATCAAATTGTGGAAGAAAATAGGCACGACCATGATCACTTTTTTTTTATTGTATCCCTTTGGTATATATGGTCATGCCTATTTTCTTCCACAATTTGATCTGAGGAAGTGGGTCTGGCCCACGAAAGCTCATCACCTAATAAACCATCTTGTTAGTCTTTAAAGTGCTACATAGTCCTGTTTTTTGTATCTTGCTGAGGTTCTTTTGACAGTCAGAGTAGGCACCTTGTTGCATCTTTAAGCACCTAAATGTCTTTTAAAATCTGGTTCTTAGGCACTTCTGACATTTTTATCCAAGACATAAGTCCCATGAAAACTGACTAATATCCCCAACTACACAGTAGGATTAAAATACAGGATCAGGTGTAATTCACATATTCATAATGTCTATTTGTAAGATTTCCATTAGAAATTGTACAGTAAAACAAAAGGATGAAGCAACCTATTCTAAAACTATGGTTGTTATTGCTAGATATCACTGAGTACACACACACACACACACACACACACACACACACACACACACACACACACACACACACACACACACACACATTTCAGGTTAATTGCTTCTGGAGCTCAAACACTAGCATTCCTGCAAAGAATGTGAAAGCTGGGATTCCTCCTGGCTATTGATCTGACAGTGAACACACTTTGCTCTGAAATTCTGCCATAATGCACAGTTTTTAATGCTGAGATGGGGGTTTGATGGGCATTGATGTATGACTTATGTGTTGATAGATCATCTGCATGGTGCAGTATGGTATAAAGCTTTCTATCTGTTCATTCATATGCTTTTGTTTGTGTGGGGGCTGGCTGAATACCCTTGATTGATTATATGTTCCAGGGGAGGTTGCTATACATATTGTTTTGCTCCAGATATAGAACTGAGGTCTCTTAGTATTTAAGAAGAGTTTCCTTTTAGACTTACATAAATACTGTTATAAGAAGAAACTGTGAAATAGAGCCTGGTGAAATTCAGTAGATCTGCTCTCTGAGGATTTGAGGGAACATCGTCTTTGCTTTTGATCCACGGGCATTTGCACTCATCAATGTTAATTTTTGGTTTTAAGTCTGAAACAACTCAAGATTTCAGAGTGGCACTCAGTTCAAACCATGTATCCTTTGAGGCTGAAGGGAGTTGAAACATGAAATGGGAAGAACCCAGTTCAAAATATCCATATGAGTTTGGATAAATAACAAACTTGTGATTTGAAAGAGGTTAGCTTCTGTATAATTCGTGTATTGATAACGTCTGTCTGTTAGACAAGGGAAATAAATCCAATAATACATATTATTTCCTCAAATGTTCTTCTTGTTTGTTTTGATTTGGATGTTTATTCTTTAGCTTTATGAGATCTAAAGAGTTTAAATGTTTGACTTCTTGAAATAAACATTACAAGAACACATAATCAGATTTTCTGTTAATGAGAATACACAATTTGACTAATGCATTTCAGAGATGCCTGTTGAGCAAACTGAATGTAAGTCATCAAGCATATGAGCACTGCATCAAGATACCAGTGGTAATTTTAGCAATGTTTCTATGTAAGAGTATGGCACTGAAATGGTATTAGTTGTAGGATTTTGGAAACATGATGCTTCTGCAAGGAACAGTAATAAAAATAATACAAATAAATGTTTTTAAATAATTTAATATTTCTTACTGGACTGCAAGTTCTTACTGTCTTTTGGAGCTCGTTTTATACTGCAGGAATGAAAAGAGAAAATCTTTATAGCATTCAGTACCAGTAATTTCTGTAAGAAGATTAGAAAATAATACAGAAATGAATGTAAACTACTCTGTTATCCTAGCAATAATTTTAAATGAGGAAGATAAACTCAGTGTTGTTTCATTCTGAAGATTACCTTTAGTCATCAGGGATAAAACTTCTTATTTTTAAATGAAACTTTAAATTATGCAGAAATTGATAAACTATTTTCTCTGACTTCCTGACAATGAGTGGATGAGTGCATTTGCCAAGACCTATGCATAAAGAGAAACAGTCACCTTTGTACAGAGGGCATAGACAAAAGTCTTAATTTAAACCTATCCTAAAGACTTAAATAAGAAATGAATGGCACGCTGGCCCTGTGAGGGTGTTCTGGATAGATTAAATTCATCCAAGGACTGTAGGAACAGGGCGAACTGTGTGTGTAAATCTTAATTCCATAAATCACAAATCCAAGATTTGCACATGCTTAATATTATGCACTGTGAATAACTAAAGCCAATCAATGACTCAACTGAAGTACATGCTGAAGTCTTTTTGGGATCAGAACCACAGACTGCAAGAGAAATTATAACTGGGTGAGACAGCTATCTGATTAAAAATGGATTTGATGTATCTTTCTATTGAATAGTCAATAGTTAGCAGGACTATTGGACTCTTTGCAATTTGTTGATGTCGGCAAGTAACTCACAAACAATAAGCCACTTCAAAGGACCACTTTTGTAAAATGTCAACTCTTCTTTCACTGTGAAGAGCATTAATAGCACAGCATTTTAAAATCATATCAGCATAAAAATAACCTCTGTCTATATGGAAAAATAATACTGAAACCAGTTTTTCTTTAAACTATCTGTATATTTAAAACCTTCACTTAACTGTATTTCTTGCTCAGATATTAATGAGAGAAACAATCAGATTTAAAAAATAGGCATCAGACACCAGCACAGAATGTGACATTTTCCTTTGATGTTATGTACGCAGATCAAATCCATGATAGCGCTCAGAAAAACATTGGGAGGACCAAAATTACTTGCAATCCAGGACATTCACATGTGTATGTTCTTTTGAAAACAAATATACTTTTAAAAATTTCATATATCTCCTTTGGGCTTTTTAAACACTAAAAACATGCATATATGTGTATCTTTCACTGATCTGAGAAACTATTGCTTCCTGAATTGAAAAAGTATTCTTTAGAGGAATAATGGTTTTACTGTTTATTATAGTTATTTATTTGTAATTTCTAGAATATTATTCAGGGTTTCTGTGAAAATAAGATATGCCAAGCAATGCATAAGAGCAAAGAGATTAAGACATCTGAGGTTACTACAGGTTTCAGACAAGAAAGCCTTATGTCACTATGATCTTTGTACTAATAGTAGATAAGATGAGACCACAGATCAACCATGCAGCATACAATGGATTTTCACATAGAAGTTAGAGAACTTTGACTTTCCAGATGACATCAACTTGCTATTCCATATCCAAAGAGACATGCAAGCCAAAACAAATGATCTACAAGCCTATGCACAATTCCTAGTGCTGAAAATCATCTCAGAGAAAACGAAATACAGGAGAATCCATGCACAAGGAAAGAAAAACAAATTTCTGAGGCTGACATAGGAAAGCCCTTATATTTCATATATCTTGAAAGCACAACAGGTGAAGTAGTCAAAGATAATAAAGCTAGAATAGTGAAAGTTTGTAATTCTAAAGGTTATATGGAAAAACAGCAATCTCACCCTCAGAACAAAACTTCTGATATATGACACCATTTTAAAATCAGTCTTACTATATCGTGCTGCAAACTGGAGACTTAAGATTTTACCATCTATGGATTTTCAGAAACAGTTGCCTTAGATGAATTCCCAAGATCAGATGGACAAAATAAAAAAAAATCACAAGAAATTCTGGAGGAAGACAAAACAGAAACTGATAGAACAGGAAATTATAGAACAAAAATGCAGATGACTAAGACATACATGAAGAAAAGACTTGACTAACATTAGGAACTGGCATCTTCATCCCCAAGGCAAGAAGTAACAAGGGCTACATCTATACTGCACCCTTCTTCCACAAAAGCTTATGCAAAAGAAGTGCAGAGTAGAATATTGCCGTGCTTCATTTGCATAATTAATTAGGGGCCGTTTTTGCACAAGAGGCTTTTGCACAAAAAGGAGCTGTGTAGACGGCTCCTTTTTGCGCAGCGCAAAGAAGAACCCCTCTTGCGCACGAGTCGTTCTTCCTGAAAAAATGAGGAAGAACGGCTCATGCACAAGAGAGGGGTTTTGTGCAAAAAGGAGCTGTCTATACAGCTCCTTTTTGCGCAAAAGCCTCTTGCACAAAAACGGCCCCTAATTAATTATGCAAATGAAGTGTGGTGGTATTCTACTCCGCGCTTCATTTGCAAAAGCTTTTGTGGAAGTAGGGTGCAGTATAGACGTAGCCAAGGTCTTTCTTTCCTTCTTTCTTTCTACAACTATGTAGGTTTGAATATCCAGGAGTTTTGTTAAACCCTCTGCAGAATTCCTACATTTTAGGTGCTCACATGCTTCATTCTTCTTTGATGTTCCTTACCATTCTCACGGTGCCTAAAAGTGCTGTCTCCTGGAAATCACTGATTGTGAAGTCTTGTACTCCTAATGTGTTCTTAGGCTGCTGATTCTTACTCTTAGGTCTGGTCTACACTAGGGGTTAAGTTTGAATTAAGATATGCAACATACATTAATTGAGTAGCTTAAGTCAAAGTATCTTAATTCAAATTTTGGTGCCGTCCACACTGCAGGAAGTCGAAGGAAGCACGCTGTCTCTTTGACTTCCCTTACTCCTCATAGAAGCAGGACTACCAGCATCAACAGGAGTCCCCCCTCTCAGTTCGAACTAGCATGTCTTCACTAGACCCAGCAGTTTGAACCTTGAAAGATCGATTGTGGCTGCTTTGATCTTATCAGTAGTGTAGACATGACCTTAGGGACTGCTCCAACTGCTCCACTGGTTTTGTCATTGCTCTAGTTTTCCTTAATCATTACACTTTGTGGCAGTGTTCTTGTTACTTTGCTATTTTCTTGTTTGTATATTTCTCTCTGCTGGTATAGCAATAGCAATCAGTATGGCCTTATTTGTCTTTTCTACAGTGACTTAGACTGGCCTGTTAGCCTGCACTGTTTGTTCTGTGACAGTTGCCAGATCCCATAAAATCTTATCATCTTCATTCTCCTGGCACTTTCAATTCAGTAGTCATAATACTGAATGGTGCATTTAAATCCATACTTGTCACAGAAGCTCCTGTGCAGACCCTTGCCAACCTCGTTGTGCCTGTTCATATATTGTCTCACAGTCAGGCTCCTGCTGGTGTTCAACATATGCTCCACAATCTCCTTCCTTTTGGAATAAATTCTGCAGTTTGAAGAACAGTTCTATCAATCAGTTTTGTTTCAAACCTAATTAAGCCTTAAGGATTTCTCCTGTGCACTCTTAATGAGGCTGTCTGTCTTTCTTTTGAGGTACCTTCTACAAGCCATGAGTTTGTTAATCTTCGATCACTAATGGGTTCGTTCTCTCTCCACAACTGTCTCCGAATTGATTTCTGTGCAAATCTTTTGATTCTTTATTTGATTTGCTTTCTCCTTTTATGCTTTCTTGGCCTTGGATGTACATTCAGCCATCACTTTTTATCAGTGCCTGATGATCTTTTACTCTGATTAACTCCTCGTATATTTTGATGTTTATATTCTTCATTGTCTCTGGCTTCCACCACAAATAGTAGTCTTTTTCCTCCATCATATCATCAAATGTACATCCTTGCTACATCTTGATTTGATATTCATTACTGGATGCACCATCAGAATTTTTGTTTGTTTGGATTGTTTCTTCTCCTTTTGATTCCACTTGATCGTTTTGGCAGTGTGCCATTTTACTGCTATTGTCCCATGCTAATTTGGATCAAATAATTCATTTTTTTTCTTAGAGTATTTCTTATTTCTCTGTAATATTTTCCCCTGCATCTTCTTTGACTTCTTTACACTGTAACTGCAATAATTCCCTGATTCCAAAGCATTGATTGGGGACATGCCGGGAGATACCTTGGATAGTACTATCATGAATTTCTATGCCATTTAATTGTAGCAGTTGGCCCCTTGTTACAAGTGCTGACACACATTTAGTCAAGTCAACCAGTAGCTTTATAGCTTCACCAATTTTAATTTGCATGCCAGCGTTCTCTGCAACTCCTTTTGTCACCACCAATTCAGTGTCAGATCATTCATGTGTAACAAAAGGTTAACTGGCAGCTGCTCTTCTATGATAGATTGAGGTTATGTTATGGAGAATCCATGTCAACAGCAGCATCAGTACCGCTAATGGAAATGGAGAGAGAAAAGTCTCCTGGACAGATTCATCTTTGAATTTGGACCTCATAGGAGAACCCCTTCTACGTGGAAGACTTTAGTTGAGTATTCCTGGATTTCTGCAGACAGGAAATGGTCTTTGGATGAAACTTGTGCATTTCCAGTGACTTGATGGTCCACAAATGTGGGGTGCTTGTCACATGATTTTTACTTTATTATTTTTATTATTATATATTTGTATTAGAGTTACACCAATCAGATTGCTGGGTATTATGCAAACTGGTAGTAAGAGATCTCTCCCTGAAGAGCTGACAATGTAAATTAAAATAAAACAAGCAACTAGTTGCATCAAACAGAGACTGGTGAAGGGTTGAGTAACTGTGAGTACAATGTATACGTTTCTGTTTGGGGCATTTTTTCCTTCATTGTTTGCTTTGGTTTTTTTCAGAATATAAACAAAGAGAGATATTATTGATTTTGGCAATCACACTATGAATTGGTTGTTTACCACTTTTTGAGGAGATATTTTGAACGTATCATTCAGAAGAGTTGGTAGAAGACTACTTTTTGTCATTTCCTAGATTCAGTCATATGGCCTGGGTCAGGATTACAAAAAGCAGCGATCACATTGCAGGGGTCAGGCTAGTTACAGGCAGTCCCCGGGTTACGTACAAGATAGGGACTGTAGGTTTGTTCTTAAGTTGAATTTGTATGTAAGTCGGAACTGGTACATATTGTAGGGGAAACTCTAGCCAAACATTTCTCCAGAGCTCAGTTTTATTCTCCCACACCTCACTTCCTCAGTCCTTTATTCTCAAGCTGAGGTGTCTGCTGAAAAGCCGCTCCGCGTCTCCTGGTCTGCTGGGGGGCCCAGCAGACCAGGGAGGCGGAGCGGCTTTTCTCGCCGCGGAGGGCGTGGGCAGTGAGACCACGGTGCGTCTCGGCGGTCTGCTGGGAGAGCGCAGCTAGTGCGGGGTTGCCTCACCCCGTTTGTAAGTAGGGATCCGATGTAAGTCGGATCCATGTAACCTGGGGACTGCCTGTATATATAGATTAGTGGCTTAATATACTAATTGATATAAACTGTTCTGTAATACATAAAGTATATTTAGCCGTATTATTTCAAAGCATCAGAACACAAAAAAGTCATTGTCAAAAGACATTGATGATGCATATCTGTAATCTAATAAAGTTAATGTGGCAGCTGTGTGTCTGCGTGAGTGAGTGTGTGTGTGTGTGACACATCTGCATTCAGATCCTAAACTTGTTAGGTTTCTCCCCCATGGGAAAGACCTATTTCAGGAATTAATTTGGAGAGGAATTTCTGGGGGGAGGGCAGGATGCCTCTGCCTTGGAGAGAAAGCAACATTGCTTTTCAACAGTGGTGCTGGTGGTGAAAGGGAAGCTCCTGTTTGTGCTAAAAAAATAAGGAGGCCAGAAGGCACTAATCAGCCCCATAGAAATATACATCAGGAAACTAGCTGGCAATGTATGTGTAGGAAGTACAGTAAATAAAAAGCTTCAGGGGTTAGCCGAGTTAGTCTGTACAGAAAAAAACAACAAATGGTCTGGTAGCAAGTAACTCAGCTGCCGTAGCATGGTAGCCTGATAAACGTGAACTCTGTAGTGAGGGCTCATTTACATAATTTATTAAAATGCTGAGCTTTATGTTAGACTGCTTCAAAACAAGTTCATTTATTCTGCAGAGAGTAAATTAGAATGTAAAACACTTCATTAAAGCTGTTGGTACATCTGTCCCGCACATACCATCTAAGTTAATGAGAACAGTTTGGGTATGAATGCATGTCAAGTGCCTGAAGAAGGCTTTCAATTGAAACCACACGCTCACTGAGTAATATGTAAAATTAAACACTTCAGATGGACTTGTCCCCCTGCTGAGCTGGCCATAATTGTTGATTTTTTGAGTTGTTTGTTTTGCTGCTGCTTCTGCCAATAGAAATGTTTTTTTTTTTAAGGTTTCTTAAGTGGAGTATAAAAGGAGCACAAATCCATTTAAAGGTGGCAGTAACAAATACTGCTCCTTTGTTCATCTTGTATTACTAAATTCTAAAGATTGGCTTTTTAACTGACTTGTCTACGTCTACACAGCAAGCCAGGGGTATGATTCCCCAGCTTGAATACACATACTTCCAGAGCATGATAAGAGCTAGCACAAGTCCAAATAGTAGCAGAGCCACCATAGCACAAGCATTGGCAGCAGCTTCATGTCTTAGCCACGTCAAAATACTATCCAACAGTTTCAGGAAGGCTTGTGCTTGGCACAACTAAAACATGCTCCACTGCTTCTGCTACTGTAGCTGCACTATTATTTATACTACCAATAGTTCTCACTGAGCTACTGCAAATCATTAGATTCTAGTCAATCCACTTTATTAAATTAGGGGATGATCCAAAGCCCACTGAAGTCAGTCTGTATAATCTGGTGCAAAATAATGTCAGATGACTAAACCCAGTCCCCATATCACTTACAATATTACAGCTTTACATCAGCAGCACCACAGGTAAGATTGAGAAGGCACTTCCATACTTCAGGCAACATTGTGATTGGTCTATCAGGAATATATGGGAGACAGCTGCAACATGGAAAGCTAAACTGCTGGCACCGTCAACTGTGCTTGCTTCTCAAGGGGAAAGCCTTAGATCTGTCATCCTTTCCACCAGCAAGAAGAATTGTTTAGGTTCAGGAGAAACCACACTCGGCATCTGTTTCAAGCGGTGGTAGCTGCTGCTGAAATATGAATTCCTTTAGAAATCTAGGAAGAATTGTGCTTGAGTCAGTAGCCATAATAAACAAATGCTTAAGTATGCTTTAGTCTGTATCCACACAAGAAAGCACTTAAGTGCTTTTTCTCAATAGGGACTCTTTCCTAAACAGAGGTAAAGTCATCACACTCTTACCCCTTGTGACGGGGCTGGCCTGCCCCGCACTGAACAGGGTCTATTTGAAACCATGAGAATGTGGGCGGGCAAAGCCCGCCCATGTTCTAAAAGCCCCTCCCCAGCCTTACGGGAGGGACGACTGGACCCATGGCCAACTGATCTCGGGGGGGGGCACTGAACGGGGGGGAGGAGAGCCCGTCTATTGGGTAGAGTATGCCCCTCCCCCGCAGCCCTGATGGGCATGCTCGCAGTGCAGCCTCAGTGTAAAAGGCTGCCAGGCTCCTCAGTTGGGGCGGGCCTCCAGGGGAGGAAGGAGCTCTGGCCCAAACCCCAGGGCCACAGCCGGACCTGCTGCCGTTGCTGCTACCAGCCTCGGGTCGAGCACGCCCGCAACGCCGACCGCGGGGGGCCGCCCGCCCTGCCGCTGTGGACAACCCCTCTGCTGCCATTCCAGACGTCGGACCTGCCACCGGCACGGCCGCCGCCAGCCCAGCGTCTGCAGGTGGGATCTCCGTCGGCCACGGGGCTGGGGTAGGAAGCAACCCAGGGCAAGGGGCAGGGAACGCCCTGGTGGGCTCGGTGCGTTTCGGGGAGAACTCCCCGCCGAGCCAGTGGTGGGCCCTGGGTTGGGGTCCGGTGGAGAGGGAGGGCCCGGACCCCCCTACCCCATCCACCCTGAGCGTGGACTAGGCCTCAGGGCCTGTGTTTGTGAGGGACTCGGCCTCAGGGCCTGTGAATTGCGCTGAACTAGGCCTCAGGGCCTGCTGTAACCGCAGACTAGGCCTCAGGGCCGGTGAATGGTACTGAACTAGGCCTCAGGGCCTGCTTAGCCTTGTGGAGAAAGAGGGCGGGGCCGGGGACCCCGCCACACCCCTCATAAGACTGTTCTTTAAGCCCCAAACTCCCTCTTTAAAAAAACTGGCTGCTATTTTCATTATTTTTATTAAAATGTGTTAACATTTTGTCTGCTTAGTCTGATCCCAGAGATGAGCCTTTTCAGAAACTTTCACCAAAATAAATGGATCCATTTTGAATATATCCCCATGAAGGAAAAAAAATGCAAAAAACCTTTTTTTTCTGATGCATTTTGTGTTCTCAGTTATTGTAAATCAAATATGTTTTAACTGAAACTTCAGACCTGGCATTACTGCATGAAAAATGACTGTCCTATGAATGAAAGAATTTGATTTTTAAATTACAAACTATGGATATTTTAATCCAGATTTATAGTGATAGTAGATCTGAGGTCTACATGAAAAAAAAAATTGTGAACAATGGCCCATCTGTGATCCCAGTCCTGCAATTATGCTAGATCTGTGCCAGCAGGCCCCTGCACCATTTCAGTGTCTCCATGCCTCCTATGAAATGCTGAACAGTTGCAGGGGTTCTCCGTGGCCAAACCAATTGCAGGATCGGGGCCTATCTCCATTCATGCCTATACCACCACTGCAGAGACACTAGAAGCACAATTACTGTAATAGCACCAATTACAATTTTCATTCACACTTGTGGTTATTGTCCGCACAGCCGCAGATTGCTTTTGCTTCTGATTTATTTTCCTGCGTGAACCTCAGGCTTCCCCTTTTCAAAAACTGGTTTATTAAAATGGCATATCTAAATATACTATTCAAGTGGGCATTAGGGTGTAAAACTCTGACTAGGAATGTTTATTTTATAGTCAGAATTGCTTTGAGTCTGCTAAGGGAGAGAGGTAAGTGAGGCTTCATGCAGCACAGCAATTGACACTATAGCAATAAGCTGAACACTCATAAATCCACACTCTAAATTGTTTGGATCTTTTATTCGCTTCTCAAGAAAACCCTTCTCCTACAACAAAAAACTCCGCCTGCCTATCTACGTCACTTGCACAATAGCTTAACATTTTAAAGTTAATAGCATATAATAAGCTCAATTACTATTGTGGATTTATAAGTGCATCCTGGGAATAATTAATCAGGGGATTCATAGTAAATTGAAAATGAAGGGACAGACGACAGATGGCCTTTTAGCTCTGAACCGATCTCATCTTATTACAGCTAAGCAGGTGTTGGACCAGTTACCACCTGACAATATGTAGTGTTCTACGACTGTTACTTCTTTGTGATGTCAACTGCAGTTTTTAATACATTTTATTTTGGAATTCTCTTATTGCGCCATATATTTGATGTTGTGTCTAACGTGCACAGCGCATTAGTGTTTTGCTGGAGACTTGGATTTGATTTCTGATTTTATTAACTAATTTCCTGAGGCTACTATATTTCCATACCCGAGTAGGCACAAGTCCATGGATTGTGTTCTCGAGAGATTTCATAAGGTGGGCAGTTTTCAATAATGCCCATCCTGGGCATTGCCATAGGTAGGAGTCCTATGGAAATAGCAATGTGTGATCATGTAACTTAAGAATCATCACACACTCTTGTGATATAATCTAAATTTTGCCATTTTTCTAATTTCTGAGTCCTTCATTTTGCAACCATAATAATGTTCTTTTTATATCAGGGTTTTATATATATGTTATTTCCTGTCTGTTTTATTCATTTGTTTATTTTTTTAAAAATAAGACATCTGAAAAAAGTCATATTCTATTGTGTGCAATCATTCTGTTGCCAAGAAGGGTCATCATCAAGGCCTGTGTCCTTGTAGCCACAGCCCAAACCTATTCCACTCAAACCAGTAGATTTAGCCTGCATGTGGACTGGTTGTTGGAAGAAAACCAAGTAGGTTTACTAGTGAGTTACACCAGTATCTCTCAAGCTTTCCAGATACTGAACCCTTTTCAGGAGTCTGATTTGTCTTGTACACCCCCTCTCTCCCTCCAGTTTCACCTAATTTAAAAACAACTTGCTTACAAAATCAGATATGAAAATCTGATTAATGAAAATATGCTTACTTTCTCATTTTAACCATATAATTATACAATAAATCAATGGAAATATAAATACTGTACTTAAATTTCAATGTATAATATATAGAGTAGTATTAAGTCATTGTCTGTTGGAAATTTGAGCTAGACTCTGCTTTTTATGTAGCCATTTGTGAAACTAGGCAAATATCTAGACCTCTGTATAGCTCCAGGGGTACACATTGCCCCTCATTGAGAACTACTGGGTTACACAACTATTTGCAAGATAGTAAGCTGAAGGGTATTTTTTTTTTTTTGAGAGCAAGCAAATGAGGTGATGGTTTGGGATGCCACCTGAAGTGTTGAGACACAACTATGCCTTCCATTTTCTGCCAACCTAGGTCTCCTTCATCTGGTTTTGCTGAGTCAGGCATGAGATCCTCCTCCAGAAAAACACACAGGCAGGGTCTACCCCACTGAAGAAGATACAGACACTGAGATCAGCCCTGGGAAACTCAGCTTAAGGAACATGCCCTAGCACCCAGGTGTTCACCCCATCCTTTGGGGTACCAACCCAAAGTTATATGAACCTAGCCTCCTTCCTCAGTGTAGACTGTCGAGGATGGTATAAACTTAAAAAAACAACAAATGGCCTGGTAGCACTTTATAGACTAACAAAACATGTAGATGGTATCATGAGCTTTTGTGGGCACAGCCCACTTCTTCAGATGACCAGAGTTTTGAATTTAGGATGTGCAGACCCAAAATAAATAGGGGAGAAGGGAGGGGGGAGGAGGAATTAAATGAGGGGGGTGGGAAACAAGGAGAAGAGGGTATGGAAATATCAAAGGGAAAAACAGGAAGGCGGAACTGGGAATCAGTAAGCACCTGAAGATTGGGTAGTTAAAATGAAGTAGATAAGAATCAAAGGCAATAGATAGGAAGGGCATGCACAGATTCCTGCCTTCCCTTCCCTTGTTAGAAATTACATAAACTAGGTTATATTATCAACAAGGGATAATTTTATTAAGTACAAAAAGGTGCATTTTAAGTGGATAAAGAAGTGACAAACAGAACAAAGAAGAACACTAAGAAAATAATACAAAGCTCTCAAGCTGTTAGAATCACTAAAGAAACAGGTTGCAAATAATAATTTCTCACCTTAGATATTTCCCCTTTTTCAGTTACAGTCCTTTTGTTTCCAGGTGGTTTCAAATATCTCTTTGGAGTGGGGATGCAGTGGTGAAGCAAGCTGAAGATGGATTGTTTTCTTCCCTTGCCTTCCATAGAATTTCCATGGGCATGAACTCTTTGGTTTTCCCTCACCCTCCTGTAGAACAGTTCAGCAGTCAAAGATGTAGGTTAGTATCAGATGACCAAGTCACCTGACTCTACACACTGCTACTGACTCATCGATGCTGAGCATCCACAGCAAGGATGGGCAATAATTTTTTGCTGGGGGCCACAGCAGAAGGGGTGGGGCCTCAAACAGAAGGGGTGTGGCCAAGATGTTTCCGGGGCTTCCCTACAGCCAGACCATGATTGGTCTGAGTGTGGGGGAACATCTTTGTCCCCCCTTCCCACTAAGCACCCTTGCCATTGGCGATGGGAGGAGACTTCCCATGCTCCCCCAACCCCAGACCAATCAGGGCCGGGGGGCAGGGGAGCACGTGAAACCTCCTCTCACCCTGCCAGGAGCACACGGTGCTTCTAAGTGCCATGTGCTCCTTGCAGGGTGGGGGCAGGGCAGAGGAAACTTTGTGCGCTTCCCCTGCCCCCAGGCATTAATTGGGTCTACCCCACTGAAGATCTGGCCCGCAGAGGCCCTTTTGCCCACCCCTGGTCTACAGGAACGCCAAGCCTATTCACAGCCCATTGTACTAGTTTGTGGGCCATTAGCCCTGTCTGGCTTTTCCATTGCAGCCCCTCTTCAGGCAATGGGAGTGAGGCAAAAAAAGCATAATGAAATACAGATACACAGGTACCTTCAGAGACAAAAAATGATACATGAATACAAATGGCATAGCCATAGTCAGTAAATATTAACCTTTCCAATGATACCTTATACGAGCCATCTGCATAAAGTATATCTCAGTTATGGCATGTTCATTATCATAAGCATATTTTCATAAAGCATATGGAATGCCACATCACTAGTGGATTGACTGGCACATTAGATTTAGCAGCATGTGTGATACAGCTGAACTATTCAGATAATTAAGAAACAAGTGTGGAATACCTTTTACTGCATACGTGCTACAGAAGATTTCCTGTTTACAAATCTGGACAGATTTTTATCTGGCAGAAGACGTCTCCTTAACACCAGGATTATATTCTCTGACTAATTCTAAAGCCTTGTGCCCCACCCAGAGATGCTTGAACAGATCAAAAAATGGTCAAAACATCATTTTGCATTGATAGCATTTGCCTATTTTCATTCATTTCATTCTCAAAAACCTGAACCCTTTCTGCCTAAATGTTCAGAAAAAAAAATGTGGGACAGATTAAGCATGGAAAAGTTCAGACTGAAGTATTGAAGTTTGGGAAAGTTATAGAGTCATCACTGGTGACTCCAATTAAGAAAAGGAAAAGAGGATATAGAATTCCAAAAGGGGACAAAGACAATAGGGAAGTGTACTGTCTCACTGGAGTAAAAGGAAAAAACCCATAAGAGTGTATAGTATTGTGAAGTCATCTGGCAAATCTCCACTGGTAATAATACACATTGGAATGAATGAGTTGGCATCAATTGGAATGACAGATTATAAATACTTCAGAATGTTAGAAGGGAGTTGAAGAAGAGTAAAGTACAAGTGATATTCTCAGTGATCCTTTCAATCCCATAAATAAGAGAAGGGAGAAGACAGATGATACTGAACCATTGGGTTTTTGCCCAACTAAACTTCCAGACTTGCATTTTATACTTACTGGCTCACCCACTGACTTCTGGCAGGAGGGGTGAGCATGACCTACCTCCACCACCAGCACTCAGTGAGGGGTTCCTCTCCCTCCTGGCCCATGGGAGGGCAGTCTGCCTCACTACAGCCTAATACAAAATAACTTTGTTTTGGTCCTCATTATGATAGATATAGAGGAATTCATTAGTGGAGTGCAAGTTAGTAGTTGTGTATGGACTAGTGATCATGACATGACTACATATGTATTTTTTATTACATTCAATATAAGCAAAAGAGGTCAGCACCGCACATTAATATATATTCTTAGTGATTCAATAGAGCTATTTTCCTTAAGCTAAGGAAAATTATGGATGAAATTGATTGGGAGGAAAAATTTAGAATGAATGAAAATGGAGAGCTCTTTAAAACAAGCATATTGAATGGCCATAAACAGGGCTGCCGACAGGAAGGAGGGCAAAGGGAGCAGTTCCCCAAGGTCTGACCATTTTAAAAGGGCCTGGAAGTCCCAGCTGCCACCACTGCTGCTTCCTCAGCAGCAGCAGCGGCCAGAGCCTCAAGCAATGCACACCTAGTGGTGCTGAAAGGTTGACTAAAGGCTAGCCTCCAGCTCCGCCAGTTCCGCTTAAGGTCCCATCCCTTTTCGGGAGCCCAGGGCCACCCTACCCCTGCCAGCCGGGTGAAGTCTGTCTTCAGCCCTGGCCATAAAGACAGGATTCCACAATCAAGAAAGAGAATAACTTTAGCTAAATGTCTATCCTAACACAGTGGAAAAATGAAGGCAGCTATTAGAAATTATATAAAAACAATATATAAGAAAGGGGCAAATAGATATCAATTTTCTACACTTGATAATTTCTAATTCATATTGATTGTTAAGGGAAGCTGGCAAAATTAATGACAAGGTGTTTTCAGTATATTAAGTACAAGAGAAATCCAAATATAGGTCCATTATAAGGTGGAGGTAGTAAAATTGGTATTTCTGATATAGAAAAGGCAGAAGTGTTCAGTCAATATTTCTGTTACCTACATAGAAATAAGTAGGATTCTATTAAAGATTATTAAGTATTTTTCAGTCCATTAGTAACTGAGGAGAATATTCCACAGCATCTACAATGGATAGACATTTTTAAATGAGCAGGCTGACCTCTTATACCCAGAAGTCCTACAAGTGTTGGCTGATAAAATCTCAGGCACAGTGGTGTTAAAATTTTTAATACATTTTGGATTATATGGGAAATTCCAGAAAACAAAGGGGCTAATGTTATATAATTGTTTGAAAAACTCTACTTGACCCCAATAATTAAAGGCCTGTGAGTCTGACATCCATTATTACAAATTAGTGGAAAAGCTGATATATGATTTAAAGGATGGACATATAATTAATTCTAGTCAATATTATTTTATGAAAAATAATCATGTCCAATAAACCTATTTTCATTCTTGATGAATTTGCCAATTTGATAAAGACAGTTGTGTAGATGTAATATCATTAGACTTTAGTAAGTACTTAGTAATTCTAATTAAAAATTGGCAGTATACAATATCAGTAGAACACATTAAGTGGCTTATGAAGTGGCTGGCAGCTCTCAAAAAGTAGCCATCTATAGGAAATCACAGAGCAGGATGTTTCTGGTGGGACTTTACGTGTGAGTCCCAATGCTATTCAACATTTTTTCCTGTTCTAGTGTACATATGGTTTTATACTGAGCTCATCAACATAGTATCTGGGTGCCTTTCAGTAGTGCATTAAATAATGTGACTATACATCTGTATAGGTAGAAGTAAGTGGAATGGAATGTCTTGTTTTGGTAGGTGATGCAGTGTTTTTGTTTCGTTGGTGGTGGGTTGTCATGTCGTTGCTGTTTTGTTAAATATACCTGTTGCCGTCTCTTTATTAGAGAAGGCAAAGTGGAAAAAAAACCACTTTGCGCTTGCGATGGAAGGTAGTGAGGTATGTGATAGTTCCTGGGGAAATTATTTTCAGTTTTGGACCACCTTGGCACACTTGAGCTTTCCTCTTATTATGGAGAGTTCCATTGTACCAGAGGAGTCATGTTGTTGACCACCATTTTTGTCCTGGAGTTTTAAACTATTTTTTAGTATTCGGGACCTGGGTCATTGAACACTTGAAAATAAGGAGATTTTGAGCTTGATTTGAAAATCTGTGCCAATGCTGAGATCAGAGGTCAGGTGAGATGTGCTCACAGTAGTCTGTATGGCTGAGAAGCTGGAATTCAGCATTTTGTATCAGTTGGAGTTTCCTAAATGCTGAAGTTTTCATGCCTGGATATTCTGTGTTGTTGTAGTCCAGCTGAGAGGTCAGGAAACTGAATAGCAGATGCCAGGTCCTCATAGTCCTTTAGTGATAGAAAGGCAAAGGAGGTATCATTTGATTAATACAAATCTGCAGAATCATAATTTAATGGTGTCAGCATCTGCGCTATAACAATGGAGACTAATTGGCCCCCTGCCCTCAGCTCCACACCCTCCAGTTCAGGGGAATGTTGGTAATATAGTGTTATCAGAAATAGACCAAGTTGGGGATCATTCAAAAGCCCTTTTCCCATGAACACATTAGTAGCAAATATGACAAAACTAGAACAATTTTGTCTATACATATTCAATACAATATTTTGGAATTATTGTTATTTTATTATACTATGACATAGGATTGCATTAGTTACGTTAAAAAATTGATCTAAGGTAAACCTAGAGATGCTAGCTTTGACATGTAGAACTGAAAACATTGATTCAAAAAGGTCAACTTCCATGTCATCTCCATCTAAAGCACCACCACTAGATATATCAGACTGATCCTTTGGGCCATACTTACATCTCCATACCTGGCGGGCTGCTGGCCAAACACTTACAGAGTGATAGGCATCTGGTCTTTGCAAACAAGCTTTGATTAGCTGAAGGATTGATTTGGAAGCTTATTATATTTCAGGAAAAACTGTTGTGATCAGTCCATCCACCAAGACCCATCCATGCCAGCAGGCGTGTAGTTTGGGTGCACTTAATAATCCTAGAACCATTCTTTTGTTTTATAATTTACTCTCTTAATAGCAGATATACATTCACACCTTGGTGATGTTTTTTCTCTACTCATCTGTTTCTTGGAAAACATCCACCTACATAATTCTGAAAGCATTGTAAAGTTAGTCTTCAGATGGAAAACTCCTCAATGACTGTCTCAGCCATTCTGAGCAGCTCCAGAGGAAGACTAGAGTCGTCAGATACTGAATCAAATGTCTTCCAATAAGTAATTTGGTCTTTCCAGCAAGCATTCCAAACATTTTACAAGGATGTGGAAGTGCAGTGACTTTTACTGGTCTGAGTGATAACTGAGGGATATACAGCAATTCTGTTCTTTAGCAGTAGGCACAAAACCAGAATCTTGCTGAAGTCTTGGCTAGTATCTCCCAAAGAGCACTAAAACATCTGTGTCTTGTGCAGCAATCCAGAACTTAGTAGCACCTTTCTCTGTGGCATTGATGGCATACAACACAATTTGAGTTTCAGACCTTTACGGGAACTACAAAGAAACTTCACAGAACAATGTGAGGCAGCGGCTTCATTACGCCATGCAATATTGACCTTCCTTGAGCAATTCTTCACGTGATGGAGCATTTTTCTTGCAAGATATATAGTTAACTTCATGCAAATGTCAGACAGTAGATTCTTCATGTTGACATTGGAGCTGTTCATGGAGTCAATGATTTTTTTTATTGGAAGATACAATACATGGAGTCTCTTCTTTCCGGATATTTTAATTCATTCTTTTGCATGCATGTCAAACACACAAAAGTAACTTTGTCGTAAGTCCAGTATTTTCTCCATAGCCTATATTGAATTACTCAGCCAAATTTTTGCAGGTGTTAATTTTCTGATTTGTCAAGAACTTGTATCTCAGCTTGTCAAGGCTGTTTCCCCATTCTGGCACTCCAAGTTCAGAAGGTGGGTGCCCACAACAGACTTTAAAAATATCTTGCCACTGAAAGATTGTGTTAAAATCACAGATTCCCTGGCCTTGAATTAGTATCACAACCATCATCCAAATGCAAAACCCTTTTGAAAGCCCAGGAAGATGCACTTGGGAATTCCTTCCTGTGAGGTACCCTCAAGCTCTCTTAGAGCTTGAAAACTGTAATTTCTCTTAGTATTTTGGTTTTGCAGTCTTAGGCACATGCCACACAGAACTTCCCACCTTCCAGGATGAAGGAATCAGATCATTGTCCTAGAAGAGTGAGTATTTTTAACAACAACAACAACAAAAAAAGAACACACTTGGTGAAACATTACTTGCTTGCTAGTTGTTATAGAGCAACTAAAAAAAAGGATTAAAAACAAAGAATTGCTTTAATGGGATTCAGTTTAGAGAGTTACAGTGCAAGGAGGTAGTTACATGTGCTCAACACAGAAAAGTCTAGCAAACCCCAAAATAAAGAAAATAACCTGATTGTGTTTGAGTAATCATTCCCAGTTCTACTCATGTGTCTTTTGTTCCAAGGTTTAGTATGGATACAGCCACTCCCTGAGTTATGACCACCTCCACTTAAGACCATCCACACTTACGACCAAAATGGTCGTAAATGCAGATCCGAGTTACGAACGGCAATCCGCGCTTATGAACAGCGCGGTCGCCATGTAACTCTATGGGATCCGAGTTACGAACACTTCGAGTTACGGACCAAGTGTTGGTCCATAACTTGTTCGTAACTCGGGGAGCGGCTGTATCACTAAATTCGCTATGCCTGGCTGCCAAACTCATTTTGTGTCCTCCCAGGCTCTGCAATGGCAATACAAAAGAATAAGAAGGCCACTACTTCCAATTCAGAAGCCCATACTCTGTTTCCATTGGTTCTCCCAGCCTTCTGCCTACTCACTTCCTGCTCCGCTAGTATTCCCGGGGACTCTCTAAGACTCACTTTCTATGGTTTTAACCCTAACAGGCAAGACAATTAGGGTTAGACCTCAAGAGTTAACTACTGGAAAAAATACTTCAGTCCACTGAGGCTGTGTCTAAACTACGTCCCTTTTCTCGAAAAAGGGATGTAAATTAGACACTTTGAAATTGCAAATGAAACCAGGATTTAAATTTCCTGCGCTTCATTTGCATAATGGTGGCTGCAGTTTTTTTTTTCAAAATGGGGCTTTTCAAAAGGAAAAAGGCTGTTTAAACTGGGATCAATCGAAAATAAAACCCTTTTTCGAAAGATCCTGTATTCCTGAAAAAATGAGGACAGGATCTTTCAAAAAAGGATTTTATTTTCGATCGATCCCCATCTAAACAGTGGTTTTTCTCTCGAAAAGCCCCGTTTCGAAAAAAACCGCAGCCGCCATTATGCAAATGAAGCATGGGAAATTTAAATCCTGACTTCATTTTCAATTTCAAAGTGTCTAATTTACACCCCTTTTTCAAAAAAAGGGATGTCATTTAGAGACAGCCTGAATGTTTGGAAGGTCCAGAAAATAATATAATTCCACCCACCATAGCCATGTATCTATGACTGGTATGTTGAACGAACTCTGCTGGCATAAGGTACCAGTTACATTGTCAGTAGGTTCTGGCTTAGGAAGACCATGAAGGTTTGCATTAGCTTGTTTTTCAGTTGGCGCATATGCACTGTTCGATTGTATTCAAATATGAATCACAATACTATTGAGAACTTATATTTTCATAAGGTCCCATAGGCTATGTCTACACAGCAGAAATAACTCTGCTGTGTAGATATAGCCTATGAGACCTTGTGAAAAATAACTGATGTTATTCCGAAATAACATAGTCCGCATCTACACACAAGCAATTATGTCAAATAATATCGAGCTGGAGGAATGCTTACTCCAACTCCTGTAATCTTAATTGTATGAGCAGTAAGGGAAGTTGGGGGAAAAAGTGTTTTATCTCGAAATAACTGCTGTGTAGACAGCACCAAAAGCATCCGTCTCTCCGACATCTTTATCTATCTCAGAACTGAAAGACTGCTTTTTTCTTGATAGTAAAGAGCTTTCGTCCACCATACACAAATGATATCACTTGATGAGATACTTAATATCATATGTGTGAGCCTCTTCTTGCCAGTTCACTCACTTAACTATACTTTCCATGCAATGTTCTTACTAAAAGTGACTTCTCCCAACTCACCCAGGATTCTCCCAGGGTAGTGGAGTAGGCTGGCTATGCAGAATCAAAGTCTTCTTTCAAACCCTTTTTTTTAACAGCAAAGGAATCAAACAGTCATTTCCCACAGCTGTTAGTGCAAGTCTTGCCTTACAGTGACTGGGAAGCTGGATGGTATCATATGCTTTCACTGTCTAGATCTTCCTTCAGGCTGATCCTTCTTCCTCCTAACTCAATTCCTTTGTTAACTATTTATAACCCTCCTATGTCAGTTGCAATTAGAGATTTCCTGCCAGAGCCAAGCTGTAATGTTACATTCAAACTAGCAACAGTCAGCAAGATAGAACAACCAATAAAATAATTTGTTAATACTTATTTAACCATGAGAGAGAGAGAGACTAATTAAGAATGTTCAGTTCTATAATTAATGTGTTAAAGTAGGTAACAACTTACTCAATTTAGTAGTCAGAGAGACAGAAGAACTCACATGTTCAAAGTTAACACTCAGCTCTGAAAGGAGCAAGCAGTAACACTCAGACTTGATCTAGATGACAACATAAGGTTGAAGTAAATTCCCTTGTATTGCCCTAGTTTTATATGTGTCTACATTCAAATTTTGTCTCCAACCAATTAATGTAACCTGTTAGAGAGATGCAATAACACTACCTCCCAGAGTGGCATTGAGCTATGTTCAATGTACTGAAGTAAACACAGCACAAGTGTAGACACTGCATTACTTATGTTGACCCTAATGGTCCTCCAGCAGTTGACCCACAATGCCTGACACTGATCATTTGGTTCATAATTGGGAACTCAAGAGTCTGGAGAGGTACCAGCAATGATGGCTTTGGAAGATCATTTGTATCGAGTGGGAAGACTCTGCATTAATGCCAGCATCCTCACTGAAGCCAATGCCACCAGCATTGAAGCAAAGATCCTACTGGGTTGGCCATTCTGCGCTGACACGAAATTCTCATCTCTCAAAACAAGCCCTCTACTTCAGCTCACCTCTGGTCAGGGATGGTACGGTGGTCAGTGGAAATGATACAAGGACATACTGAACATGTATTTCAAGAAAATTGATGTGGACACTACAAGCTGGGAGAGGTAAGCCACCAACTGACCTTAATGGCCCCACATCCTCCACCAAGTAGTGGCCTGCTTTGAGGAGAAGCAACTTACCCTTAAAACTGAAAACAGAGAAAAAAGGAAGAAAAAAGAAAGAACTTTCTCCCAGAAGACAGCTGACCTGCCAAGAAATGTCTGTACTTAATATAGCTAGATCTGTGGTTATAGAATCAGACTCCTGATTCATTTCAGGACACATATGTCAATCTGTGGTAGAGATCATCTTCAAACTGAGGGATTGCTGCTAACATAACTGTGAACTCCACTACCCAGGGTTCTGGAGACTAGAATGTCCCCCTTCTCCTTAAAACCCTATGCATTTTTAATTGCTTTTTTCCTGATTGTATACCTTGGTAAGGACACCTCACAGATATCCATTGTCATGTGCAATTGCCTAGTGGCTGCCTTGTTAACTACCTACTCCAGATGTGCTCAGGCTTGGAGTAGACAGGAGATATTGGATCTCCTGTGCCTGTGGGAAGAAGGGACTGTGTGCAAGCACAGCTATGGACCAGCTGTAGAAACATGGACAACTATGAGCAGATTGCACAGGGAATGCAGGAAAAGGGGTACAACAGAAACCAGCACAGTATTGCATGAACTGCAGCAGACATATCAGAGGCCAGGGAAATAGTTAATGCAGTGCTGAGCCGCAGACTACCATGGATACTTCCAAGGGGCCCAAGTCACAGTCATGAACACCACATGAACACCTAACATGAACACCAAGGATAAGGAGGACAAGGAGGAGGATGGGGGATATGCGACCAGAGACTCCAGTTATGCTGTGTGTGCCAGGACCTCTTTGAGACTCCACCACTGTCCAGTCAGTCCTGGTAGTCGAGCACAGGCAAGCCTGATGCAGGGGAAGGAACCTCGGGTAAGAGTGTACATTTATTTTCTACTACACTGATGGTGCCCCCAACTTAATAGAACACAACTATCAATTTTTCTTTAATTTACTTGTGCTAATTTACTCATACTGGTACACCAAGGAGAGGTAGCACAGTTATCCACTTTTCATTCCCCTGGAGAATCAGATGGGCTGGTGGGGGAGGAGATGCAGAGCAGTTTGTTTTAAGTGCACAGGGATCTCCCTTAACTCCTCCTGAGAAAACTCGGTGAAACTTTCATGGAGATACTCTGCAATTTTCTCCCAAAGTTTGCTAGGGAATAGTAGCCTTATTTCTTCCTCGGCAGCAGGACACCTTCCTATCCTATGCCATTCAGTGATAACTTCAGTAGGCATCATTGCAATAAACAGTCTAGCAGCATAAAGAGCCCCTAGAAACTTTAGTATGCCAGCAGCAGATGTGCTTTCTATACCTTTGTTATGCTCAAAAGTGAGTTAGCAGCTAAAATCACCAGCACCTGTGGGAAATCGTGCTATCATTCAGTCCATTGCCCTTTACTCATAATTTCATGCAATGCAGCAATTGCCTCCTGACTTCCCTCACCCTGGTGGGCCATCCTCACCATGTCTGGTGCCATGGCTGGTGCCATGAACAAGTACTCCAAAGCAGAAATGTCAATAAGTATGTCTTGTTTAAAACTTTAGGGGGCAAAATCTTAACTTTCACTTTCCATTGTGACTATACTGACAGTGGTACATTTGTGTGTTTTATCTGCAGCTGCTCCTGGTGCAGCCTTGAGGAGCTCCCCCTCCCCAGCCACAGAATGTCTGAGCCAGATGAGAAGGAAAAAGAAGAGGACTTGGGGTCACATGTTCAATGGAATTCTGCAAGCCAATGCTACATCCACCTTTGAGTATAGAGCCTGGAGAGTAAACACTGCGGAGAGCCTGGATAAAGAAAAAGAAGACAGGAGAAAGGTCCAGGAGTGCCAGCAGGAAGAGGAGAAGGAGACGCATCAGGACATAATGGGGCTTCTCTGGCAGGAAACACAGATGCTGCAGACTCTTTTGGACCTATTTCTTCAGCAGCCGTGGGCTTGTCTCCCTTTGAAGTCTCTGGATAGTTCCATTACAGCACCTCCTGAGCCCTCAACATTATATATAGTATCTGAGTCTGCATCCTTAGCCCTACCCTTCCCCCGGGGGAGGGCGGGGGGGACTATTAAAGACAACGATAGCTTTACTCACAGTGACCTGTGAGAGCCACACTGGCTGTATGTGTAGTTTCTCTTAATTTCTATTCCACTAATATATTAGGTTTTTAATGTTGTTCTTCTTAAATTGCACAGATTTTTGCACTGTTTTTGTTAATTAATAAAATTGTATTATTTGGAAACATTTTCATTTTTAGTAGTTCACAACACATGCTGCAGAGTGCTGAACAGTTCAGAATGCGCCCGCTTACTTGTTATTTTACAGTGTGACACAAGTCATGGAGTCAGTAACATGGTATAATCATCATAAATGGACAGCAAGCACTACACAATTAATAGGTGCACTGACAATGTCAAATTGTGCACCAAGCACCGCACAATTCCTAACAGGCCACCAAACCTCTGGACCAGGTAGAGCACAGTAAACTACTACGTGTTCCTGTGGCTCATTACGAAAGTGTTCTTTCAAAGTCTCCCTGTGATACATTGAGCTCCTCTATTAGTCCTTATGTCTGGTTGTTCAATCTCACCAGACAATTGCTTCATCTCCACCCTGATGGCAACTTTTCCCCCCATGCTTCTCAGATATTATTCAGGACACAGAAGGGAGCTATAACCACTTGACTGTGTTTTTCACTGACATCCAATCATGTGAGTAAACATGCATCCATTCACACTCCACCAGCATCCATTCACACTCCCAAAAGCTGCTGTCAAGGTTCCTAGCTGCTGTCAAGGTGGCTAGTGTACATCTTCATGAGCCAGAGGTGCGTCCACCCAAGATCACCAATGGCATTTCAGCATTGCCAATGGTAATGTGCTATTCAGAAAAAGTCTTTGCTTTAGTTTTCTGAACAGTCCCGTGTTCTTGAAAACATGAACATCAGGCATGTTTCCTGACCAGGCAATATTGATGTCAGCAAAGCATCCTCTGTGGTTAATGCAAAGTTCTTTCTATTGATGTACTCTATAGGAAGTGGGTCTGGTGTCAAAATAGGGATATACATTCCGTCTGTCACTCCATTGCAGTTTGGGAATCCCATTTCTGCAAATCCATCCAGTATGTCCTATGCATTGAGTCACAGTCCTGTGTGTCAGGAGACAATTAGTGGCCCTGCTAACTTGCATGATAATGGATTTTCCAATTTCAAAATGAGTTCCTTGTGATTGTTAATGATCCTGCATTGCAAGTTTCCACAATGGGACTGATATTTTCTTCTCTACTTTTAGTGCAGCTCTCATTCTGGTATCCCTGAGCAGTGCTGAGACGAGCTCAGTACACAGATCCACTAACGTGATCGTGTGCATCTGAAAGCTTTGTAGTCATTGCTCATCATCCCAACCCTGCATTACAATATGATTCCACCAGCCGGCATTTCTTTATCAGGCCCAGAAGCAGTGATCCATCAGCTCCAACTACTCCATGGACACCATCAACAATCTTAGACTGATTCTTGTTAGTCCTTCAGCAATCAGCCCTCTAGGAAATTGTCATGTTGCTTGCTGATTCACTTCTTATGGCTCTGCAAATACCTCTAGGAAGAACTCAAATCATTTTAGTGCATTACCTGGACTTCTGCCACCTCTCAGGCAAAACTGTAAGAGCAAAACTGAAATAATGCATCCAGTTCTGGTGACCACATTTTAAAAAGGAAGCTGAAGCTAGAAAAAAAAACTTACATTAGAAATTAGGCACCAGTTTGTAACAGCTGCTTGAACTACTTGAACAAGCTTTCAAGGGACATAGTTGATTCACCACCATCTCTTCTTGTCAAGACTGGATGCCTTTCTGCAAGATCTGCTTTAGCCAAACACATGTCATTGTACTTAACAGAGAGATAGCTGTGAAATTTAATGCCCTATGATATATAGGAGGTCAGACTAGATGATCTATTAATTCCTTCTGACTGCATAATTGAATCTATGACTGAATAGAGTGGTTAAAATGGGAAAAGTTAAGCAACCTTAACTACACATATTGCTTAGAGCTCTGCCTACCTCTAAGGTAGCACAGTTAAGGTGCAAAGCCTTAGCTCTGAATAGCCTGACTTTTCTGTGGTCTGGAATCTTAATATTGGGAGATTTTTTGGCATATAGGTCCCACATTTTTAGTAAAATGTGTGTGGAAAATGTATGTGCTATTTAACACTTATTACATAATCTGAGACCAACTGAAATATGAAAAATTCACCTGTAATGGGAGCAAAACCAAACTCCAAATTTGGATGGATAATCAAATGATTGAGGCAACTGCATGCACAAATGACCAGTTATGTGTCTAATTATTCATTTTCAGGCAATTAGCAGAGTAATATACTACATTACAAGAAGGGTGGAGACAAATTCATGGGGGAAAAAACCATTAAATACACTTTCTGAAAATGTAGCTATACCGTCTCTTGATTCCTAGGGAATAAGTTGATAAGACATAATTTTTCATGAAAAACTGAAGGAGGAGGTCACTTTCCATTATGATTACCATTATGTGCTTATTAAATCTAACAGCAAAAAAAAATTCTAATCAGAGCATAATATGGCAAATTCTTGATTACACCAATATGACTAATGGGAAAATAATAGTCATTCTGGGAAAAGATACAAATTTAGAATGGTAACTTTGCATATTTGATTGTGTTTTAATAACTAGTTCAATATATAATCAAAGTACGAAATATGGAAAGTTAAATGATGTGCATGAAAAGTGAATGTATGTTGTGGTTAACTGAATATGTATTAGCCAACACTGAATAATCAGCAGCTTTTTGTCTTCTGAAATTTTAATTAGAATCTCAAGTGGCTAGAACTTTAACAGAATTCAAAAAAGAGCTAGATAGATTCATCGAGATTAGGTCCATCAATGGCTATTAGCCAGGATGGGTAGGAATGGTGTCCCTAACCTCTGTTTCTCTGAAAGTGGGAGACAGGGAAGGGACCGCATGAGGATTACCTGTTGTCATCCCTCCCTCTGGTGCATCTGGTATTAGCCACTGTCAGCAGACAGGATACTGGGCTAGACGGACCTTTGGTCTGACCCAGTATGGTCATTCTTATGTTCTTATCTTACCTTAAGTATAATTTTAGCTTTCTTGGGCCATCTGTGATTAATGTATATTCCATCTGAAACAGGAATTACGAGGGCTACCAGTGAAATACCTGAAAATAAGTGCTCTGTAGAGGACTTCCTGAGACATTTTACTGTAGATTAATAGTTGTTTTCCAACAATACAAGCTTCGCTGAGATCAAATTTTAAAACAATCCATTTCAAATGTACCCAAATCATAAAGGTTAAAAAAATCACATTTGCTCTAAGTGGTCCTAGTTTTGCTTACAGACATAGAAGAATTAATGAATCCGTCTACATTAATCAAGGAGAGGAAATGTCCTTGAATATGCATCATTTTTGTAATACACAGAAAATCTTCCAATATGGTGGGGAAGCAGAATCTTTAATCATTAGCGGTATGTTAGCTAAATCTTCAGGGCATTTTAAATGTGTGTTGCTGTTGAATTAAATGAGTTGTACAGTTCAGGAAACTATTCTTTGGGGCACCCTTAATTAAGAAAGAAGCTTAAAATACCTAGTTTATGAACAGTCCTGTCTTACCTTTAAGTGAAACATTGCTACCACCTTGAATTGGCACTTTAAAAAAAATAAATCCTAGAGAGAAGAAATTCCAGAGTTCAACTCATGGCTGAAGAGTAACTACATGTTTTGTCTTTAAAGTGCTACCAAACTATTTGTTGGTTTTTTAAAGCATATTTCAAGTTTTCTTTGTAGTGCAGTAACAAAACAATCCTGAGAAAAGAAAGGTGAACATTATGCCAGGGGTGAAAAAGCAAATATCCTCTTCCCTTCCATCCCTGACCATGCTTCCACTAAAGGGTAGCTTTCAACATTTTCACACATCTGAACAGGATTAATATTGTTTATTTCTAGTCACAGAGAATGTGGTGTCCATCAGATTAATTTAGGCTTCAATTGCTATACAATTGATCTTGCCAATTTATATAAAGAGGAATGTTTCATTTTCAAGTGTTATCATCATTTGGGTCAGCTATAAAATAAAGTTTCTCTTTTAGGAAATGTTGAAAAGCAGTTACTTTTGTAAACCATGCAGATGCTTGAGACATCATCAAGTCAAACAGACTTAAATGTGAGGATTTTAGTTCTGTTATTTTTAAAAGGAGTTTTACAATGCAATATAAAGATCAATTATTTTGACTTTTCATCAAATAACTGAAAACACAATGCTTGAAGTTTCATACAAACCTCAAACATTGCCATTTAGAAATAATGCATCAGTGTATCATGGAGGTCATGGGTTGAGTGCCTTTAGCCACTATTTTATTTTATGGGGTTGGCTTCCCAGTTGTGGGATGGGAAGTGAAACAGACCATTTCACACAATTACATTAATAAAGTTATGTGGCACAACAGGAGCCCGAGTAGCTTGGAACAAAATTTGCTGAAAATTAAAGAATTATACACACACACATACATACAAGTTTGGGGGGTCTGGGTTTTTTTTTTTTATGGGCTCAGAACAGACTCATTTTCATATATTTCTAAAATGTTCACAGAGGTTTTATCAAAAGTTTTATTCATGTAGTTATTGATTATTTATTAATAAACATGTTTCAATGAACTGATATTGAAAGGTTTTTAATGTCACTAAAGACATGAAAAATGTGAAATTCTAAACAAATCAGTGTTTCTGAAAAAAGCTTTGTAGAAAAAGTCATCTTCCAATTGGAATTTTTTGTTGTTGTTCAAAACAATCTCTACTACAGACCCATGACAGTCCTTTCACTAATCTACCATTAGGAAGGTGGAGAGACAAGAACAGAACCTTTCCCACTAAAAATCAGGACAGGTTAGGATGACATTGATTATGGAGTCAGTTGACCTGAGTTTGATGAGGGAAAGAGGTACCAATTGAATCCCTAATGATGTATTCAATAGCCAAGAGAGAGAAGAGTTGTTTTTCTTTTCAGATCTGTGCAGCTTCAGAGCCAAGAAGCTTGCAATGTTTCTATGAGCCAATAGGTATGGAAATTAATTGTATTTGGATCCTTGAGATCAGATTATGGGCTGTTTACTTTAGTAGGTCAACAATCAGTTATTCATGTAAGTAATGCCATTAAATAAGTGAAGATATGCATATGAGTAACTGCTCACCAATATGAATAAGGAATTCATAACCTGGCCCATTTTGGTATATGTGGCAATTTTTAGGGCAATTTTTCTAACAGTGGGAAAGAAAGCGAGGGTGAAAGCCAATCAGAATACAGAGTGAGATGAAAGTGATAGCAAAAATGTGGTCTGGAATGTTGGGGTATGTCTAGACTACATGCCACCGTCGACGGAGCCATATAGTCTAGACTTACCCTTGGAGAACAGAGGGAACAGACTGTAGTATAATTGACAAAGGAAGAATTAAAATATTGAAACTCTACTTCAATTCTCCAGTGGTATTAAGAGAAGGAAAAGATTTTTCCCTACATTCACCTAAAATAAAGCTTAGGTTTCTTGTGCATTTTTCATAAGATTCACTGTAAAGTTTGTACCTGTATTGATTTAAAAATTAATGGGCTTTGCCAGAGTGGCATGAAGGATCATTAGAGTAAATGAGAACCAGGCTCTAATATCTCTGCTTCTGTGAGCTGTCTACATGCATAAACCTTGCACCAAAATAACAAAAAGTTCCAGTTAAAGCCAATTCAGTAATTTTGGTGCAAGTCTGAATGCAGACACTATTTTGGTATAAAAGTGACTGAAATCAATGTGATTAGCAAGCTTTTTATCTGAACGTGGTAGAAACATTTCATCAGAACAGGTTTCCATTGAAAAATGTTCTTGAAATTGAAATTGCTATATTTTAAGAGATTAAAAAAAATCAAAATGAGTAATTTGTGAACTTTGGAATGAAAAGTTTTGATTTGTTTTTATTTGTTTTGTTTCATATCACCCTTTCATTTCAAAATGTATTCAAAATGTAAATATTTTATATAAAATTAGAAACAAAACCAAATAAAATAATTTTGAATTGATCAGAATTAAATGTTTTGATTGATCCAAATATTTTAGTGGAATTTCACTTCACACTAAATTTTGAAACTTCAGTTTTCATCCTAATCCAGCTGGAAAAACTATTGAAATCCTGAATTTTCTTTGTGGGATGGAAAATCCATTTCCTGGCCAATTCTACTTGTTACCCACTTTAGTTAAATCAACATTAACTACTTTTATTCCAAAATAATGATGTCTCCAGGCAGGTTTGAACCAAAATAATTGAATTAGTTTAGGAAGCCAATTTAGTTCTAATGGTGTAACCTGGTATATGGTGCAAACTGGTATACAGTCTTTTATCTTGGTGCATTTCCATTTGTTAGATCAAAATTTCACTTGGGGAAATCCCAGCTATATTTCTGCATCTCGGTACTAGGTTTCAGCTTCTTTCTTTATTAGGAATTTTTTTAAAGTACCGCCTTTTTATCAGGCTTTGGGAATTGAAAGTTCCATCCTAGAGAACTCCCTCATTCATGTAGTTAATCTGAAAGATAACTAACCTGCTCCTACTTTAACGTCATCAGTAAGTATCACTGTGGCTCCAGGAAAACACTTTTTGTGCTAGAGATTAAGTTAAATTATGCAGTCAGGCACACATGCACATATAAATGAAAGATGCTGTGATTACTGTGGTGTTTATGTACTGAGGTTGTTGTGGTACCCTGTTGACAACCGAAACATCATTAAGTGCATCTGCCTGTGTCAGCTGTCTGTTTCTTTGGCTGCCTGCTGTTATAAGATGTACGTCATTTCTTTTGCCACTGGATATGTTTAGAGTTTTCTTAGACAACCAATTTAGCCATCCAGCAATGTTGTCAGTTTATTTTTCCACAGAACCCTTTTAGAGAAATAATGTATTAAGTGCCTATGTAAATTGCAGTGGCACTATTCTTTTATTTGTTATAAGCTACATTTATTTTGTAGCTGTGAAGCATTTATTAGCCTTATATGTCAGATTTTCCTGTGAGTGCTTTCATGTTGCATTTTTGTATTTGTTTTGAGTAGTTCATCCATGAGATTTGAATCCATTTACAGAGTACAGCATGTCTATTTTTTAATCATATAAAAACAAAGAGCTTGAAGTACACAATTGCGCACACATACATTTGCTCATGCCTGCTTGAGCTGTGTAAATACCTGAAGTGAGTATGCAAATTAGTATGCCCATGTAGGGTGCATCTAAACTAGCTCAAAATAAGCTATGCAATTTGAGCTATGCAAATTGCGTACCTTATTTCCGAGCTTATTTCAAGATAGTCTATTTTGAAATTTAGTGCTATTCTGACAAGTCCCTTAATCCTCATGGAACGAGGTTTACTGGGATGTCGGAATAGTGTGCCTGTTATTTTGATTACATTTCAAAATAATGGGCACACTTTTAAGACATGGAAAACACTATTTTGGGATACCGGAAGTATCCCGAAATAGTGCTTCAGTGTAGATGTGCCCTTCATGTGCAAATACCTGATATGCTTGTGCAAACTGAGCATGCAAACATATAAATTAGACATACATAAATAAATGAAGTCAACTCTTTGTGTCTAACTTTGAAAATTTGGTCCAACACACCATTTTCCCTGCTTTAGGCTACATTTAAATCATAGCAGAACTATAACACAGACAGAACCCAAAAGGGGCTTGACAGTGGGATATGGAATTGCCAGGGAAGTGAGGAAATAACATAGATCAGGTAAGTAAACAGGGAATTTATGCTTCTTATTCCAAAAATGAGAAACCACTGTGACCCAAATCCTGAGAGTTGGCACATGAACAGAGGAGAATTCCCTGCTGCTCATTTTGAGGGACTGTGGAGAAGAAATCCTCCACCAAAGGCTACACAGAGGTTGATGTTCCACCTTTCATCAAGTACTGCAGGCATCCCTGAGGTGTCAGTAGCCCTCAACGCCCTGCATCCTGGTGCCCTAAGAAACAAAACAGGCCCTATACATCTGCATGATAGTATTTCTGACTTTTTCCCTCCCGACCTTACTCCCTCCATGTACCCAACTACCTGTCCATGGAGATGTACACATGTCTGAGTGGAGCTCTTCCCAACACTGCATTGAAGTGAACAACACTTGAAGGTCCGCTCTTCAAAGCTGGCTTCCCCTCCCACCGTGCAGTGCAGAATCGCACAAATGTTGCTGCACACAGAGCCCTCTACCCTATGGAATAAAGAGCTCTAAAAATAATAATTGTGTTGGTGCTAACTTTGCTGGCCTGTTTTATCAGTAGGAGTCTGACTCCATATGGTCATTACTGATGTAACTTTAATGAGAACTTGATAGTAAAACTCCAGACATAGATTCTGATAATAGCTCTTCCACATCTGCAGCTCCTTACAGTCAGCAGGTCCTGTGCTTTAGCACCGAGCAGGCAGTTTATTGGTTTCAATAGGAATTATACTGGGCAACTTCAAAGTTATATTCATCTGCCATTCTGAAGGAAAGAAACAAGCAGGAACGGAAGGGAGTGATCCCGCCTAATAACCTCCATATTTGCCTTAATTTCCCAGATGCCTTAACATCCTACCAGATAATGAACATGCTGATATCAGTATACTCTTTCACAGTGCTAGTGGGGTGCAATACATAGAATACTTCATTTGATTTTCACATTTTGATTATATTAGAAGCACATTAATCTAGTTTAGATGAATTAGAAACTCACAGAGCTTCACAGGCAAAGCTGTCAGACAGGTGGTGTAGATGAAGCTGCTAAAGGGTTTTCTTCCCGTGAAATGGGAAAAAACACTGATAATTTTAGTACGTTACATAACATGAAATAAGAAAGAAATGAGCTGGCTTCCTCTCAGTCTTGTTATATTTTAATTCACAGTTCAGATGAGCCCAGGCTGGCTCATTTATTCCAATCAACCACCTCCTACATCTAAAGCAACCACAGGGTTTTAGAGCAAAAGAAGGTTTATAAAGGTTCAGACAAAATGATCTAGTTAGGATGCTTCCATTGTGCAACATTCACAATGTGTCTCTGTGCCCCACTCCAGATTAACATTGTGATTATCTGTTCTGAATTAAATAGAAAACAAGCCATTGACTGTCCGTGTGGAGAGGTAATAGTCTTTCACCCATTTCTTGGGGATCTTTAATGATACAGAAAGGTGGTGGGCTTTGTGCATCCTGAGGAGAAAGGATCATGCATTAAATGTTTTTATGTCAGCAATGGGAGATTATGAAACATTAGCCATTGTTGGAACTGGAGTTTATTTTGTTGAATAGTGTCTGTGTAATGAGGTGGAGTGGCTTGCTTCAGAACCTGATGGGGAGGGCCAACTTCACTCCCCCTGGTGGATGGAGCCAGTCCAGCCCCACCCACCATGATGGAGGCAGAGGGGAGGGACTGGAAGGTTAAGAGGTGGAGCCCCTAGCTTAGCTGGACCAGAGCCAGGGAAAGAGGCAGACCCTGCAAGATGACAGACCAGATCCCAAGCCATGCTCTGTACTGCCTGCAGAAGAGGCTGAGCACAGGGAAATGTTGCTGGGACTGCTGTTGCTATTCTACCCAGTGGGGACCAACTGTGGCGGGGTGTTGCCAGGACTGTGGGCTGCTACATATACCATAGAGACTGAAGACCCACATATTATGGAGCTGCATTAGGAAAGGGCCACAAGAAGTTCCCAGGAAAATCAGTGTTTAGTCCAGGGGTGTTGCTGTAAGAGGGATCAGTATGTTTCAGTAGGACCCCAGCTGACTCAGTGGGAGGATCATTCTCCACTGTTAAGCCTCTGGGTGACAACTGGAGTAGGTGGGCACAGGTTCCCCTACCCCTAGTCCACCAACCTCACACTTGGATTGGGGGCCTGCTCACCTTATGCTAGATAGCCCATGTTTAGTTGTGACCGGGTCCATGCTGAAGGATGCCGCTAAAGACTGCTCCTTGCTCTGCCGCCAGTGTTGACAGTATTTGCTCTCTGGCAACTGCTGGCTGCTTGGGCCTGCTCAAAGAGCCAGAACTATAGTCTTGTGATTGTAGCTAAGAGCTGGTAATTCCCCTGCTAACTGACTTTTGATTGCGGTACCCTAGAGAGGCAGAGTGGCCTCCCTCTGAGCTTGATGGGAAGGGATGGCTGCCAACACACTCAGTCTGTGTTTTATATGTGTGCTCAGAGCCTATCTTACGGACATCTTATCTACACCAAAAAATAAATAAAAAGTAACGACCTGAAGAGAGACTAGTTAAAATGCAAACTTAGGGTGCATCTACACAGCACCTTAAACTCGAAATATGATACGCAATTTGTACTATGCAAATTGCGTATCTTATTTCAAATCTATTTTGAAATAGCTTATTTTGAAATTTGGTGCATCTGCACAGTGCCAAATTTTGAAATAACGCACTATTTCAAGCCATCCCTTAACTCTTATGCAACGAGGTTTGCCGGGATGGCGAAGTAGCATACCTGTTATTTTGAAAAATATTTCAAAATAATGGGCGGCTTGTGTAGATGCGGGGTAGCTATTTCGGGATACCTCCAGTATCCCGAAACAGCCATGCAGTGTAGACGTACCCTTAGAGATGATTGTATGACAAGTTTGAGAATATTTTAATATGATAGTTGGAATACCCTTTCTATTGAGATTTGTAATTTTTGGCTTCCTGTAGGAACTTAATTTTCTACGATCGTTCCAAAATTATTTTACTAAGAAATCAAAAAACCTTGACTGGGGCTCGTCTGCGCATTTGAAACAGTAATAGGTCAATGCACACAATGAAACTTTTATTCTGCAGTCATAGAGTCCTGCATAACAGTTTAGAGAACAGTAGCCTCATGCTCTGTAGATTAACACCAAGGCATGTGTGCAATAACTCACCAGGTAGACAAGCCCTTTGAAAATTTAAACTGGAAAAAATCTCATAACATTTACATTTTCTATCCAATATAAGGCATTGAAATAAAGAACAAAAATGGGACAGTAAGGCATGGATTTTATTTATGTATCCTGAGTTTAAATTTATCAAAAAATAATTAAATAACATCAGACTGGACAAAAAAAAATAGTTATATTTCAAACCCAGTAAGTACTGCCTCAAATACAGTACACATTTAATTTTAGCTTTTATGTTTCACATTGCTTTGTAATTCAAGTAATTGCTATTAAAATCTCTCTCCTATATATATATATATATATAGGAGAGAGAGAGAGAGTACAAAAAGTTGATAGTAGTCTTTTCAAGGCACAATTTATAGCTATGGGCATCCATATAGCTGAGATTAAACTCTGGCCTGTAATATGAAAGATCACTCACTACTTGAGAATTCTTGCAATATTCACAGATTGTACCAGACACCAATTACAGCCTACACTCTGACTTTCCCTGCTTCTGGGAGGAATTGAAATGTTTAGCATCACTTTGAAATAGTTTCTTCTCTGTCTTGATTTATATAGTAGTGTTGTGTGAGTGGAGAGAAATCAAATTCCTGGGGCAAGATCCTGACTGTCAGTCTGGGCCCAATAAAAGGCGCTACCATAAATTTTCCATATTCAGCAGTGAGAGGGTTTCCCCAGTGTAGGCACAGTGGAGGACTTAAACCTGCCTCTTAAAGGTCCCCTTGTAAGTCTGGGTACTGGCAGAATGCCAGAGGCAGATCTGGGGATAGGATGGGCATGCTGGAGGGTATGGCTACAGCACTTATGCCAGGATATACTGTTTCCCTAAGACTCTCTGGACCAGCTGAGAGCTCAGGATCAGCCCACGATCAGGAAGGCACAAAGGTAACTTAAAGCTACAATAACACATAGACAACGAACAAATCCCCAACTCTCCTCCAAAAAACAAAACAAACAAACAAACTGCTTACAGAATCACACACCAGCTGCATAAGCACAGAGGTACAGAATGTCCTCTTACCTGAGTATATCCCATGGTGCATTGTGGTCATATGATTCCCTATGATATCTTAGATTTATTCAACTAGAAGTGAGATTGGTGAAGTATGAGATGTGTTCCAGAGAGGGCGCCTAGATCACAGAGGAGAATCAAGGCAGCAGGCACCTGAACTATGATACTATGATGTCTGTGAGGCACTATGGCTTTTTAGACACAGATTAATGTCAAACATTTTGATTCAGAGCCACATGCCAAAATGTTTCTATTCAGGTCAACCCAAGCTAAAATTCAATATTTAGTTTTGTTTTTCCCCACTAGAAAATCAATACATTTGGGCAACACGGAAAATTTCCCAATTTAAACCATTGTGAAGGGACTTGATTTTCAGCAGGCTGTACAATAGGTTTCAAACATTCACTCAGGGCTTTTGATGTAATGCCATTTATGTATGTACAGCAAGGAACCAAATCATATTCCTAGTGATGTTCTGTCCTGGAGACAATAAGTGCTTCAGTGAAAGCAGAAAATAATTTGGGTATGTATTACAATGCCATAAGACCTTTGTCAGACAAGACAGAGAATAGCCAGGAAGCAGCCAAGCTTAATTTCATTTACATCTAATTTATTGATCATATTTCTGTTTAAGCCATTTTAATATATCTAATCTGATACCATCTCTAGCCACAGAGAGAAGATATTCAAGCAAAGCTCCTTAAAGCTCCAAACGTTTACAGCCACATTAGTGCCAATATCTTTCCATAATTACCTAATAGCAGTCACAAGAGAGAGCACTTCAGTATGAGGCTCTAAGTGCCTCATTTAATTAGGTATCAGGTGAAAAAAAGGAAAAGAACTGAAAAACACTAGGTAGAATCAAGAGGCAATAAGTGCTGAGTTTACTGAATTTTGATCTGCACTAGATTTTAAAATAATTCTGAACTAAATTGATCCACATAATTGTTCCCTTTTCAGAAGAGCAATCTGATAATATTCTTTCTCTCTAAATATAATTCATGTTTTGTTCAACCATAATTCAGCAAAATTTCATCCACATATATTGCCTCCTGCCCCTAGCTGAAGGGGACTGTCAAAGGGAAACAAGTTTCAGAAGAGTAGCCATTATAGTCTGTAACTTTAAAAGCAACAAGCAATCCTGTGGCACCTTCGTGCACGTCTACACAGCAGTCTAATGCTAAAATAAGCTATGCAACTTAAGCTACGTCAGTTGCGTAGCTTAAGTTGAAATAGCTTATTTTGGCTTTTGGCACTGCCTACACAGCAGGAAGTCCGAGAAAAAGCACTCTTCCTCTGACTTCCCTTACTCCTTGTAAAATGGGGGATACAGAAGTCGGAGTAAGAAGTCCTCCAGGTCGTTATTGTTTCCACATTATGTCAAAATAAGTGCTTGTAGTGTAGATGCGGACTGTGTTATTTCGGAATAACGCTGCTGTGTAGACATAGCCAAAGAGACTAACAAATATATTATATCATGGGACTTCATGGGTAAAACCCACTTCATCAGATGAGGGAGTTTTACCCACAAAAGCTCATCATATAATATATTTGTTAGTTTCTAAGGTGCCACGGGACTGCTCCTTGTTTTTAAAGGAAACAAAATAGTGATAGAAAATCCAAGAATGGGTGGAGTGGTGATTATTCAATAGAAATGGAGGTTACCACTGTAATCTCTGTGGACTTCTCTATATGCAGAGCTGTAGTGGTTTAACTTAAGGTGTGTTATTAAACCATTTTTAAACAAACCCTTTTTTTATTTTTAACCGGTTGATTTCAGTTTTGTTTAGGTCATTTAGCAATAGGTTTGATATAAATTGAAATGAGTCACACTTAAGCCAAACCAACAGTGTCCACACAGTGGAGCTGTACAAAAAGGAGGAGGTAGGCCGGTGTTATTAATGAAAGCCTGGATTCTAAAAATGGTGCTGAAATTACCTCAACATCATTGTAACAAATTGCCCCAAGTCAGGGCCAGTTTCCAAATTAAGTTCCTTTAGTTGATGTTCCAAAGGAGTAATCCTAAAGAGCTTGATAAGTTCATGAAGAATAGGTCCACTAATGGTTATTAACCAAAATGGCCAGGGATGTAATCCCTTGCTGTGAGTGTCCCTAGCCTCTGATTGCAAGAAACTGTGAAGGAATGACTGAGGATGCATCATTCAGTTACTGTCTGTACTGTTCACTTCCTCCAAAGCACTTGGCACTGCCACTTTCAGAAGACAGGATACTGTGTTAACTGGACTATTGGTCTGACCCATTAATAATGACCATTTTTATGTAGTTACACAGAACAGAAATCATTTGGTCGGCAGATACCTCTTAATGTGCGTCTAGCATCTATCAATCACCACCTCATTTAATTGCACAAAGTTTTTAAGGGTAACATTCATCTATAGGCAGAGGGTTCAGTCTCTAAGCCTTGGAGTGGAGCAGTGAAGGAAAGTTAGGTTTATCTGAATTGCCGGTGCTGGAAAAATTAGGCTTTTGTAATATTATGAGCGCAATTAAAATTGAATTGTATCTATTCACATTCATACCAATGTAATTGTACGTGGAGTGTAATTATGTGGTCCCAATCATGAAAGGCATAGCCAGATCTTTGTTTGGATTATTTAATTGTGTGGTCTGTGCAGCTCCAGCTGTGAAGGATGTAGTCACATGTTTTTGTCTGCTTTAGCTGTTTGACCCCGAGGTCACCAACCTGGAGTGGAACACTACTGCTCCCCACATTGCTGTGCTAAATGCTGTATAGCGGTGTGTCATATCTACCAAGTGTCTGTATTGAATTTACTTATCTCCAAGTGTGACACAAGTGTTATGTGTTCAAGTCTAGCTTGGGCTCTGGCTGGATCCATGTCTTGGTTATGGCCATGTGCCTGAAGAACATTCCAGTAGGTCTGTCCATTGGGAGTCTTAATTAACCTTTGTTTTATGTGCTGCCACCTCTGTTGGTCATTAGCATTAGCCCTTAGAAGGAATAAAAATATGCCAACAGTGAAGAGATGAAGGAGACTGCCAAAAAATGCCTTTAAGGGCCTATGTTGCCATGAGAGGATATTCTCAACATAAATGACACCAGCATAGCTTTATCACCACAAACTCTCACTTCTTTTGGTACCAGACCACAGTGAACTGCTGCAAAGAAAGAGCAACAAACTGACTATGAGAAGCATTTCTACTACCACCTGACAATAAATTTTGTCTAATCATAAAACTAATTTTGGCAAAGGGCTTAAAATTCATTGATGTGTTCATGAAAAGCAAATATGAAAAGGATAAACCCAATGAAGCAAAATTCAATTTCTAATTTGTCAAAATATTTGCCAATAATGTTCCCCATATTTTCCCCAGATCTGAAACTAGATGCATCAAGTTGGAAGATGTGTCTAATAATGTACCACAGGGGAGCTGGTGTTAGATTTGATCTCATGTAACATCTTAATTACTGGAAAATGAAAATAACTGGCACATTAGTGATAGTCACAGATAGTACTAAATTAGGAAGTTTTAAAAATACTTATGAGGATTCAATGTAACACAAAGGGATCTAGAAAAGTTAAAAATCAGGCAGGGATATGAGATTCCTCTGAGAAAAAATGTAAACTAATACATCTGGATGGAAAAGGCTATTCAAAACCATTGTTGCTTGAAACCTTTTTCCTCAAAATATTCTGTTATATTGACACTGAAATGTATTGCAAAGCATACAGATTTTGACAAAGGTTTTAATGAGATGGTTTGTCAGGGCCAGGGTGGAGAGACAGATCTCCACTTATCAACACAATTTGGTTTCATAAAAACTATCAAAAGGTATATGGCTTTGTTCCAATGCAGAATGAAAACAGAATATTTTGAAATCTCTAAATTTGTCATAAAAAGGAATTGTTATCTTCTGACTGACTCTATTCAAACACAAAAATTAAATGAGATAAGGAAGTACTTCAGTGCCCATAAGTAGATGAAAGGGAGCAGCAAATAACATACAGGCATGAAATGTGTTATGGAGGTATCACCTCCTGAGCCTGCTATTGCAGCTGTGGCTGGCTCTGAAACTTCCTGCCTCAGTTTTCCTTTTTGGACACCTCAGATACTCACAAGAGATGTTCCTAAGTCCACTATCAACAGCTCTTCTTCGGGCCTGGTTTACTAACATGAAGTCCCCAAAAATACACTTCCTCTCCAACCTTAAGCTGGGCACAGTCCTTCCCTCCTTGAGCTGTCTAAGCAGCTGAAGGTATGTTGCAAGACCCAGACCACCTTCTTCCCAGAAGCAAACAAAAACATCTAGTCAGGCATTCCACTGAGCCATGACTCCCTTTTTCAAGGGGCACTGCAGAAAAGGAGCTCTTCCTGCAAGTTTGACTCTGCAGTCCCCACCTTTCTTTGGCTGTCCACTGGCCTCTCTTTTTCTACCTCTCTTGACTCATGATGAGACCTGGTTAAGTCACACAATCTGTCATGTGCTTTAATTGGCTCTCTCCAATCAGCTGTGTCAGGCTGAGATCTATTTCCCTTTAAAAGAGTTAGCTTCTCTGTGACAGAAAACATGTTTGACAAAGGCAGTTTTGAGTTGCATGGTCTGGAGCATATAGTCATGTATTAAAAGAGTGACAGTCCTTCTATGCATTGCTGAAGAGAAGCAACCAAAACTACTTTACAAGGAAGCGTTAAACGAGCCATACTATACTATATGTCAGCTATACTGACATTGCCTGGATAATTATAGACAGAGAGTCACAGGTCATTTGGGGGTGCCATTTAGAAGTGTCGGAGGGATGTAAACAACAAGGAAGGATAAAATTATTTAGGAGGATGCTGAGTTTGTCATCTGGCGCAAAAGGGAAGGGAACTTTAGAATGCAATAGGCTAAAAGCAAAACTTTAGACTGCTGTTAGAAAAACTGGATTGGAAAAAGTCATGTCTAGGTACAAGACTCCAAGAGCATCTGAAGATCAAGAAATACCTTAAATTTCATACCTTATAGAAAGAAGTTTGGACAAATCCTCCCATCAATATAACAGATATTCTCCATCATTCAATTCATTCAAAGGGTGTGGTCAAAAGAGCCATTCAAGTTAAAGGGAAACTTTACATTATATTAATGGACTTTGGATCGAGCCCCATATTCAGGAACTAACATTACCTCCTGTCTTGTGTTTATTATCTTCAACAAGCTTATTGACAACTAACAGTTACCTCAGGAGGAAATGGAAAAACATCAATGCCCAGGTTCAATGAAAAGGAGATGTATAATCGTTTTATTTAAAATTATGCCAGTCCAGCTGAGGATGTCTTCTCCAGTATGAATGCTAGGAGATAAGAAAGAACAACTGTAAAAACATACTCCCTTCCTGAAGTATAGGTGGACATTTAAGGTTGTTTGCTCAGTAGTTGGGCATACACATTAGATGGAGGGTTGAGACAAAAGAATCCTGCAAAGCATATGAGAAATTAACTCAAACCTCTTAAAAGGGCAGGAGCTATCTCAGCTCTCCTACCAGGCCACACAGTGGAATCAATAATGCCTCATAGCCTATGGTAGGAAATGCTGCTGATTGATTTAAAAGAGTCAGCATAAAAACCTGGATTGAAATCCTAGCTCCACTGAAATCAATAGCAAAATTTCCATGAACTTCAATGGAGTTGGGACTTCTCCCCCGACCTTAGTCCACTATTAGAGATTATTTATCATGACAACAGGAAAATTACCATAATATATTCAAGCCCCAAATCTGAGTTAGGTAAAATAAAGATTTTCGGTGATACAGGAAAGTATTTGCCCAAAAGGGCAGGATACAATCAAGTGAGACTATAAAAGTTAAGTGTCTATGTCAATGGAACCCTAACCCCCTCCGCTCTTGACTTTGGTCGCTATAAAGGGAAGAGGTCAAGGTTACAAGTAGCAGCTTGAAGCATCCTTAGCACATGAAGGGCCTTCATAAATGAAACTCGGTTGTAGCTACCAGACGCAATGTGGTGTTTTCCCTTTCCAGACACAGACTTGTCCCAGGGACGAAGCTGTTTCAGTCCACATCCACTTTACCTCATGCTCAAAAGAAAAAAAGATAGAAAACTCCTCTACTCAACTCCTATTCATTGGTTTCCAGAAAATTGCAACCCAGATTCACCAACTTTCCTCTGTTTGGGAGACAAATTACTTTATCAGAACATCTCAGAATGATTCTTTCTTGCCCAATATTCTCCTTTACAGATGTCTGGAACTGATTCAGATCCAGTTGTCCCTTTTAGGAGCAGACTAACTAAATAGGCAAAACAGGAGCAAAGGTGAACACTAAAATTCACCTCTTCCATATAGAAAACTGCCATCTGACAATGTTTAGGCAGATTGTGAGCTGGGATTATTGCTTCTAATTGTCTAAGATGTGAGCTGAAACAGTGTATTGTTTTTCTTACACTGTTTGTTTGCTTCATCCATGTTTTGTTTTTTAGACTGCAAGCTCTTTGAGACATTTACTGTATATAGCGCCTACCTCCACTAGGTACCTCTGGCTACATCTAGACTACAAGCCTCTTTTGAAAGAGGCTTCTTTTGAAAGAAAGTGTCTAGACTGCAACCACTTCTTTCGAAAAAACGAACCACTTTTTCGAAAGAGAGCACCCAGGCAGTCTGGATGCTCTCTTTCGAAAAAGCCCTGTTTGCATTCAAGAGTGCCTTTTTTTGAAAGAGCACTTCCAATGAAATATTTATACCTGCCTCTGGAAATTTCCACTACATGCATCTGACGAAGTGGGTCTTTGCCCACGAAAGCTTATGCTCCAACACTTCAGTTAGTCTATAAGGTGCCACAGGACTCCTCGCCGCTCTTCCAAAAAAAGGCGTTCTTCCTCGTAAAATGAGGTTTATTGCGGTCGAAAAACTGCCACATTCTTTTGATTTAATTATGAAAGAATGCAGCAGCAGTCTAGACACAAGGGAAGTTTTTCGAAAAAGGCCACTTTTTTCGAAAAAACCCTGTAGTCTAGACATACCCTCTGTTTGCTGAAGTTTCTCTAGGCTTGCAGACATAGACAGATGGGTACATCACCTTACACTGGCTTCTACCATAATATCAATGATTAATAATAACCATAACATCAAGCAAAAGGTGTATGCTGCCACCATGGGTAAATTGCTGGACAAATACATCCACAACTTCTGAGTATTTGTGGAACGGTATTAAAAGGACATTTGTAGAATTGGAAAATACTGGCTACTTATCCAAGATTAACAGACATATGAAATAAATAGTGCACATAAAGTTATTATTCTGCACCAGATTATCCCAAATTTGTGTGTGGCTTTATAGGGGGTAGCCTCTAGCCTCCACCTATTTTGAACCACACCCAAAAGCTAGAAATGAGTACAGGAAAGTGCAAGGATGTCTCCTTCAGTGTGCTCTGAAAATCACCCAGGTATAGGTGAAGTTGGATAGACAGCAGGGTGCAGTTATAGCAACAAACTATATCTAAAATGCCTGGTGGGAAAGAGCATTTGCATACTCACTACCAGCACCAGGGAGTTTGGGGTGGTATTGTGTATGCATCTCTGTGCAACCTCTAGAGCTGGGTAGGTTTTTGCCGATCCTTTCTACTTAGAACAATGCCTAAATGGCACTATCTAACCCTTCATGTATGTAAATGACAATGTGAAAAGCTGAAGCCTGTGTCCTATTTTCAGAACTATTGTTTGATTTGTAAAGGAAGTCCCTACTGAGAAGTCTACAATAGGTTCTTCATTTCTCTTAGTAGATTGTAATTGTAGAGAAAAACATAACAAAGGTAATACTTGTAGCAGCATGTCATGAACAGAGCAACAGCATGAGCAATATTTTCACAGCTGTATACAAAGAATAGTAGAATGAGCAGTATTTTATTGTGCACCATAGGGACAAAATAGGTTGTTATATGGTTACCTTATCCACCCCATGCAAGAAATTAAGCTGAGATATAACATATGTACTGTCTTGGTAAATTAATTTGCAATAAATCTGGCCCCTGGGAAATCTTTCTTGAAAATCCTTCATAGTCTAAGTATAAACAGACTAATGGAGTGACAGAAAGCCTGAGTCAGAAGGAAATGAAGTTTACTGATGGGAATCCTTTCCTGTCTCCTTTTAGAGTATATGAAATTTGGTGAATCACATAGAATAGAGGTAGACAAGAAAAGAGGTAGACAATGAAAGAAACCTTTTGACTCAGAAAATTGCAGCCAAGCCATCCATGCCATTATCTTCTTCTTTTACCAGAGTTTTTCATAGTTACAGCTCTCACCTGAAAGGTCAAGAAACTAATTAACTCTGTATTAAATATTTTTCTTTCAATTCATATCAGCTGTTGAAAGAGAAAGGAAATACCTTATTTTTCAATAGATGTCCACATAGTTTATTTAAGGCTTTAACTTATTATATATTATACATATTTAATTAGAAGTAATTCTATCAAATCAAACTATTTGGAATTGTTACAGTGAAATGTTCCAGGTGCGTGACAAAACATGACTGTAATGTTCCCCTGATATACTATTATTATATATAAGTAGCTATTTGTATAGTTCCTGCAAGATATTAGATATGTGGCCTGATCAAAAGCCTGTTGTAAGCGATCTATCTATTAACTTCACCAGGCTTTAGATATGGCCCTAACTTAAGTACCTTGCAAATATGGACCTAACTTAAGAGAACGATTAATTCCATTGAGGTCAGTAGAGCTACTCACATGCTTGAAGTTACGCATCTGCTTAAATATATTGCTTAACTGAATTGTAAATTAATCTTCATGGGAAAATATTTGTGAGGAGTTTTTGCTTCATAATTATTATTACTACAGTATTTAATACAGTCATATAAACTGTAAACTGATAACATATAAACAAAAACTGATACAAGTCAGGCATGCTGTAGGAAGGTTGTTTAGATAGTTGAGCACCAAGTAATTTTACCCCCAAACTGACTTACTAATCATTTATCTTAAAACCAATGCAGAGACATGACACCCACTATTTTAATTGCAGGGGTTCTTGCATACCTTAAATAAGCCATGAGTAAAACCCAGGAAAAATACAGTAATCAGAATTATTCACTTTGACTGTACTATTGTTAAAGAAAGAAAACACTGAATTAATCAAAAATGTCAATGACAGAACACAAATTATGGCCAATGGTTATGTCTGTTACATTTTCTTTTATATGTGTAGAGGTTTTTAACAGTGACTATACCCTTAAGAGTGAATTCCCTTGCAGGTTCTACTCTTCGGGTAAGCTAAGACCGAGGTATTATTTCCTAAAGTTATTGTGAGCCCAAATCATAATAGAGCATTGAAAGGAAAAACTAATTTTGAATAGGCAAAGGAATTTTAAGGGCAGATAAGCCCTGTTGGTTACTCAGGCATATCATCCCATTTATAGATGGGCAATGTGAGCAATCTTAACTAAAGCCAATGAAATCAAAGAATATATAGTCATTTAAAGAACCAATTAACAAATATTAGGAGTCTTAAATACCCACTATTTTTCTATTTACCAGTGTCTAGCTCCTGTCTCCTCTCTGGAAATATATGGTCGTATAACCATTTGCTTATTAACAGGAAAAAATGTTACTGTCTTAAGTTATAAAAGCATACCAGTACTGTATTCCAATAAAATCATTACAAGAGTTTTTAACTCTAATCTCTTGAAAGTACTTGTGGCTACTTCCATCTCTCACTATGATTGTTGTCATATGCAAAAAGTTTGCCTTTCTTTGCTGCTGTTATTGCTGTTGCTGCATGGTTGTTCACTTTTTATTCTTAGCTGTCTTTGGCAGCTTGCTTGTAGAGATGGATGGGATGAATTGAGGAGTGCTTGAGCTGGGAAAATGATGAGTGCTTATTTTAGAATTATGTATACTGGTCTCTTTGCTATTTTCATGAAATTATAGGAAAAGGCATCTCTTTCAGACTTGTTTAGATTTATTAAAGTTTGCTGCTGTCATCTTTTCACTGACCCTCTTGATGTGGGCTGGGTGACACCTTCAGCGCCACACTAAACTGAACTAAATAAATATGCAACATAGTTCTAATTGTTTTTGTTTTCTTGTGGTGGGAACGCCTCAGATAATTTTTAAAGTTACTTTTAACTTTTTATTTTTAGTCCATTTTCTGAGGTATTTTTTCATCTGGGTTAACAGGATTTGAAACTTTGATTTTAAAAAGTCCAAACTTTAATGTTCTTTGTGCAAAATTGCTTAAAGTAGTTATTTTTCTGTTAATTAAATAGTTTTTTAAAGAAACTCTATCTTAAGTAATTATTAAAATAGTTGTTAATTTTTGCAGAGATAAATCTTGTCTTCCTGAGTTGAGTGAAAAAGTTGCTTATGTATTGTTAAATTATTAATTAATTTTCCATTAATATAAATGTTCTGTGCCTAAATGACTTCTTGCATTAGTAATTAGTTTAGGTAGGTCATTAGATTTCATGCTGATGCATAAAGCATTTCATCATGTACTTAACAATGATATTGGGAAATTATATTAGAACCTTTGCATTTAGCTAACATATTTACAAATATACAGCTAGATGGCCATAGCTTTGCAAATTAATTCTGTGAAAGTTGACTTCCACTACTGAGCTCTGGTGCAACATAATTTTTCTTTGAATTGCTGCTGTCTCCACATTTTCATATCAATATTAACTGTCATATAACCCAAATCCAAGTGTTTAAGATTGGATGTAATGGGAAAAATAATATAGTTTTCATTACTGGTGGTTGTAATAGTAATGAGAGCTCTAGGAAATTTTTGGTCTAGAAAAGATTGTAGTAATTATCCCGTCTTTCTGAAAGAGGAAATCATACATCTGATTACTTTCAGGGGCAGCTTTTTCCTTCTTGATTCAGAGAACAAGCTTTGAAATCTGAGCCTGACAATTCTATATAATTTTGTCTAAGTAAACCTTAGTGTTAATCACCAGATCTGAATCTATTTATCTTCCATATTTACAGAAACAAACATACACTGCTGATCCTTTTCTGTACCGTCTCCCGAGGACTGTTCTCTGTGATGTTTCATTATAACATACTGCCTCATTGATATATATCATGCTTTTATATGTATGTGAAGGAAGTAATGCTAGCATTTGTTACAGCTAAACTATGGAAATAAATTCTAGCAACAGTTAACCCTCATGTTACCATGCTTATGGTGTATTTGATCTGGATGATTATATTTAAAAAAATACATTTTTGGAAAAAATCATTGCTTTCTCTTTTCTACTCACTAAAGCCGTGTCTACACTACACCCCTCTGCCGACAGAGGGATGTAAATAAAGCACATTGAAAGTGCAAATGAAGCGGGGATTTAAATATCCCATGCTTCATTTGCATAATCCCATCATGGCACTGTTTCAATCAAGCACCATTTTGAAACTGAAACCGTGCTTTAGACGCGGTTCTGCCAACAGCGGAATGATTTTTCGACAGATCCTGTACTCCTCGTTTTTTGACGAGTACAGGATCTGTCAAAAAATCACCCCGCTGTTGGGAGAACTGCGTCTAAATGGCAGTTTCAGTTTCGAAATGGCGCTTGATCGAAACAGTGCCATGACGGGATTATGCAAATGAAGCGCGGGATATTTAAATCCCAGCTTCATTTGCACTTTTGACGTGCTTTATTTACATCCCTCTGTCGGCAGAGGGGTGTAGCGTAGACGTAGCCTTAGGGAATATCTACACTTACAGAAGATGGATGCTTCAGAGCTTGATCTTTTAGCGTTTAATTTAGTGGGTCTCGTATAGACCCCTTAAATTGAATGCTGAGGGCAGCCCCTGCTGGCATCCAGTACTCCTCCTTCTGCAAGGAGGAAGGGAAGCTGACAGGAGCGTGTGCTCCCATCGGCTTCCTGCTGTGTGGACATTACCATGGCACAGTTCACGGTAAGCTGACTCTAGCTAGCTGAAGTTGCATACCCAAAGCTGATCTGCCTGGTCTAGTATAATCTCAACACACCCCATGAAACTAGCTCAGTAAAAACCTTGTGTTCTTTTTGTTAATTACTATTATTGAAAGTTTGTTAACTATTATTAAAGCAGGGTTGGGATTTGTTTACAATCCTTTCAATATGCCCAAGACTACAAATAACGTTGACATTTTCTCAAAATGTCTGCTTTAATATGCCAGTGTAGTTGGGATCTGTATGTTAGACACATTTCAATTTACTCACATTGTGAAGTGCTTATTGGTTTGTGAGTTATCAGACGACAATTATAGAGATCTGCTGAACAGTGGTATAATTTTCCAAGAGATGTGGCAGAAGCGCCCTTTTAAACTTTCTTCTAAAACAAGAAAATGTTTTGTAGTCAATAATCTTGCAGTCAATACATAACACAGCTTGCCCTGGCATGGCATCTAAATGCCTTCCATTAGTGACTCCTATTTGTCTGTGATTCTATCCACTTTCATAATTCACCTTAGCTCAGGCCAATAGAATCATTCAGTGTATGTGATCACTCATACTCACAGTTAGATTGCATCTTCAGGTGAGAGGCACTGAAGCTGCACCATCCCAGGAGACATCTCCGAGGCACAGTTTATACGCCCCCCATACGCTGCACTATGGTGGCAGTTTGCTTCTGGCGTACACCAGCATTAAATTATGATGCTTCCTGAGCCAGCTAAGCTGTGCATTGGTGAGCTGGAGCCAATACTTGACTCTTTTTCCATCCATCTGCTCCAGGGAAGAGAAAACAGTTAATGGTTTATTCAGTGCCTTGCCTCTGGTGTTCTACTGGGAAAGCAAATACTCCAAGTTGCAGTCCAATCCTGTTTGTATGTTACGTGTCTTGAGCATACTGTGCTTGTATGAGAATTAAAACACAAAATGAATAATGATATAAATGTGTTTAAAAATCACATGCCTCCCCCAACTCCACTAAATCATTACTTCACTAAAGATCTATGGAAAATAGTATACTTGGTATACCTGGAAGATTATTGATTTTCTGAGAAGCTGTCAAAAAATAAATTACACATTCTAATACGTCAGATGCGATACAGAAAGACATTTTGTCTTTCCCAGTCCTCACAGAGCAAATCAAAAAGCCAGTACATAGAAAATAAAATATGTCAGGCCAGCATTCCTGTCACATTGGCTTGCTGAACCAAATGTTAATACTTTGTGAACTGCCATTAAAGAATATATATGAGAAATTTCAAGAATATTCATAAAACGCACTCAACTTTAAAAGGCCATTTTCAGAGTTCAAATTAAAAGTCATGTCTGTCATAAACAAAAAAGATACTGCTGACTTTGTTTAGCATTGTTGAGTGCAATAATTTTCAGTCTGTCTTCCTCTCTCAGCTTCTGCATTCAGCATAATGTATAGCCTCACGGCTTTCAGATGTATACCCAAGGTGACTGAACAGCTAACCTTGTATGAAAAAATAGCATTAAAAACATCTTTACAAAAACACACGTCAGCCTCATTCACATGCCATTTTTTATTCAACTCAACTGCAGAATGCAGTAATAACACTGGCAAAATGGTACAAAAACAAATTAATATCCAGCTTCAAATATGTATATTGGTCAGCCAACTACACAAATCGGGGTGGAGCAGGGAATCTAATTTAAACCAAAGAAACAAAGTGTATTTGCAGAATGCGTTTGGAAAGAAATTGAAAATGTGAAAGCTGAAGGAAGACAAGATGTATTTTTAAATAACAGGAGAAAAGTACTATAAATATTCAATTCATGTTAATTGATTTACATTTGGGTTTTGGCTATACAAAACAATATTTGTTACAATTTATGTATGTATTATGTTTTATAAGAGAAATGGATCTAATTTATCCTGGGTGTAACTAATTTATAGACTTCAGTGGAGTTAAACCAGGAATGAATCTGTTCCTGAGTACTACAGAAGCAGTGAGCTTCCTGTACTTATCTTTGATATCAGCTCCTATTACTGTGACTTCTTGATAACTTTAGTTTGAAAACTGGTTTGGTCTTCAAATTGTCATTTTTAGACTATAGGCCATGGAGAATATTTCTGAAAAGTTTGAAAGATATTTATCATCTTGAATTATAGGTCTTCAAAGATAATAGTGATTTGAAATGTCTTTTGTCTAATATTTCTTTGTCTCCCATTTCTTCAAAAACAGTTTGTCATTATCCCTTCTGTAGTTCCATAGAGTTAAATCTCCTTTAAAGCTTGCAAACTAGCAGTATCTGGAGAAAATAGGTTATATTTAAACACATTTATCAGCATTTCTTTCTGGATAGTTCAGGGCCTCATCCTGCTTCCATTCATCTCAAGGAGAGTTAAGAAAGAACCAGACCTGAACTCATTAATATGTGTTTTTTTGCAGTTGTTTTTGGTAAGTGCAGGAACAGGCATTATATATTTGTGTGAGCACTGTACCCTCTGTTAGCTGGTTGAAACCTAGGCACACACTGACCACAGTAGAGCATGAATTTAAAACCAAGTCTCCCACTTCCTAGATAAATGCTCTACCCCTGGGCTATTGGGTATTCTGGGGTCAGTGGGGTTTTCTCACTCTCTCCTGTTGAAGATGCTTCATTGTGAGCAAGAGAGCGTGAGAATACTTTATGGCCTGGTGATTAGGGAACTCGCGCATTGGAAGGGGGAGGCATTACATGAAAAGGATTAATCTGATTTAGACTCCGAACTACACCATCTCTTTTTCCTTGTTATTTCATGGGAAAGGACTACTTTGGCTTGGGTACTTACATTTAGGTGAAGGGTCACAGCTGTGAATCATGAGCAGAGATAGACATTTTTCTCTGGCAAAGTCTTGAGCCCCTAACTCTTTTTCAGTGGGGAGGGGGGGGCTATACCCTACCCTTTCCCTTCTCATTTCCTATTAGATAGCTTAAATAGCTCCCCATTCAATATGCTGGCTACTGTGAATGCCTTTCTTAGCTTCCTGACTCTCCTGCTACCTTTTATGGGAGCCTGGGTGGCTAGCTCAGAGTTCAGAATTCCACTAGGCAGCCCAGCACCTAAAAGTTAGTCATGGCAATGTCTAAGTCCTCCTTGTGGATCCAGCCCTAAAAAAGGTGGGGGTTTTAAAAATGTTTTCAATATACAGTGTGTTTTGTTTTACAGTATGTAAAGTTTCTTTGGATTTCTTTATGAGTTCCATAATGAAATCACGTCACTACAAAATTGAAACATAGGTGGATTTTGACATTGGCTTATGCAAGAAGCAGTTCTAAATGGCAAAATATGTGCTCAATATGTGGGGGGGGTTGCGTGATCAAAAAATATATGCAGAAGAATTGTGGGTACAGTATTACTGGCTATTTAAAAGCAGGCCCACTGACAGGAGGGAGGGGGAAGCAATGGGGGATACCCAGTGATTCAAAGAGGCCCAGAGCTCCTGGCCACCACTGCTACTATTGAAGCTATGATGGTGGCCAAAGCACTGGGCCCTTTAAATCACTGCTGGAGCATTGAGCCACGTGATCCATGCAACTCTGAGTGCTGGGGGGAGGGGCAGCACTGGAGCACTCTGATTAGGTGGTATAAAGGGCTGGCTGTCCAAGCCCCGCCTCTTCTGCCTGAGGCCCCATCTCTTCTGGGAGCACAGAACCGCCTCCCTTCCCCTCATATTGACCAGTGGCCCTCTCAGGCTGTTGGTTCCTCTTTTTAAAATGATGGCTTTTATGGAAATATTTTTTAAAACCTCTTATTCATAGACATGTCAACAAACCCTGTTATATTGACCCTACTTGTTTTCAACAAGCTGTGAAATAATTCCAATAAACTATGTGTATAGTGTCATACCTGTTTATGTACTACAGGATTTTTTTTTCATTAGGTAGCTGAATGAAGGCTATAAAATGAAACAGTAGTGTTCCAGCTTGACCAAACTGTGAACAAGATGTCGTATCATATAAAAAGTTACTCTCGAGGCAGCATATATATTAATTATGAAGCATGAAAATGAAACAGTTTTATTGAGTTTAGAATTAATATAGAACATCTGTTTCCCCCTCAGCTGAATGGTTACACAGGCTGGCTGAACTCTCCTGAAGAATTGACAGTCACCTGTGTCCAAAATTACTGAAGTTGTAAGTGCAAGCATTGGAGCTATCTAATTGGCTGAACATTGCTAAGTGCTTTAGTATGTCATTTCCATGAGTTTACATACTCCATTACAGTAACTTAAATTCTTCTTGAAGAAACTATGTAATTATACATTTGGCCATAAGAAATGTAAAACCAAATAGGAAAGAAACACAAAATTGCATAATTCATAGTCAGAGACACTGCATGATCTTGTACATATTACACTTTACATGAATATACTGTGTAACTCCAAAGCAGTTATGGCACTTTGCGTTATAACTAATCCAACTTCTCTGACTATCCATAATTGATCCGGAGTAAAAATTAGAGTCAAAATTTCTTCTTCGGGCATCTTAACTCCCCTTCCTGCCCTCCTCCCTACAGGTATTCCTAGGAAAAAAAGACATCAGGATAATTTACAATTACCATAAGTGTCTGATTTCTAATAAGGTAGCACTGCTATGTCTCTCTCTTTAAATTAAACTCATTCTTGGGCTGTAGCTCTCTAGGCTCCTGCCTCCAAACAGTATGGTACAATTAAGAAGGGAGTTAGAGAGGATGAAGCTGATTAGAAGGGAAAGTCACAGCCACTGATGAGGGAAAATTTGTTGAAGGAGTGCAGCATCTTACAGAGTGGTTTTACTTCAGTTTGTTACTTTTTAAGTTCCTGGGTGGCCCACCAGCTCCTGAAGAAGAAATGGGAAATCTTCTACCTAGAGGATATGTGATCCAAGAAGCTTCATTAGGCTATGTCTACATTATGAACTTGAAGTGAGATTTCTGCTGCTCATGCACACATACTTGTCCTTGGTCTTATCACACTAGCACAAGTATAAATAGCAGTGTAGCCATGGTAGCATGAGAAGCAGCCATACAGGCATTGCTGAGCTGTGCCAAGCACAAACCCACCTAAAATAGGTCCAGCACCATCTGTGCATAATCCTTTTACCTTTCCAATGGCTCCTGGGCATTGTTCTTGGAATCCTGGAAGCACAGTTATATTCTCAACTCCTAGCTCCCCCTCAGGCTGATTCAGCTAAATGGAGAATTCCTTAAAGGCATTTTGGTCAGAGGACTCTGCATGTCTTTCTCAGACCTGCCCAGAGGTGAAAGTAAGTGAGTGTGCCCAGATGCATACCTTTGGCAAGAGCTGGCTGAGCTGCAGCAAAAGCCAGTAGGGAGCTACTTAAAGAGCTGGCTGCAACCTGAGTTGCAATAGGACAGAACCTGTAAGAAATTTTAAGTTACTTTAACCACTGGACCTGCCACACTCCTAGTCTTCCCCACAAGTTCTTTCACTGACCCACAGAGAGTTTCTTATATTGTCTAGGGTGGGGCAGAGGGTTGTAGGGACAGCTGACTCTCCACATACACACAGGAAGGGAGATTTATGTGCACAAATTGCTTCTGCACACAGATTTTGGGATAAAAATAGCCCTAGATGAAAGCACAAGGTAGGGCAGAATCAGACCCACTTAATAATCTTATCCTGCCCCAAACTTAGATGTGGAACTGCCTTCCATGGTGACATCTCTGGCCTAAAAAAAACCTAAGATGCAGGGTTTAGGAGCAGGATGAAGGCAAAAGTTGTTAAACTTCATAGGCAGATGCCCAGACAAATGTTTCTTCAGTGGATTCAAATTTATTTAGTCTATCCCAGAACTTTTCAGATACATCTAGAAAGCCAGATGTGGCTGGAGGCTTAGCTGGTTTGATTCACCAAATGCTGACGACTTTTAGACAAATACATCTTTTAGTGCTCTCTTCTCTGCCCCATGCCCTTCCTCATCAACCTCATTGGATTTTACTTAAGTGTGCTGCATATATTTCCAATCTTTAAGAAAAAATAACTTGTTTGCTAGATCATGTACTGTAGGTTTTCTCAAGCTGTGAATAATAAATGAGATTTTAGTCTGTGTTTCTGTGAAAGATTCTATTCAGAACAGAAAATCACACAAATTAATTCCTATGACAATCAGTGCTGTGCACTAAAATAGATGTCAGTTTTTATTTATTAAAACTACCAAAAGGATGTTGCATGAGCAATTTTCAATGGTACATTTGTTTGTAATTCATTATATTGACAATAGCTAAGATATTGTGGATATTAAGATTGCACCTAGCAGGATTAAGCAGGAAACCCATTTTGGAGGCCACTCTTACTGTATCTCTGTACACTAATTGTTTCAGGGCTGGGTTTGTTTAATTTTTTTTCATTTGATATGAATGTAATTGGTTTGTCTAAGTCTTACAATTTTTATCAATATCAATTTACTGAAATTTCCTGGTTAAATCCAATTTGTGTCGTCTTGGTTTTTATGTAGAATCAGATCAGCGTCTCTTTGTTTTTTAAGAGCATAAATTATTTACTCGGGTTTTTTTTTCAGTTATATTTTGTTATTTGCTGATCAGAGCTTTTCTAGTTATTCTTGACAAGTTTCAAAGCACTTCAAGACTTCATTCACTTTCATTTTCTTTTGAGGAATTTTCTCTTTTTGCTGATGTATTTAGGTTAAAATGTACAAAGCATTTACACAACCTTTATACTTTTCGACCATATGACCATATCCAAAAAAGTGCAGGAAGGAGTTTCCTATAATATAATATAACACCACTGGGAAATTATAGGAAACTGCCTTCCTCAGAGACTTCCTCTCCCAAACCTGAAAGCCCAATGACAGGTGGAAGTCTCATTCAAGACAATGTGAGTTTTATGTACAGAGAGTTTGTGGCATCAGATGTCAATTTCCCAGGTTTCCCATGGTTTTCATATTGGTTGAAGGCTTTTGAATGTTTCCATGCCTTATAGATCCCTCACAGAATCATGCAATCATGGAATGATAAGTCTGGAAGAGACCTTGAGAGGTCACCAAGTCCAGTTCCCTGCACACATGGCAGAACCAGCACTACCTAGGCCATCCCTGACAGGTTTTTGGCCAACCTGCTCTTAAAAATTTCCACTGATGGAAATTCCAGAACCTCCCTAGGAAATTTATGCAAGTGCTTAACCACTCTGACAGTTAGAAAGATTTTACTAATGTTCAACCTAAACCTCCCTTGCTGCTATTTAAGCCCATTGCTTCTTGTCCTATCATCAGAGGATAAGGAGAATATTTTTTCTCCCTTCTACTTATAAGGACCTTTTGGTGCATGAAAACTGTTGTGTCCTTTCTCAGTCTTCACTTTTCCAAACTAAACAAACCTTCTGTTATAGGTCATATTTCTAGACCTTTAATAATTTTTGTTGCTTTTCTCTGGACTTTTTCCAATTTGTCCAGATCTTTCCTGAAATATGGTGCCCAGAACTGGACACAATATTCCAGCTGAGAGCTAATTAGTGTGGAGTAGAGCGGAAGAATTACTTCTCGTTTCCTACTTAAAAGACTTTTTTTTTTTTTTTGCAACAGTTTATACTGCTTGCTCATTATTAGCTTGTGGTCCACTATGACCACCACGTGTCTTTCTACAGTACTCCTTCCTAAGCAGTCATTTCCCATTTGGTATGTGTGCAATTGATTGTTTCTTTCTAAATGGGATACTTTGCATTTGTCCTCATTGAATTTGATCCTATGTATCTCAGACCACTTCTCCAGTTTGTCCGGATCATTTTGAATTATAAATATGGAACAAAATGATACAGTTTTAAATATCTGGATGCCCTTTTCACTGAAATGTGTTTCTATCTTAGCTGATGGAACTCTAATATAAATAGGGCCCTACCATATTCACGAGCATGAAAAATGTGTTATGGACCTTGAAATCTGGTCTCTGCCCATGAAGTTTGATCTATTCTGTGCTTTTACCCTATTCTACGCAGATTTTATGGGGGAGACCAGTGTTTCACAACCTGGGGGGTCTGATGCCAAGAGGAGTTGCAGGGGGTTGCAAGGATATTTTAGGAGGGGTTTTCACCCCTCACTTCTTCGCTGCCTTCAGAGCTATGCAGCTGGAGAGTGGTGTCTGCTGTCTGGGTGCGCAGCCCTAAAGGCAGTGCTTCTCCCATAGGACATCCCCTTACCATGACAAGCTGAGCAGCCAGAGAGCGAGTGGTGGCTCATGGTCCAATTCTGCAAGCAGCCGCACAGAAGTAAGAGTGGTAGTACCACACCATTGCCATCCTTATATCTGCAATGGTGTTGCCTTCAGAGATGGGCTCCCGGCCAAGAGCCGCCACTCTCCAGCCAATGAGCTATTAAGGCAGAACCATAAGCAGCAGCACAGAAATAAGAATAGTAGTACAGCAAACTGCTTTACAATAACCTTGCAATCCCTCTCCCTCACACAACTCCTTTTTAGGTCAGGACCCCTATAATTATGACACCATGTACTTTCAGATTTAAATGGTTAAAATCATGACATTTGCTATTTTTATTTTCCTATGACTGTGAAATTGACCAAAATGGACCATGAATTTGTAGGGCCGTATAAAATAGTTCTGCCCTTTTTGTCTGGGAATAGTGATCTGTGGCTAACAAGAGCTGCAAGTGGTTATATCTGTAGACTCATAGGTAAATAAAGTGCTGGTGGCCTGCCAGGAGTTCACCCTGGTGAACCACCTCTGTCTTACTGCTCACATCTGCAATAGATGAGAGTTGATCTATTTATTAGCAAAAAGGACAAAGTAGATTTTTTAGCTAGGGCCCTACCAAATTCATGGTCCATTTTGGTTAAAGGAAGTATGCTCTATGGAGGCAAAAGTTAGAGTACACAATATGCAAAACTAAATGTGAATGGTGGTACAGTCTATCTAAAGTATCAGGTATCTTTCTCAACTACAAGCATATATTTAGGCCCTGATTCAGCAAAGTATTTAAATTAAGACCATGCTTTAATTCCACTCAAGTCAATAGTTAAAATTAATCAAGTGCTTAAAAAATGTATTCAATATGGATCTGTAGCCACATTCTAAAAATATGCTTTTCTCTAGTGTTTCAAAATAGAAAGATTTTCAAACAGTAACTTTAAAAGGTAATTTATAATTAATACTGGACAATTCTAAATTCTCATTCAATTTTCACATCTAACATTTATTTACAAAAAATTGAACCCAATATATTATGGGACTGACCCTCTCCATTCTCTTCTGCTCTATAATTTTCCCAGATTTTACCTAAGATATGTATTTGTTTGAGTATATTTTAGGGATGTAGGGATTCTTGTATATCTATGTTCCTTCGTGCCATGCGTGCCTTTCGTGTTGTATTAAGGGAGTATTTAGTAGTAGTAGTAGTATTTTATATTAGTATAACAGGTCTGATTAACTCTGATGCAACTCCAGTAAAGAAACTAGGAAGTAATTTGACATTATAACTTTATTGACAGGCTGCATTGGTGTCAGCATGGAAAGGACAATACTGTGATTTAACACAGTATTAATCTGTTGGAGAAAGAGAGTGAAAATTCCCCCTGTTATATTCTTGCTGTGGAAGAAGTAGGGACATTTACTGTGATTCATGGCAGTTATTGCTCTAGGAAGTTATGACAGAATGTTTCATCAGAGAAAACAAAGATACTTTTAGGAACAATAGTGAAATTAGATAACCTTTTAATCTATTTACCAAATGGCTTGCAGTTCCATTTCAAGGTAGGTGAACAACATTCTCATAAAATGAATCTATATCCACAGCACTGTACTATCTAAATAAAGGGGGGCCGGGAATTAGAGCAAACTTGGTAGCACCTGCCAATTCTTATTAAGAGGTTAGAGTGCTTTTAAAATAAACACAAAGAATAGCTCAGTATTTTCTTTTAAGTTTCTTCTGGATGAGTTTCTCATGTGTACTGTTGTGCACTACATTGAAACAAACAGATCATATTTCAAATCCCTAGAACTGGAAAAGCATTGTAAGCTATAAATAACAGAGCAATTTCTCTTCAGGCATTCTGATTTTTTAAAAGAGTCTATCAGTGTTGTTCCTGAAGTGTTGATTCTCTAAAGCCAAAGAAGGCTCAGCATTTCCTAGGAATATATTTTTGTGCCTTTTAGGACTCATATGGATCCCTGTGACCCAGGAACCTCTTGGTGCCATCTGGCAGAAGGCACTGGGTTTCATAAAGTTTACAGGGATCCCCTAGGTCAGATATACACATAAAGAATGGCATGTAAAGTCTCTACTGAGAGCCAGTAGCTCTCTGGTGGTCATCATCATTGCAAAATGTATATACAGATAATATTTAAGGAATTACATATCTGTGTTGAAAATTATGTTCTAAGGCAAGTAACCAGGAGGAGATGTGTCCTGTGGTAAGTACCTCTCCAGCAGGAGGTACTAGATGCTTATCTCACTGTCTGGTAATGTGTGGTATGTCTCTCAATACATGTCTGTTGCAATCAGAACCAAAGGCTGATCAAGAGATTGTGAAATCTTTGAGAGAGGAAGTTTACGGGAAGAAATAAAGAAAAAGAAGGACTCCTGTTTACAAATGAAGTGTGATACAATATAGTGTGATATATTGGGGAGTGCAGAAGTACAAGTTCAGCAAGGAGGTAGATTAATAGCATGTCTTCTGAACAGAGGAGTCTTAGCCAAGCTGCAATGTAAAATGCTGGAAGGACTTAGCATGGGCACTGCTCTATAAGACATTAACATATCTAATTAAGTAAGAATAGGTTGCAGAATGCATGTTATGGTTTTATTTGATATAGAGCCATTTATTTCCAGTCATTCTTCTTGCTAGCACTTGAATCTTTAAACTGGTAAATAAACTTTTGCTAATTTTCACTATGAACATATCTCAGTGCTGTTTGTTAAGCAGACCAGTTACATGAGGTGTCACTGGTAAATGGGGCAGTATTGCTCCTTTGGAAGTGTGGGAGTGTTCATTGGAACAGGAGTTGGACTCCCCTATCACAATAAAGAGAGAACGTGGCTTAATCAGATCTTCCTGGTGCTTAAATTCTATGAGAGGAGATTTCATACCTTCCATAACGTTGCCCGTAGTATTCAAGCCATGGTCTGTACACAGATTTTGTAGCTGACAGCCAGTTATCTGGAATGTTTAGCATACATCTTTGGCCATGGGAGGATGAATGCAGGCTTAGGAAACAAGTCTGGCACAATTCCCAGTGAGACAGTACTACAGTTAGAGCTAGCCAAGATAGACATCCAAAAGCTGGAAATAGCAAGAGGACCAGGCAGCTGGGAATAGTGGAGAGAGCCAATGAGTGAAAAGCAGAGGGGAGATCCCGGAAAAGGGAGATGCTAGCAATAGTAGTAGGAAGACAAGTGAAAGCAGGTCACAGCAGCCCAAGCAAGGGAGATGGAAAAAGCAGTACAAGTTTTAAAAAGCTGGAAATGCAAGGCCAGAATCCTCAGTCCATGGGTATTCTTCCTTAGGGACCACATAGCTGGGACAGCCTGTGACCATTTTACAGGGAGACAGATTTCATTAAAGTATACTTGATCACCCTTGAAAGGATATGAGGATACACACAATCCCTCATGCCCAGAGAACGAATGCCTTATGCTTGCAATTGTTTGGTAAAGCTAATGAGGTGTCCAATGATGCTATGTTGTATCTTCTGTTGAAAAAAGACTATTAAAAGGGTTTCAAAGGTCCCTCATGAAATGCACTTTTAGACATGGTAGAAAGAGTTAATGGTGCTACCTAGAAATGTATAAAGGCCTCACAGACCAGCACTTTAAACTGTGCATTTAAATAGGCTAAAAGTGTATCACAACCATGAAGTCATTCTGACCATGAGATAGAGCAGGATTCTAAGACATGCCCTCTGACTCAATGTCAGAATGACACCCCAGAAGAGAGCATTGATCTTTTTAAAGGGTTAACTCTGACTGAAAAGACAGATTATGGCTATGTTGAAAAGTCACCAGCAGATATTTTCCACAGAATGGTCTATAAAATTAACCCTGGAAGACCACAGCCTACACCCAGCAGTGCACAATTATATACTGGCAAAATGCAAGAGTACCTTTGTAAGGAGAGAGCAATCATATTGAAAATGGGAATAATTAGAGTCTGAATCTCTGGGCTTTTCCATTTATTATGGTTCCCAAAGAGCATGGGACCATAAAGTGTTCTGCGGATTATAGATACTATCTATGCATCATTTTCTGATGCATACTATGCTCAAAATTGGTGACTGGTTTGACACCTTAGGCGAGGGAAAGTTCCTAAACACTTCGGAATTAACAAAACAGGTATTGACAGATGCCCTTGAATACTGAAGTGCAGAAAAAAATCCACCTGACAGAACCTTTCAAGGGAGCTTGCAGGGCACTTACTTCCCCTGAAAGGGAAATGTATAAATATAGAGTGATATCTGTTCATGCTCCTCCACAGACGTGTCCTAAATGCCCTCCTGTCTACTTCTCTCCAACAAAGACATTTGTGTGTACCCACTTGTGTTTATATTTACTTTTTTATTATAAAACATACATTTTCAACTGTAAGTACAGTGGAATAAGGTAAAAGACTATGTTAGAAGGAACCCCAGTTGAGTAGCTCAGCAGGTACCTTGCATGAGCTTGAATCAACCTTGAAGATAGACCACTAGAGGTGACTAAAAAGTTTAGTAAAAAAATCTCTACTGGAAAAAAACAACAACCTGGACGTGTGTGGGTAATTCATTGGGATGTAGGTGGGGGTGGGGGAAATCAGATGTTTTTATCAACTCTCGAATTACAAACAAATAGTGTGCAGCCATGGGGGACTGCACTGAGATCAGTGTAGAAACCAGTGCACACATTGATTAGGGATGGGATAGGATACAGCATACTTTTGTCTCCCTCAAAACTGCAGGTTCTTTGATATGGGTCTGTGCTGCAGCATTTCTTTTTGTCCTGCAGAGGTCAAGGAGCCTGAATCACCTGCCTTACCACTGGCTCACTTTAGTCCCAAAGAGCCAAAGTCCAGACCCTCGCTCAAAGAGAAAGGGGACATGTTCTGCTGCAGAGAAAAGATGAGGTAGGGGTTAAAAGGCAAAACATTTAGGGTATGTCTAGACTACATGGCTGCGTCGATGGAGCCATGTAGATGAGTTTAGTAGACACAGGAAAATGAAGCGGTGATTTAAATAATCGCCACTTCATTTACATCAAAATGGCCGCCGTGCTGTGCCGATCAGCTGTTTGGCGGCACAGCGGGGCAGTCTGGACGCGTCACGGTCGACAAGGGAAGCCTTTGTCGACCACTCCGGTAAACCTCATTTCATGAGACATGCGGGCGGTCGACAAAGGCTTCACTTGTCGACGCACGCCCAGACTGCCCCGCTATGCCGCCAAACAGCTGATCGGCACAGCGGCAGCCATTTTTGAAGCGGCGATTATTTAAATCGCTGCTTCATTTTCCTATGTCTAGTAAACTCATCTACTTGGCTTCGTCGACGGAGCCATGTAGTCTAGACATATCCTTACGGACTGAACCATTTACATCATCGGACAGAAGGGAAATGAAGTTTTCAGGATGGAGAGGAAGTTCAGTGACAGAGAGAAGGCTCTGAAAGTCTATGCTTTGCCGGTATGTCCTACCACCAATGTGAGTGGAATGTGTGGGGACATCTTTAAAGAGAGAAAACACATCATGGGAGGTAAAGAAAGAGCAACACTGGCGGGATTCGAAAGAAGAGAGGCCATTGCTATGAGAGGAGCTAGATAGAAAGAGACAGTAAAGGAGATTTCATGGGGGAAGGAGTGGGCGGAGAGCCTGTAAGGAAAGGTAGAAGAACATGGAAGAGAGAGGAAAGAGAAGGAAAGAGTGATTGATAGGGATTCCAGTGGGGAAGAATGACAGAAGCAAGACAAGGAAAGAGGGACAGAATGTACTGGATCCTCTAAAGGCATCAACAGTTAAAGTACAACTTTCCCTAACCAGCAGTAGAAATGACACAGACTTATTTTTTAGAAGAGATCTGTAGGAGATGTAGGGTTCTTGGTAAATATTTAGCAAGGAATCGTGGAGTTGGGAGTGGGTGCAGAAAATATAAGGACTATGTAAAGCAATAACTTCTGAAATCAACCAATACCCCACAGGTTAATTCAAATACATCCAAAGTTTATATATGCTGCCTGAGAGGTGTAAAGGATCCACAGAGTAAATGAGATTCAGGTCCTCTGTGACCGCCTAACAACAGAGTATCGGTCATCTACTTGTCCTTGATTTGCACTAAGACTCAGCACATGGATCAAGGCCAGCAGTCTGAATGATTCTGAAACTGAAGCAATGCATTGCTATTTAAGCCTCAGCACGTCTCATTCCTTATTTAAAGCATACCACATTTTGCCACAACAGTAAATTGAAAATAAGCATTAATTAAACATAGGTTATTGATCTACAGTGCAGTGGATGCAGTGAATTTCTCCGTATTTGCTTTGGCACACCTTGTGCTCATTTAATTAATTACATTTTTGAGACCTCTATGCTCTTCCCACTAATTAGAATACAAACAGAAGAGACTGTTCTCTAAAAGTTTGCTTTGTGTTTCTTAACTTCATTTATGACCATAGTTGTTATGAGAAGCTGTTGTGCAAGTTTGGGAGAATTAAAATTTGTGACTTGTCACATTTCATGGTACTTAGTAGTTAGGATTTAGATTCTGGAGCAAGGAACAGGACTCAGAAGTCTAAGGTTCCATTCCTTACTCCGCTATTATCTTTCTGTGTGAACTTGAATAAGTCAGAGTATGTCTACACTGCACAGCTATTTCGGGATACCAGAGGTATCCCAAAATACTTACCCCATGTCTACTCAAGCCACCCATTATTTTGAAATATTTTTCAAAATAACAGGTGCTCTATTTCACCATCCCAGTAAACCTTTTTGCATGAGGGATAAGGGATGGCTCGAAATAGTGTGTTATTTCAAAATTTGGCACTGCTTAGATTCACCAAATTTCAAAATAAGCTATTCCAAAATACATTTGAAATAAGATACACAATTTGCATAGTGCAAATTGCATCTCTTATTTCAATTTTAGTGGACACACTCTTAGATCTGAATGCACAAGAAGGGTTAGGTGCCTAAAAAAACCCCTGTGATTCATAAAGCTGGAGTTAGGTATCTAAGCTTCTATACAATGAGACAGGCACCTTAGACTATGTTTCACAAAAGCCAGCATAGAAGACATGGAGCTATCTAGGCTAGCCAATGAAAAATGATAATGAAAAGTGCTCAGCCCTTCCCATCATGGAGATAGATGACAGTTAGCAAGAAGATGAGGGCAGGGGCGATGTGTAGGGGGTCACAAAGGGTCATGTCTACCAAATGCCATGGGGGAGAGAGGTCTAACAGTCAGCAGGCAGAGCTGGATCCCTGGCTTGAAGTGATTATAACAAACCAAATACATGGTTTCTATGTTGTCGAACAACCACAATTTCTAGGTGAAGTCAATAGAAGCTGTGGAAACAGCCTTTCAAAAATCAGCCCACTAATTTGACAAGGCCTAATCTTAGACATCTAGGTTTGGAGTTTTTGACTTTGTGCCCCCTCTGATTATTTATCCATTTGCCAGATATTTTACTTATCTCTCAATGATATTGTGAGGCTTAAGCAGCGTCTACAAACTGCTTTGAGATCCATGGATTGAAGAGGTTACACAAAATGTAAAGAGTGTATAATGAGATATATTGTGCCCTCAATTTTTAAACAGAGTGCTCCCTTAATGTCAGCGAGGGAGGTCAGTATAAAAATAACTGCACAATAGATCTCATTATTGTCAGTTCCTTCCTCTGCTCTCTTTGGATTGTTGCTGCTATTTTCTCTAACTTGATAAGGTTGGAACACCCTGTCCTCTCTCTCCCCCCCGCCCTTTACTCACTACCCCCCACTAGTTAATTGGACAGAAACTACTTCTAGGAAGGGTTCTGTGGATCAATCAGACCTTAACAAAAGCATTGCTTGAAACCTCGTATGTCAGTCTCAATCATGCCAATTTTGTGGTTATATCCAGAGTCATTAAATATTTTGTAAGTATTGATGTAACACATTTTGTTATAATAATGATGAACAAATGAAAATTAAAAGTAAATAAATCAGAGGGACTCAAAATATGCCAGTGTAATGGTCTTAGCTTTTCTTCTTTTTCTGGAAGAGCATTCTCCCTATTGACCTAGGCAATTCATATTATGTAATTAGCCCCCATCTCCTACTGCTTTGCTTATGGACCATATCCATTGCAATGCGAATGGGAATTGGATGTTTAAAATGAATGAATGAGTCTCCCACTAGAAAGAAGAGATCTACTCATCATATGCAATTGAAATTCATGCTTGCCTTTGCCTGTCCTTCAGGGGAGAAAATGAATCAACTCTTTTTATTATGAACTTTATCATCGTGATAGAGCTAATATTTTAATTTGAAAATAAATAGCAAGGTCGACATTTATATACAACACTTGAATGTGACAGTATCCTGTATGCTGTCATGTGTCTCTTTGGCTGATACAGCCTGAGCATATTACACCAGGCATTCTTTCTGTGAATAAATCAGTGTAATTATTTAATCTTTAATTTTGAATAACTACTGCTTTGGTCTAGCTCAGACATGTCATTGCACAGAAGCAACATGGACAGTGGAATTATTTTTCACAGCACACAGAAAAGGCTTTTTGGTGGGGGAAATTATATGGCAACATTTTGACAAGAAATTACTTTGCATAGCTTGCTGATAAGTCCTTGGCCTGTCTTGTAATAGATCTTGGGTCAATTTCAAAGGATATTATACCGCCCAAATAGTTGATCCATATTTCTGTGGTGACAGCAGTTTTTGCCAATAGCATTGTCCTGATATCATGGTGACAAGTTTGACAGTGCTTTTTTTTAATAATAATAATCCAGAGCAATTTTGCCTACTATATAATTAATGTATAAAGGGATTTAAGTTTAGATCCAACATATATATTTCAACAGAAGAGACTATATGTTTATATAGATGTCTTTTGCTAGTCCGAATACTGACATTTTTGGTAAAACAAAAGCTTTTTATGTTGCCTTCCCTATTTTATATCTATTTGAAGAGTTTTTGTTTTAGCCACATAAAGAACAAATTCCTTACATGCTAAGCACACATATTTGGGTGATTTCATCAATAATTTTTACCATAAAGATGACTAATTGGACAGTGTGTAGTATCCTTTCATTCATACAGTATTCAGTTAGATGCCAGAATGTGACAGATTACTTTATTTCTACTCTTATAAGAGTGGACTGTTTCTTTTATGATTATTTATCTTTTTATTCATTTTATTTATTTGTACACTTTATGTTTATCTCAGAGCATTTTGTGCTTATCTGTTCTCCGTTCTATGGCCTGTGAAAATAAAACAAGGTTTCTCTGCTAAAACAATGTTATCAACTTCCTTTTATTTGCTTGGTGTATCACTTGTCTCATAGGATTTGTATTTAATGAATATATCATAAGCTCCCTATATGATGCTGCAGTCTCCAACTCTCATCCTTACAGTGTTCATCCTTATCTCACATCCTGGAAGTATTAAGAACAAAGGGTACATCTGCACAGCAGGGCTAAGGTAGAATTAAGATACACAACTTCAGCTACGTCAATTGCGTAGCTGAAATCAAAATAGCTTAATTCAGCTTTTGGCACTGTCTGCATAGCAGGAAGTCAAAGGAAGAACACTCTTCCTTCGACTTCCCTTACTCCTCATGAAATGAGGGTTACCATGAGTCAAAGTAAGAAGTCCTCCAACTCGACATATTTTGAAATAAAGGCTTGTAGTGTAGATGCACACTATGTTATTCCAAAATAATGCTGCTGTGTAGATGTACCCAAAGTGAACTATGCCACAGAGGTGCAACTTCATTTGGACTTAAAATGACAGCATTCCTTAGAAGCAGGCAGCATGAATTTCCTCTCACCGGCTGTTCCAACTAATCTGAAGACTAGCAGATCCTATTCTGATGAATGATCTTTGGTAACAGTCCTTCAAGAGGCATGCCAGGAGTGAACATAGGGGAATCAAAGATTATTATACATAGGGACTCAATTTTGGTTCTTTGTTATGAAGATGCAAGACATGTAGCCCTGAGGTGGCATAGTAGTTTGACTTATGTAAAAAGGCCAAAATTCAATAGGCAATACATGAAAATAAAACCAATTCAAAACGAATGAAAGCTAATGTGTTGGTAATAGAAGTGGAAAACTTTGTTACAAAGGATAGGTAAAAAGTCCATTCCTCTGAGATTTCATGTGCTGCAAGAGAGAGCATGACACGTCTTTTAACCTGACTAAGCCAAAATGTGTGATACCATGTAGGACAGAAGGTATGTCTTTACAGCATTGTTAGCTTGATGTGTAACTCAAGTGTTACCCTTAATGCAACTCATATCCACACACAAAAATCTTTACCACGAGATTACTAGAGCTTTGAGTTCCAGTTAGCTGTCCTGTCAGGTGAGGGAAGGGTTGAGTATCTCTGAAGCTTAAAATACTTATGCAGTGAGGACTCCAACACACATTCAAAATGTAGGTCACCACAAGGAAGCCTAAAATAGGAGAGTCACTTCTTTAGACTAAATAACATTTCTTATAAAGCCAGCTTCCTGATTCTTTATTACTGACCTAAGTACCTTTCAATCAAAGAAATGAAGGGATGCAAAACTGAGTGAAATTTAGGTAACACTGGGAACAAGATGAGTGACCCTGAAAATCAGTTACAAGGCAAAGGTATGGAACATGGCGGAGAGAGAGAGAGAGAGAGAGAGAGAGAGACTGTCACATATTCTGCCTTATTTCTACACTCAAGCTCCCCTCATCCTCCCTCCTTTCTCTGGGAAGTTTCAAACCAAATCAAGTGACCCTCTGTCAGGCACTGCCAACTGATCGTGTAAGTAAACCTAGAGGGGCTGCTTCACTCCATCCCCTGTTACCTAAATGTTAGGATTCAGTTCACAGACCCTGTCACAAACCAAATCTTGCAGGACTTGCAAAGTTCTAGTTATTATTCACTCTGCAATAGTTCGCACACAGTCATGGCATTAGAGACTTTGTTATTGGCAGAAGAAATGTTGGTCAGAACACTGGGGTTAACTATTCTTTTTGAAGTGTATCATGGGACTTTAACTTATCCCTGAACTAATGTTCCAGAGATACATTTTAGAGATTTTGGTTTAATGTGAAGGACAGCACACCGAGCAACCTGGGAACTGTTCTGGGTGTTAGCCCAGGTGCATATCAGTAACCTGAACTGTGTCCATCAACTTCTGGCTAAGTCCCCAGCCCCACTCTTCCCCTTCTATTCCACTTCTGGTTTCCCCCCCCCTTCCCGCACAGATCTGCTGATACCCATCCTCATCTTGATGAAGAGTTTTCTCCTCCTCTTTCTCCATCCTGCTACTGCAGCCCTGTGCGCCCCATATATATATAGTATCAACATTTAGTCTCAACTCTCAGATCCCTGGTATTCTAGCCCTGGGCTTTCCACACACGATTGCATTTAATGAGGGATGGATAAAGGCATAAATTGCCTCTCTGGAGAGGGATCTTCTCCTCCACTGCCATGTCAAGTGGGAACAAGTTCATGATGTGGGGTCACACATAGATTCATTTTAACCAGCCCTAGGAAAGGAGCCAACAGCAATATCAAGAAAGCTATACTGACCCTTACAAAAAGATGCTCAAATTTAGCCATCCATGCCCATTCCAATTCCATACAATATACACCCAATTTACTTTATTAGTAGACATCATGTGGCTAAAGTTCATGCAGCTGTTTGATAGTTGAAAGGATATCTGTTGTAAAAGTGGATTCCATAACCGCAAGGGTAGGTGCCCAAGCATGAGAGCTCTGATAAGTGCTCTGACCACTGGGTTGTAGGATAAAATGTGGGCACCTTCTCCTGAAGCTGTGTTTTTTGACAGAGTAAGTGTGCTCTAAGGTGGCCTCTGAGCACATTTACCAGATTGGGGTCTGCGGGTGAGACATACAGAGGACATGCTACTTTATGACTCCCACGTGGATTAGCACCACACCAGTTATGTGCATATCCAGCAGAAGAAATTTAGGTTACATGGGAGCCTCTGATAGAATCTCAGACTCCTGAAGTATGTAGGCACCTACCTAGTCAGGCTGCAACTGAGAAGTTTGTTGTTGTTGTTTTAAAGCCAGTATTGCCTAAATGTAGCTTTAGGTGCCTAAAGAAGCAGCTAGGTGCTTAATTCCCCCATGTGAATCCTGTCCAAAAGTTAAAAGTGGGCTGTAATTTAGGAAGCCTTGATTTTTGGGATGCTCAGCTTCAGCTTTGTAGACACTTAGGAGTTGGCTCACTTGAAGTCAGTAGGAACACTGGTTGTTTAGCACATCTTAAAATTAGGTCTGTGTGTGAGTGGCACACTAGAAGTGATAGGCAGGTACAATATGGATAGTGACAGCACCAGCTTCTCCATCTTTTTTACACAAAGACCTCCACAGCTCTACTGTAGTCTACATCTCAGACCTTGTCTTATATGCTCACCTCCAATGCGTTTCTCAATTCTGCCATTTGCCACCAAGTTTGTGGTGAATCTTATTCTAATAAAAATAAGAATGGCAACTATCTTGACAATATAACCAACTCTGACATCAGCAATGCATTGCAAAAGCAACACATACAGTATTATAGCTGTATGAGTTCCCTCTGTCAGGAAACGTATGGGCGTTAGATGGATATCATTATGACAATATGACTTACTGAGCTTCTTCAACACATATAAAAAGTACACAAGAATTCCCATACTGGGTCAGACGTAAGGTCCATCTAGCTCAGTATCCTGTCTTCCAACAGTGGCCAATGCCAGATGTCCCAGAGGGAGTGAACTGAATAGGTAATCGTCAAGTGATCCCTCCCCTGTCATCCATTTCCAGCCTCTGGCAAACAGAGGCTAGGGAGAGCACCCCTGCCCATCTGACTAATTGCAATCCTATCCTCCATGAATTTAGCTAGTTCTTTTTTTGAACCCTGTTATAATCTTAGCCGTCATAACATCCTCTGTCAAAGAGTTCCACAGGTTGATGTAAGTTGTGTGAAGAAACACTTCCTTTTGTTTAAGTTGTGTAGTCTATACAACTATGAACACGTGCATAATACAGGTCTGGACACTGGAGTGGAATTCAGGAGACATGAGTTCCAGTACATGAACTTGATTTGTAATGTTGCAAGTAATTTCATTTCTCTGTGCCACCATTTATCTGTCTTCTTTGTTTTTAAGTTCTTCAGAAGAAGAACTTACCATGTATTTGTGCTGTGCCTAGCACAATTGGCCCCTCATTCTGGATAAGAATTGTGACTGTAATGAAAATAGCTATTCTAATAATGAGGAAGTTAAAAAATAAAGCAAAATATGAACTTTTTAAAAAGAAACAGAAGGTTTGAATCTGAAGCAGCACTGATGGGGAATTGATTTAATACAAATAGGTCATTAAGAGGTAAAAATTAGGAAGAAGGGATCTGTTGAATTTCTTAGCCACTCATTAGCATTCATGAGAGCTGATCATAAGGAATTATCATGTCACACAGCTAGTTCGCAGCCTAGACGAAGGGATTCTGTATGTCAATCAGGTAACTGTAATCACCCGAAATAGAGATGTTCCTGACTAGTTTCCAAGATTAACCAAGTTTGAAGGAATTTAGAACTTTAAAGGCAAAGGAGCACAGGGGCTTAATGTATTATTTCTCTGCTTTGCTTATATCGAGAGAGAGGAGTTTCTTAAGACACACTAGCTTGCCATTGTAAAGACTGTTATTCGCAAGGGTGAGACTCTGACACTGAAGAACAGCTGATCTTAGAAAAAGGAACTTGGCTCTCTGCTCTGTTCCCTCTTCTCTCTCGCCCTTGCATAGCACAATATGTTGCTCTTCACAGAGCAGGTTGACAGACTAGTGCTGTGCTGAAGCTCTCAGGCCTGCCAGTGCTCACTTTCCATGCTGGCTTTGCTGTTCATAAAGATGGCATCCTCATTAAAAAGGACACCACAAAAATATATGCCAGCACAAGGAGAAGTACTGTGTAAAAAGATAATTGACTAGGTTGCAGATTGACAAAGAATGATCTGTGAAGCATTTCTTTGTACTGCTGCATTTTACTGCAACCAAAAGAAGCAAAGATTCCTGAGCAAACAAATATGGTCACAAAAGTACAGAGGAAGCATAGAAGAACTTATAAAAACCTTAATAGCACAGAAGTCTAAATAGCCCAAAATTAAAAATTTAGGCTAAACCTTGTTGGTTTCATTTAATATGTTTTTCTGCATTTCTGATTCTTCGTTCTTTGTTACTAAGATTTCACAAAGAATTTCACAATTTTTATATCTAAAGAGCTGTATCTGCTCCTGCAGCTCATGGTGTATCTAAAATTTTAGTTTATATCTATACCACAAAACAAAACAAACACCACAGCAGCAAATATCAGAGCTCATGTCAACTGATTCAGGCTTGGGGGGCTTGAACTAAAAATAGCAGTGTAGCTATTCCCTTTTGGCCTGGAGCCCAGGCTATGCAACTGTCTCCCCTCCTCCCTCCCCTTGCCTGCGCTGCAGTGTAGACATATCCTTAGAATCAAACTTATTATGGGTTAGACTAGCCTGGCACAGCTCTCATTCAGTTATGCAAACAAGTAAAGGGGACTACTGCCTGCCTTCGACTTTCTGTACACTTAAACTTGGGTGGCCCTAACTACATCACTCAGGGCTGTGAAAAATGTCACGCCTTGTATGCCATAGCTAGGTCAATGTAAACCCCATTGTAGAGACAGCATTTTTAAATAGCAATTTGCAACTATTATTGTCTATAGGATAAATCATGTTATCTGACGAGGGAACCCTAGACTCTCCTTAGCTAATACATTCTAAAATGTGACTTGTTTTCCTCATCTAGATCTACCCGTAAGGTTTGTCTAGGCTGGGAAAATGAGTGGTGTAATAAAAAATGATAACAAACACATTTTAATTAACACATTTTAAAGCATCACTTAGCACTTAGTGTAGACAAAAACAATTATGTTTAAAACCATGAACTGGTTGAGATTCACCCCAGGTGGCGATAGGCCACAGTGCAGCAGATCACTTAACTTTCTGCACAGGAATACTGCAATCCCATTTCGGTCTTTCTAAAGTCAATGGGATTTAAGTGTGTGCTTAAAATTAAGCATGTATTTACATGCTTTATGGAATTGGGGCCTTACATAGCAAGATTCTAAGGGTGATCACTCAACACCACAAAATGTCCCAGGCATCACTGAGGAAAGAGAAGGAGATGGGGAAGTTGAACCTTTCTGAAGGAAGAGATTAGCTAAAGAGGGTTTCTCTATTAGAGGATTGACTAATTGAACTCAAATCCCCAAGCAAACAGGCCATGGATGCTTCATTTCCAAACTATATCAACCAAATTGCAGTATTTAGTTCATCCCTTCACAAAAGACTTGCAAGACTTGCATAGATTTAATTCTGGCTCACAATTCCTGTAGGACTAATAGAAATGAACAATCAATGTACACCTGATTTTAGTGCCCATTTGCACCAGCTGGAGACCTGCCCTCTATTTTCTAGTACAAGAAATAGCATCGGGCATTACATTAGCTGATTTATTTTTCTTTAAAACAGAGTTATTAACTAGTGTGAATGACTATTATTTTCTTCTAGCTTGCCACATATCTCACTCCTATTTGGATTGTTATGGAATAATTATCTAAATAATATATAGCAATGCTGTCTGTAGTAAATCAAGTTCTCTCTCTCTCTTTCTCTCGCTCTTTCTCACTCTCTCTCTCTGTGTCTCTCTCTCGTGCTGTCGATCCTTTCCCTGACCTCTGTGTACTTGCTTATCATTAGATACTTGAGCTCCTTGGAACAGGAAAATGAAAAGGGAAAAAATGAATAGGGAAATTCTCCTTAAATAAATAGGGACAAAAACTAGTACAGTAAAACTCCAATAGTCCAGCATCCAATAGTCCAGCACTCCTGATAGTCCGGCATCAAAATGGCAAGAGCCTAGTGAGTGAGCTTCGGCCAAAAATGAGTCACAAGGTAACAGCGGCAGCAGCTGAACTGAGCAAAAAGGGTAAAAAGGCTTAAAAAAATAAAACATTACAGTATACTGTATACAGTATGTACAATAAAAAGGGTTAAGAACACTTTATATACAGTATATAATGTATACAGTATATATATAACCAGTTTATAGTACCTCCTGATAGTCTGGCATATCTGATAATCCGGCACCACCTAGGTCCCATAGGTTCCGGACTATCGGAAGTCTACTGTATATAGCTGATGCCACCACAAATAAAAAGTAATAATAATTTCTTCCATCTTGTTTACCTGTTGTGTGGGAAGTACAGTATGGTGATAAGTTTATTTCCTGTCTTAGTTCCTATTAATGGGTAAGGAAATTAAAAACCAAAGGAGTGAGCTGCTGATACTAGCAGCACACATTTTCTGCACTATTAGAGAAATGAAATATAACTGTATTTAATGGTAGTTATTATTTACTATAAACATTGCATTGGACATGTGCATTCAGTGGGGAACATTACTAAATGAGTTTGTTCATTCCTGTATTATGAAAAAGTTTATCAATTTTCCTATAGCACTAACTGTAAAATATGATTTTTTTCCCCCTTGTTTACATAGCAATTTAGATTTCACTTTTCCTTTTAGTTTAACAATAGTTCAGTAGAAAATTAAATTTCTTGTGTTTCCTTCAGTGGACATGGAGCTCAATTGACTTGTGTAACTGTGTCAAAAGCATTAGCAAAATCAAGATATTTCATGTTTACCACTCCCCTGCGTCCTGCCCCTACCCAAAAGGGCATCAAACTTATAAAAAAAGGAAGTTAGGCTACTTTGGCATGATTTGTGCTTAACAAATCCACGCTGGACATTCTTTATTACTCTATTGTCCTCTAGGGCAAGGCAATAAGCGGCCCCCAGCCTGGACCAGTTCACCAGGATTAGCCCCTGGTGGGGTGCCAGATGCTTCATTCACCTGCATATCCACAGACACAGCTGCTCGCAACTCCCATTGCCCAGGGTTTGCCATTCCTGGCCAATGAGAGATGCAAGAAGCACTGACCCAGTCTATGGTGCTTCCTGCAGCTGCCATTGGCTGGGCATGGTGAACCCTAGCCGGCGAGAGTTGCACATGGTGATACCTGGGGACACGCAGGTGAATGAAGTATTTGGCATCTTGCCAGGGGCTAACCCTGGTGAACCACATCCAGCCTATGGGCCACTTCTTGCCCGCCTCTGCTCTAAGTGCTTACAAAGTGATTGTTTAGTAATTTGTTCCAGTATCTTCCATTGGAGTTAGACTGACTGGTTTATCAACTCCATATGTTGAGCTAGTTCGATGAGAAGTATACTGCCATACAAGATTTATCCTCACATGCTGTCATCTCACCCAGAACAGCAGCTTGGTTGTTCACTGTGTAAGGATCATGTGTGTCATTCCAAGGCCCTTTGTTATGAGTCTCATTGGTGGAGATAAATCTGGACTGGCTGACTTAGGAAAAAAAATCCTATGGCTGAGTAATAAAAGAAGGAAAATGACAAGACAAGTGTAGCTTGGGAAAAATTGCTGCACACAATCTCACTGTGTCAGTTTTAATTACCGTTAGAGCAGGTCAAAAATTTTCCACATGACAAATATCCTTTTTTTTTTTAAATCAGCACTTTTCACACATGCTGTCTTGTCTGTGGCTTACTAAAGCCCCGTCCCCCAGTTTTTATTTATTTGGTTGTAGGCATTCTTTTATTTTTTAATAGCTAATAATTTTTTTTCATATCAGTCCCATGCTTTATGTACTCTAACTAATGTAGCTCACTATAGCTTCCCTCCCACAAGCTGAATCATACAAAAGCAGCTACATTCAAATCAGTCAGGCTCCTTATGAGCACAGTAGTCTGGCCACACACTTCACCCTTGCTGAATTGGGTGCTAAATTGTATATTCCTTATAGTTAGGATATTTGAAATCAATAAATAGTCTACTAAAGGTCCCCCATCATATTATAAGCCATTAATGCAACCTTAAGCACTATAAACTTGGTTGGCAATCTTACAGAAATTAACATTGGTAGGCTTTAAACTATTCCTAGACTCATGTTGAAATATTGAAATAATAGAGAATTTGAAGCTAATATCATTTCTGTCTGGAGTGAAAATCTGAGATCCACTGAAGTCAATGGTACTTCATCCTACCTCTTTATGTATTGTCACAATACAAAGCCTTTTTCTGTCCTAGATGTTTTTGGTCCTGATCCTACTCCCATTGATTTTGGTGAAATCAGGCTGAATCATTGGCTTCCTTCATCATTCAATAATCAGGGCTCTCTGATGTACCTTAAACTGAGTCCAAATTCTCCAGTTGCTTTTGCAAATCTTGGGTATGGAGCTTAGCTTTAGGCACACATTTAAAAATATTGACAAGTGTTTCTAATGGAAATTTAATGAAGGATTTGTTTTAAAAACGCTAATAATATTGTAAGAGTCTTATAAGTGACATTAGATTGCAGATGATTTTAGTCCTTACAATTCTTAAATCCTTCCTCTCCCCCTGAGATTTGAACAACTTTTTTTTACATGACTATTGGCATCAGATAGCAGGTAGTAGTGTAATTGGATTACTTTAGTGTGGTGTAGGAAATTGCTCAAGGTGGCTTTGTTTTTATTGGGGCTGGGGTTTAGAGCAAGGAGATTAAGTGTAATGTACCAACAATGTTTCTTTCACTTCAGTTATTATATCAACCAATTGTATTACTCCTTGATATTCTGTTTTCAGATTGTGCATACGAAGTTTGAATGTCATCTTGTTTGTTCCCAGATACCATTGTTCTTTCCCTGAGAAAATAAATGCATATTTTAATATGTTCTCATTATTTAAATGTAGAAATATCATGTGTCTAATTGTGCAACATTGCATTGGAGTTCTGTATCCAGTTGTTTTTAAGTCAAAAGTTCTGTTATGCATCTGTGCATGGGTAGATTTTATTACCTCTTTAAAAAAAAAAGTCCCGGTGGCTGCCAATGGGCAAGTCTCAGAGCTTTGAAGTTTCTGTTTGGTTAAGATATAAATCTAAAAGTCTGACTTTGACCAAGGAAACTGAACTTAATAATCTAGGTTCTGCAAATTATTGTGTGCTCTGATTTTCTTCAAAGTAGGGTGAAATTTAGGTTGGGTCAACAGATTGAAAATCTTGTAAAAACAGGTTGTTTCATGCAGTTTTACTGGTTTTTACTTCTTGAATCCAGATGACTTTACAAAAGACTTTTGTGTTTCTATTCTTCCACCTCCTCTCTCAGTCAGAATCTGAAAATGGTGGAGGAAAAAGGAACCTAAACAGGATTACTTTTTATATTGTCCAGACTGTATGGAAGTTTCAAAAATGTCCAGGTTGAATTGTTACTCAAAGTTTGGAGCACTTGGATGAACTTTTATTTTATGTGATTCAATATGCATATCCTTACTGGAAATGATGACTTTCCAACCTACTTTTGTTCTATGAAGTATTAGACAGGCAGGCCCATTAACACTCAGGAGGGTGGGGCAAAGGAGAGAGTTGCCCTAGACCCAGTGATTCAAAAGGGCTTGGTGCTTATGGCAGCCACTACTGCAGGAGTGGCAGTGGCTGGAGCCCTGGACCCTTTAAATTGCTGCTGGAATGCCATAGGGCATGCTCTGGACAAACCTCAAGGCTGGTTGAGTATGATGCACTCTAGGTGGCACTGAGGACTGGCTGCCCCAGCCCCGCCCCTTCTGGGAGCACAGAGCTGCCCTCCTCACTTTGCCCAGGGGCCCGGCAGGTCTGTTGACCCCCCTGAAGATAGGATACTGGTTTGGAATTGATTCTGGAGAGTTGGAGTCAAATTTAATGCTAGAAAAATCATTTGATCTTAGAGGAGGAGGAAACCTCTGGAAATTAGTGCAGCAAATGGAGGAAAAACCTAAAACCTCTCACATAGTCCACAAACCATCAAAGCACTAATGCACATATTAAGCATCTCAAATGTATAGTCCCCAATGAATTCATTGTGCTTAAGTTCTTTGCTAAATCATGACAAAATACTTTTCTGTGCATATAAAACCTGAACAAAGCCTTTTATTTGGGCGGTGCCTAGTGGATCGATTTATTGAAGGTTCACAAACCACACACATGGTTCTCTAAGCTTACCCTCTACTACATACAGGGGAAAATAGAGTGACTGTATACAGCAGAGCTTCACAGCATGCAGGAGTTGTGTGTCATTGTTCAGTCTATGCACATCAGCCCCCTGCCCACACATCCTCCTCCAGAACCTCGGAAGTTCTACTGTCTATTACGCCTTCCTTAGCTGTGAAGTGGTGGCAAGATGTATATACAAACTCCCGTATTACAAAAAGATTAAAAGCCAAGTTTCTCTTGATCCCTAATTACAATCTTCTATATTTTTATGGAAACATAGCTGGAGGCAGTCAGCTGTAGCTAACATATTATTCAATATTCTCACAATTACCTTAGTCCTCCAAACAAAATCATATAAGAAAATGAAGTTTTGCTAATGTTGCCATGCTTCTATAACAACAATACAATAACATGGTGTTATTAATTGGGCATTCATTACTCCTTCCCAGCATCTGGAAAGATTGATTTTTAAAGAGGTGTGCATGTGTGTGTTCAGTTTTGCTAATGTAGTGCTAAAAAGATTTGCAAGGGGATGGAATATCCCATCTAACAAGCAAACTGTCCTGAGGCTAGTGAGACCATAATTCAAATTAATTGAGAAACCTCCCTCAACAAAACCCAATTAAGCACTGAAATGTTCTATTTTGGTTCTAAGTTGGGAGACAGTCAAATACTAACCTCACTTTCATAGTATAAATATTGAGAGCTTTCAGTTTTGGGGTTTTTTTACTCCAGCTCTGAGCTTTTAAATTTTTTAAACAGGCTTCTATCTGTAAAATGTGTGGCAAGGTGCTGGTGTAATAATAATAAAACTAATAAATTTAATTAATTGCTTAAGAAATGTTCAAATTCTTGTAGTGGCTCTTTGCTAGATGACAGCCATGTAAAAATTAACTACAGCCAAAAATATATTTGCTAAAATATAACTACATTTAAGGGTGAAAATACAATCACCATTCTCACACATAGACTCACAGAAATATAGAGCTTGAGAAGTCATCAAATTCAGCTCCCTGTGCTTTGACAGGAAGAAGTAAAACTAGACTCTTCCTGACGGGTGTTTGTCCAATTTGTTTTTTAAAGTTGCTACTGATGGGGACTCCACAACCTCTCTTGGAAGAGTATTCCAGAGTTTAACTACCCTTATATAGTTAGAAAAATGTACCTAATGTCTAAACTAGTTCATTTTGAGGCAGATTAAGCACATTATGTCCTGTCCTATCTTCAGTGATGCTGTAGAACAGATTATCCTTTCTCTGTAGCAACCATTAACGTACTAGAATGCTGTTATTAGGTCCCTCTTCAGTCTTCTTTTCTGAAGACAAAACATGTCCATTTTTAACCTTTCCTCAGAACTTTTTATCATTTTTCTTGCTGTCCTCTGGACTCTTTCCAATTTGTCCACATCTTTCCTAGAATGTTGATGAACTGAATACAGTATTTCAACAGTGACCTCACTAATGCAGAGTAGAATGGGGGCAATTATCTATTTTGTCTTGCATACCAGCACCCCTGATGACACACTCCAGATTCATATCAGCCTTTTTTTTTTCAGCTACATCACATTAATGATGCTTCTTCAGTTTGTGGTCCTCTAAAAACCCCAGATACTTATCAGCAGTACTGTCACCTAGATCGTTATTTTCTATTTCATAGCTGTGTGCTTATGTGTGTAGCCTACTAAGTTTAGTAAGATTATTAATGGGAGTAAGGTGATCATAGTTTACCTTAATTATATAATGTGTATTCTAGTGAATAAGGCAATGGGCCAAGTCCTTGTCAGACCTGATTTCTATTCCTGATTCGGGCACAGACATGCTGTATGACCACACCCAAGTCATCTTTGTTTCTCTTCCCACCCCTCATCTATTTAGGCTGTGAGCTCATCAGGGAATCTTCTGAAGTGTTTGCACAGTGCTAAGCACAATGAGTTGGTCTCAGTTGGGGTGTGCAGGTGCATTTTAGTGAAGCTCTTGTTTAACATATGAAAAACATTGTAAGATTGTTAATCAAAAACAACGTTATTTACAATTAGTAACCATTTTTACAAATGCTGATTATTTGGCATTTTGACTGCATATAGTCTAACCTCATAATCTGGAGGGGCAAGGGCACTGGAAGAGTCCTCATAGTGAAAGTGCTAAGAGCCATTGAGCCAAACCGGATGCCCTGTATCTAATGGAAACCAGTTCATGCCAGTGGGTGCTGTAGTACCCCTAATTCCAGCACCTATGTGGAGGGGAAGGAGTAAAGAGACTCTCACCACTGTACCTGGCCTTCGTGTAAGATCAGGCCAAAACCACAGCACAACACAAGATGCTTCTCTGTTTTCTGAACTGGGCCGAGGAACAGCACAGCCTTCCCAGCTACACTCCAACCAATGGGGAAATCTGATTGAGCCCCCTTGGACAGTCAGGGAATTCTGGGAAGCATTTGGGCCCAGCTTTCTCCAAATCTCTCCCTATGGTGGCATGAGTATGCTTTGCTTCTTATTTTGGAATGTGCCTAAATGCCATAAATATATGGAAGTATAGCAAATATTGCAGATAATAAGGAAGAGTCATACAGTTAGATGGAACAAAACAGGAAGGGGTTTAGTGGCAAGTACTGTACATTTTGGCTTTGATCCTCATTTAGACTCCTTATTTCCATTGAAGGAAGTGGAAGTTAGGTACCTAAATACCTTTGAGGATCTGAGCCCACATTACATCTTCATATTCTCTAGTTAGAGTCCATGTCCCAAAAAGCAGATATTATAGCTAACAGTGTAAACCATTTCCTAGAGCAAGGCTGGGCAATAATTGGCCTGCGGTCTGGACACAGTTCTCTGGGATTAGCTCCTGATGGGCCGCTGGCACTTTACTTACTTGCGTGTCTGTAGGTATGGCTGCTTTCAGGTCCTGTTGGCTGTGGATTGCCATTCCCGGCCAATGGGAACTACAGGAAGCAGTGTCCCAGTCTGCAACACTTCCTACAGCTCCCGTTAGCCAGAAATGGTGATCTGCGGTCAACGGGAACTGTAAGCAACCATAGCTATAGATATGCAGGTACATAAAGCACTGGCAGCCTACTAAGAGCTAACCCTGATGAATCACGCCTGGCCCAACCCTGTCCTAGAGCAACTTATTGTTGTTTGTATTTTATTATAGCTGATGTAACAAACAAAAGCAAAACTAGGGGCTATTTTTGGCTTTTATACTTAGGTCAACTATAGCCTTACTACAACAATAAACCTGCTCACACAGCAATGCAAGAATAAACATAGAACAGAATTTTAGAAAAATAGTGGCAGGAAATGGTGCCTTACATCACCTGTTTGTATTTTTAGTATCTCTCAGAAGGGAGGCATGTAGGATTGACCCCAATATGTGTTAAGTACTTTGAAGAAGACAAGTGTCATAAATTCAATGTATTATTTAAATGAGTTATTTCATTTCCAAAATGTGTTCAGTGACTCCAAAAATGTCTTCAAATGGAGGCCCTGTCAGATGCTTAGCTCCTGTATGACAGCCCCAATAGTGAAAATGATCAAAGGCTTTTTTACATACTGTTTCCTTTGTCCATATTACCATGCATTCAGACACGCAAATGTCTTAGACCATTGCAAAGACAGAAAAGGACAAAACATCTATTTATGTAAAAAAGAGAAGCTTTTGAATGTCATATCAGACCTACATTACCTAATTAATTTATTTCAAAGAGACGCCTAAAGTTAATGATTTCAATTATTTGTTCATTTGCACACCATGCTATATTACCTCTGATCTTGCCCTTCAAAGCTTGTAGTTGGACTTCTTCACTAGTGCGGAAACCCACTAGTGGAAGTTCATCCACATACTCCCAGGTGCAAAACTGGAGCCTGGCGCTGATTTTGTAATCTAAAATCTGCCTGAGCTTGGTTCTCTTCTGCCCTGTACCCTGTGTAATCATTTTACTGGTGGGCAAAAGGAGTCTGAAGTTGGTATGAATGAAGGCTGCCAGATCAGAACAGTATCATTTTCTACACACTTTGCATTGTAGTAAAGGAATACACACGGGACAGGGAAGTGGAGAAGCAGGCTCCCTATACTTAACTGTTTAGTAGCTATTTCTTAACTGCATAGTTACATAGAATAACATTAAAGGATCAAATTCTCCCTAGGTAGAACTCCCAGACATCAATGGAATTACATCAGGATCAAACATGACCCACTGAAAACATAGGATAGGCGTATGCCAGCGCCCACTCCTACAAATCTTTATTCCCTTGAGCTGTTAACAAAGCAAGCCCTAATATCAAGAGTATATTAAGTAATGAACTTCAGTATACTGTATCTGAAATGACTATAGATGTATACTTCCAATTACAAAAAAATAAAATTGAATCTACTGGAACTGGTATAATTTCACATCAGAGCTCTCTCTTAAATATTCAAAATCTGCTTGTTTGTTTGTGTGAGCAGCTGATTAGGATTTTTCTCAGTTTAAGAATCCTGTTTTCAAAATATTTGGTTATGGTAAAACCTTCCTGAAATAGTTTTGGGTCTACTAGTCTGATTCTGTATGTGAAAGTATGGTCACTTTTAAATTAACTGGATTTTTGTCTTTATGTTTCCATGCTCATTACTTCCATAGAAGAAGATTAGTGGTATAAAGATCATGAGGCGTTTCAGATGCATGGGGAGCACATGATCAGGCCTTGGGCAGCTAAAACTGAGAAGAGTAACTGTCTCTTTTAATTTGCCTCTATTTATACTATTTATGTTTGTGCTTCCCTCATCTTACAGACTGAAATTAGATGGCTCTGATTATAGACCGTTGAACTTTCTGGTTCTTAAGTACTAGTCCTATGTTTGGGTTGCATGCTTAAATAAAAGCACATTGTAAACTGGAAATTTAAACACATCCCAAAAAGGAACATTTCTACACGTTTTGTAAAATGTATAATAAATCCTAAATTTGGGGCATCAACTACAAAATCTGACACTATCCTCTACTCCTGACACAGATTTCTTTGGTTTGAGAATCTTCTTGATAAAGACTGAATGCTGCATACGTATTAATTCTCTTTCTAAGTGTATGGTATACTTACTGATAGCTGCTTGATAATCTGATAGGATATTAAATCTCATGGCTAAAATTATTTTATTACCCTTACACAGAAGCAAAATACAATATGAAAAAATGATAAAACAAAAAAATACATCTTAAATTTTCTCCAAGGAAAACCAAGGATTTGGGTAGGCAACATATGAAAGAAAAAGTTCAAAGATAGAACTAAAAGCTTACTGCTGAGGTATAAGCTTCATAGGCAGAGTATTTTTCATATGCCTGGTTATGCTGAATACATTAGCTTTCATGGGATTTCTCAAAGGATATTGGGGTAAGATTAATATAGAGAAAACAGAACATTAAAAAAAACCAAACGTGGACCTTCTCGAGTGGCTAGAAGGGTGATGTTTTGTGAATACAGCGCTCTATGCCATGAGCTCAGCTTGATCTCTTTTGATACAGTCTCTCCCTGCACAATATTCCAGTCATTTTTCACTGCCCTACACTTGACAGCTCAAGCCTCTGGGATACCAAGTTGAAAGGAGCTCCTGCAGCAATTTTTACACAAGTAGCTACCAACTTAGAAGGTGGGGATACAGAAAAAGGATAGAGCTAGAGCTCCACTGTGGGTAACTAGTCAACCCCAGCTGCTGTCGCAGCTCCTGCCACCACAGGGAGTACAGGGGGACCCGACTGGAGCTGCCGCCCCAGGCCATACCCCCCTTCCCGGTAATCCCTCGAGACAACATCCCTTGTGGACAGGATGCCATGGGGCAGACAGTGGGGTGATGGCAGAAAGGGGCAGGGCTTGGGAAACAGGAATGAACAGGCTACTCCCCTCATGCCTCCCAAGCCAGACTGCACAACTGCTCTGGCTGGCAATGATCCATGGGCTAGGAGTTTGAGGCCCCTGCTATTCCGTCTCAAGAACGACTGTTCTTGTGCAAAAACTTGCAGAGCGTCTACACTGCACGTGCATTCTTGCACAAGTAAATTTTCAGTACAGCGTCGGAAAATAGGGCTTCTTCTGGAAGAGTTATTCCTCTCCCCACAAGGAATAAGCCCTGTTGTGCAAGAGCTCTTCCAGAAGAAGGCAGTGTAGACAGGCAACATGAATTTCTTGCGCAAGAAAGCCCTATGGCTAAAATGGTCATCAGAGCTTTCTTGCTCAAGAGAGCATTCACACTGCCATGAACGCTCTTGCACAAAAGCACATCTCTTGTGCAAAAGCATATGGCAGTGTGGACACACGCTTGTGGAAGACCTTTTGCACAAGAACTCTTGCGCAAAACAGTTCTTGCGCAAGAAGCGTGCAGTGTAGACGTAGCCTAGGTGTGTGGGTTACACTGTCAGTGCCTGATTCCCTTTCAGATACTGCATCTAAGATTAATTGGTTCCCCCTGATCCACATTAACTCAGTCAGTGCTTGTTGGAAGTGGACACCCCATCACAAGGCCTTTATGAAGAAAATGTATGAAAATAAATATAGCAAGAAAGACATGTTGGGTCATTGGACTCAGGTTTAAGCAAGGACCAGAAGGTGAATTTGGTCTAATAGTTCTCAGAACAGTTTGCAGTACAACTGACAAATTCTGGTTAGAAGAAGTTTGTGACCATGGCTAAAATAAAGCATTTTAAATCAGTCAAGTAACACAACTGGCTGCTTGTATAGCATGTAAACTATCCCAGGGTCTTACCATTATTACGAATCTTTCCCTTTCTGAGTAATTTTCATATTGTGAAGGCTTTGACTTGTCTTCCATGCCATATGTTATTTCTTCTGAGTGCTTTAACTTTTCATCTTGATTCTCTGTCAGCTTGTTTACTGGATTTTCAATTGTTTGCTTGGATTTAAACAGAACTCTAAAGTCTGAGTGAGCAAGCTGAAAATTCATTACAAGTTGAAAAATTCTTCTGTTAAGGAGTGACAGTTACAAAAGAAACAAGACTCTCAAAGCACTAAAAACCCTCACCACCCTTACCATTTGTATAGCCCTTGACAACACCACTTACCTACTTGCAGTTTTTAAATCCAGATGGCAAAGCACTTCTAAAGACACCACAAAAGCTCTGCTCACAAGAGGAGCTGTAGCTTCTCTTCTGTGGAACTCTGCAGGAAGAAGAGAGGAGAACCTTGATTTGAGCTCCTCCAGGAGGAAGTGGAAGAAAGGAATAGGGAGCGACCCTGGCTTCTTCTCTTAGAATTTTGCTACACTGCTGGTGAATAGCCTAAGACTTCTGACGAGTAACCTGCTGGGTTGCTTTATATAGAGCAGAGTCACTTAACAAAGGTGACAGAGCCCTGGAATAGAACATAAGATCTTACAGAAGACTTTACAATCCTGGCAGAGATCAAGGTTCACAAATTCAAATGTCATTGTGTAACAGAAGGCAGAACTATAAAAGATCACACAGATAGTAACTGATGGCTGGAGTAATTCCAATATGATGAGCCTGAGCGCTTACACTAAGACTGACTTTTAGGAGTAGATACTTCATTTTAAAAGAATACATTTGAACACTGATATGGTGAGTTTACTGGAAGAGTTCATGGAAACCACTGGCATCAAAATGCAGCAATTACCCAGTTCTAGTTTGATGAAGCATTACTGGGATAACAGAATCAAAACTAATCCCACTTTCTTCATTGCCCTTGTAATTAATTACTTTGTTTAAAATATCTCTTAAACTGATTAAAAGGCATATTTATGATTCGTAAAAGACACTTTATAGGCACTGATACAGAAGAGATCTCTTATGATACTAAGCAGTGTAGTACAGATGATGAGTTTTAGATTTAGAGAACTATCATAATATTTGTAATGATGATATTACTCTAATGGATCCATTTTTTTCATACAATACTTGTTCCTTGAAGAAACTTTTATTTAATTGGCCAGTTAAGATTCTATGTGATGAACACTAGGCAACGCAGTATAGGAAGGAGGTGGACAACCCTTGGTGGGGAAAGAACAGGTTAGGAACAATTTAGAAAAGCTAAACACACACAAATCCATGGGTCCAGATTTAATGCATCCGAGAGTACTGAGGGAGTTGGCAAATGTCATTGCAGAGCATTTGGCCATTATCTTTGAAAACTTGTGGAGATCGGGAGAGATCCCAGATGATTGGAAAAAGGCAAATATAGTGTCCATCTTTAAAAAAGGGAAGGACAATCCAGGGAACTACAGACCAGTCGGCCTTATCTCAGTCCCTGGAAAAATCATGGAGGGGATCCTCAAGGAATCCATTTTGAAGCACTTGGAAGTGCTCAGGAATAGTCAACATGGATTCATGAAGGGCAAGTCATGCCTGACCAATCTGATTAGCTTCTATGATGAGGTAACAGGCTTTGTGGATATGGGAAAGTCAATGGATGTGATATACCTTGACTTTAGCAAAGCTTTTGATACAGTCTCCCACAATATTCTTGCCAGCAAGTTAAGGGAGTATGGATTGGATAAATGGACTGTAAGATGGATAGAAAGACTGTCGGGCCCAATGACTGTCAGACATCAATGGCCCGATGTCAGGTTGGCGGTCAGTTTCTAGTGAAGTGCCCCAAGGATCGGTTCTAGGACTGGTTTTGTTCAGTATCTTTATTAATGACCTGGATGAGGGGATAGATTGCACCCTCAGCAAATCTGCGGAGGACACTAAGCAAGGGGAGAGGTTTAGATATGCTGGAGGGCAGGGATAGGGTCCTTAGTGACCTAGACAGATTACAGGATTGGGCCATAAGAAGCCTGATGAAGTTCAACAAGGACAAGTGTAGAATCCTGCACTTGGGACGGAAGAATCCCAAGCATTGTTACAGTCTGGGGACCAACTGGCTAAGTAGCGGCTCTGCAGAAAAGGACCTGGAGATTACAGCGGATGAGAAGCTGGATATAAGTCAACAGTGTGCCCTTGTAACCAAGAAGGCTAATGGCATGTTGGGGTGCATTAGGAGGAGCATTGCCAGCAGCTCTAGAGAAGTGATTATTCCCCTTTATTTGGCTCTGGTGAGGCCACATCTAGAGTACTGTGTCCAGTTCTGGGGCCCCCACTATAGAAAGGATGTGGACACATTGGAGAAGGTCCAATGGAGGGTGACCAAAATGATTAGGAGGCTGGAGCAGATGACCAATGAAGAGAGACTGAGGGATTTGGGTTTGTTTAGTCTGCAGAAGAGGAGTGAGGGGGGACTTGTAGCAGCCTTCAACTTCCTGAAGAGAGGTTCCAAAGAGGATGGAGAAAGGCTGTTCACTGTAGTGACGGATGGCAGAACAAGGAGCAATGGTCTCAAGTTACAGTGGGGGAGGTCTATGTTGGATATTAGAAAAAACTATTTCACTAGGAGGGTTGTGAAGTACTGTAATGGGTCACCTAGGGAGGTGGTGGAATCTCCATCCCGAGAGGTTTTTAAGTCTCGGCTTGAGAAAGCCCTAGCTGGGTTGATTTAATTGGGATTGGTCCTATCTTGGGCAGGGAGCTGGACTTAATGACCTCCTGAGGTCCCTTCCAGCTCTATGATTCTATGATTCTATATTTTCTGTTTTTTTTTAATGTTATTTAAAATTTGCTAATGTAACAGGAAGACGCTGATACAATCTCTACTGTGATAATTTGTCTATCTTTAAAGAAATATATTTGCAAGAATAACTGTCACCGCTATATTTTTCTAGGTGTCTTTTTCAGGGCAACAACAAAGAGATGATCATGGCATTCTAATACTTTGTGTTTGTGTTTGGCTAAGAGAAGACTAATTATGTAACACCGAAGTCGAAATAAATTAGAAAATAAATCTCAGCTCTCTCTTAACATTTAACCTATTTTGAAATTGTAAAACCCTAGAAGATTAGGGTTGGAAGAGACCTCAGGAAGTCAGCTAGTCCAACCCCCTGCTCAAAGCAGGACCAACAAACTGAAATTAAATGTTATTCATATTTTTAAACAAAAAATAATAAACCATGTCTCCCATGAGATCAAAGTCTTTGGGCCTTCATTAAAACAGACAAAAACCAAGTTATTTTGTTTGAATTAGCATTGGCCAGGAAACACTAATAGAATGTTTTGTTTCTTTTCTTAGTATACAGTATTGTATCCACTGGCGTCAAGACCTTGTGAGCAAGCATGAAAATGTTTACATTTGGGTTACATCTATACATAGATGAAGAACTATTAAGTTACAGTAAAATATTGCAATATTATAGCTAGGCATGTAAAAGTATAACCATTTTAACTGTTAACCAATAAGCCTGGGCTTATCAGTAACCGTTAACAGTTACACACAGGTTCTCAGCCCTGCTCCCAGGGAGTTGGCTGCCACCCCGCACTGCTGGATCCATGTCAGAGGCAGCAGCGTGGGATGGCAGCTGGCCTCCCAGAAGCAGGGCGGAAGGCGGGTGCTGGTGCATGCTGGGTGCTAGCTTAAAAGCTTCAAACTGGCTTCCGGCCCACCCCAGCTCCTAAGGAGCCAGCTTCTGATCCATGCTGCAAGTTCTGCGGTATAAAGCTTATGCTCCATGCTGGAGGCTGTGCAGTATACATTTTATATTGCAGAATCCACAGTGTGTAACCGTGTAACTGCTGAGAATTTTCAGCAGTTACATGGTTACCTAATTAATTGCTTTTTAACATCCCTAATTATAACTTAAAGTGAAAGAGAATGATCCTTTGACTAAAGCACAGAACTAAGGACAGCACAGTTTGAATCTCTTCCTGGATTTGTCCACAGCCTTGCTGAAGGACCTTTGCCAAGTCATTTAATATTACTGTGGCTCAGTTTCCTATCTATAGTATGAGTATAATACACAAGAGATTCTGAAGATCTTTGAGGTTCTGAGAAGGAAGTCACTATATAAAAACAAAGTATTTTAATAACAAAACACAAGTTGGACCTCTTTAGTCCGGCGCTCTTGGGACCTGATCAGTTTTGAGCAAGAGAATTTTCCAGACCACAGGAGGTCAATATTGTCTAGCAGCATTATCAATACTTCCACTGCTTACTGGGATATTAGAGGACATTTAGGGTTAAATTAGATCTAAATAACAGCACAGAACACTGAGAGCTAGAACTGGTGGCTGGAAATAAATTTCATGCAACCATGGGAAACTTAGCCACCCCCATGAAAAGTGGACATCCTGCTAACTAACATCATTCTGGATGACGGATGTTTCTGGACTAGAGAGTACTGGACTAGAGAGGGTCAACCTGTAAAAGTAAAAAGTTAAGAATTAAGGCTCAAAAAGGCCATTGTGTTTATATACTGATTACTGAAAAAGCAAACATATGGATTTCATAATGTCAAGAATGTAATCTTATGACCTAGTATATAAAAGTAAGATACAGCGGACAAAATCATTTTCAGAGGAGAGATGGTTGGAAACTGGAATTTCTAACCCATTGAAAATGTGACTTTTTCAGAAATTCTGAAATTGGAGGAAAAAAGCCAAAATACTGAATTGTGACCAAGAGCACAAATTCTGAAAAATTTGTGTTTGGAAACATCAATGAGTTTCATTTCTGTTATGTTGAATCATTGTCTTTCGATAATGTAAAAACATTTTATTTTTCTAATGTCAAAGCATAATGTAATATACAATATTAAATATTGTGTAAAGTAATATCATATAGAATTAATATTTTAATACAAAGCTAAATTAATCAAAATGCTAATGCTGAAATAAAATATTTTGATGCTATGAAAATGAAACCTTTTAACTTTTTTCCATAGAAAATGTAATCAGAATCTACAGTATTGTGACACGTTTTGATTTTGACAAAAGTTCATTTTCCATGTTTCATCATCTAATACCAAATCACTGACTCATGTTGGAAATGATGGTCATTTCAGACAGTTACTTGACCTTTCCCACACCCCTCACAATATCAGTGTATTTGTGTGTGTTGATAAAACCTCAGAGTCAAATTTTACTTTTGATCACGGGAAGGGAAGTGCCAACAGCTGTTTGGATATATAAAAATGGGAAAGCATTCCACAGCAGCCTGTTTTCATTCTACAGAATGTACTCAACATACAATTTTCGTGGACTCAAGCAGTTCTCAATGTTCAAAACTGACAGAGTTCCTAGGGGAATTCGTATTTGTATCAGAACCCTTGTCAGATTTAATCAGATCTTGTATCGGTTGGCCATCTGTATTTTGGTCATGTAGCCTATACAAAGTACATTTGTAAGCCACCCAAAAAGGCATCTCTGTTGTAGGATATTAGACCTCAGGTCTTGATTCACACAGCAGGACTTTAGCTGACCTGTGTATTTCCTAAAAAACCAGCCATGGTTACTCAGTACAGAACATAGTACCCTGGTGATCCTACAAAAGTAGGTTTAGTCAATAGGAGACAAGTGCTATTATATTCTGTTTTTTAGAAGCTGCATAAGCATTAATCATAACTTTTAAAGCAAAAATTTAGGTGCTTAAGAAAAAAGACACTTGGCCCATTGCAGATTTGCCTTGAAATCAGTAATTATATTAAGATCCATTCACTCTCTTGTCAGAGTGATTCCCCATGATGCTAGCATTGGGCCCCATTTAGTTTGGGCTTCGGGATTTATCTGACAAATAAATGCTTAAAAATCCCTCACAAACAGTAATTTGCTGGTGTTCACCAAAGCTCAGTCAATCACTGGGATATTCAACAACATCTTATAATGGAGAATTAAAATCTCAAATACCAGTTAGATGACTGGTAACTCAGTCCATCAAATTTTGGAATGATTATAGCTGACACAGAATATGCTAAAAATGAAATAAAGGAAATTCAACTGAAGTAGATATTTAGAAAATTATTTAAATGTAAGGTTGGGTAAAAACGCCTCCAAATACTATTAATGAGGCAGACATGCCAGTACAAATGCCTACATACTAGTGGTATAGCAACTGATCATCTAATAAAACAGTTAAAAAATTGTAAAAATATCCATATTTTGGACATTTCAGGTGATAAATACATCTTACATCCCATTACCCTATGTGAGTGTTTTTGTACTTGCTGTACTAAAAACAAAATTCAAAATTGAACTGGCTTGTTCAGTATAAAATTAGCATTTAGAATCCTCATCTAAAATTAATTTAAATCAATACTATTAGACCCAGATTATTAATAACATATTCTAGCCAGTAGTATTAGTGGTAGCATCTTGGAGTTCCATTAAAGATCATCAGCATGACATAATCAAACCTTAAACATCGACAGGTTTTGTTAATGTTTAAGCACGTCTATCCTTTTTGTGCATTTTCATCCCGTGATCTACCAGAATAATGCAAATATCCCCCTCCCATTCAGGAAAGGTCAGCCAGCAAATATCAAGGTACTCAATTAACTAAGTGCCTCATTTTTAGTACATTAATAAGCCTATTGAATGATACTGATGCTTTGTCTATTCTAACCCCCACCACTGATCTAATCCACATGACTTCAGCTACGCAAATAGCATAGCTGAAGTCGCCAAACTTACTGCAGCATCTTGCATACAGTAGGGTCATGCTCGGAGATGGATTTGTTGAGTCCAAGCAGGCATGATAAATCAACAGCCTGTGGACCTATTGCTGAAGCATAGATACCCGGTATAGTAGAGACAAGTCCTGAGGTATCTTGTTGCATCAGGGCCAAAATAAAGAGGTAGATCAATGCATACAATATTTCCACAGTGATACTATCAGTTTGCTATACAGACTTTTTTACAAGTAATTTTTGTGTCTGATGTTTCCTATGAGTCTAATTCTGCCACCCATATTCAATTTGAGTAGTAACTTTTTTCACCAGTCTCACTGAAACCTAAGGGATTAGTCACAAATTAAGGTACTGCTCAATGCAGAATCAAGCCCTAAATAATTGGAAGTTTTGTTAGCAGTGGGACTGCACATTGTTCCAAAGCAGCATTGTTGGTGGTACTTATCTCTGACTATGTCTACACTACAGAGTTTTTCCGGGATACCAAAGGTCCAAGGAACACGTCTGCTCTTCTGATTTTTTTTTCGGAAGAGCAGACGCACTTTTTCGGCATCCCAGTAACCTCGTTTTAAGAGGAAGAAGAGATGTTCCAAAAAGGGTTTTTTTTCTGACATTTGGTCCAGTGTAGACGGGCCAAATGTAAGAACAGCCTCTTCTGAAAAAAGAAGTGGAAAAAGCTACACAAATTGCAGTTTGCAATTTGAGTAGCTTTTTCTGGAAGAACAGTGTTGTGTAGACATAGCCTCAGTTAGTAGGATATACTTACGTGAAATGGAGTATAATGTCCATGGACAGGGCATCTGTGAAGCTAATACAGATCTCTCACCACTCTGTCACTATATGAAAATACATTAATGTTGTGCTTTGTTTGAGAGCTAGACTCTGTTCTGAGGTATCAATGTGCAACAGTGTATCAGCTCTGAAAGTCTACTGACATGAGTGATGGTTTTCAGGGAGGGATTTTTTTTTTCTTCACAGCTGTGCTATAAACTCTTTAGATGTTAGAAGGCTTCAGGAACTGAGTGTTGATTGTTATTTTGATAATCCAGCTGTTAACATCAGAATATCGGTAATGAAGAAAGTCAAAATATTGGAGCACTTACTCACTTTCTTTTGGAGTATTACACAGAATATCTAGTGTTGTGGTATGAGCAATGGTGGAGGGGGAAGGAGGAAGAAAAGATTCATATCTTGAAAATGATGAAGAATTGACAGCAGTAGAGAATGAAACTGATTAGACACTCTAGGGCTTTTCCATTCTGCTCTGCTGATGTATTTCATACAGTGTGACTCAGATGATTCAGTCTCATTGCTAAATCTGTTTTGACAGAAGGCAGATTATTTAGAGTGTGTGAGTGTGTGAGAGAGATATAGTGTGATATGGTGGGTATATGTGCACATATAATTTAATAGTTTGCCACTTATAATTTTGACAATCTGATTGGTTGACTATTGGTCACATAGCCCAAAGTAATCTTTGTGTCATTGCCCTGCCAGTCATACCATGCACGGACTGTCCATGCAACGGAGAAATGCTGTCCATGCAACGGACAACATCATTGATATTTAATGTGGACATCTTCCGGAGGGCAACCAATGTGAAGAGCAGCTCTATGACCATCCAACATAATGACCTCCTTTGCCTGCTGACTTGCAAAAGGCACTTTGTTTCTTTGCACCTACTGTGGATGGGAATTAGTAAGATTTCAGGTGTTTGCTTTGGATAGATAATCCAGCCAGCACTCCTAATGTGCCTTATATGCACATATAGTTTGCCTAAAACAGTGGTTACCAACCAGTAGATCAGGATCTACCAGAAGATCTTGGAGCCTCGGACAGGTAATCCTGACTGGTTTGGGCAGGAAACTATCAAAAAACACTGGCACTTCAGTTTCCCCTTTACCTATTATCATGTTGCTCCTGCCCTCTGCCTTGGAGCTGTCCCTTTGGGAGCCTCCTGCTTGATGTGCAGGTTGTGGGTGGGAGAATGGTGGGTGCTGATGTCAGAGTGTCCCTCCTCCCCCCACTCCTTTACCCTATTCTACACAGCGAGAAGGGGATGGAGGGAACTTGGCAATGCAAATCTCTGTCACTCTCACACACTGTGTGTGTGTGTCTGTCATTCTCACAAACACACACTGTCCTTCACTCTCATCTCCCAACCCAACACATATGTGGGAGGTTGTTGTTACTTCTGATACTGCTTGCAGTGTGTTGTTTTTGGTTTTTTGACTGTCCCCACCCTGATCCTCCTCCTACACCCAACCTCCTGCCCCCCACATGAGTCCCCCTGCACCCAAACTCCTTTCCAGAGTTTGCACCCTGAAACCCTTCCTGCACCCCAATCCCCCACCATGGGCTAAATCCGGAACCCCTCCCACACTCCAAACTCCTTGGCTCAGGACCAGAGCTGCCACCCAAAACCCTACCCCAGCCTGGTAAACATGAGTGATTATGAGGGGAGGAAGGAGGATGGAGTGAGCAGGGTGAGGCCTCGGAGAAGGGGTGGAGCAGAGGTTGGGTCTCAAAGAAGTGGGGGGAAGGAAATAGGCAAGGGTATTTGGTTTGAGGTAGATCTTACATTGCACTTAAATTGAAAAAGTGATCTTGTGTTTAAAAAGGTTGGAGACCACTGGCCTAAAAGGAGCCTCCTCCTAGCAGGAGAAGATGAGTGCCTGTCCAGCTCTAGCACTTATAAAAGGAGATGCTATTTCTCACTTGGCAGGGCTGGTTTTATATCCCAACTATAGCTGGTTGAATTATGCCTTGTCTATAACAGAGTTAGACATTAGCTTCTTTCTGCTGTTCACGAACAGGCTTACTTCTCCCCCCCTCCCAAATCCACTTGGTATTTGTCATGATTTGACAAGCAAACACATTTCAGTCCCTGCTTTGTCAATTAATAATTTCTTTAATCATTATCATTAGCTGCTTGTGACATGTGATTGGTCACCAAAGTCACAAAGTATGTTTTCCTCTTCCTGACCTCTGACTGAAGCTTTTTTAACAGGAATATGAAATATTGAATAGCTAAAGCAGCTTTACCATCTGCCTAATAGATGAGAAAATAAGAACGGCCATACTGGATCAGACCAAAGGTCCATCTAACCCAGTATCCTGTCCACTGACAGTGGCCAGTACCAGGCACCCCAGAGGGAGGGAACACAACACGTAATCCTCACATGAACCCTCTCCTGTCACTTATTTCCAGACAAACAGAGGCTAGGGACACCATGCCTACCCATCCTGGCTAATAGCCTTTGATGAATCCAACCTCCATGAATCTATCTAGCCCTTTTTTGAATCCTGTTAAAGTCCTAGTTTTCACCACATCCTCTGGCAAGGAGTTCTACAGATTGACTGTGTGTTGAATGATGAAAAACTTTATTTTTTTGTTTTAAACCTGCTGCCTATTAATTTCATTTGGTGACCCCTAGTTCTTATATTGTGGGAATAAGTAAGTAACTTTTCTTTATTCACTTTTTCCACACCAGTCATGATTTTATAGACCTCTATCATATCTCCCCTTAGTCTCCTCTTTTCTAAGCTGAAAAGTCCAAGTCTTTTTAATCTCTCTTCATAAGGGACCAGTTCCAAACCCCTAATCATTTTAAGATAATATATTTATAACATAGGAATATTTGTTATGTCCAAGGGGCAAATGAAAGAATGTAATTGGAACATGTAGACTAACATTCTTAGTATAGTTAGTCTGACAAATGCACAGATTCTGTTCCATGCTAGCATATAGAGCATATTTAAATTTGTGCCTGTATATCTTGGTATATTTAGTGAATGTCTGTATCTGTCGTGTGCACACACCCAACAAAGTTAGAAAACTTGCAACTGAGGCAAACAAAACAAACATAATTTCACAGATATGGTATCATATCTAAAATATCCAAAGACACTGAGACCATTGAGAAGGAACAGTGAAGTCTAAATCAAACCCGCTAAATTGAACGCCAGAACTTCGATCTCTGGTGCAGCAAGTGTAGATGTGCCCTGAGAGACTGTCAGATTTTGGATAGCTAACAGTTTTGCACTAGAGATCCATACTCACTGAAAAATCCTGAGGATTGTTTCTTCCCCTGACACTGGGACATACAAACCTCTTTCTTGCATTGTCATTTCTATGGCAAACTTCAGAAGAGAAGCAGCTAAGAGATCAAGGAATGGAAAGAAGAGTGGGAAAGTCCGAATGTATCTCTATGTTTGGAATGTGAGTGAAGTGGCCCTTGTGGCCATTGTGTAGTGGGTAAGTCCCTACTTAACGTGTGATGTTGTGGAAATTGCAGCTGCCACAATATTAGGCTTCCACTGCAATTTTAACAAGAGCCCACCCTTCATGTGAAGGGCTGACAGTGGGAGCCCCAGCAGCCCAAGAGCTGAAAGCAGGCTCCCCTGTTCTCAGCTCTGTGTTCCTCCTCTAAGCCCTGGCCCTTAAGTCCCAGTCCTGGGGTGCAACATTGGGAGCCTCTTTCCTCAGCCTCAGGCTGCTGACAGGTGAACATTGCAGAAGAGTAATAGTGGACTATATTCATAAGGTCCATTATTAGTTTTCTGCAGTTTTCCATGGCTTGTCTACAACATGGTTGCAGTTTTTTGACAATCATCCCTCAATTCAAATTAGACCTTAGTAACAGGTTATGTCACTAGAAAGTCAGAAATCGCATGTACATACTGGAGCCTCTCCAAAAAAAGCACTGTCATTCTGTTAAAACAAAGAAAAGAAGGAACAGTTCTGGAGCACAGAAAGGGAAAATATGACTGAAAAGAATGAAGAGGATTCAGAAAGAACTATTTTTCACAAAACTGAACTTTTTCACTGGCTCTCATATTCTGACAGCTACAACATATGTGTGAAGTTCCAGATACTAGCTGTCATTCATAAAGGTAAATTATTTGCCCAAAGTTAAGTTCAAAGAAATGCATATACGTATACATATACTAGAAGATTTATCCTACATTGCTCAGGTTCTTAACTCAATTAATTTTGTTTCTCTTTATTTAAATCATTGTTCTGGGGAGGGGTTGAGAATGCGGGATTCCATATGCAGGCGGCCTGGGAAGGGAGGACTACCCCAGCCCTCTCTTGCTGCAGTAGTTTGGGGTCAGTTGAGATGTGCCTTTCCATGGCTGCTACAACTCTTAACGGGCACAGACAGGGTAGGGATGTATGTCCCCTGGCTGGGACAGGTCCAGGTTCATCTGTCCCCTGTGCTCCCCAGGCAGAGTGAAGAATGCAGCAAACTATGTACTTCTCCCTTGCTCCCTGATGAAAGGGAATAGCCAACAAAGTTCTTGTGTGAATGGAGGCAGTAGCTGTAGTCCCCCTCTCTAAATGGTGCCTGAAGGGTAGGAGACTTGGGTTTGGGGCAGTTTTAGGTGGGGGCGGGGGGGAAGATGCACCCAGCCAACCCCTTTCACCTCCCTGGTGATTCTGTCCTTTTTATGTTTGGTGTTATGAGAAGCAATCCCATTCCAGGCACATCCCATTTTCCTAGCAACTTACCTCACTTTAAGTTATGATAAGAGGAAGCTGGATAGCTAATTTGGTGGTAAGCTAGCTCTTCCCATTTAGGAGAAATTCTTGAACAAACAGCCAGCCAGACAAACTCACTCACTCGCTTGCTCACAGACAAACAAACTCTCTCAAACATATAGTAGATATGAGCGTATTGACCAGTGGCCTCACTTGTTAAGTGGGTGCTTAAAAGTGGGATTTCCAAACATGACAGTTTCAGTGATACATTCCCTTCAGTGCTCTTGAAGGTACCACCTTAAATGCTTTGCTAACTTGGGTCCCTAGTGTTTTGCCTAGCACCATACAGAGAGATAGTGACAGATATGGGATAGCTTGCATGAAGTGCCATCATTTTAGATGCTGTTTTCTTTTGACTTTGTTTTGCTTTCGAACAAAAATATCTAGTTGGGAAGAAATAGCAGTTCATATTTCTTGTTTTTTGTTTTTTTGTTTGTTTTTTGGTTTTTTGACAGTGACTGAGCCAGGATAGGCTGAGAGAGAGTTTTCTGCCTTATCTGATGTCCATGAATAAGAACTGACCTTTGTCAATGACATGATAATTTGATGAAGGCACTTTAAGGACTCACCTCTTCTAGATTCTAGTTAAGCTCCTCTTTTATCCTACAAGTAGGATTGCTTAATTTTTTTAACATGTCTATTCGAGGTGCATGTGTGTGCTGCCATGTGGATGCACATGTGTGTTTGTTGAATGCTTGAGTCATTCATATTATGTACATATTCACTTGGTTGTAAGAAAATTAACAAAAAGTATCATCTTGGAAAACAGCAGAAAGGATATACAAAAGGATATATTTTAATAGAAAAGAGAAAATACTTTTTTTCCAGGAAAATATGGTATCCCCCTCCCTTATACTTTCTCACAGACTACTGAAGACCAATTCGCCGTAGCAAGTAATATCACATAGTCTGAATAGATGTGAAATTAGAAGAAGAAAAGAAGGGGGTAGTGTAAAGGTATAAGCAATGCCTACTTGGAAGGAGGGGGCAGAGAGAAAGACTGAGAGGGAATGAAAAAGAAAATCCTCCCCAAAATGATGATCATGAATAATTTATCTCTCTGCTATGAATGAACAAAATTGGAGCTTCATTTACTGTACATGAAAATGTATGAGCCTGGTGCATTTTCCACAGCAATCTAATACTTGTATAACACAATTACAGCCCCACATATACAGTATTCATCCTGTAGCTCAGAAAAAAACAACAACAACCCTGTGGAAAATGTTAGCAATAACAATTATTTTTAAAATACTTTTATTATGTACAATAAAAAGTAAGGGGAACATCTATTGTGAATATAAATCTTTGGCTTAGCCACTGACGAGCTAAACAAAAAAAAAGCCTAATTGCTACCTAAAAATACATCGTTACAACATTGCATACCTGGCACATAAGTCAATATGTATATCATTGATGATTTCATGGGCAACTTCTCATATAACAGCAGAAACCTAAGGGAAGAATCTGTGAATTCCAAGGATTTGGGGCCTTTCAGCAAATAGGCTAGGATTCCTAAAAACCTGAAAGCCAGACGGAATATGAATTTATTGGTGACAGGGATGTGTAACTGTATTGTCTGAGGACAAATTATAACAAAATGTATATGTTACAAAAATACTAGGTACAGCACACATATTTCAGCTCCAAAACCAAAACCTTTGATTGGATATTTTTGGAAGCACTGCCCATTTGGCCTGTGCATGTGTCTCAAACATCCATGCACCAAGGCTACACAGTGCTGCACAGGCAAACTCGGGAGATTTTTAAACCGCTAAAAGTCCCGCAGCACACAGGGGCTAATGCAATCCTCCTGCCTGACTTGGCTCTGTGCTCCTCCTGGAAGCACCAAGGTCAGGGGGTGGCTGTGCATTACCTCAAACACTAATTCATCAGTTTTCTTTAGCTGGGAATCACAGCCAATGAGAGCTTCAGGGGCAGAACCTGCAGGCTCAGGCAGCGTACAGAGCCACTTCCCCCTCCCACCCAAAGCTTCAGGGACATGCTGGTCACTTCCAGAAGTGTAGTGAGTGGGGCCAGGGCAGGCAGGCTGCATTAGCCCTGCTGCGTCACTGACTGGGAGCCACCTAAGGTAAGCAAGCACTGCCTGGCTGGAGCCCACACTCCAACCCTCTGCCTCAGCCCTGAGCTCCCTCCCACATTTAAACACCCTCCCAGAGCCCACAACTGCACCCTAACCCAGGATCAGCTCAGAGCCCCTTCTACTCCAAACTCCTCGGCCCCAGCTTAGAGCTCACACCTCAATCCCTTATCCCCCCCAGGTGAAAGGGAATGAGGGTGGGGGAAAGTGAATGTAGGATCAAGGAGGGATGGAATAATCAGGGGCATAGCCTCAGAGAAGGGGTGGAGCAAGGATGACTGGGTTTGTGTAATTACAGAATTGGCAACTCTAGAGTGCAAGAGAAAGGAGAAAGAGGCTTCTGTGACCTCTACCTCCATTAGCTTTCTCATTCAGGAGCAAGCAAAGGGCCAGATTAATAAAGAGCCAAAAAATGCACATGGAATTCCAGTGGGATTTTCAAAACCACGTACGTGCCTAACTCCTACCAAAATCAAGAAAAAAATAAAGTTGCTAATAGGAACTGGAGAAGTGTTTCAGACTGAAAAGCCCCATTCCTCCATGAACCTTGCTCCATGTTCAGAACCTGTAATCTTGCTGAGCTTTGCAGTGGTAGGCTAGTGTTTTCTCATATTGAATACATGGCTAGCAGTAGAAGTGAAAAATGCTGCAAGAGAGACTGTTGACATGTAATTTCATATCCAGTTTTACAGATACAAGAAGTGTGGTCAGAATAAACATCACACAACTATCCAGAATGGGGGTAACACTAACTGACCAGGAGTCCAATTCAACACCTATTGAAGTCAATTAAAGGTCAATAATTAACTTCAGTGGACATTGGTTCCTGCCTGACACTCTGAGAGATGGTGAACACCTGCAGTATCCACTGACTTCAACAGAAATTGTAGATGCTTACCACTTCTTAGGATTAGTTTCATTGCACTTTTCTAGAGTTTTCTATTCAAAGGTCTATTTCAAGTTCACTTACCTATAGCTGCAAGATCTTTAGCCATAAGAAGACTGTAAAAAAAATCTCCATTCATTTTATGGCATCTTAGCCTCTGAAGCATTACTCTGACCACTTAAACGCCAGTTTAAATAACCATTTATGTTGTGAGTTTAATAATAGAAACAGTCAGCAAATGTGTGCATCCAGTACTGTAGAACTAGAATCACCAGTTTTGTCCCATTAGATCTTTAAGTGAGCTTCCATATTACTGCACCATACAGGATCATAGAAATGTAAGACTGAAAGAGATCTCAGTAGGTCCAGCCCCCTGCACTAAGGCAGAACTAAGCATTATCTATTATAGACCATCCCTGCCAGGTTTTTGTTTAACCTGATCCTTAAATCCTCTAGAGCAGGGGTTGGGAATCTTTTTGAGTCAGGGCCACCTACCCACAGAAAAATCAGTTGGGGGCTACACAAGAGTGAGAAACAAAAAAATACCCACCCCCCCACCAGCGTAAGCTCCCCAATGCTGGGGGGGAGCCCCAGCCCTCAGGGGCTGGATCCAGGGAAGCTGGGGGCTGCATCTGGTCCCCGGGCCTTAGGTTCCCCACCTCTGCTCTAGGGCACATCTACACTATGAAATTCCTTTAAAATAACTTATTTTGAAATAACTCCTGAAATAACTATTTTGAAATAACGAGTCCACGCCACAGGGAAGTCTCAAAATTAGTCCGAGGCAGGCTCCCTTCATGTGGATATGCTACCTCAGCTTAGAGCCCCAGGAAGCACTGGGGAGTAATTATTTTGAATGATTTGGGGAGTAGTTATTTCGAAATAGCAACAGTAGAGCATCCACATTACCACTATTTCAAAATAAGCAGCAGTTATTATTTCAAAATAACCAGCCCCTTATTTCGAAATAAAGGGCTTGGTAGTGTGGATACTCCTCTTGTTACTTCGAAATGATGGGAGTTATTTCAGAATAACTCCCTGTTGTAACCAGAGCCTAGGGATAGAGATTCCACAGCCTCCTTAGGTAATTTGTTCCAGTACGTAACTATCCTTGTAGTGAGGAAGTTTTTACTAATGTCTAAGCTAAGTCTCCCTTGCCAAGGTTCCCTTGTAATTTAAGCCTATTACTTCTTGTCCTGTCCTCAGTGGTTAAGAATAATTTTATCAGCCTTTTCTTTATTTCAACCTGTTATGTACTTGAAAACTGTTATCATGTCCCCCCTCAGCCTTCTCTTCTACAGAATAAACAACCATAATATTTCCTTGTAGATCATATTTTCCTTAGACTGTTAATCATTTTTACTGCTCTCCTCTGGACTTTCTCTGATTTGCTCACATCTTTCCTAAGGTGTGGTGCCCAGAACCACACACAGTACTTCAATTGATCACTTATCAGGGCTGAGTCAAATGAAAGAATTACTTCCAATACTTTGATTGCAACACTTCTGCTAATACATCCCAAAATGCTTTTCACTTTTTTTGCAATTATTTTACATCGCTGACTCCTGTAGTCTTTGAGCCACTGTAACCCATGTCATTTTCTGCTGTACTCTTTCCTAGGCAGTCATTTCCCATTTTGTATTTGTACAATTGATTATTCATTCATAATTGTAGTATATTGCATGAGTCCTTATTGAATTTCATCCTGTTTATTTCAGGCCATTTCTCCAGTTTGTCAAGACCATATTGAATTCCAATCCTGTCCTCCCAAGCACTTGCAACCACTCCCATATTTATCTCAACTATAAACCTTATCCATTTTCCAAATCATTTAACTACTCCATTATCCAAATCATTTATGAATATATTAAACAGAGCTAGATTCAGTCTAGATCACTGAAGAACGCCACTTGATATGTCCTTCCAGCTTTCCTGTGAGTCATTGATAACTTCTTTGAGTACCGCCTTCCAAACAAATGTGCACCTCCCCTATTGTAGGATCATCTAGGTTATACTTCCCAAATTTGCTATTGAGATGGTTAGGTAAGACATCAAAAGATTTACTAAAATCAAGATATAGCATATTGTGGCAACTTTTGCATTTGACTTCTATTTGTAGCCTGTTTACAAACTATAATCATGTGAGGAAGTCACCTGTGATAAGTGACTACTCTTGAATAATGTTTACATCCTATCACACTTAAATATATACACCACTTTATCAGTTTTTTCTATGCTGCATAATTGATATTTATAAACCAATATAGATTTTTGTACCTAATTCACATAGGGTATGTTTACACTAGCCCCCTAGTTCAAACTAGGGAGGCTAATGTAGGCATTCGAAGTTGCAAATCAAGCCCGGGATTTAAATATCCCGCGCTTGATTTGAATCTTCCCAGCCGGTCGCCATTTTTGAAATTTACAAGTCCGGACTAACTGCCCGCGTCTGCGGCAGGGACTGACCAGTTCAAAATAAAGCCCCAGTTCGAACTACCTGTTATTCCTCCTGGAATGAGGTTTAACAGGTAGTTCGAACTAGGCTTTATTTCGAACTACTGGGTCCCTGCGGCGATGTAGACACGGGCAGTTAGTCCGACTTGTAAATTTCAAAAATGGCGACGCTGAAGATGCAAATCAAGCGCGGGATATTTAAATCCCAGGCTTGATTTGCAACTTCGAATGCCTACATTAGCCTCCCTAGTTCGAACTAGGGGGCTAGTGTAGACATACCCATAGCTTTTTTCATTTTAGGATTGTTTGTAGTTTATAAATTGTAAGTATGTTATACTGGGAGGTACAGTATATATTAGAAATAGGCAAATTGAGGTAATGGGATTTGACTGATCAAAATTCACCTTTTGTTGGAACCAGGATTCCTTTTCCAACTAATAAATTATGATTCACCACATATTACAAAGAACATTGTTGTTTTCATTATGCCAACCAGTTAGATAAATCAAACTATTGAAAGCAAGGTGCTGTACATATTAAATATCTAGAGATTCATTTAGGAGAGGAAATATATTTTATTGGAACAACTTCTGTTGGCGAGAGAGATACGTTTCGAGCTTATACAGAGTTTTTCATGACTGAAGAACTGTATAAGCTTGTCTACTTTACTAATAACAGTTGGTCCAATACAAGATATTATTTCACGCATCTTGTCTCTCCAATATCATTGGACCAACATGGCTACAACAACACTACTTATATAGAGAATCAGTTTTAATTTCAAACTTTATTTGAGAACGAAAGAGTCCACATATGATCTGGACTTCTGTCATGATAATCATTTACTGTGAATCCACTCCATGTAAACAGTTACAAGTGAATTTGTAATAAAAATATTTTTTCCTCACAATGTAAGAAATAAAAACTACTACAAAGAGGTTAACATAAACCACAAATTAATGATACTATTTTCAGTTTCTGCATAAAAACCTTGTCATATCTGCTTCTGTTGCAAAAAATGCTAAAAATGTTTGTGGTTTTGGAACTACTACCTTCGAAATAATTGTTGAACTTAAAATTTTACTGACACTAATAAAAGCTATAACTGATAACTTGAAATATGCCTTCATTGAATCAAACTCTCTAGCAAATTACTCCTTTGAAGTGCCAGCTATTCAATTTTTTCAGTTGTTAAATTTTAGAATCCGTTTTTCTTTTTTTTTATTATTATTATTATTAAAAAAGATACAGAAAGAAGGAGAGGTAATCAAATTATATGGCTTTTCAGTTTCTGGCAGAAGAAATGTAGTTACTAAATCTTTCAGTTATTTTTGAGTGAATATAGAATGGAAATTTTCTTTATCCAGCAACATATAATGGGAAACCAGGAAATTGTTGTGGGACATAGGCAGTAGGTGTTTCCCCACAAAAGTTTCTCTGATTGTCAGCAAATACAAGCCTTGCATTTCCTGCATGGTCACATGTATGAAGTGGCTATATGGCTCATAGGCTCAAGTTTCCATGATTGATAGCGTGGCTTAAAAAAATACTTTCCACAAGACTAAACCAAACAACATCAGTTTGCTTTAAAATAAATTATTTGGCTGCATTGCTTTACTGCTTCAGATGATGAACTCTTTAACATGTTGGATCTGGATCACATGTAAATGTTCTCCCTGACTGTTTATAGATTTATCCCCTAGTCTCTGGCTGCTGATGTTCATGCACTTTAATGTGCTCCTTAATGCTGCACACTGGATTGCAGTTTAATTGAGGGGAAACAGCACCATCTACTGTGACCTGAAGGCTTTGCCCTACATGGCAAAATTATAAAGCGCAAATAGACCAGTGTATTAAATCTCTTTGAAATTCCTTCTGGTGTTTATTTCCTGTGCCTTTTTCAAAATTATTTCTATATTTTTACAATCACAGTTTCTTTGTAAAGTACAAGACAGCACACATGTATAATGAAAGCGTGCATCACAGAATGGTGGTTCATCTCTACACAAATAAGATTACAGAATAATATTAACCCCATCATGATTGAGTAATGTGTTATGTTTTTAAATCACAGTTACTTTAGATGGCTCAGTTGAGGTTTTCTTGATAGAAGTGGGAAGGAACTTATATGTTGTGGGTTTGTTTTACTCAGGTGATAGTCTCTTAAAATTTGCTTTAGGAATCAGTGTAGGTGTACAGTACAGTATGTGCTTTTAATGACAGTGCAATTGTCATCCATCTATACTTCTGATTCTTCTCTTTTTCCAGACTGTCTACAAAGCCTGGCTCTGTTCCCAGTATTTTGAAGTCACACAGTTTCACTGCAGCAACAGAATTCCTTGCAAGCAATACTGTTTGGAGGTTCAGACAAGGTGTCCATTTATATTACCAGACAATGATGATGTCATCTATGGAGGACTATCAAGTTTCATCTGTACAGGTATGGTGCAGATCAGTATGTGTCACTAGTTTTCATTTCAAACTTAGCTTTGAAGAGTGTGGCTAACCACATTTTTTTCCTCATAGTTTTAACTATGAGCATCTGAAGGAATTCTTCCTCAAAAAGTTTCTGAAAGTCTCAGTCCCATGTTACATCTGTAACTTTAAAAATGGTTTTAGGATTTGAATTGATACTTTCTATGCCACATTTTCTATAGTTTAACTATGACCAAAATAATAAAGTTTACAAAAGCACATTTCCTATGGAAAACCGTTCTAATAATTTGTTATGCTTAATAATTTAAGAGAGAAGAGGTAATGTCTGTTATGTAATACTAAGATATTGAAGACAGAATAGTGACTTGAACTGTGAGGCTAGTGTCTGCCACATCTGCCTTTCCAGGCACTCTCACAGCTTATGTCTATCACACATTTGTAAACTAATCTGCTAGACATGTCCTTTTCCTAACCTTTAAAGGGACACTGTCAACATAAAATCAAGAGTAATTACACATTTTCTTGTTGGGCAGGGGACAGAGGGTCCAGAAAATTCAACATAATGAAGGAATGTGGAAGACTCCGAAGAGGATATAAGGGCCTAAATTTGCAGAAATTTAGGATTCATGGGGAACTCTTCTCCCAAATCCATGGTTGCAGGATCATCCATAATGATCTGTGGGTCTTCCATCCCAGAGTTAGCTGAGCTGTCTCTAGCAGATGTATTGGACATTTGGTGAAAGGGGTAGCTGTGAGGAACAGCACTAATTTTCAATGGGGCTGTTCAGGGAGTCTGGAGAGGAGCACTCCACAGAATACAGATGCTCTGACTGTGCTGTGGTCTCACTTTCAGAACCCCAGCCCTGGTGGATTTGAATAAAGGGGCTTCAGTGGGCAATGGTGGAGAAAATGCCATACAACTATTATTTCCTTGTGCTGATCTCCCCAGTCTAGCTTTCCGACACTCCTGTTACTTAGCAAGTATTGTTCCTCCTAATATTTTTAATGAGAAAATGTTACCCATTTATTTAGCTTGGTTGTTAAAATAATGTATGTCTTGCTTTCACTCGTTTTTTGACAAAGAAACTCCCTACTGAAATGTCTCAAACCTTCAGATAATCAGAGAGTTAAAACATCAGAGGATGCTAAGTTCTTCAGTCCCAGAATGCAGAAGTTACTTCCCTCAAGCTGTTCTTGATTGCTGGTCAGCAGGGATGCCGACTATCACTAAGTCACAGGCAGTCCAAAAAAATTGGACCCGTCCATAAAACCCATAAAAAACACTTACATATCAGTAAAAAAAAACCAACAACACTGAGTTTACAGTAGAGCTGAAGAGTCCCTCCCTCTTGACCCTGGGGTGAACGCCATAGCACAGGTCAGCTCTAGGGCAGCTACACTTCCCAGGGGCCGGGGTGCAGAGGGAAATTCTCCTGGCATGGACTCTTTCTAGTCAATTAGTCAATTAAGTGTCAGCTCCAGGAGCTAACATTTTAAATGTACTAAAAGTCAGCAGGACCCAGGCTTGTGCCAAGTCCCCCGCTGCGCACCAGCCTTTTAAATGTATTAAGAGTCGGCCACAGGGGAAGCAACTAGTCAAGGAACTAGTCAACTCTCCGACAAGCTTTTGCTTATCGGAGAGTTGACTAGTCACTTACAGCCCTACTGAGCACCCAGATTGTAATTTAAAGTCAGTGGAAGATGCACGTGCTCATGACCTATAAAAGTCAGGTTCTAGGTATCTAACATTGGGCCCTCAGATATTTGCACACCCTAAATTAGAAGCTGTCCTCAATAATGTGGTCCTACCTAACTTGTCTTGTGTCACATGATGACCCAGCAGAATAGTCAAGAATAGAATCAGAGAGAAGCAGAATAGTCAAGAATAGACTCCTAAAATGCTACTAGGGTACTTTGCATTTCCACTGTTTGTTTGATTTGTAAAATTGGAGAGGCAGATAATAGTACAGGTTGAACCTCTCTAGTCCAGCACTCTCTGGTCCCTCAACATCCATGATCCAGCATGATTTTAGTTAGCCAGATGTCCACTCATCAGAGGGTGGCCAAGTTTCCCCTGGTTCATTAAAGTTGTTTGTGTCCTGCCTCTCAGTGTTCTGTGCTTTTATTTATTTCTACTTTACCCCTAAGGGTATGTCTACACTTGCCCCCTCATTGCACGAGGAGTAACAGTTAATTCGAGGGAAAGGTTTTAAATCGGACTACCGCGTCTAAACGTGGCGAGTTCAATCGGGCGACCGGCATTTTAAAATGGCGACTGGGCGCGAATATGCTAATCAAGCATGGGATATTTAAATCCTGTGCTTCATTAGCAACTTCGGTATGCTTCATTTGCCTCCCTAGTCCAAACTAGGGGGCAAGTGTGGACATACCCTAAAGGTCTTAGAGCCCAGGAAGCAGTGGAAGTGTTGGTAATGCTGCTAGACAATACTGCCCTCCTGTGGTTCAGCAAATTCTCTGGTTCGGCACCAGTCAGGACCTGAGGGTGCCAGACTAGAGAGGTTCCACCTGTACTTATGAGGACTTTTCTGGTATACCTTATTATTTTTGTGGATTTTAATACTAAGTTGTTTGCTAACCTCTAGCAAAGTGACTAGTTTTGTCCCCATAGGATCCAGAAATCCCTATTCCATAGGGAAAAGATGATGGAATGGAGTGTAAGTTGAACTGCAGGTTCATAGCCATCAACAAAGGAGGATAGTAACACTCTCATACTTTCAATGCAGCTTACAAATAGGAACCCTTCCAACATGTGTTAGACGCAGTTAAATAAGGATTATTTCCCTCAGATTAAGAAGGGGGAAGCCAGCAGAAAGAGACTTTACTTACAATATTTGTTTATATTTTGAAAGTGCTTATGCATAACACTGACCTCTCTTGTCTTTACAAAAAGTCCATCTGTGCACAAGAATAAAGCTCCAGTGTACAAAGATGTGCCCTATCCTACCAATCCACTCCACAAAAACAATTTAGAAACAAATATCTGTCTGCTCATTTGTTCATCACAAATGCCCTTGGTTTGACTCCTTCCCAAGCCAGTCTAAAATACACAGCCATTAAAAAGCTTTCTTAAGGTCAGAGCAAATGGGCTCTAACACACTAAAGCAAGGGAGGGAGGAAGTCTTATGATCAAGAATTTCTTAGGGACTGTGCTCTGCAACAAGCCCTTGCTCTTTCAAACCAATGCACTGTTAGCTTGAACAACTTTGCTAAGTCTAACTATGACAGTGTCCTGCAGGGAGAATGTCTGCAAATTCTCTTGCAAGATTTTGACTTTTACTTTTCTAGAGGTCCAGCAGGAACTGAAACTAATTGTGCTTGTAGGAGTTTTTGGAGATTTGCTTGCCCATCTGTGGGGCAGTTCTTTGTCTGTGGAGCTGGTTGAATTACTCCAAAGCTTGAGAGAAAAGAAGAAAGGAATCCCTGTGTTTATGGGGTGACCTTCGCTCTGAGAAATTACAGCCCCTCGGGGCCCTGCTTTTCTTTAATGAGGTTTCAGGAGCAATAGTTTCACAATCAAGGTCTCTGTTCTTCCTCTCCATGGTAACAGACTGTTTTCTCCAGGTTCTACTACAGATTTAGGGCAAATGGAAAGATGGACTGATTGACTCCTACGGGAAGATATTTCATTGTATTATTGCAGAAGTCAAGAAAGCTGGAAAGGTGTATTAGTAGTTTCTGTTTTTATTTGATATTGAATGCTGCACATAGACTACAATGAAAATATTAATGTTACATGCTGCTTTCTAACTGTGCCTAGATAAGAAGGTACAGAGGGCTTTTTCACTCAAAATACTGTCAACTGTGGCTGCTATACAAGGCTTTTAACCATTACTATCCTTTTGTATCCATAGATTGTGACTTTTTGATAGGGCAGGAGAGACACCTAGTGGGGAGAAGGTGACATCTCAACATCTTAAAAAAAAAGCTTGGTGGCTTACTGATCTGAAACAGGACGGAATAAATATTATTTATTTCAGTGTGAGATGTACAGATACTAAATCTGCCTGAAAAGCAACTTTGCGTATTAACTCTAAAGTAGGCATTCCTCTTACTTTTCTGGAGCATGATGTTCCAGTGAGCAAACCACTGGGGGGGATTAAGAACCTTGGAAGTGGCAGATGGGAAGAAAACAGGCTATAGCAATTCTTACCCATAACACTTTTTGAATCATTCTATTTCTAGAACATCTGGCTATATGTATTGAAACTGTTTCTCTCTGTTCTTAAAATGAGTGGTTTCATTTTGGGTTATAAAATTGGGTGGTGCTGCAGCTGAGCTTGGGCCATGTGGAGCCATCTATTCTCCCACCACCATACCAAATGAAGATGCCCCAGGTAAGCACCCTAAAACCCAGTCCAACTCTTTTCCCAGCCCTGAGCCCCCTCCCACATCCTGCACCCCAACCCTGAGCCCCAGCCCTAGGCTCACCCCAGCATCCTAAATCCCTCCCAGACCTCATTCCCCCACCCCAACTTTCTTCTCTGAGCCTGCTTCTGCACTCCAAACCTCTTAGTCTGGAGTCTCCTCCTCCACCTCAAACACTTCATCTCCAACCCCACTCCGGAACCTGCACCCCCAGTTGGAGCCCTCACCCCCTCTACCACCCAACCTCCTGCCTCAATGAGCAGCCCCCCTCCTGCACACTGAACATCTCATTTTTCACCTCACTCCGAATAGCCCTAGGCCCCAAGAGGCGTTAATCCTGCCCTGCCTGCAGACCTGATCCAGACATCTTCTGGGTCTCTGGTCTCCTCGGGTTGTACTATTCCCAGGGGTTCCAATCTCCACGTGGCGAACCTCTGCTTTCTGAGCACCTGGTTGTGTGTCAGTGCGTCTGTGTTTTAGGGCTCCAACCTTCTGAGGTGGAGTCCATAGCATGCATCTTTCATCTCCAGCAGCTAGCCCTGAGTCAACTGCACTGCTCATGGGTGCTATATCTTGGCATGCCCAGTAGGAATGTGGGGACATGGCTGCCTCAGCCCTCAGTGAGGAGTTAATCCTTCCCCATCACAGGCAGCCTCTTCCAATAGTAGAGAAGTTCCCTGAAATAATTTCGCCATTATGTGTGTGTGTGTGTGTGTGTGTTTGAATTTATGCTCCCCAATTTCACTTTGATGTGAATAGCAATCTAACTGTGCTTTACTGAGAAACTTTTGGTCTCACTTAGGTTAGCATGGGTGCATACTTGGGACCAACTAAATTTTGTATCCTTTTGGAGGAGAATAAATGAAATGATAAATGGAACGTTTCAGGGGGTAGTTGTGTTAATCTGTAACTGAAAAAAACATTAAAAAAAAATAGTCTTACAGCACCATAGAGACTAACAAAACATGTAGATGGTATCATGAGCTTTTGTGGGCACAACCCACTTCTTCAGATGAATGGAGATAAATTTGAGTTCAATCTGATTTATGATGATCATGGCACATATGAGTAGAAATGACATACATGGTCTAAATTCTTACTTCAGAAATGTGTTATGCTAAATTGAAGGTTTGTCTTCTGCCTTCATTTCCCTGTCTTCTTCTGTTTTGCCACTTCCCTATTCATGGTGAGTGATTTTATAGCCTTTTTCTTAAACTATTGATTATACACCTGATTATCATGCAAATTGGTCTAAGGTCTGTTGATATTTGGTCTATGTGTTGAGTTTTTGGCCTCTCCTTTGGATGTCTTGCATCCATAAGTTATTGCAAGAGCTATCCTATTAATATAGCTCTCCAATCTCCAGTGGGAAGGCCTATACCCACACAGCCTAACTTCTCTCAACTTGTCTTCAACTGAAGCAACTCAAATTAGGTCACTTACAACTTCATGCCATTTCCCATCATGGAGTGTCCAACCATTTGACCATCTAAGCATCTTCACTGCCACGGTGAATAGCATGTTTACTTCCTTTCTGGCCAAGTCTCTGTTCCATACAGTAAGATGGGTCAAATTACAGTTTTATACATACATTTTTTTTCTTGTACCTTTGTTGGTATTTTTTGTCACAGAGGAGTGGGGTCAGCTTGCACCATTTACACCAAACAGCTTTAGTATCATGTCAGGAGTGCACCATCACCAAGCACCTATTGATCTCAAGTATTTAAATTATTTCACTCTTCTAAGTTTTCTGTGTATAGTATCCTTTACAGTGAGTCCCCAGATGATAGCTTCAGATTTACCAATGGTCATTCTAACTCCAGCCCATGTTGCATTGTTTCAAAGCTGGCTTTAAGGGTCTCAGAATCTTCTGCACACATCATGAAGACATCAGCAAACAGCATGTTCCAAGGCAGCTCCCTTCATATATTTTCACTTATCACACCCCAAAAACCTGCAAACAGAAAGGGGATGAATTCCTGCTCTCTAATGCAGGCCAACATGTAATGGAAATTCTGTACAGTACCCCCATTTAGTTTTGGCTGCTGTGGTCACTCTATTGTATATATCCTGGATAAAACTGACATGGTCTTCTAGCACATCTCTCAGTCACAAACTACATCAAACAAGTTCTCTTGGTACATGATATGACATAAGAAGATATAAGAAGGTCCATATTGGGTCAGACCAAAGGTCCATCTAGCCCAGTATCCTGTCTTTCAAAAGTGGCCATTCCAGGCTCTGACAAACAGGTATGAGTGTCCAAATCATATCTTCATTCCACCAAGTTTCTGTGATGTCTATTACATAAATATCCTCATTCAATATGAAGCACTCTGGTTCACCCATCTTATTGTTTAGATTTCTAATGTTTGTATATTGTATATAAGCACTTTAAAATCTTGTCACTATTTAGCTGTCTGCCATTACATAATGTGATTGAAAGGCACTCATTTTCATCTGTTTCTCATCAGCAGGGCTCGACAAATAATGTAATCTACTTGCCCGTAGCGAGTAGATTACAACCCGGAAGAGCCGGCGCAGAGTGATCTGCGTATGTGCAGAACGATCTGCGCATGCGCAGAACGCAGAACCGCGCGAAACTGCACAGCTGGTGAGTGGGGCTCGCCGCCGCTTGGCGAGCCCTGCTCATCAGATTTTACCCATATCTTATCATCTTCCATCCTCTCCTCTTCACTAGGACATATAGAATCCTCTCCTTTTTACTAGGACATATAGAATCACTCCTCTAAGAGATGTCTCTGTCCGATCCATGTGCTCCTCCATGCATGTCAGCTTTCTCCCCAGCCATTAGTTTAAAAACTGCTCTATAACCTTTTAATGTTAAGTGCCAACAATCTGGTCCCATTTTGGTTTAGATGGAGCTCGTACTTCCTGTATAGGCTCTCCCTTTCCCAAAAGTTTCCCCTATTTCTAATAAATCTAAACCCCTCTTCTCTACATTGTTGTCTCATCCATGCATTGAGACCTTGAAATTCTGCCTGTCTACCTGGCCCTGCGCATAGAACTGGAAGCATTTGAGAGAAGGCTTCCATTGATGTCCTGGATTTTAATCTCTTTCCTAACAGCCTACATTTGGCCTTCAGGACCTCTCTCCTATCCTTCCTTATGTCATTGGTACCTATATGTACCATGACCTCCGGCTCCTCCCCAGCACTGCACATATGTCTATCTAGATGTCTCAAGAGAATTGCACGAACATAAGAACATAAGAATTGCCATACTGGGTCAGACCAAAGGTTCATCCATCCCAGTATCCTATCTGCTGACAGTGGCCAGTGCCTTTGCACCAGGCAGGCAAGTCATCGTATGGTTCTCTTAGTCATCACAAAGTCAGGCATCTATGTTTCTAATGACTGAATCCCCCAATAATAACACCTGTCTTTTCCTAATGAGTGGAGTTCCCTCCCCCAGCGAAGTATCCTCAGTGTGAGAGGATACCACAGCAGCATCTGGAAGTAGGGTCCCAACTATAGGATCATTTCCCTCTGTTCCAGTTCAATGTTCTCCTTCCCTGAGCTTTTCACCCTTCTCAACAGCACAGAGGCAGTCTGACTGGGGGTAGGGTCATTCCACTTTCTCCTAGAAAGTCTGATCTATGTACTTTTCCACCTCCCTTCACCACCCTGGACTCCAAATCCTGTACACGGTCTTTGAGCTTCTAGAGCTCCTTGCACCGAGGTTACACATAACCCACCTGTCCACAGGGTAGGTAATCATACATGCTACTTTGGATGCAATAAACTGAATAGCCCCCAGTCTGTTGCTAGTCTTCTGCCTGCATGTTCTTTTTACTCCTAGAGCTAATTCCTTTCTTTATATGTTTTTTTTTAAACCAGGTGAGTTTGATTTTAGTTTAATTTAAAGAAGTTTAAAGAATGTTAAGTGTATCTTGCTCCCTCCAAACTCCCCCTTTGAACTCCCTCACCAAGTTCTGATAGCTGCTCCTGTTCGCTAGCTCCTCTGGGCACTTAGGAGTGGGCTTCCTTGGTCTTCCTGAGTGGCCCAGTTCCCTGGTTAAGGCTTGCTAAGTGTGAAAAGGATTAGGTTTCAAAGCTTTTTAAGAAGTTCTCAATCTTGCCTAGCAGGCTGACAGCCTCAGCACACAGTCCTCCAAACAAGTTCAGCACACAGTATCTTTCAGGCAAGCAGCAAGCACACCCCTAACACAAACACACACTACAGACAACCACTTACCCCAAGGGTCATGTAATCACTCCTCCTTCACTTGGACAACTCCCTCGCCAAACACCCCTGTTAGCTGCTCCTGTACACTTTCTCCAAGTCCTCAAAGACTATGCCCAGTTGCCTTTCGCTGAACTTCTCCATGGACATTCACAATGCAAACATGTCATCTTGCTTCTTGTCATGAATTCATGTCATGAATTCATACTGACACTTCCAAATGTAAATCATTCAGTGCAGATACTTTTCAATAATCTTCTCCCCTACTTTGATAGCATGGAATGTCAGTTTAACTGGACAATAATAGAACACAGAATAATTTTTCCTTTATGTTAAAAAATAGACACTAGGAAGCTTTTACACCAAGAATGGGGAACCCATGGCCTGTGGGCTGGATCCATCATCCAGCTTGCCTTGATCTGGCTCACGGTGGGGCCCGGAGCTTCCCTACACAATGCAATGAGAGGCACTGCTGCCCAGCCCTGTAGCGAGTCTCCAAGTCTTGGGGGCCCTCTGTGTGGCTGGAGTGTGAACACCAGGTCCTCAGTACAGGGGGGAAGGACAAGGGAGCTGACACTTAAGCCCATGTATGGCTGGCTCTGCCTAGTATGGGGGGGAGGAAGCAGCTGTGAGTGCTGCCATTCCCCGTCCAGCTGTGGGAGTGGCAGTGCAGGGAAGCTAGCACAGAGAAGCTCTGTCCCTACGCTTGCCTGCAGTCTCCACATCCATGACTCCCCTTGGTTGGGAATCGTGGCCATTGAGATTGGTGGGGAGTGGTGCCTGCAAGTGCAAGCCTCCCCACCAAACAGGAACTGTGCCAGATTAGGGTCCTAATCTTCTGCCCCCTTTTGCCCCTCCCAGATCCTGCACCCCCCTCCCAGCCTGCTTCTGCACCTTACCTCCCACCCAGACTCTGCACCCCTTACCCTCAGCCCGCTCGTGCATCCTACCTCCCACCAAGACTCTACACTTTCACCATCAGCCCTCTCCTGAACCCCACCTCCTCCAGACCTCACACCCTCACCCGAGCCCACTCCCTGGCAGTTCACGCATATAGCTCCAAACTTCCAGGCAGTGGTCTCACATTCTAACAGGCTAGGCTGTTGCACCTTACCTGGGGGGAGTGCCCTAGCCCTCTAGGGTACGTGTGACACAGATATCAGTTGAGACGGAGATATCTGTTGGATGAGCTTTACAGGTTAGCTGTCCAAGCCTGACATCTTTGGTTTGAAATTGGAGTTCTCTTTCTCTGAGGTAAGCAGTCCGCTAAGGCTGACAATCCCCATCTGTATCAAAACGTCTCACATTCATCTCTCTGTGGATTCCCCCTTGTCCTCCCAGAAATCAGAGATATTCAATTAATAGATAAAACAACAGCAAATATCTGATTTACACTTGAGAAATCATTACTAGCTATAGATCTGCTTACAGAGGAATTTGTCAACAGTCCTCAATGCAATCAGTTTGCTAAATAGTTTTTTCTCTTGAATCCAATTCTCTATGAAGTCCTGAAATTGGGGGAGATTCCTCTTGGGAAGTACCATTACACAGTAAGTTTAATATTTCTGGTTGTAAACTCACTCTTCTAGAATCGTGGTGAGTTAGGGTGTGGGCCCCTGTGATGTCCAGAATCAACAAAGCAATATTACAGTATATAAACTGTTAGATAATTAGCTGCTTACATGTATATCATATTTACCCTTTCTATAATACACTCAACAATGCTAAATACCTTTCACCAATTATTGTGTTCAGCAGAGACAAGTGGGGAAAAAAATAAACCCAACGCCTGATATGAGTTAGAAACAGGCTGTGTATTTTTGCTCCTCTTTTTCTCAGCCTGAGACACACCAGCAAAAAGGAAGTAAAAGTAGTTTATTGCATAGGTTTTGGGGACAGATCTTTGGCTGATATGAATCTCTGTAACTCCATTGGCTTCAGTGATGTAACATTGTTTTACACCATCAAAGACACGGGCCTTAGAATTTTTTGTATAAGAATGGTGTAAATATTGCATAGAATCACAGTCTATTCATTTCTTTCTACCAGCGCGCGCGGACGCACGCACGCACACACGCACACACGCACACACACACACACACAAATGACCCAGAGACAACTGCCTGAAACAGCCTGTCAGACTCCATCATGCCTTGGCAAACTAAGAAACGAACAGACAAAACTTCATCAACCTTGTAGTTTGAATGGAATCTTGAAAGGACACTAGTTGTTAAAACAGCAAAACAACTTCTTCACTTGTTTAAAAATAATCTGTTTTAAGAAAGGCTATCTTGTTCATTTTAAAAAGAAAAGATTTGTTTTCATTTCATTTTATTACATTTTGTATAGTTCGTATTGTAAAATGTCTATCTGGACAGAAGCATTAGTGTATGGCAAACACAGCACTTTGGAAATGTAGAAGACCATCTGGATAAGATCAAGGAAAGTTGACTTCCAGACCAAATTTAAGCAAGCACTTAAAATCTTTTTCATTCCCTCTCCTTCCATTTTTAGAAAATGCCAAAATAGCCATCACCAGGCTAAAAAGATAAAGGCATATATGCTAGATATCTAATCCTACTTCTTGTGATGTGTTATCCAAGCCATACATTGCAGATTATTCATGTCTGTTTATTTGGGCCAGTACTCTTGATAGGACAGTTACTATCCACAGAAGCTTAATTTAAATACAGTTCATGTGTCATCCCACAATGACACTGTAAGGTAGAAGTTGATTTAGAGGCAGTGTAGGAAAGGACTGTCAAAGTCCAAACTGTTTCTTTGTTGCTGTAGTGTATTAGTTGCTGTTTTAATTTTTTTCCTGACTCTTTTCCATATATTCTTGAATCTGTTACTTTTTCACAAGGATTGTGCAACCCTTTCTCATAGCAGTGAGCATTTCTGTGAATAGTTCCCCTGCGATCATAGTACTTGTGTGAGTGGATGTTCACTGTCATGAATATAGATGAATCAGGCCTTACATGTGCTTAATAAAGCTTCAGGAGATAAACATCTCATTTTCTGAAAATAATGAGTTTGTTTGCTCAGGACATGGAATCAGGGCCAAAGGCCCCAATGTTTAGATTCAAAGTTTTGACATTTTAGTTCAGACCTTTCTCTATAAAGATGTAGCAAGTGCATTGTAAAGGAAAAGGTATGTCTACTAGTTCTCTACTTTACCAACCCGGAAGTAAATACTCTGATAGGGGAAGTGTTACTCCAAGTGCTGGCATTGTCTGATGCAGTGATGTCACTTCTGGATTTCATTCCTCCAGCCAGTATTTGCTCTTTGCATAACAGCAAAATTGATCGACTACAGTTCTGGCTTAGTCCACCTAATCCTCTTATTCTTGGATGTACCTTCTCCATTTAAAGCAGGTTTTGTCTGTCCCTCAGATTGAATTAAATGTCCTGAAAACCCCCCCATAGTTAGGGTTAGAAAGAAAAGGCTTTATTTTAAAAAAATTAATTTGCAAAACCTTTGGCTTTCAAAAATATTTACAAGTAAAATTGTGAGAACCAAACCAAGAGAGATGATTTGCACCCGCAACTCCTACTAAAAGGAACTGAGGGAACATTGCCCCAGATAACCTCAAATTCTGAATGTGAGCATATTTTATGCCTCTTCTTGTTCGTCCCCCAGTAGTTCCTTCTGTGTAAATGTAGTAGCTTTGTTGTTGACTAGTTACTTGACTAGTTAGAACTGAACAGTTGATTTACTCACACTAAAATCTCCGTTAACCTAATCACATTAAAATATCCATTTTTAATGCTGACCTCAGCTCTCATGAGACATATTCCCTAGAGATACATGTGCAATGCTGAAGTCTATCATGTACCACTTGTTTGTGGAAAATTATGTGGTTATGGCTTAGAATTTGCTTTCAAATATGCCTTTTCAGGAATTTCAGGGGTGAAGAGAGGGCAGTTTCATACTAAAATTAATGAACTTCAGCAGATTCCTCAGACTGAAACTCTATGCTGGTGAATTTTGGGAGGCTCTTGATAATGATAATGGTGGCAAAACTCAAAAGGCAGATAGGGTGAGAGATGGGGTAAGGAGCTGTGTAGTAGCAAAGGCAGAGAGGGAAGTGGTGCAACCAAGGAGATTGTGGCAAAAAATGAAAGCAGATATTGGACCCCATAAGATTGGCTTCTCTTGATGCAAGTATAAACACACAGTGATAAATAAGGGAAATACCATTGTTGTGTTCAGTTTCACAATTTCAAATGTGGCCAGTCTTAGAGGGGCCATGGTGATACAAATGTGTATAAACTGTTGAGTTTGTAGAGACAATAAACCAAAAGTGACACCTAAGATCAAAAAATCTGTAGCAATGTTTCATTGTTTTCTCCGGGAAAGTTGGTGGCTAGATTATCTAAATAGCATAGAAAAATTTTACTTCTAATTCAATTTAGCTTTACTTATAATATTAATTTATTAAATTAATAAAATATTAAATATGTACTGTACATGCAGAGGTTAAACTTCATTGCTGAACTGAGGGAGAGGCATTGTAATTGTTAGGGGAAAAGATCAATGCCATTTATGGAGCTGCTTCTGCCAGTGTACTTATAGTGTTCATGAAGTATTTAAATTCCTTTTGATTGCTAAATTGTGTAAATGGCCTTTGATTTCAAAGGAAGTCTGTATTTTCCTAAAAACAAGAAAGTCAGGAAATATAGTTGGAACAGTAAACAAGAAGAAGTGGGATCAAAGCATTAACAATATTCCATGTCTCTTCAATTACAGCTAATAGTGTGAGGTAGTGCATGTACAGAGCTGTTTGCATATTTTCCTGCATTTTAAGATATTTCCCTTATAGAAGTACAGTTGCCAAGGAGTTTTTATAAATACTAACATATGTATGCCCATAGAATGAGTCTCAAAATACCTAAAATAAAAAATCAGACTGTTTCATAGTATATGGAAGAAAAAAATGCTGACATGTTTCCAACTCTCAGCAGAGTATCTTAGGAAAACATTAAGTATGAATGGTGCTGATAAAGGTAAGAATGCAAAATTTTCAAATCTGGATAACCAAAGTTAAGCTCCTGAATATGCATTTCAGACAACTAGAGAAGTGAAACTTCTGACACCTATAGAGCAGATCCTGAGTGTGAACTATAAAGGAAAGCCAAGAGTCTACTCTAATTTCCAAAGGGGATTCAAAGAAACACTAAAAAACACAGATGAAAGTTAAAAAAATTGACTTACCTTTTAACATAATACATTCTAGCATTGTTTACTCGGATGTGAACATAAAATATGCCACATCAGATTTAGATTCTATTTACCAGTGCATTGAGTAAACACTTTTGTTTAGTAGCAGATCTGTCCAATAGAAATATTGGATGAAAGGGCTAGGTTTTATTTTATGTTATGCTGTGATAGTTTCTACTATACAAGGAGTTAATGAAGTGCCAACAATATATGGTTTAGAATGAGCACATTAAGATATGCGTACACATCTATCTAGTAGTTCTCAAGAGACACTGTGTAATTGGCAGTATATTTTAGACCAAACAAACATTCTTCCAGAAGAAAGTTTAATCTATAAACAAGCAACAGTTGCTTAGCCCTTCAAAAGGGACTAAACCTAATACTTCAGTTCTGACAAGTTATTCTCTTGGAATACCGAAAGCTGTCATTGTGTGGATTTTTGATACTGAGTGAAATGTTTTATTACAACATGACTTTAAATAAAAAAAAAATCTTTGATCATTAATTAGACATTCTTGGACTTCCAATGCCAACTCTGAACTGTGCACTCTTGACTCTTCTGTTTAGCAGATTTGTGGGAAATAAACAGCAAGCTATGGCATTTCTGATCTAATCTATAATAATCTAGACAGTATCATGAGTTATAGCCAACAATAACTGTTGGAAAATACAGAAATAACTATTCCAAAATAGACAAGTTATGTCAAATTGATTCATTCAAACCAATTCAAAGAGAAGGAAGCTAGAATATTGCCTGATGGCCTAATTTTCTACCAGAAATTTCAGGAGATCCAGTGACTCTGTTCTTTTTCATTTCCACTTCTATGGTGTAGAGAAAAGAAGAACTGAATGAGAGGAACATGTTGGGGTAGGATCTGAAAGTTGGCAGGGAACAATTGCAAACTGATAGGTTTAGAAAGTTTTGTGATGAGGTGAATGGTTCTGCACAAGTTTACACTGGCTGAGGATTTGGTTTTTAAGATCATGTTTAGTATGACATGCCCATTGTTCAATAAGACCTTTCAAATGATTTAAAGAATTAATGTTTTATGAGAAGGGAGTCCAAAGTTTGGGTACTCCCTCATTAAGTTAAACCCATCCTTATGAATAGATAGGGTAACTATATATCCTGTTCTTAAAGGAACAGTCCTATAATTAAGTCCTCCTGCAACTGTCCTGATCACTGTTCCCTCTAAGATTGTCCATCCATGAGCGGAGTGAGTTCCACATGAGCCTCAGACTTGCACTCAGACCTGGAACTAACCACTATGGCTATGTCTAGACTACACCTCTCTGTCGACAGAGAGATGTAGATTAGGCACGTTGAAATTGCTAAAGAAGCAGGGATTTAAATATCCTGCGCTTCATTAGCATAAACATGACCACTGCTTTTTTTAGAAATGGAGCTTTTTCTAAAAAAAAAAACAAAACGGCAGTCTAGATGCAGATCTGTCAAAAATAAACCCTTTTTCGACAGATCCTGTATTCCTCAAAAAATGAGGTTTACAGGATCTGTCGAAAAAGGGTTTATTTTCGACAGATCCACGTCTAGACTGCCGGGGGGAGGAGGGGTTCGAAAAAGCTCCGTTTCAAAAAAAAAGTGGTGGCCATGGTTATGCTAATGAAGTGCGGGATATTTAAATCCCTGCTTCATTAGCAATTTCAGCATGCTTGATTTGCATCCCTCTGTCAACAGAGGGATGCAGTCTAGACATAGCCTATGTCTAGAAAAGTTCATTTCTGACAACTGACAACTTCTACCTTTCAGTCTGTCAATGAAATTAATTTCCTGTTGTATTTATCCTACAGGGCTCTATGAAAATTATCCAACCAATGCAGAACCAGAATGCTGTGATGTCAGATGGGGACTATTACCAGATAACCAATCCAAAGGGACTATAAAAAGAAGTGACTCAACCATGTGTCACAGGACATCGCTCACGGTTTCATCAGCATCAAGACTGTGTAACAGCAGACTTAAACTGTGTGTTCTTGTATTAATTCTCTTACATACAGTACTTACAGTCTCAGCAGCACAGAACTCAACAGGACTAGGCTTTGGAAGCATAACAACTTTGGAAGATAATTCAACTAATGAGGAATAAAAGAAAGGATACATGTCAAATGACAGACACACATCACGCCCATGTGTACTACAGTCAAATATAACAAGAGACTGGGTGCTTTTACCCTCAAATCACTTTTTGAAAGGCCTTCTGGGTAAAATTAAAAAGGATGGGCAACAATCCAAACAACAAGGACACATGAACACAGCTTTTTATTGACTAAAAGGCTGAATGGTGACTTAAATTTCTCACACCATTTTATACACTGTGTTTTAATGTTTGGAGTTTCTTTTTTTGTTTGTTTTTTGCACTTGTTAATACAGGATTTTATTTTTGGGACGGTTTCTCAAAGCTAAACTAAGTCTTTTCACTGTCGATATATTTCTATTCATTGTGTGTGTTCATCTGATAGTTCTGTCTTTTATGTCCTGTCAGTTTCTATTAGAGGAATGACTGCTATGATTCCATGGCATAAAAAAAAGCAACAAAAACAAAATAAAAAACAACAAAAACACAAAAAAATACAAAAAAAACCCCTACATACCCTACAACCACCAACCTAACTCCTTTTTACCTGTGGAAACCATTCTCTTCCGTCCTCCTCCCCCATCTCCCTCAAGCAGACAACATCCATTTGCTTCTGTCTGTGTAATCACAATGAATGGGTACACATGATTCTGGTGTGCCTCTGCCACTGTTGCACAAACCAGCTGACTGAGCAAACCCAAATGGAGCATGAGAGGGTTCTTTTTAGCTGAACAAACAAGTGCTCTCCTTAGAAGGTGAGATCGGACAGTTAACAAATTTTTATGTATAGAAATCTATAACAAACTGTTGCTCCAATTCCCATTTTAAAGAAGTCCAGTCCTTTCTCGCTGGTCAGTTGAACAGGAGCAACCTTTTTAGATACAGTAGGGGAAACCAGTTAAGCTCAGCGAGTTGAATAGTTGGAAGCTCTTCCTATTGGAGGTGAAAGATTGGCATTCATTGTGAATTACGTGTTCAATTCCACTGCAGTCACATAACCAGCAAAGATTCATAATGTCTGGGAGCAAAAGAGATTCTTAAGAAAAAAAATTATTCTCACAAAGCTACAGTAGAAGCTTTGAGCACCGACAGTACAAATGATGTGTTCAGTGTTGAATCCATTATTTTTCTAACAGCTACATGTTGTGGAAAGTTATTCCAGTTATTAAGAGTGCATCATGATGTATTAGCACAGCTGAAGAACATGTTTTTTTTAATAAATAGGTCAACCATTTTCATAAGTGTGCAATAAAACAGCAAAGAACATACCAGGCTCTCAGTAATCAAGGAAAAGAAGAGTAATCTGATTGCCTTTTCCATTCTTTTTTTTTTTGTGTGTGGGGGAGGGGACATTTTACCCACTGAGTGTATGAGTATTTGCTTTTAAAAAAAGAGGTTTTTTAGAGTTTACAATAGAATCAATGGAAGGAAAAGTTAATAAGGGCTGTTTTTAAACATTTTACATTCCTTCCTATTCTCTAACTACACTTGGGAAGTGCACTTTAGAGATGTTTGCTGTGTAGCTGGGAGATGAAGGAAAACTATATGAAATGTTCTCTTAGCAAATAAAGTTTAGTTACCTACTCTCTTGCTTTGAAATATCCCTTGATAATTATATCCATTATAAAACCATTTAATCACAGCTGCTTAGGTATGTATTTTTAAAATAATATTTTATGGTTTGTGAAATTTGACGGGTGGGAGGGAAGAGAGAAGAAAACCCTACTGGTTAAGCAGTTTACAATATATTTATTGAGATGTAAAGCTCAAATATTTTGCAAGAATATTTGTTTTGATAGTGTTTTACTCTGACTGGGACTGAGGATGCTAAAATGATCTGTGCAAATACAAAAAAAGCACCAAAAATGCAAAATTCTTCAGCTCATTTGTGTTTCCATAACCTGTTTTCCCTACACAATATATTCCATTCAATAAAACATGGTGCTTTTTCTGCTAGGGGCACATGTGTTAATTGCATTGAACTGATGCAAACTGTGGAAAAAAGTTTAGACATTAAAATGAAAAAGCCTTAACTAATGGTAGAATGTAGATTACAAAGAGGATGTGAATATTTCTGAGAAGTAGTGGAGCAATAACTGGACAGTGTCATGACACTGTGCAATAGTTTATGAGTCACACTACTGAGAAAGCACTTACTAGGTGAGCTCTTGTTCAACTGACCTCTTAATTATATTAAGTGTTTATGGTCAGTAAACAGTTTGTTATAACCTTTATCTACCTCTGCTGTGCAAAGGCCATTCAACATTTATTTCTGTAATGTTCTTCATATTTTTGGTCACACCATATTTCACTTTCATCTGTTTTTATGCTGCACCAGTACAGTAGCAAGTCCTGCTCATCCCTGTTAAGCTGGCACATAAAGACTTCCCATTTCTACTCACTAAACCCTACTTTGCCTCATTGTGACCTAATGTGACAAATTATCTTTAAGAAATTATCTCCTCTCTCTCTCTCTCTCTCTCTCTCTCTCTTTCTCTCCCTCTCCTCCACCCCCTTTATTTTTTTCTTTAAAGATGTTTTCAACTGGTGTCAGTGAAAAATATGACTCCTCCACTGCTTGGCTACACTCAGTAACATATGTCACACAATATGGGGAGAAAGACAGCTGAGAAAAAACAGTGGCAACATCATCACATGCATAAAATAGCCAAATTAAAGTTGGGAAAATGGAGCAGGAAGCAATTACAGAGTCTTAATCATTAAGTATAAAATGTAATAAAATACTCCCCTATCCCCACTCCGAGTCAGTGCCTGCAGTTAAATAGTCTGTGAATTCTCTCTGTCTTTTTTTCCTTTTCTATTTCTTTTGTTTCAAAAATAATCATGTTCCTGGGGTGACTACTGCTGTGATATTTGTACCCATTCCAACAAGGTATTTCCACTCCAGCAGTGTGGTATGAAGTTTCTCTTGGTGACAACTAGGAAATCACAAGTAGACAAAGACTCTTTTATGAAGTTAAGCAACACGTAATCATGTATGATGCAAAATTTCATTTCATCAACTCCTCCTTCGTAATAGTTTTCCTGGCACAAACTTGAGCATGCTTGATATTGTGCACATCTTACTTTTTTTGCCCGAATAAATTTGCATCTTGCCACTCCTGTAACTGCCATCTTATTCCATTTCTCCTTATATTGTATGCCTATTACATACATGATAAACTGTCTTAAAAGAGAAAATATTTCTTCAAGCAAGTGACAAAAAAAGAAGGGGGAAAGAAAAATAAAATAATATTTATTTTGCAGTCATGCGGAACAGATTTTCCCCATCTCTTTTATTGTTTTATTTTCTAAAATAGGGAAAATCCAGAGTTTGTGCAATATGTTAATACTGCTAAGCCAAATGTCATATAACATAACCAGAGCTATATGTTATTCCTTATTGCATTTACATTTGGTAATATGTTATATTGACTTTTTTCTTTCATTAAAGAGACAGCAACTATTTTTTGCAAATATAGCAGGTGAAGGCTGTCCCTCTGCACGTCATAACTTAATGACAAAAACAAATGTAGAATAAAGGTTTAGCTCCATAATTGATGAAACAGAGCCATTGACTGCCAATGAATCTGTGGAACAATAAAGACACACCAAAAATGGGTTTCAAGAAATTCCATCTTTAGTGGTCAAATCGTAGTTTTCATCTATTAAAATAGGGAACAAAGAGCTGTATACCAAATAGTGGAGATGGCAGGTTTCATGGGGCATGGGGCGTGGGTCTCAACACCTAGCCAACATAATTATATTCTGTTATTACAAAGTAGAGGGATCAGGACATTGTCTTCCTGCTTTCTACGTATCAATCTATTGTCAATGGCCTTACCCTAAATATTGCATCTGTGCACTGACACAGAAAGCACATCTGCTTATTATTATAACTGAAGACATAACATACACACGCTCATATGCAGTGAAACCTGTCTTAAGTGACTACCCAAGCACAAGCAAAAATAATTTGCCTAGCAGAGGTAGTTAATTAAATGTCAAATAAAACTATACTAGAAATCTTAGAGAGAAATTGAAATGGCCACTTAAGTAGGTTGCGGGTTGGGGGGGAGCAGTGAGGATCCCACTGAGGTGAACCTCACTGCAGATTTCATGGTATCTCATAAATGCTCTAACCCTGCAATGAAGTCTATGTAGGTTGACTTCAATGGAACTCCATATGGGCCCAGGCTGGCTCTGTCAACTGAGCTCATTGCAGGATCTGGATCTAAATTTCGGATCATGTAGTCTTTACTCCAGCAAGGTGCCTAAGTAAAGACTATAGGTTTGGACACTACTGGGATAAAGTTTAATTATATATTGATGAATGGTGCATTGTGAATGATTCAATTTTCTTTGTGAATTTGGTAGCAGTCTAATTTTAAAACTAAATCCACTGCATCATGGAGTTCAGACTAACAGAAATTTCTCCATTACAGAGGAGAAATTAAATAGCAGTTCTGAGGTACCAAGAGATTTTGATCATCTGTTAGCAACAAGCATGAAAACAGCAGCATTATGGAAATTTGGAAAGCTAATGTGAGTAGGATGTATCAGTTAGATATTTGATTATGGTGCGTCCGGTGGTTAACATGAGTAGCCTTGAGATGAAGCCTAAACGAATACAATTTGGGGGGGGGTTAGTTATAAGAATATTACACACATACACCTCTGCGTGAAAGCTTGAATTGGATGCTTTTGAATTTTCCAGCAGTTTTGTTAATTATGAAGACTGGGCAGTCCATGTGAAAATGCCTTTAGTATGTCATGGTATAAAAAAGCAAAAATAGAGCTGGGACAACCTGGAGAAACCCACCTGGAAAGCAAAGTAGGTTTATTTTAAAATATACAGTGTGTCAATAGGCAGATAGAGGCAAATATACCATGTAGCTCTATATATGAATATAAATATCTATTTATAGAGAAAGCTATGAAGTTTGCACGGGTGTCCAACATACAGGTGTACTGTAATGGTAAAAAAAAGGCAGTGGGTTAAAAAGTAGCATATAGGATGAAATTCTCCTCTGTGAATTATAGTCACACTATGGAATGTGTATTGCCAAGGAGAATTTTAGGGACAAATAACTGTTATATAATGTGAAAATTAAAATTTGAGTTTTCAGGGTTCTCGTAATGAATATTTTGATGCTCATTCCTTGTTCCTCCCTCCTCTTAGCTTCTTTCAAATTCTTTTGAGTCTTTCACTTTAAACCTTGACTTTTGCTGAACATTGGCCTACTATCCATTCAGGTCAGCAAAATGTCAGCAGCCCAGATAGTGTTCCTGAAGAACCAGAAGTGAGAGGATTCAAAGGTACATTTACAATACAGAGGAAGATCAAAGCTGCTGCTGTCGACATTCCAATGGTCTAATTAGCAGTCTAGTTAAGACAGCTAATTCGAAGTATGAAGGGCACTCCAGGTTGATGCTGGTATCCCTGTTTTCATTAAGAGTAAGGGAAGTCAAGGGAAGAGTGTTCATCCTTTGACTTCCTGCAGTGTAGGAATCGCCAAAAGCTGAGTTAAGCTACTTCGACTTCAGCTACGCAATTAACGTAGCTGAAGTTACACATCTTAATTCAACTTTGTCCCGTAGTGTAGACATACCCAAAGTGCTGTTTTGTGCATCGGTTTGTGTTCTCAGTCTTTCTCACTCTCCCAAAACTAACCTTCTCTCTATGATTCACACAGGGTGAATTTCATCCTTGTGTAGAGAACCAGTATTAGACCTCTGAAAAACTTAAATCTCATTTAAGGCCCCACTTGAGAGTCCATTGGGCTTTTCATGCTTACTGCTAGACATATTTTAAGTGTCTTGATGATCTGGGACCTAAGGCCTCACTATAGGTCTTAAATGGGATTTAAGTGGCACATAGGTCTTGTACAGTTCCTCAGCATGCGGGAGAGAATTTCACTAACAGTTCATACCTTAAGAAACTTCTGCTTTCCTCAACACCAGACTCCTCCAACAGGGAATTCTCCACATGTAATATAGTCACATGTTCCATAATTAGCATTATCTCAATATTACAGTATTCTCTCTAACAGAGGTGGGGAAGCCTTTCACAACCAATGGGAGGTGCGGGAAGTGTGACCCAACCCATGCTGCTTCCTGCAGTTCCCATTGTCTGGGAAGGGTGAAGTACCATCCCTGAGAGCTGCAGGGCTTTGTGCCTGTGGATTCTCAGGTAAACAAAGCGTCTGGTAGCCTGCCAATATCTAACTCTGACAAACCGCATGTGGCCGGCATGCAGGAGGTACCCTACTCCTCTTCTATATATTATGTTGGGAATACTGCAAATCGGGTTCAATCCTGTGTGGCGCTGACTATGTTCAACTACCATTGCTGGCACTCCACAGGGTCTGGTCTATAATGAGATAATGGTACTTTGGAGAAGAAGGTGGTTAAAGAAAATGAGACTTTTTCCCCCCTTTCTCCTGTTTTCTTTTCTTTTTCTGTCTCTGGTAGAGTCAACTGCCTGGCCTGGAACATGCTTTAGCCTTAGTAGCCCTCTGAAAAAATAAAGTAATTATAAGATGTAATGCTCTTCTACTTTATATTTCAGCAGCCACGATGGCTGTTGTGCTTGCAAAAATAGTTTTTGAACTTTTTAAACTTGCAAGATTTTATGCTTTTTCTCTCCATTTGTAATCCAAGGCCCACTAAAGTCAATGGAACTCTTGCTTTTGACTTCAAAAGGGCCAGGATTAATAGCTTCATCTAAAGCCCACTGAATTCAATGTAAATGTTCCCAGTGATTTAAAGGAGCTCTGGATTAGGCCCAAACACCTTCTGAGCACTTGCATGATAGGATGATAAGTGAGCAGGTGAACAACAGAAAAAATATAGTGTTCCAAAGGTTTGCCCAAGTGGTGGGTCAAATAATTAGCTGCAGCTCTATGCAAAGGTCACTTTGAGCCAAAGCTCTGAGCTTGGTTTGTACACCTTTTTTTCCTAAAATCTAACAAGCTTCATTCAGGGTTTCAATATGCAAAAACTTACACATGATTATAAATACAAAATAAAAAAAATTGAAAAGATTCTAAAACATTTTCATTTGTACAAGTGGAAATAAAAGTTAGGATTTTCTTTTTAACTGCAATTTTTAACCCCTTAAAGATGCTATTTCTTATGCAGTTTCTCAAAGCTGCTTTTTGTTTAGTTTTTTTTAAACAGCATTTTAGTCTTTTCAAAAGTCATATTGAACTATGCAGCTACCAATTACGTGCTTATGTTAAAGGACTTGCAATTAAAATTATTTTACTCTTCTGTTATTCCCAAGTTGTATGAAACGGAAAGCTCATGTTAAAAGAAGATATAATTAAGTGTGTTTATTCTTGTTTCCTTTTTCCTTTTCTTTCCTTTTTTGGTCAAAGTTAAGGACTGGATTTTGTTTGAAATGGGCTAAATGGCAACAGTGGTTTTAACTATATGGAATGTCTTATGATTCTTAGCATTGAAAAGAGGGCTAAGTGTTTCAGTCAGAAAAAATATTTAAAAGATGTAAATTGTAATAACATATTAAATATTGTATTATTATAGCAAGTTTATTAGTTAAGCAACTAATACTATCTTTAATTTTTTACAGAGAACTTTGATGAAATAATTTATTACAATGACTCACAAAAATCATGTTTTCAAAATGATAGGGGAAATTGTTCAAGATTGTGAAAAAATACTAAAGTGATGCTCTATGAAGAATAAATGTAAAGATGCAAACAGTGAGTCTGACTTTTTCAAGGCTAGGGAGTCGGGTATATAATTAACTCCTTTTTTAACAGATGGGGATAATTATTTTTAAAAATACTCATGAGAAAACTAAACTACTCCCCTTGTTCTCCCCATAAATAAATATGAAATCTCTTATCTTTTCTACCTGGACTATAAATCAACAACTACCTATTTAGCAAGATGCTTATAATACAAGTATAAGGAGTAAGGTTATTTCTTCCTGTTTTTCTAGTTTACTGGATTACATTGTGCAGATATAGCAGGAGCATTGTTGTGGCTGACTACATAAAAATGTTTAGAAAGGGAAAAAAACAAGAACAAATGCAGAAAAAATCTTATATTTTTAGGTCATGTATCTGTAAAATTTAAGTTGTATGAAATCTCCAACAACAACAAAAATACAGTGATTTTTCTACATACTGGTCGTTCAATATTTCATAACAGAGTGAGTTTATAAGTGGCATTTGATTCTTTTTCTGTCTGGTGGTCTCCTGGTCTTCTTAATCTTTGTATTCCTCAAAAGGGATTGACAAGAAAATAGCTACTCCAAGAAGTAGCTACCACAAATGTCTATAACTTAGAACATGCTGGTAATTTGGAGAAGGTTCAGAGTAAACCCACAAAAATGATTAAAGGATTAGAAAACATGTTTTATAGTGATAGACTCAAAGAGCGCAATCTGGTTATCTTAACAAAGAGAAGGTTAAGGTGATTACAATTTGTAAGTACCTGCACAGAGAACAAATATTTAATAATGGGTTCTTCTTCCATCTAGCATACAAAGGTATAACATGAATCAATGGCTGGACGTTGAAGCTAGATAAATTCAGACAGGGAATTCACTGTAAATTTTTAATGGTGAGAGTAATTAAGATTATGATGGAGTCCCCATCACTGACAACTTTTAAATCAAGATTTTTTTTCTAAAGGATCCACTCTAGGAGTTATTTTGAGGGCAATTCTATGGCCTGTGTTATATAGGAGGTCAGATTAGGTGATCACAATGGTCACTTCTGGCCTTGAAGTCTGTGAACATTTTAGCAACTAAGGAGTGTAACATTAAAACTCAGATCCTGCATCAATTGAAGCCAGTGACAAAACTCCCAGTGAGAGCAGCTAAAGGTCCAAATCAGGATATAAAAAGGAAATCTGTCATGTTGCAATTGTAGGCCAGCATCAAATGTTTCTGCAGACAACGGATGAAAGTCAATAGTCTTTCATAATAATGAGATAAATGGAGAAATGCACATTCTGCAAGATATACTGGAACCTGATAGCCTTGATGGCTTGATTATGTTGAAGAGGAAGCCAGAAAATGAAGTTTAACTGCTACTTCTATGATACTAAGTAGAAGAGAAATCTGGGATGAAGAAAGAAAAAAATTCTCATGTTTAATCCACCGTTTGTTGTTATCCCATACTTTTGTCTGTTATTCCTGATAATTAAGTTCTATTATAGAATCCATATTTCATGTTCAGAACCCATCCATAGTTTCAACATCATTAAGATTCCACATCTTAAACATACAAATGCAAGTTATATGCATGTTATAAAAATTAAATAGGCTTATTTCAATAACAGTTTTATTACCTATCTCATTTTGTAGTTTAATACAGTATGAATGTAGTTTTTGCATTTTGTGTATAGGTAAGACATGGAACCTCACTGACAATCATAAATCTGGAGTATTTCCATTGAAGTCAATAGACTTACACAAATATAAAGTAGTAGAACACCAGGATCAGACCCTATTTTTAAATAGCAGGGGTGAAATCCTGGCTGCATGGAAGACAAAGGCAAAATTTGTATTGATCTCTATGAAGGCAGGATTTCATCTTAAATATGCAAACTTCAATAGATATTTTAGTGCATGCCGACTATACACTGTAGTTCATGTTCTTAAATAGAAAAGCAATCAGAACACAGAATAGAATGTTTTTCATGACTGGATTTTATTCAGGAGTGGAAAACAAGGAAGTACAATACGCATAAAGCAAAGTAAAACTCATTAAGTGCCTTGTTTAGCAAGGCACTTAAGCACATGCTTAACTTTATTCATGTGCCTAGAAGACTGATCCAAATCACATATAAACCAGTAGGAGACTTTCCATTAATTTCAGTGAACTTTGCATCAAGCCTGATATTTTAAAAATCCCCTTTATGTAATACTATTTCAAGAACAGTCCATTTCTATTTTTCATGTCTTTCTTAGTTTAAAATTCTGCAGTTCCTCATTTCTCAGTAATATATTATAGACTCAAAGTTTCAGACTACATTCAATAAAAGTAAACACAAACACTTATCATAGCAGATACAGACCCAGCATGTTTGTCACCTTCTATGAACGAAACAAACATTATTTAAACTATGTAGCCACATCAGCACAGCTGGTCCCCTTCCTTATCTCAGGCTGTGTCTAGACTACACAGTTCTTTCGGAAAAAGATACGCAAATTGTGGTTTGCAATTTGCGTAGCTTTTTCTGCTTCTTTTTTCGGAAGAGTCTTTTCTGACATTTGGCCCATCTACACTGGGCCAAATGTGGGGGAAAAACCCTTTTTTCAGAACATCCCTTCTTTCTAGTAAAACAAGGTTTACAGGGATGCTGAAAAAACACGACTATCCTTTCGAAAAAAAATTCAGAAGAGCAGATGCATTCCTTGGATGCGGTGGTATCCTGGAAAAACTCTGCAGTCTAGACGTACCCATAGTGGTTTTTAATTTAATGCTTCCTGAACCCTTATTCTCTGAACAATGTCAAATATTTAAACATGATGCAGTTATTTGTCTTTGAAATACATCAGACTAATGGTAACAACTTGTATATGAAGCATCCAGTTAATGGCAGAAGGAGAGACAACAAATGTATGGGTGGACATGTGGAAAATACTTTTCATGTTTGATTTTCACCTATACAAAAATGTATGAAATGTCCTTCTGAGTTCTCTGTTTGATTCCAAAATAGTCTAGAGAAGAAAGATTTTTGTTTGTTTATTTGATTGTTTCCCTTCAATGTTGTAATTGACTGAAATTCAGGAGTATGAAGTCTATCTATATGGACAGCTCAATGAAAACATGTTCAATTTGCAGCAGTGGGCAAAACAGCAATCAAGATATTAGATTTTATTAATGAAAGGACAGAGGAAAAAAGGAAATTTGCAGGGGCAAGTGGCAATCTTTTTGTTCTGTTTGTATAGTGATTAGCACATTGAGGTCATGTTGGATGACTAGAGTTCCTAGAAAGATACTACAGGTTGAACCTCTGTAGTCTGGTGCCGAACCAGCAGCATTACTAGCACTTCCACTGCTTACTGGGCTCTTAGAAGACATTTAGGTTTAAATTTGAGCTAAATAACAGCACAGAACACTGAGAGCCAGGATTGGTGACTGTAAACAAACTATATGAGACCACGGGAAACTTGACCATGCCCATGATAAGTGGACATCCAATTAACTAAAGTCATGCTGGACCATGGAAGTTGCCAGACTAGAGAGTGCCAGACTAGAGAGTTTCAACCCATACAGTAGTGCTACTATTAATAATATAAATCAATGGTGCACCCTCATCTTGAATACACTATTCAGATCTGGTACTCCTCAAGACAAATAGAGCAGAAATCAAAAGTATCCAAGGAATGGCAACACAATTGGTTAGAAACATGGTGCAAGATGATACATTGGTATAACATAACATAATAGTATAGTATAGTTTACAGAGGAGATAAATAAGGATGGATATGATAGTAAGTTTGTGGAGTTGTGGAACTTCAGTTTCCTTTAAAAGCCTGATTTATCCAAAAATAAATAGTCAGCCTTTAAACTGACAGATTAGTCTGGAGCCAACATAGAATCTATCTATTTGAAGTGAATTCGATGAGGGTTTTCTGATCTATGATACCCTAAAAATAGAAGTGTTCAAAAAGGAAACAAACCTCCTAAGAACCATTTACAGCCTACTACTTATGATGGGGGGAGACCCACAAGATTCTTAAAGTGGGAAGGGAGCTGACTTCTCAAAAGGGCCTTCTAAACTGTGGTGGGGGGAAGGATAATCATGGGGGGGGAGGGATAGAGTCTATCAGAAAGCTTTTGGATCACCGAGGGATGGGGGATGTAGCAGAAGGTATTTTAACTTCCTGATCTATCTACATAGAGTTCAAATTATGAGACAAGACAACTAGAGACAGCAAAGAAGGGGCAAATTATTCCCCCTCTGCCCCTGCCACCAAGGCCTGGGGAGTAGGGAGGAAGGTCCTTTGCCCAGCTTCTGCTAACCCCAAAACCTCCCATCTGGCTAGACTTCATCCCTTCCCCTTCTTCCACAGACCCAAAGACGAAAGACTTTCAGAAGCTGACAAGAGAGAACCTGCTCTTCTACACAGCTAATAACCCTGAATGAGAACAAGCCTGTTCTTTAGGACCCACATAGGCTTACTAGGAGTGGAAAACCCATTGAGCAGACCTTAGGACCTGTAAGACAATTTTGGGGTGAGACTGTCATTCCACTGGAGATTCTGAAGCCAGTACATTAAGGAGGCTCTTCTTTTTGGGTCACCTAAGGTTTCTTGGATAGAAGCTCTCATCTTTGGGAACTTTGTTCCTGAAAGCCTCCATGCAAGGGCATTTTAGGATCTTATTTAAAAAATAGGAAATTCCAATTTAAAACCTGAATTAAGGTTAAGTAAAGATACTAGGCACTTTTCATTGTGTGAGAAGTCAGTCAACTCAACAAATGCTGGAGGCACTTATATAATGGGTTAGCATATTTGAACATGGTCTGCAAGAATGGAGTTTAAAAAATCCCCAAATAAATCAGAAGCTTCAGAAAGGAAAGGGACAATACTCTGATTCTGAGCTAGCTGGTGAATCTAATGTCATTGTGGGCTAAGACCAGTATGCTATTATTTAGGCAACTTTTTTGTGAATATTTGTTTTAAAATTTTTGGTTTGGTTCTTTTCCCAGTGGTGAAGTAGATTAATAAATGTATTTAACTTACCTGGCAAACTCTGGAAAACCACTTTCAATAATAAGATGACCCAATGATCTTTAGTAAGATGATAGAGTCTCAAAACACTATGCCTCTTTGTCTCCATGGCATAGTGTTTTGAGGCTCTATTATCTTTCTAAAATATTCATTTAAAAATTAGAAAATCAAGAAGTTAAGAATTAAAATTGCATTTCCATAGCAAGTCAAAAAGTCATACTCAAATTACTACCATAGTCTGAACTGCTTCAAGATGGAAACAACAATAAAAATACATTTAAAAATAAATAGCATTCAATTACATTTCACAGTCCTTAGGAAACACAAGCAAACTTATTATGCTACAGTAGGAATTGGTCTCTCCCCTGCTAAGATTCTGTAATAAACTTACTTCTGAATGACCTGCTTTCCATGCAAACAGCCAAAATACTAATTGTATATATCCTTTCAGGCACTCAGAGAAAATCCATTTCAAATTCAAACCTGATATACACTCTGCTTCTGTTACAAGAGTTAAAAGTTTCAAATGTGAAGTAATGTACATTTGTATTAAACAAATTACATGTTTTCTTAAGGATGGCTTATGTTTTTAAGTCTCTGAGGGTGCGTCTACACAGCATCTTTAGCTCGAAATAAGCTATGCGGTTTGTGCTATGTAAATTGTGTAGCTTCTTTTGAGTGTATTTCAAACTAGTTTATTTCATAATATGGCGCTGTCTACACAGTGCCAAATTTCAAAATAACTCGCTAATCCGAAATGCCCCTTAACCCTCGTGGAATGATGGTTACCAAGACATTGGAATTAGCCACCCATTATTTCAAAATCTATTTTGAAATAATATGCTGCTTCAATAGATGCAGAATTGCTATTTTGGGATACTTCCAATATCCCGAAATAGTTCTGCCACATAGACGTAATCAGATGGGAAGCTGAGTTAAACCATAGCAAAAACAATGAGAAGTCCTTTGGCACCTTAGGTCAGGTCTACACTAAAGGAGAAAGTTGACTTAAGATACACAACTCCAGCTACGTTAATTATGTAACTGGAGTCAAAGTATCTTAAATTGTGTTTTGGGCTGTCCATACAGCGGGAGGTCGATGGGAGCACATGCTCCCATCGACTTCTCTTACTCCTCATGAGGAGCAACTCTCTCTCTCTCTCTCTCTCTATATATATGTATATAAAAGGAAGTTACTTCTCAAGTGTAGGACCAGTGTTAATGAGGCCAATTCATTCACGGTGGATGTGGCTCACTCACAGAAGCTGATGAAGTGGTATGAATACCAAGAAAGGGGAAATTGTCTTTGTAGGGAGATAACCAATCTAAATCCTTATTCAATCCTAATTTGATTTATTGAAGTTGCAAATGAAATACAGTTCTGCAGTTTCTCTATGTAGTCTGGTTAGGAAGTTTATTTATTTATTCATAGAAGGATGGCTACTCTTAAATCCATTAATGAATGACCAGGGAGGTTAATGTGTTCTCCTGTGTAGGTTACCATTTCCGATGTCTGATTTGTATCCATTAATCCCCCTGATGATGTGGCTCATGTGGTTAGGTCCTGTGAGGGTATCACTTGTATAGGTGTGTGGACAGAGTTGGCAACAGTGTTTGTTGCAAAGATAGGTTCCTGTGTAAGTGTTTCTGTGGTGTGATGTGTATGGCTGCTGGTGAGTATTTGCTTCAGGCTGGGGGGGTGGGCTGTCTGTAGGTGAGGATTGGCTTGTCTCACAAAGTCTGTGAAAGTGAGGGATCATTTTCCAGAATAGTTATACATTGTTAATGCTATGGAAGGATTTTAGCTGGGGGCTGTAGGTGACGGCCAGTGGTGTTCTGTTATTTTCCTTTTTGGACCTATCCTGTAGAAGGTGTCTCCTGCATACTCGTTTGGCTCTGTCAATCTGTTTCTTCAGTTCCCCCGGTGATATTTCAGCTTTAAGAATGCTTGATAAAGATCTCGTAGGTTTTTGTCTCTGTCCGTGGGATTAGAGGAGATATGGTTCACCTAACACCTCCCCTCCAAATTTTTTTTCTATGGATTAAAACCACTTTTTCTGACCAGCCCTACCTTAAAATAAAAAATGACACACTGATTTCATATTCATGAATTTAATCTTCTGACAGCTAATGCTCCATCATCCTTATCATTTGAAACAGTTAGCAATCGCTGGTGGCTTAGTAATGAAATTGCATTTCACTTTCCATTGCAATAAATCTATCAGGCAGATGGTATTGAATTTATCATGTATGGAAAGGGGATTGTTTTATTTTTACATCACAAATAGAAGTTCCCTAGTATCTAAGAGTACATGCTGGATTAACAGCAGGAAATAAAATCTGAAACAGGTTTTTCCATATATTACAGCATTTACTAGTGATCTTTGCTTTATATGCAACAAACAGAAATAATTTATATTATAAAATAATAGCCAATCTGTCCCCGGAGACAAACTATTAGTAAAATGAAGGGGCAATTTCACTTGATTTATTTTTCCTTTAACTCACTCTATGGTTGCACCCATTGGTACCTGCATTAATGAAAGAAAATCAAAGCCTAGCATTTAAAAAAAAAATCAAGAGAATAATGCATGTAAAATATACAACACAAGACAATGAAAGGTAAATATATGAAGTCTAAATATATAAAAAAATTTACAAACAAAACATTCCCATCAAAATACAATAACTGAAATGCAAATTATTGCTCATTAACTTTCATTGTTACAGTACTTCCCACATGAAAATCATGGTTATAGGACATCTAGTGGCACAATGCATATGCTACCTGGTTCTGTGTAGACTCTTAGGTGGTAGTTATATATGAAACACACTGCATACTTCTTGTATTACTATTGACTAGAGTTGGGCCTGAATTGAAATATCTGATCCATTTAGCTATTCCCACATGTGTTTACGTTACTACAATTTGGACCTCCCTGGTCCGACACCATTGAGACCTGACCAGTCCTGAACAATAGAATTTGCTGGACCATGGGAGGTGTTCCCTACTTTGGGTCCTGATCCAAACAGCCCCCTACCTCTGCTCCCCTTTACCCTCTCCCCTTCCCTACTGCCGTTGGCCCTGGCCTTGGGCTGCCATAGGCAGCAAGGATTCTCCAGCCCTGTCTCGCGCTGTCATGTGCAGCCAGATTTCCCCAGCCAGTCATTCTCCTATAGTGCATCCCCCTTTTGGTATCAACTTCCAAAGGTGAATACAAAGTTGGGGATGGGGGAACCAAGGCCCACATTCTACTCCAGGTTCCAGCCCAGGAACCCTGTGATAGCAATTGTCTACAGTGTCTCCAGTATCAGCTGCATGACAGCTATGATTCCTTGGACCACTTCCCCACAGCCCTCCCCAGCACCTTACTGAGGGCTCTTCCTCCTGACACATGCTTGCATTTACTGTCCCAGACAATACACAGCACCTTTTCTCCCCAGCTCCTTATGCACAATGAGCTGACAAAAGGGGAGCTCTTTTTAATGAGTGTCAAATGGTTCTTCGTTGGTTCCAGGTGTTCAGATTAGCCTGTCTCACTTGATTTTGGAAACCTCCTAATTGACTCCCAGGTTCTTAATTGGCCTGTCTGACCTAATTCTGGCAAATTCCTGCTTGTTTTGGATTAGCCCTTGTTAGTTTACTCCAGGAAAAGGAGCCTATTTAATATGGGGCTAATATGTTTCTCTTCTTACACTCCTCTATAGCCCTTTGGTCTAATCCTGTCACACAGTATTGGTACCTTACCACCTTGCCACAGAATACATTAACAGAAAGGGCAACCTTTCAATGGTGTTGTAAACGTTGATGGATCAATGTGGCTGTTTCACCAGCCATGTCTGTTTTCTCCCTGAAAAGTGCTATCATCTCTTGCTGCCTGTTATTCCTGTTCTCACTGTCCCTGTCCTTTCTGTCCTTGAAGATCACCACTCAAGCCCTCCACTCAGTATCCAAAGCACCGGAGCCTTACAGGATGTCCAGGAACATGTCTTTTCTTGTCCTCTTCTCTCACCTCCTTATCTGAGCTGTTCCACCACGGTGAACAGAGAGACCCCTCAAGACAACATTTGCAGATGCAAAATAAATAATGGACAGAGATATTACTGTGTGTACATTCCCTCCCCTTAATCCACACAAGTTACAAGCACAAATCCTTGGGATTCACAGAACACGGCAGCATTCTCAGCCATAGTGAGCATGGCCCGGGAGAGGCACAGGGCCTAACTGAGGCAATAAAGGGTAAGCAGGCGGTCATGAGTATATGTGGAAAGGGCAATTGAACTAAATACTGGTTCTATTTTCCACAGGCAGTGACAACTTTAGATCAGCAGTTCTCCAGGGCTACAAGTACACTGGGGGTATGTGGAGATCTTCCATGGGTCTTCCATCAACTCATCTATATATTTGCCTACCACAGGAGAAAACATAAGGCAGCTTCCTTGTGATCTCAGAGGGTATGTCTACACTACAGTGCTATTTCCAATTAACTTAATTCGAAATAGTTAATTCGAATTACGCTAATTTGAAATAACGCATCTATACACAAAAACTATTTTGAAATAGCGTTTTGCTATTTTGAAATAGCACGTCCACACTGAGTGGACCCTGAACTGAGTTACAGCTGGCCGGAACCAGTGCCGGCACGGTATCAGGTTAGGACTTAGCGTGTGGGGCTGCTGCCTGAGGCTAACTGAGCTCCATGCTTAAAGGGACCCTACCCCCACCCGGACAGACAGTTCTCAGGGTTCCCTGCTTGCTTGTCTACCTTGATGAGGGACAACAAAGCAGTCCTGTCTTGGAGTGCTCGGAACACCACACTCGGAACACCACAGCACTCGGAACACCACAGCACTCGGCCACATGGAGCCAGAGCTGCCCCTGGGCACGCCGGTGAGTCTCGTGGGGTCGCTGCAATCAGCCCGGCTTCATTTGCTGCAGGCTGCCATCCGGGAGATCCATCAGGGGGCTGTCAGGATCCAGGAGGCCCTGAGGGAGAGCGTCCACCCCGAGGAGCCCTCAGAGCCTCCCAGGTCCTCCTCACGGGGGGCTCATGCCCCATTCCTCCCTCACATCCTTCCACTTACCCCTTCCTAGCCCCCCCTTCCTGATGTCAAATAAAAGACACATATGTTCAAAAATAGAAACTGGGTTTATTGAACAAACCCAGTCTCTGGGGAGACTGGGAAAAGAAGGTGGGAGAGGGGAAGAGAGAGGGTGGGAGAGGGGAGGGGGAAACCTGGGAGGAGGGAGCTGGAAGGGGGAAGCCAGGGGAAGAAGTGGGAGGGGAAGTTCAGGGCTCAGATGTGGGGGACTTGCCAGACCAACTTGGCTTTCATTTTAACCTGCTCCTGGGTTCACATGTGGCCTTTGGTGGCCAGGCTGGCAGCTATCCTGCCATAGATGGCCGCATTCCTCCGTCTAGTGCAAAGATCATGAACATTGGGGGCATCCCCCCCAACCTGAATAAGGTCCGTGATCTCCACCCTGGACCAGGAAGGCACCCGCCTTCTCCGGGCCCTGGCAGGCTCCTGGGAGCTGGCAGACTGTTCCTGGGGAGCGATGGAGGACTGGCTGCCAGTGGCTTGCTGGCTCGTGTTTTGGGGCCACTGGGTCAGGGGCTCCGGTGGCCACTGCTGGCTCTGGGCTGGCAGGGTTTGAGCAAAGGCATGACGTGGCTGAAGGGGAAAGTTTAGATATGCAGATGGAAGCAGGATCAAGGGCCTCAGAGGGGGGACTGCTGGGTGAAGAAAATGGACAGTGGAAGCATGTGACTAAGAGAACCAGGCAGAGGAAAAGATGGGTCAGTGAAGGAAAAATAGAGCTCAAGAACAGGTATGTGGAGTTGGAGAATGAAGAAGGGGTACAGCAGGTAGATAATGAAGATGGAAGAGTAAGGAAGAAGAGAAGAGTGGCTTGTCCCATAGATAAAGGGGAAGAGTTAATGGAGACGATACCAATAATGAGCATCAGGAGGATACAGGATGGGTTAAAGAGGATTACAAGGGAAAACAGGAATGGCAAGGACTTGCAGCCAGAGGAAGCAAGAGATAGACCAGAGAATCGCACTGTCACTAGGAAAAGGCAGGTCTACGTGATTGGGGACTCCTTATTGAGAAGAATAGATAGGCCTGTAACCAGAGTTGATCCAGAGAATAGAAGGGTGTGCTGTCTGCCAGGTGCTAAGATACGGGATGTGGAACTGAGGTTGAAGAGGATTATTAAGGGAGCAGGAAGGAATCCATTGATCATCCTTCATGTAGGAACAAATGATACGGCTAGATTCTCGCTGGAACGAATTAAGGAGACTATGCTAGGCTGGGGAGGGCGCTCAAGGAAATTGAGGCTCAGGTGATCTTTAGTGGCATTCTGCCTGTTCCTAGAGAAGGGCAACTAAGATGTGACAGGATTATGATGATCAATAGATGGCTTAGGCAGTGGTGCTATAAGGAGGGCTTTGGGATGTATGGTCACTGGGAGGCATTTATGGACAGAGGACTGTTCTCTCGGGATGGACTTCACCTAAGTAGGGGAAATAGACTTCTAGGATGGAGGCTGGCTCAACTGATTAAGAGAGCTTTAAACTAGGAATTTGGGGAGACGGTTGGGAGATGTCAGGTAATCTCTACGCCAGATTTTAACACTGAGAGGGAGGAAAGCAGTAAGGAAGGATATAGCTGGGGGTAGGAGAATGGACATAAGGAGGAAGGGTAGGGTGGATACTAGTCTAATAGGTCATATTGGAGGTACAACGTCCGTGCCAAATGGGGTAAAGAATGTGAGTGAGGCCAAACAGCAAAAACTAAGATGTTTGTACACCAATGCGAGGAGCCTAGGTAACAAAATGGAGGAGCTTGAGCTATTGGTCCAGGAAGTGAAACCAAATATTATAGGAATAACGGAAACATGGTGGAATACTAGGCATGATTGGAGTACAGGTATTGAAGGGTATGTGCTGTTTAGGAAAGACAGAAATAAGGGTAAAGGTGGTGGAGTCGCATTGTATATCAAAGATGAGGTAGATTGTAAAGAAATAAAAAGTGATGGAATGGAGAAGACAGAGTCTGTTTGGGCAAAAATCACATTGGGGAAGAAAACTATCAGATCCCCCCCTGGGAAAGTGCTTGGCGTGTGTTATAGACCACCAGGATCCAATCTGGATATGGATAGAGACCTCTTTAATGTTTTTAATTAAGTAAATACTCATGGAAATGGCATAATCATGGGAGATTTCAACTTTCCAGATATAGACTGGAGAACAAGTGCTAGTAATAATAATAGGGCTCAGATTATCCTAGATGTGATAGCTGATGAATTCCTTCATCAAGTAGTTACTGAACCAACAAGGGGGGATGCTATTTTAGATTTGGTTTTGGTGAGTAGCGAGGACCTCATAGATGAAACGGTTGTAGGGGACAAGCTTGGCTCGAGTGATCATGAGCTAATTCAGTTCAAATTAAATGGAAGGATAAACAAAAATAAATCTGAGACTAGGGTTTTGATTTCAAAGGGCTAACTTTAATAAATTAAGGAAATTAGTTAGGAAGTTGATTGGACTAAAGAAATTATGGATCTTGAGGTGGAGGAGGCCTGGGATTATTTTAAGTTAAAGTTACAGAAGCTGTCAGAAGCCTGTATCCCAAGAAAAGGGAAAAAATTATAGGCAGGTGTGTTAGACCAAGCTGGATGAGCAAGCATCTCAGAGAGGTGATTAAGAAAAAGCAGAAAGCATATAAGGAGTGGAAGATGGGAGGGATCAGTAAAGAAAGCTACCTTATTGAGGTTAGAGCATGTAGGGACAAAGTGACAGAGGCTAAAAGTCAGGTAGAGTTGGACTTTGCAAAGGGAATTAATACCAATAGTAAAAGGTTTTATAGCCATATAAATAGGAAAAAAACAAAAAAAGAAGAAGTAGGACCGCTAATTACTAAGGATGGAGTGGAGGTTAAGGATAATCTAGGAATGGCCCAATATCTAAACAAATACTTTGCTTCAGTCTTTAATGAGGCTAATGTAGAGCTTAGGGATAATGGTAACATAACAAATGGGACTAAGGATATGGAGGTAGATATTACCATATCCGAGGTAAAAGCCAAACTTGAACAGCTTAATGGGAGTAAATCGGGGGGCCCAGATAATCTTCATCCAAGAATATTAAAGGAACTGGCACATGAAATTGCAAGTCCATTAGCAAAAATTTTTAATATATCTCTAAACTCAGGGGTTGTACCATTTGACTGGAGAATTGCTAACATAGTTCCTATTTTTAAGAAAGGGAAAAAAAGCAACCCGGGTAACTATAGGCCTGTTAGTTTGACATCTGTAGTATGCAAGATCTTGGAAAAAATTTTGAAGGAGAAAGTAGTTAGAGACATTGAGGCTAATGGCAATTGGGACAAATTACAACATGGTTTTACAAAAGGTAGATCGTGCCAAACCAACCTGATCTCCTTTTTGAGAAAGTAACAGATTTTTAGATAAAGGAAATGCAGTGGATCTAATCTACCTCGACTTTAGTAAGGCATTTGATAGAGTACCACATGGGGAATTATTGGTTAAATTGGAAAAAATAGGGATTAATATGAAAGTTGAGAGGTGGATAAGCAACTGGTTAAAGGGAGACTACAGCGGGTCATATTGAAAGGTGAACTGTCAGGTTGGAGGAAGGTTACTAGCGGAGTTCCTCAGGGATCAGTTTTGGGGCCAAGTTTATTTAATCTTTTTATTGCTGACCTTGGCACCAAAAGTGGAAGTGTCCTGATAAAATTTGCGGATGACACAAAGTTGGGAGGTATTGCCAATTCAGAAAAGGATCGGGATATCATACAGGAAGATCTGGATGACCTTGTAAATTGGAGTGATAGAAATAGGATGAAATTTAATAGAGAGAAGTGTAAGGTTATGCATTTAGGGATTAATAACAAGAATTTTAGTTATAAGCTGGGGACACATCAGTTGGAAGTAACGGAGGAGGAGAAGGACCTCGAGTCCTGGTTGATTATAGGATGACTATGAGCCACCATTGTGACATGGCCGTGAAAAGGCTAATACGGTCTTGGGATGTATTAGGTATTTCCAGTAGGGATAAGGAGGTGTTAGTGCCATTATACAAGGCATTGGTGAGACCCCATTTGGAATACTGTGTGCAGTTCTGGTCTCCCATGTTTAAGAAGGATGAATTCAAACTAGAACAGGTACAAAGAAGGGCCACTAGGATGATCCGAGGAATGGAAAACCTGTCTTATGAAAGGAGACTCAAGGAGCTTGGCTTGTTTACCTTAACCAAAAGAAGGCTGAGGGGACATGATTGCACTCTTTAAATATATTAGAGGATAAATACCAGGAGGGAGAGGAATTATTTAAGCTTAATACCAATGTGGACACAAGAACAAATGGATATAAGCTGGCAAGTAGGAAGTTTAGACTTGAGATTAGATGAAGGTTTCTAGCCATTAGAGGAGTGAGGTTCTGGAACGGCCTTCCAAGGGAAGTAGTGGGGGCAAAAGATCTATCTGGCTTCAAGATTAAACTAGATGGGTTTATGAAGGGGATGGTTTGATGAGATAACATGATCTTGGTAACTAATTGACCATTCATTATCAGTGGTAAATAGGTCAATGGAGGGATGATAGGAGTTACTATAGAGAACTTTCTGGGTGTCTGGCTGGTGAGTCTTGCCCACATGCTCAGGGTTTAGCTGATCGCCATATTTGGGGTCGGGAAGGAATTTTCCTCCAGGGTAGTTTGGCAGAGGCCCTGGAGGTTTTTCGCCTTCCTCTGTAGCATGGGGTACAGATCACAGCTGGAGGATTCTCTGCATCTTGGGGTCTTCAAACTATTTGAAGGCTTCAATATCTGAGATATAGGTGAGAGGATTATTCTAGGAGAGGGTGGGTGAGATTCTGTGGCCTGCATTGTGCAGGGGGTCAGACTAGATGATCATAATGGTCCCTTCTGACCTTAAAGTCTATGAGTCTATGAGGCTTGGAGCTGGCACAGGCACTGTGGTTAGGGTCTACCCCTTTAATGGCTCCGGGGCTGGGGGAGAGGAGAGTAAGTTTTCCTGGTTGTGCCCAGAGTGGCTACCAGGGCTCCCTGGAAAGGGCTGGAGGCCCCCTATTTCGAATTAAGTGTCTACACAGCTCTTAATTTGAAATAGCTATTTCAAATTTGGTGTTACTCCTTGTAAAAAGAAGATTACCAAATTCGAATTAAGGGCTCCGCTATTTCAAATTAAATTCGAAATAGCGGTTTGCATGTATAGATGCTATTAAAGTTAATTCGAAATAACGGCTGTTATTTCAAATTAACTTTGCAGTGTAGACATACCCTTATAGAAGATTCACAGGGGAGAGTGTATTCCTGTGTACCTAGTTACTGGGCAGCAGAATTCAAAACAGTAACCAGATCAGTCATGGGGGACGTTGTGGGACACGGCCTGAAGGCCACTGAAGTTGATGTAACACAGTGTCTATGCTGGCATAGTGTCAACCTAACTACTGTGGCAAGGAGTCTCCTTCATCTAGCCAGACTTAGCACTTCCCGCTGGTAACGACAGGCCTGAGCTAAATCAGTATCCTGTGTCCTCCCCCCCCCCCCCGCCTTCTGTGCTCCTTCTGTGCTCCTTTGGCCACATTTTCTGGCTGAACTTTTCCCCTCCCTTTTTCATATATATATACCCTATCTGTGGCCCCACCAATCTGTGGTGGACTTCCTTACCAACCTCCTCCTAGCACTGACCAAAGTGGCCATCTATAAGACCAGGGAGAGGAGGTTGGTTGAGGGGGTTTCCTGGGACTGTAAGGCCTATTTCCTATCCTCCCTTTGCTCACGTATCTAGGCAGAGTTCCTCTGGGTGGCATCTGCTGGCTCCATTGACATCTTTGAGGAGCGGGGGGGGGGTGCTATCTGGGGTTCTCTGATCCATATCTCCTTCAGGTTCCCTGTTTTATTTACCTTTTGACCTTCACACCTGCCCTTGTTTTATTTTTGGTTGTCCCCCATAATCATTTTAGTTCCTGGGCTCAGTGGATCCTTCCAAAGGCTGGGGAAGGGTCCTTTAGCCATAGGTGGGCTTACTCCCATCCACTTTCCTGAAACCCAATAGGAACACCCTCTTCCAGCCATCTGGCCCAACTTTGTCACACTACATTGAAATAAACACTATACCACTCATGAAGGAAGAGTTATTAAGACAGTATATCAGACAAGTTACATCAGTGGGAGCAGTATTGTAGAATAGACACATGGTTAGGTCAACATAAGCTGTTTTGCATCAACCTAACTGTAGTTTAGAGTAGACCAAGCCTTTTTCAGGTGACATCCTTGTCAGCTTCCTCACATGTCCACACACTCTTGCCCAGTTATACCATTGCCAAGGCAACCTATTTCCTGATAAGCCAGTTCTTCTACTTTCTACTCTATTGTCTAAAACAATTACAGTTTAGTGGAAGAACACAATTTCTATGACTCACTTTTGTTATTTGTTTGGGAGGACTAACAGCTTTGGAAATTTCAACCCATCAAAAAAGCAAACAGATCACAGAGGCTGAACATTCAAAATGCCATTTGTAACCTGCCACAGATACATAATTTCACATAGAATTCCTCAATTGTTCAGACATATTCCCAAATTATAAACAACCTTTCCCCCAGCTGCCGCCTACACACTTTATGAAATGCTGGTCCTTACAGCATGTTCACCACTCATACACCACATAGTACCACTCTTTCCAAAAGTTAATTTGATTTTCCTGATTAGCCACTAGGTGGCAATCATAAACCTTGTCTGAATATCCAACTATCACTTGGAAGATACTAAAAGCAGCAGATATGTTATAGGTGCAAGCTAGAAAACTGTCTCCATGGTGACTGAATTGTGTTGCTCATTATGGATGAGCTAGTAGCAACCACATTTGTGTTTATAAAATTATGTATGTCATCTCATTATACCCCACACAACCAACCTCAGAAAATGTATTCAGTTGAGAGATAAGTAATCTCACAAAGAGCCTACAGAACAGGGGTGGGCATCTGTGGTCCACGGAGCATATGTGGCTTGTTAGGATTACAGTTTGTTTACTGAGCATCCACAGGTAGAGCTACCTGCAGCTCCCATTGGCCACGGTTTGCCATTTCTGGCCAATGGGAATTGCAGGAAGTGGCAGCCTATGCCACTTCCTGCTGCTCCCATTGTCTGGAAATGGTGAACCATCAACTATGGAAGGTACAGGTGGCTGTACCTGCAAATGCAAGGTAAATAACCTGTGTGGCAGCCTGCCAGCAGCTTACCCTAATGAGCCGCAGGCAGCCTGCATGCCACAGGTTGCTCACCACTGCTGTAGAAAGCTTATCAGACATTTGGTACTTTCAGCCAAACTTGACTTTTTGTATTCAAAGATCTGATTTGCTGAGCACTAAAATCTACTTTATTGAGTGTTAATTCTAAAGTGTGTTCTTTCTTTTGGGTCACAGGATGAGCTGTAAGAGCAGAGAAGATGCCAGCTCAAAATCCCTTTATGATTGTAACATAGTTACAAGCTGGGGACCAACCAGTTAAGTAGTAGTACTGCAGAAAAGGACCTGGGGGTTACAGTGGATGAGAAGCTGGATATGAGTCAACAGTGTGCCCTTGTAGCCAAGAAGGCTAATGGCATATTAGGTTGCATTAAGAGGAGCATTGCCAGCAGATCCAGAGATGTCATTATTCCCCTTTATTCGGCTTTGGTGAGGCCACATCTGGAGTATTGTGTCCAGTTCTGGGGCCCCACTACAAAAAGGATGTGGACGCATTGGAGAGGGTCCAGCGGAGGGCAACCAAAATGATTAGGGGCTGGAGCATATGACTTATGAGGAGAGGCTGAGGGAGTTGGGTCTGTTTAGTCTGCAGAAGCGAAGAGTGAGGGGGATTTGATAGCAGCCTTCAACTTCCTGAAGGGAGGTTCCAAAGAGGATGGAGAGAGGCTGTTCTCAGTAGTGACAGATGGCAGAACAAGGAGCAATGGTCTCAAGTTGTGGTGGGAGAGGTCCAGGTTGGATATTAGGAAAAACTATTTCACTAGGAGGGTAGTGAAGCACTGGAATGGGTTACCTAGGGAAGTAGTGGAGTCTCCATTCCTAGGGGTATTTAAGTCTTGGCTTGACCAAGCCCTGGCTGGGTTGATTTAGTTGGGATTGGTCCTGCCTAGAGCAGGGGGCTGGACTTGATGACCTTCTGAGGTCTCTTCCAGCTCTATGGTTCTATGATTCTATGATTCTATGTGTTGTTCTGAAAGGGACGCAATACAAAAAATATCTGATGGAATGCTAACATTCTCTTAGAGCTTGGAGAGATGCAAGAGTATGTCTGGTGTTGTCTCATTGTTTTCTCATACTCCCCCTATATCTCTGTATCCTTTTGTTGTTTCTTGTCTTATACTGAGATTGTAAGCTCTTCTTTCAGTCAAGCAAAATTTTGAGACAATCTGGCATGGAAAGCCCAAGATTTTAAAGTTCTTGGCTAAATATTTTTCAAGATATTTAAGTGTTGTTCTGCTCAATGTTGCAAGGCCGAAGGTACTTGGATGGCTGAGTCTCATTTTCAAACGTGTCCACCAGCACTATAGGGACATAATTGCAGCACTGCGACTATGCTGCTATAGTGCAGACACTTACTGAAGTGGCAGAAAAGATTTCCCGTCAAGGTTGTCAAATCTACCCCGTCAATATGCTGTGAGTTTAGATTGGCTTAACTAAATCTCAGGGAGTGTGTGAATTTTTCACACCCTTGAGCATCATAGCTTGATAATCTATGTTTTAGGTGTAGAACAGGCTTTGGGCTCAGAGGTGCCGGAACAATTTTTATAGTGGGGGTGCTGGCAGCTGTTGTACCAAACTGGAAACCGTGTATATAATGAAAACCATTTCAAGTTATGGGGTGCTGCAGTGAACCTTTAGTTCCACTACTATGTGTGGGCTTTTAGATTGAAAATGAGTCACTTAGGCTTTGATTTGCTTAGTATTACAAAGCCTGAGTACCTTTAAAAATCTGAGCTTTTGCGGCTGTATTTTGTGTTTGTACATAGAAAGCCTCTGGTTCTAGCTGTAGTTACTGGATACCAGTGTAGGATACATAATAAATAGCAGTAAATATTCTGGGTTACTGTTAAAAGGATATGTTTATTGCTGAAATCTTAAAGGAAATTGTGGGGGTACACGTGCAGGCCTGTCCATTCATATGAATGTATTGTATGTCTCAGTATTTTGCAGTATTTTAAAGCTCTGGCCTCTTGTGAAGATGTTTCTCAGTTCAGGCTTTTTGCTGAGCCATGAGACGTTTCCATTGACAGCATGGGTTGATGGCCTTTAAGGTTCAGTTCTCCTTTGCCATAAACAAATGCTGCCCTGCTGGTCCAGGTGTATTCCACATCACTGCTTTATGCTCAGTAATACAGAACATTTGTAGTGCCAGGAATCAGCCACCAAGCCAGGCACATAAGTGGAAGCCAAGGAAAAGACATCAGGCAATGGTAGCTTCAACCTTTTACCCCAGCAAGGGGAACAAGTAGCAGTTAGAGAGAGTGTGACGGGCTGCTTGTGCTGAATTCACCTCTCATTGCTGTCTTTGCACTGAAACCCGTTGGAAAGATTGGATTTTAGGGAATTTGGTGGGGAACAGGATGGCTTATAGATCTTTCTCTCACTTTGTGCTGCTGTTTTCAAGATAGCCTCTTTCCTCTGTCATGGATGTTTAGCTAGGGGAATTTTTCTGGCCTCTTGGGGGATTAACTGTTGGGAGTGAATGAGAGGGGGACAGTGGTCATATGCAGTGCGAGCATGTTTCATAGATAGGAGATCTAGCTTCAGACAGGAACTCCCAGAAATCTTTGGCAGATAACCTGTCCAAATACTGATGCTTTTCCCACTGCAGGGCTGGTCTTACTTTATTCTTGTCCATGATGCCAGAGGTCTCAGCTCTGTGGATGCTCCAGGGCTTGAACCCCATGGAGAAAAAATGGGTGTTCAGCACTTACCAGCGGTGGCACCAATCAGCTGTTTGGCAGCTGGCAAGAGGCAGTTGCAGGAGGGCAGAAAGCAGCAAGCAGTGGGCAGAAGCCTCAAGGTAGGGGGCAGAGTGAAGGTAGGATCTTGGGGGAGAGGGCGACATGGGAGTGAGAAGAGGCAGAGTGAGGACTAGGCCTCAAGAAAGGGACAAAGTGGGGCCAGAGTCCAGAGATGGAGCGAGGATGGAACCTCCCTGGTGGAGAGGGGGGGAATAAAAGTCAGCACTCTTGCATGGAATTTCCTTTTTGTTGTTTTCTCCTCTTCTCTCCCCACCCCCTTTTTTTCCCTCGCTGCAGTTAATTCACACTCTAGATCAGTGTTTCCCAATCAGGGTTCTGCGGAACTCTGGGGTTCCACAGACCATCGTCAGGGGTTCTGCAAGAAATCATAGAATAAATAAATAAAAATTTTGAAATACCACGAACAATTCCATATATCCCTCAAAATATTGCGGGAATTTTTGTCCAGCAATTGGCAATACTGGAGTAATCTTCATACGCTACCAACTGCCTCTTTGTTTTGTTTTGGTCAGTTCATATCTAAGGTTATATTTAGTTGTATTGTGCCTGCCCTTCTGCTTCCCAGAATTCTCTGCTTTTCTAGTCTTTTCTAGTGCACTTTACAGTCATTCGCTATTTTGTAGATTTGTAGGCTTTGCGCAGTTTTGTAATTAACGTTTTTACCAAAACTGTGGTTGTTTTCGTGTATCTAAAATCTCACCTATGTAACAGTATTTTCATACGGCCGTCGAAAACAAAAAAATGTGGAAGTATATGAAAAGAAGGCGCATCAGTGAAGGAGATTCACACGGTCTTTTTGCATATGACTGCGGAACCTTGATTGGGAAACACTGGATTAGATAACACAAAAAAAGACAGGAAAAATGCTCCATTTTTTTTTCTTACAATGTAAGCTGACATATATATAACAGCTCTTTACAAATACATTTTCTTGACAATAATTTAGCAGTAATTGAATTGCGCTCCCCGCTGTCAACTTTTTCTGCCCAAGCAAACGTTTTCATAGGTAGGGGTTCCTCGGGATATGAAAATATATTTTAGGGGTTCCTCCATGTGAAAAAGGTTGGGAATCACTGCTCTAGATCCTACATGCTTTTCGTATTCCTATATGTAGTGTGTTGCAGACTTCCAAGACAAATACACTTCTTTTATAGTTTCTCCCTTAAAAGAGCTGGCACATTTCACTGATTCCAACAGAGAACTGAAATGGATTGGGGTTTCTCCTTGCAAAACTAAAACAGACCGTTGAGGGTTTTTTGATAAAAAACAAAACATGGCCCCTCTCTGCTCAACTTGCACATCATATAAAAAAAGACATCAGGCCCAGATCCTCTAACATATTTAACCACTTAAATCTCCTTGTTTTTAATGTGTTAGACATCTAAATATCTTTGAGACTCTAGGTCTCAGTGGATACAAATTTCTTTCTGATAAAGATAAAGATATTGTTCTTTACTTGATTTACTGCTGAAACAATGCTGTATCTTCTGACAGCATGTGTTTCTGTAGAGTAGCAGACAGATGGCAGTGCTGTCTTATCATTCTAAACTGCAATCCTCTGCTTTCTGAATTTCTCAGAAACCATTGTTTCAATTCAAGATTAGAAAATCAAAGTATAATTACCAGCTAATGCTTCCCTTCTCCTGAGCAATGCCATCATCCTCAAATGAAAAGAAACTGTTAATTATAATTGTATTAGACACCTACCTATACTGTAAATTTCAGCAGCACTAGTGTTGTCTTGGTTTCTTATGCATCATTATATAAGAGATATTAAAGTAATAGAACAAAAAGCACAGTGATAAAACTCCTTTGTAGTATAAACACTGCACACTAATCAATCTATGAATTACGGCCCAGTAATCTGAATACTCTTCAAATTCAATTACTCTGTTTCAGTATTCTACATGTTTCTCACAAAGAAGAAAAATAGGGGAAAGCAGTAAGTGCACTCCCATTATAATTCATGTGTTTTCATTAATCTATAAAGCAGGATTATTTTACATTCAATTTGCTTTCAGATATATTTCTTCATTTCCAAGCCAGGCTCAAGTGATAAATTTAAAACAAGTAATTATAATATATATGCAATACATAATGCCTAGCACTTAGAAAAATTCTGATTGGTCTTTCTCTATATATTGCAAATGTGCGCCTATCTGTCTATCTGTCTGTCTGTGATCCATGGATGTGCCTGGAGTGTGACTCTTTTTCATTAAATGGATAGAAAGAGTTCTGACATCAGGGACATTTATGCTCCGCAATGGCCATGGGAGGAGGGCAGCGAGCTCAGGGGACAGTTATATTGAAGAGTGACCACAGGAGGGTGGCTGCACTTGTAAGAGAGTGGCCAGCTGCAGACCAAGGGTAAGTGTCTGCCCAACCACTGGCCCCAGCACCAGGGTGGGGAACCCTGGCGACCAGGAGCCTCCCATTTCCATCTGCTGCTACACTTTCACTGCAATTTACAACAATTCTAAATTTGGCCCAACAAGTGAAAGCTGATTTATGTTCAACTCTGTACATTTACTCTCAGCTTCCGTTGTAGTTCTTAGTTGTGCCAAAAAACAAAAGGGGGTTTGGTTTTCTTTGTAGGGAAAGAAATCAGTTTGGAAACCTGAAAAAAAGAAGGGAGTGGGGAAAAAAATTAAAAAATCCAACAACCATCTTCCCCCGGTATTCACCAATATCTTACCTTAGCTCAGTCCTTCAGGGAGTTAGCAAATCTTCTTCTTGTTTAAGTATGTGACATATCACTAGATCACCATGTCTACCTGTTAGATCAACCTTCACATGCATCCTTCCCTCTCTCTCCCTTCCTCCCCCCTCTCCCCACCCTGAAAATACTCGTAACGGGAAGAAATAAGCAAAGAAAATATCTTCAAAGGAAGTCCACAAATAATTATAATTCCCTATGTTGCAGTCAGCAAAAAGCTCTCTCACACAGGTGAAAAACAGATAAAAAACTTCCCCAATGCTGATCAGTACAAAATGAGTGAACAATGAGACTTTTCACTATCCATGTTTTTATTGCTGATCTATTGCCCAACCTCATCTGCATCAAGAAATCTGGCTGACAGATGCAGTAGGAGAAATGAAAGTGTGATGCTGGCAGACCAGGGGCCAGTTCAGGCCAAGTTTCCCATTACTCAACTGAACACTGAGAAATATATAAGAGAAAAGAGTCTGGCTCGCATGGGTGTTAATATGGCTAAAAAAGGTATTAGAATTATAAAGAGAGTGTTTAGTGTTCGGACTTTATTGAATGTGTGTGAGTTGCTGCATTAATCTCACCAGTATTGGGTTTACAATGGCACCAGTGGTGCCCTGGTGCTGGGACCATGATCAGAAGGGGCCCTGTCCTGCTCTGCTTGCACTGGGCTCTGTCTTCATTATCCATATCCTTAAGCAGTTCAACGTATCCAGTGCCCGCCTCACTGTCCATGTACAGAGTGAATCAGGAAAAAAAAATCAGCAGCATGTGTGGGAAATTTTAAAAAAAGGAGGGAAATGGAAGAACCCTCTCCCTACCCACTAGCTACTGTCTGCCCCCAGCCGGACCCCAGTGCAGCTCCAGCTCCAGCTCCGTGCACTGTCTGTGCTTTCCATCAGCCTCCCTGGAGCTGAGCTGCCTGAGAGCAGTGTAGAAGTCAAGCTAGTATTGGTCAATAGAGGGGGGACAGCATGGGGAGCTGGGACTGTGTAAAAAAGGCCTGGGCAATAATTGTTGGGGGAGGGGGCAAGGGGGGCATTTCATGAATTTTGGTACATGGTTATGGGCCAGCTCCAGGCAACCCTGGGGCCTTGGGCAGAAGGAGTGGGGCTGGGGGCTTCAGAGACAGAGAGAGCTAATTAAAGTGAAAATTTAAAATAATGTAAAATGGTGGAAATGGAAAGAAAACATTTTGATTGAGCTATCCTGAAACTTCCTTCAGATTTTCTGCTTGCTAATGATTTTTAACTTATTTGGGAGAGCAAATATGTTCAAAAATCTCAAAAAGTTTCACTGAGCTTGAAATCTATTTATTATGATTAGTACACATCTGAGATTAATAGACAAAAGGGTAACTGTCTTCATACCAGTAAATAAAGCTGAGTAGAAATGACTTTACGATAGAGATACCCAGTCACTTGAATGTGATTGACCAAAACATTCACACTACTGTGGTTAATTAGCATAATTCCACTACTGTCCAGAATTTTTTTTGCAGAAGGTGACATTATCACAGTCATGAAGAAAAATATAGATCAATATGTAAAATACATGTAAATAAATAAGCAGCTCTTTCTTTTCTCAGGGCTTCCTTTCTCCTAGAAATCTATTTCCCTTTTCTCTTTCTGTTGTCCCTAATTTGTTCACCATCTGCTACAGACATTGAGGAACAACTCAACCTCTTTTATCCAGATCACCTCTCTTTCTGTAGTGGAAACTCTCAAGAAACCCTCTTCTCTACCACCCAGCTATTCAATGTACTTATATTAAACAATATAATTAAGTGGTGCTGTGCTCCCATATGTTTATTTCAATATATAATTAGAATAACAGACCAAGTGGGGGAAGAATAGTTCACTTCAATACTATTACATTTTAAACATGCAGAGTTTTCATCTTCTTTCAATCACTGCCCTAAATTTTCACAGGCCTCCTTTCCTCATCTGATCAGCTGGTTAATTTAATTTAGTACTGAAAAAAATCCAATTGGGTGCTGCTTTGTGCTCTTGATTGTATTTTTCAATGCAAAATGAAAGTAAACCCACTGAAGAGGCTGTGGGAAGAGATCCAAGAACCAAGAGAATGCAGAAGTTTAAAACTGCTTTTTTCCTCTTCCACTTCAAGCACTAAGTAGCTCCTGCTTGTATTTGTCAAGGCAAACTGAAACTGACAGGATGGTAGGATGGGTGGAATAAGGTGCAAGAGTCATTAGAGGCAGAATTGGTAGAATGGGGAAGAGACAAGATATAAAATCAAACAAGGAAAAAAAGACCTAAAACCAAAAATAAGATATAAAGATGCAGGGGAAAAAGGGTTTCGTTTTTTGGTTTCTACACATTGTTTGAACAAAACTCCCTAGAATTCACAGTGTAAGATTATTTTTTAATCACCACCATTTCTATTATTAATTGATGTCAGGATTTGGGCCCCATTTTGTTTGTTAGAGACTGTACAATACAGACCACACAGTCTAGATCCAAAGGGCTTTCCACCTAATTTCAAAATGTTCCATCTTTTTTATGATCCTAATGGGATATTAACATAGTACTAATGGCAGTGATTAGTGCAGTAGAAGCATGGAGAAAGGATAGGTGCACAGTCCAGTGTTCCCTGTAAGATGAGCACTTGTCAGTCACCAGGAGAGATTCAAATACTGTCCAGTTGGTTAGCAGAGCACTCACAGTGCCCACAGCATGTGTAACACTGGTGATATACATCTGCACATGTCTCAATGCACATAACAAAATTTATTCTGCACATGGATGGAAAAAATTAGAGGGAACATTAGGAACACTAATCAGCACTACTGCATTGTGTGTTAAGAAAAAATACAGGAGCTCAGTGCTCAGCCCAGTTACTTGGATGTGGAGGGGAACTAGGGAGAAGGAATCTTTCTCACACAAAACACAGTGGCTGTGTCTACACTGGCACCCTTTTTCGGAAAAGGGATGCTAATGAGACACAGCGCAATATGCAAATCGCGGGGATTTAAATATCCCCGCGGTATTTGCATTTACATAACTGCCGCTTTTTTCCGGCTCGGGTTTTGCGAGAAAGCGCCAGTCTAAACAGCGATCTTGCGGAAAATAAACCCTTTTCGCAAGATCTCTTATGCCTACTTTCAAGGCATAAGAGATCTTGCGGAAAAGGGTTTATTTTCCGCAAGATCGCGTCTAGACTGGCGCTTTCTCCGGCAAAACCCGAGCCGGAAAAAGCGGCAGATGTAATGCAAATACCGCGGGGGATATTTAAATCCCCCGCGGATTTGCAATTGCGCTGTGTCTCATTAGCATCCCTTTTCCGAAAAAGGGTGCCAGTGTAGACACAGCCACTGTGTTCAATTGTTAGACTAGGGTCCACAGTTATTACATGGCCACCCATGGGAGTCAGGGATATTCTTCTTCAACCTTCCCAGCATTCCCTGTAAGTTGTGCTCTTGCGCAATCGCTCAGGAGAGATTCAAATGCTGCCCAGCTGATGAGCAGAGTGTCCACAGCTAGGTTTTTGTTTCTTCTGGTGGTGTACATTTTCACATGCTTTAGTACACATAAAAAAAATTATTCTACACATGGATGGGAAAAGTCTGCACATGGGTGGAAAAAATTAGAGTTAACATTGCTAAGGACCTCTTCTTATTGCCATAAAAGGCATCCCGTTATCATTGAACTCCTTACTGTAGTATTCCCTTCTTGTGCTCTGAATTCCTATTCAAACTGGAGCAAGCAGAAAGAGTTTAATTTGCAGCATATTCCAATTATTAAGCACAGGTGCAACTTTCAGCATAGGAGCAGTCCTATTAATTTCACAGATGTGAGAGTACACATGTGTAAGTACTTTGCTATATCAGAATTCAGATAAGCTTTTCACTTTCTTGAAGTGCTGCATGCAAGTCCAAACCTTTTCTCATGTAAATCCATTGAATTCAGTAGAGTAATACCAAGTGTTTTACCATATCTGTATGAAAAGACCTCATTAAATAATCCTTTTCTTGCCTTCTCTCCTGTTTTGGACAGTGTCAAGGAAGTTTTATTATCTCCAAATGTGAATATTTACTGACCTGTGAATAGGATAGGTATATGGTGTTTGTCACTTTTGCTTGCCTGAAGAGAAATATTTGATATCTTTGCTGTCATTCCCAGGGGACAGTATTACCAGGACAAATATTGTAGCATTAGAAATTTCAATTTACTGGTGCTATAATTTTGCAGAACTGGAACATCCAAAAGGACATTTGTGGGCAGGCAAGTACAAAGAAAATGGGCAAAACACTCAAAAAGATAGTTTAAATTAAATGTATCAGGGCACAGTAGAAATTGAAATATTTCTTGTTTAGCTATGATTGAATATGGATAACAGTAACACATACCACCATTTATTTCCTTGATTGATAGGCAATATCTCATTGAGTGTTGTTTGTACAGTTACAAACAAATACTACAAAACTCATGGTTAGTGCAATCAGGATAGGAAATGTAACAGTTGTAAGAAAGAACAGCAAATCCCACTTCTCATTTCTTAACTTCTTATAACACTCAAATTTCTGCGTAAGGATTCACCACTAATCATGAAAGGTCATAGGCTTATCTAGCCATTAATTCTAGATAGCCTCCTATTTTTTCTAGAAAGTGAATAAACACAATTTTCAGTTAGTTTCTCATCTTTCTTTAAATAGATAGGCAGGAGCTAGTTCCATTACGTTCCGTCTCAGTTTAATCCCTTGCTGTTACGAGAAGTGGAAAATGCAATTAAATGCACTTCTGAAAACTTTCCCTAGAGTGCTGTTTACAATATTGCCTGCATTAAGCAGCCTGCATCAGGTGATGCATCTACTTTTCTATGTGTCTGCTAGCTTTGAGAAACTTCAGAAAACAATTTTGAGAATCAAAGAATTCAGGAAGCTGCACTTACAAAATTAAGATCCCACTCATTATAAAAATAGTGCTAAGGACTTGTGATAATATTACTAGTGTTGTAGATTTGGCAGGTGACAGGTTTGGCAGTAGGGCCTGGGCATGAAAGCGAGGGTCATCTCTTCCATACTTTATTATTGTGCCAAGAGTGCTGTGCTGTCATCTTTTTGAGGCTTCTAACCCACTCCAAATGGTTCTGGTCGCTCTTCCCTGAGCTCATATGCAAATTTATGTTCAAACCCCCCCCACACACACACACACCTCCCCGAGATAAGACAGACAGCTAACAGCTATATCATTATACACAAGTCAGTCATATTTTTTTCTTATGCAAGCAGACAACTACACATGCAATATTGAAACTTGAAACACTTTCGCATATAAGGTGCACTAAATTCAGTGTGGCTACTTGTGTGAGTAAGGTTTCAGGACTCAGCCTATGGCCTCTTAAGGCAAGATTTCCAAAAGTGACCACTAATCTGGGGTGCCTCTATTGCCTGGGTGTCCAAAATAATACATCTTATAAGGGACTGAGCATTAAAAGGTGCTGAGCACTCTTTGGAAATCTGGATTATGTTGTCTCAACATGGACATTCAACTATCAAACCATCCCAAACTATTAGAGACCTTTGAAAATCTCATTCTCTGAACAGACAAATGCCTTTAAGGATGACGCTTAAAATGTTACTAAGCTCAATGTGTATGGTTCATATAACCCCCATGACAAAACAGTTTGTCTTAAATCAAACTACAAGCTTGGGTAATGGTACAATTTTATACATTGGTTATTTTTTCATGCAGTAAAAATGGAGTGTCTCAAAAATAATTGTGCATTTATTCTGAAATGTTTAGGTTAACTTTTCTAGTTCAGCTTCACCAGATTTATTTCTGCCAGTTTGCGATTTTTTGGTGGAAGGTATTCCTCTGACCACTAGACAGTAGTTGTATGCAGAGCAAGTTTGGAGATCAAGAGTCAATTGTGTTATGTACTCCCTGTCGCTAGTCCTGGTGTGAACATGACCTGAATGGTTGATTTCTTCTTTTCATCGTGACTGATTACTTCTCGGAAGATTTAATTATAGGGCACAACCATTGGATGCGGATCAGTGTCCCTGCCATAATACATTCCCTTAAGCAAAGCCTGAATTAAATCATATATTTTTAAAAATTTGAATAAGGTCAAGTTGTAATCAGCCAGATTTTATACTGGGTTCCACAGAAGTTGGTAGTGGTCACTCATTTTTCTGATAATATTCCAAGATGCCTGCCCAGTCACCAGCCCACATGTTATCTGCTCCTCTTTAGTCAGGACTCTTGTCTGGGCCATTCGTTAGATTGCCAAGCAAATTGTATAGTCTACCTGAAAAAACCTTTTCTTTGATTCAGGGTTATAGAGCACATTTAACCCCTTGCTATTACAAGAGAAGTGGGAAATGCTATTAAAATCCACTTCTGAAATCTCTCCCTCTCCCCAATATTGAAGGGAGGTGTGGCATTCTTTGAAACATGGTCATACAGAGCAAAGTTCATGATCTAATAATAGATATTGGCTAATGGAAACCAAACCATGTAAATTTTCCCAAGGGCACGGATGAGTACATGGTCTTTGGGATTAATTAATAATCCCCTCTCCTTTATCTGGCATATCCTCAAATCTACGTGATAAAATAAGGAGTTAACAATGCCAGTGAAGAGGAAAGCACTTTGTGTGAATCCTCAGGGTTGTTTTTTCTTTACATTATCCCAGTCTGGAAACACTTCCAACAGGGTGGGTTGATATTCCTGTGTTTTAGGAAGCTGGAGGAAAAGTCAATCAGAAAGTACTGTGTCAGCCTGTTAAATATTTAGATTGTTTTTCTTTTCTTCAGTTTTAGACAACCTTTCCGCATGACAAAGTTTCCACTAATATGTTAAGAGAAGCTTGGAAATGAGCTCTGATAATAGAAAAAGGAACAATACCATAAACCAGAAAAATATTGAGATTAAAAGAAACCATTAATATTAAAGGAAAAGATATACTATTTTAAATGACTGTGCATTTAAGGTTGTGGGTGTCTTTCAGGAAAAGGAACTTCTAGGGGATAGAAAATAAAAGCACAATAGGGTGATTACTATCTTGGCCTCAAAGAGACATTCTGTAATATAGAGCAGTTCAATTCTCCTCCAATGGCTTACCCCAGGGGTGGGGAACATCAGGCTCAGGGGCCACATGCAGCCCCCGGCTTGACTGGATCTGGCCCCTGAGGCTCAGGGCCCCCACCCCAGCTTTACAGAGCTGGTGCTGGTGCTCCAGCGCCCCTGCTGCCCCACTGCAAGGATGGAGCACACTAAATCTAGTTAGGCTGGGTCCTCCGAGGCTCTGGTGTGTGAGGGGAATGTAGTGAGTGTCTTTCTCCATCTCAGTCAGGGGCCACATCAGTGAAGGGGCTTTTATGGGAGGTTCTTTTCTTCACTTGTGTGTGGCCCCCAACTGATTTTTCTGTAGGTCAGTGGCCTTTGACTCAAAAAAGGTTCTCTACCACTGGTTTAGCTGTTTATATCATTAACACTGCAGTCAATATAAACAACCCAACAGGGCTAAGACTACCCAGAAGTATAACTAGGAATTCTATGTCTCCATAATTATCTCCACCACTAAAGACTCTGAAGAGAGATTTTTTTTTCCAAGACAGGATTGCTAGGACTTGCCATTTGTAGCTTGTTTGATAGTGTTGGGGTCACTTTAATACCGGCATTAGCAATTCTTGCCTCCACTTTGCAGATGTGTTGATTTTATTTTTTATCTTTATCAACATGAAAACAATAGTAATAGAGAGGTAGCCGTGTTAGTCTGATCTTGCTAAAACAAAAGGAAAAATGATGTAGCACTTTAAAGACTAACAAGATGGTTTATTAGGTGATGAGCTTTCGTGGGCCAGACCCACTTCCTCAGATCATATTCTGGAAGAGAATTGGCATGACCATATATACCAAAGGAATACAATGAAAAAAGTGAACACAGTTTGCTTTGTTTTGAGCTGAAAGATGTGGTAGGGTTTTTTTAGGTTGGTTGGTTGGATTTTTTTATGGCATAAATCACAGTTAACAGTTAGTGGCTTGCTGTACACAGAAAGGAAATATCTAACAAAACCTGTCTCTAGGAATCTTAGATAATAATTAGTTTAACCAGAGTCAGCCAATATCTTGGGAAGTGAAGAAAAAGAAATGTAAAAATGATGCTCTTAGGTCATTGTTCTCCTGTTCTATAGAAGACTGTGGCAGTTAGTTCATCTGTGACCTGCAGATTCTGGATGCAGATACTTTCTCTGTGGATACTTTCCCAGTTTATAGTTGTGTACTGAACATAAAATCACACACTTTCCTCAGCCCTAATTAAATATTGTGACTACTTACATACTGAAAGTTATCCACATGTGTCGGGGCTTGTACGACTGGGGCCATTGTTTCTCAAGGTCATTGCCCCTTAGCCTGTGGCAACGTGGTGCAATGTACACTGACATCCTGGTTTGCCTAGCATTAAGTCTTCATATACGTGAGCCCTCAATATAAAAAGACTTAAGCCAGTCCCCTTGACAGAGTTAATTTACATGACCTGTGTGGGAAACTGTAAAATAGAAAAGAAAAAAAAAGTGCTTCAGATTTTTAGAAGGAAAAAATCTAGAAATGTTTCAAAAGTAACATTTATAGATTGTCAATATTTTCTTAATTTTAAAAATATGTACTAAACAAGTATTGCTCTCAATGACAGGAGTGTAAATCTGGTGTAGCATAGGTTTAACCTGTGTCACCCTAATGCCAACCCTGTTTTACAGTGGTGCTACCTGACTACATTGAGAATTTTCATTATGATCTGGGGAGACAAATGCAGGCTTTTTAAAACATCTTTCATGATTTTTTCTATATACAGATTGAAAATCAACAAAAATATTTGTTTAACATGTAAAAAATATTTAGTCCAAAGTTCAGACATCTCTAGTTTGACCTGATGTAGCTATGTAATCTTATCTACTCCAAATTACCCTATTGACTGGTCCTAAGTGTGTAAATTGAGTATAATAGTACTTACCTTACTCCAAAGTGCGTTTTAGGGCTTAATCCTATTGATTGATAGCTTTAAGATTATTGGATAAATTAGTAAAATACTGCTATTGAAAAATAAAATATAAAACAAACAAAGTTAAAAGAGAGAGCTTAAATTTTCACTCACACTTAGTATTTCCAGCTGTCCTGAGAACAGAACATGCTTGAAAGAAAGCATGTTCTCATGAGATTTTTGGTAAACTTTATGGCTCTTAAAAATTCAAAAAAGTCCACTTTAGACAGCGGAACTTAGTATATTTATCTGAACTGAATTTCTGAATTTTAAGAGATCCATTAGCCTTTAAGGAAGAAAGTTGCCTTAAAAGTGATCACCTTTCCTTGGGCTATGAGAGAGGCCGATCCTGGTCTGCTTTTGTTCCACAGAGAATAGTTTCATATTCTACCTTTCCCATTTGTCCCTGGCCACATCTTCTCATTTGTCCTCTCCATTTTCACTTCTCATTTCTCTGTTTTCTTCCTTTTAATATTTAAAATCCTTTGTCTTCCATTTTCCTCTTTTTCCTCTTCCCTGCGAATTCTTTCTTTCTTTCTTTCTTTCTTTCTTTCTTTCTTTCTTTCTTTCTTTCTTTCTTTCTCACATCTACGCATTCTCAAATCTTCCCTAATTTCACGTGCTTGTAGGCTGCTCCCCATTCTCCACAGAGGCTCCTAAACTAACATTATTGCCAGGTGACAGAAAATTGAGGAGGGATGTGAAATTCATGGAATCTATTATTTTATCCTGCCCATGACCCTGGCTATATCTCCTATGAGCAAAAATGCAGCAATTACCCTTACAGATGTCTTTATGAAAGTAGGATTTCTGGTTCTCTATAGTATATTATTTTCTCAGCTAGCCCATCATATAGCTTCCTAAAGTGAAGTAGTATCTTATCTAGTGTTGGACTAATACTCACAGGTAAAATGGGTATTTTAGTTTAAGACGAGCCAGTCAATTTGTATTACTGAACTGAATCATCAGCAGAGGAATACCGAACATTCAGGAGCTACTTCCCATCACATATACAGGTTGTACTTCCCTTAACCAGGACTGCCGGGTCTGGCAACATTCATGGTCTGGCATGGACCACGGATGTTCTCGGACCACAGATCCCAGGAACAGGGAGGTCTGGCGGCAAGGCAAGAGCACCGTAGGGTGCATTGGCAACTCAGTCAGGACCCCAGTGTCAAGGAGGTGGGGAACAGGTGGCACAGTGAGGTGTTCTGGCCCCAGCAGCAGTAATGGAGCTCTGGCTCAAACCATGGCGCTCCAGCCCCAGTCCTCCGCCCTGGCCCTGGCTGTGCAGCTATGGCTCAAGCTACAGAGCCAGGTGGCTGTGGATCTCTGCCCCAGCTACAGAGCTCCGGCTGTGGTGCTCTGGCCCTGGCAGCATCTAGAGAGCCCTGGGGGGCTGGGGCAGCACCAGGGGCAGGCTGGCACCCTAACCCAGTGGCAGCATGGGCCAGGATGGGAGGGACCTTCCCTGGTCTAGCAAATCCCCTTGTTTGGGACCCAGTCAGGTCCTGAGGGTGCTGGACCACTAAAGTTCAACTTGTACTCTCTCGGCAACTTGTTGGCACTACTGGCAGACATTTTAGGATTTTGTTTTTGATAATGAATTAGGAAGCAACTAATTTGTCCACTGAGTTAGAAGCAAAAACAAACAAAAAGCTAAAAAAACACTCAAAATATGTATATGAGAAAAATATATATGTATATTAGGGAGTGCTATGTATAGGAATTGTACACAGAAAAGCTTTGCTTTCCAAAGGCTGAAGAAAGCAATGTGGGTAAGTAAGTTGGAAAGAGAGACCTAAAAACCAAAACTGACAAATTAATTTTAAAAAGGTTTAATGTTGGGCATTTCAGAACGTAAGACTTCTTGGCTTGCTGAAGATTTATGGCTACATTGGAGGCTGAAATCCAATTTATGGATTGAATATTCCCCCAGAGGTGTGCATCACTCCCATTGTTTGCAATGAAAATCGTGCATGTATTTCCAAGATCAGAATATGTCTGCATAGCAAATAGCAAAGTAATGCTTACAGAGATCACAGTGCTTTCAGCAGGAAGCTCTTTATTGGAAAGGATGGACTTATTTACTCAGAGTTCTTCACACAGTCATACAATTGCCATCAGTGCTCCTCCTCCAGCCAAGGAAAGGTGGAACTAGTTCTACCTTACAACAACACATTCTATCCTGGGGTATCTTAGTGAAAACCAGAGAATAAAATAAGGCGGTACACCCCAGTGCATCTCTCTGGTAAGAACTGGCCGGGTGCTCTGCTGCTGGAAAAGGCCTGGCCCACTTCCAGATGGGTTCCTGGGGCTCTCCTGCAGGCTGCTATGCTAAACAGCAGGTGGATGAAAGGGGCTGGCTGGGGATGTGCCTCACACCTCTCCAGGACCGCCTCACCCCTCCTCCACCACATTAGGTGCCATTAGGGAGGACAGGGAGAGCCCACATTCTACCCATACTGCTTTTTGCTTGCTGTTCCCTTTTCTCACTGTCAGTGAGCAAGATGAAAGTGCACAGCTCATCTGCCAAGGGCAGGGGGCAGAGGAATGTTACCCAGGCTGTGTGCTATCCTCCTGCTCCCTCTTATCATAACTTAGAGCAAGGTAAGTGTTTGGGTGTGTGTGGGGCGGAGGGGACGCACAAAACCATAAAGAAAAGAGACAGAATCACCTGGCAGGTGAAAGGAGCTGGCTGGGGGGCACATTCTGCCCCCCTCACCCTGTCCAGAACTGCCCCAGCCCTGAGCCTTCTACTCTCCCTACACTCTTTAGGAAGGTCGGGAGGGGGCTGTAGCTCATCCCTCCTCCCCATTCTTGGGAAAAGTGCACAGTTTGGTCCATTTATCACTCTGGCTGAGGAGCGCAGGGAGCAGACACACCTGGGACTGCCCCAGCACACCTCTCCCCCAGATATACCCACTGGAGCTGTAGCAGCCTTGGAGAGAGGCTAGGGCAGTCCTCTCTCCTCAGGACAGCCTGTATACTGAACCCCTCATCTCCAGCCCCACCTCAGAGCAATGATTTAAATGAAGAAAAACAAAAATTAATTGAGCTAAGGACCTGAGCAACACCAGGTAAATCTTCTAGAATTTCATAAAACAGATATCATTTTTACCTCTTATATTGCTTAGGGACAAATTTGGCCCAATGAGGTTGCTGAGAAGGGTGCCGATTGGTGTTGATTCTTTCAATAACAGGTTTTTTTTGTCATGCAAAAACTCTTCACTAGAAAATGTATTGTGACCTCTAGCTCATTTCATGTCTAAGGGGAAACAGCTTTGAGTTATTCCTTAACTGGGTCAGATTCATATAGCGTTACAGAAAGAGAGCCATATCCATCTCAAAAATCTACCCCTCTCCCTCAGGTTGAGGATTCCAGTGCCTGCCCATCTATAAACTTACCTTTCCCTCACAGAACATGCTATAAGCACTGTAATTTATTACAGTATTATTTTTTAGACACAGTAAGTTATATTCGTTATTTTTTTCACCTGTGAAGGATCATTCAGAAGGTGAAAGACCTTAGAGAGACGGTAAGTATTATTCTAACAAATAGTGATGAAGAGCACCACATAAATCATGTTTTGGGGCTGGACAAAATGTTCATTGGTGAATCTAAACATCATATATCATGGGAAGAATTTTGTCAAACACCCTACCTTGTTCATTATACGAACAACATATTTTCAACCAGACCATGGACATGAATTCTTATAACTGCCCAATCAGTTCTTTAACCAAAATAATGTCATTTTGTCAACCAAATATGCACATTTATACTGACTGAATTTTTCTACTTATATGTGTACAGACTGGTCTGCAAAGCACTAATACTTGCCTTTTTTTAGTGGCTGTGTCCACAGATGGCGAGAAAGTAAAATTCTATAAATGTGACAAACCTACAGAGAACTTAATTCTGTTGACAAAATGATAATGCAGCCATTTTGGCACAGATCCTCAGGTACTGTAAACTGTCATCAAACCTGATGTCAGTGGAACAATGATAATTTACACCCCGCTATGGGCATGCCCGGAAAGTGCTAGAATACTGATCATTATTGGACAGAATCTTAATAACTGGCACACCTTGATTCTAGCCAGTGGAAAGAGCAAAAAAGATTAAAGATTTATTCTGCACTCCTTACTCTAGGACAATATCAAGTGGAGGCAGTAAAAGAAGTGTAAGATCTAGCCTGGGTTAATAATAATAAGATTTCAAAATAAATACAATTCTAATAATATATATACTACACAATAATATAAACATGAGCTTCTATTTGAAAACAAGAGGTAGCAGAACAAACTCTGCTCTGATGTGAGCACAGCCTCATGAGAGAGATAGTCCATTTGGGAATCCTAGAAGTGGCACATGAAGCATCTGAATTACAACTCCATGAGGCAGCAGTTGAACCATGGCTGCATTTCCAAATCATGGCTTTAAATTTTCAGCAAAAAATGTACTCAATGTTTTTTGTTTTCTTAAAAAAGGTTAAAAAAAATCCATGGAAAACAGACAAACCTACAAAAAAAATAAACAATACTAATATTTTTGTCAAAAATTCAATTTTTCATCAAAAAATTTGGCCTTGAGCAAGTCACTTCACCTCTCTCTGTCTCAGTTTCTCCATCCATAAAATGGAGATATTGTTGCTTACCTCTTTAGTTGGGTGCTTTCAGATCTGTTCATAGATACATAAGTCTATCATCGGGGTTAAAATCAATAAAGTGCTCATGTGACTGAAGTACTTTTTTAATTATGCACCAGTCGATATGAAACTAAATGTACTGCCAGACCACCTTAAGAACATAGCTCAGAATTACTTCAGGTGCTACTCAGTCTGCAAAGAGGCCATGATCCTTTAGGATTTGTAATGATAATGAGTCTATGCGGAAAACAAAGTAAAATGTAGTAAAAAAAAAGTGACATTATTAGAAAAATGTGGTTTTCTTTAGCTAATTATATACACAAAAGAACCAGCCTAAACTCCTCTTTACCCAAATATTTCTTGAAAGTAGTACTGGACAGCAGGTCTCCATATTACAAAGGAGTATATACCTACCAAAACCAGATCTACATATTTCCATTAATTATAACTCTAAGTCCCTGCTGTGATGTCACTTTCAGATATGTCTGATCCTTTGAAAGCCTCTAGCACCAATAATATTTGGAACATCCATAACTGCTTTGGAAATCTAACAGTGTTTGTAGTTCATTCTCTTCCAGTGATGATGAAAGATCAAAAGGCTCTGTGAGCCATATTACCCGGCTGATGAACTTGCCAAACATTTTATTTGTAAAGATGAATCATATAGTTTTCTTCTTATCTTGCTTTTCTGACTAACAGAGAACATGACAACATTTTGAAATACCCTAGTAATGCCTTATTAAAATAAAATGTTTCTGTATGGGGATTTACTCATACAGGTTATTACACTATCATTTGATCACATTGCTATTTTATTTCATTAGAAAGTACTATAATGGAGAACCATAAAATGCATTTTGCATGTTTATAGATTTTAAGGTTCATACTGTCAAATTCTGTAGGCCTACTTCATGATCTGTGATATCTAAACTACTAATTAACTTGATTCATCTGTTTTCAAAGCAAGCCTTCCTCACTTGGGAGAGATTTTACTCTCCAAGTTTCTAACACTACAGTAAATTATTTCCTCACAGTTCTGTTGTGCTTCAAACATTCGAACCTCTACTACCATACAGAATCCTCATTCAGTGAATGCCTTGTATTTGAATGAGCTGACTCTTTTGTTCATTTTTTTAATCGCTCACACACAGGCAGGGAAGGGTCTTTCCCACTCAAGTAGGTTCTTCAGTGCTGAGGATTTAGTTGAGATAACCTAACCATTCAAGGCTGTGCCCTTTGGAGAAGTCCTTCAGACTGTTTAATGAAGCAAAGAACTGGGAAAGGACTTTGTTCTCGCAGCTTCTTATCCATCCTTCAGAGCCACAGTGTTTAAAAACACACTAATGAATCTGGTTTATTGGACAGAAATACAGTATTCTTTATTACAGACATTTTTAACAAATGCAATCAACAGAATATTTCAGCAACTCAGAAAAGATCAAAAGATTCCCAATTATGAACTTGCATTGGTGTAACAATCTATTGGATGTTCAAAAGTATGATGAGAAACCCTTTAAAGGGAAATTTTGCACTGAAAGATTACTCTGTTAAAAATGGCAGCTTTTTATTCAAGAGATATATTCCCCTGGGTTGCCATACAAAGAGTAATTCATATCAATTGAATTTCAAATCCCAGGTAGACTTTTTTTGAGGCTGCTAGTTAGAAATAACATCTTTTTACTAGTAAACTTCGGAAATTTAATCAGAAAGTCCCCGAGTAACATTAAAATTTGGAATCCACATAATTTCATTTTTATAGTCACTCTTCAGAGTACAACTGCACTTTAACATTCCAATAATAAAAATCTACAACGTATTTAATTTAAAGGTTTAGCTGTCACCGATTGGTGGTATTAAAATGATGTAGTACAATATCTTTTAAAAAAAACCTCTCAGAAAGATGAAACTTGTCTGATATATTCTGAGGTCTTTTTCTCACAACCAAAGTCATTTAAAATATTGGCCTTTCTTCAAAAAATATTTCAAAATTACCCTTCAAATTGACACAAATAAAAAGCCAAGTTTAGAAAAAGAACTTATGATTTTAGATACTTTTAAAACGGGCTGAGGTGGAGTGTTTGCGAAGGCGATCTTCTCTCAGAGGGCTGGGGGAAGAAATCATTTCCATTTCTCTTTAACACTTGGTACATCAGAATGACAGGATGAAACTGTATGTCCCCCTGGATCGACCACCTTTGCATAAAAATACTTTTATAAAAGGCTGTGAAAAGAAAGCTAAAGACAAGGAAGAAGGGAAGAAATAATAGTCCATTCCATTCACATCAGTATTTAGGCACATAGTATTGCATTTGTGGATAGTTTTATAAAGAGAAGTTTTCCTCTTGTGTGTTTTTAACTGAATGTGAATACATATTTCTAATTTCTATCATTTTATCACAGTAGAAATTACATTTCTTTCCCACTCTAAAAAATGCCAGCAGGGATGCCACCATGAAAATCTAACATCTGAACCCTTGAAGGGATTTTTAACGTTAATCTAAAGGGCTGGGCTGTATCCTACTTAATAGTATAACATAGTCATAAATCTCAACAGTATAACTCTGCCTGAATTCACAGAACCACTCTTCACTCCTCACAGATTAATGCTGTTATATTCACAGAAGCAGAAGCTTTCCAGTTCAGTTCTTCATAATACCTCCTTTTATCTCAAAAGTGTGTGCGCACACACACATACACACACACACACGTAAATCTGCTAATCAACTTTCCAGTTTAGATGGAAGTGACCTCTTCAGTATTTACTTTAGGTGGTCTGTCAGTAGCTGCTTGACTAATGTTCCACTCTCCCGTCTTCTGGTCTCTCTTTAATTCTCTTTTTTATCTACTACCAGATATACTTGAAGATGGCTTTGAGGTGTTAATCAATAACTGTGACCTGATCAGACATATTTCCTTCCCTTATGTTATGTTGGGACTGCTTCTCTTGTTGCTGTTGATAATTTTTTTTTATTTTGTTTCTTTTTCAGCAGAAAGCATCACAACTTTGCTGTCATAAAGGAAGGGAACATAAAAATTTCCGTATCAATTCAGCCCAGTTGTCCATCAATTTTATGATTTATAAATAGTGCCACAACAAAGCCTGTAATATAACATTATAGTCATAGGTGAAATTTCTTCTTCATTTTGCCAGTTAGTGATTGGCTTACCCCTAAAGTCTGAGGATGAATATATCAGATGTAGATTTTTTCTCCCATCCAATGTTAATATGAATATTCTCATTATTCATATAAAGATCTAATCATTTTAATGCTATCAAATTTTGGACTTTATAATGTGGCAGTGAGTTCCACAGGATAAGGATCTGAATTTAAGTTGTTGTTTTTTTCAAAAATGTGTTTTGAAATTAAAAAATTTCAGTGAAATGCTTCTAAGATAAAATAAAATTATGCAAGTTATAAAGTTGTTCACAAAACAAACAGCCCCATTTTTGTCAAAATGTTGCAAATATCTTTTAGTTGAAATTCTATTTCTCAATGACAAATTTTGTAAAAATGGATTTTTTTTAATGAGCTACTCTAATTACTTGTGCCTTGTTGGAAAAAAATCCTTTAAATCATTTTTAAATGAATTATTATTGTGATAGTGCCTTGTTTCCCCAGTCATGGTCCAGATATTGATCCATGTTCTAGGTGCTAGTACAAAAAGATGGTCCCTGTCCCAAAATGCTTACAACCTACATACAAGACAAGAGACAATAAATGGATATAGACAGAAAAGCAGAAGACCACAAGGAAACAATGAGAATATTTCTTAGTGTGATAGGCAATGTTTTCAGTTTTGCTGAATGCCTCCCATCCCTTCTTGTAAAAGGAACAAAAGTAAATAGCAGCACACAATTTGCCTTGTCTTTACCCTTCCTTAATTTGTATACCTCTGCAGTATTTGTCTCTTATTTGTCTCCTTTATAATCAAAACAACCCTTATCTTTTTTCAATCTCTCTTCATACAAAACTTTTTCAGTTTCTACTCATTTATGTCTGAATCATTTATGTCAGACTCATTGCTTGTCTGAACCCTATTTGTGCTGCATCTCTTTTGAGAACGATCAACCAGAACAGAACACAGTGTTCTGGATGAGGGCATAACATCAATTTTAGAACAGCCTTATAATATTTTTAGCATTATTTTCTCTGTTGTTCTTTATATAGCCTAATATTTTGACCATCTGATATTGCATTGATACTGAAGAGACGTTTCCACTGAGGTTTACAAAGTGACTCCTGGATTCTTTTCCTACGTTAATTTCAGTTAACTTTGAATAAGCAATGAGTGTGAGCAATTACTTCCAACGTGAATTTCCTTGCACGGTCAGCAGTGAATGTAATCTGCCATTCACACCATTGGCTCAGATCTTTGATGATTGAGCAGACAGAAAAGGAATGCAGTGGCAGGAATCTCCATGATTTTCCACTACTGTTTATCTCTCCATAGCATCGTGTCAGGATATGAAAGACCATGGTTTGTCCTCTGAACTCCTACAGCAAACAGCCACAGGGCTTGTCTCCACTTCAGGGTGGAGCAATGCTGCAGTGATCAAGCCACTGATGGTCAGTTTGGTGAGACTAGTAAAGACCTACTAAATTGACCACCAATCATTCTCTCGTTGACTCTGGTAATCCAGCAGAACGAGATGAGTAATGGGAGTCAACAGGAGAATTTTTATTCCTGCAGTGTGTACCCCACAATAAGTAAATCTAAGCTATGATAACTCAAATTGCATAGCTTAGGTCTACCTATCCTTGTACTATAGACCTGCCCTCAGAACCTCTCCCAATCTATTCCCTTGGGGTATGTCTACACTGCAATGAGGAGTAACGATAGTTCGAATTAGGAGCTTTAATTCGAACTACCTAGCCCGTGCCGCGTGTAGCCACGGGCAGGTAGTTCGAACTACTGGGCATTTTAAAATGGCGTCGCCCGGGAACATGCAAATAAAGGCCGGGATATATTAATCCCGGGCTTCATTTGCAAGTTCGAATGACTACATTAGCCACCCTAGTTCGAACTAGGGTGGCTAGTGTAGACATACCCTTGGGGAGTGCCACGATCCTGAGAAATCTCTGGCAGGCCATCAGTGTTATTCTATTCATAGATAGCTATAGCTACTGGGAGACAATGCGCTCACCATCTTTTCTCTGACATGTAGATACAGAGGACATCATTTGACTCCCTGTTAGGGCCCTCTGAATTTTTTCGTAGTTATCTCTACCCAGGAGCAGACTAAGAGCTTGAATTTAAAAAATTTGGTACTTCAAAAATACCGGCATCATTAAAGTTATAAAAAAACCATATTGTGGACAATTATGAGTCTATACTCATATAGATTATTTCAGTTCAGAAACAAAGAAAAAAAACTATACACCTGTTAATGCATCCCAGAATCATGTTTGCTTTTTTTGCAATAGCATCACACTGTTGACTCATATTTAGCTTGTGGTCCACTATGACCCCTAGATCCCTTTCTGCCCTACTCCTTCCTAGACAGTCGCTTCCCATTCTGTATGTGTGAGACTGATTGTTCCTTCCTAAGTGGAGTTCTTTGCATTTGTCCTTATTAAACTTCATCCTGTTTACCTCAGACCATTTATCCAATTTGGCCGGATCATTTTGAATTATGACCCTATCCTCCAAAGCATTTGCAACCCCTCCCAGCTTGGTATTATCTGCAAACTTAATAAGCATACTCTCTATGCCAATATCTAAATTGTTGATGAAGATATTGAACAGAACCGGTCCCAAAACAGACCCCTGTGGAACCTCACTTGTTATACCTTTCCAGCAGGATTGTGAACCGTTAATAACTACTCTCTGAGAACGGTTATTCAGCCAGTTATGCACCCACCTTATAGTAGCCCCATCTAAGTTGTATTTGCCTAGTTTATTGATAAGAATATCATGCGATACTGTATCAAATGCCTTACTAAAGTCTAGGTCTACACAGCACGAAGTCAAAGGAAGAACACTATTCCTTTGAATTCCTTTACTCCTCATGAAATGAGGGTTAGGATGAGTCAGAGTAAGAAATCCTCCAGCTCGATATTATTTCAAAATAAAGGCTTGTAATGTAGACGCACACTATGCTTTTCAGAATTTATTCTGAAATAATGCTGCTGTGTAGACATAGCCTCATATCCATTATTAGGGTACGTCTAGACTACAGGCTTTTGTCGACAGAAGTTTTGTCGACAGAATCTGTCGACAAAACTTCTGTCAACAAAGAGCGTCTAGACTACATCAAGCAGATAGACAAAACTATTTGCTTTGTCAACAGAGAGCGTCCAGACTGCAGGACACTCTGTCGACAGAAGAAAGTACCCGGAACTGCTTCTGCCAGGTCACAGGGGCAGCATGTACTTCCTGGTGCTGCTGCCTGCCCTTTGCAGAGACGCATGCTAAAAGGGACCCCCCTGACTAGCCGTTGCTCTGCTGCTGCAGCTGCCTTGCTTACCTCCTAGAGGGACAGCAAAGGTTCTGCAGTGCTTGCTGTGAGTGCCCTGCTTCCTGGCACAGCACAGCAGTGTGGGGTTTGGTTTTTTTTGGAAGGTTTTTCCAAACCTTTGTTTGCCATGGAGCAAGAGCTTCCCCTGGGCAGGCGCTGGCCCCACTCCATGGTGCTTCAAATGCTGCTGCAACTGCATGAGACTTTCATGCTGTTAATGCCTGGTCCGGATCCTGAGCCCAAACTGGAGCCCCTCCTTCAGGATGCAGCAGCACTGTTCCTGCCTCCAAACTTTTTCCCGGAGAGGCGATTTTGGAGGATGGAAACAAGTACGGACTGGTGGGACCGGCTCGTAATGGAGCAGTGGGATGATCAGGCTTGGCTCCGAAACTTCAGGATGCAGAAGTCCATCTTCCTGGAGCTCTGCAACTGGCTTGCTCCCACCCTGCAATGACAGGACACCCACCTGCGCCCTGCCATCCCGCTGGAGAAGAGGGTAGCTATTGCCCTCTGGAAGCTGGCCACTCCTGATAGCTACCGGTCAGTGGGACACTAGTTTGGTGTGGGGAGATCTACTGTTGGTGCTGTGTTGATGGAGGTAAGGCCCTTGGGGGAGGGCAGTCCGTGAGGACTGTAACAGAAAAGGGTGGGTGGGGGCAATGGAGGAGGTGGTGGAGGCTCCTGTGCCTTACACCATCATACTACTGGGAGCAATCCCTGGGGATACTGGGGTCTTGGGGGGGGACAGTCTCCCAAGGACTTGGGCAACCCCTCTTACTTCATATTCTGTGTCTGTTTGTATGTGTCTATTTCTGCAGGTGGTGAGGGCCATCAACTCACAGCTGCTGAATCGGATTGTCCGCCTCGGAGACCTAGACACCATCATGGCCGGTTTTGCAGGGCTGGGATTCCCAAACTGCGGAGGAGCGCTTGATGGAACGCACATTCCCATCCGTGCACCACCCCATCGAGCCGCCCGGTATATCAACAGAAAAGGGTACTTTTCCATTGTGCTGCAGGCCCTGGTTGACCACCGTGGACTATTTACGGACCTTTGTGTGGGGTGGTCGGGCCGGGCACATGATGCTCGGATATTCCGCAATTCACATCTGTACGAAAGGCTACAGACAGGAACCTTCTTCCCCCAGCGAACCTTTGCTATTGGGGACATAGAGATGCCAGTCTGCATTGTGGCTGATGCGGCGTACCCCCTCATGCCCTGGCTTATGAAGCCATACACAGGGCATCTGACCACGAGCAAGGAAGTGTTTAACGCGCACCTGACACGCGCACGTTTACAGGTGGAATGAGCATTTGGCTGGCTGAAGGGAAGGTTTAGGTGTCTGCTAACTCGCCTTGACATGGGGGAACACAATATCCCAGAGGTGGTGGCAGCATGTTGCATCCTCCACAACCTGGTGGAGAGCAAAGGAGGCCTTCCTCCCAGGTTGGGGCCAATGGCTGAAGTGGAGGAGGTGGTTTGCGCAGCCTCGGACAGCTGCCGTTCGCCAAGCCCATCATGCGGGGGTTCGCATCCGGGAGGCTCTGCGTGAGCACTTCTCAGCTGTAGCCCAATGACTCCCCAAGGTATCCCCAATGGGGTCTGTGGGCCCCCCATCCCAAAACCTTCCCTCCCATAATCCATCCCTGCATCAGCCTCCAAGCAGTTAAGACACACATCATCATGTTAAATATGAAACTATAATGTTTATTAACAAGTAAAGTTAGAATTAGGAACTGTTATAAAACATAGTATTCTTCAACAACTGTTAAAAATAAACTTTTTTGGAACTATTAACCTGTGTTTATAACTGTGGTAGGAGGGGATTTCAACCTGGAGGGAGAGGGAGGAGGGTGGATTTCAACCTGGAGGAGGAAGGAGAGAGGTAGGGCAGACAACTTAAGGGTAATGGCGGTATCGCCTGGGCATGAGGCTTTGCCACCTCTTGTCCGTGGACCCTGCCGTCCTCGGGCTCCAGTTGAGGCTGAAGATGACTCTGCTCTGGGGCAGGGCTGGAGGGGTGGCAGGGGCTGAGGGAGAGGAGGGGGAGTTAGAGGGGGCTGAGGGAGAGGAAGGGGGGCCAGAGGGGCTGGAGCTGGATGGGCAGGAGGAGTCCCCAGGGGTAGAGGACCTGGCACACCCAGGGCCTCCCGGACGGTGGCACACATTGCGCTCCACTGCGGGAGGAAGTCCTCAAGCAGGCGAGTATGCCAGCGAGCCTCCTCCCTGGCTCTTTCGGCCATGGTCTCCTGCATTTTGGCCATGGTCCCCTCAATGTTCTCCATCACCTCCACATGCCTCCTCAGGAGGTCGTTGTAGGCCCTCCAATGCCTGCGGGTGCTGTGGGACCGGGTGGGTGGTGGCACAGGTGTCGCTCGGCGGTCAGCAGCAGCAGGTCCGGCTGTGGAGGAGAAGAGGGAGAACCGATCAGTGTTAGCAATTCACACACAAGTCCTTACAACAAGGGATGGGAATGTTGTTACTGGTAGGCCACGTCTGGCCCTGCCAGCTGCTTCGGCTGCACAGGGGCCCCGTTGTGGCTAGGACAATGTCCACCTCCACCCCCTACATCCTACATCCTCCCCCTCACCGTGGCAGTCCAGGCCAGATCAGTGTGCAGCCACAGTAGGACAGGGGCCTGCAGCACCTTGGGTCTCCCATGGCCCCCACCCACATACCCACCACCTGCCCGCCTGCTTGCGCATGTACAGAGAGATGCAAGCTGTCCAGGAGGACCAAGGCGTGAACATTGCTCTGCATCCTTTCTGCTCCCACCTCCCTGTTCTGTGTCTGTGACCCTGATTGCACTCACCTGATGTTCCTTCACCAGCGTCAGAGGATGCCTGCGAGGCTTCTTGGGTCGCCGGGACAGGCCGCAGAGTCAGGGTCAGGGTGTCCTCCGTCTGCTCCTCCTCCTCCTCCTTCTCCTCCTCCTCTTCCTCTACATCTTCCCTGGGGACCTCCTGCCGGCTCTGCTGCACCGGTGTGTGCAACCCTGTCTGCACGAGCACCGGTGCAGACATAGGTTCCTGGCCTCCCAGGATGCGGTCCAGCTCATTATAATAGGCGCAGTGCGCCGGGGCTGCACCTGAAGTTGAGCTCTGCTCTCGGGCCTTTACGTATCCCTGCCGAAGCTCTTTGACTTTCGCCCGCACTTGTTGCAGTGTCCTTGGGTGGTGCCCTTTATCGGCCAGCCCCTGAGCCATGCGGCTGTAGATGTTTGCGTTCCTGCGCCGGGTGTGCAGGGCCTGGACCGCTTCCTCCTCCCCCCACAGTTCAAGCAGTGTCAGGACCTCTGGCCCTGACCAGGCTAGGGCTCTCTTTTTCTCGGCTGTGGGCACCAGGGCTGGCTCCCTCAAAGGTCCTTGGGGGCCTCGTGGCTCTGGAGCTGCACACATGGCCACGTGCAGGTAAAGCTGGGAGAGCTCTGTGCTGACAGGCTTCCTCTGTGGCCAGCTTCCTGTCACAATGCCTGCCAGGGATGTCTGTGCCTTTAAAACATGGCTACAGACAGGAACAAGAAGAGGTTTTTCCTGAAGAAGGACTGTCCAGCAGGGGGTTTCCTTGGAGGTATTTTTCTGTCGACAAAAGAAACCCCCGCGTCCAGACTGCCCTTTTGTCGACAGAACTCTGTCGACAAAGGCGTTATGCCTCGTAAAATGAGGTTTACCAGCGTCGACAAAACTGCTGAGTTCTGTCGACGTTATGTCAACAGAACTCAGCGGTAGTGTAGACGCAGGGATAGTTTTGTCGACAGAAGTCCACTTTTGTCGACAAAACCCTGTAGTCTAGACACACCCTTAGGGATGGGCAAACCCCTTTCTTTCACAACAGGGTGATTCAGACAAACTAATGTCCTGTCCTGCCATTTAGGTGGATTATTCTTGCATAGGGAATAATATGGGCCCTTGAACATTCGGAAATCAGATTTTGGAATATCTGACTTCATTTCTGAAACTGAAATAAAACAAAATCTAAAGTAATTATTACCTGTGATGGAAAATGAATTATTCATCTCTGCAATCTACTATATGCATTATATACAGAAAGGGACATAAATAATGAAAACCTCATTTCTACGAGGGACAGCTATTCTGTTGTCACATGCTCTGCAATATGTTAGTTATTAATGCTTGTTTTCTTCCCTAAATCCATTTAAAGCCCACATTAACAAATGCTACCTCAATGAAACTGAGTCTAAAATATGCATTTGTTCATCCTCCTCAGAGGAAAATTACAGGTAGACATATATTTACCAGTTAATGTTCTGTTTGTTTTATCTAAAAAAGTGACTCTGATACTGCAGACTAAAACCAAATAATTTAGCCTAAATGCCAGATCATAGATGTTGATATTAAAAAAATAGAAGTAAAACATTGTTTATCTAGCTCCAATTAATTGTTTAAACTAAAAAATAGTTTTACTTATACAACTCTGTTACTATGTAGTGGCCAAGCAACATATACATGTAGTTGTGCGGATATGCTTAAGTACTTGCAGGATCGAAGTCTTAAATTGGAAGCAATTTGCAGCAATGACCATGGTGAAAATCTTCAAACCCAGCAGTTAATGGGCATTTAGCCACTGACATCAATGGGATTTTACTATTTCTTCTAATTGTTTTATATTGTACCTCCTGCTCTGGGATGCTGATCCTGATTGGAGCCTCTTGGTACTCACTTAATATAAAATATCATATTACTATTTCATAAATAGAATATGATTATATAAAGTATATGCATAAATGCAGTGGGCTTAAGATGTCATATACATGACCTCAGATCCCATTCACTTACTGGGTTTGGGTAGGTACAGAAGTTCACCCAAGTGAATCTCATGACTGGATTGGGACTTTATTTTTTTCATCTCCTGATTTTTGTGTGCTTTAACTGGAATCCTTAATTTTCTGTTCAAATAATTTCCTCTATAAAAATTTCAAAAAAGTCAACAATAATATAGCTAACTCACAGGAACACTATTTCCTTTACATTAATACTGACTATAACTTTGAGGTAATATCTAACTAAAATCACTGCCAAAGATGGTATTTTATGACCAGCACCTAAACCATTCAGGGAGCTTTGAAATATCTCTCGCTAGAGAATAAGTTGTCAAATCTTTATCAATGTGATCATTTACACTGCTATTTTTATTCAAAAGTTTTCTAGGATGACGATTAGTTTTTTTCCAGTTTATCCATATTGTACTGAAGTTATAGACTATTTAATTCATTTCTGTCATATTTTGTACCATTTCCCAGAGAATTGGTTGTAATACATTCATATTATACAATGTAATACATTGTAATATTTCAAATATTACAAAATAAGTATGTGATTTTTAGTTACATTTTAAAAATTAATATTTGTTGTGAGCTATAAGGGAGATTAACTTTTTAATTCTAGTGATATTTTAGCACTATCACTTTAGTTCCACTTCACAAACTTAATTTTTTACTAAATCCCACTTTCCTATTTTTTTTCCTGGACAGAAAATAAATATTTAATAACGCAAACTAGAGCTAAGTTTGTCTGGGGCACCTACAAACATAAATTTTAAGCAGCCAGCCAACAGTACAGTATTGAAAAATGTAATGCTGCTATGTCATTTAGGAGGGAAAAAATAGTGTTTCCAATTTTTCGTGACATCTCACAATACTGATGTGAACCAATTGCATTTAAAATATGTGTTTTCTCTAACGTAATTAAAGTGTAGACATTTTGAGTTATTCTGATATTTGAAACTAAAGCTTGTCTGCTTTATTACTTCTCATCCATCAATTGTTTTTTCCCCCACTTGCAGTGACCTTAAAGCTACTCTAGCATAGTAACAGTGAAGGTGAATTCTATGATTTCGATTAGCAGCCAGTACTTTATTTCCTTGCCACTCTTTTGGCAAATACAATAGAATGATGAAATTACTCATTTTAAGAGGATGGGTTGGATAGTATAGTAGAAATTTGGTTCTTTAATCAAAGGTAATGTCCCTCAATCTGGGGCTTAATGTAAACAGACCAGATCCCAGATCTATTTTTAGGTAGAAGGGATGCATGGACAGGAAGCTTATCTAAATGCTATGTCTAACTCTTTTCCAATTGAATGTACGCATAATTTCATCTCTTATTTTCTTTATCATGCTCCTGATGTTCCCATAATTTTAGTATCTAGATGGCATTATGTATATTCAAGAGGACTCTACTCCTTATCCTTCCTAAGGTTAGGTGGTTTGACTTTTTTTTGGTTTTTGGTAGTATGTATATTATCTTGTTTCCTATTATTCATCTGTTCCCTATTCCCCTTTTTTTTGTTCTAAGGGTTTCTGTTATTACAAGATGGCTTTTGGGAAAAGTACTTTTTCTTTGTGCTCAGAAACTAGCCACATATCTAGTCACCTATGGAAAGGAGTTCCATACTTGGAACCCTATTGTAGAGAACTTTCTGGCCCATATCTTGGGCATTTGAACCTACTTTCTGTCAACCTTAGCTTCCCATTGAGCAAGTTGTGGTGGAGAGTCTGCCTCTAATCAATCGAAAGCTTTAAAGAGAAGAACCATCAAAATAAATGGAACTGTTGACAGCGTATGTTATTACTCAACCTGAGCAAAGGCTTGTCCAATTGAGTTGTGCAAATAGTTTCAATGAAATCAGAGTATGCCTTCTGCTTTTCATTATGTTTGTGACATTTTTAGATAAAGCTAAACATGGACCATTTCAGACAAAATAGATCTCCTTTTGGACAGAAATTGTTTTCATTATAAAAACAATTAGAGTATATACTCAATCATAAGCCACTTTTTTTGGTAAAAAATGCCATGGTAAAGAGTGGGGGGTTGGCTTATGAACATGTCATTGCATTTTACCAATTATTTTTAACTTGGGAGAGTGGGTAAACTTCCCTTCCCAGCCCAGCAGGGCAAATCGCTGGCATGTCAAGATGTTTTGTTCACCTGGAAGTGTCTGAAGGCATGGAATTGACAGTTCTGGGTCAATTGGAGTGGTGGGAAGTGGTGGCCAGCACATCCCTTGGCCCACACTGCTTCCCCTAGCTTCCTTTGGCTAGGAACAGTAAACAGCAGCTGAGAGGCTCCATGCCTGCAGATGCTCCAGGTAAACAAAATGTCCCAATGTGCCAGTGGCTTACATGGACAAGCTGGGACCAGAAGTTTGCAAACCACCAATATAGAGTTGGCTTATGAACAGGCAATTGTGATTTTTACAATTTTTTTTTAAATTGAGGGGTTGGTTTATGAAATGGGCTTATGATCGCGTATATACAGTAAATATAATAATTTCCACATGATCTCACAGCCAAATTACTATTTTTTATTAAAATTTCTCAATTTTGAGAACAGAACACAGAGACCATGCAAATGTGAATTCTTTGCAAACACATTTTCCATAGTTTTATAAAGTTCAATTAGTAGTGGAGTCAAGTATGAAAAACATAGGATTATTTTCTGAGTGGTGATGCATTAGTTTGTGGCTTGCCATTTGGTATTTACTTTTGTAATTGCTTCAGGTCATGTGCCAGCACAGTTTGACCGACATATACATCGATGATGTATTACAAATGCTGCATATGAGTCTTTACAGTTTCCTCAAGACCCAGCCTAGACAACTTGGATTTCTGAGAACAATCTATAATGTACATCAAAGAAAACCTTCCTGCTTCTAATGATTGTATCTGAAGTTCTTGGCATTGACAGTCTGTGACCTTTGCAGAAACTTGTTTTAGCTTCCATCATGCTATTTCTGTTTCAGGAGTCCTCCTCTAAAATGTTAGGTCCTTTCTGAATGAGAAGTAATGGCAAATGCTCCATATTGGCAACAGGGAGTTGGTATTTTGTCATTCAGGCATGTCACATGGTTAGGATGCATAATGTAATGTGTCAAAATGATTCAATGCTGTCTCCACAACAAACATTTATTGTGATCTGCAGCACAATAGAAATGTGCAGTTATTTAAAAATAAAATCTTCAGCCAATACCTAAGCTGCTTGCTAATGATTATGTGCACACATATACACAACACATATTCTACACATCTCAACACATATTCTACATATCAATTGGCTTTGCAGTATAAAATCCTAAGTAGTTTGGGCTCTGCCTACTTAAGAGACAACCTCTCTCACCATGCCATATGCCATAGTTGGAATAAGTATTCAAGCTGAATTCCCTTCATAGGGGAATCTGTTGGCAGGGCATTCTCATCTAGGGGCCCTTAACACTGTTATCAGCTGCCCTATGTGGTTCAGTCATTTTTAGAAACAGACATTGTTTCACATGTTGGTTACATTAATGGGCACTTCCATGTTGTATGGCAGTGTGCCACATTTTTAGCTACATCCAGCCAACATCCACTCTAAGACATATCTAAAATCATTTCTCAATCTGTCTGGTATGATATTGTGACACTGTTTAAAGTGTGTACATTTCATTTGAACAGTTTCAGAAAATCACATAGTACTTTCTCGGATATCCTTCCTAGCTAAACTTTTACAGAAAGGGGGGTGTCTTTTTTTCCTTTCAAGAATCAAGGGGAAAGAATTTGTACAAACACTCGTAAATCAGGTATCTCCTACTTTTGGAATGCTTAACTTTGCAACCTAAATAATATTCCTTTACCTTAGTTTGTGACACACACACACACACAAAAGTCAAGGGATTTTTTTAAAAAACAAAATAGAAGTCATTTTTATTCTTAAGCAATGAGCTGCAAATTCTCTAAATTTAACTCTGAAAATTAGGAAAACAAACAAAATGAAACCAGTCTAAAACAAACAAAATAAAACACAACACAAGCTAAACATTTGATTAATCTGAGGATCATAAAGTGTATAGGGTTGAGTGAATAACTGATTTTTTTGGTTTGGGGACGAAATTGAAAATGAAAAGATAATAATTGATTTTTGACTGAGCTGAAGCTGATATTTTTGTGGATTTCTCACCAAAAAAAGAAACTCCTCCTACACAAAAAAAGTTTCAGAAACATGACACATGACTGGCATGTGCTGACTGAAATTGACACACAATAGCAGGCATTGAATGGTAAAAAATGTCAATTTCAGTCAGAAGTTACCGGGGTTCCCAGGTCTGGGAATCTGAAGAAGTCGCTAACCTCAGATCAGTCCACATGGACCCTGGCTTATTCAAGGACCTCCAGGCTGCCATTTGGGTTTCCAGCCTCCCTGTGCAGAGCCAGGAGCCAAATTCCAGTCAGCAATGGTGCTCCCAGGCTTCTCAGGTTCTTAACTCCACATCAGGGAATAGAATCTCATAGAATATAATATAAGAACATAAAATGGCCAAAAGCCCATCTAGCACAATGTCCTGTCTTCCAACAATGGCCAACGCCAGGTGCATCAGAACAGGTAATCATCAGATGATCCAATCCTATCAGCCATACCCAGCTTCTGGCAAAACCAAGGCTAGGGATGCCAACCCTCCATCCTGGCTAATAGCCATGGATGGACCTATTCTCCATAAGTGTATCTAAGTCCTTTTTTGAACCCTATCACAGTCTTGATCTTCAAAACATCCTCTGGCAAGGATCCACAAATTGACTGTGTGCAATGTTAAGAAATACTTCCTTTTGTTCATTTTACACCTGGTGCCTATTAATTTCATTTGGTGACCTCCAAGTTCTTGTGCTGTGAAAAGGAGTAAATAACACTTCCTTCACACCAGTCATGATTGTATAGACCTCTATCATACCTCTATCATAACCGCCCCCCCCTTAATTGTCTCTTTTCCAACCTAAAACATCCTAATCTTTCCTCATATGGAAGCTCTTCCTTAACTCTAATCATTTTTGTCTCCCTTTTCTGAATGTTATCCAATTCCAATATATATTTTCTAAGATGCAGTGACCACATCTGCATACAACATTCAAGATGTGGTCATGCCAAGGATTTATATAGAGGCAACATGGTATGGTCTCTTATTATCTATTCCTTTATTGATAATTCCCTAAATTGTTAGCTTTTGTGACTGCCACTGCACATTGAGGGTACATCTACACTGCACGCTTATTTTGAAATAAGCTATTCTGGAATAGTTATTCTGAAACAGCTTATTTCAAAATAGCATGTCTACACTGCAGGGAAGCCTCAAAATTAGTCCCAGGCAGGCTTCCCTAATGTAGATGTGCAATCTCGATTTAGAGCCCCTGGAGGCACTAGGGAGGAATAACTTAGAATAGCCCTAGTGAAGGGCTATTTTGAAATAGCAGAAGTGGAGCATCTATACTCCAAGACTATACAACCACAATGACTCCAAGGTCTCTTTCCTAAGAGATAAAAGCTAATTTAGATCTCATCATTTTATATGTATAGTTGGGATTATATTTTCCAATGTGCATTAATTTGCATTTATCAACATTGAATTTCATCTGCATTTTGTTGCCCTGTCACTCATGACTTTCAAATGCTCAGTTACATGGCAGTGAGCCTGGAAGCCCTGAGACTCCTGACTTGTGGAATCACCTTGGTCTCCAGCCCTGGGATAGATTACGTAGTGGATCAGCCTCAGACTCTGTAACCTCCAGCTGGGACTGAGGATGCAGGTCAACTCCCTGCTGTGCAGCCATTGACCTTAAATCACCATCAAGATTTTGGTGAACATTTTGTCAATTCTGCTATAGTTTTATCAAAAAATATCAGTCCTGCAAATTAACGTTTTCCAAAGAAACTAAGGTTTGATGAAGCCACCTTTGTATTCCAGCAAACCCAGAATTCCTAACTACCTGGAGATAGCTCTGTAGTTCATCTGCTGTCAATGGTCCATAAAGGCTGTTTGACCTTTGGGTATCACTAAGGTGAAGGGGAGCCATGACAGCACCTCAAGTGTAGACATACCCTAACAGATTTATTAGGGAATAAGCCTTTGTGGGTAAAACCCATTTCATAATGACTCATAAATTACAGAGGCAGGGGCATAAATATGAAAGCACAGCAAAAGAAGAAGCTAACTTCTTTCTTTCACTGTACTTTCATATATATGGCCCTGCCTCTTTAATTTCCACTCCAATTCATCTGATGAAGTGGGTTTTACGCACAAAAGCTTATGTCCTAATAAATCTATTAGTCTCTAAGTTACCACAGAACTCATTGTTTTTGCAAATACCAACTAACACGGCTTCCTCTTTGGGACCCCCAGAGCAACTATGTTAGCTTAAGAACCATAGAGGGTCAATGTTTAGTTCTGGTGTTTTTTAAGATTTTTAAATGTATTCATTAAACTATCTCTAGGGTCCAAACTATTGTAATTTATGGAGGACAGGATCAGGCCACATGTGCTTAACTTTATGATCAACGAATAACTTGTTAGAGCTGCTAATGAATTTGGAACATACAAAAATAATATGAACAAGGCTTAACATACTTGTAAAATATGTCTGTTTCATCTTAAAAATGATTGTCAGGGAAACTATAAAGACTCCAGCAAGCAAAAAAGCTCAGTGCATCTAGGAAATGCAACAGTAGTTTTTTCAGCCTTCTTTTCAGAACATGCTGTTTGAATAGTTCGACCATTATATGGCTTTTATCTTCAAAGTCTCTGATCCTACTAATTGCACTGGTATTTTTTAAAAATATTATATTAGTAACAATAGATCAGAGCTTTTCTTCTCTTAGAAGTTTATAATATTAGATAAATTATTCCTTTCCATTAGTGTTTCACAAGCAAACGTAATTGTGCAATTTGAATAAAAGAGACAACATAGGACAGATGATACTGCACTTTGCTCATTTATGACCTGATCTACAGCCTGTTGAAGTAGATGGGAGTCTTTTCAAGATTAGCTGGCAGAAAGCTGAAGCTAGAAAAATTGAAACTGGAAGTAAAGAGCAAATTTTAACAGTGAGGGTAATTAAGCATAAAGACAGCTTAGCAAGCAATATGATAGATCCTCCATTACTTGATGGCATTAAAACTAATTTTCTGAAAGATATGGTCTATGTTCACTTCATAACATTGAGTTTGATGCAGAAGTAACACGGAGACCCTGGATAGGTTGTGGGACAGCAGGTATAAAACCTGAGACTTCTGATCTAAATGTATGAGCCTCTATAAGCTGGGGTAAGACCTACCTCTGCTACCAAATATCTGTAGCAGACTCATAAATTCCCATATGTGGTTCAGATACTAGAGGTGAACAGAGAACTTTGCTGCGGAAACACGGACTATACAGGAATCACCAAGTGAAACTCATGGCCACTGTTACACAAGGTGATCAGTATAGTTTAAATTATTCACTATAATGGGCTTTGGATGGCTATTGACTCTTTTCATTAAGCCCCTATCTGCTATTTTCTGTTGGAAAGTTTGCTGCATTGTGTGCAGGTTTGTTTTTGTTGTTGTGTTTTGTAATATGAAAAGACTGATAAGCTTATAGAATCATAAGCTTGAGCTGGAAGGGATCTTGAGAGGACAAGACTAACTAAATCTAAACCATCCCCCATAGATGTTCAGCTAATCTGTTCTTAAAAACCTTTAGCAACAAAATTCCACGACCTCCCTTAGAAGTCTATAGAAGACTAATGAAAGGCAATCTAAGACTAGTGCATAACTGGTTGGATAAGCATTCCCAGAGAATAGTTATCAATGCTTCACTGTCATGCTTAACCACAGGATACTGAATGACACAAAAATAATAAAAAAAGAAAACTAGAAACAAAGAGTGGAAACTAGGTCAATTACAACGGATTAATATAAACAAATAAGTATGAAGGGGCAAGTATGAAGGGGCAAAATTAGAAAGGTGAAGGCACAAAATGAGCTTAATTTAACTATAGACATAAAAGGTAACAAGAAAACATTCTACAAATAAATTAGAAGCAAGAGGAAGATCAAGGATAGCACAGGACCATTACTCAACGAAGAGGGAGAAACAATAACTGATAATGTGGAAATGGCAAAGGTGCTTAATGACTTTGTATTTCAGTTTTTACCATGAAGGTTTGGGTGGCTGAATGCCTTACATAGTGAATGCCAGTGAAAATGGGGTAGGTTCAGAAGCTAAAATAGGGAAAGAACAAGCTAAACCTTACATAGACAAGTTGGCTGTGTCTAGACTGGCATGATTTTCTGCAAATGCTTTTAACGGAAAAGTTTTTCCGTTAAAAGCATTTCTTGAAAGAGCGTCTAGATTAGCACGACGCTTTTGCGCAAAAGCACTTTTTGCGGAAAAGCGTCGTGCTAATCTAGAAAGCCCGATCGCCATTTTCACCACTGGGGCTTTTTTGCACAAAACAGTCCTGAGCTGTCTACACTGGCCCTCTTGCGCAAATACATTTGCGCAAGAGGGCTTTTTCCTGAACAGGAGCAGCATAGTATTTGCGCAAGAACACTGACAATCATACATTAGATCGTCAGTGTTCTTGCGCAAATTCAAGCGGCCAGTGTAGACAGCTGGCAAGTTTTTGGCAACTTGCCAGTCTAGACGCAGCCGTTGTGTTTTCAACTCACCAGCACCTGGTGAAATGTATCTTAGAATACGGAATAGCCAGCTGAGGAGCTATCTGAGCCACTTGCTATTATCTCTGAAAAGTCATGGAAGATGGGAGAGATTTTAGAAGACTGGAAAAGGGCACATATAGTGCCCCTCTAAAAAAGGGAAATAAGGGCAACACAGAGAATTACAGACCAGTCAGTTTAACTTCTGTGCAAGGGAAATATAATAGAGCAAACAATGAAGGGATCAATTTGCAACATCTGGAAGATAATAAGGTGATTAATAACTGTCATGATGGATTTGTCAAGAACAAATCTTGACAGACCAACCTGATAGCTTCCTTTTGACAGGATAACAAGCCTAATAGATGGAGAGGAGCAGTAGATGTGGTATGTCAAGACTTTAGTAAAGCTTTTGATAGAGTTTTGCAGTACCTTTTCATTAACACACTAGAAATTCACTCTAGATGGAGTACTATAATGTGGGCATATAATTGCTTGGATAACAGTTCCCAGTGAGTAGTATTAATGGTTCATGGTCATACTGGAAGGGCATAATGAGTAGAGTTCTGGAGTGATCAGTTCAATAAAGTATGAGGATGAGACTAAGTTGGGAGAGGTTGCTAGGGCTTTGGAGAATAGGATTATAATTCAAAATTATCTGGACAAATGGTCTGAGGTAAAGAAGATGAAATTCTATTAGGACAAATGCAAAGTAGCCCATTTAGGAAGGACCAATCAGTTGCACACAAACAAAATGGGAAATGACTGCCTAGGAGGGAGTACTGCAGAAAGGGATCTAGAGATCATAGGGATCTGGAGATTAAGTGCATGAAACCGCCCACACACATATATGGCGCAGAACCATAAGTAAGAGCCAGTCACTTTGAGTGGTCTGGGGCTACTGGCAGGCAGGGAGCCTGCCTAAGGGTCCCACTGGGCTTCTGGCTGGGAGCTGCCTATGTAAGTGCCTGTTAGGCAGAATCTGCCCCTGGCATCCCACACCTTTCTACCTGTCCCAGGTCACTAACCCCTCCTACGACAGGTCACCATCCAAACCCTATGCATACACAAACCCCACCCCAGTTCACAACTCCCTCCCAAACCCTGCACCCCTTCCCTAGGCCAGAATCCTCTCCTGCACCTATACCTCTTCCTGGACCTTACACCCCAATCCCCTGCCCTAGGCCACAACCCCCTCCTTCACTCAAACTCCTCATCCCCACACAGTCTCCCCTGCACCCCACTCCCTTACCCCAAGCTCCCTTCTGCACTCAACCTTTGTCCAAGACCTCATACCGCCTCCATAGAAAAGTGTGGCCTTTGACCACTTGCCAAAATCTCGGAGTGCTCTCCCCCCCATCAAAATTATTGCCCACCCCTGTATTAAGAGGCGTGTTGTAAAGAAGACACAAGAAGAAATTCTTCTACTCCAACCTGATTAGGCCTCAACTGGAGTATTGTGTCTATTTCTGGGTATCACACTTCAGGAAAGATATGAACAAATTGATGGAAGTCCACAGAAGAGAAACAAAAATGATTAAAGGTCTAGAAAACATGACCTACGATGGAAGACTGAAAGAACTGGGATTGTTTACCGTAAAATCTTGAATATAATGCACACCAATGTATAATGCGCACCCTGACTTTTGAATTTTAGCATAATGAAAAAATCTATACTCCTATATATAATGTGCACCCCGACTTTGCCCATTGTACATGTATTTTATGATACCCGTCATCATAGATACGAAGGCATCATTAAATATAGTCTATTGGATTGCAAGTCTATGGTATGCCAGCGCGTCGTATTTCCTGCCTTTTTGTATTGCCGGTTGATTGCACGTGAATGAACGACTATAGAATACTCAGCATTTCGACGCTCTATTATCTTTAAATTCGGTTGATTTTAGTAATCCTATGTATAGGCCTAGAAAAATATCAATTCTTAGTGATACCATGAGTTGTCAACGCTCTTACCCTGCAGCTGGAAAACTTAAGGTAGTTAGTTATGCTGAGGCTCATGGCAACAGAGCTGCCAGCCGTGAATTTGATGGCATAGCAGAGTCGAACATTTGACTTTGGAGACGGCGGAAAGAGCGCCTGCAAGCGTTGCCTCGGACGAAGATGGCTGAGCGAGGTCAAAGCACTGCATATCCTGAGATAGAGGCCAATCTGCTTGAATGGATTACTGAGCGTTGACCTGGTTGTTGGAAGGTGAACATACATTTACTGCAGGTGGACGTATGTGAACACTGACGCTTCAAGACATGACCTAGTGGATAGCTGATGTCTGACTTCAACTTGATCCCGCTATCATAAGGAAGGGGTTTCTGAAATGCAGCATATCTAATGCGATGGGTGGCAGCGAGGATGAAGCCCTGTGGACGGATGATGCGCATGATCCGAACGACGATGAATCGTCCGAGGGCGAATTAGGCGAAGATGACAATGACTTGTATTACCTGGATGAAGATGCCGAGGGCTTTACCCCGGAAGATATTGCTCGTCTGTTCGATGAAGATGATAACAACAGCGAATTCGAGGGCTTTGAAGATGAGTAGAAGATCAATTTCTCTCAATGAAACTGACTATTACCATATTTGCCTGTTTGAACTATTGATTTACTTACTTTTTTGAAAGTCTATATGATTGCTAGTCTATGGGAATAAAATTCAACTTCATATCCGGTGTCCATGTTTATAACTTATTTTCATAAATGTCAGCAATTAATTAACTATAAACTAATTCATACAACAAGTAAGACATACATTTCATATTATTTATTGTTTTTAAATACTTTAAAGCATTCTAGGAATCTCTGCCATTTCAGTTCATGTTGATTTCATGTTTACTGCCATCTTAACGTGGCGTCGGCATAGCGGAGGTTCGTTGTCTTCTGACACAGAACTGCCAAAATAAAACTTTAAACAATAACTCCTATATATAATGTGCACCCCGACTTTGACCCAAAAAAACTCGGAAAAAAAGGGTGCATTATATTCGTGATTAAATGGTAGTTGGAAAAGAAAAGACTGATAAAGGGACATGATAATGGCTCTCAAATATCTAAAACTTTTTTTACAATGAGGAGGGGGAATAATTATTCTTCTTTGGCTATGGCTACATGACAAGCTTTGCCAGACGAGGCCATGCAAATGAAGCGCGGATTAGCATTTTCTCACACTTCATTTGCATATTCTCTTCCAACCCGTTTTTGTGCAAGGGGTTTTTGTGCAAAAAGGAAACGTCCACACTGCTTGTTTGCACAAAAACTCCTTGCACAAAAACAGATCTGAAGAGAATATGCAAATGAAGTGCGAGAAAATGCTAATCCGCACTTCGTTTGCATTGCCTCTTCCAGCAAAGCTTGTCGTGTAGACAAACCCTTCTTCTCTGAGGATAGAACAAGAAAGCAATTGTCTTAAATTGCAGCAAAGAAAGTTTAAGTTGAACAATAGGAAAAATTTCCGACTGTCTGGGTGGTCAAACAGTACAAAAAATTGCCTAGGGAACTTGTGAAATCTCCATCATTGGAAATTTTTAAGAGCAGGTTAGACAGAAATCTCTCAGGGATGTTCTAGATTATGCCTGGTCCTCCCATGAGTGCAGGGGACTGCAATTGATGACCTCTCAAGGTTCCTTCCAGTTCTATTATTCTATGATTCTATTGTAGAGCTTAACTAAGCTTATAATTAGAAAGTTATTCCTTATATCTAACCTAAATCTCCCTAGTTGCAGATTAAGACAATTAAGACAATCCTACAAGCACACCCTCCTCTATATACCCTTGCACACCCACTCAGCTATTCCTCTTTTTGCCTTTTGTGCTTCCTGACTGTAGTTTGACTTCACTCCCATTGGGAAGCTGAGACCATTTTGCAAAGGGCAGTCTGATCTTCATCTTGCAGACTCAGCAGTTATAGGGAAACAATGACTATCTTAAGTAGACAGCCTATGGCCTTAATCATAAAGGGACAAATGGGCGATGGTAGAGATACTGAAATAATGAAATTCTTAATGTGTTATTATGGAGATTAGTTTTCAGCTTCTGGTGAAAGAAGAAAACAGAGTTATAATGAATGAAGGCAACAAATTACCCTATTTCTTTTCTTTTAAAGAAATATGTTGACAATAATCTATTAGAAATCCTGAATAATTTCAGCCAGACCACTCAAATATTTTCCCTTAAATGTTATATGCAACCAATCACAAATAACATGTACAATTCAAAAGGCATAACAACAATATAGAATACTAGAATCGTAGAATACTAGAACTGGAAGGGACCTTGAGAGGTTATTAAGTCCAGTCCCCTGCCCTGCTGGTAGGACCAAGCACCATCCACATCATTCCTGATAGATGTCTATCTAGCCTGTTCTTAAATAACTCCAGTGTTGGAGATTCCACAACCTCCCTAAGGCAATTTATTCCAGTGCTTAACCACCCTGACAGTTAAGAAGTTTTTCCTAATGTCCAACCTAAACCTCTCTTGCTGCAATTTAAGACCATTGCTTCTTGCTCTATCATCAGAGAAGAAGAATTATTCACCCTCCTCATTGCAAAAAAACTTTTAGATATTTGAGAGCCATTATCATGTCTCCTTCTCATCTTTTCTTTTCCAACTAAACAAGCCCACTTCTTTCAGTCTTCCCTATTAGATCATGTTTTCTAGACCTTTCATCATTTTTGTTGCTCTTCTCTGGATCTTCTCCAATTTCTCCACATCTTTCTTGAAATGTGGTGCCCAGAACTGGACACAATATTCCTACTGAATCCTAATCAGTGCTGAGTAGAGCAGAAGAATCCCTTCTCGTGTCTTGCTCACAACACTCCTATTAATGCATCCCAGAATCATGTTTGCTTTTTTTTGCAACAGTGTCACACTGTTGACTCATATTTAGCTTGTGGTCCACTGTGACCCCTACATCCCTTTCTGCTGCACTCCTTCCTAGACAGTCGCTTCCCATTCTGTATATGGGTCTGATTGTTCCTTCCTAAATGGAGTACTTTGCATTTGTCCTTATCTTATTTAACTTCATCTTATTTACCCGAGACCATTTCTCCAGTTTGGCCAGATCATTTTAAATTATGACCCTATCCTCCAAAGCAATTGTAACCCCTCCCAGCTTGATGTCACCTGCAAACTTAATAAGCGTATTCTCTATGCCAATATGTAAATCCTTGATGAAGATATTGAACAGAACCAGTCTCAAAACAAACTCCTGTGGAACCCTACTTGTTATGCCCTTTGAGCAGGATTGTAAACCATTAATAACTACTCTCTGAGGGTATGTCTACACATGCACCCTCTTTCGAGAGAGGGATGCAAATGAAGACATTCAAAATTGCAAATGAAGCCGGGATTTAAATATCCTGCACTTAATTTGCATAATTGCATTAAGGCGCTATTTTGAAATAGCGCTATTTCAAAATAACAGACGCTGTTAAGATGCGGTTATTTCGAGAGAAAACCCTTCTCTCAAAATAACCCTTATTCCTCATAAAATTAGGTTTAACAGTTATTTCGGAAGAAGGGTGTTCTTCCGAAATAACCGCATCTACACTGCGTTTTGTATTGCAAAATAGTGCTATTTCAAAATAGCGCCATAACTCAATTATGCAAATGAGGTGTGGGATATTTAAATCCCGGCTTCATTTGCAATTTTGAATGTCTTCATTTGCATCCCTCTCTCGAAAGAGGGTGCAAGTGTAGACATACCCTGAGAATGGTTATCCAGCCAGTTAGGCACCACCTTATAGTAGCCCCATCTAGTTTTTCTAGTTTATTGATAAGGAGGTCATGCAAGACCATATTAAATGCTTTACTAAAATCTAAGTATACCATGTCCACCACTTCCCCCTTATCCACAAGACTTGTTATCCTATCAAAGAAAACTATCAGATTGGTCTGACATGATTTGTTCTTTACAAATCCATGCTGGCTGTTACCTATTACCTTCTAGATATTTGCAGATTAATTCCTTAATTGTTTGCTCAATTATCTTCCCTAGCACAGAAGTTAAACTGACTGGGCTGTAGTTTCCTAGGATAATCTTACTTCCCTTTTTACAGATGGGCACTATATTTGCCCTTTTCTAGTTTTCTGGATTCTCTCCCAACTTCCATGACTTTTCAAAGATGATAGCTAATGGCCCAGTTGCCTCCTCTATCAACTCCTTGAGTATTCTAGGATGCATTTCATCAGACCCTGGTGACCTGAAGACATTTAACTTTCCTAATGTTGTTCTTTTTTTTAATTTGAACTTCTAAATCTACCCCAGTTACACTAGCAACTGTTTTTAAAGTTTTTCTGGTTACAGACTAACACGGCTATCCCTTGGTAGAATTCATGATGTTAGGCATCCATTCACCATCAATCTTCTTGGTAAAAACTGAAACAAAGAAATCGATAAGCACCTCTTCCATTTCTAAGTTTCCTGTTCCTGTTTTTCCCTCTTTCCTGAGCAATGGGCCCACCCTGTCCTTGGTCTGACTCTTCTAACATATTTGTAGAATACTTTCTTGTTACCCTTTATGTCTCTATCTAGATAGAGTTCATTTTGTGCCTTTGCCTTTCTAACCTTGTTCCTGCATACTTGCATTATTTGCTTATATTCATCCTTTGTAATTCGACCTAGTTTCCACTTTTTATACAACTCCTTTTTGATTTTTAGATCATGCAAGATCTCATGGTTAAGGCAAGATAGTCTCTTGCCATACTTTGTAACTTTCCTGCACAGTGGAATAGTTTGCTTTTGGGCCCTTAATAATGTCCCTTTGAAAAACTGCCACTGTCTTCAGTTGTTTTTCCTCTTAGTCTTGCTTCCCATGAGACCTTACTTACCAGATCTCTGAGTTTACTAAAATTTGCCTTCCTGAAATCCATTGTCTCTATTTTGCTGTTCTCCTTTTTACCATTCCTTAGAATCATGAACTCTATGATTTCATGATCATTCTCACCCAGGCTGCCTTCCACTTTCAAATTTTCAACCAGTTCCTCCCTATTTGTTAAAATCAAATCTAGAACAGCTTCCCCCCAGTAGCTTTCTCAACCTTCTGCAGTAAAAAATTGTCTCCTATGCAGTCCAAGAACTGATTGGATAATCTGTGCCCTACGGTGTTAGTTTCCCAACATATGTTTGGATAGTTGAAGTCCCCCATTACCACCAAATCCTGCACTTTGGATGATTTTGTTAGTTGTTTAAAAAAAGCCTCATCCACATCTTCTGCCTGGGTAGTTGGTCTGTAGCAGACCCCTAGCATGACAACATTCTAGTTTTTTACCCCTTTTAACCTAACCCAGAGAATCTCAACAAGTCTGTCTCCTATGTCCATCTTAACCTCAGTCCAAGTGTATACATTTTTAATATATAAGGCAACACCTCCTCCCTTTTTCCCTGCCTATCCTTCCTGAGTAAGCTGTACCCTTCTATACCAATATTCCAGTCATGTGTATTGTCTTTGTGATACCAACTATGTCATAGTTGCATTTATTTTATAGCACTTCAAGTTCTTCCTGCTTATTCCCCATACTTCTTGCATTTGTATACAGGCATGTAAGATATTGATTTGATTTTGCCCCCAGTTCTGCCTAGCCCCTCCTTTATTTTTGCTATTATAGCCCACACTCCCTCCCATTTCTGACCCATCTCCCAGATCTCCATATTTTTCACTTACCTGTGGGCTTTGCTTACCTGCACCCATCAAACCTAGTTTAAAGCCTTCCTCATTAGGTTAGCCAGTCTGTATCCAAATACTCTCTTCTCCTTCTTTGAAAGGTAAACCCCATCCCTGCTTAGCAATCCTTCTTGGAACAGCATCCTGTGGTCAAGGAAGCCAAAGCCCTCCTGGCAACACCATCTTTGCAGCCAGCCATTCACCTCCAAGATATACCTGTTTCTGCCTGGGCCCCTATCTTTAAGCAGAAGGACTGAAGAGAAAACCACCTGTGCTCCAAACTCCTTTACCTGTACTCCCAGACCCCTGTAGTTTCTCTTGATCTTCTCAAAGTCACATCTTGCAGTGTCATTTGTGCCCAACTGGATGAGTAGTATAGGGTAGTAGTCAGAGGGCCAGATAATCCTTGACAATCCCTGCATAACATCTCAGATATGGCCCCCTGGCAGATAGCACACCTCCTGAGATGTCATGTCAGGATGAAAGATGGGTGCTGCTTAATGGGACTGACAGACGGATGGACCACTTAATGGGATTGACAGAGTTTAGATATCACTTCTCTGACTCTGGGCTTCTAGGCTTACACTTCAGGGGAGAGTGAGTGCGTAACACCCCTTGTCTCAGCGGGTACCTTATCATCAAATTACCTAAGCACTGTGCTATCTCCCTAATAGCTACTGCACACTTTCAAATTTCCACCTATGGTGTGGATACTCTGGCTTACTGTTTCTTTCTTTGGGGCCTACATGACAGCGTAGGCAAATAACACACAGAGTCAGCAAAGGAATTTCTAAATCCAAACACAATTTACTCTGAAACCGCATGTGAGATAAACTGATCTATAGAGAAACAAAACCTGCATGCAAATCCTGGCCTATTTCCTCATTGTTCCACAAGACCATTGGTCTTTTTCAGGGAGTCCAGAATTCCTCATCTTCTCCTTCTGCACCTTGTCGGCTTCTGATCTTGACCTGACACCTTTGTTCTCTTTCTGAAGCCAGTGCTTTTAATAAAGCTGCAGACTCACCTTTGCCAGGTGGCCACTTCAATTACTTCAAGTCCCTTCTTTGGTGATTAGTTGCCTGGTTACCAGCCTGCTTGGATGAATCATTTCCCCGGACATTGTTCTGCTAGACCAGGGTTATTCAATCCTGGATGAACCTTAATGATTCGCTGTCCCAATAAGGAGCAGAGAAACAAGGTGACAAGGTGGGTGAGAGAGACAAACTTTCAAGCTTACACAGAGATCTTCTTCCTGTCAGATATCTGTAGCTAAGAAGCTTGTCTTCTTACTAAGGAAAGTCGGTTAAATAAAAGATATCACCTCACCCACTTTATCACCTTTTCTCTACTATCCTGGGACACAATTACACATACATTGCAAACCATTAAGGAGAAACAAAATACAGGACTATATAGCACTTTAAAGACTAACAAGATGGTTTATTAGATGATGAGCTTTCGTGGGCCAGACCCACTTCCTCAGATCAAATAGTGGAAGAAAATAGTCACAACCATATATACCAAAGGATACAATTTAAAAAAATGAACACATATGAAAAGGACAAATCACATTTCAGAACAGAAGGGGGATGCAGGGGAAGGTAAATGTCTGTGAGCTAATGGTATTAGAGGTGATAATTGGGGAAGCTATCTTTGTAATGGGTAAGATAGCGTCTTTGTTGAGACTGATGCGTAGAGTGTCGAATTTTAGCATGAATGACAGTTCAGAGGATTCCCTTTCAAGTGCAGATTTAAAAGGCTTCTGAAGCAGGATGCAGGTAATTAAGTCGTTGAGACAGTGTCCTTTCTGGTTGAAATGGCAAGAAACTGTTTTTTTCTTTGTGATCCTATCTAATATTTGTTTTGTGGGCATTCATATGTGTTCATTTTTTTAAATTGTATCCTTTGGTATATATGGTTGTGACTATTTTCTTCCACTATTTGATCTGAGGAAGTGGGTCTGGCCCACGAAAGCTCATCATCTAATAAACCATCTTGTTAGTCTTTAAAGTGCTACATAGTCCTGTTTTTTGTTTCAGCTACACCAGACTAACACGGCTACATTTCTATCATTAAGGAGAAGACTCTCAGGTGTCAAGCAGTGTTCCCTCTAAGCTGCAGGGCAGTACAGCTTCACAGGTGATTAATTAGCCCCACCCTATCAGTCAGCTCTGTCCATGGAGCCCTGAGCCTCTGACTGGGCAGGGCTGATTAATCACCTGTGCAGCTGTGCTGCCCCGCAGCAGTGAGGGAACCCTGATGCCAAGTCCCCCCTCCCCCTTACACGGGAAGTGTGATGCAAGGACACACTGAAATACAACCATAAGTGTATAAACACCCTGTGCAGAGGTTCAAGAAAAGGGAAGCCAAAGAGTTACTCTCCCACTTTTGAGCCAGGAAGCCAATCCCACCCACTTTTCACCAGGGGCACAGACCCTTGCCACTTCTCTGCCCACGAAGGCCCATCCTGTGGCAAGGCCAGAAGCGGAGCCGAACCCTGCTGACAGCAGCCCAGGGATTCTGGGCAGCTGTGGAGAACCATGGACCTTCCACCCATCTACCCATCCATGCCCCCTCCCAGAGCAAGAGTGTCTGGAATCCCCACAGTTGCCTGGGATGCTCTTACCATGGTCCATATTGGTGCTTTGGCCTCCAGGTCCTGCCCCCAGGCTGCGCCAGAAGCCAGAGCCAGGCAGGGAGAAGAGCCACATGGGCAGCTGTGGGAAGTTGCAAACCCTCCACCTGCCAAGGGTGAAAGGCCTAGGGCCTGCTTTTGCTCCTTCCCAACCCAAGCAAGTGGAGTGAGCTGGCCTCCCCAGCCTAGTTCCAGCTTCTGGCTTTGCTGCAGGGATGGGGTTATGGACAGAGCAGGGCCTCTTGCCATCCACTTTTAGGAAGAATCTATCACCCTGGAGAGTGCTCACAAAATCAAACTGGAATTCATAAATTCACAAAGATAGGTTCCCAAACCATCCCACTATTATTACATAGAGAAAAACAAGCATTTATCTCATTTTAAGCCAGTTTCAGAACACTCTCTAAGTTATACTGTCACAACTAGCACTGCCATTATGAATTATGGAGCTCTGAATTGCTGGGTCTTTGGGGAAAGTGGAAATTGTGTAGTTCTGATCTTTCCTTTTATGTGCCTAACATACAAATAGCTGTCTCTACTTGTTCGCTGACCCCTAATTACTATCTAAACAATTCCATCAAATGACTTTGCATATCTAAAATAACTGTTTGACATGTAAGCCGAGACTGTAGATTTGCAGTTATGATTTTCTTTCTGGCTTTGGCGGTACATCAGTCATCACTCCTAAAATCACATTATTCAAATTATACTCTGTCATGTTTAATGCATCTTGTACTAGCAGAGCAGCTATCCTGACCTGTGACCCAGACAGTCTAACCCGCTAACATCATTATTACTAATATTTCTGGGAAATAATCTTGTCTCATATTATTTTTTTTTAATTTTTAAAAAAAACCCACTGAAGTTGGTGCAAGCTATTTTAGAAAAACTCTGAGTGAGAGTTTGATGATTTGAGGATAACAAAAGTATTTTCCTGTTCATTATTTTGGAAGTGATATTAATATTATTACTTAAAATAATATTTTCCAAAATATGTTATACATTCAGTACTGCCTAACAATATCTAAATATACAAAATAGATAGATAACTGATTCTCTTTTAAAATAATTTTAGCATTACAATCTATTAACCTCTTGAATCACACACAGGTATGGATCTTCAGAGCTTCAATAGAAAGAATTTACAAATATTATTTCTAAAATTAGACACCTAAGACCATATCAGGCACCTGAATCAAAGTGGCATGATTTTAAAAAGTGGTTACCATTTCCAGTTTGAAATACGACACTTTAATTTTTGTTTTGTCTGTATATTTTATTTAGAAAATTGGATTGAATGCTTGGATACTGTTAATTAAGATCTATGTGTAGTAAATGGTATTAGAACATAAGAATAAATGAGCAGCCATACGAGGTAAGACCAAAGTTCCATCTAGCCAAGTAGCCTGTCTTCTGACAGTGACCAGTGTCAGGTGCCCCAGAGGGAATGAACAGAAGAGGTACTCATCAAGTGATCCCTCTCATATTATCCATTCTTAGCTTCTGACAAACAGAGGCTAAGGACACCATTCCTGCCCCTCCTGGCTAATAGTTGCACTTATCAACACTGAAAGTCATCTGCCATTTTGTTGCCCAGTCACCTAGTTTTATGAGATTCTTTTCTACCTCTCCAAGGAACAGTATTTATTTTGGCAAGGAGAAACTCTCCCACCAACATCATGCTTTCCACACTGGCACTTAGATTTGTGTAATTTACGTTGCTTAGAAGGGGTAGCTTTTCCATACCCCTGAGAGCCTTAAATTATATCAAAGTAAACACTAGTGTATACAAGCCTTTAGTGTCATCTTTGACATGACTCTCATTAGGCTACATCTACACTACCAAGTTTTGTCGTCAAAACTTAACATTGGCACCAAAAAGTTGACAAAACAAAAATCACCAGAGGGTGTTCATACTTGTTCCCACTGTTGACAGATCATGTTCACAGTGGGAGTGTCATCATGAACAGTGTGAGCAATGCACTGTGGGTATGTTGTGGGAAGGCAGAACTGTTCATCATTCCATATTCTTGACTACTGCAACCTCCTTTTCCTCACTGGACTCAACTATTCATGGCTGTACAAAATGCTACTAAGGCCATTTATTGGACTCATTGCTTTGGCCATAAGAAGCTTCTCCACAGGCTTTACCCACTCACCCTCTTCCCCCTTCACCTTCACATCAAACATAAATTTTACCATTAAGACCTTTACCTTTAAGATCTTTTACAACTCAGCCCTGTATTGCCAAGTTGCTGTAGTAATTTATCAGAACTCCACTTCCATTGAGCTAGTTACCATTAGTCCTTGCCATCTGTTTTTGCCAGCAAACTCAAAAGAAACAAAACAACACCCTCTGACTTCTTTCACTCCTCCTTATGGCTCACCCTGTTATGATACATGCAGAAATCCATCTGCTGATCAGAGCAGAAAAAGGGTCCTTCTCCTTTCTTCCTTTATCTACTTCCTTGCTTTCTCCAATCTCTGTTCCTGACATCTCCCCCTGCTTCCCTTCTCCCTGTTATACAAAACAAACAGAAAAGTCTCACAGCTACAAAACACATACCTAACAAAGCTTTGCCAATATACATTTGCTGGTATGCTACATCCCCAGTCGCACATTTATAAGTGATTATTTTAGGCTTGCACATAAATATCAGGCACTGCATGTTTTGTTAAATTTTACATTGGCAAAGAAGCTGTTTGAAGCAGGAACTTACTATGTGTTTGTACAGGGCCTGGCACAATGGGCTCCCAATCCTGTCTCTGACTGCAATTTTTACTACGTATGCTATATTTGCTTGAAATGCTATGGTGTAAACAATTCAATCTCTGACAAGGAAGTTTCTTGGCAAAGAGTTCCTGTTCATTGCAAACAACTCTCAGATCAGACCTGACGACCTTGTTTCACTGAACAACATATTAATTCATAAAAAGTAACAGATAAGGTGCCTATAGAAATCTCTTGTGAAGAGTCGTAATAACTATGAGCTATATTTATGGATAGTATTAAAGGATTAATGCATTTATATTTAAGGTGGCGTTGGAGTAAAAATTAGCCTCCAGAGTAATGTGGCTCAGTGATGACCTATTCAGCTGGTGAAGTCATGCAAGGTTCTATCAATTGTCTTCACAACAACTCAACTATCCAAACACACTTGAAGGTGGCAAGGAACATTATAACAGGCAGGAGGTTGCCCTGGCTATGAATCAAGGCAGAAGACTGTTTCAGTATCACAGAGTGGAGGAAAAGGCCATCTGGATCCATTCACTTGCTGTTCCCCCTACCCTCCTATCCCCAGTGCCCATCCCCACACCTGCTGCTCCCATCTGCACTCCTAACACCCAACACCATCATTCTCTGACCCAGCCCAGCCACCCTCAACCTCTGAGCCTTCTCTACCCCCAATCATAACACCCCACCCCACCCACCTACTTCATTCCCCCACCTCCACTGAACTCACTCTGTAACCACTTGGGATACCAGCACCCTACCACTAAACTCTCAGTTCACTTAGCATCCCCCCAACTCTCATCTCCTCTGCTATACCCAGCTCCCCCAAAGAACCCTATACCCACCACAATCTGCCACCCACAACAGCAATCTTCCTCACCTATCAGCCTCATTACAGATTCCCCTCCAGACACATGCTGCTGACCCCCCTTATCCACACACTCTGCTCTACAACCCCATCCATCTATAGCCTCACCCAAACTCCTACCCTTCTAATGATTCCCCCAACAGGGTCCTGCACCCCTCCATATCCCCACCTGCTGATGTTCCGTTGTGCCTTCCCACTGTCCTCTCCCCTCCCACCCCCCATACTGTCCCCTACACTCTGCAATGGCAAAGCATGGCAGAAAAAGCATGCAAGAGACAGGATAGGATCCACCCCCACTAGTAACTCCTCCTCTTCCCCAGGTCCTGTTTCACCACAGCACAGCTGAGAGGGGGCACAAGGGACAAGGTAAGAACCTCCTGAAGTCCCCATAATAGGGGTCTTTCATGTAGGGTTCATATGTTTCAGGTTCCCAAAAATAAGTGCTGGAGGAGAGGAAGGGAAAGTTGGAGTGGGGTACAGTTCTGTGAGGGATACCTGGGGGATACTGGAGGAGTGTGTGTGTGTGTGTGTGTGTGTGTGTGTGTGGTGGGGGAGTATCTGGAGGATACTGAAAGGTGGTATTGGAGGGGATACCTGTGGCCTCAGTATCATTCCCTGTCCATTGGCAGGATGGCTGGCACAGACCCATGGCACAGCAACAACCAGCACTTCCCTACCAGCCCCATTCTCTAGGTCTGGGATTGGAGTCAAGGTCTGGGTGGGCAGGATTCAGGAGCTGTGAGGGACCAATCAGATTAGGATGGAGGGGAGGGGGCAATCAGGAAGCGGACCAATTGGGGCTCTTTCTGATCTGCAATGTTTGCTCCACAAAAAACCTGGACATTTCCTCTTATTTGAAAAATCCTTATGGTCAGAAGGTAGAGGCAATGTCTAGGGAAACCTGGATGTACAGTAACCCTACTTTCATGAACAGTTGGATCCTGCTTCTTGTGAACAAGACTGCAAGAGACTGAATATTGCTATTTTATTACATATGAGAGGTAACTATAAAGATATGTAGCCCCAGGTTCGTGTTTTAGGATTTTGTTTTATGTTGTTTCCTTCAATTTCTCTTACTTCTGATTATATGTTTGTTCTTCCTTAAATAAAGTTTTATTATTATTATTATTATTATTATTATTATTATTATTATTATTCTCAGAAGTGCTATGTGGTTTACTGGAGAAGTGGTTTAAATAAAACTGGCAAACTGGGGTACACTACTCCTTTTTGTCTAAAGAGGATCTGGAGTTTCTGTGAGTAGCTAGTGACAGGTGCTGGATATCACATGGGGAACAATTCAAACAGATTCATGGATTGGGGTACACCTCTTATTAACCTGCAAGATGAAGCTAGGACTGGCTTAGCCTAGAGAAGTATACTTGAGTGGCTGAAAGATTGATTTTGGAACTAACATCCAGCCATCACAAGAAAGACTACTTCTCTTGGATGCACATGGTAACAAGGTACCTCACAAACCTGGGTGAGTACCATAAGAGCCATTGCAACATCTATAAGGAAGTCAATTGGAGGCATTGTCACTTTTGACTGAGATTAAAAAAGTGTAGCAAGTGATACAACAGTTACCTGATTACCTGTGCAGTGAAGTATCATAGTAGCATCTCCAGAAATAAAGTAGCATGTTGCAAGCACAGAAGAGAGATCTTGTTGCTAGCACAGAAGAGTAGAATGATACATTCTACTTATTCTCTGCACTCAGCCACCTCTACATTCCTCCTGAGACATACTCTGTCACACACACACACAAATTTAATAGAAATGGTTGTATTTAGAGAATGAAGAAAAATGAATAAAAAAATGACCCATCTATAAAAAAATATTACACCTAAGGAATATGCATAAAACTAGAGGGTTATCTCTTTTGTTTCCAAGATTCGTAGACCATCCAGTGGATTTCCTAAAAATATTGTTTAGGAAATGGGTATTTCTAAGGGTTATTTCCAAGGGTTTTGAAGATTCTATGTAGCACTCTCTAATCAACTCCTGTAACCAGAAAATGTTGTCTAGTAACTCTGTCTTGTTCTCTCTTTAGTAGCTAAATCTAGATTCCTGAGGTAAGTCTCAAGCAGTCACACCAGATTTAATTAATGCAGATGTTAGGATCTAAACATGCATGCTATAATAGCTAACACAACATACCACCTGAGGCAGCTCCCAGGTTCTTCAAGGCAATGCAGACTCAAAAAGTCACTCAGTTGGTGTAAATTGATGTAGTTCCATGGATTTCAGCAGAGCTTTGCCAAGTTCCATCAGTTGAGGATATGGCTAATTCATTCAACATTAGCCCACATGCATGCATGCCGAGAGCTGATCCTAAATTTGCAAGATGAAAGTATCATGCAAAGTACATACCTAATACAGACACAACCCAAACCTCCCCCTCCCCCCACTGTCTCTTGGGAACCAAAACAAAAGCAAGAAGAAGGGAACAGTTGAGCTATGATTGCTGGGTCAAAAAGCCATTTAATTTTGTTGTGGAAAGTATCAAAAAGCAGAGAAATATTCACTTTGAGCAGCTGCTCTAAATTCCTGCCTTTAATAAATACATACTTGGTGGTGGGGCTGAAGATGAAGGAAAGGTACTGCACAGCCCTTTGGTATTTCCACCGTAGTTAAAGGCTAATGAAACAGACTTCTATATAGACATTGATCTTGAAGAGAGTCTGTGTGGGGGACAAAATATTATTAACCTTCCCTTTATGATTTTTTGTAAGTGAATATTACTCTATTAAGCTTAGGGGAAACTTAGATGGAGTGAATTTATTTGGCAAAAAATGAATGCCTTCAGTGAACTACTGTTCTCATACTGAAAAAAAAATTAAACACCCATTGCCTTCAGAAATTCAGGTCATATGGTCAGTACCTGAATTAATTATTTGATCATGACTGATTGGGGTTAGACCAAATATTTGCTCATTAGCATTCAGCACCACTGGCAAACTGTATTTTGCATGCTACAGCATAGCCTGCCCTTTCTCATTTAACTCTGCCTCCTTTTTGGGTTACACCACATTGTTCTGCATGACTGGGAAATGAAATTGGAAATGGGGAAAGAAAGGCTCAGAGAACAGTAGCAGACATGACTTTATACAAAAATGCACATTTCACAAATTTTCCTACCAATTGGCCCAATCCTTTAAGGAACCCACACACAGCTTTGAAGTGAAGGGGAGTATTTTCTATAAAGAGATTATTTACAGGATCAGGTCCTAAATTTGCAAAAATCCTTCAGAAGCAGTGTTCTTTGTTTAAGCAACCCTTCTCTTAATCGTGTAAAGTAATATCACTGCTGCTCTCTCTCTTTTTTTTTTTCCTTCCACTTCGGTAATGTTTTTCATCCAAGGCACTTACGGGGCTTTACAAATATTACACTAAATTAAGCTTTATGAGACCGCATAAAGTAAGTAGGCATTATTATTATGGCCCAGCATTCCATATGGTAGGGCACTGGATTTATGTGATAATGTCCCCAAACTCTCTGCCTGCAATGCACGTTTATGAGTGCTATAGAAATAACCAGGAATAATAGACAGGTAAACTGACCATGGGGAAGGAGAAGAGGGTGCTGAATATCTTCTGAAATTGCGTCCACTTATTTTCATGGATATATATTGATGAAGGGGTTTAACTTTCGGAACACAAGTTTTAACGCTTGGCTGAAATCACTTACGAAAAGCATGACATAAGCTATCCCACATGCCTAGAGATCAGTGTCTCATTCCATGTATATGCTCTGACTGTGAAACATGATTTATTTTCATACACGTTTCAAATGATCTTTGTGAAGGACTACATTTACAGATATGTGTTTTCAAAGGTTAAACAGAAATTAGTCCAGACTGTTAAATTCTTATAGGTGCTGGCTTGGACATGCTTCATATTTTAACTGCAATTTCTGGAAACAAAATTGAAATGTTCATAGGGTGCCACATAGATTTGTGTACAGTTATTTTAGGAGTTATTATTTCAAAATAAATATTTTGAAATAATTTCCTAGCATAGACATGCCCTTTGAGACCTATCAGTTAGACAGCTTTTAATACATTTCATGAAGGCCATATTTATTTTATTTCATTCTATTTTTTTTTAAATATAATGCGGTACCAAACACCCTACAGAATTCTAAGTTTATTATATTAACTCTGTTGCCATTTTCAACCAACTATGTAATCTCGTTAAAAAAAGATATTGTTAGTTTGACGGGCTCTATTTTCCATCAATCCATATTGATTTGCATTAATTACATTACCGTCTTTTAATTCTTTATTCATTAAAAGAGTCTTATATCATCTGCTCCATTATCTTGTTAGGGATCAAGGTCAGACTGACAAACCTACAGTAATCCAGGTCATCCCATTTACCCTTTTTTAAATGATCAGTTTACTTAGTCCATTTCCCCTAGTTATGCTTCCTAGCCAGCTACCCTCCTGAGACACAGTCAGTAGTCATCCATTCTCAGTTCCAGGCAGTTCACTGCTCATCTACTGTCCCACATTCCCTGCCCCCTACAGTTTTCTTCTTGTAAATGAAAGCTCTCATTCAACAAAGTACTGAGCATATACTTAATTAAAGCACTTGAGTAGTCCTATTAAACCCAACTGTAGTTCCAACGAAGACTTAAAAGAGCTGATGTGAAATCATTGAGACTTCTTAAATATTTAAAGAATGTGAAAAGCTTTGCTGGATTGGGACCTATACACACAAGTTTTATCTGTATACATGCTATATGTGTTCAATGTTATTACATTGCTGGTTAATTATGTTATTGCAAAACCATTTGTTACAACTTTGCTGTTGGCTGCATATCTTTTCCTTTGATATCTCTCTTAGGAAAGGACTATAAAGTTGAACTTAAGAGAATGATAAAAGCCTATCTTTCAGGATTTCCCTACTATAGTAATTTCCAAAGCAAGCAAATTAAGTCAGCGATATTAAGAGAAGTGTCATGCAAAATGGTATTGCTATATACCATGTAAGTGAATTTTGGTCTTATCTTAAATATCAAGAGAGATAACTTAGGACTAAATAAAATGAAATAAATCAGTTATTGAGTCCTAAGGCACTCTCAGATAGTAACAGTAATAAATCAGATTGATAACCTAAAACAGTCACTGGTTCTTCCTCCTAATTAAATAAGATCAGAACAAAGCCATCATTCCAGCAGAAAAGCAAAATGTAATTAGCTTATCTAACAGTGTCATTTAGTGAATCAAAAGCTTTTGAAAGGTCAATGAATCTTGCCCTTATCATCTCATTATCTTGCATTGCTAACAAGATATCATTAAGTAACTTCACAAGAGCAATGCAGCAATATTGCCACAGTTAAAGGGAAATTGCTAGGTATTTTTAAAATACAGGTTTTGTTTATATCTCCACTAACTGAAATGTCTCAGAAGCTTTTAAAGAATTATTTTCAAAACTGATTTTGCCCTTCCACATCAAGTTATTTCCATATTTATTTTTACTACAGCGAAGACTAAGGCTTTGTATACACTTCAAAAAGTTTAAAGTGCAGCATGGCCACAGCAGGAGTGTTATGAGACAGCTTTCCCAGGCTATGTCTAGACTGCAGGCTTCTTTCAGAAGAAGCTTTTTTCAGAAGAGATCTTCTGAAAAAACTTCTTTCAAAAGAGGGCGTCCACGCAGAAAAGTGCATCGAAAAAGCGATCTGCTTTTTTGAAAGAGAGCATCCAGACTGAGTGGAACCACTTCAGGCAGGGCATTAGGTCAGCAGTTGCTTCCAGGTACTGTTGCCTAAAGCCATCTGAGACTCACGCTTAAAGGAACCCCCTGGGCAGCCATTTCTCAGGTTCCGGTGCATGCTTTCCTACCTCTCTGAGGGACAGCAAAGCTTGTGCAGTGCCTACATTGGTTGCCCAGCTTTTTGGACACCACAGCATTCTTTTTACTATGGAGCCTGGGCTGCCCCTGGGCATGCGGTGGCCCCACACTATCATGCTGCAGGTTCTGCAGCAGTTTGTGCAGACCATCTTGATGGTCCTACCCCAGATCAACTACGAGCTCATCTGTGAGTCCCTCTGCCTGGATGCTGGAGAAATGCCCTTGCCCCCGCACCCCACGGTAGAGAGATGATTCTGGAGGCTGGACACCAGCTCTGACTGGTGGGGTCTGCTGGTGATGAAGTGGTGGGACGACTTGTGGAAGGCCACCTTTATGGAGCTGTGTGCCTGGCTTGCCCCTGCCCTCCAACAATGTGACACCCTCCTGTGGCCTGCCATTCCCTCTGGAGAAGCGGGTCGCCATCGCCGTCTGGAAGCTCACCACCCCTGACAGCTACCAGTCAGTGGCCAACCAGTTCGGCATGGGGAAGTCCACCGTCAGGGCCCTCCTCATGGAGGTAAGGCACTCTTGGGCTGCAGTCCCTGAACGGGGGGGGGAGGGGTATTGGCAAGGGGGGACCCTAGGGAAAAGGGAGGGTGGGGGGGTGTGAGATGGTCTGGGGTGAGAGGAAGCCCCATCCCTGGGGGCTTGTGCAATCCCGCCCTCACACAGTCCTGCTGCTGGGGGGGGGGGGCAGCCTCATGGGGGGCTCCTGGGGTTTTTGAGGGGGGAGAGAAGGAGGGTGGGCACCTCCCAAGGGCTCAGGCACTCCCTCTCATTCTCTGTTTTGTTTGTTTCTTTGTCTCCTTCTGCAGGTTGTAAGGGCCATCAGCTCTGTCCTGCTGCACAGGGTCATCCACCTCAGAGACCTGGACCCCATCATCCTCCTCAGAGACCTGGACCTCATCTATGGTTCTCCAACTGCGGGGGAGCCATAGATGGAACCCACATCCCAATCCACACACCACATCATCGAGCAGCTCAACAAGGAAGGGCTATTTCTCCAAGATGCTGCAGGCCCTGGTTGACCACCATGGACAGTTTTTGGACATTTTCGGTTGGTGATCGGACAGGGCAAATGATGCCCACATATTCCGAAACTCCAGCCTCTACCACAAGCTGGCATATTCTTCCCCCAGCAGGACTTTCGCATGGGGGATATCCAGATGCCACTGTGCATCGTCGGGGACGCAGCTTACTCGTTCATGCCATGGCTCATGAAGCCCTACACTTGCCACCTGGACCCCAGCAGGGAACAATTCAATGCACACCTCAACTGGGCCCACCTGCAGGTGGAATGTGCCTTTGGGTGCCTCAAGGCACAGTTCATGTTCCTTCTGACCCACCTTGATGTGGGGAAGCAAAACATCCCTGAGGTGGTGATGGCATGTTGTGTTCGCCACAATGTTGTGGAGAGCAAGGGGAAGCCTTCCTTCCAGGTTGGGGAGCAGAGGGTGGCCGCGAAGGAAGGGCCTTCGAGCAGCCGCAGACAGCATCCATCTGCCGTGCACATCAGGCCGCGGTGTGCATACAGGAGGCCCTGAGGAAGAGTCTCTCTGAAGGACCCCAGTAACTGTCCCCAGGGCCTCCCCACTAGGGGCCTCTGCCTTGCCCCCCCCCATACCTTTCCAACCACAACCTCTCCCTTCCCCACTTCCCTGTACTCCCAATAAACACGACAGTTTTGAGTGGAACCACAACAACTTTGTATTTTTTTTCTTCAGAGAACAGTGACTGGGGAGGATGGGGGCAGAGAACCTGGAGGGGGGAGAAAAGAGGGGAATTCAGGGCGGGAGTGGCATGTAGAGTGGCTGGGGGAGCCACCTCAGGTCTGGGGACCTCAGTGAATTTGTGGGTGGCTGGGACCTGGGACCACGAGGGGGTGGGTGGGCAGGATGGGGAGCTGGAGTGGAGTCAGGGATGGTTGGGGGGTGGGAAAGGGGACATAGGCATGGCAGGGGGAGCTAGAGTAGGGACAGGGGCTGGAGTGGGAATAGGAGCCGTGTGAGACATCACTTCCTAAGTGGTAGCACACAAGTTTTTTGCCCTGCCACACAAACTGGTTCCACAGTCAATTGCTCCACTCGGCGTCATCACGGACCTTTCGGATTGCATGTCACGCAGGATGGCCACGTGTTCCCTTCTGCCCTTGTGATTCCTCCAGGGTCAGGCGGCTGCCTCTGATGGTGTGGATCACCCCTCAGTGACAGCTGATCCAACTGTGAAGGAAAAGAGGGAGAGGCGGTCAGTCATCCATGCAGACACTGTGCATGAGGCTGTGCCCTCCTGTGTGAGCAGCGACAAATGGTCCTCGGCCCAGAGGATGGTGATGTCTCATGAGCCAGGCCATGTGTGGCCTGAACTGCATGATCTGCCTCACAGAGGCCCCGAGGTGCCTAGGGGATCACGCTTCCCACTACCCTCCACCCCCATCCCACGAACAAGCAGGCAAGGGAAGTGTCCGGCTAGAGTGGGATGCCATGGGCAGGAGAGGGGCCTGAAGCAGCCTGGCCTTCCATGGGGCCTACACACACACCTGCACCTGGCAGTGCTGTCTGTGAGAGCAGGTGGTTCCTCGAGTGTGCAGGAATGGCCGTGTGCTGTGTGCGGCACTCCTTAGACTGCTTAGGGTTGTGCATGAGCCCTTGTGCCCAGCCTGCTTCCAGTGGTATCCAGTGGTGGGAGGGTGTTCTCCCAGGGGTCAGACGTGTATGGGGCCTCCACACAGCCTATGAGCATGAGCCTGTGGGTGCTCCGGGGCTAGCTTCTGAGGCTAGATACAGAGTGCAGCATGCTGCCCAGGCTGAGCAGGCTGAGCGACGATCACTCCCCATTCCCTCTGCACCCACCTCCCCCATCCTGTGTGTGTGTAAAACTGACAGCACTCATCTGATGATCCCTCCCTGGCGTCAGAGGATGCCTGGGAGATGTCCAGGGCCTGGGGTACTGGCGACAGGGTGAGGGTGACCGTACTGGTCATGTCCTCCTCCTCCACCTGCAGCTACTGTTCGACCTCCTCCTCCTCCTCAAGGAGCTCTGGCCGGGTGACCACGGGTATCTCGAGCCCCGAATCCACCGTTATGGGTGGGGAAAGGGCTTCACCACCCCCCAGTATTCTGTTCAGCTCCTCGGAATATGGGCATGAGTGAGGTCCTGCCCCGGAGTGAGAGCTGTGCTCCCTGGCTCTGGCTTATCTTTGGCACAGCTCCTTGATCTTGCTCCTGTCTTGGTCCAAGGTGTGGGGGTGGTGTCCCTTCTCGAACAGAGCCTCGGCCATCCGACCATAAATGTTGGCATTCCGCCTCCGGGAGCGGGGATCCTGCAAGGTGGCCTCCTCCCCCCACAGCTCCAAGAGGGACAGGATCTCCGCCCCAGACCAGGAGGGCACACGCCATTTGCTGCCCCTGGGTAGGTCCTAGGAGCCCTCGGGCTGCTCCCTGTGAGGGCCAGGGAGGTCTTGGGGGGGGCTTGTTGCTCGGCCATACCTCCAAGTTGTGTGGCAGGGAGAGCTGCGCGGTCAGGGTGCTGCTCCACAGCCGGTTTCCTGCCACAAAGCTTGTCCTGGGTGCCTGCAGCTTTAAGAGCCGGCAGGAGCCAGGAACTATAGAGTTGTGATTAGTATAGATGGAGTGTCCACCAGGGCACCTCTGTTATTTCCTGGAGGCCTCTTCTTTCAAAAGAAAATCCTTCTCCTCATCCACACACACCTTTTTCTGAAAGAGCTCTTTCGAAAAAGGTGTTCTTCCTCATAGAAAGAGGTTTACCACTGTTGGAAAAAAACCCTCTGTTCTTTTGATTTACTTTTGAAAGAATGCGATTGCAGTGTGGACATAACTCAAGTTTTGTGAGAAAAACAGCCGTTTTTCCAACAAAACTCTGTAATGTAGACATACCCCCAGTACTCTATGTAAAACCTACACTAGGGGAGTAGCAAACAGCGCTGGGAGCCCAGTTTACATTGACACTTTACAGCTCAGTAACATGCTGTGCTCTAGGTTTTTTTGGTTTTGTTTCATACCTTAGAGCCAGAAAGTTGCACCACAGTAAAGTGCCAGTGTAGACTTAGCCTACTATAGGTCCCTTGGACTTCTGTGGCTTATTCCAGAAGCATCAGCAAAGATGTCAGTATGAATATACACAGCCATACATCTTAGAGGCTCAATTCTAATAATACTAACAGAGATGTAAATGATGAGGTTTGTTTGTTCGTGCTTGTCTACATTGGGAATTGTGTTATGGAATAACTTTATAACTTGGATGTATGGATGATCTTATTCTGGAAGAATAGTAACTAATTAGCTTAATTTGCTTCTGATTACATTTTTTTCTTTTTCTTTAAACTCTTTCCTTTAAATCCATTTGGCCATTTTTTTCCTGGGAAGTCAAACGAGTAAGGTTTTCTGGGATTCACTGCTTTGCCTTTTCCTGTAACTCAGTTTCTATGACCATATTCACTAATCTGGAATGCATGCTTTTGGAAAACAGAAACTTAAAGGCTTAACCATAGTGGAAATAATTTCCTGAAAACAAGCTCATCAACTTTAGACCAGACCAGCTCTGGTCAAAGAGCAGATAACACCCATGGGCTGATACTAGCAAAATATTTGAGATCACATATGTACGGGAAGGAGCAGCTTATTTCCTATCCTATTTGCTGTTGCTGCTGCCTCCCCCTCTGCTCACTTGCACCTGCTGGTTAGCTAGTCCCAGAGCATGTTGTTGTGTTTTCTATCTCCTAGCCAGCCAGCCTCAGCTTAGGGCAGTTAGGACTAGGTCTGATTTTGTGTGGCCAACTGGATTCTTTCCTTGCTTTAATAGCTGCTGCTGCTACTCCATATGCTAGAGGCAGTCCACAGACTCAGGGAGATCTGTTGCTGGAGCAGTTCTACTACATTCATGTGTAGCTCAAGGTCCAGTGTGCTGAATTCAAGAGCAGCCCTGAGAACTACAGGTTGTGGTCTACAAACTGCAGCATGTTGGGAGAACTTCCTGGTTCCTGCCAGGGTGCACCCTCTGCCCCCAGCAGGGTCTCAGCAGGGACTGTGCTAGAAGCAGCAGGCAGGCTTCATGCAGAGAGGAGGGGCTGATGAACTGTGATCCTGTTCTGGTTTTGTTTTTTACAGAATAAAGCCTGTTCCTGGTGATTTGTCTGAGTGGGTCTGGTCTGAGGCGCACACACTAATACACAACGCAGAGCACACCAAGCAGCCTCATGCCTAGCCTCCAACAGTTGTCTAAGAGGTCACAAGGCTTCCCCTATGCTGAATAACCTCAGACTGGGCTAGTGAACAGGAGGGGCTATACATGTTTTCAAACTTCTCTTATGGTTTGTTTTCACATGTAGTGCTGCAGCTGAGCCTCTGTGGTGTTTAAGTGAAGATGCTCCAACGCTGATGGGAAAGCCTCTAACAATGGCATAGGTAATCCACCTCCCTGAGAAGCAATAGCTATGGTGATGGTAGAACTTCTGCCAACTTAGTGCAGTCTACGGGGAGGAGGGGTAAGGCTGGTATAACTACGTCACTCAGGGTGTGGATTTTTCACATCCCTGAATGACATATCCCTGAGTGGCATATGGATCTGTAGTATACACCTGGCCATAGCAACTATGAGACCTAGCAACATTTATTTTTAATGAGACCTGATATTCATATGTTATTGCGTTAGTCTGGAAGTTGAGGCTCTGGGCACAGACCGATTGTACCCATGACATGGTCTGACCCTGGCTAAGGATGCATCCAAACCCTATTGAGGAAACCAAACCAAACACGAGTAAAGGATGATCCAGTAGCTAGAGCTCCCAGCTATATCACAGACTTCAGGCAAGTTACTTAGGCTATGTCCACACTACAAAGAAAAGTTGGAAAAAGATATGCAAATTGCAAACTGCAATTTGCATATCTTTTTCTGCTTTTCTTCCAAAAGAAGCCTGGGAGAAATGACCACCAGCATGTGTTTTCCATTTTCAATCATGGCTCTGAGATATGGCAAAACAGAACTTCAATGATGTGTCATAGCCCCCACCCCAAAACAATGCTCCTTGATCCTCATATCTGAGCTCTCCTGAAAGTGGGAAGAAGAAAAAGACAGAGAAGCCCTGGCTGGCCAGCCACCTGAACTTTACAAACACTAGTTTCTTCTACGTACCTTAGCACCACCTTCTAGTCTGACAGACCTCACCAGTCTCAGACAAGATTGCAGGATATGATGGTTCATGGGTTGATTTTCAAGTCATTTTTGTGGATCATCATAGCCCAGTACTGTTTAAGAGGCACTGAACTAGCATGAGGGCACTTTGTAACAGGTAAAAATTAAAACAGTGATTTGGAGGACACCAATCCATGATCAGACACCAGTTGGAATTTTAATAAAGGAAATTAGGGGCGTTAAAGTAAATTTTAAAAAGCACACTGCTAATATGGATAAAATGAATGCAATTTTTTCATACAAATTTTTCCAATTCTTATTACAAAAATGTAACAGGTGATTAATACAGTAAGTGACTTTGAGGCTCAAATTTTCAAAACATTTTTGCACGTGTGATTTTGTGCACATAACTTGCACTCCCATGTTATAGAACTAACAGGGGGGAAGGCCCATTTCACCAGGATAAACTGAGCATAAAATGGAATTTACATGTGTAAGTTAAATATTTTCATGTGCAACTGATAATGCATCTAAAGAGATAAACGGAAATGAAAGTTATTTCACCTGAAGAAAAAAAGAGTGGCTGGATTGAGGACCCTTTCAAAATTGGCCCTTTAAATGTTCATCTTCCCATTGACAAAATAGATCATAAAGACTTGTATCAATAATTTACTGATTAAGACTCACTGTATATACTGTCTAATGTGATAGACCATAGCAGCACCAAAGGAAGTGTAATGATCAATTGTGGCAATAATCCACAAATTAAGAGTCCCTGATGATATGCACTGACTTGACTGACTGCAAGGGCTTTGAAGAGTCTGGCATTCTATCACGCCAATGATCCATGGATTAAGGGCTCACATTTATATAGTACGCTGTAATAGATTTGAGGGAGTCATTAAAGTCTAACATGTCACAGATCCATTAATAGTGGGAGTTGTTTGAGGAGTATCATTTGTCCATGCTGCAGTGCTTTAAGGATGCAGCAAAGTTGGTTAAAGCTCAGTACCTCATGCAGTTCCTTGTGCTCTTTTATTTTCACATGGAGGAAATATAATATTGAAATCATACTAAGGTCAAAGAAACAAATATGGCTTTGAGGGGCAAATTATGCTTTCTTTCCCATCCTCTCCTGGTACCAGATTCTGACATTCTTCCTCACGTTGAAGTTTAACTTAATCCCTAAGTGATTCTCCTAGAGTCAACAGGGCTGCTCATGGAGTAACATGTGCTAAGCGGCAGGAGTGACGTCACCAGAATCGTGTCCCTTCCTGAGCATAGTAGAGGCAGTGGCTAAAATGGTGGTGGGAGACTATACAGGGCATCTGCATTACACTGAGCTATGCTGAGTTATAGGAGACTCCCTTCATCGCAACATACAAGGAAGTTTAGGGGCAGATCAAGAGATGTGTAATATCAATGCCTGCATGACTCGGCTGAGTCACCACTGTAGTCCTTCAGGGTTACTATAGCTTTACGGTCCTGATTTATAAACCATTAGAATTCATGGAAGGCTTTCTATTGCCTGCAGTGGATTTTGGCTTGAGGTGAAAGTTGCAATGGTAGCTACAGAGCAATTCAGAGCTTAGCTCCAGTCAGGAGTGGAGGTAAAAGGAGGATCATGTATCCATTCCCAGCTGTGGAGGAACACCTCAGTGGATAACCCATCCATATTAGGATGTTCCCAGGCTTTAGAATTTGGTCTAATAAGAGTGCCTCGTACAAGATCATTTTTGTCCTGCTTTTTCCTTTCTATTTAAAATAAACAGTGATTTAAAAATACATCATCATAAAATATCACTCAACTTGTCACTTAATCCCATGCAAAAGCTAACAAATTCAGAGTTAATTAAGGGATGTCTTAGACAAGAGGTAAAAGGTTTCCAATAGAGCATATTTAAAAGGGTAATCTCTTCACCTTTGGTATGTCCTTAGCATATCTCTCCATCAAACTATTTGTGTTGCAACAATTTTCCTTCATTGTCCACCCTCTTTGCCAACTTGATTCTGACGTAAAGTCACAGCATTGAACTTGCAATATTACCATGGCAAAGGCTGTGAAATCATAGATGCAGGATTGTGAATTCATTGCACAATGAATCTGAAATGTTGGGTAATAAGGGAGAACAGTCTCTTTCTGACACAGATAACTTCAGCAGTATCAAACGTAATGAGGAATACTTTTACAAGCAAGAAAAATTACTTTTTCATCCAGATAGTCTCTTTTCAAGAAAACCTAATTGATATCTATAGCATCAAAACATCTGAAAGTTCAAATACCCTTGGAAAAGACATTGACTGTAAAAGTTACTACTGCTAAGATGACATTTCCTTCCACTTTCAGGAATTGTGCTTGCACATACTGGAATGAGATATGTAAACGGAGTGCAAGTTAATAAATGATAAATAGGACAGAAAACTCAGTTCTACATTCTGCATTGACAAGAATAGCTGGGTAGCCACCAAATTATTTCAGATGCACAGCAAAGGTCTCAGATGAGATGAGTAGCTAAGTGTCCCCTCAGTAGGATTAGTAGAATACTTAACCCATTGTCTCTCCAGAACTACTCATCCTACACCTCTGCTCCATTTTCACCTCTTATATTAACATCTTTATTGTGCTACTCCCTAGATGCAAAAGAGCTTGGGCCCCTATTGTACAGACATGTAATTCTTGTGCCAGGAGTTGATGGAAGCATAAGGTGCCAGGTTCAGTTTTCCAGAGATTTGTTTAAACAGTGAACACCAGCTCAAGCACTCACCCAGAAACATGGGAGATTATATATGCCACCCTGGGTACCCTTCCATAAGAACAGCCATACTGGGTCAGACCAAAGATCTGTCTAGCCCAGTATCCTGTTTTCTGACAATGGCCAATGACTACTGCTTCAGTGGGAATTAACATAAACATCATCATCAAGTTGTCCATCCCCTGTCACCCATTCCCAGCTTCTGGCAAAGAGGCATAGGACACCAAACCTGCCCAGACTGGCTAATAGCTATTGATGGACCGATCCTTCATGAATTTATCTAGTGCTTTTTTTAACCCAGTTATAGTCTTGGCCTTCACAACATCTCTGGCAAGAGTTCCACAGGTTCACTATTCATTGTGTGAAGAAATCCTTACATTTCTTTGGGTATGTCTACACTACAGCGTTAATTCGAGTTAACTTAATTCGAAATAGTTAATTCGAATTAAGCTAATTTGAAATAACGCATCTATACACTAAAACAATTTCGAAATAGCGTTTTGCTATTTCGAAATAGCGCGCCCACACTGATTGGACGCTGGATTGCATTTAAGGGCAGCTGAAACCAGTTCTGGCAGGGCATCAGGTCAGTAGTTGCTTCGTGTGGCTGCTGTCTGAGGCTATCTGAGGCTTGTGCTTAAAGGGACACCCCTGGACAGCCAGTTCTCAGCTTTCCCACTTGCTTGCCTACCTCGCTGAGGGACAGCAAAGTGTTTTCCTCTCTGTCTGCTTTGGTTGCTCTCATTTGGTACACCACAGCACTCAGCACCATGGAGCCAGAGCTGCCCCTGGGCACTCTGATGCTCATTTTGAATGTGTTGCTGCAAGCCTGGCAGCAATTGCTGGAGGCTGCCTGGCACCATCTACTGCAGGCCAGCCCCCTGGCCCTCCCCCTGTCCCCCTCCGGGGACCATGGAGGAGCAGCAATAGCACCCGGACGCCAGCGTGCCCCGCCGCATCTGGCGTCTGGACACCAGCAGCGACTGGTGGGACCACATCATCCTGGAGCACTGGGGAGACCAACAGTGGACCCAAAACTTCAGGATGAAGAAGGACCCCCTTCCTCGAGCTTTGCGAGTGGCCGGCCCTGCTCTGTGGCGATGGGACACACGCGTGAGGCCTGCCATTCCCCTCCACAAGTGGGTGGCCATCGCCCTCTGGAAGCTCTCCACGCCAGATAGCTACCAATCCGTCGGCAGCCAGTTCGGCGTGGGGAGATCCACCATCGGAGCAGTGCTCATGCAGGTACAGCACTCACCGGCCACTGGGCCGGGGGGGGGGGGGGAGGCTGAAAGGAGCAGATGGGCTGCCCCAGGGAAAACGGGGGGAGGTGGTGTAAGTGCCCTCCCTGGGAGGGTTCGGTCTGTCCTAGCCGCGCTACAGACTGCCTGCGGTGGCCAGGATTGCAGAGGCGGTTGCTCCTGGGAGTGGGGTGTGGGGCAGTGGCGGGGAACGAACACTCCCCGAACCACCCAGGCACCCCAGTGCCCCTTGGTTTTGTGTGCCTCTCTGCAGGTGGTCAAGGCCATCAACAGGGTGCTGCTCCGCAGAGTCGTCCGCCTCACTGACCTGGACATGGTCATCCAGGGGTTCGGTGCCCTGGGCTTCCCCAACTGCGGGGGGGGCAATCGACGGGACACACATCCCCATCCGTGCCCCGGAACACCAAGCCTCCCTGTACATCAACCACAAGGGGTACTTCTCCGTGATCCTGCAGTCCGTGTCTGACCACCGGGGCCAGTTCATGGACATCAATGTGGGCCTGTCTGGCAAGGCACATGACGTGTGGGTGTACCGGAACTCCTCCATGTGCCAGAAGCTGCATGCCAGGACTTTCTTCCCCGACCGCCACATCAGGGTCGGGGACTTGGACATGCCAGTGTGCCTGGTGGGGGATACGGCCTACCCCCTACAGCCCTGGATCATGAAGCCCTACATGGGACACCTGAACCCCTCCCAGCAGGCCTTCAATGCCAGGCTCAGCTGGGCCCGCATTGTGGTCGAGCGGGCCTTTGGCCAGCTGAAGGCCCGATTTAGCTGCCTCCTCACCCGCCTCGACCACTCCGAGCACACTATTCCGCACGTGGTGGCAGCGTGCTGTGTGCTCCACAATTTATGTGAGAGGAAGGGGGAGGCTTTCCTGCCAGTCTGGATGGCAGAGGCTGACTGCCTGGCTGGCCAGTACGCACAGCCCCGCACGGCTGCCATCCGGGAGGCCTTTCCGGGGGCTGTCCGCATCTGGGAAGCCCTGCGGGAGAGCTTCCAGGAAGAGGAGGACTGAAGTTCCCCTGGCATGCCCCACGGGGGCCTTGTGCCTTACATTCCACCCCCACCTCCTTCCCCTTTCCCCTCCCTAACCCCCCTTCCTGATGTACAATAAAAACACCCGTGTTGCCACGAAAAACTCTCTTTATTTAACATAACTGGGGTGGGGGGAAGGGGGAAATGAGGGTAGGAGAGGGGAGGGGGGAAACCTGGGAGGAGGGAGCTGGTAGGGGAGGCAAGGGAGGAAGGGGGAGGGGAAGCTCAGGGTTGGGGGTCTTGCCAGCCCTCCTGTCTCGCAGCACTGCGGGTGCAGGGGCCTCGGCGTCCCCAGGAGGGAGTGGGTATGGAGGGTGGGGCAGGAGGGACGGGGGGGCAGAAGAAGTGGGAGGGGGAGCAGGGATGGGAGGAGAAGCGATAGCTGGGGCGGCTGCAGGGGCTGGAGCAGCAGGAGGCAGCAGGAGGCCCCGCATAAGGGGACCGTGATGGCACTCACATATGGAGGCCTCCCCGGCCTTGGATGAGACTGCTGACGGGCTCTCTGGTACGGCTCGGGGGTCCTTGGTGCAAGGCACACTCCCTGCAGGCTCCTGAGGCTCCTGGCTGTCGTCCTCCTCCTCTTCTTCCTCTTCCCCTGTGTCAGGGGCAGGGCCCTCTGCCCCAGGGTCAATGACCACCAGGGGGGCACGGACCATCTGACCCCCCAGGATGCGGTCCAGGGCCTCATAGTGCATGCAGGTGTCTGGGTCAGCCCCTGGTTAGGAGCCCCTGGCATAGGCCTGCCGCAGCTCTTTTATTTTTGTCCACACCTGCTCCTGGCTGCGCATGTGGCTTCTGGTGGCCAGGCTGGCAGCCATGAGGCTGTAGATGGCTGCATTCCTGCACCTAGTGTGGAGATCGTGGGCATTGGAGGCCTCCTCCCAAACCTCAATGAGGTCCACGATCTCCACACTAGACCAGGCAGGTGCCCACCTTTTGTGGCCCCTGGTAGGCTTCTGGGACCTGCGAGCCTGGTCCTGGGGAGTGGTGGAGGCCTGGGTGGCAGCGGGTTGCTGGCTCATGCTGTGCCAGGTGCACGGTCTGCTGGCTGTGTGCTGGCAGGCTTGCAACTGGCACAGGCACTGTGGCCAGAGTCTGCCCCTTTAAGGGCTCCGGGGTTAGGGGGGGAGCAGACGAGTTTTCCTGGTTGTGCCCAGAGTGGCCACCAGGGCTCCCTGGGAAGGGCTGGAGGCCCCCTATTTCGAATTAAGTGTCTACACAGCACTTAATTCGAAATAGCTATTTCGAATTTGGTGTTACTCCTCATAGAATGAGGTTTACCAAATTTGAAATAAGTGCTCCGCTATTTCAAATTAAATTTGAAATAGCGGTTTGCATGTATAGACGCTATTGAAGTGTCGCTAATAATAGCCGTTATTTCGAATTAACTTTACAGTGTAGACATACCCTTTGTTTTCAACTTGCTGCCTATTAATTTCATTTGGTGACACTTAGTTCTTGTGTTACTAAAAGGACTAAATAACACTCTTATTTACCTTCTCCATGCCAGTAATAATTGTACAGACCTCTATCCTATCCCCCCTTCCTCTCTTTTCCAACCTGAAAAATCCCATTCTTATTAATATCTCCTCATATGAAAGCTGTTCCATACCCCTAATTATTTTTGTTGTCCTTTTCTGTATCTTTTTCAATTCCAATATATCTTTTTTGAGATGGGGGTGACCACATCTCTACATAGTATTCAAGATGGGATGTACCATGGATTTATATAGAGACAATATGATATTTTCTGTCTTATTATCTAGCCCTTTCCTACTGATTCCCAGCATTATTAGCTTTTTTGACTGCCACTGCACATTGAGTGGATGTTGTCAGAGAACGATCCACAATGACTCCAAGATTTCTCTCTTGAGGGGTAACAGCTCACTCAGATCCCATCATTTTATATGCATAATTGCGATTATGTTTTCCAATGTTCATCACTTTGCATTTAACAATATTGAATTTCATCTGCCACGTTGCTGCAGTCACTGACAGCAGGGGTTAAAACATACTTAATTTGGCGATAGTGGGAATGGGAGGGTGGAGGTAGAATAAAATGAATTTGCAAAATTAATGAATTAAAATCTGTCAGGTAAGATTCTTCCCACACAAGATACATTAACCAATATCCCATACTTAGCCTCTGGGCAACTGTGAATAGCCGGTGCTTTCTAAATACTTTCCCCTTCTCCCTAGCTGCCCACTCACAGCTGGCTGTCCTGGGTTGGGGAAGGCCAAGCCTGCTGGCAAGCCAGTGCTACCTGGACTGCTATGTGGTCTCTACCACCTGATCAAGCTACATTTTCAGCTTTTAGTTTCTGGGTAAGGATGCTTTAGGTGGGCTGCCATCCTCTGTGTGGCTTCAGCCCAAATTTCCTCCCCTCTACTTTAGCATCCACTGCTTTTCCTCATCCATTATCTCCTAGTCACCACAACTGGCCTGTGCTCCACTGCCTGAAAACTATCACCACCCCTCCACATTCTCTGTTGCTGCAAAGCTTCCTTCAGCTCTGTACCATCCACAGCTCTGCCGGGATGCTGGTGGTTGGGGCTCAGTGAGATTGGAGTCCGGGTGTGGAGGGCTTCCTGGGTTGGTCCAGGTGCAGGGGGTTGGGGTTCAAGTGCAGCAGGTGGTCTCAGTGAGGGGGTAGGAGTCAAGGTGCAGGGGCTCAGACTCATGGGGAGGGGGGTTAAATGCATGAGGGTTGGACAGATGAGGGGAAGCTCCCTCTACAATGACCTCTCCCACGGCTGGGAAATGATGCAGGCAGGAAGAAGGGATGGGTGCATGTGTAGAGCTTCCTGCAACTGGGGGAGATTTCCATAGGTGGGTCTAACTGAGCCCTTATCCTTGGGAGTAGCTCATGCAGGGGAAGAGGAAGTACCCTCCATCTTCCCCCCCCACTGGCTCAGCCAGGGCTAACAGCTAAAGCAAAACACACAGTAAGACCCTGTCCTTTTCTGGCTCTGGGCACACGATGGGTACGTCTACACAGCAGTGTTATTTCGGAATAACGTCAGTTATTTTGGGTCTGCACATCCTAAACTCAAAACTCCGGTCATCTGAAGAAGTGGGCTGTGCCCACGAAAGCTCTTGATACCATCTACATGTTTTGTTAGTCTATAAAGTGCTACCAGACCATTTGTTGGTTTTTAAGTTTATCCTGTACAGACTAACTTGGCTACCCCCTGAAGTTTGTTGTTTTTGACAGACATAGTCATGAGCCACTCTAGACAAGGCAGTAGTGATGTCAAGGCTTAACTGGTTAGCTGGTAAGCATCACTCAGAGTGGCCAGAGCAGCCCTCTGCCCACCCTGTTTAAGTGCTTAACGAGTTAAACATAATGTTTAACCAATTAACTCATTAAATGGGATTTTACATCCCTATAAGGCAGTATAAACAAACATATCTGGCCTGTACAAACGGGACACAGTTTTTAAATGCTGTTTATCTGAGTAACATCTAGGTGTTGCCATAGTTCATTTTGTCAATTACTAATATATCAGTTAGACTACATTTATGACAATAAGCATCTTTAGAGTCATTTCTGATAAGCTAAAAGCATCTTTTGATATATCATTATTTTATTAATCACCGAAAACAGCGGGCTTCATCGATTAGAAGTGATCCCTTTCTGGCCACATGGAAACATTTCCCTGAGGGTCATGAGAGTAAAAGGACTCTCAATAATTTGCAAAGGTCCGGCTAAAATTCAGCTTATTGTTAATGCGCTAAGATCAGCTAAAGTTCAGGAAAGAAGAGAGTGTATAATGGAGTGTGTGCTTAGTATCACTACAGACTTTCATTAGCCCACAATAAAACACTCTAACAAAGTTTAGATATCAATTACGGCTAACACAGAAAGGGTTCTGGGATGTTTGGCTGGGAAATCATGAATGTGTAATATAGAAAAGGCTCAATAATTACTAACATAATGGATCCTCAAATCTTCTCTCTTCTGCCCCTACTGTTGCTAGGGTTGCCAGGTTCTCTATACCATCACTCTCATGCCCCTTACCACCAGCAATGATCACAAGGAGTCCAGAGTGAAAATTTCCTCTCTCCTTTGCTTCTGTTGTTACTGGGGAAACAAAGCCCTTCCATTAACCCCCTTCATCTCCCTTCTGCCACTTTAAGTGACTTCTAAGAGCAGGGTGAAATTTTTACTCCTTCCAGTTTCTATGACAAATAATCTTTTAGTCTTTTACAGATATGGGGAGCTTCAAGGTGGTGGTGGAGAGTTAATAGGATGCAGAGAAAAAGATTTTTCTGCCGTTTTTTCATCCTTTTTTTCCATTTACGTGTAAGCTGAAAAAAATCATGGGTTTTAGAAGCACCTTAAGATATTCGTCCATTTTTTTTATTTGATATCTTCAGTTGTTGCTGTTCACCATCGAATGAGACAATATCTCTGTCCTTTGTTTATTACTGTATGTGTGTGTGTGTTGTTAAAATACCATCAAAGCTGAAATGGAAATACAAGGATGGAGATCCCTTAGAAAAAAATATAGCATGAATATCATGTTGTCCCTTAAATTGTACTGAACTAGAGGAGGTTAAGCGTGAACATAGAAAATCTGTTTGCGTGGAACCTGCTATCACATCTACTATTTCCAGAGAACCAGTGTTTACAGCTACCTGTGCTATTGAGGGGCACTGTCACAGCATATGACACCCCGTCCCACGGGCTGCAGATACCAAAGTATGAGATACCTGTTCCACTGTCGGGCTGTCAGTGACCTCTATCAGTCTGTTGCTCTGAGGTGTTGAGACCTATGAGCCTGGGTCAGTAACTGAAGACCTAATGGGCAGCACAGCCTAATGTGCAGGGCAGCACAGCCTAATGGCTAAAGTCAGTAACCACGGCCCTGCATTCAGGGCAGGACAGCCTAATGGCTTGAGTCTGAATCACTGCCTTCAGTTCAGGGCAGTGTAGCCTAATGGCTAGAGTCAGTAATCACAGCCCTCAATTCAAAGCAGCACAGCCTAATGCCCAGAGTCACAGGTTTAGGGCAGTAGCCCTAGTAGGGGTCCCAGGCCCACCTTACCCCACCGGGTCCCAATCCAGGGCCCTGTTAGTGGCAGAGTGCTCTGCCACTCGATCAGTGGGGAATCCGACTGTAGCATGCGGAGGTCACTCTTGTGGGAGATACCACTCACGCACACTCCCTTTGGTCCTAAATTGGATGCTGTAACTAATCAAATTGCTCAGATTAATAATCACGTGGAAATAATTATCTTTAAGGATATCAAGGACAGATTTTTGGCTCTGGATACAAAATGGTGGAAGTAATAAAGGATTTTTTAATAAAATGATTTTAGTTAGCTGGATGTCCACTTATCCAGGTGTGGCCAAGTGTCCCACAGTCCCATAAAGTTTGTTTACAGCCACCAGCCCTGGCTCTCAGTATTTTGTGCTGTTATTTAGTTCTAATTCACCCCTAAAAGTCTTCTAAGGGTGCCTCTGCACAGCACCATAAACTTGAAATAAGATACACAACTTGTGCTACGCAAATTGTGTAGCTTATCTCGAGTCTATTTTGAAATAGGCTATTTCAAAATTTGGTGCTGTCTACATAGCACCAACTTTCAAAATAAAGTGCTATTTCAAGCCATCCCTTACTCTGAAATAACTTTGATGTGTAGGCATGCCCTAAGAGGCCAGTAAGCAGTGAAAGTGTTGTAATGCTGCTAGATAATATTGACCTCCCATGGGCAGTTTACCCTATATGGTATAATTGTGTTAGGGTTAATTACAAGTAGAAAAAAATCAATACCATATTTATTTTTATATTTACATTGTTCACTTCAAATGCCAAGTAAATAAAGATGAAATTTAATTCTAGAAGTCTCCTTTCTCTCTATATTGAGGGAGGGGCAACCAAGTCATAGTTTGTCTAGGGCACCAAAAACCCTTGGGCCAGCCCTGCACATCATCATATTATAGGGTTAAAAAAACCTACGATTTTGTTCTGGCCATTATCAGAATTCATTCTCTTTTATAAGTAAAGCTTTTAGGCAGTGGCTAAGAGCTAATAAGTATTTTTATTAATGAATACCTTGCAGGTCTATGTATGCAGATACTGTATGATCGCCTTTCAAAATTCCTTTTAATTCACCATCAGCTAATGATCCATAAAAATTAAAGGTTACTCAACAACAAAGGAATTATGGTTCACTGCATACAAAAAAATGAATTGGGAGTACAGTTTCTTGATGAGTTAATAATAGCAAAACATTAACTTCCCCAAGGTCTTTTGCAGCTCTGAAGGCAGCCCCCACTGAATGATGTCAGTTCATAAAAATACATTTTGAATATGTACTGTGTGTGTTCTCTTTTTCAAAGTTTGGACTTCCTGCTTAAACAAAGAGGCATAAAGTTCAGGTGTATTGACACAATGTAGCACTTCCTTATCTACAGTTCACCAGCCACAAGTCATATGTAGGTCCCAATCTGGCAGCATTTACTCATATGTGTAATCCTTAATCCTATTGAGGAAGAACAGTGATATTTACCATTAAAAGGATAAATTGCAAGAATCAGAAATACTCCCCTGAGTAAAGATTGCATGATAGGGCATGTAATCCTCACCATTTTCATCTGATAGCATTTGTAAAATGAGCGAGCATAATTGCAACATTACAATCTGGACTGTTCAACAGCTGCATGCCTTTAATTCTCCAACCTAGGGTGCCTTTTGTTTTGCTATGAGAACAACTACTTCTGACCTCCTTACACACAACCTCTAGCATGTAAATGACTCCCACTTGAGTTATCAGAGTGCTGGTAGCCAACCACTCCTGAATTATATTGCAGAGTAATACCAGCAAATTCCTAGTCTCAGACCTCTCCTCACAAACGTGTGTCTTGTACTGCCCAGCTATTTCCTTCTGCACAGTACAAGCTCATAGGACAGAAGAACATATGAATGGCCAAACAAAGGCCTTGTATCTTTTCTTCTGACAGTAGCCAATGCCACCTGCCTCTGAAGGAATGAATCATCAAATGAATCATCAGGTAATCATCAAGTGATCCGTCTTCTGTTGTCCATTCCTAGCTCTGGCAAACAGAGGCTGGGGACACCACTCCTGTCCATCGTTGATGGACTAATCCTGCATGAATTTTTCTAGTTCTTTTTTTAACCATAGTATGGTCTTGGCCTTCACAACATCTTCTGGCAAACAGTTACACTTTGGCTGATACAAGGAAAAACTTGCCAGCTGTCTACACTGGCCGCTTGAATTTGCGCAAGAACACTGACGATCTAATGTATGATTGTCAGTGTTCTTGCATAAATACTATGCTGCTCCCGTTCGGAAAAAGCCCTCTTGCGCAAATGTATTTGCGCAAGAGGGCCAGTGTAGACAGCTCAGGACTGTTTTGCAAAAAGCCCGATGGCGAAAATGGCGATCGGGCTTTCTTATAAAACCACGTCTAGATTGGCACGGACGCTTTTCCGCAAAGAGTACTTTTGCGCAAAAGCGTCCGTGCCAATCTAGACGCTCTTTTCCGCAAATGCTTCTAACGGAAAAACTTTTCCGTTAAAAGCATTTGCAGAAAATCATGCCAGTCTAGACGCAGCCAGATTGTGAACTGTGTGAAGTAAATCTTTCATTTTATTAACAGGGAATGATATGCGCAATTCCAGTTACCTCAAATGGAAGTTCCCAAACATTTAAGTCCAATAGCACTGGCTTCGATAAAACAATAAAACAAATGTATGAATTACAGAAAGGTAGATTTTAAGCAAATACAAGTAACAAGACATAAAAACCAGAATTGGCTGCGAAGAAATAAAAGGGAAAATGCAAATTCATACAAAACTTAACAAGTTAAGTGAATTCAAAGCAAAATGTCTCTGATACCGTACGCTTTTGCAGTCTGATTGGTTGGACACATTCCAGCCATGAGCCCTTCCTCAAGGCTCAAAGTTGTCTCTTTTTTTCAAGTGTCATTGATGACATGAGCAGAAAGAAAGGGAGGAAGACATGATTTTGGAGCCTCTGTTTACCTTTTCTTTTAGTTCTACCTTCTTTTTGAAAATTAGTTGGGATTCAAGAGACAAGATGTCTGTGGGGATGGGAACTTCCACCTGTTCCTGTGCCAAAATATCACACTCACACATTTTTTTCTGCCAAAGAATGGATACTTAAACAAATGATAGTCCATTTGATGGTGTTGCACCTGGCTGAAGAGTTGGCTAGCCTTTTGTCTTGGGTGAACTAATTTGAAGCTGTTTCCTCAGACTTAGGACATGTCAACTATAAAGTAGAATTTTTTAACTCTACATACAATCTTGTCACACATTTTGCCAGGATAATAATGTTCAGCAGAATATGAGTTTTTAAATGATACCCCTCCACAAAGCATACTTTGTATAAAATGTCTCATAAAAAGAGTGAACATAGGGATACAAACTAACACACTTCTAACAAATCTCAGAGGGGTAGCCATGTTAGTCTGTATCTGCAAAAATAATAAGGCGTCCTGTGACACCTTACAAACAAACAGATTTATTAGGGCATAAGTTTTTGCTAGGGTTCTAACAATTCTAACAGAAACTCTATGAATTTGGGATTACTTGAAGCAGGGGTTGTTGTTATTTTAATTGTTTTAAATGAAGACACCATAAGCAAGGGACCATCTTGTAATAAAAAAACCCTTCCTTTCTTCTTCAGTTCATGGTGATTTTCAAGAATTTGTAACAAGTAATAACTAGCTTAAAAATCATAAAATCATAGAAGCATAGAATACTAGGACTGGAAGGGACCTCGAGAGGTCATCGAGTCCAGTCCCCTGCCCCCATGAAAGGCCCAAATACTGTCTAGACCATCCCTGATAGACATTTATCTAACCTACTCTTAAATAGCTCCAGAGATGGGGATTCCACAACCTCCCTGGGCAATTTATTCCAGTGTTTAACTACCCTGACAGTTAGGAACTTTTTCCTAATGTCCAACCTAAACCTCCCTTGCTGCAGTTTAAGCCCATTGTTTCTTGTTCTATCCTCAGAGGCCAAGATGAAGAAGTTTTCTCCCTCCTCCTTAAGACACCCTTTTAGATACCTGAAAATAAATGAGTAGGCTTTACATTTTTAAATGGTAGGCTTTACATTTTTGTTTTCTATTGCACAAATTAACATCAATGGAGCAACGACAGTTTGCACCAGCTAAGGATCTGGCCTGGAGTATTTATTGATTGTTTGCTTGTGCGTTACTTCCTTATATTTACATTTTAATAAAACTTTCAAGTATATATCGTATATAAAAGGATGAATAATCAGGTTTGCCACTGCAGTTTGCATTTATTACCTATTGTCAATAAGTAGCCAGATTTTGCCAAAATTTTGCACAGACACCAGGGAAGATGAGTGTGGGTTCAAGGAGTCTCATTGCCTCTTTTTCCCACCATGCAGTGTCTAGCACACACACAATATGTCAGCTATAAGGGTAACTCCCTTCTAATTCTCCTGATCACTAACCATGTCAAAAGAAAATGGGAAAAGTAAACAGCAAATCTATATAAATGACAAGTTAGGAAGTGCAGAAAATTGATAAGAGAGGCCAAAGACATCAGGGAAAATCCATGGCTGCCTGGGCTAAGGACAGCAAAAACTGAGAAGACAATTTAAGTATATAAGCAATGGTGTAAATCTATTATTAATTAGAAATGGTAAAATTCTGAAAGATGGAGAAAAGGTAGATAAGTTCAATGAATATTTCTGTTCTATATTCTGAAAAAAGCACAATCACATAACGTATCACCTGAAAATTATGAAGTACTTTTCAGTGCATTAGAAAGTGAAGAGGATGAAAGACATCTACTAGGAATAACCATTTTTCAATAAGAAGGCCTGGATAACTTGCATCCAAGAGTCAAATGATGAGATTGCACACCCACAAATGTTATTTTTAAATAAATGCTGGAATATGAAGAACAATCTATGTGACTGTAAGGGAATTAGTGTTGTGATAATATTCCAAAAGAGCAAGCAGAATGAACTGGCTAACTGTATGTCAGGGGTGGGAAACCTCCAGCATGCAAAACAAATGCAGTTCACGAAGGTTAGCTGCTAGCAGGCTGCAAGACAGTTTGTTTACCTTTGGAGCTCCCATTAGCCAGAAATGGTGAACCGCTGGCACTGGGAGCTCCAGGGCTCTGTGCCTGTGGCTGCTCAGATAAACAAACCATCTGCTGGCCTGCCAGTAGCTAACCCTGATAATCTGCATGTGGCTGCAGGCTGGAGGTTCCCACCCCAGCCAAGCCCCCTGACCCTAGGGCAGAAAATTCAATGGACCCTGTAGAAAGGATGAAGAGAAAACTTCTCTTCTTTCCAGTCTCTAACTACCTGTGTTTCTGTGGATCTTTTTCCCTAATCAAGCCCTGCCAATGAGGTGCATCACCTGCTTGGAGGAACTGCTTTGCGGAAGTTGAGAGAGTGCACCTAGGAGTCCAGCAGCCCACCAAGGCAACATAAAAGGGCCTGGGTCTCCCAGCCACCACAACTGTGATGGTGGCCAGAGGACCCCAGACCCTTTTAAATCATCTGGACCCTTAGGCAATTGGCCCCTTCCCCTTCCCTCCTATCAGCAGGCCTGGCCTCAGTTGTACATCAATGAGCATAAATTCTACCCTAGGCAAAACCTAACATAGGATTCAACTGATAAAAAACTGAGATATAGGACAATAGTTAAAGTTAGTCAACATCATTTTATGGGAAATAGGTTTTGTTAGGCAAATCTGATTTCAAACTTTGATGTAATATACTTAGACTTTGCTGAGGCTTTGGACAAAACAACATAAGAACAGACATACTGGGTCATACCAAAGGTCCATCTAGCCCAGTATCCTGTCTGCCAACAGTGGCTAATACCAGATGCCCCAGAGGGAGGGATCACAACAGGTAATCCTCACGTGATCCCTTCCCTGTCACCCAGCTCCAGAGAAACAGAGGCTACGGATACCATTCCTACCCATCCTGTCTAATAGCCATTGATGGACCTAACCTCCATGAATCTATTTAGCTCTTTTTTGAACCCTGTTAAAGTTCTAGCCTTCACCGCATCCTCTGGCAAGGAGTTCCACAGATTGACTGTGCGCTGAGTGAAGAAAAACGTCCTTTTGTTTGTTTTTAACCTGCTGCCTATTAATTTCATATAGTGACCCCGAGTTCTTTTATTGTGGGAATAAGTAAATAACTTTTTCTTATTCCCTTTTCCATACCAGTCATGATTTTATAGACCTCTATCATATCCCCCCTTAGTCTCCTCTTTTCTAAGTTTATTAAACATACTACTATACAATAACAATAACTGTATTTATCAGCAATACTATGACTAGGAACTTGAAGTTAAAAGAAAACCACCCAAAACACTGGGGAAATAATGAGGGAAAGTATTATTTTAATAAAAGCAAGTAGTTTGAGAAAGAGAACTTAAGCAGCCTCCTCCCCCGAAAGAAAAGAGAGAAAAAAAAAGAAAGAAAGCAAACAAGGGGAAGAAAATATATTGACCTACTGCTATATTTTTGCATTACAAGTAATTTGTATGCTTTTGTATTCACACATTTGCTGCTTCCCATAAGTATGACACAATCTTTCCTGCAATTTATTGGCTTCCTGGCCAACCCCATCAATGTGATAGGCAAGAGATCTGCTGAAAAGATTTTCAGTTGGCACTGAGCTGAAAAGAGATGATATAGATGGATGATCATAAAACCACCAATTTCTATAACAGTATCAGGATCATCCCTAGAAGTTTTGGTGCCCCACACAGCCCTCTGTGGGGGAGCAGCCCCTCCCTAGAGAGGGCAGCCCCTTAGCGGGACGTACTGCATAGGGCAGGCACAGCTTTGTGGGGCAGGGCAGGGAGGCAGTAGGGGTCAGGCCCTCCCCACACTCACCAGCAGCAGTGGGAAGTGGAGTGACCAGCCTCAGCCAGGGGATTGGGTAGGACTGCCTCCTGCACTCACTGGTGGCAGAAAGCAGAGTGACACAGCTGGGATCTGGTGGACCAAACTAAGCTGGGGCCCAGTCACTGGGGCCCAGTATCAGGCCTCCTGCTAGTCCTCTGGTCTGTGTTGCTTGGGAGAGGGGACTAGGAGAAACAGTGCAGTGTGGGTGGGAAGGGGACAGAGCAGGGGCAGGAAGAAGTGGGTGGGGCAGAGTAGATGCTGGGTGGGGGGGGAATGTCCCAAGCCCTGCATTCTCCTAGGGACATCCCTGCTGGGCACAGTTCATGGAGCTGGGAAGTGGCTGGCCAGAGGATGGGACTAGTTGCTGGAGCCGTTACCACTCCATATGCAGCACACAGCTGCCTAGAGCACCATCGAATTTGGGGCAATTTGGTGCCCCAGATTTGCTGCCCTATGCAGCTGTGTATTTTGCTTATGGGTAGGAATGGTCTTGAGCAGGGGGCATTTTTGGAGGCCATGTAATCACAAGCAGTTGACTTTACCGCAGTATTCTGCATACGTAGGAGATATGACATGTATTGTGGATTATGTACTGCAGGTGATAAGTGTCCAGTTTTTAGAGCAACCCAGTTTTAAATAAATGGGTTATTTAAGGGCCTTCTCATGCAGAGACAGTTCCAAGCTGAGGAGCCTAACTTTACGCCTGGGCTGTGTATAACACCTTGAACAATGGCAAGGCACTGATGAGAGGCCAAAAGGGGCAACTGACCAGGGCCCAGTGATTTAAAAGGGGCCAGTGCTCCTGGCCACCACCACTGCTACTGCAGCAGCAGCCAGAATCCTGGGACCTTTAAATCGCCACTGAAATCCCAGGCAGTACAGGCAGGGCAGCACCAAAGGTCGGCCTAGGGGGGAAGCACAAGGCCCCACCCCTTCTGGGGGAGCAATGCTACCCTGGCCACCTTGCCCAGGGGCTCAGCAATTCTGTCGGTAGCCCTGCCCACGGGGGTTATGGTCCATGTATCCAGCTCCTACATACAGCTCTTTGGCGAGGGATCAGTTGTCCTTGGCAGCCTGGCCAAGGCTGAAAGCAGAAGGGGCAGGACCAGCCACTTCATATGCTGGTTGCTCTGGCTTGGGAGATAATGAGGTGGGGAGAGTGTGATGACCAAGGCCTGCGGGGGGGGGGGGGGGAATAGGGGTTACTGGGCAGAGGAAATACATAGAGCTGTTATGTGTCCTCCCTTTGAGACTGTGCTCCCCCAGTATCTGGTGGCAGAACTCATCAATGGTATGCATCTTGGATAGAAATGAGCATACTGTGACAGAAATGTCTTCCTTTAACTGTTAAGATAAAGATTTCACAGTCATTTTTAAAATGGCTAAAGAATTGTATGGAAAAGTTTGGCTGCAAATATGTTGCTTTAGGTAGAATTTAATTTTGGCTAGTTATGGATAGTAATGAATGAGCAACAAGCAAGTGCGGTAATTACTTCTTACACCAATCAGGAAAAAAGAGCACAGCAGACTATAAATATAAAGCCCAGAGGTGAGAAAGCAACACTTCGACCATGAAATTGTATTAATTCAAGAATTAAAGTGAGTCCTGATTCAAATGTAGAGTCTAAATATGTAGCAAAAAATGGGACAAAACAACTGGGAACGGCAGCAGCACATTATACACGTATTAAAAGACAAGAGAGAAGATATCCTGTAAATAGAATGTTTTATTAACTGTACAGTATATTTAGGCACCAACCCATCATCATATGATTAATTAAAACAAATATAAGGGAAAGTGAAACTGTCACCATTGTTCATTTTGGAGACAGAGACTGTGACTAGAAAAGGTGACTTTTATGTGTTCTCAGCTGCAACAGCAGAGGCAGGTGTTTCTAGTTCTCTTCCTACTTCCAGTCAAGGAAATTAAGACAGTGCTTTTAGGAGGGAATTAGTTATTAGCAGGGCAGTCCAGCAGAAAATCCATGGATCTACAACATTTACACATTTCAAGTATTTAAGAGTTTACTGGTGATTTTACTGTTTTCATTTTTTTTTTAATTTCCCCCTATGCCTTAATAGATTTGAAGGTTCCATTTAAAAGGAAGTTTCCAGGTCTCCTGGTTGAAAGCCTTGAAAATGTAAATCGTGGTAAGATTTATTTATAGCACTTTATTACATTCAGGGAGCATATGCTCATGCTGATTCCACGTTGTCTCTCAGCAAGTTTTGTTACAGTTGGCCACAATGTTCCTTTCCCCAACTGTTGACATCTAGCTGAAAATGCAACATAACAGTAAGCTGAACTCTCTTTGGGAAGGCTGGTCACAGGGCTCCATTTGGGAAGCCCCCTCTTTATCAATGAATAGTTATACATAAGCCATGCTCCAAGAAACATTTCACTGGGCCAAGGCCAAATTCATAACATGCTCCCCCCCCCAAAATTCATAGCAAGTTCCCCCACACACACACTGCCATCTCACACGGACACAGTAATTAATGAAAGAAAAAAAATATTTTATTTCTGAAATAACATAGATAGGCCTTATCACTTTAAAAATTAATTTTGTTGGCCTTCTTAACTGCAATATCAAGAATGTCCTCAATTTTTCTAGTGAGTTCACACCCAATAGGCCAATACAGCAAGATGACGTCAGTGTTCCTATGCCACAGCAGACTATCTGCAGTTTTTAATGAGTGTCAGCTTGCTGACATTTCTTTAAGCTTCTGCCACAGACACTGGCAATGTGCAAAAAATTCATAGGGCTATCCACATTTCACTGTAAATTGGTTGTAGTTTTTTGTTGCAAATCTCATTAAATAAGATTAGTTGTGGCAGCTTAAGTTCTTTACCAAAAGTAGACGTGAAGATTTTTTTTCTGATGAAATATTTCACACGGAAAGTACTCCAAAAGATCCATTGAGAATAGGCGAGACCTTGACATTTGGATGCGTCTTCCAGTTCACTAGAATCCAGTGTGACATATTTTAGGATTGGATGGAATGTACAGCAAATGTCATTGGTTGCTTTGATTCGCCACTACAGCTCACAGACAATATTGCCAACAGTTGGATAGAACATGTTTCTTCTGAATAAAGATTTTCTTTTGATCTTCAAAGGTTATAGAATATGACTCATTCGGTGTCTCATCATGAAATCTTTTCCCATTTCCTATCTCTTTTTTGCAATATAGGCACAAAATTCCCATTCTTTCTGCCGCAAGGCATGCTTCAAATAGAATTTTTGGGCAACTGATCTTGAAGCTGTTTTAATGCTTCAATAATATCCACAATGGGAGCTGACTCTGAATCAAGATAGATTCCTTGGGCTTTAAAAATCTTGTTTTTCTCCTGAGTACTGGAAAGAAATGTATACCAGAAGCTAGCCAACAAAATGCATGAAAATGAGTTGAAGTGCTGATCTACTGCCTCCATGTCTGTCTGAGCTTTGGGTGCCAAATTTAACTCAGAAGTGCATTCCAATTCTTCCAGAATACCTGGGAGATGCTTTGTCATTGGATGAACAGCATGCGCAAGTGCACTCTAGAATGTGTCCAACTGGCCATGGAATAAACAGTGTATCTTCCACCTCCCAGGACTGTCACTGAAAACATAAAGATCACTGCGTACAACCAAAAAATATTACTATTTGAGCACATGAAACCACGCTATTAACTTCTATAAGATTAAGTGAATAAGATGAAAAAAAGAATACATAGCAAATTTATTTGGACATCATGCAGGCCTGAACGCCTTCTAGTTTTCCTGACACTTTAGATCCATTATCAAATCCTTGACCTCTAGAGTCATCAAGGGGAATGTTGTTCTCCACTTTAAAAAACAAATCAAAATGGAATCTCTTTCTTGAATATTAAATGTACCATACTCGTGAAACACAAACCTGAATAATTATTTTTTGTTCACCGTGAGAGCAGCTAGCGTAGCATCATCACTGCAAAAATGGCCTTCCACATGCTTTTACCACATAATTCAATAAACTTGTTCTGATTTTCCCATCATAAGTAAGGTGCCTATCCTTGCACTGTTCTACTCTCTACCTGCTTCTGTTAGACTTTAGTCAAATGGGCTAATAGTTTAAAAATTCCACGGAAGTTGCCATTGTGTGGATCTCCAGTCAGATTATCTCCTTGGAATGCTAAACTCTGAAGTAAAGTAACATCCAACATTCTTTCCTGTACCTCTCTCCATCTTGCAGCTTCTGTTAATATTTGTTTTGACTCTGTCTACTCCTTCTCCACATGGAAGCATCTGCTCTAACTCCTTCTACTGGCAGTCGCAGGTTTCATGTTCTATGCACTTTTCATGGTCAGGAAATGTATTATAATTTGAGTCATTTTTTCACACCTGGCAAATACACTTCCCTTTTTTGCAGTATATTGCATTGTTCACAGTTGTTTCCCCCCCTCAAAAAGTAATCAATGTGAAAAGAAAGAAAGTGCTTTGTTGGTAGGACTCCAAACAAGTCTCTTGGAAGCTTTTCTTTATTGTTGGAAATCCAACATTTGAGAAGAAATACAGGAAAACTATGGCCATTGAAATCTTTTGGCATTGACTTCACTTCCACATTTCTTCAAAATTTGGTATGTCAGATAGAACAATATTTTGATGAACAGAATCTCTACTGTGGTTTGGCCACAAATCTCACTCTTTAAAAAAAACACACACACACAAAACTTCATGAATCAGTAAGCCATGAAGCACTGCTTTCTCCTGCTTCTTGCAAACCTTTTCAGTCTGGTGGTGATACTTCTTGAATATCCTTGGAAGACATTATGTTGGAATCACATATTTGGCTGCTTTTTCTTCATCAATTGCCACTGTGTCTATATCAGGGGTAAAAGCAACTTATGTGTCTTACAGCTACTGTTGTATTGCCCGATGGGGGGGGGGGAAGGCGGAATGGGGAAGGGGTGTGCAATATGACATACCTGTAGGAAATGTACGTGTGTGTGACAGAGTTGCAGAGAGCTCAAGAGAGGGGGTTGGGTAGGTGTGGGATGTAGGGTTCAGGAGTAAGGGTTGGGGGTTTGAGGAGGGATGCACAAATCAGGACTGGGGATGTGGGGAAGGGTTCAGAGCAGAGGGCTGGGGTGTGGGAGGGTGCAGGAATCAGGGCTGTGGGGAGGCATCAGTGCAAAGGTTTGGGGAGGGTTGGAGAGTAGGGGGCAGGGCACTCTTTAGTGAGGGCAGAGGGACTGAAGAGTCCCCCTCCCCTGATTCCTACAGTGCTACTTTTGCTTGCAGTTCCCCTTCTGTCACTGTCTGGGGGTGAGGGGAATGTGCACAGCGTGGGTCACTCACTCCTCTGCCACCTCTCCCACCAGTTGGGAGGGAGAAACATGCAGGCATGCTGTGCCTGACAGTGACAGAAGGGGAACAGACAGCAATGAAAAGTGTCGGTAAAAAGGAGGGCACAGTTTTGCCCCCCACCCCACCCCGAAAGGTTGTCCTGGGGGTTCAGGGCTGGGACGTGCTGGATTGGTGTGTGGCACGTCCCCATGCAGCCCCTTTCACCTGCATGCTGTTTACCATGGCAGCCTGCAGGAGAGCCCTAGGAGCCCTGGAAGCACGCTGTGCCTCCTTCTACAGTGGAGAGCCCCAGCTTGGCATCCTTTCGCTTCTTTTCTTTTGGCTTCTCCCAGTTCTGACTGCCCAATTTGTATTTTTAGTCAGGCCTAGCTATATGGCACATAAATTAGTGATACACAAGGGGCAAATACCTTCTAGACAGGCCTGCCTTGGGATTTTGTATCTGCCCTCCTCTGCATCTTGGAGGATCAGGTAAATCTTGCGAGATCTCGTGAGATCTGGATGCCACATAAATACATAGGTACAAACATACCCACTGAGATTATATAACACTTAGCCAATCTCAAATGTGCACAATTTAGCCTGAATCTTTTTCTTATGGTGATGGGCTTGTGACCTTGTTGGCATGCCCCTTAAACTGGACTATGCTAAAGTATACCCACTCCCCTCACCATTTACTTGGGAGCTGCTAAAGCCATTGGAACTTGCCAGAAAGGAATAAAACAGACTACTCAAGGAGAGTCCTATTTCCCCCATCAAATCCATACATTTGGATCAGCATTATTTCCTGGTCATTAGTGGTTAAAAGCAGTTGATAGATTTAACTTTATCAGTATGGGTTGGCAAGCATTCTCAGAAATCCATCATTTTAGGAGATCATCCTTCACACAATTCTAGGCAAGCCTTTTGTGTTTCAGCCCCAATTAAGTTTAGAAACTCCAGGACTCTTTGGTTTTGGTCAAGATGAAAATACATAAAAATAGATCTTCCCACTTTTTCTGTTTACAACTGAAACCAAAAGAACTGCAGAAACGAATGAAATTTTTAAAGAAAAGGTTTCTTCCTGAATGTCTTCAAACTTTCAGCAATTATGTTGGCATTGTTCCATTCAAATTTTGGTTGATGGTTTGGAGTGGGTTCTAATTTTAACTTAAAAAGATCCACTGAACTCTAACATAAACCATCTGCTCTCTCTTTATGCTGCTAACCTCTAAATATGTATCTGTTTTCTTAACTTCTATGAGAGCTGCTCCTCAAGTTAAATATTGTTTAAATATTGTTATTGAGGATTTGAGGTGTATAGTTAGGGTTTCTGGTTTTTAAGTTTTCGATTTGAGTTTGTGAGAGTATGAGAGAGAGAGAGGAAAAACTGTTGATAGTTCTTCAGGGATTCCAAATATGAAATATGCTAGAAATGATTTACAGTCAGGGATGCACAGCAGAATGGGATTTCTTACTTCAAATTTCTTTGCAAAAATGGCTCCATATTTTTAAACAAATTAATGCTGGAAAACCTCTTTCAAAATTAATTTAATTAAATATTAATGTTGTAGCTTTTAAAAATATGATGGATGGTGGACTATCTATTAGAGTAAAATCTTGATCCTTGGGATACACGTGTTCCCTTCTCCTGAACATTGTGAAGGAGATCATAAAAGGGCAGAAGGAAATGTAAGACTGCCTTTGATATGGGGCTTGAAGCACAGGATTGAAGCTTCATGGGGCTAGCAAATGTACTCCAGGAGATGAGCCAGCAAATAGCTGCTTCTTTGTGCAGCATAGCTTTTCCAGATTAAAACCACTTGGGAGTTACAGATGATGCAACTGTCCTCCACATGTGTCATTTCCCTCAGACACAGTTGGGCAGAGGCATGGGGTCAAAGCCATGGGCTCCGAAAGGCAGTGAGTCCAGAAACATTGTAGTTCCTACAGATTTGGCACTATATCCAGCAGAGGTGCCTCTAACACTGCATGTACTAATTTCCGAAGTTTGAGGCCTTTTGCTGATTTATTCACAGGAAAACAGCATTTGGACATATGAGCATGTTTATTTTCACTGTTTTCACATTTGTTCTCAAATGAGAGAACTGGACACCAAAGTTTTCATTTTAAAGACATGATATGAGATGATCTAAGAGGAAGAGCACAGGCAGTTGCAATTTGCAATTCACTTTTCTCACTAAATCTTGCCTGGGAATAAGCCCCAGAGGAAAAGTAGAAAGAAATTGAGTTCTGTGCATTTTCTGTCTTAAGCCTCTCGTGGAGCAGAGGCTGCCTGTAAGATCTGAACCATTTTTTTAGGAGACAAACACGTGTCCTTTGAACCAGATTGAATATTAAACTGATATGGACTATTGGCTTGTATAACTACTATATCCATTACACTGAACCAGACACATAAACCATGTAGCCTGCTTAAAAGTCCTTACTACCTTGAAACACCAATGTTTTGCTTTAGAGGGAAAAAGTGTTACACCTACTCAGTTAATCATATGATGTTTACTTTGTGTTTGAAACTTTGTTAGTGTATAAATTCCTCCTTACTGATTCAATACACTATTTCTTTGAAACCCAGATTCAACCTGGATTCTTTTATGGCTCATTTATTTACAAAACGTTACCCACATAGGTTGATCATTATTACCTAACAATCTCAGTGATTTTTATCTACTACCCATATCTGGTTTCCTTCTTGTTTTGGGTTATTTTTGATTACCTTTATCCAGCACTGAGAATGCTTTCAAGAGTGTGATCTCTTTACCTGTGGGCACTGAAACAATATTTACGTTAGATTAGGTACTGCTGGGGACCCTTCACATCCTCTTTCACACATCATGTGTTATACTGAAAGCAGAACTCTCAAAAAATGGAATGTAAAGTGATATTAAACCCTAATCCAAGCAAAGACCTGGTGGTTTGATAAGTATTTTTCATGGAAAAAAAATTTTTTTTTAAATCATGAGAAATGTTTAAACTAAAATGAAAACTTTTAGTTTTGATTTAAAATGTCTCACTTAAAAATCCAACTTTCTTGTGACTGAATAATTTGGTTGAATAAATGACTGAATAATTTGCATCCTCTACGCAGTGTTGGGGAACTTTCTCCATGCTGGCCACATGCAATTCTCAATGTTAGCTGCTGGTGAGCCACCAGCCAGTTTGTTTACCTGTGCTCCCGTAGGCATAGACACTCAGATCCTATTAGTTGTGGTTCACCATTGCCAGCCAATGGGAGACGCGGGAAGTGTTGACTCGGCCTGCACCTCTTCCCACAACTTCCATTGACTAGGAACGGTGAACCACAGCCACTACAAGCTGCGGGCGGCTATGCCTTTGGACACTCAGTTAAACAGTCTGGTGGCCTGTGAGCATCTAAGCCTGGCAAACAACATGTGGCCTATAGGCGAGAGATTCCCCATCCCTGCATTACAGACAGAAGGAAACTCCTTGAGGGGACCCTTCCACATTTTCCCTTCTTTCCAGAATCCCCTCTCAAATATTCACATAGAAGGGGACAGTGAGGACCATATCATTGCCAGGAAATAATATTATTTTCCTTCTTACTGACCTGAAGAGAATGAAAATGAAAATGTTTCTGTATAAGAGGAATTTAATAAGCAGCTGTGGAACTGGTCTGGAGGCAAGTAAATATCAATTGTCCTTCCTGAAACAAACCTTCAAACACAATATAAATGCAGACCTCACACTAGGTAAACATTTAAAAAAAAGAGAGACACTCACTGGGTCTTTCACATGGATATCATGGACTATATCCACTGGAACCAAACCTGTATACACTAGCTGCTGTTCTGTTCCTATATTATAATTACTTATTTGAACTGCAGTAGCATCCAAAGGCCACAGTCAGGATCAGAGCCCCTTTGTGTAGGTGTTGTCTGCAGTTATATGAGAGTCAATCCTTTCCACCAAAGAGGATACAATTACAATTTTGATCTTTTAGTTTCCCCTAAGCTATTAAGATAAAATACACATTTGATCTTTGTGGAACCCTGTTCCACTACCTCTAAGCAAGTTTAAGAGAAGGCAAAACCATAACAAAGGAGATTCAGTTTGTATGCTATTCAGAGTGCACATACTTTCACCAGCTAGTCCCAAGACCCAAGAAAAAAGAAGAATGCTTTAATCTGTTTCTGCCATGACACTCCAAGACTGGATCAAGTCAGTTCTGTCTGAAAAGTGCTCAGGCAAGCGCTCTACAATTTTCCACACAGTACACCTCAATTTTCATTTTCAGCACCCTTGCTGTCCTGGTGTTGGGACTCTTTCAAACACAGATGGTGATTTATGCCAAAAGATACCACTACATGTTATTTAAGTAAATAATATATAAACTGATCTCTAAAACCTACATATCAAATACTTTTAGTACAGTACTGAAGACAAGGTCTCTCCAGTGACTCTTTACGCTACATAAGCTTTACTGATGTTGCAAGTCACAGTTCTTGATATTTTTATGTAACTGCAATATCCTGAGATAAATGTGCTTTATTTTGTAAAATATAATATATACTCTGCAAATCTTAAAATTTCTGATAAATAAGTGGTAAGAATAAAACCATGTAATGAAATATCCTAAGTTTTCCCTCCAGGACTATACCACCATTTGATTTCACAGAAGGTAAATTCCATCAATCACCTTGTCCTTTGCTGCCATGAAAACAAATTCAAGTTTATTTCTGTAAAGAAGGTAATGATCAAATGGGCAAACAGTCAAAGTAAATAAATTAAATTAACAGCCAAAGGGAGGAAATATATCAGCTGTCGGATTTTCTCATCTAAAAATCGGAGAAGTCAACCCAGTTGTGTTGTAAGGTTAATTTTAAAGAAGAAACTATATGGACAATGAAAACTTCAGAATGAATGAGATTAACATTTCAGCTACCCAGTTTATTAATGTATGTCCATGGTATGCCAGCAGCACCATGCCACTAGGCCTGTCCTTGCCAGGTGCTAAGTATCTGATACCTCAGCTCCCTCAATAGTGAATGTGGGGACTCTACATCTCAGGCCCGTAAGTAGGCAGTGTTTAAGAATATTGTAGATCGGGCAAAACATTTGTAGAGTCTCCAGAAATTCCATTCCTGTAAATTCAACCATATTGGTGGTTTCAGCTGGGTTTCTATTTGATTTTCTGGGAGTCATTCAAACTAGAATCTTAAAATGGAATTCAGTTATCCAGATTATGATCCCAGTTTCACCTGTGTAAATGGCAATTAACTTGGATTTGAATCTGGCCCAAAGTAAGCAGACCAGTGTGAATAAAAAACAGAATAAAGACTTGCACATGGGTGCTGGGTGCTGGGTGCTGGAGCTAAGGGGGAGCGGAGGATGTTGCCACACACCTGGCTTGAAGTGGTTTCCGTCAAACACAGCGTTTACAGTTTGCTTCAATGGCTATCAGCAACCTCACTATACAAATTGTTCCAGATCCCCTGCAAATACCCCCCCAAAAAGAAAATGCTAAATCTCTCAAAGCTCTCATCTCACTATGGATGAGTTAAGAAATGTGCAGTTATTGCACACTGAAGTTTGTCCTCTGTAACTGGTATATTTGGCCATATACTGGTGGTCATCCCGCTGCACTCAGAGGGAATTTGTGTGTGAAAGGATTGCACAGTTGTACTGATTGGTTTCCTGAAAATACTATATGACAGCTGAAGAGGCCAACTGCGAAGACAATTGACATAGTTTCTAATCTAAAGGTCTTTCAGATCAAATGGAGATTTTGCATCCCTGCAAATCAGGCTGTGCTACTTAGAAAATAGCCGCCACATATATCTTTCCAATGTAGCACTGTGAACTGGAGAATATGTAACCATTAAATAATGGCTTAGTATTTATTAAATATTTGCACCTAACGCTACATCTAAATATTTTACAATATAAAACCTAATTACTGGCCAAATTAACCCCTGGACTAAGCAAGCACATCGGCATTAGCTTCAAAATAGTTCTTTAGGCCAGCGGTGACTTTGGACTGTAATTGTCACTCTTGAGCACACATTCTGATGGATCTAGTCTCTTTTCAAGTGGGAGGATGCACTTAGTTCACTTTCCATTGTGCACCTGAGGCACGCTGATCCATCACAGCACTAGGTCTGTCACGTCTTGTGGCTTAAGTAAAGCTGTACTGCAATGTTGTCAGCAAGATATGTATTGACCAGCATAGCTCAGCTCAGAGAGAATTTATCTTCCTTAAACATGTGTTATCTTTGTTACCTAACTCATCATCATTTAGACAGCTTAAGTTCATACACATGAAGGACACATCAGCCAATACCGCCATGTGGACTTTGAAATCATTCATGAATGAAGCTATATTGCCACCACTTCATACTTAGATACAAGAAATGATTTACCTTCTGATGCTTCTTTTTTACCTCACTTGAATGCTGGTTGTTTAAAATAATGTAATTATTTCCCCAAGGAGACTCAGTTTAGATGCAGTATTTTCTTTGCACTTCTGCAGCTGGTTAGATTGAGGTCAAGTGATTCACTTTAAGGTCACACAATGAATGAATGATTGACACAGAATGATTTTGAACCCAGGGCAGGACCTTTCAAACTCCCTGCTGTAACCACTGGAGCACAATGTCTCCCTTGAATAAGTCCGAGCATTGGTGCCCAGTGAAGCTATAGATTTCATAGTCCTCTGCAAAATGAAAGTTTGCACTTAAATTGTTTTAGTACTAGAGTAAGACAGGAATAAATAGTCCAGTGTATATATGATATTGCCTCCAATCAGCTTTCAGTGTACTACAATGGGACAAACTACAAGCCCAGGATCTAAATATCTCCAACTTTAGCCAGAAAATAACTTTGTGGTTTCAGACCATCTCTAGTTTTGATCCACTCCACATCGGTTTAAGGTCTCACCTTCAGAGAGCATTCTGTACAGTAGAAAACTCTGACAGAGTTTAATTTTCTTGCTGGGGGGACATGATGCTATGACTGTACCTATCCCACATGTCAAACCTTGACTTATGACCCCAGACAAGGTCAGGCCATTGATATGAAAATTCTTCAGGCCAGGGATACTAACTCTGTTTTCATATCAGAGTTTGACTGGTTTTTCAGATTTCAATGGAATTATGTCCAATTTGCAACTGTGTGAGACCAGAATCAGAGCCATTATTTTTGTCTGCAAACCACCAGGCATATTTATAGTATTGTGTGAATAATGGATGTTAATGCTATTAAAGATGATTGCTTCCTCTTTCACAAAACCTTAAGGTAAGCAAAACAAAACAAAATCAGCCCTGAATACTAAATCAACACAAAGATAATGGCAAGATCTATAAAGGAATAAGTACCATCCAAGTACCTTCTCTGGGACAGAGTCATCTTGTCTGTTGTCTACGTGCCTAATTTTCTGTTTCCCCCTTGACTCATAAGATGACACTACATAGGACAAATCAATGTTATGTTTTTAATTTAAAGCAGACCCTGGAGTAAAATATCTCTTTACAAATCTTTAAAATAAACACTCGCATAATTTGGCTGTGTATGCAATGCAAGGAGGGAGGGAGGATTGAGCATGATTAAAATTTAATTTGGATCATTAATAGCTGTTTGTTTCAAAAACTCAGCTCTTCTCAGGCTGGCATACAAAGTTTACTTTCTTCTATTGTCAGTTGATTTGGAGTGATAGCTGGAATTGAAAGCAATACCTAAAGTGCCTTCTCTCATAGCCATGGGCAGCCATTGTTTCATTTTATTAAGAAAACCCTATTGTTTTTTAACTCAGCAAACTTTTTGTTGGGATGGTATATGAATCTATTTTGTTTTGGTGTAGCAAAAACTTCTTCCTGGCATCTGCTCTGAATTTGATTTTTAACTTATCTGTGCCTCTTTTTCCTATCATTTGAGTTAAACTGAAAATAGCTATTTGGAATACAGAGATATGTACCATTTATAGTAATAATAACAACAACCATGACTATTTACATCCCCAAGGACCTCAGCAAGGATCTCTTTACTCACTACTGACATGCAGCTACCTCAGATTGCAATACCACATACATTTTACACCACACAACAGTTTATAGATGAGGAAATGAAACATACATTTATATATAGCTGAAACTACAGGGATGCAGAATACAATTAACTTGGAAATTGACCAGAATTTTGAGGGTGACGTATGAATGCTTTGTAAAAAAATAAAAAAAGTTATGGGATCTTTAATAACCATGAGTACCGTAATTTAGCGAATATACCCTGCACCCTACACCCGAATATACCCCATGGTTTTTTCTATTTGAGTAAAAAAAATCTTGTATACCCCCGTGCACGAATATAACCCGCAGGGTATACAAGACTTTTCTGTGCCAGGGGTATATTTGCTGGGGGTATATTTACGATGCGGGGGGGGGGGGGGGATTAGCCACTCACCGCCCCAGGTTCCAGCGCAGCCGCCAGCCTCCGGGCCGGGGAGAGCTCATCGCACAGGTTCCTCCGCAGCCGCAGGAAGGGGCCGGGGAGCAGGACCCACCAGCCTCCAGGCGGGGGAGTGCTCACCGCCCGGTTCCGGCACAGCTGCAGCAAGGGGCAGAGGATGAGTGCTCCCCCGCCCCTTCCTGCGGCTGCGCAGGAACCGGGGAGTGAGTACTCCTCCGCCCGGAGGCTGGAGGCTGGCGGCTGGTGGCTGCGCAGCCACAGGAAGATGCAACTCACCACCTGGTGAGTAAAAAAAATTCTGTATACCCCACACCCGAGTATACCCCGCGGGGAGGGTGCGGGGTTTGTAAAAACGAATATAACCCACGGGTTATATTCGCTAAATTATGGTAGTCAAGTGTGCAGCTTTGTGTCTCATTTGAAAGACAAAGTATATCTAGTGGTGGCATGGTGAGGCAATGGTTCAGTATTGACTCAAAGCAGAGAATTAGGAAAACCTGAAATAGTTTCCATTAAAATCAATGGGAATCATTCCATTTCTTTAAATAGGAGTTGGATCTTAGAGAATCACCAGCCTCACTGCCTATTGCACCTTTTGTTTTTCCTTGAAATTTTCTCAGTGATCAAACATACCTCTTTTGTTTATGAGATCTGACAGGACCACAGCCTGAGGTGGTAGGGCCTTTATCTCACGTGCCATAATTTAATCTACTCTGAAACCTTCTGTTTACTGAGTTGTTTAGCTTGTTCATTTAGCTTTCAGCAAAGAAAACCTGGCTCAGTTATGTTATGCACTATTTAAAATGTGTTTTTTATTTTCCCAGGGGGGATTTTTTCTAAGAAAAATACAGGCCTTGCTGAGAAAGTGAATTCCATTGGTTTCATATTGCCGCAAGGTCCCTGATGCTACATACAAAAAACAAAAACCAAAAACTTTGATTTTGAAAGCAGGAAATAGAATTAGATGTATGATTCTTTAGGGGCACTTTGAATATTTAAAATAATATTGTCCTTAACACTTAGGATTTGATCCTTCTCCCATTGAAGTTAGTGGGAATTTTGGCATTGAGTTCAATGGAAGTAACATTGGACTATTTTCAGCCTTGATTTCAAAATGGTCATAAAATTGGCAGAAACAAAAAAACTATACAATGAATCAATACATCAAATTTCCACATGGTAGCTTGTCAGTGAGGTATGCAAACGTATTGGTTTGATCAATACACGTATTTTAAAGAAACAGAGGGGGGTTTCCAGAAATGTTACTGGATGGTCACATTTGATTCTCTTTACTCAGGAAAAGTCTTCTGCCTCACAAATTTAACCTAATTATAACTAAATATGAATGATCTCAGTCTGCATTACAACTTCAATTTAATTGGTTGTTAGGTTTTCCCCCCCTTAAATGACCAAATAAAGGGACGTATAGGACTGAGTGACAGACACTAGTAAGAAAAACAACTGTAGGCAGTGACAGATCCTCTTCTCAGCTGTCACATAGCTACTTTAAAAAATAAATAAATAAATAGATAGACAGATAGGTAGATAAAGGGAAACATTTAGTACAACATCTGCCCTGCAGTCCTTTTGTCCACAAACTCCTGCTGAGCATGATGAAAGCTGTGTATGTGGAATGACAGATGGATCATTGTTTAGCCCCAGTTCCTCCAAGGTTTTTTACCACCTCCCTCCTTTGGATTTCAATATCTTTGAGTATTTGGGCTTTATCCAATAATATTCTCCTTATTCTAATCAGATATGTGACCAGCCCAGTCAGATAAAAGTATATTTTCAATGTTCATATTTCTTTTCTGAGTGCCACTGCATGTTCCCATGCCTGCTGGGATTTTGCCTTCTCTATTTTAAGTTCTACACACAAACATTGGGGACTGAGGAAATATCTGCCTCTTCTTTTTAAGGAGAGGGACTGCTCAAACAATTTAGACTGTAAAATGTATATGTACTTAATGACTATACGGATTTTAATCAAACAAATTGTACTGCATTTTTGAACTGGTTAAATTAACCTTGTGTCCCATATATTCAACTCTTATGGGCTGTACTGTCGTCTTAGGCAAGGCAAATCAAATCAGCTATGAACTGCTTGAACAAACTTGTCAGAACTCACTGAGAAGTAAATTCTACATCTACAATATTTACTAGTGAGAGAAGCTGTACTTAAACACCTCCTATACTTCCTTCAGATTTACCTATAGATCATCTAACCAAACCAAGGAATGGCAAGCATGTGAACTAATGACCTGAAAATGATTCCTTGGATTGACCAAGTATTTCACCCCATTAACACTCTGGATCATGGCTACAGCACGTAACAAAGGGTAAAAGCATGAAGTAATAAGAGAGGAGATCAAACGTGTAGTAGGAAACCATGAATAAAAACTTTTAAAGTTTGCTGGAGAAGTTTCATTTATAATGGCTTCCCCTCTCAACCTTCTTTAGAGACTGGCATATGGTGCATACTACGGATGGATAAGCAATGATACACATACAGCTGCACATCTCTGGTACACTTGGTCCAGCTCTATATTGCCAGCTGGCCAGAAGCAGCCAAGTTTCCAGAATGATTTGATTCTTTCCAGCTGTCCAATACAGCAAGAGGTCAGGGGGATGAGAAGTGGGGGACACAGTCGTTCAATCTTCACCTATAACAGATACAGATTGAGCCCAAGACAGACAGACAACTGCTTCCCAGACAGAAACATTCTTAATGTACAAACCCTTCATTTAAATGATGTGTTAATGTGAAAGTTAAGTTTGGACAAGGTTAAGTGACTTTGCAGAATCACTCACTGCATCGAGTTGTGAATAATATATGAAATAAGCGATCCAAGCCTGATGCGCAAGGAATATGTGATGCAGCTTGTTGTACTGTTCCTTCTCAGGTCCTCTTTGTTGAGCCCTCTGAAAGTAACATCCAGGAAAACTCATTTAGATCACCATGCGCTGACGTCTCAACAACCCAGCAGACTTCTCAAAGCCATTTTTACTCTCAAGTGATATATATTGTAGTATAGTAACGGCCTCTGAATTTGGAACCAAAGGGTCTCCATACACTTTTAAGAGACTTCATTTTATATATGGGCTTTGGATATAGAAACATCATGTAGAAGTGAATCATTGTGATTAGGACTGCTAATTGTATGTCTAGGTAACTTCTAGGAAAAGATGCTGATTGGTCATGATGCAAAAGCCAAAAATCACATGCAACATTCCCAGAACTATATAATAATGGACTGTTTCAGTGATTTATTTTAATATTATGGATAACCAGAAATGAATAAATTTAGTAGCAAATAATCTTATGTGATCAATTATCCTTGGAAACTGCCAGTAAGTCTGCCTGTTCATCCATCTCCTCTCCTGCTATCCCAGATCTAAGGACAAGACAGCATGGCCTACTAGCCAAGATTAATAAAGCAACATTTTGGTGCAGGACAGCATGTTCTAATGGTCTATACCAGAGGGGCTGACAGCTAAGGGAGCGCTGGTGGCCCAGGTAGAGGGCCTCAGGCCCACACAACTCCACCAGGCCCTGATCCAGCACCCCAGCAGTGGCAGAGTGGTCAACTTCTGGCTCAGCAAGTAATCCTGTTGAAACACACTGATCTTACTCGATGGGGAGATACCATTTCATCACCCTCCCTGGGTCACTTCCTACCATTGTCTCCTGTGAGGTAATCCATGAGGCTTCAGGGTATTCAGGGTCCAAAAGCACAAGTGGCTTCGTGGGGTTCAATTAGTCGCAGGGTTCTGAGCCGGCCCTTGGCAGGAGTGGTAGCTGGTCCCCAGCGGGAGCTTCCAGCACATTCCAGCACATCTTATACATTCAGTCCGAGGGAAGGGAATTACCCCTCTAGAAAGCTGCTGCTCTTTCATAGCTGACTTCAAGCAGGACACTATAAGTAGTCATGTCTATATCTTCTTTTAGCTTTTTTGCCAAACTGGTATGCCAGAGGCACTTGAATTCCTGCAGTGGTCTAGGGGGATTGTTCTTCAAGCACAAGTAATAACCCAATAACAACTAGGAATTGTTAAGGTCACAGTCAGTGCAGGACATCCCACCCTACTTTCCCCCCTCAGCTCTCAATCAAACCATCTAAAGTAATTGGGTCAGTAATCCTGAATTATGAGAACTGGGAGTACCTCACGTGATTCCCCCTACTCATGCACGGAGAATACTGATACACCAACATGTGCATCCTCAGACTCTCACACTTGTGCCAGACACCTACATCATACCAAGAAAAGAATGCATTAGGCAACACTTTAGGATGGACTTAAAAAACAGCCAATAGTCTGGTAGCACTTTATAGACTAACAAAACATATAGATGGTATCAAGAGCTTTCATGGGCACAGCTCACCTCTTCACGAAAACTCTGATACCATCTACATGTTTTGTTAGTCTGTACAGGATAAACTTAAAAAACAACCAATAATCTGGTAGCACTTTAAAGACTAACTTGGCTACCCCCTGAAACTTTAGGATGGATAAGAGATAAAATGACACCAACTGATCTCAAGTGACTCACCTGAATCCAACCTTTTTCTGGGGAGGTCACATTACATCCTTCCCTAGATATTAACTTCTCCATTGTGTGAGCTGCTAACTCCCTCAGATCCTATGGAGCTTTTCCGTAGGACCCCATCCCCCCTGAATACTGGAAGGACGTGTTTCCAGTCAGGACAGCTAGAGTCAAAACTTTAACCAGGCACTTATCTCAGGGATGCTGCTGGCAGCTGCTGTGTCCCAGCTGGACAACTATTGCTTGCAGCTATCTCTGCCAAACAAGGTAAAATTGTCTGTGTCCATGTCTCAGGTCTGGACTCAGATGCTCCTCCTGTTCACTCTCTGACAGTAACATATATGGTAAGTGAATCAAGGCAAATTTGTGACTTTTAAGAACCATGGTGCATTGCTGGCTATGCTGTGCTGTGCCATCCCAGGGCTATGTCTAGACTGCAGGCTTCTTTTGGAAGAAGCTTTTCCGGAAGAGATCTTCCAAAAAAACTTCTTCCGAAAGAGAGTGTCCACACTACAAAAGTGCATCGAAAAAGCCATCTGCTTTTTCGAAAGATAGTGTCCACACTGAATGGATGCTATCTCGCATTTAAACTGTGATTACTATGGACAGGGTGGCCACCAGGGCATCTGTGCTTTTTCCTCTTTCCTCTTCTTCTGAAAGAACTACCCCGTCCCCATCTGCACATACCTTTTTCCGAAAGAGCTCTTATGGAAAAAGGCTTGGAATGGGGATTACCAATGTTGGAAGAACTCCTCTGTTCTTCTAATTTTCTTTCGAAAGAACACGATTGCAGTGTGGATGTAACTCAAGGGTTTTTTTTGAAAAACAGCTGTTTTTCCGAAAAGACTCTGTAGTATAGACATACCCCCAGAGAGTACCCTGTGATCTACTGTGCCCCTCTGATGGGGATTCATGATCCAAGAGGAACCTGGCACACACAGGTAGTCATAGAATCATAGAATAGAATACTAGGACTGGAAGGGACCTCGAGAGGTCATCGAGTCCAGTCTCCTGCCCTCATGGCAGGACCAAATACTGTCTAGACCATCCCTGATAGACATTTATCTAACCTACTCTTAAATATCTCCAGAGATGGGGATTCTACAACCTCCCTGGGCAATTTATTCCAGTGTTTAACTACCCTGACAGTTAGGAATTTTTCCTAATGTCCAACCTAAACCTCCTTGCTGCAGTTTAAGCCCATTGCTTCTTGTTCTATCCTCAGAGGCCAAGATGAACAAGTTTTCTCCCTCCTCCTTATGACACCCTTTTAGATACCTGAAAACGGCTATCATGTCCCCCCTCAGTCTTCTCTTTTCTAAACTAAACAAACCCAATTCTTTCAGCCTTCCATCATAGGTCATGTTCTCTACACCTTTAATCATTCTTGTTGCTCTTCTCTGGACCCTCTCCTATTTCTCCACATCTTTCTTGAAATGCGGTGCCCTGAACTGGACACAATACTCCAACTGAGGCCTAACCAGCGCAGAGTAGAGCGGAAGAATGACTTCTCGTGTCTTGCTCACAACACACCTGTTAATGCATCCTAGAATCATGTTTGCTTTTTTTGCAACAGCATCACACTACTGACTCATATTCAGCCTGTGGTCCACTATAACCCCTAGATCCCTTTCTGCCCTACTCCTTCCTAGACAGTCGCTTCCCAGTCTGTATGTGTAAAACTGATTGTTCCTTCCTAAATGGAGCACTTTACATTTGTCTTTATTAAACTTCATCCTGTTTACCTCAGACCATTTCTCCAATTTGTCCAGATCACTTTGAATTATGACCCTATCCTCCAGAGCAGTCGCAACCCCTCCCAGCTTGGTATCATCTGCAAATTTAATAAGCGTATTTTCTATGCCAATATCAAAATCGTTGATGAAGATATTGAACAGAGTCGGTCCAAAACAGACCCCTGCGGAACCCCACTTGTTATACCTTTCCAGAAGGATTGTGAACCATTAATAACTACTCTCTGAGTACGGTTATCCAGCCAGTTATGCACCCACCTTATAGTAGCCCCATCTAAGTTGTATTTGGCTAGTTTATTGACAAGAATATCATGCGAGACCGTATCAAACGCCTTACTAAAGTCTAGGTATACCACATCCACCACTTCTCCCTTATCCACAAGACTTGTTATCCTATCAAAGAATGTAGGTCCTCTTGTGGCTTGGCTGGAGCAGAAGGCCATGGCCAACCCTTTTGGACTTCCTAAGACTGATCATTATTCTAGCTCTCTGAAGTCTATGCACTTATCCACATGCAGCTTTTGTATCTTACACCCATACAAAGGGCAGGAGAAATATGCTTGCCGCCTCTTAATTCTCCTGGGCAAAAAAAGGAAGCATCTGGCCCTCTGAAAATAGCACCAGGAGGTCCAGAAGTTGTACCATACAGCTCTCCTGTGAATGGGTTACAGGGGTGTGTCTCTTTTGTAATGTAAGAGAGGGGCTCAGAGATCTGAGTGGACGCTTTGCCTTTTGAGAGGAAAAAAGATTATAATTGTGTGCCATTAACTGCTGTAGAAATTTGGCTACCTTAAAAAAAATTTAAAAAGGAAAGTGTTCACAGATCCTATTGGTTGCATCAGCGTCTGCTCCAGATTTCTTGCCAGATTTTATTTCTGAGAGAGCTATAATGGGTTGTCTCTGAGAGTTTAAAATTCCAGAATGAAACCTGGATGGTCTGCGCCATTAGAGCAAAAACTTTTGATGATGCATTAACATGGCACTGACCCGGCTGGTTGGGATGTGCTGTCACTCTGAAATTCCATTAATAGGAAGCCTGCGGACATGAACTCAGTTTGCCTTTAGAGCTTCATGTGTTTCAATTAAAAGTGCATTTATTTAATTAATGCATATTTTAGAAAGAACATATCTTTAAAAAGAAGCAGTAGATTTGACAGACTTACTTTGTCTATCTCCCTCCAAGTCAGCTGGGAACTACTGCTTTATTTATATACAGTACTTCTGAGGGGAAAATTGAAACCTTGAAGAACCTACAGCTGGGCCACTGAGGAAAAAATCAGCCCTGCTGAACCCAAACTGTGAGTTTGAGGGTTGGCAGATTTGATTTTGTTTGCAGCTATTCAATCAGCATTAATCTAATTTGAAGGCACAAGCAGGATGAATATTCTTTGGCCACAATGAAATGTATGTCGGCTGGCATCATTTCCACATAGGGACAATATTTGATGTGTGTAGTAAATGGGACAAATTCTACCTTTAATTGCAACTTCATTGAAAAAACCATGTGAGTAAATGAGAAGAGCACTAAGCCAATGGAAGTACATCAGGGATGTCCTTGCCCTACTGTGTCTAAACATAATGAGCCTGATTTTTGTTTACTGTAAAAGGTCCCTTAACATTGAGTGGTTTAACCTACTTTAAAAGTCACTTACCCAACTCATTTTCTGGAGAATATTATGATAGGAAAAACAACCCAGTAAATTTTGGAAGACACTATTTATGCTGCTTTTATATATTGAAACTTCTGATACACAAATCGTGAAGTGAATTTTAATAATTTTCTTTCATGGAGACTACAGCTACAAATGCATACATCCTTCCTAAGACACTCTGGATGGTATCCAGTCTTATCGTCCTACTATAAACAGAGTTTTAGTATCTCATAGAGAGACCACATGGATCTTAGCTTTCCTAGCAATAGCAAATTAACATTTCACTGACTCATTCTTAGGTAGCTATCAATTTGGCTGGCAGCTGTGATTTTTCCTAGCTAGTACTTCTGTTCAGTACCATATGCCAGAACTAGATCTTTGGATTTTGGCACCTTGGTTTGGTTGGACAAGTTCTTTGACATGTTTTTTTTTTCTTCATGTGAGGTGAAACAATTCAACTGCATTTGCACCTCATATTGTCAGGATTATTTATTTACTTTGAATAGTTGTACAAATGAGACAATTTTGCCATGCGATACAAAGAAGAAAGGCTTTGACATGTCACAGGATAATGATTAAGACTGCTCCGATGTCAGGGAACAGAAACATCATATCACCTGCCTATGCAATCAGAAAAGCTTGAATTTCAATATTCACAATGAATCTCAAGCACTGGTGTTGACTCCATAGGTGTTCCAGTGCTGGGCCACCCACAGAAAAATAATGGTGGGCACTTGGCAGCCTGGCATAACATCACTTCCCTCTCCCCTCAGTGCCTCCCACCCCCCAGCAGTGCCACTGATCATCTCCTCCCCCTCCTTCCCAGACCCTCCCAACCATCATGATCAGCTGCTCTGTGGCATGCAGAAGGCACCAGGGGAGGGGAGAAAGAGCAAGGGCAGGGTGCGCTCAGGGAGAGGTAAGGTGGGAAGAGACTGGCTGGGGGCAGGGAAGAGGCAGGGCAAGGTGGAGCTTTTAGGGAAAGGGTGGAGTGGGGGTGGGAGCAGGGGCAAAGCAGGGATCAAACACCGTCAGGGAAATGAGGACACTCGTGTCTATGAGATTAAGAATTATTCATAGAAAATATTTGATAAATAGTGCTGAATAATGAATACGTTTGATAAAATTGTGATTTGTTGGTGGAGAATTCAGTACAAAAATGAGTTAAATTATTTGTTAAACTGTTTTTATATTTATTTATTTATTTATTTACAGATGATTGGTCCACCTCTATACCCAGGGCCCACCTCTATACCTTTAGAGGCCCTAAACACTGAAAAGATTATGGTGCCTCCCCCCCCATATGTAATTCAAAATAAAAACAATACCATACTGTAACATCTCTTTTTTTTTTTTTGGTGCCCCTGCTTTGCTGGTGCCCCAAGCACGTGCTTAGTCTGCCTATTGGGTAATCCAGCCCTGTCTATACCCACCATAAAAAAAATCAAGGAAACCCTAATACTAATGTGGGTTTATACTCAAAGATGTGTTCTAACGAAAGCCGCTAGAAGTATTAATCAGTAGAAGAACATATGGTCAAAATCAATCGTTCCTTCTGCATAGTCCTGACTCTATTCCCCAGAGATTATGTACCTTGGGAAACCCACAAGTAAAAGTTTGCAGAGATTCCTGCATAACTTTTCCTTTCCTCCAGGTTTTTCTGTTGGAGAGAAGGATATAGCACATGGTTTTTATCTTTTTAAATTACAGCTCTGTTTATTTATAAAGACTTCAGTTTGAAAGCTGTTAAAAGTAATAATCTACATCTTTTTGAGGACTACAACTCCATAATTTAATCATGCCCACAAGCAGCAAGACACAGCAACTAATTGTCTATGTGTTGTTCAAGCATGAAATGCAGAGCATTATTTGAAACCTAATTCTAACTCAACCTATACTGTTCTGTCTCAGAAATTCCCCGATCACGGATAACTATAATCTCATTTCTCTGTCCCCTAAAAACAGAATGTGATGAAGTATTCCAGAAGGCAGAAGTTTAGTTTTGTCTCTGCAAAGTAATCTTTTTCATGTCTGCAAGATTTCATATTTTCCATCTGCGTACCAAATCACAAATCCATTAATATTATAGCAGCTCAACAAGACATTCATTCATGTAATCACTTACATCTGAAAATGCCTGCTTTAATTCTCTGCAAACCACAACTGAATATAGCAGAACATCAAAATGTCCAGAACTACTGTGGTTGAACACAAACAATAAAACCCTGCAGTGATAATGGAAGTGTTTTGGCATAAGGTACCTTTCTTGGACCAATGCCAGTGCTTCTGCAGAGCACTTGTTGAGCTTCTTACTGTACTCTTCCCAACTACCATCAATAGCCTCACCAGCTCACTCATTTATCACAAAAATCACTAGGTATGGGCACTTTAAAATCAATTAGCTGGCTAACATTAGCATTCTGTCACATAATTAAGATTGTTCCCGTAAAAAGAATAGGCACACACTAAAATGGTATTGTTAAAGGACCAAATGCTTCACTCTGATTCTGCAGTCAAAGGGAAGCAAAGAATAGTAGAATCGGGTGGGAGGTTGTGTCTAAGTGTGCCATGGAGTTTCAAATCACTTTGTAATGTTTGTGTTCTGTGATATACTGACTGATACACAGTCATGTCCAAAGCTGACAGGCTCAGTTTTGCTTTCAGATTTATCTGCACAATTTCTTCAATGTGTGCCCCAAACCTTCAGAAGTCTTAACCATCCTCTAACCTTAGAACTGAAGACAAGGGAAGGAAAACAGCAGCTTGTGAGAATGGGGAGTGGGGAGGAAATGTGGATATTTTAAAAAAGGAAATGTGGGATTCTGACAACTTGTGATGAAATAAAGCTTTTTATAAACTACGTCTTATTTTAACAGAATCTTAGTCTTCAAACATCACTTAGTATAAATACAATAAAGAGAAATGTTTGTTTTCTATCACAGAATATGCAGTAACTTTTACACTTTTAGGAAGTATCACTCTAAACTCAAATAGGATAACTGATATTGTTTTACAAAAATGGCACCACAGTACAGTTCGAAAAACAAATGCATTTCCTAAGTATTGTAGCTTCACTGATGTTTTCTCCAGATACAGTAGTATCCTATAGAACTTATGCCATATTATGTCTTATAGAAAACTATTAAATATTAAAAACAGTTAAAAGTTGAACATTTTGGTTTGGAGCAGAGGCTACATTCAGTATTTTTATGGAACTCTTAATCCAGTCACACTCTGAACAAAACAGAATAATGATTTAATGCCAAAACCTTCAATTTACAATGTGAACCCCCAGTAAATTTACTGGGGGTCTGCATAGGAAAGTAACTTAAAGAATAGGGCCTAATATGGGTGGAGAAGTATATTTAAAATAGTTTCTAACTACCCTCAGAATGGGAATCCACAGTGCCTCAAGTAAGCAAAAAAAATCACTGTAGGCAAAGGTCATGCTGAAGAATAGCAAGAAAATCATTTTACTTCTGTGCAGTAGGTAAATAAGAGTTTGCTGGTGCAATTGATGGAAAATAATTTAAACCAAGGGGTGTGTCTAGACTACATGGCTCCGTCGATGGAGCCATGTAAAGTAGTTTACTCGACATAGTCAATGAAGTGGGGATTTAAAAAATTCCCGCTTCATTAAAATAAAAATGCCCACTGCTCTGCGCCGACAATCAGCTGATCTGGCACAGCGCGGCAGTCTAGACGCGGCACGGTCATCAAGGGAAGCCTTTGTCGACCATTCCGGTAAACCTCATTTCACGAGGCATAAGGGAGAAGTTGACAAAGGCTTCCCTTGTTGACCGATCCACGTCTAGACTGCCGCGCTGAGCCGGATCAGCTGATTGTCAGCACAGCGCGGAGGCCATTTTTATTTTAATGGAGCGGGGATTATTTAAATCCCCACTTCACTGACTATGTTGAGTAAACTACTTTACATGGCTCCATCGACGGAGCCATGTAGTCTAGACACACCCAAGTGTTTTAAGTTGAAGTGGAGGGTGGGGAGAAAGGTGAGTGCCTAAAAAAAGTTCCTGGAAGTCATTGTAAAACATTCCAAATATGGTGTATGAATACTCGGGGCTTGATCTTTGAAAATGTGGAGCACTTCCTGCAATGTGCTCAATCCCTTTAACTCCTAATCAATGCAACGGTAGCTGGATGCACCAAACAGCTTGCAGGATCAAACCCAGAGTGCACTTATTCATAAATCAAAGACAGCAAAAGTGTACCAGCTCTAATGAAAATTAGCTCATTATGTTCAGGTATATTACAGTACTTTCAGACAGGAATAGTAGAAATCAACCTACCAAACATTAACAAACATATATTGGTTGAAAGCCAAATTCTAAGTCATTATCTATATAGTGTATATATTCAGATTTACTTTTTTGAATTCATTTCAGAAATGATGATGCAAGAGACCAACTTTGGTGCACCATAGACTTGAAGTTCTTTCAAGTAAAATAGCATTTCTCTCTCACTAACAGAAACTGGTCCAATGCAAGGTATTACCTAACTCCCTTGCATCTCTTATCCCCTGAGACCAACATGGCTACAACAATACTTCAAAAGTTATGCATTTTTTTACTAAAGAAAAGGCCATTTCATGTTTCCATTTTTTTTAATGTGTGTATCGCTCAATGTATCTTATGGTTTTCCTATGTTTTTAGCTGTTAAATAAATATGCATAGTATAAAACTTTGTATATATATTTTTGGGAAAAGTATGCCAGCAACTATAAAGAAAATAATCTTCCATTACTAAGAAACTCCAGAGCATAGAGAATAGATTCCAAAACCATTCTCTAGGTATTATATTTGCTTTGCTGAATTCACAGTGACACTATAATAAAAGAACTCGCTAAGCAGATTTTAAATTACCTGGCAATTTGAACTTTGAATAATCACTGCTTTGTGACTGTTTGGGGAAAATGATTGCTAGATGTAAAGATGAATAAAGACAAAAACTGTTCCACTCTGACAAATCATTCTTCTGAGCAAATTGAATCTTTTTTTCTCCCAGCAGAGAAATGATACTTAATTCATTGTAAAGTAAAAACTCTATAAAAAGGAATCTTTACGGGAGCACTTAGGTCACTGGGTTAAACAAAGTGAACAGTATTCTTAATGGAAGATAAACGGTTGCCCTGTAGGATTTTATCTGTCATACAAAAAGTATCTCATATAAAAACTAAAGTTCAATAGATTGTTAAAGGCAAGCTTTGCCAGTGCTCTAAACCAATACCTGTGGCTTACCTCCTGTGCCCTAAACATGTGAAATGTTTAAAATGTTTGGCAAGAAGCTTTTTCCCACATTTGGCTCGGCTTACTCAGTGAACCCAATGTGAGATAATCCAAAACAATTTTGGTTCAACAAAGGTTGGGAAAATATTATAGCAGACATAAAGCTTTGATGGAAAGGTTCTTTGATTTTAAGATTATAAAATACACAATTTCTAATCTGACAAATTTTAGCTGCAAAACATAATATCTAAACATTCCTCTTTTGTCATAACAGTTTAATCCTTTAAGAATGTGATTTAAACCATTAGGGAGCAAAGGTTACCACAAGATTTGTATGAAAGAGGAAACCTGCCTCAGACACCTATGTAAAAAAATGTACAGGCCATTAAATTATATAACTAAATACTGTCTGCAGATTGGCACTGCCAGGTCACAGTCAGTTCAAGTTATGTCAAATATTCAGTTCTCAAGCACAGTTGTGCGGTAGATGAATACAGAGTTAGGTATGTTTCTTTTTAACTTTTAGTCAGAGTTTAAAATCAATCTGATGTCAGTACCATGAAAATAGTATCAATAATTACAACAATAATTGTATCCAGATATTCAAATTAAAATATGCGTATTACCTATTAGATTCATTAACTCTTCCAAGGAAATTGGTGAGCAAGGAAACAATGCAAAGTTATGTTGTCAGTTATACAGATAATATTATGTAGTACTACAAGTGATATACTACCATTGTTGTCAGTCCTGACAAATGAATAGGCTTTTAGATTAGTGGTCATTTAAGTACTTGATCTTATAAACAGCTCCCAATGGCTGCAGAGACCAACTGGAGTGGACCCTTAATAACTTACTACTAAGGTAAATCCAGTTATTTTCTGCTCATGCTGAAAATCCAGTTAAATATTTTTCTCATTTGGCAGCCTCCAGCAGGTAGGCATCTAATGCAATATTTAGACACAAGAGCAAATGGCCTGATTTCCAGTAGTGCTGAGCCACTACATTTCCTGCTGATATAAAGAAACATCAAACTGAAGATTTGGAAAGTTTTTAATTTTGGGGGGGAAAGCACAATATATCGTCATCACATTTCATAAAAAAATATTGAATGATAGGAGTCCAAATCAGGGTTTACAGAATAATACTTAGACTGTAATGTACAAACAAATCTAAGTCTGAATGGCCCAGACAACTGAAACAGTGGTGGCAAATTTGGCTACATTATGGGGAATTAATATATATCAAAATATATAATACTTGCTCCCCAAGTAAAATAAAACAAACCTAGATCTGATACTGCTGGAGAAGTCAAAGAAATACCCAAGTCTCTAGCCCAAGCCCTGCCTCCCTCACACAGAGGACTCTCATTCGAGTCTAGCCTGCTACTGGTGTGGAGCTGGCATCACTGCACCAGAGCCTGACCTGAATGTCTTCCCCCTCCCCAACCTCCATGTGGCTGGCTGTTGCTGCTCATCAAAGCCCTATTCCTCCACTCTGCCCCGCCCTCCCCGCCTAGGAATAGCTTCACTCCCCCCACCCCACCCCCATCATGCTCCTTTGTTCCTTGCTCATGGTGAATGGCCCACATTTTTGGCAAAAGTGGGTATTTGGCCTATTTGCTCTTGCCACTGACCATCAGTTGTCAAGAGCTAATGAGATAAATCCCCACTTTGGCCAAAAAAGTCAGGACGGACAGGACTTGAAAAAGGGACTGTCCCAGCCAAAATGAACCCAAAAGATAACACAGTGTTCTTAGGTAGAATAATTTCTGAACCATAATGAGTGCTCATGTGACACATAAAACATAAAATCATCATACAAAGAAATGTTTCTTTCATTTCCTCATTTCCTAGGCAAAGCCTCACCAAAATTTAGCTACAAATGATGCACTTTTACCTGAAACACATAGTAGGAGTAAGGTAAGACTTTATTTTAACCATAAAAATGGCTTGCAAAATGTTCTCATCAAGTAAGTGTTCATGTGAAAGTTTCATTAAATATATTAAGTTGTTATATCCATCACATACAAAGAATAGTCATGGAGGAAAATTGTAGGAGATGCACACATAGTTGAGAGCATGTTTAAACTGAAATAAGCTATTACACACACCCATGTGACTACCCCAGAAATATCTCCGATACTGCCAGCACAGCTGTCTTTGGAGTCAGCCAAACAACCACATTTCTCTGCCAAATAAAAATAAAAATTTTCATAGGTTGGCATCTCAGTACTCAATTAGTCAGACACCTTTCGAAATCTGTTATTTCAACCTTTAAAAAAATTCTGTCAGAATTTTTTTGTTTGTTTTTAACTTCAGTTCTGTACTGTATCTTGAATATCAATTATTGTGCAAAACAAAAGCACCTCCTTGCTGAATACTTCTCTGTTGCTTTTGGCCATATTCCCTCTCCACTGGAGGTTTCACTGTCAAAATCTAATCACCTCTCTTGAAAAAATAATCTCATTTGTCAGCTACTGCCCTATCTGCAGTCTCCCATTCCTCAGCAAGTTCCCTCAGACCATGTCTAGGGTATGTCTAGACTACATTGTTTTTTCGAACAAAACCTGCGGGTTTTTTGAAAAAACTTCACCTGCATCCACACTGCAATAGTGTTCTTTCAAAATTAAAAAGGCATGTGGACACAGAACAGGGACATTTTTTGGAAAAAGCACAGGTGCCCTGGTGGCCATTCTGTGAATAGCAATCAGGGCTTTCTTTTGAGAGAGCGTCCATGCAGTCTGGACGCTCTCTTTCGAAAAAGCAGATCGCTTTTTCAATCTGGTTTGAGGTGCAGATGCTCTCTTTCGAAAGAAGCTTTTTCAAAAGAGTTCTTTTGAAAAAGCTTCTTTTGAAAGAAACTTGCAGTCCAGATGTACCCTAACAGCTTTTCTAGATAGCTTTTAGATGTTGGCTCCAGAAGAACTCTGTACTAAATATTTCAAAATTGGAAATCTTTTTTTCTGGACAAAGTGTCCCTTTAAATTGCACACCACTCATCCTTTCATCTGAGGTTTTCTTATGACCCCAAAATATGAGAGTCATCTTTGACCACAGACTCTTGTGTCCACCCCAAATCGTCCTTGTCTGCAAGCCTGCTGCTTAGTACAACCTGTAAAACCACCCCACCCCAGCATTTCTCTTTATTTTGAATCTGGTACTTTTGAGATCTTTATTCAGGTCTTAGTTACCTCCCATTTTATCTATTGACATTCCTTGTCCATAAACAGGATGACATTCAATAAAAACAAATGCAAAGTATTCCATTTAAAAAGGAACAATCAGTTGCACACATACAAAATAGGAAATGACTGACTAGGAAGGTGTACTGTGGAAAGGAATCTGGTAGTCATAGTGGACCACAAGCTAAATTTGAGTCAACAGTCTGACAATTTAAAAAAAAAAAAATCAAACATAATTCTGGGATGTATTAACAATAATGTTGTAAGAAAGACAGGAAGAAATTATCCTGAAAAGCTATGGACAAATTGGGGAAAGTCCAGAGAAGCAACAAATGTGATTAAAGGTGTAGAAACCTGGCCATGAGGGAAGACTGAAAGAACTGGGTTTGTTTAGTCTAGAAAAGAGAAGACTGAGAGGGGACATGATAATAGTTTTCAAGTAGTTAAAATGTTGTTACAAGGAAGGAGCAGAAGAATAGTTCTCTGTAACCTCTAATGATAGGACAAGAATCAATGGGCCTAATTTGCACCAACGGAGGTTTAGGAACATTAGGAAAAACTTCAACCTTCAGCATGGTTAACCACTGGAATAAATTGCTGAAGGTTGTGGAATCTCCATCATTGTAGATTTTTAAAAGCAGATACTCTAACGGTGGGTCAAAAAGCAGCTCGTGGGCCTGGCGGGCCACTGGACTCTTTATTTATCTGAACATCTTCAAGTACTTAAGAACATAAGAACATCCATACTGGGGTAGACCAATGGTCCATCTAGCCAAGTATCCTATCTGCTGACGGTGGCCAATGCTAGATGTCCCAGAGGGAGAGATCACAACAGGTAATCCTTATGTGATCCCTCCCCTGTCACCCATTTCCAGACAAACAGAGGCTAGGGATACCATTCCTACCCATCCTGGCTAATAGCCATCGATGGACCTAACCTCTATTAGTCTATATAGCTCCTTTTTGAACCCTGTTAAAGTCCTAGTCTTCACTGCATCCTCTGGCAAGGAGTTCCACGGGTTGACTAAGTGCTAAGTAAAGAAAAACTTCCTTTTGTTTGTTTTAAACCTGCTGCCTATTAATTTCATTTGGTGACCCCCTAGTTCTTATACTGTGGGAATAAGTAAATAACTTTTCCTTATTCACTTTTTCCATACCAGTCATGATTTTATAGACCTCTATCATATCCTCCCTTAGTCTCCTCTTTTCTAAGATGAAAAGTCCAAGTTTTTTTAATCTCTCTTCATATGGGACCCATTCCAAATCCCTACTCATTTTTGTTGCTCTTTTCTGAACCTTTTTTGGCTATGGTTTGCATACTTGGCTATGGTTTGCCATTCCTAGCCAATGGGAACTATGCGAAGCAGTGTAGGCTAAGCTATCACGTTTCACAGCTCCCATTGGCCAGGAATGGCAAACCATAGCCAACGGGAGCTGCAAATGGCCGTGCCTATGGAGTCTCAGGTAAGGAAAGAGTTTAATGGCCCACCATTAGCTGGTAATCGTATCCAGCCTGCGGGCTGCTTATTGCCCACCTCTGGGTTAGACAAACACCTGTCAGGAATTATCTAGATGATACTTAGTCCTGCCATGAGTGCAGGGGACTGAACTAGATGACCACTTAAGGTCCCTTCCAGTCCTATGATTCTATAATCTTCCCAATTCAATATTCTCCATAGTATATGGGGGTTGCAGAATGTGGAACCTAGATTATTTCACTCCAGGAAATGAAAACATATTTCTACCCACCTCTGTAACATTCATTGCCTTCTTCTCCACCTCTTACACAATTCAAATTGTCCTCTTCACTTTTAGGTCTCCTGGATTACGTCTACACTGCAGCGCTATTTTGGGATACCAGAGGAATCCCGAAATACCTATTCTGGGTCTTTTGAAATATAACGGGCTCGCTATTCCAAAGTCTCTGTAAACCTCATTCCACGAGGAGTAAGGGATGTTTCAGAATAGTGATTTATTTTTAAATAAATGCTGTGTGGACAGTGCCAAATTTTGAAATAAGCTATTTTGAAATTAACTCGAAATACCCTACGCAATTTTGTAGCTCAAATTGCATAGCTTATTTTGAGTTACCTGTGGAGTGTAGACACACTAGGGATTGACTATGCCTTTCTTCCACTTTAACATTTATCTCCTCATTCACTCAGACCATTTCTCTGGCCTGATCACTTCACTGTCTTTTCCTTTTGATCATGGGAACCTCTGGATATTTATTTTTTCTCTGTGTTCATGAAACTTTTTTCCCCATTTTATTAAATCATTGCATTCTTTTCTTTTTTACATTTCACCTTAAACCTTGCTCTTCACTTTAGCTCATGACTGGCCTTTAAAAGCTTTATTGAGGCTACCTTGTGATAAATGGAACAGTCTCAAAGAAAAGGACTGAGACTTAGTTATAATAGCAATCATACCTCATATCCCCAAGGATTTTCGTGCCTCAGGCTCTCACTCAAATAGAAACTAACTCTTGCAATTCAGAGAACTGAACCAAAGATAATATATTAGCATCCTCTCCAACATGATCACTGAAGGGAAGACATTGATGTGGCTAAATTAAGCACAAATATATTCACATACCCCAATTTACTCTATTTTAGATTAACATGATACTCTGAAGAGTCCACATTGATTATGATATTAAATGAGGTCAACAACATCAGACCAAACTCAAAAAAGCCTGAATTGCAATTTTTTGAGAAAGGCGTTCAGTCATCTGAAAGACCAATATTGCAGACCTTTGGCTGCTCTTACACAGGCAGAGATTTAAACTAGTTCATTTGGCTCAGAAATGTTGGGCCCTGAGCACCTCATCTCCAATTGACTTAGATGGGAGTTGGGAATACTCTACATAACTCGAGGGTCTGAGCACGATGCATGATCAGGTTATCCTTTAGCTGAGAAAGAGAAAATGAAACCAAAGTGTGACAAAACCCCCCTCCCCATCCTTTATGAAATGGACTTATGGACACAAATATACATAACCAGTGCTTTTTTTGTGATGGTACTGCCCGGTACGCAGTACCAGCACCTTCAGACGCAGTACCGGCACCTCCAGTTAGATCTTACCTGGAAAGAATGGAGCATACCGGCACCTCTGTATGCAAATGTCCATCAGTCGGCTGGGCCGCATGCCTTAAAGGGGCCATGTCTCTTAAAAGGGCAATGCCAGCCCCACCTCTTTTTTTTCTCAACAACTTTTCCCATGGAGTACCGGCACCTTATTTTTTTACAAAAAAAAGCACTGTACATAACTCAAAGATGCTTGAGACAAATTGTTTCATGTAACCTATAAATCTTCATATCTTAATCTGCTGGATCTGTTTATCTTATTTTGGCGTAAGTATCATTCTTGTGTGTAAAATTAGACATATGGAGTATGGAATGATTTTAAATGTGTAAATGGAAAGCCGTCAAGGGTGATTCTGCTGTTGCCGGGGTGGTTCAATGTCTGGGCAATCATATGCAAATAGTATTTTGTCCTTAAGTCTTAGCAGTGGTTGACAGGGATGGGCCAGGTGACTTCCCATGCAAAAAGGAAATCTTTAAAAAGAATAGGAAAGTAGGAGTGTTTTGTCTTTGGCTGGCACACCGGAGGGAAGGAACCAAAGATCCCAGGGTGAAGAACAGCCCTGGTTTGGAAGCCCTAGCTGGAGAGTTTGTAATGAGTCTGTAACAAGTTTGTACTCAGGTTTCAGTGTAGAATTAGCTAAGCATTTTCTGTTATTTTGAGTTTGTAATCTACTTTGCTCTGCCTGTTTTCACTTATTGCCTCTTAAATCCTACTGCTTGAACTTAATAAAATCACTTTTATTTTCTATCAAGCCCAGTCTAAATAATTATTACCTGGGGGGAACCAACCAGTGTGTTCATTCCCCCTTTCATTGCTAAAGGGGGCTTACCTAATAATTCCTTCAGGGTTCTCATCCCATTTGGGGAGTGGTATCCCAGAAAGCTGGACCCTAAACTACACTTTTCTTGGACCTGAAGAGATTCAGTATTGTCATTCCCATATGAACATTGTACCAGCCTGTTTGCACAGACATACCAGCGACTTGATATATATTCTTTTGTAGAACTATTGGACCAGAGATTTCGAATTACTTTTCAAAGTCACTTAATTGGTCAATGATATTTTATTGCAGTCTTAGATATATCCAGCTGGTTTCCTCAGGATACAGGCACTAAACGTGACTCACTCCAAGATGATTATGTTTCAGCTTCAGCCAGGTGCACTGGGACTTGGCAACATCAATGATGAGGGTGTCTGTGCTAATTCTGCAGTTAGTTGTCCTTTGCGATGTGGGTGTTTGCAATGATTCTGCTGGCATGAACACAAATTCTGTCATACCACCATCTGCTCCTCATGGAGCTGAGTTTTCAACAGGTAGCTGGTATGTTTCAAATATTTCCCATCCATCTTGATGAATTTTCTGGTATATCTCATGCATCTTCCAGCCAGAACTACAACCGTGGCTGTGCGGTAAGCTAAGTCTCACCCCTAACACCATATCATGGATACATAGCTGTTTATATTCATGCTAGGTAAGTGAGACCTACCATGAGTATTGTACCTGTACAGAGGAATCACACCCCTAGCACTTAGTCTAGGCATAGTAAACAATTAGCAGTAAACAGATTTCAGAATTATTCATCCCTTTCCCATGATCTCTCTCAAATTTACACATATTGGCTAAGACACAATATGATTTATTTTTAAAGTATAAACACACAGAAGCAATCTTTTGTTACACATTTCAGTAGCTTTCAACACTTACACAGTTACCTCAGCTCAAATTAAATCTTATTTCAGTGCTCAGTCCTGTGAGCTGCTGACCATTCTAAGCCACTGCAAATACACAATCAGCACCTTGAAGAATCAGGCTGATGCTGTACAAGAATTTCTGAGTCCCTTTGCTTCAATGATTCAAATTTCCCTCTCCATACCTCAAAAATAAATTCTCTCTTGTCTTAGAGCAGGGCTACTCAACTTTGGCAGCCCTGGGGCCACAATGATACTCACAGCACATGCTGAGGGCCACAACTTAGTGTGGTTGCATATACATGTAAATATATATGCAAATATATGCAAATAGCTTCATGATGGGCATGAATACAAAGCACTTCCCACAATGCCCCAGAGTTCCTGGCACCTCCTCCTTAGGGGCTAGAAATGCCAACACCCTTTACCCACCTGTTCCAGACAGCCTGTCCTCTTGCATCTTTCAATGCTCACTGCGTCTAGGAGACTCCTCGCCATTGTGGAGCGTGTTCCCAGTGGAGTCCATGTTCAAAGGATCCCACCTGCAGGCCACGTGTTGAGCCGTGCATAAACCCAAACTGCACCGCAAGCCTCAAACAAATGGTATTGAGTAGCCCTGCCTTAGGGCATAGGTTAATTTCTCCAGCCTGAATGTGTTTCTTGTTTTATCTTTATAAATGTATTACATTCTTTAATGTATTTGGGGATAGTTTCTATACAGGTTCCATGAAAATAAGACCCCAGTGTGGGCACCCTCTACTCCATGAAGTCAAAGGGGGCACAGGGTGTCCAGAACCTGACGGGGTGTCAGCAACTCACAGGATTGGGCCCTATAAAGTACTGCAGCAAATTAATATGACGTTAAGCAGATGGATATACAAAAATAAGCTAAGATGGTTTATAAATGCAGACCATCTTTATTAATATTTTTCATATTCCAAAAAGTAATGATTTAGGTTAAGCATTTGAACACCTGCTTATGCAATTTTAATTCTTAAAGGCCTCTCCTTCAGAAAATGAATGGATCTAGAGTTTCAGTAGCTTTTTATAGATTCACCTATAACAAAGCACCTAATTTAAAAGTTGAGCAACTTGGTGTAATATGCATAACTGTACAATCATCTTTAATCACGCTACCTCCAGAAATAAAATTAGGCACAAACTGCTGTACTAAAATTGTTCTCACTTACACGTTCAGATTAGGAACAGGTGAGCTAGTTTGGTAACACAAGAACCAACCTGAGTCTTCACTTGAAAACTTCAGCCAAACTTTTCTGATACCCAGATGAATGTGCTTCTCGTTTTCACCATTATTCTTCTTTCATGCCAATATATTTCCAGATTCCAAAACAGCATCTGAATCAGAAGACCCAAAATCTTTCCTTATGGTACCTCTGTATAGGTCATCAGGTGGATCATGGGATGGGAAAACTTAAGTACCTGCACATTATTTAATATGCAAAAAGGGTACCTATATTTCCAATGGAAATATACTGAACATGCATCCCTTAAACTGCTTTGAATAATATTCAATTCATGGGGAAACTACAAGACCATATTCAAAGTCCACTTAAGTCAATGGGTGTCTTTCCAATGATTCTTCATGGGTTTTGGCTCCAACCCATAATGCAATCAGCACCTGGTTTCAATGGGAATTGTCATAAAGGGAAGTCCCACCAGTGTCTCTCTCTGCCTCAGTTTGTCCTGAACCATTTAAATGGCTATGTGTTTGTATGTGTGTGTGTATGCATGCTTGTGTGTGTCGTTTACAATGTCTCTACATTCCCAGAACAACAGATGGTGCTAGAGAGCTAATGGGGTGTCACCAAAACTCCACAAGCACTGGAGTTTTATATCAGTAAATATGCAGTGCTGCCCTATGAACTGGCTGATCATTTATATTTATTCTGAATAAAACCTCGTGAAATTTCTTTTAAATTTCAGTCTAAGCTTTTCATGAGCCAGCCCTCTCAGGAAATGTTATGTCTTGATGCTTTAAGTTTAGATTATTTGTAAGCCCGCCTGTGATTTATAATGCAAACCTAATGCATTTGCTCTACCTTTTAAAGCTTTATTTGAAGAAGCTGTTCTGAGAGAAAAATGATTAAGCAGAACACAGAACAGGTATAGTAGGGAACACAGTGGAGGGGCTAACCTGCATAACTGCTGATCAGCACACTTAGAGGTAGAGAGGTAAAGGAATTGAGGGGGAGAAGAGCAGGGGTATGAAGAGGTGGGGCAGGGACAGGTCTGGGCTGGGGTGGGGGTGGTGTGTCCCCAGCCTGACACCACCTCAGGGACAGCCCTGACTAGAGATAAAGCAGCAAGAGATGATTGAAAGCAGACACCACACTCTGAATATATTGGATAAAATAATGAACTCAACATTATTGCATGTACAAATGGAAGATATTATTGGCATTAACCCAGTAACTGAGTGAAAGGTGGTGTTTAATGGCCTATGGTATACATGAGGTCAGATTAGATGATCTAATGGTCTCTTCTGGCCTTAAGCTATGTGAATCTAAGCCCTATAAAATGACTTAATAGACAAAATTATTGGATGAAACACTCTGTATTCTAGGAGTATGTTACTGCCATTGTTGGACTAATTATTATTTTTCGCTGTATTACAGCAGTACATAAAGACTCCAATTCAGATCACTGTCCATTGCCATAGGAAATGTCTACATTTTGAACTGGAAAGAGAGTGGTAGGCTAGCTCTGATGCAGTTAGTACACTAAAAATAGAATGCAATAACAACAGCACCAGTGAGGGGCAGGGCTAGCCATTCTGAGTATATGCCTAGCAACTCCAGAGACGTACTTACATGGGGCAGCTGACCCCTCCCACTGCTTGGACTGTCAGAGGGACTCTATTTTTAGCACACTAGCTTGACCAGAGTCATCCAGGGTACTTATTCTTGAGATTCAATTTACAACCCCAGTTCAAAGCGCAGACATAACCCTAAATATATAAAGGAGGTAAAAAGTGGGAGAGAAAAAACAGAAGCAAAGAGATGGTTGCTATAGCATCAGTGGCTGAGTCAGGTTGGATCTCCTGATTCCCTATCCACTAGACGGTTGGGTATGAAAATGTACAGGGAGTAGGAGAAAAAAAACATGACAGGGAAAGAGGAGCAGAGGAAGAAAGAAAAAGGCTAGGAAAGTTTCTTTAGCGCCTCTGAAAATCAGGCAATTGCAAGTGGCTAAGCAGAGAAGTTTGGAAGTCTGGAGAGAGAGCTGATGCAGTTACATATTGATAGGTGTATTTACAAACTTGCACAAATGCCCCAGAGGAAAGGAATTCATCCTGTTATTGTTTCTTGAGTGGGTAATCTTCTCCATGATAAGCATTTTCACTGAGCTCCCAACAGAGCCAGAAACACATTCATCCTTCCTCAGAGCTGGCAAACAAGTAGAGAATGATTCAGATTTGATTTTTTTTAAACACAGGTGAAAAATTGCCAGCCAGCCAGGTTTTTTTTCTCTGGTATGTTTTGTTAATTAATTACAGTAAATTAATTTTGGCACTATGAAGCAAACTGGCAAGTTTGAAACCAGATGGCATTTTGCTATGCTTTCACGTGAAGCTTCAGTAGCACAGACCCACCAAAAAACAACAACATGTTGAGGAAGACCTATGTATTATGGTGCTTTTGTCATATAACTCATATCCATGGCAAAAGACTATTCAATTCCTAAGGAAACTGAAATAAGATGGAGAGTTATGCTTCTCAGCTTGGGTTTCTTTTACCACAGTTCAAGAATTCAGCCAGTACTAGTTTAGAAAGAATTTATACTGAACAATCATATGCTTGGAATTTAATCCCCCACCTTTCCTAGCCATTTCAATTAACTCTTTCAGTATCTGTATCAGACACTTCAGTGCTGTAGTTTCAAATCATTCACATTTACTAAGTGTTTTAAAAGGGGTCTCCTTGTTGGATTTTCCTTTGCTAATTTCTTGATTCAAACTGAATACATATTTTTTACTTTATAATTATCACTTCAAAGCCATGACTGAGCCATCCTTCTATGGATGAGAAGACATTTCAGGAGTACTAAAGCCTGAGTTCTGATTCAGCATAGATATCACAGTGCCCAGAGGGGTTGTAACCTGCCTTTGCATTATTGCATATTGGGAGGGGGACTCTAGACTAGATCATGGCAAGAGGAGAGAAGGCAGCAAGATGGAAAAGGAGCTTGTGATAGTGTGGTTCTGAGAGGGTGTGGGTCCAATAAGCCAATTAAGGAGCAAATGGGGGAGATATAAGCAGTGTGGAGGAGGAAGCTCACCTGTGAAGGAACAGGAGGAGCCTGTAGCTCTGGTGGCTGAGAGCAGCTTGGGACTGTAGAGAGGTAATCTTCAGTCATTTCCTGGTAGTAGGGTTTGGAGACAACAGAGCCAAGGTGGCCTGCAGTCACTCCCTGGGAGGAGGGAGCTTGAGCTGACAGACCCAGTAGGAGCGAGTTCAGGGACAGATGGCTGTTTTCAGGAGGGAACAAACCTGAGTAGAAAGTCCCTGAGGTGGAATCTGGAGTAGAGTACAGGGTCTGGGTTCCCCTACCAGCCAGTGAGAGTTGTTATATGGGCTAATTAAGGGGAAGACTTCCTGAGACTACTGCTGAGAGGAACTTGGATACACAACCAGGTAGTGACCAGCTTGGAGAGCTAAGTCACTAAGAAGACTTTTCAATTCCTGGAACAAGAAAGGGGCCACGGGAGAAGAAATGGAAATGATGTGCAACTGCAGGAAGGGGTGATGGCTGCACAGAGCTAATCCCCAGAGCAGCCAGGAGGAAGTGCCTTCCTGAGGCTAATACAGCACCCTGCTACAGACTGTGGCTACATCTAGACTGGCATGATTTTCCGCAAAGGCTTTTAACGGAAAAGTTTTTCTGTTAAAAGCATTTGCGGAAAAGAGCGTCTAGATTGGCACGGACGCTTTTGCACAAAAGCACTTTTTGCGGAAAAGCATCCGTGCCAATCTAGATGCGCTTTGCATAAGAGAGCCCCGATTGCCATTTTAGCCATCAGGGCTTTTTTGTGCAAAACAGTTCTGGGTTGTCTACACTGGCCCTCTTGCGCAAAAGCATTTACGCAAGAGGGCTTTTGCCTGAATGGGAGCGTCATTGTATTTGCGCAAGAAGCCCTGATTTTGTACATTACAAAGTCAGTGCTCTTGCACAAATTCAAGCGGCCAGTGTAGACAGCTGGCAAGTTTTTCTGCAAAAGCAGCTGCTTTTGCGGAAAAACTTGCCAGTCTAGACGCAGCCTGTTAGTATGGAAGAATCCAAAACCGCTGTGCTACCTTATACAAAGTCTTTCTGGATGTTAAAAAGGCCCCTCTCCTGTTCCAGTTAAAAGAGATAAAACTTCCCGTTGATGGCAATGCATGCATGATTAAATCTGAACAATTAATTTTTCAAAAAGCACCTCAGTGATTTAGGAGATTTAAGTCTTATTGAAAACCACTCTTGAAAATTGTACCTGAAATGAATAAGCCAGAGAGGTCCAGCCTTGTCAGCCTGAAGGCTGAATGTGTTTCAAAAAAGATGAAAGGTCCACCACAGTTATTGTTTTGGCACTGATTTTCCTGTTCTGTTCCATTCCCAGTGTGTCCCTCAGGCAACATGAAAGAAGTAGCGACATCCCACAAGCATAGGTGCTGACTCCATCCGTGTTCCAGGGCTGAAGCAGGGGCTTAATAGCAGGGAAAAATTAGCAGGTGCTTAATACCCACTGGCAGTCAACCTCATTCCCCTCCCAGGTCATTCCTAGAAGTTTTGGTGCCCCACACAGCCCCTGGTGGGGGGCACACTCCATGGAGGGGCCAGTTCAAGTCCAGGGGGCTGTGCTCAGGGCACTAAGGACAGGAACTGTTGGAGGCAGGCCCAGAGCTGGGGAGGGCGGGGCAGAAGCAGGACAGGGAGGCAGCACAGGTTGGTCTCATCCCTGCACTTACTGGTGGCAGGAAGTGGAGTGACCTGGCTCCAGCCTGCTTCACTCTCCCAGCCACATTACTCAGGGAAGGAGTTTGGGGAAGGGATGGAATGGCCTTCATACTCACCAATGGTGGGAAGCAAAGTGATGTGGTTGGGCCCAGGTTGCTCTGCTTCCTGCTAGTGAGTGCAGGGGGGTAGACCCAGTGGTAATTAGCTGGGCTGTGTTGCTTGGGTGGTATGGAGGCAGGGCAAGGGCAGAGTATTGTGGGGTTCTAGGATCTGCACCCCCTAGGGAGAGCCCTGCTGGGCAAAGCCCATGGCAGGGTTGGCTGCGGGATGGAGCTGGCCACTAGACCTAGCACCACCCCATACACAGCTGCCTAAAGCACCACTGAATTTGAGGCAATTTGATGCCCAACATTTTGTGGTGCCCTATGTGGCTACATAGTTTGTGTATTGGCAGGGATGGCCTTGTCCCCTTCCTTTCTTTACCCTCAGTGCCTCTCACCTGCCACAGGCCCTGCTAATCAATTCCTCCCTCTCCCTGTTCCACAGTGTGCAGGAGATGCAAGGATGGGGCATGCTCAGGGGAGGGGTTGGAATCGGGCAAGAAGAAGTGAGGCAGGGCATGGGCTTTGGGGGAAAGCAAGAGTGGGGATGATTCTGGAGTGGGCAGGAGTCAAGAATCCCCTGGGTAGACAGGAAGTCAGAACCTATGCCCACAAATCTCCTTCTGCAGATTCCTGCAGTGTGGACAAGTAGCCAGAGAGCATAAACAAGCCTAGCCAGCTCTGTCCTATGCCTCCCAAACTGCAGCCCTAGGCCCTGGGGTATGGGCAGGATGTGGAGAGGGAGCAGATGGAGGGCACTGCACCCTGGCTATCCCCAGGGAGTGCATGGTTTCTCAGTGACCAAAGGGAGCCAATCACAGCAGCCCCAAGGCAGGGACTGAGAATCAGAAAGGCATTTCGCTGGCCATGTGGACCTTTGCTAGCAGCTCTCCTACACTCAGGCAGTTCCTGTACTGCTCTCCTTGCCATGCCCACAGAGATGCAGGCAATGGAGGACTTGAGCTACTTTTCTCCATCCCCAGCAATGCAGCAGGGGAACAATTGCTCAGAGAGCTCCTGGCTCACACAGACCTGGGGCCTGGGCTGCTGGCAAAAATGGGGCAGGCAGCAGAGGAAGCAGTGCCCCCTCCTTGCTACAGTAACAGGTGTGAAATAGCACACTTCAGTTCAAGAATCACAGGGCACAGCCCAGGGAGCACACATTTATTTTATCATCAGATACACAATTTCCCTTATCAGAGCCAACCTTGAAGGCCATAGCTTGAATACCACTAGAGTATACGTTCATCCTGCTGGGTCAGCCAAAAGCCCAGGGAAGTTTAATCTGAGCCAGAACTAGGATCATAGAAGTTAGAGATAAAAAATACCTGTGCGACTAGCATTGAAATACCACAATGATTAGTGCACTAGAAAGACAGAGAGACACAGATAGGTCATCTGTACCATTCCCCTATCAGTCCAGATTATTTTACCTGTAATATAGTGTTGTACATTTCCCAATGCTTTCTCCAGTTTCATTTTAAATCTCAGTTCAGTTTCTAAAATAGCTCAAGTTATCCTGCAAGGTGTTCGTAAGCTACTTAGTACTTCTGGAACATTTCAAGTAATTTAATCATTTCCCCCCCTCCCTGTGTCCCCCCAAATCATGAGGAAACATTGATAAGAATGGAACACCCTGACTACACAACTGCTGAATTTTTGTTCTGTGGTTACTAATAGCTGCCCTTGGAGAAGTATTTTCTCAGCAGAAACTGGAGTAAATACAGTAAATGAATGCAAAGAGAGTGACACATCTCCAAACATTGATAAAAGTAAGATTTTCCCATGGGTTATGTGGGAAAGTGTGGAGTGGGAGCAGACATGCGTTAGCTACTGTCTGTGCCGCAGTAGGTGCTAGGAAGGAAGTCTCCAAATGGTAGATTTACCATGACTCTCATGTAGTCACATCACAAAGCACACAGGAGTGGGCTGGTCCCTCCTGGCTCCTGTGAGAATCAATCTAAGGAAGCCTGATGCCATAGAGCTGTTTCCTGTATATTGTGTGGGAAATTTGAGCAAGTGCAAACTGCAAGTAACAATGAGACAATAAATTATGATAAACAGGAAAAATTGCATTGGCTTCTGAAATCAATGGCTAGAGCTCATGAAGCATTCACAGCATTCACAAATGAATAAATAAAACAAAAACCATTGGGTCTCTAGAAGAATAGGTTGTTTTATCTACACTGAAAGGTTTCTTTTCAGTCTGCAATTAATGTTCCTGGTAACTAAATACATGCAAAATAGAAACACCAAATGCACTAAATGGCTAAGATTGACGTTTTCAAAGCTGAAGAGGTGACTTAAAAACTCCCATGTCTAAGTCCATGTCTACACTTGCAAACTGACAGCAGCACAGCTGTACTGATGCACCTGCATAATATTACTCATGTAGCTGCTCTATGCTAATGGGAGAGAGTTCTCCTGTCGACATAATAGAACCACCAAAATGACCAGCATTAGCTATGTCAGCATTGGCTATGTCAGCAAAACTTAAGCAAAACTTGTAAAAATGGATCACATAAATGGAGGCTCTCAAACTAGTCTGTTTTGCTTTGTTTTTGTTACAGAAAACTGCTAATACCAAACATTTGCCCTTCTAAGATGCAATTAAATACTCCAATGTCAAATAGCATTCATCATATGCACAGGCACAGTGGCATCTAATCCAAAGGTTCAGTGTCACCATTTCAAATGCTGAGATGAGATCAGTGGGAGCTGGAGAGCTGTCAGCACCGCACAGAAGATAGTTAGCATGTTGCAGAAGTGAGGGATTTGAAAGCACTAATCCTGCCTCAGCCTACTGCCCCTCTGCTATCTAGTTCAGCCCAGCAAAGCATTTAAGAATGTGCTTAACTCTGAGCTGTTTGAGTAGTCCCATTGAAGCATAGCCAGAGTGCAGAACTTTGTAGCTTTGAGTTCTCAAACTTAAGAATACCTATATAAAATAGATAAACATGATTTGGCCCATGAGGGAGAAGTTTTTTCTTCAGCAATGAAGGGTTCCAAGGAAATTTTGCTATTGATTTGAATAGGCTCAGAAGTTCACTATGTATAGCAAAATATTGTAATCAATTATTGATTTTAATATAATTTCCCCCCCAAAAAACGTAGTGGAATCTCTCCAAAAAGGTACACAAAACCCTGAACTAATTTAGTATATATTAACAAACATTAGCTGCATGAAGAGATATTTTTATAAAGTAGAACCTCAGAGTTATGAATGCCTTGGGAATAGAGGTTATTTGTAACCCTGAACAGAATGTTATGGGTGTTCTTTCACAAGTTTATAAAGGAATACTGACTTAATACAGCCTTGAAACTTTACTATGCAGAAGAAAAAATGCTGCTTTTAACCATCTTAATTTAAATGAATCAAGAAATATCAGTTTATTTATCTTGTCAAGTTTTTTAAAACTCTCTTTTTTAGTAATTTGCATTTAATACATTATTGTACTGAATTTGGTTGCTTTCCCCCCTTTGTTGCTTCCTGATTCTACACTTTCAGTTCCAAATGAGGTTCTCATAACTCTGGTGTTCTACTGTAAACATTATTTTTAAACTGTACATTTTGGCAAATAGTGTTAAAGTCCAAACTGGTTTTGCTGCATTTTTGGTAATAAAAAGTATTTATTGTGAATAGTTTATTAAACTTCAGCAGATCCTTATTTTTGCCATTTCTTTTCACTCCACTTTCCATTTCTGATCAACACTCCTTTGTTACTGCTTTTCTTTGCTAGTCTGCTGGGTTAGTGACTTTAGACAACTTTCACTGTTGATGAATATTCACCAACTGTATTTCCATGAACATTATATACACAGACATCAAAAAGTGAGAGCATCATTGCTAGAAAATGCCATCTGTGTGCATCTTTATCTCAATGAATCTAATCAATACCAATAATTTATTAAACAAGTAATGCACATTGGGAAAAATAACCCCAACTATACATACAGTATGATGGGGGCTAATTTGGCTATGACAAATCAGGAAAGAGATCTTGGAGTTATCGTGGATAGTTCTCTGAAAACTTCCACACAGTGTGCAGCGGCAGTCAAAAAGGCAAATAGGATGCTAGGAATTATTAAGAAAGGGATAGAAAATAAGACACAGAATATCTTACTGCCCCTGTATAAAACTATGGTATGCCCACATCTTGAATACTGTGTACAGATGTGGTCTCCTCACCTCAAAAGATATTTTGGCCTTGGAAAGGGTTCAGAAAAGGGCAACTAAAATGATTAGGGGTTTGGAATGGGTCCCATATGAAGAGAGGTTAAAACGACTGGGACTTTTCAGTTTAGAAAAGAGGAGACTGAGGGGGGATATGATAGAGGTATATAAAATCATGAGTGGTGCGAATAAAGAAAAGTTATTTATTAGTTCCCATAATAGAAGAACTAGAGGACGCCAAATGAAGTTAATGGGTAGCAAGTTTAAAACTAATAGAAGAAAGTTCTTCACACAGCGTGTAGTCAACCTGTGGAACTCCTTGCCACAGGAGGCTGTGAACGCTAGGACTATAACAGAGTTTAAAGAGAAGCTAGATAATTTCATGGAGGTTAGGTCCATAAAAGGCTATTAGCCAGGGGATAAAATGGTGTCCCTGGCCTCTGTTTGTCAGAGGCTGGAGAGGGATGGCAGGAGACAAATCGCTTGATCATTGTCTTCGGTCCACCCTCTCTGGGGCACCTGGTGCTGGCCACTGTCGGCAGACAGGCTACTGGGCTAGATGGACCTTTGGTCTGACCCAGTACGGCCATTCTTATGTTCTTATGTTCTTATGATCTGTATAGAATGCATGATGTATGCCACCAAGGCTTTATTGGCATTCATTTCAGAGGAGCAGCATAATTTATTTCCCACTTGAATTTCTTTAAAAAACACCATAACATGGGATGGGTTCAATAATGCCTCAAAGGTTCCACTCTCCTGGTGCCCAACATTGCTCTAATGAGGGCCATAGTTGAGTGTGTTTGGTATGGAGAAGCATCTACAGGCTCAGGGAGAGGAACCAGCATCACAATAGCTCTCCTTTTACCTCCTTCCAAAACTGGACTTTTCTCTTTACTCATTAAAGGGAATGAGACCCAACAAAATATTGTAAAGCTGTTAGGAGAGTGTTTCTCAAACTTTTTGTCCTATGGCCCACCCCACTCAACACTGACCTTTCCACAGACCACCAACCAACCACCTATGATGACAAAATAGATGTGGGGGGGAAGTACGGTGTCTAGCCAGGAGGTGGGGTGCAGGAGCGGGTTGAGAGTGCAGGGTGTTGGCAGGAGGAATATGTGTAAGGGTGATGTGGGTGTGGGATCTGGACATGAGGGGGGCGATTAGCTGGCTCCATGCCTCCTGTCACTCCCAGACTCCATCCCCACTGCTCCCATTGGCTGTGATTCCAGCCAATAGAAGCAGCAGGGAAAGCCTCCAGTTGAGCGGTTTCCAGCACTGATGTTCCCCCAGCCAGTGGGAGGGGGAACGGCAGTGTGTGAAGCCACTTCCTCCCCCTACAAGTCAGATCTGGCCCATGAGGCTCACTGAACCCCTTCCACCCCATACCTTCTGTAGCAGGAAGCCAGCAGTGGTGCTCCAACTTCGCGAGAGGAGGCTGTGGTACTGGAACAACAGTGGGGGGGAGAAGCCCCGAGCCCATGGCCCACCTATAAGATGGTGTCCATGGACCACACTTTGAAAACCACTGCTTTAGGGTGTAGTCTTAACATTTTAGAGGATGGTAGAACTGTGAGCCTTTCTGCAGCATACATTTATAAATAATAAGTTTCCAGACAAATTGGGCAGCTTTTTGGCTGGAAGTTTAGAATTAGTGACATAAGGGAATACAGCAGATGTGATGTATTTGGATTTTAAAACTGTATTTGATACTGTGTCTCAAAGTCTTACATAAAAATAATTCAAATTAACTGGGCTAGGAATGCTGACATGTTGACTGGAAACCAGCTAAACAACTGTAAACAAAAGGTAATAATAAATGACACTGTGCAGAGCTTTGGGGAGGCCTCTGGTGGGTGACTCCCAGAATCCATGTTATGTCCATCTTCACGGATGATTTGGAAGAGGGAGTAAACAAGCTGTTGAAGTTCGGAAGTGATATTAAATTATAGGCACACTCACCCTGAAATCATATAAAGAGACTTAGGGATATTGGAACCATGGTAGAAAAAAATGGAATGAGCCTCAGTTTGGAAAACAGTGGCTGGTTGATGCATGGCAGGGAAAATAATCAGGCACTCTGCTTTCAATAAAGAGAAACCTGGAAGAGCAAATCAGATGTGAGGTTGCAGTAAATGACAGCAAAAAGGGTGCAAAAGACATGTGAGCCTGCATACACAGAAGCTTCAAGCAGTGTGTTGAACAGTCTCTTTATGACACTGCTACCTCCATTTAAATGGTGTATTCAGCTCCAGACAGCTCATTGCTGGAAAGATACCAACTGCAAGGAGTTCCAAACTGGGCCGGCCCCCAACATTTTGGCACCTGAGGCGGGGAGCTCAAATGATGCCCCCATACCCCCTCACTTGGGCCAAAACTTTGAAAGGTCTCAATTCTGCCTTCTTCTTGTTCTACTCCTCTCATGGCACTCCACCATCTCTGTGCATCTAGAGCAGAGAGAATATATATGCACCAGCAGCAGACACAATTTTCTACACTCTCTGGGTCCTAGTGGTGCCCCCCCCCCAGTATGGCACCTGAGGCGGCTGCCTCAGTTCGCCTCATGGTAAGGCCAGCCCTGGTTCCAAAGGAGCTATATGAATTGTTAAGAAGCTTCAGGGACTGATTTAGAAAAACAGGATAAAGGGACTTAAACGTGTCTAAGGTTGGATAAGCAAGAACAGAAGGTAACATGATAATAGCTTCTAAATATTTGAACACCAAAGGAGGAGAGAACTTACTTAACACAACAAAATTGAGTACAGAGAAAATCCAGACAAACTTTCTCATGGCAGATTCCATTAACTGATGGAATAGTCTCTTAAGGGAAGTGGCATAATCCCAGCCACTTGGCATGTTTAGAAATGGAATAGACAAAACAGCACAAAACCTATTTTCGGGAGTTGTTCTGCATGCCAGGAGGATGGACTGGATAGCCTGATAAATACTTTCTAACTCCCTCAAGTGCAATTGCATTTGAAATTAAATCAAATTCTTTTGTTGATTTTCTTGTTTGGAAAGGCAGTGACTTTGCAGTGTTTTAACTGGCTTGCACAGTTCTGAAAAATGTTCCCATGTAGCCTAATCAATTCCTGTCCTTGACTATGTATAAACATACATTGTGATGTTTCTAGTTCTGTGCTCACCCTTTCACCAGTGTGTCAGTGTTCATAATATTCCTATATACCCCTTAATATTTCCTTTATTAAGTACAGGAGCCAGTATATAACTGCAAAAGCAAAACTGGAAAGATTCTTAAAGCTGACACTGCAGCAGTGAATTTGATCAGAAGAGGGCAGCGTATACCAGCACAAGCTCTGGAACATTTTCCAGAAAATAATATGTAAGAGTTTAGGGAGTCTTCAAGATTAAGTGCATGTAGATTTCTGTTACCTGTGATTCACCAAAATAAATAAAACCACAGGGAGTTGTTACTGACCTTTCATCAAAGAGAACCAAAAGCCTTTCTAATGATTGCCCCACCTCATGTTCCTTTACAAGGTGACTCTCTCCTCTCACACCCAAGTTTTTTCACAACTTGCAGTTGCACTGGAAACTGGTGCACATCCTATCCCCGCACTTCCCCCTTCCATCACATTTCCTAGGTTCCAGGTATCAATATCTGAAGATGGATTTACTGAGGAAGAAAAGTAAATGAAAGGGGATTGCATGAAAATCTCATTTCCCAGATGAGGGATGTTGCTATTTCATCTCTCAATTTTGTTTCTCCTCTTTCCTCAAATTTGTTCAGAGACTAAAGATGTAAGTGTTGGAAACGCATCTCTTGAGCTGGGCTAGGATCATGCCTGCTGCGGTTGCCTCCTCTTGTTGTCTCCTCTTCTGTGTTATGCCTCTCTCTAGCCAGATCTGATTTTCTCCCTTCTTTTGTTTTAATATAGCATAGAGTTCATATTCTCACTAGTGCTTTTTGTCTGAGATCTCAAATCTATTGTCCTATGGCCTTCAACCCTTCTCCTCCCATTCAGTCTGTCTAGCAGTTCAGGTCTCTTACTCGTCCATCTTTATAATGTTTTTCCTTTCCTTCTTTTCTTTCTCCATAAAATCACCAGGATGTGAGGTGTGTACTTTCCTAAAGAAAAACAACACCTCTGCAGTCCTTTCAAGGGAGTGTAAGGCAGGACATAAATGCTAAGTGTTATTTTTGTTACATTCCATCACGTTACATACATACATGCATGTGCACACCCACAGACCCTACAAAGAAAGTGCTTTCACAGGCACATTTTTCTCAGGGCTACACAAGGAAAGAAGAAGGTAGGGACATGCCAAGGGAAGGCCAGGCTGAGTATGTGGTGGCACCACTATATGAAGAGTGGCACAGGTACCACAAAGGCTGCTCAGATCCAGACACTGACCTGTTATGGAACAGCTCCTCTTCCCACCATGGATGGGCTGGATTCCTTGCTCCTCAACCCCTGAGAAAAGCCCCAGAGTACAGTAGTGCTGCTCAGACAGACTGAAACGATGGAAAATGTAGGCTTGGATGCTTTCAGAACAAGCCCTGGGTCTGAAACCAAAAAGAGAGCGAGACAAATGACAAAGGTAGTTCATTCTAACTCACATGAGAGAGATAGTCAGGACTCCATAACTGAGAGAGGTTCCTAAGAAGACAGTATGAAAGGGTCACAATGTAGTTAATGTGGCTCAAAATAAAGGGATAGAGCTTGTGTCTAGCCAAGCTGCACATGACACGCTGAACCCAAAGGAAGAGTGCCGAGGTAGCACTACGTGATCTTTCTGCCTCCTTATTCCCCAAATCTAGGGCTGCTGCTCTGAGTTACGTTGGGTGGTAATGAACTCCAAGGTGCTGTTCCCCTGGCTCTGGCTCCCCAGAGTACTACAGCGATGCCCCCACAATTGAAAGGAATTTGGGGTGCAGGAGCGGATGATGCAAAGCTGGCTAAGTCAGCTTTACACTACGCCAGAGACCCCATAAAAAGAAGAATTTCCCAGATAGCTATTAAGCCAGCTTTCCACCTCTGTTGTACTGTAGAACAGTGCAGGGCTGTCAGAGTGGGGCTCAGAACCTGACTCAAACCTGAGAGTGTCCCATGAACATAAGATTATCAAAGTCTGAAAACAGGAAAAAAAAAATTTGAAACCCAAAAGGGTGGAAGGGGCTTAAGACCTGTATTCCTGACTGAGACCATTTCACTAGCACACCACCCTTTCAGCACTGTACATAAGAAAATTAGCACAATCTAAACCTGAATAATGGAAGGAATCACACAGCTTGTACAAGCTATTCCAAGGGCTACATGGAGTGATAAAAACAGGCAAGTGCCAGTTATCTGACAGTTCAGATGATGAGCACAAGTCACTCTAACATATATAAATCTAACAAAGATTCAGCAAAGGCCTTTGAATATGTCCCTAAGGGACATCAGTTGACACAGATGACACAGAAACTCAAAGCAATAAATTGTATTAAATAAGAAAAGAGTGCAATTACAGCTTATGGTCAAAGGAGTCAAATGCCACAGAGAGGTTCAACGGTAACAGGCAAATACAGTAACAACCCTGCTGCACTTAGGTCAGCACAGATAGGATATGGATAGTCTTTGTAGAAAGAGAAAGAAATGAAACCCAAACAAAAATCCACAATAAAAGGCTACCGATCTATGATGTTGCCTGAATCCACCTTCTCAATAAACTTTCGCATAAATCATTAGAGAGAGTACCAATTTTTTTCAAAATTTGCACTGCTTTTCCTATTTCAATTTCCAGTTACTGCACATATCTGTCTTGAGGGAAAGAACACTTATACTCATTGAAGGAGAGAAAGACATACTAATTAAATGGTCAATTAAGGGGAAAGGAAAACAACCAGGAACAAAATCATGGAACAATCCAGATGTTTTATGTATTCAGACTACTTTATTCTGCTGGATAGTTTTCCCCTGTCTTTAACCTATACCTCAGTTGGTTAGATTTTGTAAAAAAAATTAGAATAGAAAGGAAACTTGTTTTTATGCTCATCAATAAATATCACATCACATTTTCTTGACTGCATGTAAAAGTGAATCCTAATTTTATGAAGGTCCTGGGAAATACTCAAAACTTGTGGACTTTTCTCTCATAAGGAAACACAAAGGCATCTCAGATAAATGAGAATTTTGAAGTTTATCTGTATAATATACAGTGGTTTACCAACTGGTCTAAACATTTCCTTAGGAAAACACATGATTGCAGTTGCTCTGAAAAATTTTAAAATTAGGGTTAGCTGGAAAAAAAATTCCATTTCATGAAAAAAAAGGTCTATATATCTGCATTTTTGTTCCACATCAGAACAAAACTGATCTTTTTATATTTTGCCTGAAAAAAAACAAAACATGAGAGACATTTGCTCCAGAATAGCCACTACCCCAATAGTCTTCTCCTTGTACCCTGATTCAAGCCTCTGTTCTGAATCAAGCAGAGTAGGAATTCAAACCTGGCTCTCTCTGCATACCTAACCACTGGGCTATGGCTTTTCTCAGATGTCTAACTAACTAACTACCTCCTTTAAAAAAAACCAACAGAAATTCCATCCTGGACCTGAGAAACACTTAGTCAAAAGTGATAAATTTATGTTAGTGTTTCGTTTCAATGAGCTGGCATTTTCTTATAAAAACATGTTATGTTGAAACAGTCTCTACCAGCTCTAATTAAAATATTCATTGGACACTACCAGTTCAACATATGCCATAAATGGGTTCATTCTTAATAACGATTCTAGCACTGGCTACACATCATTTAAACATAGGCAGCTGGAAAGGACAGATGGAACAGAGATATGCAAAATTCTTAAATTCCACTACTTGTGAATATATTAGCATCTGACTGGCAAATAGAACATATTGAAATATTCACAGCAGCATTGACTGTCTACCAAAAAGTTGATCTGTGAAATTTTAACCTGACACATTTTGTAAATATAATTTAAAAGCCTGTACTTTTCAAAATTATTGATTCTTTTTGAGAGTTGGGTGAGAAATTCTCTTCTCATTCTGTGAAACGTTTTGGTATTTCAAAAAACGTCCTCCTTCAGCACTGGGACAAAATTAAAACTTTTTAAAGTTTTTCATTAAAGAAAAAAAACTACAACAAAGAGCACAGAACAACAAGGTGTTTAGAGCACTCACCTAAAAGATAGCAGAGTAACAGAACAGGAATTTGAATCTTACTCTACCACATCCCAAGGGAGTGCCCTAATCTTACCACCAACCTGTTGGCTATTCTGGGGTGAGTTACTCTATATCTTGGCGGTACCATTTTTTTTTAATTCCCCTCTCCTCACCCTCATATTTTTGTGGGAGAAGCTAAATTCATTATTTTAACTATTATGAAACAGATTTATGCTTTGAACCTCCATGTTTAGTACATAAGATATGCACAGAATTGATGCTCTGTGCATTTCAACATTGATTTACTTCATCTTAAAACTACATTTAAATGTTTTTATGTACTCTTCTCAATCTCTCCTGTCTTATTGTCACAAAAGCAAGCTGGAAAAAACTTTCGCATTTCTATTCTTTCCCACTTTTTTTTCTTTTTAATCAAACTTTCTGAGGTCCAAATATTAGAAATGTTATGGAGAAAAAACAAACAAAAAGTACATAAAGGAACAATAGCAGAAGAAGATTTTGAAAATGTCAGATCAATTGCTATAATAAAAATAACAGTGGCCATAAACTCTGATGTTGATCAACATTTCTAGCTAGTATAAAGAAAGAATTTATAACAATAAAAGCTAGGAAACTCCAAATGTATTTGGAATGGAAAGCCTATGGTTTTGTTTCATAGGTCTACACACACAAACATACACGCACACACAGTGCCTAGTTTTAATGATGTTCATGGAGAAACACACTACACTGCAGTAAGGGGAAAAATCAATACGTTGAAGAATAACTGATGGACTGAGTGGGAGCAGGATTTGCCATACAGAAATAAAAACTTGGCTCACAGATAAGGCAGTTTGCTCTTGTATTATTAGATGACAGACTGATAGTGGCAGAATCAAAATTAGTTTATAGTAAGAAAACAGAAATGTAGAAAAAACAACATACGGGGTGAAATCAGTTGCTGTGTATACAGGCCAGACAATGTTATTGGGAGATGAGAGAACTGGTGTGGATCATCAGTTTGCACATCAACCCATTAACCCCATGCTGGTTAACTGTATTTTTTCAGCTGGGCAGGATTTAAGGCCACATGATGAAGTTATATTTTTGTTTCTCCACACTAGATTTACAAGGAAGATATTTAAAGTAAATTATAACTAATAGCCATTCCTAAATAGGTATAAACTTGCTAAGTGAACTTCTTCATAATCTATTACGCAGTTGAGGGATGAACTGAGAGTGGCTAGAATGGGGGAAGCAAATAGGTAATCTTTTCCAAATGGAGAATGAACTCAGAAAAGACAAAAAAGAGATCCTGTCAGTTTTTAAGTATGTCTAAAGTAAAACATGCTGGGAGAAGAGGGTGTGGTGTTTTAGTTAAGACACACGGGAAACTCAGGTTCAATATCTGGCACTGCCAAAAACTCACTTTGCAAAGGGGAGATCTGAGCACTCTGCAGGGAATGTGAATGCTCCATTTTATAGAAGAGGAATTTTCAAAGCTGAATACGAGCAGTCATGAAGTTTTAAAAAAACGGCATCTGCTCTTGGCATGTAAGGTACCTGGGCTCCCTCACCAGTTCATCCTCCCAACCCACCTGTGCACACTCTGCAAACCCAATCCTACATGGTATTGTAGTAGTAAAATAAAGTGTACTTATGTCACCTCTTGGCCAGCTCCTGAGTGAGGTATGCAAAATATCTGTTGCATCTACATCCTCATTTTATGAGCCCTCTGTGATCTACTGCTATCTCCATCCCTCACTAATCCACAGGCCCAATGGTCTCCAACCATTTTAACCACAAGATCATTGGTTCAATTTAAGTGCAATGTAAGATCTACCTCAAACTCAAATACTCTTGCCCCACTTCCTGCCTGCCCCTCTTTGAGGCCCTGCCCCTGCTCCACCCCTTCTCCAAGGCCTCACCCTGTTCACGCATCCTCCTTACTCCCCCATCCTCACTCACTTTCACCAGGCTGGAGTAGGGGGTTGGGGTGTAGGCTCTGGTCTTGGGCCAAGGGGTTTGGAGTATGGGAGGGGCTCCAGGCTTAGCCCAGGGTGGAGGATTGGGGCCCAGGAAGGTTTCAGGGGGAAAGCTCTGGGAGGGAGTTTGGGAGCAGGGGGACTCACATCTGGGGCAGGAGTTTGGGTGTAAGAGGGGTGTTTAGGGTTGGGACAGGGGTTCAGGAAGCAGGCTCTGGTTGGGCACCATTTAACTGAGATGGCTTTCGGGTGGTGCAGCAGTGGGGTTAAGGCAGGCTTACTCCTGCCCTGGCCCTGCACCACTCCTGAAAGCAGTTGGCTTGTACAGCAATGGCTCCATGGCACCACTGAGGTGCTGCCCCTCATCTACAGGCAATGAGCCCACAGCTTCTACTGGCCACAGTTCCCTGTTATTGATCAATGGGAGCTGCAGAAGAGGTGTCTGCAGGCAAGGACAGCATGTGGCGACCCCCTGCTCTGCCTTTCTATGGGGCTGCAGGGACATGCCAGCCACTTCCAGGAGCAGCAGTTACCACAGGAATAATTACTCCAGCCATGACCAGTTAAGCATTTTAGAACTCACTACTCAAAGAATTAAATTGAAGCATAAGAGAGAAATGAACATTATGAAATGCACAGAAGGTCAAAAACCAAAACCAACACACTTTGCAAGCAGTAACAGAAGTAACAACAAACCCCCACGTATGTGTTGGGTCAGAAGCTGAGAATGAAGGACAGTGTGTGTTTGTGAGAATGACAGACACACAGTGTGTGACAGTTACAGATTTGCATTACCAAGCTTCCTCCATCCCTATGTGGAGATGGGGTACACAAGTGGGGGGGGGAGGAGGGACACCCTGACACCAACAACCCCCCCCCCCTTTTCTCCTTCCCACACCCTGCACAGCAAGCAGGAGGCTCCCAGGGGGCCAGCTCCAAGGCAGAGGGCAGGAGCAAGCATGACAGTGGGTGGAGGGGCAGCTGAAGTGCCAGCACTTGAAAGCTTCCCAGCCAAACCAGTCAGGATCACCTATCAGAGGCTCCAAGCTTGGTGCACTCTTCTTCACACACCCTGGCCTTCTCCCTTTCCTTTCGCCTTTCCTTTCTTCTTCCTCTCTCTTTTTGTGTGTGCATGTGTGCGTGTGTGTGTGTGCTATGAATGAATGAATAATTCCCACTTTCCCCCACAGTGGCACATATTAAACAACATAACACTAAAAATGTGTGTCCAGAAATTCTTTGGAGAGAATCCAACATATTTTGTAAATAGTCAGACAGGTATCTGTGTACTTGACAAAAATACTCCCCCCCCCCCCCCTCCCCAACAAAGTGTTTGTTGCTTTTAAACATCCTCTGGCTTTTGTCCAAGGCTCCAGCTTATATCCATTGTCAGTTAAATTATTTGTGATCTGTCATATGATCTTTCCTTCCACAAAGATAAAATTTTAAAAATAACTTTTTATCTTGCAACATCCCATTTTTAATTTTTGCAGCAGCTAACAACTTTAGTAAAGGATTGGGAAATAACCTTCTCTTACTTAGTATCTCCCAAGCACTTGATTATGAGGGTATGTCTATACTACAGAGTTAATTCGAAATAACAGATGTTATTTCGAATTAACTGTAATAGCTATCTACACATACAAACCGCTATTTCTAAATTAATTCGAAATAGTGGAGCCCTTATTTCAAATTAGGTAAACCTCATTCTAAGAGGAATAACACCTAATTCGAAATAGCTAATTCGAAATAAGTGCTGTGTAGACACTTATTTCGAATTAGGGGGCCTCCAGCCCTTCCCAGTTCCCCCTGGTGGCCACTCTGGGCCAAACCAGGAAAATTCCTCTCCTCTCCCCCAGCCCCGGAGCCCTTAAAGGGGCAGACTCTGGCCACTGGGCATGTGCAAGAGCCAGGCCTGTCAGCAGCCTCAGACCCTCAGACAGTGGCCAGAGGATGGCAGCCAGTGGCAGCCAGCTCTCCCCCGCCCAGTCCCTCAGCACCCAGGGGCCAGCCAGGGGCCGTAGACGGCGGGCACCCTCCTGGACTAGTGCGGAGGTCATGGACCTCATTGAGGTTTGGGGGCAGGCCTCCAACATCCATGATCTCCGCACTAGGTGGAGGAACGCAGCCGTCCACAGCCGCATGGCTGCCACCATGGCCAGGAAAGGCCACAGGTGCACCCAGGAGCAGGTGCACCTGAAAGTTAAAGAGCTGCGGCAGGCGTACACCACGGTCACCAGGGACGGCACAGCAGCAGGGGCTGCCACCTGCCCCTACTTCCCTGCCCTCGATTGACTCCTGGGGGGCCGGGCGGTCTGTGCCAGCCCAGGAAGCAGCGAGCCGGGACTGGAGGGCCCTGACCCGGGCACACCAGAGGGGCCACTGCCAGTTGTTCCGGCACCAGAGTCGGCAGGGTCGTCCAGGGAGGCCATACCGGGTAAGTGCCAGCACTGTTCCCTGCCCGGGGGAGAGGCGGGGAGGGAGACCAGGGACCGCGCGCGTGGGCCATGCCTCCTACAGATCATGCAGCCACCTGTGCACGTGCGAGCACATGCCATGCCAGCCTTGGGCAGTTGGCTCCAGCTGCGTGACACCCAGGGGCCATGGCCCAATAGGCACACGCATGTGTGAAGAGACCTGACACGCTCCCGACCCTGGGGCAGGACCCAGCAGGACGCCCTCCCTTCACATGCCCCCTCTACACAGAGGCAGGGGACATCTCCCCCCGCCCTGGCCACACTATACACGGCACAGAGGCATGGGTGTGGTCTTGGGGCAGCTCCCAGTCCCGGGGAGAGCCAGACATCCTGACCATGGCCTCTGTGCAAGCACATCAGCTCTGATGGTGCAGGGCACGGTTGCCCTCACGTTGCTGGGGGGGGGCTGGGCATCATCCACTGCGTCCTCAGGGAGAACTGACCACTTCTCTTCTTTCTCTACAGCTGCACCAGCTGCTCATGCAGGGCGCACCACCCCGCCCAGGACATGCTCCCGCACCCGCGGCCTGCTCTGGACCACCACCACGTGGCAAGAGTACTGGGACCAGCACCTGGGGGCCCTGCGAGCCCTGCACTGCACTGTCGAGGCCTGGATGCTGGAGGACCTGCAGCTGCGCCGGGAGCAGCTTGCTCAGGACCGAGCACTGAACTCAAACCTGCAGGCCCTGCTACAGAGCATGGTGCCCCGTGCCAGTCCTGCACCTGCTGCCCCCCCAACTACTGTCCCTCCTCCCACTCCTGCCCCCCCTCCCACTGCTTCCTCCTCAACCTCCACACCCTCCTCCTCAATGTCCACACCCCCCACCTCATCCTCCGCACCCTCCTCCCCATCCCCCTGGGGATGCCGAGGCCCCCTCCCCCACCATGCTGGGAGGCCCAGCGAGATCCCCACCCCTGAGCCCTGAGCTTTCCCTCCCTCTTGTTCCCCTTGCTTCCCCCTTCCAGCTCCCTCCTCCCAGTTTTCCCCCTCCCCTCTCCCACCCTTTCTTCTGCTCTCTCCCGCCTCCTTTCCCCCATCTCCCTAGAGTTTCATTCCCCCTCCCCAGTTGTGTTAAATAAACCCAGTTTCTATTTTTGAAAATATGTGTCTTTTATTTGACATCAGGAAGAAGGGGCTAGGGAAGGGTAAGTGGAAGGACGAGAGAGAGGAATGGGCACGAGCCCCCGATGGGGAGGACCAGTGTGGCTCTGATGGCTCCTCGGGGTGGACGCTCTCCTGCAGGGCCTCCTGGATCCTGACAACCCCTCGATGGTCCTCCCGGATGGCAGCCTGCAGACAGTGCAGCCAGGCTGCTGGCAATGTGTCCACGAGACACAGCAGAGTCCCTGGGGGCAGGTCTGGTTCCATGTTGCAGAGTGCCATGGTGTCCCGAGTGAGGGCAAGCAGAGCACTCTGAGAACTGTCTGTCCAGGTTGGGGGGGTCAGGTCCCTTTAGGCACAGCCCTCGGCTAGCCTGAGGCAGCAGCCCCACACACTAAGTCCGACCCTGATGCCCTGCTGGCACTGGTTCTGTTGCCCTGCTGGCACCTTCAATTCAGGGTCCACTCAATGTGGACACGCTATTTCAAATTAGAAAAACGCTATTTCGAATTAGTTTTGGGGTCTAGATGCTTTATTTCGAATTAGCTTATTTCGAATTAACTAATTCGAAATAAGCTAATTTGAAATAACGCTGTAGTGTAGACATACCCTGAGATATGGTATTCTGACATTATTCCTGTCAGACAATTCCCAGCAGCAAAATTTTGCAGCTAATTTCCATCCAACTGCAGAGTCTTTTCACTGTAATTCCACTCAGTTGAGATCTGCATGATGTGAAGACAAGATGCTCACAGTGTTTAGTGTGAAGCCAAAAAACTTAAGGCAGATGGGCAAATAGTCTGATTGGGCATTTGTGGGTGACATGAAATTAAACACACAATGAAATTAACAGAGTGTGACAGATTCTACTTTGCTCCTAGCAGTCTCATAATGGTTCATAAAAAGACCCTACAAGATATGTACATTAGTACAGTTACAACAATGACGCCTCCCACTCAATGTTGTATGTTCACAGACTTCCTTCCCACAAGCATACTTGCAGAGCCCCCTCCTAGCTGGCATCTGTGCACAGTCTTTCTGCTGTTGCTTGGCTTTTTTCATCATGAGCTTTTTTTTTTTTAACAATTTAAATACAACAGTTTAGCAATAGATATAGTTAAATTATGCTTAACTTCAACTGAGTACTGGAGATACTAGCACCCCTAGTTCATACAGAAAGACGGACTTTTCGCCCCCTGCCACAAGAAGTCCTACTCCTGAAGGTAGTATTCCTGGGGTCAAGATGGACACATGACCAGAAGTAAAGGGTGCTGTGTGACCCCTCTAAGAACTCCTCCCACCATCCTCCTACCAATAGGGATGAGTTTGGTACCCACAGGACACCCGCCCCCCCATTCAACTATTCTGCAATTGCATTAACCCAATTTGTCTTGCATTAACTCGGGAGGAGAGACTGAGGGATGTGTTCCCTCTAAGATTTTCCTCCCATGAGTGGAGTGAATTTTGTCTTGTGCACCAGTATTGAGTTCATGCACACTTGTTCGGATGTGCCACTGTGGCACCCAAGTTATTAATAAATATCTTATAAACCTCTCCCTTTTCCCTCTGCTGCCATGTTTCCCACCCTCCCCTCACTCCATCCGCTCCCTTGGCTCCCCGTGCCCCCCATCTCCCACCCTTCTCTGCTGTCCTGGCTCCTGCCCTTCTCACTCCCCTCAGCCCTCCCCTTACCAGCCCTTCTCTTCCCCCTGTGCCCACTCCTCCTCTAGTCCCACTCTGATCACCTGTAGCTACCCTACCCCATCCCCTCTCCTAACACCTCCCTCTACCCACCTGCCCTGCCTCTCTCTTCTGTCCTCTGGTGCCCGTCCCTCCCCTCCAGTGTCTGCCCTTCTGCTTCACCCCACAATCCCCTGGCACCTTCACCTTCCCTCACCACCCCAGTCCTTTCTCCCTGATACCAACCCCCTCACCACCCTCTAACCCAGATCTCCTCATGCTCCTCTGAGCCCTCACATGTGACTTGATCCATCTCCTGCCTTCCTCATGCCCACACCTCCTTTCAACCCCTCTTCTCCTAGCACCCACTCCTCCCTTCTCCTTTTCCTCCCTCTTGCCCCCATTGTCCGTCCCCCTTTCCTCTCCCAGGATCACCCTGTCCTCTCCATTCACCCTCTCCTGCCCTTTTCCTCATTGTCTCCTCTTGGCCCCCTGGCATTTGTGTCTCCTCCACCCTGCATCTTGGTGCCTTCCCCTTACTTCTCCTGCCCTGGCCCCACTCCCCTCAGTACAAGCCCCTTTCTCTCCTCACCTCCCTTCTTCTTAGTTCTCCCCCCTGCCCCTTCCCTCACCTTCTGCCTCCCAGTTTGCCAGCCTGCGATACAGCCCCAGAAGCTCCCACAGCCCTGGCCCCAGCTGCACCCGGGGTGGGACCACTTGCCAGGACTTGAGCTGGGGCCACCCATGGTGCTATTTTTAGTGCCGCAGTCCAGTCGCCGCAGGCAGCCCTGGCTCCAGCTGGAGTCAAGTGGCAGCCACACAGGGCCTGTTCAGGTGAGGCTGCTTCGGCTGGAACACAGCTGTCGCTTGACTCAAGCTGGAGCCAGAGCTGCCCACAGGGACTCAGTCTGCAGCACTAAAAATAGCTCCACAGGTGGCCTCTGCTCCAGTCCTGGCACCTGCCGAGTCGAGCGCGCCTCATCCCTCAGTGCCCCTGCCAGCTCCATGCCAGACTCCAAGACGGCCCATAGAAGGAGGCAGCAGAGCTTCTGGATCAGGAGGCAGTCCCATGGGAGGAGGGAGTGGAGGGAAAGAGGAAGGGGTGGGCCACCGGAAGCCCGCTCGGCTGCCCTATGTGCCCTGCTGGGGGGAAGGGGAGGAGGCTGCTGTTGGTGTCGTATCAAGGAGTGAAATATCCAGAGGGGCTTTCTGGGACATTTCACTACTTGATGGGGCACCGGGACAGAGTATTTAAATTCGGGACAGTCCCGGCAAAAACGGGATATACAATCAGCATACAGATAGCTTCATTGATTCTGCTGTAACATACCATTAATTTACACCAAGATTAAGACCTGTTTTTTATATACATCAAAAAGCTAAACTCTGTTACCACTCTCAGGGTGGTTCAGATATTCCTCCCCTTCTGTTGTCACTAGTTAGCATCCAGTTTCTTTTCTGCTGCCTAGGCATATTCAAATTTGCCCTTACATGGATTGCAAAAAACTCAGTTGTATACTGAGATCTTTCCTGACAACATTCCGATTATAAACTTTGCTTTGTTGAGAAGCATTTCAAAAATTGACGCTGAAAACAAATTCCCAATCCTACCCCTTTCCACAGTGTAAAGCATGGGTGTGGGGGTTTGCAGATAGCTGCTTAATATACAAATATCCAAGAGAAGTCATTCAAATACTTGTTATTGTGAAAGAACTGCTTGGTTAAAATACAAGAGCTGTTGCCAAGAAACATGGCAGTGTTCCCCCACCCATCGCCCCTAAAGTGACAGGAATGCCGGAGGTAATTGTTTTTACAAAGGTAAGAAAGTACTTGAAATTCAATTCACTGTACACAGATTTAGGCCCTTCAGGTAGCAAGAGAAGTCTGTGGTAATGAGATCCTACTTCAATCATTTCCATTTCTTTGGTGGTTATTTTCTTATGCAAATTTTCAGATTTTTCACAACATAGAAACAGACAACAGACTGACTACAGAATGAGTTGTCTTCCCCTTTAATGAAAGCATCTAGTCTTTCTTTGCCTAGGAGTCTACAGAAGGCTATGTGTTTGGATGATTATAATCCAAATCACTTTGATGTTCACAGCACACTGAGTTTTGGAAAACAACCCTGCTATCTTCAATTGTAACTGAGGAGTTCCTTCCTTCAGAATAATAACACTGCCACTTAATCAAAGGCTGCAAAGCCAAATATACTATAAGGAGTTATGATGAAGACCAAAAATATATAGTGGCTCTTATAAGGAAGCAAGCTACAGTGTTTCTCTTTACAGATCTCTAAAGTTAAAGTGTAGACTATATTTGAGGGGGGGAAAGTGTGTTTGTTTGTACAGGTTGTCTATTATCTACTTGACACAGAAAAGGTTATTGCATTTATAAGATCTGTCTTCTTTTACAAGCAGCATGACAGCAATGGAGTGAGGTGATGATGGAGGAGGTAAAATAAGGAAGTAAAAACTAGGGGGAGACTTCATCTCTTTTAGACAAACCCTAGGAAAGGAAAACAAGGCAAAACACTAACTGCCCTGGTACTCACTCCCATATTTTGAAAGCAGAACAAAGACAACTTGAGAGGAGAGAAGAACATTGAGGTAATTGTTCTATTCCTAAAGAAAATGGTGATCTGCAATTTAACTTGCTTCTTTGTGTCTTCCCTCACTCTGTCTGAGGGCAGCTGCCGCTACTAGCCTCCAGGAACATGATCCCATTTTGCTGAATGTCAGGAAAGATCAAACTGAACTTTCCTTGGCCTAAAGCTATGCAGAACTCTGTAATGAAGGGTTAATCTCTCTACACAACTGTAAGGCTGTAATTATATCTTGCTCTCTAAAATACAGCTTAGTGTAAATTCTTGTGGGACAGTCTGAAAATCCCTGCAAGATCTTTCGCTACAATATCTCACATTGTGTTAAATTTCATTTACTTCATTTATTTTCTTAAATAAATCTTTTTTAGAATACTAGAGCACTTGTGCAGCCACTCAGGAGAGAATCAAATGCTGCCCAGCTGATTAGCAGAGCACCCACAGCTAGGTTTTTTTTTTCTACCAGTAGTGAACATTCGCACATGCCTCGATGCACATAAAAACACATGAATGGAAAAAAAATTAGAGGGAACATTGCTTCAAACCTATACTAGTTAAAATATAGAACATCTCAATAGGGCCAAATTTTGGCCATAATTACCAATGGGTACACACATGTAACTAAGAAGATAACAGCTCATTTTCTTCAAGCTTATTATTTTTTATTATTAACCATTGATGATAAGGTAGCACTTAGTGACATCATGCAGGTTGGATCCCCATTATAATAGCAAATGACAACCTCTGCCCCCAAGATATTGGAATCTCCGAGAATTTTATGAACCCCCATGCATTTTTACCATGCACTTTTTCTATTCAAACATATTTCTAAATGTGTTTTCTGTTTCATCACTTGCTAACCTTTCCCATAACATATTGAATGTGCTTCTGGCATTACTGAACACATTCCCATCAACTCAGGAGAAAACAAGTGAATTGGCAGCTAAAGGGCTCACCTGAGAGAGAGAGAGAGAGAGAGAGAGAGAGAGACTGTCCTCCATTCTTAACTATTTATAGTGCTCACCATTTATATGTCTCATTACAAAGGAAAACTTTCCTGCAGTGTAATCACATGCAAACACACATTTTTCCCCAACAAAAGATTTATTATTCCATTCAGTTTATACAATGTTTTGTCCCTTAAATGAATCCTTGGGTAACTAAAAGAAGATATCTGAAAGTATAGTTTTCATAATGCTGAGAAAATTAAAATTAATAACAAATCTCAATGTGTATTTTTTTTAGAATAACTGTTGCATCCTTCTAACATTCCAGATAAAAGAAATATGAGCAACCTATGAATGTTTCTGTTACATTTTGCCTACATTTTTAGAAGCAAAGACATTTCCATAGTTGAAAGGAAACCAAATGTTCAGGTTTTGTTACAATGAGACAGATACAGTTTTGAGGCGATACTTTCATTGCAAAAAAAAGTGCATCTTGGAACTGAGACAGCTAACTCAAGACAGCTATCTTCTCAATGTAAATTCCTAGTTGAGAAAATACTGTAGTTTTACCTCAATGAAACTAGTTGAAGTAGGCCATCAGTGGGGGCAATTTAATTGATCTCAACTACCTACAGGAGGAAAAGGCAGACTCATATATTCAAAGCCCAGAAGGAACCATTGTGAACATAATGTATCACAAGCTAGAGAACATCTAAACATAATTTCTAAAACAAATCTTTGATACAAACATCTAATCTTAATTTAAAAATTTGCTGTGATAGAGGATACACCACAACCCTTGATAGGTTGTTACAGTAGTTAAATATGCTCACTGTTTAAAATGTACGCCTTACTTTCAGTCTGAATTTGTCTAGCTTCAACTTCCATCTAGATTTGGAATAATGCTATACTCATGAAGAGTCCATTATTAAATAACCATTCCCCATGTAGATGCTTGTAGGAGGCTGTAATCCATTAATCCCTTAACCTTCTTTTTTGTAAATTTAAATAGATCTAGTTCCTTGAATTTATTGCTATAAGGCATGTTTTTTGAGCCTTTAACAATTCTACTGGCTCTTTTCTGAACCATCTCCAATTATCAGCATCCTTCTTGATTTGTGGCCACTAGAACTCACCACAGTATTCCAGCAGCAATTACAGCAGTGCCAAATACAAAAGAAAAATAATCTCTCTATCCTTACTCAAGATTCCTCTGTTTATGTACCTATGGATTGCATTAGCTCTTCTGGCCACAGCATCACACTGGGAACTTGTGTTCAGTTGTTTATCCTCCACATATTTTTCAGAATTACCACTTCTCAGGATAGATTCTCTCACATTGTATTATAGCCTATATTCTTTATTCCTGTGGAATATGTGGAATTCATAGATGTGTAAATTCCCACATTTACATTTAGACATATTAAAACACATACGCTACATCTACACTGCCCAGCTCCTTCTTGCGCAAAAGCCCCTTGCACAAAAATGGCAGCTCATTAAATATGCAAATGAGGTGTGGCGATATTCATCACCACGCCTCATTTGCATATGTTCTTGCACAAGACTGGGCAGTGTAGACATAGCCATATTGTTTGCTTGCAGCCAGTTTGCCAAGAGATCCAGATTGCTCTGCATCAGTGAGATGTCCTCTTCTTTCATTACCATTTCCCCAATTTTTGTGCCATCTGTAAACTTTATCAGTGATTATTTTATATTTTCTTCCATGTTATTAAATAAAAATGTGAAACACAGAGCACGAACTGATCCCCATGGGTATGTCTACACAGCAAAGTTATTTCAAAATAACAGCCATTATTTCAAAATAACTTTACTAGCGTCTACACAGCCAAACTGTTATTTCGAAATTAATTCGAAATAGCGGAGTGCTTATTTCGAATTAGGTAAACCTCATTCCAGGAGGAATAATGCCAAATTTGAAATAGCTATTTCGAAATAAGTGCTGTGTAGACATTTATATCGAAATAGGGGGCCTCCAGCCTTCCCAGGATGCCCTGGTGGCCACTCCAGCCTCAACCAAGAACACTCCTCTCCCTCCGCCCTCCCCGGAGCCCTTAAAGGGGTTGAATCTGGCCACGGTACCTGTGCCAGCTGCAAGCCTGCCAGCACAGAGCCAGCAGTCCGTTCACCTTGCCCAGTATAAGCCAGCAACTCAGTGGCACCCAGCCCTTAACTGCTCCCCAGGAGCAGGCTGGCAGCTCCCAGGAGCCTGCCAGGGGCCACAAAAGGTGGGCACCTTCCTAGTCTAGTGCAGAGATTGTGGACCTCATTGAGGTTTGGGGGGAGGCCTCCAATGTCCACGATCTCTAGACACAGGAACGCGGCTGTCTACAGCTGGATGGCTGACAGCCTGGCCACCAAAGGCCACATGAGCACCCAGGAGCAGATGCGCATGAAAATAAAAGAGCTGCAGCAGGCCTATGCCAGGGCCTCAGGGGGCAGTTCCCAACCAGGGGCTGACCCAGACCCCTGCCCCTATTATGATGCCCTAGACTGCATCCTGGGGGGTCAGATGGTCCGTGCCCCCCAGGTGGTCATCGATCCTGGGGCAGAGGGCCCTTCCCATGACACCGAGGAGGAGGAGGAGGAGGAGGATGGCCAGGAACCACAGGATCCTGGAGGGAGCGTGCCCCGCACCCAGGACACCCAAGCCATCCCAGCAAGCCTGCCGCTGGTGTCATCCAAGGCTGGGGAGGCCTCGACATGTGAGTGCCATCACTGTCCCCTTATGTGGGGTGAGGGGGAGAGGGAACCCAAGGACCACGCATTTGGGCCTTGCTGACCACAGAGCACGCAGCAACCTGTGCATGTGCCATGCCACCCTGGGCATGTGGCCCTGGCTGGCTGCCACACAGAGGCCCTGGCCTGTTACCCACACATATGTATGTATGAAGGCACATGACATGCTCCTGGCCCCGGGGAGGGACACTGCATGATGCCCTCCCTCCAGAAACCCCCTCTATGCAGAAGCAGGGCACATCTCCCCCCGCCTCCACACTATATACAACACAGGTGGCAGCTCACACTCCGGGGATAGCAGGACATGATGGTGCAGAGACCTGCTGTCCTCGCCTTGCAAAGGGGGGCTGGGCTTCACCCACTGTGTCCCCAGGGATAACTGACCACTTGTCATGTTTCTCCACAGCCACAGCAGCTGTGAGTGCAGGGCACACCACCCTGCCCAGGACAGCTTCCTGCACCCAGGCCAGCAGGAGCACCCGGAACCAGGAGGAGTACCAGCGGCAGCACCTGGGGTTACTGCGAAGGCAGGTCCGCAGCCAGGAGCACTGGGAGCATGAAGACCTGCAGCTGCGGCAGGAGAGCTTGTGGGAGCTGCTTGACCAGGGCCGTGCCATCTGCGACCACCTGCAGACCCTGGTGCAGAGATTGCTGCCTGCTGACGCTCCAGCCCCTGTGGCCGCCCCATCTCTCCTCCTCCTCCCCTCCGCTTCTTCCTTTCCTCCCTCCCCCGCCCCACCCTCCATACCCGCTCCCCGGGGATGCCAAGGCCCCTACACCCACAGTGCTGGGAGACAGGTGGACCAGCAAGACCGCCAACCCTGAGCTTCTCCTCCCCCTTCCTCCCCTTGCCTCCCCGTTCCTGCTCCCTCCTCCCAGGTTTCCTCCTCCCCTCTCCCACCCTCATTCCCCCCTCACCCTAGTTATGGTAAATAAAGGGAGTTTGTTTTTGGCAACACATGTGTTTTTATTTTACATCAGGAAGGGGGGTTAGGGAGGGGAAAGAGGAAGGACGTGAGGGTAGAATAAGGCACGAGGCCCCAGTGCGGCATGCCAGGTAGACTTCACTCCTCCTCCGGGTGGAAACTCTCCCACAGGGGCTCCCAGATACAGACAGCCCCCCGAAGGGCCTCCTGGCTGGCAGCCGTACGGGGCTGCGCATAGAGGCCAGCCCCAGCTCTCATCCAGGCTGGCAGGAAAGCCTCCCCCTTCCTCTCACACAAATTATGCAGCACACAACACGCTGCCACCACGTGTTTAATATTCCTCTTGGAGAGGTCCAGGCGGGTGAGGAGGCATCTAAAACAGACCTTCAACCAGCCAAACGTCCCCTCCACGATGATGTGTGCCCTGCTGAGCTTGGCATTAAAGGCCTGTCGGGAGGGGTTGAGTTGTCCCGTGTAGGGTTTCATAAGCCAGGGTTGTAGGGAATAGGCTGCATCCCCCACCAGGCACACAGGCATGTCCACATCCCTGACCCTGATGTGGCAGTCGGGGAAGAAAATCCTGGCATGCAGCCTTTGGCACATGGAGGATTTGCGGTAAACCCACATGTCGTGTGCTTTGCCGGACCAGCCCACGCTGATGTCCACGAACTGGCCCCCGGTGGTCAGACACAGCCTGCAGGATGACCAAGAAGTATCACTTCTGGTTGATGTAAAGGGAGGCCTAGTGTTCTGGGGCACAGATGGGGATGTGCGTCCTGTCGATTGCCCCCCCCCCCCCGCAGTTGGGGAAGCCCAGGGCGCCAAACCTCTCAATGACTGCATCCAAATCAGTGAGGCGGATGACTCTGTGGAGCAGCACTCTATTGATGGCCTTGACCACCTGCAGAGGGACTGACAAAACCGAGAGTCACTGGGGTGCCAGGGTGGCTGAGAGTGCTCCTTCCCCGCCACTGCCCCACGCCTCCACTCCCCAGGAGCAACCCCCCCTGCAATCCTGGCCACTGTGGGCAGTACGTAGTGCAGCTGGGACAGAACAAACCCTCACGGAGAGGGGGCCTGCATCCCCTCCCCTCCTTTTCCCTAGGGCAGCCCATCCCCTCCTTGCACCCCGCCCTCCTGGCACAGTGGCCGAAATTGCCATACCAGCATTAGCACTGCTCCAACAGTGTATCTCCCCACGCCGAACTGGTTTGCCACGGATCGGTAGCTATCCAGCGTGGAGAGCTTCCAGAGGGCGATGGCCACACGCTTGTGGAGGGGAATGGCGGGCCTCATGTGCGTGTCCTGTTGCCGCAGAGCAGGGGCGAGCCACTCACAGAGCTGGAGGAAGGTGTCCTTCTTCATCCTGAAGTTCTGGGTCCATTGTTGGTTTCCCCAGTGCTCCAGGACAATGTGGTCCCACCAGTCGCTGCTGGTGTCCAGACGTCAGATGCAGTGGGGCACACTGGCATCTGGGTGCTGCTGCTGCTGCTCCTCCCCGGCCTGCAGGGGGGTCCGGAAGAGGGCCTGGGGGTTGGGCTGCAGCAGATGCTGCCAGGCAGTCTCCAGCAATTGCAACCAGGCTTGCAGCAAAACATCCAAAATGAGCACCAGAGTGCCCAGGGGCAGCTTTGGCTCCATGGTGCTGAGTGCTGTGGTGTCCCAAATTAGAGCAACCAAAGCAGGCAGAGAGGAAAACGCTTTGCTGTCCCTCAGCGAAGTAGGCAAGCAAGCAGGGAAACCTGAGAACTGGCTGTCCAGGGGGGGTTCCTTTAAGCACAAGCATCAGAAAGCCTCAGGCAGCAGCCACACAAAGCAACTACTGACCTGATGCCCTGCTGGAACCGGTTTCAGCTGCCCTTAAATGTGATCCAGCGTCCAATCGGTGTGGACGTGCTATTTTGAAATAGCAAAACTCTATTTCGAAATGCATTTTGTGTGTAGATGCGTTATTTCGAAATAAGGTATTTCGAAATAATGCTGTAGTGTAGACATACCCTGTGTGACTCCACTAAACACATCCATTTGATGATAAATTCCTGTTTACAACTACATTTTGAGATTTATCAGCTAGCTTTTAATCCATTTAGTATGTGCCATGTTAACTTTATATCTTTATAGGGATTTTTTTTTATCAACACCTCCTGCAATAGCAAGTAAAATGACTTACAGAAGACTATTAAAACACTATTACCGTTATCAACCAAACTTGTAACTTCAAAAACAAATCAAGTTAGTCTGACAGACTCTATTTTCCATAAACCTGTGTTGATTGACATTCATGATATTACCTGTGTTTTGTCTCCACTAGGATTTTACATTAAGCAAGCTATCTCACATTAGCTATCTCTATGTAAAAACACACCTATTTTTGCAGTAGGTGAATCTTGGGGAAGTCCTCGGTAAATTTTTATCTTTGTATTAAGCTTTCCACAATGGGGTCTGGATCCTGATTAGGATCTTTGGGTCCATGAGTAATGTAAATAATAAATAATAATAATGGAAAGATACAGTTTGGATGATATACCCAAAGCTATGGATACATGTCTGAACATGAGTTTGTTAAATAAAAATGCCACAAGAACAGGCGTCTTTTATGCTCTGCTTCTGGTCAGACCAGAAACCTGTAAAAACAACCACTTCTTGGGCATTTCAACACTTTTATTTTCTTTCCTAACCATAGGTTGGAAATGCAAAGATGCTCGAAAAAGGAAAATAATGTGAAATATATATAAAATATTTGAGCTGCCCCTGAATCTTTTCCTGACATTTGAAAAAGTGTGTTTTATATTTATTTAGATATGGGATCCCTTTGGGCCAATAGCTTAGAAGAAAATCTCTCCCTAATAGATCAATAAAGTGTAATATGAAATAATTGAGATAGAATGAGTATATAAATATTGTTTTAAAAGTTCTGAAAGGCACACGCACACCCAAACACACTCACAAAACCAGATTCTCTACTCATATTTCTTCCATTGAGTCAAGTGTTTATGTATCGTTAAACACTGCTCTCTTGGCATGAACATCCTCCCAATTTAGAGGGGTTCAGACTAGGGCTTAGCAACAACTGTATAAGCAGAGCACAGAATGAAAAAGAAATTTTATTCTTCCCTATGAAGAATATGTGAAGCAGTAGGCCTTCTAGACATAAAAACTTTCTCAAGTTTTCTGTCTAATTAGGGATGCCTTAGACTAATTTCCATGTCATACACAAATCCAAAGTCTTCTTGGTCTAGAAGTCTTTATGGGTCTGAAGTATATCCCTGAAAAGGCATACTAGTCATACAGGGTGTGTCTAGACTACATGGCTCCGTCGACAGAGCCATGTAGATGAGTGTACTCGGCAAAGGGAAATGAAGCGGCAATTTAAATAATCACCACTTCATTTACATCAAAATGGCCGCCGCACTGTGCCGATCAGCTCTTTGTCAGCACAGCGTGGTAGTCTAGACGGGGATCAGCCGACCCCAGAACCCTTTGATGTCAGATCCTTTATGCCTAGACACACCCATAGATCTCACAGGACATCACACTAGGAAATATTGGGAATCTTCTAAAAACTAGATCGGATTGATGAAGTGGAACTTTGTTTTTGATCAGGAGAACACTAAAGGCTCCAGGCACCTCTATGGACTTGGCATGGAAGAGAGGGATGGTAAGATAAGGCCTTATCATAAGTTTTTTGAAGATGAACTGGCTCACATGAGCTATGTTTTTACCTGTCCAGTTTTAAGCTAAGGGCCTATAGGCAAGATTTTACTTTCACCTCTGAGCATTTTAGCAAGCCAATTTATACATATAAACCCATCTGCTCCTGTCCTCTGATTTCCACTCTAAAACCCACCAGTGTGCATTTTATATTTGTTGCTGTACATGGCTGTGATCAGGTGGCTAATGACAGTAAAGTAACATTATTCCCTCATCATCAATGACTGAATACTATAGCACCAGACACAACCAGGGTAGGAGGGGAGAGACACTTTTGGGGTCAGACACCCATCTTTCCATCAGAAATGGGAGTTTAGATCATTTTTGTGGATGGCAGGACTATAAGCACTGCCATCTTGGACAATTTTTCAGCTTTGCATTTGGCTTAAAATTCAAATAAAGCCCAATACTCATTTCTCAAAATGCCTAGAAAAATATTTTTGAGGAGTATATTTGTATTCAAATGTGGATATGAAACACAGCCTTTCTGCAAACCGTTCATATTGTACTCTATTTTCCAGAACTTGAGACCTTTAAAGGCAAATGATCGCACATCTCCTTTGCAAAAAGAGCATTAGAGATTTGGAAAAACAGGATAGCACCTCATGGGCAGAGAATCTGCTCTTCTGTATTTTAGGGCAAAGGAATTTTTCAGACCCAAGTGTGACCAGAAAAAGGTTACATCATGCCATTATGGCAACTCCATCATTCATTAGTCTAGCTGTAGTGTGTTTATCATGATTCAGTGGGTCAATGAGGTTGAACTGTGTTATGTAGTATGATGTGCCCCATATAATCTAGTGCAAATGGGATACATGTGTTGTACTTTATGACAGATCTAAAGAGATTGAGCAGTTCACATGATTAATAATAATAATTGTAAATAAATATTCTTAAACATTCTAAGATAGCAGCTTTGTTATTTTTGGTGAGTAGAAATGAGTATTCCAAACAAATGTCCCACCGAAAGTGGGCTAAATTCTCCATTCACTTATGCCCATGTGGGTCACAGAATGGAAAATCAGGCCCACAGAAGCTTGATTTATTTTTTCATGTCTGTCTTGCGTCTATCGCATGCACAGAAAATATAATTAGCTTTTGATTTCTCAGTTGGTTGCCTGGCAGATTCAGTAGTAAACAAACAAACAAAAATTTTTTTAATAAAACATGCTCTTCTGGCCAATTCTGGGGGAGGGCTGGACAGAAGGCAGCTAAGCAGGAAAATATATATTTGTCCAGGTTCTCCTAAGGTTTATCTGTTGTTTACTTTAATCTTCCCTGAATTGCTGATTGCTACCTTCCCCTCTCTAAGGTATAAAGAGGTTGTATTTAATGTATTTATATATGTATGTACTGTACACACACAGTATAATTCTTAACATCAGAGAATCTCTCTCTCCCCCTCTGGATACTATTCTTCTTACCATAAACTGAAAAGGGCACAGGTGTGCCTCAGTCAGCTTTTCTTATGGTTCTTCTATGCAGTGTAGTTCAACACCACTATATTTCATCTTTGCCAGGAGGGATAAGTGAAGACTGCTAATATATCATAGTAAAGGTTCTGAAATATTGATATGTCTCATGCAGCAATCTAGACACCTTGGATTCTTAACTCTGGCTCTGCGATAGTACTTTAAGATACTTACAGAAGCTGCTGACTTTGTTGGTAACCAAACCACTTTTAACTCACAGCATAAGACGTCAGCAGCACTGTTAGGAATCTGATTCCATTCCTGGCTATTGGAAACCTAGGGTGAGTGTAAAAAATTAATAATAATAATAATAATAATAATAATAATAATAATAATGTGTTTTATCCCGGATGGAGTGAGAGGATGGAGTGAGCAGGGGCAGGGCCTTAGAGAAGGGGCGTGAAGGAAGCAGGGTAAGGGTTTGAGGTGGATCCTGGATTGCACTTAAATTCAAAAAGTGATCTCATGCTTTAAAAGGTTAAAGAGCACAGCCCTACTAGAGAGAGAGATATAAAAAGCACCATATAGTGGTTCTTAGTTTATAGGGGGCCATTTCACCCCTGATTCTTCCCTGGGTGACTAGGAAGATGGTGATGGGTAATGAGGGACAAAGGCAGAATACAGCCCCCTCATTTGCACATCCTTTACAAACTTGAGGAAACTCGGGGATGGCTCAGCTCCCTCTGTGCCATGAAATCACCTTAAAAGGGGGGGAACCCAGCAAGGAGTAGATTGGGCCATGGCCTTCACACCCACACAACTAGTTGGCTGCAGAGAAAATAAGGAAGGAGTACAGCTTCCATTCTGCTCTGCAATACTGGGAGCATGAGGAGGGATTCTGCTTCCTGAGGTACAGTGTTTTGGAGGGAGGAGGAGGCAGGGGAGGAGAGGATGGTACCCCATCACACTGCTCCTGGGCAAGCCTTGGCCTTAAAGGCATAACTGGCCCTACATATATCCACTTTATTTAATAGACACAAAAAATTGTTGAGTTGGATGCAAGATGCCAAAGGGTAAAAGAATCCTGAGTCTATCTAATCTGAGCTGCAAACAGACACAAATCCTATGAAATCATCCCCACAAGTGCTACAAAGGAGTTACTGATTTCTTTCTACCTAGGTACCTATATCCCCCTCTCACCAAAATACCTGAGGATCAAACAATAAAACAGCCTCTTCCTCCATCCCAGTTTGTAGGAGAAATAGTTTGAGTAGTTTAAAGGTTTTGGGTTGGTTCATTTATGTGTGTGAGAGAAGGAGAGAACATTTATTGAATGTCTGTGTATGTGTATGAAGAAATGACTGAGAGAAAGCTTAGTCAAACATGTGAGTTTGGTATTAAGTTACAAGTATTAGCACTGAGGTCTGTGGCTATGCGAGTCCAGCTCCTGTAAATGTTCTGTTTCCTTCACACATGAGGTTCCCCATGTGAGTCAACAGTAGGGTGGCCAGATATTACAATTTTATAGGGATGGACAAGATAGTCGGGGCTTTGTCTTATATGGGCACCTGTTATCCTCCCCCCCATCCCAATTTTTCACACTTACTATTTGGTGCCAATTGTTTGGTGGAAGGAAGCCATGGGGGTGGAGGGACAGTTAGCTAGAACCAGTGCTACTTGGTCTTTTTGTGTCCCAGGTCCTCTGTTATAAACTGAGGTAACAAAAATTCCCAGCGGTCTTGTGTTTTTATATTGCATGCTTTTTGGGACAAGGACTATCTTACACAATGCCTAGCCTCAATAAGACCCCAATCCCAGCTGGAACCTGGCAGTGCAAGAAAAAGAAAAGAATAATTGATGGTGTACAGTGCAATACAAATCCTGCAGCATTGGTTCTCAGAGCCCGGATCACCTGATTTAGGGTTTAGGGGCTTGAGTGATGGTGTTGAAAGCACCAGCCCCAGCTAGAGACATTCAAGCTGGGGCTGGTGCCCAGACTTTAATATCCTTCCCTCTTGTGGTATCTCAGGACACATCTAGACTACATGGCTCCGTCAACAGAGCCGGGTTAGCAAGGAAAGGAAGCGGCGATTTAAATAATCGCCGCTTCATTTAAGTAAAATAGCACGCTGTTTATCAGCTGTTTGGCGGCACAGCGCTGTAGCCTGGGCGCTCATGTCAACATCAAAGGCATTTGTCGACCTCCCGGTATGCCTCATGGCGGGATGAGGTTTACCGGGAGGTTCTACAAATGCCTTTGATGTCGATCATGAGCAGCCAGACTACAGCGCTGTGCCGCCAAACAGCTGATCGGCACAGCGTGGCAGCCATTTTAAATTTAAATGAAGCGGCGATTATTTAAATCACCGCTTCATTTCCCTTTGCTGAGTAAACAAATCTACATGGCTCCTTCGACAGAGCCATGTAGTCTAGACGTGCCCTCAGAGCCTGGACTGTAGCCTGAATATCTACCCTACAATTTTATAGCTTCACAGCCTGAGCCCTGGGATCTAGAGTCAGTCTTTTTGTTTTTTGTTTTGGTTTGGTTTTGGGTTTTTTTTTTTGGGGGGGGGGGATACTATCAATTTACCCTTAGAGTGCAACTAGGATTAAAAAGAAGACTTTGCTTTAAGAAAAGGGCTAGATGGGCTGAATATTAGGAAAACTTCCTGATAATGAGATATAAAATGATTTTGAAGAGGCTCCCCACAAAAAAACTGGTGAAAGCATGAACGTTTAGGAAGCTTTAAAACGTAAACTAGATAAAACATTAGGAAACATATTGCAGGGAATATTCCTGCACTGGGAAGAGAGATAGCCTGGGTGATGTAATAAGTGTTTTCTATCGTCTGTAAGTCCTTTGATATCAATGTATTCCCTGGATCAGAGACAAATGCTCATTTTATGTACACGAACAGTCCTGCCACTGGTAAGGGTTAAATCATATTCATTTCCTCCATCCGAACCTGAATAGGAAGCTGAAGGTTGTCAGTCTTGTTAGTAGACACAAACTTGCTTGATTCAACTAAACTAAAATATTGATTTGGGCACTATTAGCCCATGTACTCAAATGTTAAAATATATATACATATATGAAGATAAACCAGGCATTCCTTTGTGAATCACTGTTTGTTTTACACTTCATGATTAATTTAAGTAATTACTTTAAGAACTAAAATGTCATCTTTGATCATTAGCTCACTATTCAATTACTGTGTAACAGACTTGTATTTGAGTCTGCAACAAAGCAGTTCTGATTGCACATTGTGTGGGATTTCTAATGTGTCATTGAATGCCTGCTTTGTTCATCCCTTAGTTGTCAGAGGCCTGTTTTCTATGTTTAACCCTTTCTCAGTAAGATATTTTTCAAGGAAAATCTCTTTGATGTATTATTGAGGTTGACCAGATAGTTATTGTACTTACAGTTAAGTCAGCATTCATGCATTCAGAACCTTGTTGACTCAGTTGCAATGACATAGATTTTCCCACACTGTTTACTTGACACTTGTAAGTCCAGTCTGTACCAACTGCCATTGTATTAAGCAAACAGCCCTACTGCACTAAAATTCCACTCATTGTTAACACTGAAGCAACAGGATTTTCTCCAGTTCACAGACAGCAGAACCTATTGTTATCAGAAAACTCTCTTGAGATGGAATCTGAAAAGAATCATATGACCCAGAAAAGGATTAGCCTTCAGGAAGTCTTTGGGCTTTGCCATTTTGTGAAGACATCCCCAGAGGGAACAGAAAATAACAAAGTAAAGCATATTCCTGGCCCGAAGCCCATTCCAAAATAGATTCCATGCACTTTTAATTGTGTGAAAACAGAACTCCACAATTAACAGCTATTAAATGAGACTATGATTTAGGCAAGAGGGATTGTCAATAATTTAACATAAGTGATGTCAATAAAATATAAATACCAGAGTTTCTAACCAAAAAGAGGACATAAAATCATCTTTGTGGATATAACTATAGTTATTAAACTAGAGGACAATTACACTCCATGCTGATACACATCAATCTACTGGTGTTGTAAGAGAGATTTCAGTTGTTTCAGATTAATTTTTCCACTTTGTCCTTCACAATGTGCTGTCTTGCAAGTTTTCTGGATCATGTCTTTCAAACTGAATGAAGTTTTAGACTCATGCAAGCTATCTGCCCATATCACAAAACTTCTGAATTCCAGTTTATTTTTCCCCTTTAAAAAAAGGTGGGTGGAGGAGGATCACTTCTCTCTTCTACAGACTGATACCTAAGCAAATGGTGTTTCCTTACAATTGAATATTTACAATTTATAGTCCATTGAAAAAGAGTACACAGAAGACTTGCATCTTTCCCTTTCAAGACATAAAGAACATGAATCCGTTGCCTTGGTTTGACTGAAAAAATGCACCTTTCTACACTACATAACAGCTTATGCATTTTATTTTCCATCAATTTTACACCTTGCTGGAAATATCCCCTGGTATATAATAGTCAATAAACAGTATAAACAGAAGGGTCTACATTGTGACATTTAGACACAGCCTGCACTGGATACCATGTGGAGCCATACTGCCCTCAAGGGAATGCTAAAGACATTCTGCCCAGAAAGGATTCTTGTACAATCAGTATACCCCATTAAAAAATGTTATACACTCCCCATTGTGTAGCCAGCTAGCCTGGCATGAGGAAGTAGCGAAGCCATAACTGCCTGCTCCTTATCCCACCCTGCTCTCCTGTTCCTAAGTGGAGGGAATGTTATTTGAGATCTTTCTCCTAATACATGGCCTCTTAAGAGTTGACCACATGCCTTATTAAACTTAGCAGGTGTGTGGCCTTGTCATATAAGTCTTTTCTATCCCCATCCATCTTATCTTTTTTTTACACCCCTCACTTCATGTTAATTTGCACATGCTTCTGGGCATGGAGCTTGACTGAACCATAGTCGTTCTGTGAGGGCTTCTCAGTAGGGTTGCGAGGGGTCCAGTTTTGAACCGGACAGTCCAGTATTTTACCTTTCTGTTCGGGAAACAAATTGAGAAAATATAAATGTCCAGTATTTTCTAAATAAGATGTAATGTAGATTGTGATGTAATGTCAAGTGTGTCTCGTATTTTTGTTCAAACCATCTGGCAACGCTACTTCTCAGTTGTCTCACACGCAGGAAAAAGCACCATTTAGAGCAGAATGTAGCCACTCAGGGTATGTGAACACTGCATTGTAAACCGAGGCTCGAGCTCTGGTTTCCGCCAGGCCCGTCAACTGGGGAGGAGGGAGGGAGCAGTTGCCCTGAGACCCAGCAATTCAAAAGGACCCAGGCCTCTCAGCCACCTCCAGTACTGCAGGAGCAGCAGCAGCAGGTGGAGAACAGGGCCCTTGAAATCACTGGCAGTGTGCCGGGCTGCGTTCTCGAGACAGTTCAGAGGTCTGGGGGGGAGGGGGAAGGGGAGGTTGGCATGGCACTCTCCAGGTGGCGCTGAGAGTTGCCTCCAGCTCCATCCCTTCCAGGTGTGCAAAGGCGACCCCCCACCCTACACACACACACCTTTCCCAGAGGCCAAGCTTGCAAAGTGCCCCACCCCTGAAGTTCCTGATTGTGGGAGACATCCTGCCTCCCTTCCCCACCACCCTCCAGGCTGGCTGGGAAGGCTGTACTTAAATCAATGAGAGGCACAGGAAGTGGTCTGATCAATCAGAAACAAAAGACAGGACTATGCAGCACTTTAAAGACTAACAAGATGGTTTATTAGGTTGTTAGTCTTTAAAGTGCTGCATAGTCCTGTCTTTTATTTTAGCAAGACCAGACTAACACGGCTACATCTCTATTACTGATCAATCAGAGGACTCCTTGGTTGGTAGCTGCTCTAGACCCTGCTTAATTGCCTGACTCTTGAACCTTGTCTTCATGCCTGTTCCTACCCTCCTTATCCCAGACCCCCATCTGTTCCCAGTGCCTGGTTTCCTGCCTCACTCCACATTCCCATGTCTATGCTCTATGCCTTTTGTCAACCTTTGGCTTGACAGCTGACTCTGGTTTCATGCTCTGGTTTGTAGCCATTATGCCTAAATACCCACATCCCAGTCCTGACACATATACTGGTCCCTGAGCAGGCTACAGCACATCCTGCAACCCTACTCAGAAGAGCTATTTTAGAGTGGCACTGAGGAGTACTGTACAGATGAACTGTCAGCAGGAGCAGGGGTAGAAAAAGTAGCACCAGAGCCTGATCCACAGCCAAGTATATTTCTGCATCCTCATTCATTGTTAACATATGAATGGGAGGGATTTCTAAGCTTAGGACTGTAGTGGTCTCTGGGTTGGAGGGAGGCCAAGCAGCCTGATTACTTTGCACTCCAACCAGTGGGTAGGCCTGTCAGGCACTGCTACCTGGCTGACCCACCATGGTGTAAGGGGCCTAGAGCCTGAGCAAATAACAGCCCGCGAGCCCTGGCACTACCTCAGGGCAAGGCAAGCAAAGGTCCAGGGGCTCAGGCCATTGCTCTGGCCATGCAGCAGTTCACAGGCCTTCTTTGGGCCTAGCAATAGTTCACTGACCTGCCCCTTGTTGAGGGCTGGGTCCACAAACAATTCAGGGCTCAGATCTCCGGGCAAGCTGAGCTGCCATCCATAAGCCCCACATCCTGGGTCAGGGTGGGCGGGGCAGGGAGAGGAGTAAACAGCTTAAAGGCTCAGCCCTGGCTGTAGGCTGAGCAGCAGTTTATCAAGTCAAGCCCTGAGTCAGGATGGGGCAGCAAACCAGTTAAACAGTTTAAAGCTCAAGCCTGGGGTCCAGCCTCCTTGCTGGTGGAAAGCCGACAAGCGCAGGGGCTGCCACCCAAGGTGAGGGGTGGGAGGGGGATGCAGGCCCAGCCGCTCCACTGCATCCCAGCCCAGGGCCCTAACACTGGCAACGTGGGCTGCCACTGGGTCAGCGGGTATCTGGGCTGCAGCACGCCGACCAAGTCACTGGGTCAGCTGTCTAAAATGACAGTGAACCTAGGTACTAAAGCAACCCACACAACCCCTGGGGAAAATGCTGGGGATTTATAAAAACCATTAAATGGAATTCGGAACATGCATTTTACCATGCTCACTGATGATTAGGGCTCACAGGATTTTCTGTGGCAAGAAATGTGTTTGGTGAAAAAAAAAAAACCCCAATGATAAAGGTAGCATCTTTTGACCTTGAGTTGTTGCAGCCCCTTTGTATGGAGCAGAGCAATGTAATGTCTCTCTCATTCTTGGAGAATGGGTTCTCTTTTTTGCCTTGGCATGCCCTTCCTCCCTTCCACCTCTGCAGGGAACAATTGTTTTTTGCTATACTCATGCAAACCCTCTTATTTCATGCTAAATGAGAGCAGACTTTGACTGATTTTGAGAGATTAATTGAGCAGCCCAATCAAAATAGGAGGCAGCGGGGGAAGGGGGACAGGCAGGTCTGTGGAGCTAGCATGCCCGTGGGGCTGGCTTGCCCCCTTGCTCTCTGCACTGCTGCCTATCAGAGGCAGCAGTATGGAGGATGGGGGAGGCAGGCAGATCCAGTGCCCATGGAGAGACTTCTTAAAGCCAGCTCCTCACAGGCAAGGGTTTCCGCTCCCACCCACACTCTGCTGCCTTTGATACAGAGGCAGCAGGAGGTGGGGAAATTCGCATAGTTCACAAGATTAACCAATAAGCGTTGGTATATCAGTTATTTGTATAGTCGACTACACGTTGACATCCCTACTCTATACACTACTTATGACACCACATCTTAATATCACAGAAGTTGTCAGCCTAGCAATGTGTATGTCTGAATTATATAAATCATTAGCCTATTAGATAGGACTTAATTTCTTATTTATCAAGAATCTAATGAAAAAATAATAAGGCAGACCTTTTAATAAAAAAAGTTATAATTTTCCCCCTAGGATCTCAGGGTGGAACTCCTATAAATGCTTATCTTATTTAGCAGTACACGTCTAACTGAATTGCTTTTTGAAAATCTCGGCATAACCCTAACAACTATACTAGAGTTGGCATTATACCTCTTAAAATTCAAAACTTTGTATCAAATGAATCACAATGATACAGGAATCTAAACCTTGTCCAAGACTGTTCTGAAGATATTCATCATGGCCCACCCTATAAATCTTTTTGAAGGATTCATTCCTGGAGTGGGGTAAGGATATACAGGTGCTAGCAGGGTGAAGGAAATGTAGCTAAAATAAACAGATGGGTGGATGAATGGGCGTACAAGATCAAAATAATATTAATCTGCAAAAAGGAAAAAAGTAAAAACTACAAAAATATTACTTAGAAGACAAAAAGGAACACATTTCACCAAGGAAACTAAGAGATACTGACCATTTCTCTATTGTGTACCAATTCACAAATGACCTCTTGGCCAGAGAGTTGGTGCTCAGAGCTTTGTCTAAGTTGGTGCTTTCCAGTTACCTCAAGTTAGGCATTTGAAAATAAGACGACCAATGTCACTAGTCATTTTCACAAAGTTTCACCAGTTTTGTGCAACCTCTTTATTAATGACCTGGATGAGGGGATGGATTGCATCCTCAGAAAGTTTGCAGATGAAACTAAGGTGGGGGAGAGATAGGTATGCTAGATAGGTCCAGAGATAGGTCCAGAGTGATCTAGACAAATTGGAGGATTGGGCCAAAAGAAATCTGATGAGATTCAAAAGGACAAGTGCAGAGTCCTGTACTTGGGATGGAAGAATTCCAAGCACTGTTACAAGATGGGCATTGATTGGCTAAGCAGCAGTTTGGCAGAAAAATACCTGGGGATAACAGTGGATGAGAAGCTGGATAAGAGCCAACAATGTGCCCTTGTAGCATTTCCAGAAGATCTAGAGAAGTAATTATTCCCCTTTATTCGGTGCCGGTGAGGCCACATCTAGAATATTGTGTCCAGTTCTGGGGCCCCCACTACAGAAAGGATGTGGACGCATTGGAGAGGGTCCAGCAGAGGGCAACGAAAATTATTAGGAGTCTGTAGCACATGACCTACAAGAAGAGGCTGAGGGATTTGGGCTTATTTCATCTACAGAAGAGAAGAGTGAAGAGGGATTTGATAACAGCTTTTAACTACCTGAAGGGGGGGTTCCAAAGACGATGGAGAGAGGCTGTTCTCAGTGGTGACAGGTGGCAGAACAAGGAGCAATGGTCTCAAGTTGCAGTGTGGGAGGTCTAGGTTGGATATTAGAAAAAACTATTTACTAGGAAAGTGGTGAAGCACTGGAATGGGTTACCTAGGGAGGTGGCAGAATCTCCATTCCTAGAGGATTTTAAGTCCTGGCTTGACAAAGCCCTGGTTGGGATGATTTAGTTGGGGTTGGTCGTGCTTTGGGCAGGGAGTTAGACTTCCAACCCTAGGATTCCTCTGAGATCTCTCTGAAAGGAAGGATTAGAGGGATTGGAATGATCCCTCCCACTACTAGGTTCGGTTGTCAAGAACAAAATCTTGTGGTCAGCGGCACCAAAGACATCCAATAAATCTAAGATAATTGGCATGGATACCTGGCCTTTTTACCATCTCTGTTCTCCATACCATTCCCAGCCCTGACTGATAGGGAGCTAAGAAAGATGAGTACTCCTAGTACTGCTAGATTTTCATCACTACAATCTTCTCATTAAATCTCCCCCAAGTAACTTAGGGCAATTTGCTTGCTTGAGAACTGGCCTACTGAGTACTCATCTGAAGGAAGTTAAGGTATCTTTGCTAATAATGGGCCCAATACTTTCCCACTTGATTTTGCTAACCAAGAGTGGTGTGGTCTAGCTCACAGATAGCTGTCCTGTGCTTCCCCCTATCCATCTAGGATCTCAATGAGAAAAACTGGCCAAAGCTCAGCCAAAGATTACATGGCACTTATTCCCTGTAGACAGAGCTGTTCCCACAGGACAGTCTGGCCTGAATATGAGTGCTCTTATCAACTGAAATATTGAAGTGACCAACTTTTAACTGCTTCCAGGTGATGGGAATACAGATTCACCAGGCTTTCCACCCCCTTTCGCAGGATTTAAATTAGTAGAACTCAATTAGCTGGGCTTGTTCTTACATTTTATTTATCATTTTTAATAAATAATCAGCTTGCTAACTTCTGCATCAGATGCTTTCCATCTGTCTTGGCAGATAGACAGAGCTGTCAAATTTCATCTGGAGGCTTCCGACAGATTTGCACACTGCTGGAAGGAGACTGTTTAGATTGGGTAGAGATATGTTGGCTTTTTATTTTTACTTTTCCCAATTTATAACCCTCCCCCCTTTATTCCGTGTCTTCTATTAACGGGTTAATACCTCTCTCCTATACCCCTGTACAATCCTGTTTGAAGAGCCTGAGTGCACACTTGCAAGCTGACAGCTCACCTCTATCCTTCCATCCAGCTATCAGCACTCTGCTGCCTCTGAAACATATGGTCAGAGCCTGAAGCATATGGGGCTGTGAGCCTCTCTCAAGAGAACAGTCATGTGTTAAATGAAGCAAGGAAAGCTTCCATGACCGGCGCAGAACTCTCATTTTGGCCAAATTGTTTCACAAGGGGGTGAGAGTAGGAATAGACAGGAACAGGACAGAATGGCTAAGCTTGTGATGCATATAGTCAAAATGTACTTAGGCCTTGTAATGTCCTTTGAGCAGATGTGAATTTTGACCAAACTGAATAGGGGTTCCCTATGGGCTACTGGCTTTAGGGAAAGGAGGTAGATGAAGGACAAGTGGGAGTTCAGTGGAAGAACACAAGAAAAATCCTAATTATGGGACATTCCTATTTCAGTTTTGGAAGTTTTGTCAATGCTAGATTTATATAAGAAGCTCTACCTATACAAGAATCTAGAGTATTTTACTTTGGTCAGTGGTCAAATGGCTCCAGTCTATGGCTATTCCCTTTTACCTATGGATATCCTCACAGTAAAATAAATGTGCTTCCAGGATTTATGCTTAAGCATGAACAAATCAACACTCACATGAATAACCTGTGTACAAAGCAGGCCTTAATGTCATGTCATTAAAACTATTTTCATTTTAGACTTTCATGCTAAGGAAATATAATTAGGAAAGAATTACAAAGTCATAGCAATTAGTTTTACCTAAATAATCAGTGCATTATTTGTGTCAAATTGTGAGTGTGTATATATAATGTCTGTTCTTAAACTGATTGTAAGGCTTTGTTTTTTTCCCACAAAGAAATATGAGGGAGAAAATATTGCTGTACTAGAACTAAAATAATTTTCGTAGTCTACTTAAATACTTTCAAAATGATGACTACATCTAGTCAAAAGGCTTGTCAAAATATTTTAATGGCTATTTTTCCCTCGCATTTCTGTTTTCATTGAACATTTTGGGATTTTATTGAAAAAAATCCCAAAAGTTAAACATAAAAATAATCATTTTTCAGAATTTAAATATTTTGGTGAAAACTTAAAAAACTTTGTAGAAAAAAATTGGACAAAAACAGAAAAAATATATTTGTGGTACAAAAAATGTTCCCCAACCAGCTATGCTAGAGACCCCCATGATTGCCTTGAGTAACTGTAAAAGGTGTTGAGAAGAAAAAAGAGTGAGAAGTCCTGGTAATGTGTTCATGTGTAGTATGTATGTGTTGCAATAATTAGACAATTGCAAACAGCTATTATCAGTCAGTTAGGATCTGTTAATATTTACATATAAAAACTGTCTCTTATCCCTCAAGACCACGCTTGCTTGCCTCAGAGGTGAAAGGCCAAGGACTAATCTGCTGAGTTACCATGTCTGGATTTAGCTTTTGAAAACATCTTAACAAGGTCTCGACAGGATTATCTATGTCCATTGCTGACCCCATCCCATGAAGTACAAACTCCTGTTCTGTAGGGACCTCAGCAGGACTTATGTGCTGGGAAGCAGGGAAGTGTCTTTGGATCTTAACTAGTCACTGAAGGAGCATTCAGCTAGTAAATCAGCTAGTAAATCAAATCATGGTACCACACAATGGTAGCCATATTGAGCCAGATCCTCAGCTAGTGTCAAACAACATAGCTACACTGATTAATTAGCACTTATGAATGCACTAGATTTACCCAGCATTGTTCAAACTCTTAACTCAAATAAGTTTTACTTTTCTTCATTTAAATCTTTGCTCTGGGGTGGGGATGGGGATGAAGGGTTCAGTATGCAGGTTACCCAGGGGAGAGAGAACTATCCCAACCCTCTCTCAGCACAGCAGCCTGGGGCCAGGTGAGAAGCACCTCTCCATGGCCACTGCAGCTGCACTGGGTACAGTCTGGGGGAGAGGTGCACGTCCCCCAGCTGTGGGACAGATAAACACACACAAAGATACATAAACAGACAATCTCTCTGAAATATATAGTAGATAGCTGTCCCTTTTTCCACACCTGCCCCCTACTGGCCCAATGAGGTTATAGGTTTTCGGGTACTCATCTCTGGCCCCTTCCTCCCACCTGTGCCCATTCTACAGTATAGCTGTCCCTCCTGCCAGACCTCTCCCTTTCCATTTTATGAGAAACAATTGAATTTCAGGAACATGTCATTGTCCTAGTACAACCAAACCCTTACCTTTCTTTAAGTTATGGTAAGAGGAAGCTGCATACCAAGTTTGAGGGGCCTATCTCTTACCTTTTAGGAGGAATTCTTAAACAAACCAACTCAAAGACAGACAGAGACAGAGACGCACATTTCTAAAATATATAGTAAGATAACAAACTATCATTTCAGTGGCGCTAAAGATAGAAAAAGAAATAGCAATTATCATTTTTCTTTAAAAACATTTTTTAAAACCTCCATCCTTCCAATAGCATCAATTTTTAGGTTCAGCGTGTTTAAAATATTGTCTAATCCATACCCAGTTATATCAGGGGCCATGTGCTCTCTGAAAAGAAACTATAAACCCACAGAGAATATCGTTATGTTATTGATACAATCAGCTGTGATACCAATTGATGTTATGATAATAGTATGTTTATGTCCCATTCTGGAAAAAAAAAAAAAGTATTGGGAAGTCCTGATACAATGGGCAAATTTTCTCCAAAAATATAGCATACCTGTGGATTTGTAAGCAGGCCCATATATTAATATCTGTTTTCACAGTTATATCAAAGAGGCAATTAATTCAATTTTATCTCTGACATCTTTGTCTCAGGTTAGTATAAAACAAGTAAGACTCACTCTGTGGTATGCTCACTGGTTGCTCCAAGCTTCAGGTTAAGAATTTGACATGGTTATTTATTTAGATGGGCTGTTTGCATTAAAGGGGGAAACAACAGTCAACGATAAAGCCCAAACAGATACCTCAAACTAAAAAACGCTTAGCATGGATTAAACTTTGTACCATTTTGTCTGATGAAAAGAGGATATAATAGGAGACACAAGGATAAATGTAATGAAGAGAAACAATACAGAGTTTCTTCGGAGTTAATCCAAGCCCATCACAGAATACAACAGAGTTAAGCTGGCCAAAATAGGCTTTAGGCTAACTTCTAGGACAAAACTTGTTACTTTATGATCCAGTTGCACCTAATGAAAGGCTCTGTTTGCAAAGAAGATTTTGGATTTGGGACCAGTGGGGCAGAAGTTACCTCCATGATTTCTCTCTGACACACCAAGGGCCTTGTTATAGACTGACAAATGGTTTTCAAAGATCTTGCCATTTTTTTTACCCTCTTTAAAAAAAAACCCAGCATTACAAAAAAGTACTTAAGAAATCACATGACTTTGACCTAAGGGCATAAAGAATTTGATGTTAGAGGTTCTATAATAATCTGTACAATTTTACTTTCAAGAACAATAAATATTCCCTGCTCATTTTTTCCATGAGAAAAGGATAATTAAAAATAATAATTTCTACGTGACTATTCACTTAAAAGTTTTTCAATTTTACTGTCTCACTCAAAAGTGCTAATACATGAAGTAATTATGTTAGATTACAAAGCAATTTGACTACTGTAGAAAGTAAGTTATAAAAGGCTAAAAATTACCATTCACCTGAAATGTTATTTTAGCCTCCACTATGAAAATAATACTTTGAAGTCAATGGTATGTATTTCATCATATGTATGAACATAAATCCTCACTACCTAGAGATGAGACTATTCAACATAAATGCAAGTCATACCATACTTCATCCCAACACAAATCTTATTGTCAGAATATATGGAAAGGTCTGAATGTAGTACAATTGTGACTTTTTAATTCAAGTAAGTTTCCAATAACTTCATGAATAACATTTGAAAGACCATTTACATAATGTATAAAATGTTCCTATTTATGGAGTCCAGTTTTAGTTACAATTTCCTTCCCTGTTCCCCTCTGCTACCTTTTATCCTTTAAATTACATAACTAATAAAAGGAAAGAGCTGAGATTTCTTATATTTCACTAAAACTCAAAAGATTCATTTTAAAACCTTAGCACTGTTTCAAAATGTAAGATGGAAAAGAGGAAAATGAAACTGCAGAAATATTGACATTTAAGAATATTCTGTAATGCATTTTGCCTTAGCTGTTGTGGGCTTGCAGAGATCCAGCCATACTTGTTCAGTATATAAATACTTGTTGTTTATGTGGCAGTCTGAATTTTTCATGCATATTTGGTAACTATAAAATCTAATTTTGTTTTGTTCCTTGTTATGTAAGATGTAACTAGAGTGAAATCACTGTGTGAAAAGAAAGTGACTAGAAAATGCTTTTAGAAAAACATTTTCCTTTCTCCCCAACTAATAAAGCTTTATCAGATGTTCTCAGATGTGCTTCTCAATGGGACAAGAAGAGACAATTGTTCATTTTTTCACAGCAGGATAAAAACAAAGGGCCATAAAATAAGGCTAATTTTTAGGCTATGGTTGTGTAGCCTGCAATATTCATCACTGATCAGCATTTGGCACAGGCAAACATGGGAGGGCACAACATTGCACTGAGGTCACTGATACTGGAGCAAAGAGAATAAAAAGGAAACAAGGTTAAAAGGAACTGAAGATCTGAGGGAAATGCTGGTAATTATATTTAGTTCTAAAAGCATTTAAAATAAATAAGAGCATCAAGACTTAGAATGGATCTGAGCATGGGCTGTTAGTCTCTGTGGGTATGTCTACAGTGCCACCCTAGTTCGAACTAGGGGTGGCTAATGTAGGCATTCGAACTTGCAAATGAAGCCCGGGATTTAAATATCCCGGGCTTTATTTGCATGTTCCCGGGCGCCACCATTTTTAAATGCCCCGTAGTTCGAACTACCTGCCCGCGGCTACACGCGGCACGGACTAGGTAGTTCGGAATTAAAGCTCCTAATTCGAACTACCGTTACTCCTCATTGCAGGGCTTGAGGAGCTTTATCTGCAGTGTAGACATACCCTATGAAAATACATACTAAAAGGCAAGTCAAACACGCCAACGCAGGGCTAGAGTTTGTCCTCTCTCTAAGGGTATGTCTACTCTACAGGATAAGGTCAAATTAAGATCCACAACTTCAGCTACATTAATTGTGTAGCTGAAGTCAAAGTACCTTAACTCGACTTTCGGCGCTGTCCACACTGCAGGAAGTCGAAGGGAGAACACTCTCCCTTCGACTTCCCTTACTCCTCATGGAAGTAGGACTATCGGCATCGACTGGAGTGCCCCTTTCAGTCTGAATTAGTGTGTCTTCACTAGACATGCTAATTTGAACCCTGGAAAATTGACAGCGGCAGCTTCGATTTTCTCTGTGGTGTAGACATACCCTAAGACTGCTTTTAGAGTGAGGAGTGGTATGTAGGAGCAAGCATGGCAGGGGAAAGGAAAAGTCTTAGTTCCATTTACTCTCCCCCAGACATTTGCTCCTATGTGAGGACCATTTGTCACACAATCTCAAGCCCAAGAACCGTAAACTGCATAGTGCTAATATGCACAAGGAAAGGCAGGAGTTCTCTGTCCTATTCCCCTGCATATCCATTTTAGGCAAACACTCAAGCCCCTGTAGTCTATATTTTGATTGACTTATGTGATGGACTCACATATTTCCCATACCTGAATAATGAACTCTGTTCTCTTGGTCACCCAGTCTTCTTTGCATTATGTCTAGGGACTAGCAAACTTCTGAATGCCCAGTGTTCAGATTCTGTTTGGAACATTATACCAAAGTTTAGATGTTCAGCCTGCAAAACATTTCTTACTTCTGAGACTTTGGGTCTCTGGTCCTAGCCAGAATTTGTAACTTCAATAGCTTGTTTTTTAAATTAAAATTTCACATGCAATCTGAATATATTACTAATTTTAAAATGGCTTGAGTTCAATCCTGGAAAGAAGCAAATGTTTGTGAATGTTGGAGTATTAGTTTTTCTCTTAAAACCAACTAGTTTCTCCTTAATTGTATCCTGCAAAGATAATCCTGAGATAAACAAGATGTTGTATATTGTGATTTTAAAAATGAAAACCTTCTATTGAAATGAATTGCCTTCTTCACAACAAACTTCCTGTGTAACTAGGCCAAAGCTCTTTGTGACTTAATTCCTCAGTTGTGAAATGGGGATAGCAGTATTTTACTACCTCACACGAGTGTTGTGAAGATAAATAGGCTTTAAGGATTGTGAGGCACTCAGATATCAAACTAATGGGGGCTAGGAGATGAACCATAAATAGAGAGGCATCTATTTGTGCCCCGCACAAGCTTTTCATAGATCTATACATTCCATTATCTTGTTCTCTTTTGGATCCCACCTGCACTGTGTAGAACATAAAAGAATCATATAGAATGTTCTATATAATGTTCAACTTTGCCCTCTCCACCCCCAGAATTTTCCTGAAGTGAAACCTCCTGACTGTACTGGAGCTTTCTTTTATCAAGCCAGCTCACTGAAAGTAATAGTTTTGTCCTAGCAGCATAAGCTAGCTCCTTGGGTGTGCCTACATATGCTGTCCTGATTGCAGTGTAGACAATTTCCCTCCCTCCCTCATAGGACTTTGACTTAAGCTATACTGAGAGAATTTTTCCCCCAGCATGACATAATGTCATATTTTTAAAAATATCCTATTAAAATCGTCAGGATTGCTTACAATAGTCATGAGCCGATTGATGCTGATTCCGGAAGACTACAAGGCAATCTTAGAGAGTTATCAACCTTACTCCTGGTGTATCTATGGCACCTTGTTACAGTAGATGAATGGACTAATAGATATAATAAAACAAAAGTTTCACAGAATATAATTTTTCGGTTCTATTTCCTTAGGAAGAAGAATCCCTGATATTTTGTTTTCATCTAAGAGGCATAAATTCAGTTTCCACCATTTGCTCTGAAGCACCTATTCTCCTATTGTTTTTTCCAATAGGAAATGGTTTAGTCATTGTATTGTACTTCATAACCTGTATTCTGGGTTATGTTTCCTAAACTGAATTAGACAGAATTCTCAACCAAAGAGTTAGCTGAAGAGTCATAAATAAACAAACAAACCCAGGAGCAATTCAGAAAGTGTGGAAATAACATAATGTATGCCAAGTACCGCACACTGAGGGCTTGTCTTCACTACCAGCATGATCAACAAGACAGTGATCAATTAAAGAGGGGTCAATTTATCGCATCTAGTACAGACACAATAAATCAGCTACAGATCGCTCTCCCATTGACTCCGCATGCTTCCTCAGTGAGAAGCAAAAGGGGAGTCAACAGAACGGCATCTCCTGTTGACGCACTGCAGCAAAAACACTACTGTAAGTAGACCTAAGTATGTCAACTTCAGGTATGCTAGTCACGTAGCTGAAGTTGCGTAACTTAGATTGATCTCCCCCCCATAGTATACACCTGCCCTGAGCATTCACTTGTCTCCCATCTCTGTGTTGCCTCTTAAAGCTCAGGCTTCCAGCCTGTCCCTCTGTACATGCTCCAGAAGCCTCCTTCCCCCATCATTCCCAAACAGGGACCAACCCTGTGTGGCCAGGGAACACAGACCCTGCTGGTTCCCTTGTGAGTCCTAGTTGCCTGAAAGATCAATGAGGGGTTGGCTGCAGTTGACCACTCCTCTTCTCCCAGCCCCTCTGCTTTAGGTAGCATAGAAGAATACCTGATACATGTTTTATCGCTCTGTCACACATTCTCTAGGAGCTCCTCAAGTGGAATTCTGGTTGAGCTGGAATTCCTATTGGAATTGAAGCTTCTGCACAGCTTCTCTGCACTCCCTCTAGCATGCAGAGTCTAGCCCACAGATTATAAGCACGTAAAGGAAGGGACCTGGGGACTGATTCTCCATGACTTTATTCCTTTGTTTACTTATTTACACCAGTGCAAAGGGGGTGCAAACATTCCTGGATCAGAATAGTAACATTTTACATCCACTTTGCACAAATGCCAACAATTGCACAAGATGAAGGGCATTGGGAGAATCAGGCCCCCAGAAAAAAACCCAAATACTTTAATGTATTAGTAATACAAATGTTTTGCTTAGTGTTTTGGGGAATCATGGTAGACATTCTCCCACATATGGGGGTTGTTTATCTATCAAATCTTAACAGCCTCCAGTATCTCTAAATGACTCTTTTTTTTAAATGAAAAGCACTGTAGAGATAAAGTGTGGTGTTATTTGCTAGGTCTAATTCCTTATCCAAGAAGAACTCAATTAACTGCAGTGGAATTACTCCTGATTTACACCAGTATAAATGAGTGCAGACTCAAGACCAAAGGTTTTAACACATGATGACTTGGGCAATGAACAAACAAAACCAAAAAAACATGCCAATGAAAAAGAGCAAGTGTGCATGTGTGGAGCAAAGTGCGGCAATGTGGCGGGTATCTCAGCACCCATACAATTTTCTTGCCCATCATGTGGCCTGTTTTTATTTTTATTGATGGATGAGTGAGCAAACAGAAAGACTTGATGGGTACATAAGAGTCAGAATGGGAAAGGACAGTAATGTTAAGATGAGTTAAAAGCTCTTGCTGACCCTATCCTCTAACACCATCTCTCCAACTGCTTCCCCTGTGAACTTTTTGTGTTGCATTCAGTGTGCTGAAATAAAGGATGGCAGGGCCAAGCAAAGGATATATCTCGCTTCACTGCATAAAGCTAGCTTACTAGGGGGTGTAATGGGTTAGAAGTTAATGAAAGTGACAGGTCTAAGACAAAGTTAGCCAACGCCTTCTTGTAGAGCCTAGTGCTGAGAAGGGAACCCCTGCTGGTCTTACCTCTTTATAGTTCCTTTTGCTGGCCTTCCCCTTATCAGCAAGCACTGCTGAGACAAGCTAAGGGATCCTTATTAAAATACAATGTGCTGTTGCTAATAGATGTGAGCAAAGCCTCATTAGCACAAGGGTTTGAAGAGGACTAACTCTAATTATAGCACACTTAGAAGAGATGAGCAAATGAACAGATACAATCTTGGAGAGAGAAGTGAATTTTTCCTTATTTTGCAAACTATCGATTTCTTGCACTTACCCTTTTAAAGAGGGTCAGCCACTTCCGTGGTTCCAGCCAACCCAATTTAACTGAGAGGATTTTGCTGATATTTTTTTCCTCCACAAAGATTTTCCCTGTAAGGTTATCAGAGCACATTTATATTATCCAGAGAGGATAACAGAGGAGTTCTGTTCATGTGTTGGCCAGTAAGGGGAGATTAAACAGGGGTGAAACTGGTACCATTTAGCACCTCCCACCAAAGCTATATGTTATGGGATGAGAGTGAGGTGTACATTCAAACTTTTATAACCAGAATCCTATTCTCTCCTCCCTGATAAATCTGAATTATTGGAGTATTGTCCATAGTTAAAAACAACCAATGGTCTGGTAGCACTTTATAGACGAACAAAACATATAAGTGGTTTCATGAGCTTTCGTGGGCACAGCCCACTTCTTCAGATGACCAGAGTTTTGAGTTTAGGATGTACAAACCCAAAATAAATAGGAGAGAAGGGGGGGGGAAAAAAGGAGGGGATGAGAGACAGGGAGCAGAGAGTAGAGGGAATCAGTAAGTATCTGAAGAGTGGGTAGTTAAAACGAAGCAGATAAGAATCAAAGTCAAAATTAAACATTGCCCCTACAGGGTATGGGAACAAAAGTGGCCCCCTGGCTCCAAGCCCTCTACACTGGCCTATAGAACATACTTGATTCATTAAGGGAGGCAGACTGCACCACCTGGCAGTTCCCCTGAGCACACAAGCGCAAGAAAGGAACAAGTCTCATCCTCACACTCCCTCAAGCAATGCAGCTTCCATTCAGGGTTGTATCTTAAAGACACCGTCTGGCCCTAAGCAGCAAAGGCTTATCTAGCTGTCTTCTCGTTGCACATAGTTTGGCTTTTTCTGCAACTGGTCTGTTCTAAAAGAGATGAAAACATCCCACCATAAAGCTCCAATGTCCTCAATGGCCACAATCCAAAGTGGGGCACTTAGCACAAAGTCAGTAAATGTTATAACATGACCTAAAGCCTGAGACCCGGAATTTATTCTTGAACTTGGGTCTCTCCTGCTCCTTCTGCCTTATCACAAGGTCATATAAAAATAATTATGATTAATTATTACTATAAATGTAATTTGGGATTGTGCTGAATGTTTAGCCAGTCAGTAGCATTAAATACTTGAAACTGATTACTATTTACTGTGACCACATTTGTTGCAGATAAATAGTTGCTTCCATGAATCAAGACAATGCAAAGTGTCACAATCAGATTAAACTAGATGGGTTTATGAAGGGGATGGTTTGATGAGATAACATGATCTTGGTAACTAATTGACCTTTCACTATCAGTGGTAAATAGATCAATGGAGGGATGATAGGAGTTACTATAGAGAACTTTCTGGGTGTCTCGCTGGTGAGTCTTGCCCACATGCTCAGGGTTTAGCTGATCGCCATATTTGGGGTCGGGAAGGAATTTTCCTCCAGGATAGATTGGCAGAGGCCCTGGAGGTTTTTCGCCTTCCTCTGTAGCATGGGGTACAGATCACAGCTGGAGGATTCTCTGCATCTTGGGATCTTCAAAATATTTGAGGGCTTCAATATCTGAGATATAGGTGAGAGGATTATTCTAGCAGGGGGTGGGTGAGATTCTGTGGCCTGCATTGTGCAGGGGGTCAGACTAGATGATCATAATGGTCCCTTCTGACCTTAAAGTCTATGAGTCTATGATTGCTTTGTCCAATCTAGTTCTAAATGACTGCAGCAATGACGGAGTCTCCTGCTTATTTGAAATGTTCCCTCTTGTTCAACCAGGAGTTATGTCCTGTGTTATACAGGAAGGACACAGAGTGTGTCTAGAATGCAGGGTTTTGTCGACAAAAGTGGACTTTTGTCGACAAAACTATACCTGCGTCTACACTACCACCGAGTTCTGTTGACATAACATCGACCCGGCAGTTTTGTCGATGGCAGTAAACCTCATTCTACAAGGAATAACGCCTTTTGTCGACAGAGTTCTGTCAACAGAAGGTGTTATTGCATCTATACTGTCCTTTGCGACTACACTCTCATGTCAACAAAGCGGCTTGCTTTGTCGACAGAACTAGATGTAGTCTAGATGCTCTTTGTCGACAGAAGCTTTGTTGACAGTATCTGTCGACAAAGCCTCTGTCAACAAAAGCCTGTAGTCTAGACATACCCACATAGATTATTTTAATAGTTCCTTTTGGCCTCCAAATCTATTAATTTATTCTTTTGATTATGTATTTCTGTTTTGCAATTTCACAGGGAACCCTTCAGAGTTTTCATTTTCCTGATGCTCAATGAAAAAGCCAAAAGTGACAAGATGGGGCAGCTAAGTTCCTGCAACCATATTTGAGGTTGAACATAAAATCCACTGAAAATTGCATTTATTTGAATACGCAGATAATAAACTTTGCATAATGAAAGATTATAAGACTACCCATCACAAATTTAAAATGGAATAATGCCAAATATGGCATGTGCTATGCCAGCCAAACAAATGAAATACGCCTCAAAAAGGTAAAATATGAACACAACAGTCTTTTAAAAAAGCTAAAAGAAGAGTGTGTTCATACTGAAATAACAGGAGCTTCTACCCTAGGTCCCAATAGCTCATCGGGATTCAAAACTGCTCAGATTAGAGCTGCTGGATGCCTTATGAGCTTGCCTGGTGGGCTGCTCTAAATTAGGTTTCCAGTGACCCTGGAACAGTCCTAACACATGGACTTCCCTGGGGCTGAGGACCCCAGGTTTCCAGTGTCTGCAGCTTCAGGAATCTGTACTATGACAGGGTTCCCAGAGTCTAAGCTCCCTGCTCCACTGAAGGACTCCTGAAAGCCATGAGAACTCGGTCTTGAATTCTCCTGGGCCATGGGCCATGCCCCCAAAGTCCTGGGCCATGCCCCCAAAGTCTGCATCTCTGAGCAGGCTCGCTATGGACTGCCCCAGGGTGGAGGACCCCAGTCTTCCAGACTCCTGGCTCAACTATCTCCCTGGGCTGCCTGACTTTCAAGGCAGTTGACTCACCAGGGTGCCAGAACCAAAGCAGTCTGGAGATGTAGCTGGTCCTGGAATCTGGAAGCCTTGGGGTCCCCAAACCTAGAAAAAAATCTACTTTTCAGGGCTTCCCCAGAACCTCAGACTATGGGAAACAAGGCAACTATTGAATCAAACTAACATTCCTGTCAGTTTCACAGTAGATAACTGCCATTGTTATTAAACTGACAAGAATTGACTTAGCAGTGGTCAGTTTGTTTCATTGTGGAAAAAACATGCGTCGGTGTTTCTGAAACATTTTTGGTGAGCTTTCTGGTTTATGAAGAGTTTAAAAAATGGTCTCCCCTCCATCTTTAGTGAAAGGACAAAACCCAAATTTCAAAATCTCTGGATTACTTATAAGCCAGAGTTTTGGCCAGCTCAAATTAGGCTGGAAAATAATTTGCACTACAAGTTAAGACATCAAAAGTCAGATTAGGATCTATATAGAGAGTCCTGTTTTTAAGCAACATGGTGTTTTGACATAGGTCTATGAAGAGCTACAAAAATAGCCTGAATTCTCAACATCACATTTTAAGTTCCCGGGACAGATTAACAGTTTGTGTAAATCAGCATTATTCTTTTGAAGTCAGGGGAGATATATTCATTTACTCCGGCTAGTGATCTGACCTTCTAGAACTGAAAAATTGAACTTTTTTCATGAAAAACCGCTCAAAAATTGATTTTTTGGACCAACTGTCCCCTCTGTTTTATGAACAGCAGAAAGGAGAGATCTAAAACAAAATCAAGAAAGTATCACGAGTATGGGATGTAATAATGAGCAACATATCCACACCCGCTTGCTATTGCCTATGTCTGAGCACTCCACAACTGTCACTACATATTTAAGGGGACTGTCCTTGACCAATGACTGACCACCTTCTACTTCATTGGAAGTCAGTAGGAATTGGAGACATTTAGTATCTTACAAAAGACGATCAGCACATCCCAGGTTGAGAACTGAAATGCAGACATCTTGTCTTCTGACTAATATGAAACTTTCTTTAATTTCCTGCTTAGCAACAATGAAATCGTCTCTATCCCTTTCAAGCTCTGGGTGGCAGCAAATGTTTAGGGTTAAAGAGGCACAAGATTTGACATAACAAGCAATGCAAATTAACCTTGTACAGAATTTCTATAAAAGTAAGCTCTTGGGATTTCATGCTGCAGTTCTTCACTTTTTTTTTTTTTTTTAATTAGAGCGCGTTTTAAAAAAGATCTCACTAGGAGAAAGTTTACCTTATCCTTCAGAAAACTTTTGCTAATGGAATAAAAACAAGTTTGCTGGTGGGACGAAAACATCAGGGAATCATAACACAGGAAGCAAGCTTACAGTTCAGAAACTAAAAATAGCCTCCTCCTTCCATTTTGCTACAGTTCAATCATAGCTTAAAACAGAAGCTGCTGCCTTTTTCCCCTGTAAGTTTTAGCTCTGGGAAAGTCTTTAAAGACTTCCCCTAAGTGCAAATAGGTTTCTTACACTTGAGATGATCCTGCTCTACATTACACTCTTGTACATCAGGGATAATTAGAGCAAAATCAGAGTTGTTATCGCTGTAGAAAAGCAGCAAAAGATAGAGGAAAATCAGGCCCAGCATACTGATAAATATTATTTTATTTTTTTAAAGTGAGTCTGTTTTTGAATAAATAAAACAGTGTATGAACAGTCCAAAGCCTTTTGTCTGTACTTCATAATGTTGTGGATGTTCTGAAGATCCCATGTGAAATACAAGATCTTGAAGAATCAGACAACACTCCCACACCATCACCACCATTTTTATTTTGTACTATCATTAATTTGATAGAGATCCTGAATTTTACACCATCAACCAGACTTTTTTTAAGGGACTTTGCCTAATTAACAAACTCAGTGTAAATGTCACTACCCACAGAAGAAGCTCATCTTTACCTTGTACATGTATATTTGTTTGTAAGCTGGTTTGCATGCACAAGTATTTAGACCATGTTCTGACAACACAACATGGGCCTAAGCTGCCCTGTTCTGCCTTGGAAGAGTCAAAGAAGAATCCAATATGAGGTATTTTCTCCTGGCTGCCTTTGAAGAGGACAAGGAAAAGAGAAAGAGAATATCCAGGGTGCCCCGCACGTCAGCAATTCCCAACTGCTGACGGCCCCTGGCTGTCTTTGGAATCCAGGAGCAAGTAGAGCAACCTTAAGGCTGTTCTACTTAGTATCAAATAATAAACAGTCACAGGACTAAGGAGATGGATTAGTGGAAAAGGGACCCCAGTTGTCCCTTTCACCACTACCACCTCTACAGCTGCACTAAAATGGTGCTCAGCTGCAGTTGAGGGTCCTGATCTGAATCTGACTTATACTGGTGGAGTAACTGAAGTCGATGGAGTCATAATAGTGAAAAAACAGTGTAAGACAGTACAATCAACCCAAGGACTTCAGTTATATTTTCATAAGAAATGTTTTTCTTTCTTTATAATAAAAATATTTGCTTTGCTACTCACATTTTAATTGTGTCCCTAATTATCATGAATCACCAGACATAACATCTTTCAAATACAGAACCATAACTTGAGTAACAGGGTTTCGTTTGGAAACTCTTAAAATCATTGTACTTTGGGGGGAGTGAACAAAATACAGTAAAACTCCATTGGTCCGGCATCCAATGCTCCGGCACTCCTGATGGTCCGACACCATCGGGAACCCGGAAGTGCTGGGGCAGCCGAACAGGCTTCCCCCATTCAGCCGCTGCTGAAACTGACCAGCAGCTGAATCAGGGAAGCCAGGGGCAGAGCAGCTGGAGTGCTGCCAGGTTGGTCTCATAGCGCTGCCCCTCAGGGCTGCGGGACCAACCCGGCAGCACCCCAGCTGCTCTTGGGGACGCCTGGGGCAGAGCAGCTGGAGTTCTGCCGGGTTGGTCCCGCAGCGCCGAGGGGCTGCGCTATGGGACCAACCCGGCAGGACCCCAGCTGCTCTGCCCCAGGCATCCCCAAGTCAGCCGCTGCTGAAACTGATCAGCGGCTGACTCCAGGAAGCCAGGGGCAGAGCTGCTCTATCGGAAGGGGGGGCTATGAGGGGGTCTGGGGTGGCATCCCCACCACGCCCCAGACCCCTCATAGCCCCCTTCCGATAGTGCGGCATATCTGATAATCCGGCACCCCCTGGGTCCTAAAGGTGTCGGATTATCGGAAGTTTACTGTAATCTCCTTATCAGTCAAAGCAAATCAGCTAGATGTGTAGGAAGCACTGACTAAGGAGCCCTATCCTGAGGATTTCTGAACTCTCCAAGTGGTCCTTTGCTGCCTTAAGAGCTTTCCATGAATTTCACCCAGTATTTCAGATGCCCAAGTGGTTGCCTAGAAAGTGGTATATCTGAATTGGCCCTAAGGAATGGACACTCAGGGTGCATCTACACAGCAGGGTTTAACTCGAAATAAGCTGATTTGATGGCTGCCTTTTATCTGTTTATGAGCTGGGAAGTAGGCATCTACCCCATCCACACACAGTGTCCCTCATAGACAACATTTTAAACTCTCATTCAAAGCACTAGTATATAAATTATACCCCTATGGCAGCTTTCAGAAAAGAGAAACTAAAAGGGATATTGTTTGTTTGGAGTTCTGCACAGTTCTTAGCTTGAGCTAAGGGTGGAAACATCTTACAAAAACAAGCTGGTCCCTGAAGTTTACCTGGCCTCTAATACAATCCAGTCATTATCTTTAACCTTATCAATATCCTGAATGTCAGCTGAACAAGGCAGCCACAAAATTTTAGTAAACAGAGCAAGGAACAAGGGGGGAGGACGTGGTGATCTAATTCAAAATCAATCATCCAAGACGCTTTTTCAAATGGGGGGGGGGGGGGAGAGAAGGCAATCAGCAGCCAGCAACTAGAAAACTCTTTTATTTTCCCCTCCTCTCTCTCTCTCTTTCATGTGCACCACAGTGTTTCGGAAAACAATAATAATAAGGGTTCTCAGGTCCTTCCAACAAAGTGAAACATAATCCCTTCATGGAAAGAGCATCAATAAATGAATGGCGTTTCCCAATCTGTTTGGAAGGATAGAATCAGCTGTGCTTGGGGGAATCTTAATAATGCTCTTATGAAGAACCTGAGCAGTTGAGAGATTTGTTTGTCCTGTGACACCTGAAGCAACAAAAGTCCAGTGAGAAAAGGAAAAACAGTTTTTCTTAGGTTTGACTTTGAAAACACTGTTCCCTCTTTGGCTGGTGCCTGTCAGTCAAACTCCTCAGGAGAGGAAAGGGTCCTCTTGCCCGTGCAGGTGCCTGTTTTTCAGAAACGTATGTGCCATTAAAAAAAAGCCCCAGAGAAAAAACTAATCTGCCTTATTACTTTCAAAAATCTCTTTTTTAAATATGGGGACTTCATTTTCTCAGTTCCTGCACTGCTGCTATGTTATATTCAAATAGAAGTAAAAATCAAGGCACTTGCATTTTGTCTCCCTTTCTCTGCCCTGTCTGTATATGAAAGTCTTTAAAGCAGGGACAGTGTCTAAGCAGGTGTTTAACTCTGGCAACATTGTTAGGTCCTGCTGTTGCCTGGGCCTCTGAACACTAATGTAATTCAAATAATTATGGGCTAGATGTTTGTTGGTGTAAATCAACGTTGTTCCACTGACATGAATGGAGGTATGTCAAAGTACCAGCTGTGACCCATAGTTTACAGCAGAGACTAGTCACCAGGTTATATTAGTCTCACCACCACGTAGGGGAGCTGACTATTGCCGGGGCCCTGGGCAATGTGGGGGGGAGGTGCTCCAAAGTGGGCAGGATTGGGCAGCTAGCCCTCAGGGACATCCCGCCGACCACACAATCCCTCACTGCCATCAGGAGTGTGCCATGTGGGGCTCTCGCAGTGATTCGAAAGTGATTCCAGTTGCCGCTGACACCACCACAGTAACAGCAGCCAGGAGCCCTGGGCTCTTTAGAATCACTGAGCCCCAAGGCAATTGCCCCTTTTGTCCCCGTCAGCGGGCCTGCTGCCTGCCACACACATTTTCTTGCATTCCCTCCCCCCCTTTTATTTTATTATTAGATTCTTTTAATATGGGGTTTTAAAATCATCCAGGATCCTCTTTACTCATACAAGAAGCCCAATTCAGGTCTATTAGACTATGCTTGTAGCACTGTCTTTGTGACTGCGGACCTCACAGTAGGCCAGAATGAAAATGGCCCTACACTTTTTCTGCCACTACCACCACCACCACCACCACAACAAAAATTACATAGCCTTAGTAACCTGAACCAGGCCTCTTTTTGCCATTTTCCAGAAGTAACACTTCCAGAAAGCAGCATTTCCTGAATTGATAAGGTGTTCTCTCAGTCTGTCTCACATCATATCTGCTGGCACTGTCCACAACCACATTTCACTGGCAGGTCAAAATAATTATGTGTGTATCTAGTTCGAACATCTGTGATATAATTTACTTCCATAAAGGTACACCTGACACTGCTGTTCAAAACTCTGATGTTATGGTGTGTTATTAGATACCAATATCTAATCCGTACAGCTGCTGTTAAGGCTTAAGTGTAGGACACTTTTTGCTGCAATTCAAAGATCCGTAATAAGGAAGATCATATAAACTGGCATGGATTTAATTCTTTAGGATAGATATTTCCATAATTTCATGAGCCATCACTTCTGAGACCAGTTAACTGGCAGTAATAGCAAGTAAAATATTTTTTTTCATGAGATCACATAAAAAATTTTAAAAAAATAAATAGAACTAAGTTCTAATTAAAAATACACCACTGCTCCAAATTAGCCTAACTATTGCATAAGCTTACCATGAAACACTTTAAAGCTGATTTTTTTTAACTGACAAGCAATGTAAGTTTTATATCATAAATATAAAATTTTAACACACTACATGTATTGACCTCCAGCATCAATTATAGCATGGTATATGCATCAGGTAAAACCCAGTGCTGAGGTACTGAAATCCTACTTAAAGCAATAAATCAGTGTTGAATTTGGTGTCTATTTAACATTAGTCATTTTTAACTTCTTTGTTCCTGGCTTGAGTTGCTTGTCACATAAAAAAAATGCACATGAATCAGAGTGGCTGAGGGGCTTATAAATGATGATTTGGAATTCCTTGCTAGATCACTAGGTGACATATGAAATGAGATGACGTATGAGCAGTCAGCTGAGATAGACATGCACTAGCTTCAGTGAGTACTTTATGGCTTACAAGTCTCAAATGGCTAGGTCAGAAGAAGGATGGGAGTTTTAATTTATTGACACCTTCATTTCTGTAACCCTTTCATTGGAACTCTTCATGTGACAGTGGTGCAACATGTAATTTGTAAAGGTTTGCACCACTTTCCCTGTAACTTTAGTGGAAATCGTTAATACATTTCCCAGCACATATAGTATTTTCCAAGCATTGTCTGCAAAAACAGTGCTACAGCCCTTTCATAATTACCTTTTTAATGTCTGCTGAGCCCATAGATATGGTATCTGATAGAAACATTCCTTCAGTTTGGCTAGCATTTATGATTTAAATACTTCACTTCCTCATTTTGAGGCATTCACAAAATGAACAGGGATATAAAATTAAAAACCCATAAGGGAATGCATAATCATGTAACAAAATGTATTCTTCTTTGCATTCAGCGCACACTGCCATATGCGCCCACAAAAAGCCTAAAGTAAAAATGATAGGCTGTTATTGAAGAGCCTAACCCTGATTGCTAGCAATAAAAGTGCTCTCTGGATGGACAGCGATAACAAAACCAGGCCACCATTCAGGGTCTATCTAGTTACTGTTTTTAGATGTAATTGCAGCATCTGCATCATGAAGTAGTTTAAAACCAAGGTAAAGCTGTTGCTTTTATCTCAGTGGCTGGCAGGCAGCACTGAGTAAAGAGCGAAAGGGGTTTGAACACACCTATAAAGGAGGAGTGCTCTACCAAGTCAGATGTGAAGACAGAAACAGATGCTTTTTCAATAGACTCAGAGTTTCTCCATGCTCACCGCACTTGTCCACAGGCCTCAGGCACAAACTTTTGTATTTGGGTTTTGTTTTGGCTTTTTGCTCTGGAAACTTCACTGATAAGAAACAAAGGGACTGGCTTAACTAGTAAGTGTCAATCAAAGAGACTATAGGAAAAAACTATTTTATGAGTTTAATTAGCTCTCTTTTCAGGTTCGTTCTATTCTGCATGGTTCATTTTATTGCATTCGTATCAAAAGCACGGAAAATGTTATCACAGTAGTTTCTGCACTTGTGGTAACATAGGCAACAATCTGATTGTGGGGTTAGATTTACCATATTCTGGCACCCACACATAGACACATATTGATACCTGTGGGAATCTGATTTACTATATTCAAAAATTACACATAAGAATTAATCGTCCCAAGTCTGAGCAAAGCAAAGCACTGTAGCAATTCAATAATACAATTTGAATGTCTTGGATGGAAATAAATAGGAAAATGGACTAATGGGAAGTCATTCATTTTCTCCTTTATTTTGATATGAAATAAATAGAATTTATCATAAAGAATATTATTGCTTACTGTTTATCTCTCTAAGCCAATGTCAGGTGTATAGGAATGCCTTATGTAGTGTGATGCAGAAAATCTCCAGCAATGTCACCTAACTGTGCAACCTATTTCACGTTTCATTGGTTATATGAATGAGCTGTGAAAATTGTTTTCTGTTTCTCTAAAGTATCAGGACACTAGTTTGCAAAAAGAGATTCCCTTTGGTTACAAGAAATAAAATTCATCCATGGAGTCAATTTCAAAGAGCTAAGGTTAGTGCATCATCATGTTAAGTTTGGAGAAACCTATCTCCCTATGAATACCGTTCCAAAATCCATCTACCTTTTGTTTACAACATGCAATCTGTATAAAGTAAAAACAGGAAAACAGGCAACCCAGCTCCTTTCAGATAAGTGCATAATTGGCTTTCCCAAATTGAGAGGAAACAGTTTTCAGTGTAATCGGGAAATTTGTACAAGGACAGTCTATTTTAGTAGGAAGCTGAATTTATCTAAGAGTAAACTACAAAATAGATTAAATAATAATGCTGAGAGCCTGATTTTAAAAGATAAAGTTTTATTTTACTTTATTTTCATTTTCCCTAACTTCATTGTAACTTGCTTAGATAGGGAAGTGACAAGAAAGCATCTCATAGACACTGCAAAACCTAAACACGGTGAACCAAATTCAACCTTGGCATAAGCCAGGGAAAATATACTGAAGTCCATGATGTTGCATCTTTTCAAACTAGGACTGAATCAGTCCCTTATTGCAAGTTAAGGGCTCAAGTCTGCTGTTGGCTATATATGGTGCAACCCCCCCTTGATTCAGTGGCAGAGATATCCCTATCACTGAAAGTAGAAACTGGCTTACAGTGAGAAAATGTCATTTTGAATTCATTTGGCTTTTGTGGGATTGAACTGGGCCTTGTTCTAACTCCCAGTAGTCACTGGCCTCAGTAGAATTGCTCGAAGGTACAGAACTAGGCCCTAAAATCCTGAAGGTTTCTCTTTTTATTTAAGAGTCTATTTGAAAGTTGTGTGTCTCACACCATTTTAATTGCTTACAGTGGGGTTGACAGCCACCACAATCCCCAAGGCAAGATGTGGAAGCTCTGTGCCACAAAGAAATGGGGCCTTGAGTAGAAGGGGCAGGGCTGAGGGCTGAAATTATTCCAGAATAAGGTATGATGAAAATGTAAAGCACAATAATTATACCAGACCATTTGTTGTTTTTTAAGTTTATTCCAGAATAGCTTTCCATGTCCTTACTCTGGAATAAGAGTGCCTTTTTTTCTGGTTTAATTTAAGCCCCAAGAGACTCTCTTATGTCAAAATAATAGCAGCCATGTGGAAAGTCCAAAGGAAATATCGTTCTGTGTATTCTTTTGTCCATATTCTTACCTGCCATCAGCAGACCTACATTACAACCAACTCTGTCAAAACTTCCTTTCTATTCCTTCACTCACTCTCTGCCATCAGAAAGGTCTCTCCACCATGTGCACACGCTCACGGCTGGCTGGGTGCTCCAGCAGGTTCTCACACCCTCCCAGCACCTCAGGTGGCAACATCGACTCCAGGACCCAGGTATTAGGTTGGGGGGGGGGAGGGCTGGGAGAACCTGGCTCTGGGGGAGGCGGAAAGCATTAGCTTGGGGGAAGGGGGCTGGGAGTGCCTGGCTCTGGGGCAGGGGAGAAGCATTAGGTTGGGGGCTGGGAGTGCCTGGCTCTGAAGGAGGGGGGAGGCATTAGGTTGGGGATGCCTGGCTATGGGGAGGGAGGAGGCATTAGGTTGGGGAGCTAGGAGTGCCTGGCTCTGGGGAGAGGGGAGGCATTAGGTTGGGGGCTGGCTCTGGGGGAATGGAGGGGATTGGGTTAGAATGGGGGTATGGGAGTGCCTGGCTCTGGGGGAGAGGAAGGGATTATTTTGTTAATATTTTATTTTTTATTTATTTATTCCCAAATAAAATCACAAAATGTATATTAATTTTATATCAATAAATATGTCAATTTTTGCAGTTGCAGGAATAATTAATTATATCTTTATGCAAAATCTCAAACTTACAAAGTATCTAAAATTTTCACAGAAGCCTGTTCTATTTGATTAACCATGGTCTATACTTGTTTTTATTTCAACAAAACAAGTTATATATCATATACAAAATTTAAAAGGACCTTAAATTTATATTTAAATTAAAATTATGTAAAATTAATTTTAAAATTATTTAATATGAGCAGATAATTTTACACATCAAATTATTGTAGTATTATAAAATATACCTAAAACATAATCTATAATAATAAATACTACAACTTTCCGACAAAGTACATTTTCTTTGGTGGCCCTAGGGTTGCCAGGTGTCCGGTATTGGTGCCTTCTGCTTGTCGCCTAAAATGCTTTTTTCCTTTTTCTTGACAAACCATCTGGGAACCCTAGATGGCCCTGAAAACTATCAGTTTTCATTTGTGTGGCCCTCAGTAGGCTTCGAGTTTGACATGCCTGATCTAGGGCTTACTTTGCAGGCTAAAAACCAGCTTTACTGAAAATCTTGATTCTACACTAGTATAGGGTTGCCAGGTGTCCGGTATTGGTCTGGACAGTCCAGTATTTGTGGTTTCTGTCCAGTAAAAAAAACCCAGAAAATACTGGACATGTAAAATGTCCAGTATTTTCTGTTTTCTCGGATGGAAGGCCTCTTGGGACATTCTTCCCCTGCCGCATCTGATGGGGGCGAAGGGAGCTTGGAGATATAAAGGGGGGCCATGACTCTTTTTGTGTGTGCGGTTGTTGTTGTTTTTTCCTCAGCAACTTTGGTCCCCCCCTCCTTTTTTTTTTTTTTTTTTTTCATTCAACAACTTTGGTTCCCATGTGTTGTTTTTTTTCTCAACCAATTTTTTTCCCCTCCGTGTTCGGTACTTTTTGTGAAAGTATCTGGCATCCCTACACTAGTAGCAATTTTTGTAAATGTTGGAGGTAGAGCTAGTCTAAACATTCTCAATTAATCTTGATTTTGTTGAAGCCAAAAATAGTTTCAGAAATGTATTGGTTTCAACAAATATTTGGGAAGGATTTGGGACTCTCTGGTCACTTCTAGTGAGAGAGTGCACACATGCACATTGATCCTGGGTCCAAATTGAAAAGCTCAAGATTAAATGAAAAAAGACATTTTGACACAATTTCATATGTACCCTAACTTTAAAAGATTTTATAGTGTTGCATGAAAACAAAATTGAAACCTTGAAAGCAAACTGTTCCCATTGATTGACATTTTTGTTGCTGCTTCTAGTTGTTTTCTCCAACCTATAGGCACAGTCTTTGGGTTGCCAACCTTCCCACAGGAAACCTTCCCACTTTCTCTGTGAGTCTCTTGGAATCAGACACACTCTCCCAGAGGTGACTGCAGCCAATTCAAAAGAGTTTCAGCCACTAAAAGTCCGATGACACAGCAGGACAAAAGTGGGTTCCCTGCAAAAGTGGGTCCGATGACCCTGCAGACCCTGGGGCAAAAAATGGACAGGAGTTTTAAAAACAGCCAATTTTCAAGAATAATATAAAATGTCACAGTGTACAAAAGTTCATAAATATCTGACTTTAAAGCCTGCAACTTGAACTCTTCAGTCTTAACAAAGAAGAGGAGATTTGCAAGTAAACCCTGAAGTTGTAAAAGTGGCCTCTTGTCTATACTTAACTATTTAAAAGTGCAGCATTAGTGCTTTAAAGTAAAAGTGTGGCCAGTGAAAGTGTGGCCACTAGGAGAGCTCTCCCAGCACTTTATGTAAATCACTTCAACAATGGGAGTAGGTAACTGCTGTAGCCTGATTCACACTGGTGCTTTACACTGCTGAGACTTGTTGAGCTCGGACGGATGTTTTTTCTCACCCCTGAGCCAGAAAGTTACAGCACTGTAAAGTACCCGTGTGGAAAGTTTGCAGTCCGTAAAAGATAAAATCTCTGCAATCATTGCAGTACATGTGGGGTAAATCTAATTGTAAATATAATTGTAGTACCAGAGAGTAATAGGTCAGTGAGAGAGAGAAAGATTGTGCAATCATGAGGTGCAAGTGTTAGTAGGCAATAGGACAATGTTGTTGTCTTTTTCTAGGAAAGGAAACCCAATGTTTTCCTGAATTCTCCAGTGAACAAGGTTTATGTGATTCCAGTGGAAACAAACTGAAATTTCAGTTTTAGCAGAGCCACTATTTTGTTGAAATTCTCTCTGGCAGAATGTAACTCTTAATCAGGCTTATTTATTCATGTTAAAAGTCATTGTAGGTCTCATTGTTCACTTGGTGCCATTTGGTCTGCACTCACTCCTTCCTGCACAGGAAGTCCTTAAGATTAAAGATTGTATTTTTAGGGTCCCCTGCTTGCCTACCCTAAGCTATTACCTGAAGAGCAATGTAACCAGGAGTCAGTTTCTAAAAAGAATATTAACAGTCATTTGTGTGTGTGAGAGAGAGAATGTCTGGATGAAAAATAGGAGGAAAATAAGGTAGAACAATACGGGAAAAGCAACACTGTAGGAAACAGCTAAGTGATGGTTCACAATATTGAGAATAGGAAGTATTAAAATATACAATGGAATTTTAATTGGGAGGTCAGCTGAGTGGTAAAGCAGTAGAACATGTTTAAATTCAGGCAGCAAAGGTGATTTAAATACCATCACACGATTTACAGCATAACTCTAACAGATATCTATATCCAGTTTGGGGATATAAATGGAGAGAGTCAAAATGGGCTGTGCCCCCAAAAGCTCATGATACTATCTACATGTTTTGTTAGTCTTTAAGGTGCTACTAGACTATTTGTTGTTTTTTAAATTTTTCTGTTACAGACTAACTCCCGACTACCCCTCTGAAGCTTTTGAAAATGCTTATTGTTCATTAACAAACACCTTCCCCTGTGATCTCTTTGTAGAAACAGTCTAGGCTGAAAGGGAGAACATTAAATGTCTCACACAGAATAAAATGTGCTTTTAAATGGCAGGTAGGGTTTGGAGAACATCCCCATTTTATATATTTGATCATGTTGTCAGGTTAAGCACCTCTGTAGCTATAGTTATATTTTTATTTTTGATCCCTCTTTTCAGTGATCTATAATTTAATGATAAAAAAAATTTTGGCTAGATTTTATTATAGGTCTCAACTTCTGAAAAAATAGTTTTTTGATCTTGTTTTGGTTTTTTTAGTAAGAACACGATTAGCCATTCTTACATTATGCTTTAAGGACTGAATGCAGACTCCTTTTTTCCCCCATGTAAATAATTATACCTGCACACTGCAGCTGTAAATGCTGGCATTCAGGCTTATAAGTACACTACAATGTCCACAAATCAGGTATTTAGACATCTTGGTAGCATTACTGCTCCCAATTTATTCTGGCTGCTACAATTTAAGCACAAGGATACGTGAACAAACAACAGCTTGATTCTCTGACTACTGTTCAGTGAAACTGGATGGGGTGAGGCTGAAAGAAACTGGTTGTGGTTCCTTGATTCCTGGGCTTGAGAGTTATACGGGCCCTCTAATTTAGATCCACCTCAGGGGTAGCTCCAAAGTATGCTGCCAGGCAATGGCCTACTGACTATTGCTAGTATTCTGGCTATTGACGCCAGAATACTAGCAGAGAACAGCCAGACCACAATAATGCCCAGCCTTGATCTTCCTCTGTTCTGGGAGCTGCAGAAACCCAGCTTAACATTACCTTGGGACATAACCCTGCTGAAGGAATCCTCAGAGAGATCAGGTAATTTGTTCCTGCACTGCACCTGCACAAATGGAGGCCACTTTTCAAAATCATGCCCAACAAGTCAAATTGAGCTTCCTTGTCTGCAGCCTGCTGAGGCCTCCTTGGCAACAATATTAGTATCATTCAGCTTGTACAAGGAGGAGGATGGATTAGGTATAGGGATCCCTATATAGCAACAGTTAGGGTGTGCCTAGACTACACCTCTCTGTTGACAGAGAGGCACGTTGAAATTGCTAATGAAGCAGGGATTTAAATATCCCATGCTTCATTAGCATAAACATGGCCACCGCTTTTTTTGAAATGGAGCTTTTTCAAAAAAACGGCAGTCTAGATGCGGATCTGTCGAAAATAAACCCTTTTTCAACAGATCCTGTATTCCTCAAAAAATTAGGTTTACAGGATCTGTTGAAAAAGGGTTTATTTTCGACAGATCCATGTCTAGATTGCCGGGGGTTTTTTCGAAAAAGCTTTTCAAAAAAAAGCGGCGGCCATGTTTATGCTAATGAAGCACGGGATATTTAAATCCCTGCTTCATTAGCAATTTCGACGTGCTTGATTTGCATCCCTCTGTTGACAGTCTAGACGTAGCCTTAGGGTGGAAGCTAGTAGCAGTAGTATGACTGAACAGATTTTCTAAACCTTTCTCCCAGGGAGGGCTCACTCCCAAAATCCAACTCAGAAGGTGGGGTAATATGGCCCTTCTTTCTAAAAGCAGACAAGTGTTTTCATGGCGTCAGATTCTCCTTTTGCACTCAAGCAACTGAAAAAGTGCATCCATTCCTTGTGAATAAATGGTTCAAGCTGTTAATCTTGTGGAATGGTATTTGAAAAAAGCTATAACAATGAAAATGCTATTTAACTTGAAAGTTGTGTTGTGCAATAAATAGTTTTAGTCAAGCTTTTCATCAGGATTTTGGATCTGAAGGATATGAAGGCTGTAGTGTCTGGGTTCACATGGATGTAACCCAGAGTATTTGGCCCTTAGCCTTTACCTAGATACCAGACACAAAGCTATGAAAAGTTTAAGCATCTCCATTCTGCTTTGATTGCGACAAACTGCTTCATTTCTTGGTTTGCTTTGTCATCATCGAAGTTCACAAAGAGCCAGGCTTCGATTTTTTTGGTATGTGAAATTCACTGCAAAGCTATCTCTCTGCCAGATCAAAAAAAGGCTGTTGTTTGTGTCTAATGCATATACCCTCAATATTGATTGGTTCAATGGGGATGCACCAGTGACTGAGAGGAAAATTTGACCCTTTTTGTGTATGAAATCTTGATGAATACTCAGCTGTGAATCTAAGTACCAGATATACATGAACTCTCAGAGTAATTGAACTGTCCCTATTTATCCTGATGAGAAAGACAAGCTTTTAGGCTACACAGAGCTCTTCCTGTGGTCTGGAAAGGTACATTTGTATGTACCTTTGTATGTATCAGAGATTGCCTCCATTAGGCCGGGGATTAACGCTACATCGATTGTCTAATTAGTGTCTCCCAGGGTATGTCTAGACTACATGGCTCCGTCGACGGAGCCATGTAAACTAGTTTACACGACATAGTCAATGAAGCGGGGATTTAAATAATCCTCGCTTCATTAAAAAAAATGGCCGCTGCACTGTGCCGACAATCAGCTGATCCGGCACAACGTGGCAGTCTAGACGGATCGGTTGACAAGGGAAGCCTTTGTTGACCGCTCCCTTATGCCTCATGAAACGAGGTTTACAGGAGCGGTTGACAAAGGCTTCCCTTGTCGACTGATCTGAGTCTAGACTCCCATACTGTGCCAGATCAGCTGATTGTCGGCACAGTGTGGCAGCCATTTTTATTTTAATGAAGTGGGGATTATTTAAATCCCCGCTTCATTGACTATGTCGGATAAACTAGTTTACATGGCTCCGTTGACGGAGCCATGTAGTCTAGACATACCCTGGGAGACACTAATTAGACAATCAATGTAGCGTTAATCCCCGGCCTAATAGAGGCAATCCCTGCTTAGACACGATACATCGATTTCCAAGCACTCTTCCGTCAACACCGGTACTCCACCAAGATGAGTAGAGTAGCCAGCATTGACAGAAGAGCAGCCCCTGTCAACCTTACCACAGGCAAGATGCCACAGTGAGTACATCAATTTCAGCTATGCAATTTGCGTCACTCAAGTCACATAGATAAGACTGATGGTGGGGTTAAGTGTAGACCTGCCCTAAGTACCATTCCCATATATCAGAATTCTATGTAGATCAAAAGCTTCTCTCTCTCTCACCAACAGAAAGTTGGTCCAATGAAAGATATTACCTCACCTACCTTGTTTCTCTCATATCCTGGGACAGATTTGGCTACAACATGACTGTATAAGATGCCTATTTATCCTGATACAAAAAAGAACTGCAAGTCTATAACAACCTTTTCTACCATGTATTGGAGTAGTGGTGTATAAACAAATATAAGTTTTAAGATGACCTATTCCACTCTTGAATAAGAAGGGATGGCTAAATAAAAAACTGGCCCCAGACACCTGAAATGGAAGTGGAGACTCCACTAATGTGACTGTGAAACAGAGAGAGATCTGCATCAGCACCAGCATATTCGAAACTGAGACCATCTGACTGTGAAGCAGCATTTTATAGCTGGTACGCACTCCACGGGATACACATATACTTAGAGAAGTGTTCTTTTATGAGAGTCCTAATACTCCGGGATTACATGCGTTGTTTTAGAGTTACATTAGTCACACCCTGGAGAAATGTGAGATACTGTGCCTGCCCATTTCAGTGTCAAACACACTTGACCCAAAGAATTTACCATGTTAAGAGCAGATTTAACTCTTTTGATTATTTTCACCTGTTTATGTTCAATCATTTTTCATCTAAGAAGCCAGGCCTCTTACCAAGATACAGTTCCTATGATTTCTGATCTTTTGATGGCTTTTTAAACCAAAGAGATTAGGGGGGAAAGGTGGCCCCTTACACACCATTACATTACATGGAAACATAGGATAAGACTGTGTCCTGGGGAAGCGACAGGACAAGGAAACCTTCCCCCTTTCCAGTCCTGGGCACAATCACAATACAGGAATTCACCAGTCCATCGAGATACCCTGACAGGCTATGGGAGGAGGAGAGTGTCCCCTTCAGGGAGCAGCCAGTCAGGCTGCCCATGGAAGCAGCTATACATTGTAATACATGAAGAGGTTAGTGGTTTTACTGCTTCTATGCCCTGGGCAGCTTGTGATGAGTGGTTGCTCCTTCTGCCTGCTCTCTGAGGGTAGAACTAGTCAAAAGGTAAGGAACTGAGAAAATTATCTAAGTTTCTCTATGGGAAAAAAAAACACTGAAAATTTGACAATTAGGTGTGTCTGAAAAGAGCCTGGTCACCAGGTGCCATTCAGGCCCCCTTTTGCTGCATCAGCACAGTTCCCACTGCAAGTTCCCACTGCATCAGCACAGTTCCCACTTAACTCAGCTGGTGAGCCCGGAGCCTGACAGAACCTAGTTTCCTGTGTACTCTGAGCCAGACAAATGCTGGTGTAAAAACAGGAATTATTGTTATTGAAAACAAATGTGAATCAAAACAATTGTTTTTAGGTTTTGCCCCCCTCTTGTACCCTGTTTTCTGTTCCAAAGAGGGGGCAGAGGGAGGGAAAAAAGAGAAGATGGGGAAATTTTGAACACAAACATTTTTGCTTTTCAAGTGCTCACTCTAGGTTTTCACTTTTTTCCCCATTTAAAAACCTGAACATTTCCCTAAAAAGACTTTTTTCCAACAATGTTTCTCATTATCAACATTTTTAAATAAAAACACAAGGGAAACATTTCGGACAGCTCTAATCCTGTGGTTTCACCTAGCTATTGATCAGTGGTGAAAAAAGAACAAGAAATGGTGTTACAAAGCCTCTCTCATGAGGTTTCCAGTCCGAAATTGATTGCTGGACAAACACCTCTGAAAAGTGTCAGAACTGTTGAATATTCATCCAAATGGAACCTCAAGATTCACATTCACAAGCTGAGACTCAGTGGGAGTTTGTCAGAATGTCACTAATATTCAAGCAGATGGAGATGGAGAGGCAGGGGGCTTTAGAAAGCAGAAAAGACCATGAATTTGGCTCCCCTTGGCTGAAAATGGTAAACCAGAGCCAATGGAAATCACAAGACTCTGTGGCTATCGACCCTTTAGGTAAACAAAGAAGCGCGATCCAACTAGCAGTTTTCCCAAAGCAGGCCCGCAGGACACTTTGAGAAACATTGCTTTAGATATTCCCCAGGAAAACCACTTAACATGCTTTGTTCCAAAAGTCTGTTTTGTCTGGTATATTGTTCAGTATGAGGCTTTGAACCCCCAGGGTTTGCATTGTTACATCTTCCCCTCCTTCCCAAGAGGCTCCGTTTAGTCCTGGCCACAATACTACATAAGACATTCATTTAATACAATGCACCCAAAGATACTGAAACTTAATTCAATAAGGTCTCCCAAAGATATGGTAGGAAGTTGTCATAGATGTCACAAACAGCGCCCACCCACAGAGATCAGCTGGACCTCCTGATTTCAGAGCCCAAAAGGCATGTACCAATACTACACCTCTGTGCACAAGAAACTCTGCACTTTGCCTTTGTTTGTGTATTTTTAAACAACAAAACAAATGATAATCATTTCATATAATAAATTGTGCAATTTTATTTCAGCTTTGAAGAGATCACTTTTTGTCCATGTTTAAGTGGGCAATTAATGCAAGTTTCATTGACAGAGACCTGGTTTCTTATCCGTCACATGTTCCCACTCCCTTTCCACTTTCATCAGTGCTGCCCTCTCCCCTCCAATTATCACATCTGTCTTTACTTCCTCACAACAATTCCCTTTTACTGTCTGGGTCTTCTGCCCTCCTTTGCTATCTTATCGCTCCTAGCTTCACTTCTTGTTCTCACCCAGCATATGGCTGTTCCCCTTCAATACTTTATCACCTTAATACAGAATGCTTCTTACCTTTGGCTCTGGCAGCTCTTTCCAGGAAGGGGATGATGGTACTCAGCTGGCCAGCAACCGGCCAAATCTCATAATTCATTCTCCTGACAGAGCACTCCTGAATTATGAGATCTTGGGGGTGAGGGTGAGAGGCAGGCAAGTATTGTAAACAAAGGCTAATGATAAATTACAACGTATTAGGTTATGGAGTCTCAGCCAGGGGTTTACCACGGGGATTGTTGTTACACTCAGTGTTATTAAGGTCTTAAATAATTATCTGGAAGAGGGAGCAAACTGAGTGTTGATTAGATTTAACTCTCAGAAGTGTTGATGCAAACACCAGGGAAGGCAGAGATCTAAAACAATGGGATTTATGGCATCTAGATATAGAGGCAACAGCATGAGAGGACAGGGGGCTCCCCAAGAGTGGAGTCAGGAGCACACTGGCTGCTGACCCCACCCCAGAGCCCATCAAAAAATTGTGTAACTGCTAAGATTTTGTATGGTTACACGATTATTAAATTAAATTATATCTAACATTGCTACTGCAAATGTGTAGTTGTTTGCCCTTTTCTTAAGATGATTACAAAAAAATTCATCTCCATGTATAGGTTTTATGTTTTTAACTTGATTGACAACATTCTGAACCCTAAAAATGGTTCTTGGTTAACCACAGAATCACTGAATTTTGATAAAGGGAAAAAGAAAGAGCCAAAGTTTTATTACTTAAGTATTAAGTAGTTTGCCACGATGCCCATTGCAAACTTCTTATAATGTGAGCAGCTGATCTGTTTAAATTGAAAAAGGTGATTAGAGATGTTTGTTTTTAATGACACTTTTTAGTTATTAAACTTCAGGTACTCTGCCAAGTGAAATGTCAGAGACTCCTGGGGATATTAAGTATTTTTGGCTATTAAATGACTACCCTAATGTATGACCCTTGACTGTTCCACCGTATGAAAAATTGAACTCTTAAAAGCATTTCAGTGCTTTACAGCCACTGCAGAGCATCCCTGAACAGAAGTTAGATAGCCATGGAAGATCTAAAGTAAAAAAAAGTCAACGGAAATAGCTGGGAGTCCCCAGAATAATCTATGGTACTGAAAGTGCCTACAGGAAGACGGACCTTGGGCAACACATAAAGGGCAAAGACAGTTTTTGTTGGGCTAAGAAGCTTTAGAAAGGTGCAAACAAAAGTGGAAGGAAGGAAACTAAAGAGCTCTGAAGTTGAGTGACAACTCAGCCACCACATTAATATATTTGTGTGATCTTTCTTTCCCACAATAAATTATTTGCTTTTGCATCGCAAAATCTGGTGTCTAATGGCTGCTGAACACAAGGAATTTCCCTACCCCTCTCTACTCCAGTGTTTTGCTGCTTATGCCATGCTCGCAACTCTTAATCTTTCGGTTTCTCAGAGCTTCAAGACTATAGACAAGTTGGGAGGAAGGGAGGAGGAGAGGAACACAGATTCAAAGGGATCTCATTACCAGCTGGTATAGGAAATTACCTTTGCACTTTGCTCTCTTTTTGATCTGCTGAACCAGATTCTCAGCAGGGCATTTCAACTGAGCTACATACTAACTGACAATCTGATGCTCTCCCTAGTTTAATAGCGTGAAACCTACAAGAAAGCAAAAGCTATAGTCTCGCCCAACCTGTGTCAGACACTGTTGGTTTGATATTCAGAGATATTGAGCACCAACAGCTCCCATTGACTTCACTGGAAGCTATGGATGCTCAGCACTCCTGAAAAAAACCAAGCAATAAACAGTGTGAGCTCATTGAGAGGGTTGTCATCTCTTGTATATGCAGCCTGAAAAATATTTTAGCTCAAAATAGAGTCATGACAGGCCTTAAGCATACTGCAGTGAGTGAATGGGAACTCTCATAGTTGCATTCAGTACTATCACGGAGGAGTCCTGGGACATCTTAAAGACTAACACATTTATTTGGGCATAAACTTTTGTGGGCTCCAGCCCATGAAAGCTTAAGCTCAGATAAATTTGTCAGTCTTTAAGAAGTCACAGGACTCCTCATGTATTTGCTAAAACAGACTAATGCAGCTACCCCTCTGAAACAATTCAGTACTATGTTTCCTGAACATAGACCCCCATCATAATGGAGGCTTAGGTATTGTACAAATGATAGCAAGCACTGGAAGCTGGTAAGGGCTTGTTCACCAGAATGTGTTCTCTGGTATTTAGCCCCGTGCAGATTAATTCATTCCCTTGCTAGCTATGTATTGGTTACTGAAGAAGACGCAGAGCTTATTAAAGACACCTTGCCTTGGTTACAAGTCTCAGAGGGGTAGCCGTATTAATCTGTATCTGTAAAAACAACAAGGAGTCCTGTGGCACTTTAAAGACTAACAGATTTATTTGGGCATAAACTTTTGTGGGCAAAACCTGCTTTGTCAGGTGGGTTTTACCCATTAAAGCTTATGCCCAACTAAATCAGTTAGTCATTAAGGTGCGACAGGACTACTTGTTGTCTTCCCTTGGTTGTGGATTTGGAAAGTAGTACAGTAAAACTCCATTGGTCCGGCATCTGATGGTCCGGCACTCCTGATGGTCCGGCACCATCAGGAACCCGGAAGTGCTGCGAGCAGCCGGACCATTGGAGCTGCTCTGCCCCCGGCTTCCCCGATTCAGCCGCTGCTGAAACTGACCAGCAACTGAATCGGGGAAGCCAGGGGCAGAGCAGCTGGAGTGCTGCCAGTAGGTCCCGTAGCGCTGCCCCTTGACGCTGCGGGACCTACCCGGCAGCACCCCAGCTGTCCCCGATTCAGCCGCCGCTGAAACTGACCACCGGCTGACTCCGGGAAGCCCGAGGCAGAGCTGCTCTGCCCCGGGCCTCCTGGAATCAGCCGTTGATCAGTTTCAGCAGCAGCTGTCTTGGGGACGCCTGGGGCAGAGCAGCTGGGGTGCTGCCGGGTTGGTCCGGTAGCGCCGCCCCTTGGCGCTGTGGGACCAACCCGGCAGCACCCCAGCTGCTCTGCCCCAGGCATCCCCAAGAGCAACTGGGGTGCTGCCAGGTTGGTCTCGCAGCTCCAAGGGGTGGCGCTACCGGACCAACCCGGCAGCACCCCAGCTGCTCTGCCGCAGGCGTCCCAATTCAGCTGCTGCTGAAACTGACCAGCAGCGGCTGAATGGGGACGCCTGGGGCAGAGCCGGACTATTGGAAGGGGGGACTATGAGGGGTCTGGGGTGGCATCCCCACACCACAGACCCTCATAGCCCCCTTCCAATAGTCTGGCATATCTGATAATCCGGCACCCCCTGGGTCCTAAAGGTGCCGGATTGTCGGAAGTTTATCATCATGGCTTGGCTTCGCGAACGAAGATCTAGGAAGGAAATCCATGTCTTCTGCAGGCACGCTGGTGGCTGACGAGACCTATGCAGGACAGGCAAGTCCTGCCACAACGCCTGCAAATATAGATCTGATCCGGGATAGGTGCTGAGGGGTCACGGTTCTTCTTCCTTCTCCTTTTGACCTCCATACAGGCCCTACGGGTATCTTGAAGAAGGAGGTGGCCTGGTGGACTGTGTGCCACCAGGAATTGCGATCAGCTGCTTGTGTTGCCCACTGACGGTGATCGATACAGCAAGCAGTGAGGGACTTCTTCAGGGAGTCTTTGTACCGCTTTCGTGGTGCCCCTATGTCATGGTAGCCAGAGGACAGTTCCCCATTCAGCACGATTTTGGGTAGGCAGTGGTTCTCCATCCTGACGATGTGCCCTGCCCAGCGAAGCTGTATCTTGAGGACCATGGCCTCGATGCTAGTGACCTCCGCTAACTCGAGGACTTCAGTGTTGGCGACGAAGTCACTCCAATGGATATTGAGGATTGTGCGGAGGCAGCGCTGATGGAAACGCTCGAGGAGACTCAGGTGACGACGGTACGTGACCCAGGACTCAGCGCCATACAAGAGAGTGGAGCTTGAAGTTTACTGTAGTCACAAATGCCATTCAAAGCCTTCCAGGCTGGACAATACTGCAGCTCTTTGAAGACAACAGCATATCTGCTACATTGGTAAGAATATACAGACTTGTAGAGGTGCTGTTGCACTCTTTTAGATAGCAGAGTAAGGTACCAATCCAGATCCTAGTTTGCCAATGATCCTGCCTTCACACATTCACTTATAGCAATAAGGTACATTGCTCCTGAGGATTCAGCCAACATGCTCAATAGATGCTTTGTTAAGAGTTGTGTCTTATCTTGAAATCAAAGATCTTGACATTTATAGTTTAAGAATACACCTCAGTATTTAAGACCCCATCCTGTTAGATGTTGAACACTTTCCAAGAAGTGCTTAGCAGCCAGCATCTCTCAGAATCCAGCCCTTAAGTAGCACTGCACAGCTGTTATCCTAGGATGACTGTTCTGCTCCATTAACAATATGTAGGAGTTGTGCATGTGGCTTTGACATTACCCTCAACAGAACGTGTTTATTTAATTCACAACAACGCTGAGAATAGGGAAGCAAGGGATGGTCTCCTGGAGCACTAAACTACGACTCAAGTTTCTAGCACAACCTCAGACCTACCATGTGACCTTGGGCAAATCTCCCCGTCAGTTCCTCAGCTATAACATTAAGATAATATTTCCCTACTTCTCAGGGGGTGTTCCGAGGGTAAAACCCAGTGATGGTGAGGCACTTTGATACTCCCTCAATGAGAAAGTGATGTAAGTACCTAGATAGAAAAGCATACAACACAAAAGCTTAATTCAAATTACTTGACACATTGTAAAGACCCTTATCTTTAAAGAGAGGGCTTTTACAAAAACAAACTAAATGATGTAGACTAGGGCTAACTAAGCTAAGTGAGAACTTTCTTCTTTCCTTTGAACGGGTTTCAAAGTAAAACAAGATAAGCAGAACCTCTTTAAAAAGACCTTTTTTTCACAGAGAACTGGGATGTGACAGGAAGACTGAAGTGGGTCTCATTTCAGAAGCAGATACTTCTTCAGGAACAGCTGCCTGAGTTTTCTGGGGGGAGGGGGGGGTTAAAGCTACACTGGATAAAACAAGAACATTTCCAGGCAGTTTGGAGATTTGCCAAGGGGAATTCTAAAAATCAATATTTTAAATAATATGCAAAATTTACAAATAAAATAGAATCTAGAGGGTTTTTCATGAGAATCTGGGGGGTGGGTTGAAACTGAACTCACTCAGATGTAATTCGTAAGTGCTGCTAAGTGAATAGATCTTGTTATCTCTGGTTTTTAATTGTTCAATTAGCAATAAAAATAAACTGTGTGTTTTTACAAGAGATGTTTAAATTTTGGCTGAATATGGACATGATGCAGACCAATTCAAATAATTGTAATGTTTTTACTTAGACAAAAGAACTACAGAATTGAGATTCAAAAATTTACTTCACAGAATTTTTTAGAAAGAAATAAGGATATTTATTGTGTCCTTAAATATGAATTAAATGCACTTTATTCAAACTGCAGCCTCATCCTTCTTTCCAATAAACAATGCAGGGCTCAACATCTGTCTATACACTTATTTACAGGAGATAAGCAAATAATTTTCTCAATAAATTTAGTTTGTTTTTCTGCAAGCAGGTCTGTTTCTTCAAATAGCATTTACTAAAGAAAGTATTTTGCAATTTTCCCCCTCACTATGGGCTGATTGCAAACAACTTACTTTTGGCTTCTTGATTTTCAGAATTCAAGCAGCATTCCATCCTATCTGATATGAAATGTACCAACTGTGTGATATTTACTGGTCAGTCTTTTGTTTTCACTTTTGTTTTGACATTAAGCTATGTCATGTGCATAGCTGTGAAGGTTGTCATCTGTCTTATTAAATTAATTTTTTGTATACCAGAATTCTTGTGGGAGGATTATACAACCCTGTCCCATTTCCATGATAAACAGCATCTCATACAAACTATACTAACTTCTATTATTGGTCATCAGCTTACTGTGACGAAAATGCTATGTCAACAAAATATCAGAAATATCAGTCTGCTAATTAGACAAGTTCAAGCCCCCAGGCAAATGAAAGTAACTAGTCATAACATCCATCAATTGGGCTTCATTGCCACAACCTGGCATTTGTGCTATTTGTAGATCACATCAGGCGGTTACAGAGTTGCACTCTGATTTGCGCACTTTGACTATGACAAGTAAGCAGTTGAGTCCAAAAACCTCCTTTTCAGACCAGCAGATGTGGAGCAGATGATGTGGAGCATCAAGCTGATGCATGTGGCATTATATGGAAGGGAGATTTCACATGGGGATGATGTATATTTGGGTTATTTCTGATTCTATTGCTGCTGCCACACAGTCTATTAATTCTTAGGATGAAATGAAGGAGGAAGGTTTCACTGCAGAATGCCCTCTGGAGAATACATCTAACACACACAGAAACACAGAGCCACAGTAGTGCACAGCTAGCATCTCACCTCATCTGTTTCCAAAACCAATATACACATGCCATCCCAGGAGTTAAAAGAGAAGTAGTTATTGGAACAAGAGGCCACAGGGAGTAACAGAAAAGAAGGAAACTGCCAGTTGTTATCTCTGCTGTTCCACACAAGCAACATTCAAATCATTACCAAAGGTGAAGGCCATAGACGTAGACGTATTTTTCCACCGACCCCTATGATCCCACCTATGTAAGCCGTGTGGTATGTGAAAAGGTACTTAGATGTGGAACTGATCTCAAACAAGTGCATATTTCATCTCTCAGAAACAACAAAGCACAACTACAGTTAAGTCCGAACTCACAGAAAGAAACAAGGTGAGACGCAGCATGGGTTAGGTAGACGGGAACTTTAGCTTGTGTGGGCAAGTACCCCCATCAGCGAGAAATCAGAACAGAAACAACAGCATCAGCTCAGTTTCCAATAGGAGGCCCAGCCTTTATGACTCAGCTAACCTAGTAGAAATGTACTACCGAATTAAATCAGAAAAAAACCAATGTGACGCTATAGTAATAAAGCACCACATGATGCTATTCAAGCACAGCTTTGCAGCGAAGGTGCACCACCCAATGATCACTAATGCAAAGGAAAAAAAGTGCTCTCTACTACCCCCACTGTACCTTCCTGCCCTCTTTGCAGTAGAGCTGATCAGGAATTTTTCTGATGAAAAATGCCAGTGAAACAAACTGGCAAAGAGTCTGAAGACCAAAGTGCACTTTCTGCTCAAAGACAGAGAGAACCATATTATAGCTATGGGACTCACCTAGGTCACAGGAGTCATGGGAGAAACAGAGACCTGAACCCATCTCTCCCACATCCTAGCCAGTGTTCTAATCACTCACTGAGTTATTAGGCATTCTGAGATGGATCTCTTTCCAGTTCACCTGCTGGAGCTATTCCACTTTGTACAAATATCCAGAGAGCCAGAAAGTGACTACTGCCCAGTGCTGTAGGTGACCCTGGTTCAAGCCCTGCATCAATCAATAACTAATTATTTATACAAAGTGGAAGAGCTACAAGAGGAGAGATTGAGAGTGCCCCATGCCAGCTTCCCCTGTAGACTGGTGGTTAGGGCATTCACACAAGGTGAGAGAGATTTGAGGTCAGGTCTCTAATATGAATCAGGCAGAATAGTGACTTGAAGCTGGTTGTCCCATATTTCCTGCATCCCAAGTGAGTGCCATAAACAGGGCTTTTGCCTGTAATGGGGCCTGAGTGGGCCTTTCACAAAAAGTTCTGAAAGGAATCAATTGCTATTCTGATGTGGAACAGCCTTTTTTTTTTTTTTTCAAATAAACCACTGAAAAATCCATCTGTACATTTTTTGGGGGCGGAGGGGCAGGAGGAATGAAACAATAGGAATAGGGGAGAGAAAGAATAGTCCCTGCACTAACTTTTCTGCCCAATCATAGAAGATTAGGGTTAAAAGACATCTCAGATGGCCATCTAGTCCAACCCCCTGCTCCAAGAATGACCAACAACAACTAAATCATTCCAGCTAGGGCTTTGTCAAGCCTGGCCTTAAGAACTTCTAAGGAAGGAGTTTCTATCACCTTGGTAAGTAATCCGTTTCAGTGCTTCACCATCCTTCTACTGAAATAGTTTTTTCTAGTGCCCAGTGTGGACCTATTAGACCTCCTCCACTGCAACTTGAGACCATTGCTGCTTGTTCTGTCATCTGCCACCACTAAAAACAGACTAGAACCAGGCTCTTTGGAACCCCTGCCCTTTCTGGTAGTTGAAAGCTTCTATCAAATCCCCCCTCACTCTTCCCTTCTGCAGTCTAAATAAGCCCAAATCTCTCATAAGTCATGCATCCCAGACCCCTAAGCATTTTTGTTGCCCTCTGCTGGACTCTCTCCAATTTGTCCATGTTCTTTCTGTAGTGGGGGGACCAAAACTAGATGCAATGCTCTTACTAATGCAGCCCAGTATGCTGTTAGCCTTGTTGGCAACAAGGGCACACTAACTCATATTCAGCTTCTCATCCACCATAATCCCCAAATACTTTTCTGCAGAACGGCCGCTTCGCTAGTCGGTCCTCTCCCAGTCTGTAACAGTGCTTAGGATTCTTTTATCCTATTCTTCCTCACTCTGCACTTTTTTTAACCTCATTAGATTTTTGGGGGGAGGGAGGCAATCCTAATGTAAGGCACATAAGGAAGGCAGAAGCTCCTTGAACCCCCACCATCTCCCATATTGTCCATTTACCTTAGGACTACATAGAGTATAACCCTAAAAGAAAGTCTATAAAATTAAACTAAAATTCAGATATTTAATAGAGAATGTTAGCTTTTCTGCATGTTTAATAGAGAATCCTATCTCTGCTGTATGTTTTAAAAAATTCTTCTGGAAAAGGGTTTTTTGTTTCTATTTAATTCTCTAGATTTTGCCCTCTATGCTAGTTTTATATGCTATTTTAAAGAATTTCTTCCATCGGACTGCAAAATTTTAGCTATGCCAGTTCAACAAGCTCAGCATTAATGTGGCTGCTTCAACTGTAAAAGTGACAGCTGGTGTGAAAGCCCTGACACTTAGGGGCAAATTAGCATTACCTAAACTGAGTTCAGCTAATGAAACATGATGAAACAATCCCAGGAACTTTTTTGGAGGCTGACAAAGTAAGGCCCAGATCTCCTGAACCCTCACTTGGGCCTTAATTGAGTGTGAGTAATGAATATACATGTTAAATGGCTCCATTATTCTTTACTGTTTTGCATTTCGACACTGCTGAGCTGCTCTTGGTGTGTGTGTTCCATTGTTCTAAAGGAGGGTGCAGGACATACACTCAAGGGTTGCATCCCAGATGTTTCAAGCCACCCACAGAACTTAGTCAATGGGTCATAAATTTGTGAGGGGAGGGAAAGATTTGCAAAAGAATTGGAGGCAACCACCAGGAGAGGCTTGAATAAAAGGGGCTCTGTCGGTGGTAGGGTACCAGTAGAGGAACAGGCCATGCGTTTTCTGCTGGCAATCTGTTCACTACTGGCCATGAATTTTTAATAGCTACACATAGAATTATGGTTTGCTTGTTTAGACTCCTCATCATATTGACACACAGCAAGAAAATCCAACAAAGATCAGAATTACTGGAACGCCATAAACGGCCTACACACAACTATTGACATTAAAGAACTGATTTGCTTAAGATAGTGGGGATTAAAAAAAAAAACTTTATACAATCATTTTTCCCTCTTTTTGCTTTAAACTTCTATGTTACTCACAGTTTAAAATTTACAACTTATTTGCAGTTTGAATATGTCTAGCTTCCATTTCCTGACATTGGATCATGGAACATCTTTCTCTGCTTAATTGAGGAGCAAATAATTAAATATTTGTTTCCCATCTAGAGACTTACAAGCTTTATTCAAGTTACCTCTTAGTCTATTTGAAAAACGAAAGAGATTCAGCCCCTTGGGTCTATTACTATAAGGCATGTTTTCTAACCCTTTAATGGCTCCAATTATCAACATCCTTCTGAAGCTGCAGGCACCAGACGTGAACATAGCATTCCAGCTGCAGTTGCATTTGCACCCAATTTAGAGATAAAACAACATCTCTTCCCCAATAAAAAAATCCCCTTTTTATCCATCCCAAGATTTCATGAACTCTTTTGGCCATAATAGTTGGAAATGATCCCCAGCTAAATATCTGCCATGACTCCCAAACCTTGTTCAGGGTTAATTCTTCCCAGGATAGAATCCCCCATCCTATATGAATCACCTACCTTCTTTGTTCCCAGATATACAAATTTACATTTAGCCATATTAAAATTGGCACAACCAAGCAATATTTAGTTTGTCCTCTTCATTTTTTACCACTCTGCCAATTTGTAGTCCCGTCTGCAAACTTGATGAATGCTGATTTTATGTTTTTCCAAATTATTGATAAAAATGTTAAATTGATTAAGGACCAAGAAACGATCTAAAAAAGACCCCTTTCCCATGACTTTTGATAAGGAAGGGCAAAAATGTAACCCCTTTTTCTTGTAGTCCAAACCATAGGTGCCAACTCCAGGGCTGCTCTGGGACTTAAGCACCCATGGAAAAAAAAGGGGGTGCTCAGCACCCACCAGCCACAGCTATTTGGTCAGGCCACCATCATCTGTTCAGCAGCTGGTGGGAGGTGCTTGGGGGAGGGCAAAACAGTATGAGGTAGGCAAGGGACATCAGGGGAGAGGACAGAGCATGGGTAGGAAAAGGTGGCACAAGAGAGGGGCCTTGCAGGAAGAGTGGAGTGGTGTGGAGCAGGGGTGGAGCATCTACTAGGCAAATAATTGTCAGTGCTTCTGTTCCAAAGTACATGAAAAAAAATTCAGGAAATGCAGCTAAGATGAAGGTTTTAATGAAATGCTAACATTTGAAATACAAATTAAATTTATTTAAAATAAAATTAAGATGGGGGAAGGGAGTACAATTCCTCCCTGATGCAATGCCATCCAAGGTATCAAGGATTAATTTGGTGCATTATATCCAAAATGTTTTGACCTATGAAGCTGTACTAGATGCCTGGCAGTCAGCGGTGAAAGTAACTTAAAATTTCTTACAGGTACTGTGTCCTATCTCAACCCAGATCCCTGCCAGCTCTTTAAATAGCTCCCTGCTGGCTTTTGCTGCATCTCAGCCGGTTCTTGCTGGGACTGTGCACCAGGGTGCACCCCCTTAATTTCACCTCTGTGGCAGTTCAGAACACATCCAGTCAAATTCCTCCCCACATCTGGGCAGAGTATAACTAACCATCGGGAGGGTGGGGAAATAACGACTATGCAGTATTGTGTTTGTATTTATGGCATATTCAAACACACAGGATTGAAATACCATGAAGTGTCTGACTTAAACCAACAAAGTTCAAGTAAAGGGTGAGGTCTATCTTTAATGTTCTGCCTGAGACACAGATTGTTCACCTCCCAGGACGCAAGACTGAGGCTTTACACAAGCAAACCTGACTGCATGGTTAGGCCCAAAGGATGTAAAATCACACATTCATCTTTGGCCAATATTATCTTCAATACAGAGCCATGTTCAAATGATTTAATGGTCAAGTTGAATAACTGTCCTACCCTGCTTTCATCAGTTAAGCATATCCTTCTGAAATATTACTGAGCGTAAAATAAGCTGATATTCTAACTTAAAAGGACACTGACAGCATTGATGGACCCACAATTTGTAATCCTTCTCTGGATCTAGAAAGCCTTTCAGACCTCCAAAAAGAAGAAAGATAAATTATATCATCTGCTCTCTTTACATCTCATTAAATCTAGGGTGATGTGTTTTCCTTTCTACATGAATATCTTTCCGTCTCCTCTTCTCCCTGCTCTACTGTATACTCTCTAAATGCAAACTGTGCTCTTGAGAATTTGCAGTATGGATTTAGTAGAACACCCTTAAAGTTATGAAATGTTTCAGTACACCTTGTACTTTATTTCAACAAAAGATTATTTTTTTCCTATGTTCTTATTGGATGCCAATGAGATGGTGGGTGTCCTTGTTCTTTTTAATTACAGCGAAAAATGCCCTTTGATTTTAAATGCATGTCTTTCACAGTTATTTATAGGACAATGCTGGAAGTCAAAACAGTTATCAAGAGTTAGTAGATATTAAACTTAATATCACATGTTTTCATTAATGAGTTTAAATTAACAAATAAGAAATACTCTAGTAATTAGAGCTATTAGAAAACTAGTCATTCATATCAGCTACCAAACGTGTCTCAAATTTCCATTAAAAGCATATTTTCTCTCCTAATGAATGATTATTTGGTCACAATATGATTTTCTGAAAACAGCTGAATTAGGATGCATCACTAAGTACGGATGGCTCAGAGGTTTAATTGCCTGTGTCAGAGTCTTTTCCCAAAAATCAAGCACAAAAACCCAAGCAGCCAAAACCATTAAATGCTACAAATAATACAGCTCTTTTACCAAAATTACAATCTCTTAAAAACTCATTGCCATCTGCCCTGTCAAAGTAATAAATGAAGAAGTTGGAGTCACGTGTTACATTTTGTTAAATTAGGTAAAGTTTAGGAAAGAGTTTCACTCCACAGCAGATGGGAATCTCGCAATGGGAGGGGGCAAGTCAACAAAAGAAGGTAGCAGGGGGTTCACATAAATTCATCAGATTCCTGGGCAGAGCTAAATGGATTAAATGACAAGGACACTAGGAGCTAAGCATTCTCTTGTTATACTGAAATGTCTGTTTATTATACATGCAACACTGACATCCTTTCCTGATACAGAAGAGGGGGAAAAAAGATATTTTAATTTTCTCCTGACATATGTTTATAGGCTTTGATTCTGTCTTTTCTTTCTGTCTTTCCATTGTCTTTCTTTCAGGATGACATGAATCATAAAAAAATTATATAACTGAGTCATTATACCAAATATATGGGAGAGTGCATAATAATGTAGAGCTAGGTGAATATGGAAAAAATTCCCAATTAATATTTGTTCAAATGTTTGAATATATTTGCTGTATAAGCACTCTTCTAGTGTTCTATTTCTATGAACACAGAGACAACTGATATTTACTATCTCCGGTTGTCACAAAAAATCTAATTTTGAAAAAGGGGCCAACTTTGTCACAGAAGTATTCCTTTTTCTTGACCAGCTGTATTTACTAGCACATCTGCAAAAGAAATTTAGAAAATAAACAATCTAGCTGAAATTTGATTACTGAATTTTAAATAACAAGCTATATGGAACATTATATGTATAAAATTTGATGAATGAATTAATCTGAGAAAACTTTACTCTGTTAGTGAATACAGAATCATAGAATTGAAAGTGACTTTGAGAGGTCATCAAGTTCAGTCCTCTGCACTCATGACAGGACCAAGCACCATAGATCAACCCTGACAGATGTTTGTCTAACCTGCTCTTAAAAATCTCCAATGAAGGAGAGTCCACAACCTCCCTAGGCAATTTATTCCAGTTCTTAACCACCCTGACAGTTAGGCAGATTTCCTAATGTCCAACCTAAACCTCCTTGCTACAGTTTAAGCCAGTTGCTTCTTGTCCTGTCTCCAGAAAAGAAGGAGAATAAGTGTTTCTCTTTCCTCCTTGTAACAACCTTTAGGTACCTGAAAGCTATTATCACATTCCCTCTCAGTCTTTTGTTTTCCAAACTAAACAATCCCATTTATTTTTTCCAATTTTCTCTTCTAGGTCATGTTTTCTAGCCCTTTAATCATTTTTGTTGATTTTCTCTGGACTTTTTCCAATTTGTCTACAGCTTTCCTGAAATGTGGTACTTAGAACTAGACAAACAATTCTGAATATTCCACATACATCAAGAGAGATTAGTCAAATAAACGTATTAAATTATAATAGGAGAGCCCTTTGCATTGAAATCAGTGTCTATCATTTTATGAAAACTTAGAGCAGACATTCAAATTAACAGAGATCCTCAATATTCTTCTGCTAAGGCAGCTGGAGTGAAAATATTGGGTAAAAATAGATAGAGAGATACAGATAGAGATTTAGAAATATTATTTAATGTACAGAGGGAACTAGCCCTGGTTAATGTTTGAATGCAAATACTTTTTGGAAGGATATTTTTAACCATATGGATAGGACAGTCTATTCATTTTTCTTTGCAGATGAATTATTTCCATTGAGGAATCAATAATCAGAGCCATCAGCTGAACAGCCAGTATTACAGAATATTTCATAGTCAACAGATATTGCTGCTTTTGGGGATTTCTTGGGTTTTGGGGAAACATTCCCTCTCTTGTGTTCCCTGGGCCAATATTTTGCCTTGCTGAGATGAAGCTGCTAGCTCATTAGGGACATCCATGTCTCCCTGCCTTAGAGGAAAGACCAAATGAACACGATCTTCCATGAATGAGTCAAACGTAAGCCAAGCAACCAACTAGCATAGACAGAGGGCACTCTGATGTTTACAGCTGGGGTATATTTTTTCTAGCATTTATGCTAAATATTTCATTTAAGAAAACATGATTAATGGAATACTGAATTTAGGTTAAATTAAAGTAAATAAGGATCTTTTCAATATTTATTGACTGTTTTATGTTACTATGTTATACACTGATATCGGTGAAGCTAATTTTATTAATCTTACTATTCAGATCTGGGGACAAACACTGACCCCTAGTCTACACTCGGGGATAAATTCGAATTAAGATACGCAACTTCAGCTACATTAATTGCGTAGCTTAATTCGAAGCATCTTAACACAAATGTTGGCGCCATTCACATTGCGGGACGTCAAAAGGAGAACACTTACCCTTTGACTTCCCTTACTTCTCATGGAAGCAGGACTACCAGCAGCGATGGGAGCACCCTCCCAGTTCGAATTAGTGTGTCCTCAGTAGACCCACTAATCTGAACCCCAGAAGATCAACTGTGGCAAGTTTGATTTTATCTGCAGTGTAGACATGGCCTGAATGTTTAGGTCATATCATTGAAAAAGTTTCTTTAATAAGTGGATGTAACCTCTAACATTGACAATGACATATCTGGTGACAAAAAACCTGGTTGTAATTACGTCAGGTTACTTTTTCCTTATATGTTATAGAAATACCGACCCAAACAAGTTATGTATATTTATCACAGTTGTAAAATGGCAAGTGTTAGACAACCTTAATTGTAGTCATCACTGTGAACTCTACTTATAATATATTCTATTGACTATATATTGGCAAATGTTTGTCTTTTTTTTTATTTAATAACTATGATGCAGCAATGCTCAGTAATTCATTTGAATGTTAAAAGTTTTTAAAGGAGAAAATATCATTTTTATGCATTTTTCTCTTCCTGGAATATCCACTAATGCGTGTGCTTTTTGGGAAAATAGCCATGCAAGTGAGGCTTTTTCTAAGGATGTAACCTGTGACAACATTTCCTAAAGCACTTTGTTAAGATGTCAGGTTAGGAAAACTCTCCATGCTACACTGTTTTCCTCAGAGTAGAAACATTTAATGTAAGATTGGGGGACATTAACTCATCTCAATAGGGGACATTAATTCATCCCAATCTCAGCCAAATGCTAGTATGTCTATCTAGAGATTTATTTTCAGATCTTTTTGAAAAGGGTGTTGTCATTTGAATAGCAAGTCAATATTAAATTCATTGGCCTCAATTAACCTAAGAACAGAAAAAAAATACAAAAGAAGAAGAAAAGCTGGCACAAAAAAATTATCCAATCTTCATTAGTATTAACTCCAGCGTAGAAAAGTGTAAACAATTCAGGATCCCATCATGAAGCAAATATATTAATGCCTGCACACAGCATGTTTCTGAAGTTGTTGGTACTATATATATCCTTCATTCAAAGAGAGAGTTCCTTATATTCATCTTCTTGCTCCTTCCAGCCCAGGGTTGTGAATGGATAGGGATATAAGTAGATGCTTTATAACATTCTTTCTTTCCATTCTCATTTCTCTTTTTATGTCAATTTTATTCAAGAAAGCTCTAAAACGTAAACAGTCACGTGATAGCCAGTGTAAAGAATGCTGAAAAGGAAGAATGTTCAAGTGATCTTCCCTGAAATTTTTCCTGCTCCATAAGCAAAAGAATATCATAAGACAGATGATTCTAGAAGTGAGCTAGACAGATGATTCTAGAAGTGATGTTCAATTTCAATGGGGAATGGGTCTGTATAGTTTGAACAGCTTCCACATTAGTAGAAGGGGAACAATCTTTTATCTGACAGGCTAGCTATAGTAGTCAGGAAGGTGTTTAATGAATAAGAAAAGGGAAAATAAGACATAAGCTATGAGCACTCAGCACAAAATTGAGATGTTCAAAACAAAATTAATCAAGGAAACAAAGGACATGAAAAAAGTAATAAATTAATTACCTATATATCAATCCTAAAAGCCTGAATAACAAAACAAAATGTTTTGGAATTGCTCATAATGAGTATATACTTGTTCTATTTGGTATTACTGAAACCTAGTAGAATGATTCCCATGACTGGAAAGTTAAAATCAATGCCTATAATCTAATTATGAAGGATCAAGTGGGAAAAAAGGGGGAAAATGACACTAATTCAAAAATGGCACTGATAACTTGGAAGAAAATGAGCTTGTATGCTTATGGATCAATGTCCTAAGAGATGAAGCATAAGATGGGGCACAAGTTGGCATCTGCAACAGAACACCAAATCACATGAGAGAACAGGGTGGCACACCTTACATACCTATCTATAATGTGCAGGAAGAAAAGATGTATGACCATGACAAACTTCCATTTTAGTGAAATATGCTGGAGGACTCATGCTGCCAGGACAAAAACATCCTTGACATTTCTCAATATTATAGGTGACAATTTTTGAGCTCAAAAAGTGCTGCATCCAACACAGGGGGGATTCATTATTAGACTTATCTTGACAGATTTTTTTTAAAACCTAATTTCAGAACAAAAAAAACCCCAGTAAATTATGTACCAGTATGCATTACCTTATTACTTTTATAACGTAGAAACAGAATAATGCTCAGACATGTGATATATAATCTTGGTGCTTTAAATGGCCAGTGTCACAAAACTGAAAACAGTATGAACCCAATCAGCTAGGAGGAAGAATTTAATCAGAAAATTGTGTATGATATTTGGGAATTATTTAAAAACACTTTATTAGATGCCCAAAAGGCCATAGTTAAGAAAGGAGGCTATATAGATTATAAAAATTCCTGATTTAGAGGGGAATTGATGGTGGCTATTTAAGTAATATATAACAAATGGAAGAATGGAGAAAATTGATAATGGAAGCAAAAGAACAAAATGAGACATTTTGGCTAGCAGAGTTATGGACAATAAAGAGGAGTGTATAAGTATATGAGGAACAACAAAATCCCAACAATGGTATTTGTCCATTCATTACTAGATGGAAATGTAGATTATCTATGTAATAATTCAAAAAGGACAGAAATTCTGTATTGGGTGAGGAAGGGAATGAAGTGGTCATATTATATTATAGTACTCTTTCTATTCCACCAGGAGGATGTTAAATAGCAGCTACTAAAAGTTAGATAGTTTTAAATCAGGAGGTTGGTCTAACTGGAATCCAAGAGTCTTAGAAGAGCTGTCTGTGAACCCCATTAGACCATCAATATTCATTTTCTATATGTCTTAGAACAGTGAGGAAGTTTCAGAAGACTAGAAGAAAGCTATGTTTTGTCAATATTTTTAAAAGTATAAATGGGATAGATTAATTATAGGCCTGTCAGACTGACATTGATCCCAGTCAAGATATTGGAATGCAATATCAGCCATTTCATTACTATAGAGAATTAAAGGAAAGTAATATACTTTAGGCAAACATAAATTATGTACGTGTTTATGGAAAATGGATGATGTCAATCTAACTTTTTTATTAGATTATAAATTTGGTTGATAAAGGTAATTTAGTTGGTGTAATATATTTGGTACCCATGACATTTTGATTAAACAACCAAAAAGACATAACATTACCATATGTTGTATGCAGTGTTGTTGTAGTTGTGTTGGACTCAGGATATTAGAGAGGTGGATGGCTTAAACTCTCTCACAGATTTTCACTGCAACCTCAACAACCATCACCAGTCTATTCAACTCTCTGGAATACTCAGTACCAGCATCAACTTCCTGGACACCATTAGTAGCTTCAGACATGGAATCCTACAGACAATTATATACAAAAAACCTACAGATTCACACACCTGCTTTCATAGATCCAGTAGCCACCCCAAAAACACCGTAAAATTTATTATCTACAGCCAGGCACTCACATAGCACAGAATAAGCTCCAAAGTGAAAATCTGGGATATACACTACAACACACTCAAAATGGCCTACAAAGAAGGACACTCCACCACAGAAGAAGATCGCATCACGAACAGGCCACCCAAATATCCAATAAACTGCTTTATCAATGTAACCCTTCTGCCAGGCCGAGTTAATAGCAGCAAGGGCCGGGTTCAGTATCTGGGGGTCTCCTCCCAACAAGGTAATATAACACCGGCTCGAGCCCCCACCCAGTGACCTGGGAAATCTTACATACACCTCTGGGCGCCTCAAAGAGGCAATTCTTCCCCTCTCGCAAGCACAGAGCCTCAGTATAGCAGCAAACCTTTAATAACATGAGGTAAGCGACATCAGCATTAATTTGGGAAAACACCACAACTAGGATTCATAGACCAAACATGAGCAAAGACCCACCCCCCAGCCATGAATCACCCAAAGTCCCAAAAGTCCAACACCCCAAGAGTCTCTTGAGTCCAGCAACCCAAAAATCACCCAAAGTCCCAAAGTCCAACACCCCAAAAGTCTCTGCCCCGGGTCAGTGCCGCCCCAGGGTTCAAAAGTTCACCCGGCAGGGTTTTACCATCCCAACCTGGAGGGGGCGGGGATTGATACACCTTACGTGGTCGGCCGATGGCTCCGCCTCTCCATAGGGTTCTGCTGCCGCCGTCAACGCGAGTCACTCCGCCACACTCCACCTGTTGTCCAGTGAGCCACCTCAGCTGTCCCACGAACTGTCCGGCTCCGCCAGCCATCTCGGTCCACGCCCCTGGCCGCCAGCTGGTTGCTCCTGCAGCTGCTCCACTGGCTGTCTCCTGCCGCTCCTACCGGCCGCAGGTCGTCCCCGCCAGCTGCTCTGCTGGCCGCCTGCACCCACCGGTCGACCCCGCAAACCACTCTCCTGTCTGCCTGCGCTTGCTGGTTGTCCCTGCAAGCTGCTCTGCTAGTAGCTCAGCAGCATAGCACCAGGCTCCCCACAGCAATAGTGATTTCAGCTCTTCCGCAGCATAGCGCCAGGCTTCCCACTGCGATTTCAGCTCTTCAGCAAGTTCAGCTCATAATAGAGGAGCCTCAGTGCTAGTGCTCCACTGGCCCACAGAGAAGTCAACTCAGCAGCTCACAACTAGACTCCTAATGGAATCCAAATTAGTTCTGATATTCCACAGTGGAGAAAGAGAAGGGGAGTGCAATCAGTGTTGTTTAGGCCCTCAGACAGGGCCCCACCAGTAGGTACAAAGACCTGTCCCCAGCCTCTCTCAACTTAACTGGGTTTGGAACCCATGCCCCTTGTCTAGCGAGTGCTACTTAGTTTATGGCGAATCCCTCTGTCATAAACAGTTCCACCATTCCATTGTCCTTGATTCACATAATCAGGGTAACAACACTTTTATCCCCCCTGCCTCAATAACAGAGAGACTAGGGATCCCACAGTGGCCAAAGTGACCATTTGGGCTGCTGTGAGCACATACTAGGCGGGGTGGGTGTGTCTATACAAATTGGGTGTATCTATGCAAATGAGATCAGCCCCTGAAGTCTCTGCACCACTCGCCACAGTTCACCACCAGATGTCAGGGTAGAGCTTATCCTGACCCTGCTTACATCAATACAAAAATAAACATCTCCTCCAATCACACACTCCTATTTGCCACCTTCCATCCCACATTTGAGCTCATAAGGGGGGTAATCATTAAACAATTAAAATCCATATTCAGTGGAGACCCCATCTTGAAAGAAATCTTTCCTGCAGCTCTTCTTCTGATTTTTAAACTACCCTACAAACTCGTCACCAGAAAGAAACACCCCACAGGTCAGAACACCAATAGCAGCATCAGAACCTGCAGACCAACAGATGCAAAATATGAGTGTACCTATGGTGCTAACCCTAACCCCCACAACACCTCTTTCAAGATCCTGGGTTCCTAAACATGCTTATCACAACATGTGCTGTGCCTTATCCAGTTGACTAAGGTCTACACTGCACCATAACTCAAAATAAGATACGCAATTTGAGCTATGCAAATTGTGTCTCTTATTTTGATGCTATTTCAAAATAGCTTAGGTTGTCATTTGGCTCTGTCTACACAGTGCCAAATTTCAAAATAACGCACTATTCTGAAACGTCCATTACTCCTCGTAGAATGAGGTTTACAGGGATGCCAGAATAGCAAGCCTGAAATAACAGGCTTGCTGTGAAGACACGGGATACCTATTTCAGGGTACTCTAGTATCCAAAATACTGTTGCAGTGTAGACGTAACCTAAATGTCCCCAAAACAACTATGTGGGCAAAACTCTCAAATGAGCAGACACAGGAAAATGATAAAAGACAACAACACTGTATCACTGCATAAACACTTTTCACAAAGAGATCACTCTATATCTGACCTGTCAGTCCTCATCCTGAAATGAAACATTCTGAATACTGTCAGCAGACAAGCCTGAGAGCTTAAATTCCCAACTTTGCTAGACAATAAAAATCTTGAACTAAACAGACACACTGGATTTATGGTTTATTACGACAATCCATAACCCTCTACCAATTTCCTAATCCCAGCTGTTCTGCTGATCCCCTTCCTTTCCTCTATGATTGGAGGGTTGTTAATGGGCCACATCAGGTCAAATGGTCCCTTGAAATGTGTGTTAACTACTTATGCTAAACAATCTGCTCAAACCTTATAATTAGCTGTGACACCAAGTTAATTTCCCTAAAAAAGACCTGTGTACGCTCAAAAGCTTGTCACACTAACAGAAGATGTTCCAGTAAAAAATATTACCTTGCCATCCTGTCTCTTTAAAATGCATATGACATATATTAAATGGATTAAAAGCTGGTAACTGATAGATCTAAAAAATGTAATTGTAAATGGGGACTCACCATCAAATAGACTTGTTTCTAATACAGTTCCTTAGGTATCAGTTCTTGGCTCTATGCTATTTAACATTTCTATCAATGACCTGGAATAAAGACAAATCACTGATAATTTGCAGATGACAAAAATTGGGAGGACAGAGCTATGGAGTACTCTGGTCTCAGGGGGGTGTTCAGCTATGTATCTGAAAAAAAAAAAGGAGGAGTCCTGTGGCACTGTAAAGACTAAACAGATTTATTTGGGCATAAGCTTTTGTGGGTAAAAACCTCTTTGTCAGATGGCTTATGTCCAAATAAATCTGTTAGTCTTTAAGGTGCCACAGAACTCCTGATTGTTTCTGGAGTACTCAGTAAGCTGGGAACAAGCAAACAATATACTTTTTTTTAATATGGCTAAATATAAAAGTATAAATCTAGGAATAAAGAAGGTAGGCCCACCTTATAGAGCAGGAAACTATCCTGGGAAGCAATGACTCTGAAAAAGATTTGGGGGTCATGGTGGATAATTAGCTCCAAGTCTGACCCTGTGACCAAAGGAACTAATCCTAGGATGCAGAAACAGGGGAATCTTGAGTAGTGGCAAAAAGATTATTTTACCTTTGTATTTGGCATGGGTGTGACAGCTGTTGGAATATTATGTCCAGTTCTGGTGTCAACAGTTGATAAATTGTGAATTACATTAGTGGTTCTCAGCACCTTTCTGGTACGTGGTTACTACAGAATGTTCTGCATCTTCATTTTCATCACACAGTGTTCACGGCCATCACCGATCAGCCCACTTTGCTGAAGCTCTATAATAATTCAGCCATAACAATTTTTTATTTCACCTGATCTCTGCCACAGCCTTTGTTCTACATAATTTGCACTTTTTCTTCTACATCACAAATTCTACTCACCTGCACAATCTAACTTATGTTTCTAATCTTTCTTCTCCAACAAGGAGAAGGAATCTTCCCCCACAATTCTTTGCTGACAACTAGGTTTTGACTTATTGTTCACCGAAGTATATTAAAGGTCCCGTAACCCACAATGCTAAGACAAACAGGGTAGATGTTCCTTCAGAGCCTCACAATGCTTCTCCATAAAGTAACCAGATGTGAGCTGTTGAACTGTGCAAGATATAACTGACATCCATCCCAGGGCAAAGCATGCTGTCTCAATAGCATGCCCAGCATGAGACTGGGATTAGGAATCAAAAAGTGGTTTTAATGTTCCCAGCTACTACCTACCCTAACATTTCTTGGGCAATTTAATTATCCTGGAGGATTTTCACAAGAGTCAATTTTTCCTTCACATTCTACAAAGTATGCTGACCATAATAAGACAAAGCTGCTGCATAAAGAGGTTAGGATGGTTTGGCAAACGAATGCTCATGTAAGAGGTTTTGGTTTTTATTTGTCTGATTCCATCACTCATGATTTAGGGCCAGTATGTAACACAAGCTTCATATATAAAAACTTCATTATGATATCAGTTTGGAAGAGAAACATCCTGACCTATAGTTCACAAAGTATTAACAAGTTTGCCCCCTCCCCGCCTTTACCCTGGCTACTCATAAAACTAAATGTGCTGGATTTTTACATGAAATTAAATTCAAATAACTATCAAAGCTAAGAGATGATAATCACTAGCTTTGGAAACTACTCTATTGCTTCTGTGAACCCAATGATTTTGGTCTATTGAAACCTATTTATGGATTTACCATGGATAATGAAATGGTCCAAAATAGACATAGACTCTTCTTATAAGTGAATAAGGGTGGCTCTGTAAGCACCTTTTATTGATAATTGGCACAATTTATTTACAAGAGGCTGACAAGTGCTTATGTAAGTTTGTTTTAATATAATGTAGATTTCTTTTCATTCAAGCCATTTTATCTGGGTCCATAGACATGGGATTGATTCTGTCTTTACTTGCGACAGAGGAAATCCAGAATAATTCTGTTAAAGCTCATAGAATTATCCTGAATTTGCAGAATCTGTCCCAGCATCTCTGACTGCCCCATGAGTGATTCACTTCAACATTATTTAAAACAAATTTCCAATGCAATAAAGCCTCACCCTTTTTGCAAACGTAAATTATATTTAATATGCCTGGGAACATGCGAGGCTGCCAGACTTTGAGACAGGCCAGCCTTCATGACTTCAGTCCATTCTCAGCCCTTGATTACAATTTGATTTCCTTTGGCATCAAAAGACAAACTATTTTAGTGAACAATGTTCTTCCTTTACCAAGAGTAAGATCTAGTTACTTGGCAGAGGGCCTATACTTTTGCAGACAACATGTCCAACCTCTTAGCAATAGCTGAACCACAGACTTTGATTTAAAGCAGTAAGAAGTGAGGAAAACAGAACAGAATGGATACGGAGCACTTGAGAGGTTTGTTGTTTAAAGAGTCTAGTTGTCGTTAAGACTGTTGTACAGTCCCTAATACTGTCTTTCGTGTACTTTACACATATGGCCACATTGAGAGGATTACAGCAACTTCCCCACAACTGCATATCGAATTTGTGCTACTTTAAATTCTGGTGTTTTCATAATCAAGCTGAATTTATAATGATGGACTTAAAATTATTAACTGTCAGATAAAAATAAATAAAGATGATGCATTCAGTGTGACAGGAGAGTACATTTAACTACATGGGGAGTTTTGCAGTATTGCAATGACAGCTCTTAACACAACTGATGTTCCATTTGAATGAGATCTAAAAAAAAAAATATTAAAGAGCACCAAGTAAAATGTTCCCACGCTCCTAGCCATCTACTATGTCACAAAGAAAATTAAAATGTGCTTTTTGAAGGGTCACGCGTTGCACGGAGCCTTTATTAATGGCTTTTTCTGTTGTGTGTGTTTGTTTTGTTGTTGGATATTCATATGATTTTATCTCAGGTCTAAGACAGTGTAATTTCCTTCTGATGAAAAATGTGATTCTCTCTCCCTTCCCCCCCAAAAATGTCCCCTTATCACTTATGGATGATGAGACTCCCCTGTCACCTTCAATTGTTAACTTAACCTCAAATTGCATATTGCTACCACAAAGCAGGACTGAATCAGACTGACACTGGATCATAGTCGGTGCCACCCATTCTTTACTTAGTCATATTGTGACCTGAACAATGAGGCACACCTAATCCTTTAACCCCATATCTTCACAGTGATCCTATGCTCTGCTGGATTGAGGTACCATCCAGAAATATGAAGAATGAACTTCTACTTAAGTCAATGAAGCCAACCACCGCCTCCCGGGAGGTTCTCACTAGGGATGTCAATGTGTAGTGGACTCAACGATTAACCGATAAGCCTGGGTTCATCAGTTAATCCTATTGACTACACACACACACACCTTGCTGCCTCTGTATCAGGTGGAAGCCTGTGCTCATGGGGAGCCAGCTTTTAAACTGGCTCCCCATGAGCACTGGATCCCATGGAGCCACCTGATACCCCCCACCCACGCTGCTGCCTCAGATAAACACCAGCTCTCCCCACATGCACCCTTGCCCCCACCCCCCAACCACACTGCTGCTTCTAGTAGAGGCAGCGGGGGGTGGGCAGGGGAGCCTTCCATGGAGCATTCCCTGTCTGCAGTGTGCCTGGGCTTGCCGCGGACAGAGGCTGCTCCATGGAATGCCAGCACAGCCCCTGTCTGCAGGGAGCTCGGGTCCACATGAACAGGGGCTACTGCTGCCCTGTGCATGGTGGCAGGCGGCTCCCCAGGAGTGGGGCCAGGAGCGCACTGGCTCCCAGCCCTGCCCCCGGGGACTATCAAATAGTCGTGTAACCTCTAAAATGTTGATACAGTTACATGATTATTCAATTAATCGACATCTAACATCCCTAATTCTCACCACTGATGCTGGTTGAAAATCTTTCCATAGAACATTTTTCCATCAGAAAATGCCATTTCATCAAAACAAAATTTTGTGGGACACGTCATTTTGATTAGAAAAAAAATAGAAAAAAAGTATTTTGATAAGGTACAAACAGAATGTTTCAATTTTTCATTTCAAAACAAAAAATTTTGAAATTTAGTAAAGTACTATAAATTATATTTTCAGAAAAGCTGGATTCATAATGACACATTCAGTTTTATCCCAATTTTCTTGAAAATTATTTTTGCTGCACATTTCTAGATTTTTCCCCAATTAGAAATGAAAACAAATTTTAAAAGATTGATATTTCCTACTAAATGGAAATTTTGAGTTTCTACCAGCTCTGTTCAGCACTTCGCAGGATCAGAATCCAGGAGAACAAGAGACTGGCAGTGAATATCAACACAGCCTGTTTAATTGCTAGTGCAAAGGGCTACCAGACTGGAACCAAAAAAGAGCATTGTGTAATTATAATGTGTTGGATAAAATGTCAAAAATAATTAGAAAAATAAATTATACATAGAATACACAGTATATTAGCAAGCTACAAAGCACATCAGTAGGAAAGAAAATGTGGGTGTTTACATTTTGTATTTTTCATAGAAAAAATAAAATTGCTTCCAAATTGTAAAACAGTTAAGATCTTGAGGAATGCCTCACTATCATGAAGAATCTGGGATAGGAAAAATAAATATATTTGAGAGGAAATATAAATATATTTGCCTTGTAAATTTTTAAGACTGTTGGAAAAATAAGATTTCTTACATAAAAAGAAAGTGCAGCTGAGTGTACACTGAGAGCAGCAATCTGGCTAGTCCTTTATAGGTCTGCTGGGGGAGAAGGGGACACAAGGTGGTTAGGTTAGGTCTCATGGGACAAATTTCTATAACATTTCATGGAAAGCTTTTCCATATATCATCTTTCTGCTATAGTATTCTGAAGTATATTTTGAGGTATCATTTTTATTAAATCCTACAGGTTTGGGAGTAACTGCGTTTCTATAGATGCCTACTGAGTTTATCCCAAATAAGTACTGCAGGAATTTTTCCACAAGGCACTCAGTGCTCAGTGAACATTAGAGGCACTGGGCATCCAGCATGTCATTCTACTGTCTAAAAGGGATAAGACTAGCCAGGTTTAGATTGTAGCTAGGGCCTTGCAGCCTCCTCCTTCATTCGAACATGCTAGGTACAGAGCACACCTTCCTGAAGTTGCACTGAGCAGTTTCTGTATTATACCAAACCATTGGCTCTCTGTGCCCTTCAAAGTAGAATGTTTAAGAAAAGCAACAATTGGCCAAACCAGCCCCAATTACTCTTTCAATAAGAAGTCAGAATTTGACCCCCAGTTTTCAAGAAATTGGCATTCATTGTCAGTGATTCTGTATCCCGTCATTTTGGGAAGACCTAGTTTGAGATACCTTTAAGCTTTAAGTTGTCTCAAACAGGGTACCCCAAAATTGAGGCACTTAAAAGTGCTACTCACTTTTGAAAATGTAAGCTATTGCTGGGAAAATTCTCAGGCGACTGACTCCTCACATGGTAGATGGGCATTCCACATACATGCTCAAACTAAAGTTAGAAAGGGAATATTTGTAATACATCAAGCTATTTTTCATTGCTGTCGTGCAAGAAGTGGTGGGAGTGGTGGGAGATGCATCCAAGATTGGCTGTGTCTTACCTTTGTCCTGTCCCTATTCCTGGGGCTGGTCATGGGCTGGTTTGGTCTCCTGGGACAACTTGCAGCAGCATCATGATTGCTCTAAGTTGCACTTGCTAGCTCTGGAAGCCAGGACTATCTGGAGCTCTGCTGCACATGCCCTTTTGTCCACAGTCATAACGTCTACAGCCAAGCATAGGGCTAGTCTAGAGCTATCTATGCTGACTCTGCCAGCTGGAAATTCGTCCATATAAGAGGATACCTCAGATGAGTGGTTAAGCTAGACATACAAGATACGTGGGAATCTTGCCCATGAGTCAACAGCAAACCTAATAGAGAGACAAAGTACATGACAGTGAGGAAGAGAATTTTGTCCTTATTATTTAATTACAACTCTGAACAGAAGAACAAATAAAATATTAGACAGAATGAGCATGTGACCCAGGGACAGATGAAACTGCTCCTTTCATCAGCACCACCAATACTACCTTTCAAAGCAAAAGCTCCAACCCTGCTGTTCTTCTTGAGGTGATTCCTCCTACCTCTTCGTCTTTTCCAGTCTGTGATTCCATTTAGCATTACTGCGGAGTTTCAGCTGGCCCCATGTAAATCTGAGATGATGACTGGGAGCTCACACCTACACTAATCGCAGTCGAGAGATCCCATTGCTGCTCTTTTGCAGATAAAGTACTTCCAAAGGTGGCAGGAACCAAGGAATGTCCCAAAACAGAGCTCAGCTATTGGATGTGGGGAAAGAGGCAGAAGGCAAAGAATTTTCTACACAGCCTGGCATAGAACCAGCCTGCATGGGGGCTCTCTGCAGAGGTGTGGAAGATGGATATTATATATATGGGAAGTGGCAGGCGTGTAGTCTGTAGTCCCATTAACTACCTGAATCCAGAAGCCAGAAATACTCATTGGGAGACCACCACTGCTATTACAGCCTACAGGCTACTCTGATAGTGACCACAACCCAGCTTCACAAGCTGTCTCTGTGTCAGGGGTGAGGAACCTTTTTTGAGTCAGGGGCTGCAGACCCACAGAAAAATCAGTTGGGCCCAGGCTAGTAGACTTTGTGTGCTCCAGCATGGGGGGGCTGGAGTGCCAGCACAGATCCCCAATGCTGAGGGGGAGCCCTGAACCTCAGGGGACAGACTGAGGCAAGCCTTGGATTCCCCATCATGCTCTATGTAGTGAATGCAGGAGCCTTCCCTTTTCTGAACCATGTGTTTGCGTTCCCCTATTCAAATGTTTTATTTGTGGCTTTACATTGGGAACAAGACTCTTACCCTTAGATTTACATTGATTCTTCTTCTTTTTTCCATGGATGTATTATGTAGATTTGGAAGCTCATAATTCATATCCATCATTCCTTTCTTTAATGTGTCTTGGGTTTTTTTCCCCATGATTTTGTTTAAAAAACGGAGTCTCATTTTCTCAGGTTTTTTTATAAGTGGGTGATCAAAGAACCACTATCTCTATCAAAGTACAAGGTCCCTCACACAGTTTTCTCAATATGCTTAAATTCTGACCACAGCACTGTACCACTGTAGTTCTGCGTCTCTCTTGACTTGCCATTTGCAGGCCACACCTTCTGCAAACTCCATCATAGTACAGGTAGGTACTCAGATGCCTAAATACCTTTTAATATCTGTCCCTCAGACACTACAGTGATGAAGGCCACACACTTAGATAAATTATGCATTGTGTTGTGAGATGCACAGAGAATAGGAAATAAAAAAAAATTATTTTAAATTGTGACCTGAGCAAGGATAGGACATAGGCCTTCAGCAGCAAACAAATTGAATATTGTTTTATGCATACAAACACTGGTCTTTGTCATCTTTATAAACTTCCCTTGTCATAGTTTTCAAAGCTCATGTGCATTCTAAGCAAAGGGGAACATGGCGCACAGTTTTAGAACTTTACTTCTAATCCAAGAGCCAAATTAATTACTAGTGTGATCCTATCAAATCAATAAGATGACACCAGGAATGAAATTGTCTCAAGGACTAAATTAAATGTATAATATATTTTTGGGGAAATTCTGTAATAGGTCTTCATCATTTTGTTCCTCTAACACATTAACCTCTAGCTCTCTTCACATCTTCCTCATTGCCAATGTAAGTACGGCTGATCACATCAGTAAGATTAAGAATGTTAACTGTACAAAGCAGCCAGAAAACTGAATTTACCTATTACATTTTTTCCTCCCACACCCTGAATGGACTCATCTCAAATCCACTGAGAAAAAAGCAAATAATGCTTGTTCCCATAATGGAAAATGACAAAAGAACATTTGCAGGTTACTTACGTACTTTTCCCTTTTGTCTTACTTACTTACAAAACTTACTTACTTTTCCCTTTTGTCTTTCTCTCTGAACTGGCAAAAAGCCAGTGACTGTTCTGCTGCATCATGTATGAAATGTTTCACTTAAATGTTATACCAACCACACAAACCTCCTTTCAAACTGGCCATTAATATTTATTTTATCCTCTGGCTTCTCTGAGACAGAGCAAATGAACTGTGGCCTCATTGAAATGATATGGTCTCCTGACCCTGTGAGCAGTTTAAAATGATGTAACTTGAGTCATTTTAATCGGAAGGCTGGAACAAGTCAAAAGCTGTAATGAGATCAGGACACTTCCAGCCAGCAGAAGAGCAGCCGTGCTCTGGAGAGAGCAGCCTTCACATTTAAGAGTAGTTGTACAGTCCCAGTATCTCATATGTCATGAGTGACATAAGAATAAAAAACTGCCCAGTGGCACTCTTCCCCTTCCTCCCTTTAACGACTTATGAGCCTGATTCTCACTGAGGGAGAAATAAGTAGCAGCAAAAGTGACACCAGAGCTAAATGTTTCTGTCAGCATTTCCAGTGCAATACTCATTATTTTAAGGGTTTAAGTCATGGCAATTTTACCTTATTTGTCCAACTTGGCAGATGTTGGCAGCCTGTTTGTAAAACATGCTGAAAACATCAGATTTCAGAGAGCTGTTTTGTTATATATTCCATGGCAGTCCTTCCCCCCCAACCACTGGAGCATTAGCTTTTATTCACAGTTTATAACTAACTATGTGTTTGCTGGTTTCCTGAACTGGTGCTATAGCGCTTAAGGTTTTCCCCATCTATAATACTGGGATAATAATGCTCACTCACTTTCTGAAAGTGCTTTGAGATCTATAAGCACAAAGTGCTATAGAACTGCTAAGAGTTATTCTATCTTGCCATTGACTTAACTAGTCATCAGTGAGAATTTTGGCATTGACTTTAAAGGGGAGTAGTCCTAAATGATTTAGAATACATTTTGGAATGACACCGAAGAGCAGGGGTGGGCAACAAAACAATGGCAGTTCACCAGGGTTAGCTGCTACTGCTACATTTACCTGTGCCTCCACAGGTACCACAATTGCAGCTCCTATTGGCCAGGAACTGCAATCCACGGCCAATCGGAGCTACGATCCCCCATACTTGCAGTGGCACAGGTAAATAAGGTGGCGTGGGTCCTGCTAAGGGCTAACTCTGATGGATCTAGATCTGGCTCACGGACCAGTATTTGCCCACCCTCATTTGCCTGAGACCTTAATAGCCATATCCTTTAGACCACTATGGGATTTTGCCCACATAGTAACCATAAATGTATACATTATTGTAGTGATGGCTAGTGGCAGGTCCCTAACCTTAAAAGACAAATAAAATAAGGCAGAATGAATACAAAGTGCAATGGCCAGTACAGCTTGACAATTTTAATGTAACAGAGCTTGAATTCAATAGTCAGAATACAAAAAAACAAACCCCTTTGGCACACAAAGGCTGTTCTTGGTCACTGATTACTATTTAAATTGGTTTAGCCTCCTGTGACTTACAGACAAGAAAAAAGCATAAATTTCCTCTCTGTTTTAGATTTTTGTTGTGAGGTTTAGGAGGAGAAAAACAATTTGCAGAACCCCAGAAGCGATCATCCACTACATATCTCAGTTTGTCTCTCTGTCTGTCTGTTCAAGAACTCCTCCTGAACAATAAAAGAGTTAGGACCACCAAACTTGATATACAGCTTCCTCTTATTGTAAGTTAAAGCAAGATAGGGGTTTGGTTGTACCAGGAAAATGAGAGGTGCCTGGGATTGCTTCTCTGAAAACCATACAGAAAAGAGACAGAATCACCAGGCAGGTGAAAGGGGCAGGCAGGCTGGCTGACTGGGGGCAACCCCCAATCTGAGACTGCTTCAGCCCCAAGCTTATCATCCCCCAGGCGTCCTTTGGTGGGGGCGGGGGAAGGTTGAAGCTAACCCCTTCCTCCTGATTCTTACCGGACCTTTGCTGGCCATACCCATTCATCAGGGAGTGAGGAGAAAGTGCACAATTTGCTGCATTCCTCACTCTGCATGGGGAATGCAACAGGCAGATGAACCTGGTCCTACTCCAGCCAGGGGACATGCACCCCTTCCCCGGCCATGCCAGCTGGAGCTGCAGAAACCATGGGGAGGTGCTTCTCACCTGGCCCCAAGCTGCTGCAGTGACAGAGGTCTGGGGTTGTCCTCTCTCCCCAGGGCCGCCGGCATAATGAACCCTTCCTCCCCAGCTCCACCCCTATATCAATTATTTAAATGAAGAACGTATATTTTCACTTTATTTTTCAAAAAACAAAAAATAATTGAGTTAAGGACCCAAGCAACACCAGGTAAATCTTCTAATTAAAACTATCCGATTTCCACATACTGCAGGTATGTAACTAGCGCTATGTCTAGATTACATCCCTCTTTTGAAAGAGGGATGTAAATGAAGCACTTCAAAAGTACAAACGAAGCGGGGATTTAAACATCCCGTGCTTCATTTGCATAATCGCGCCCCAGCAGTCTTTCAAAAAACGGTATTTCGAAAGTGAAACCACAGTCTAGATGCGGTTCTTTTGAAAAAAAAAACACCTTTTTTGAAAGATTCCATACGCCTCATTTTTTCAGGAGTACAGGATCTTTCGATTAAGGGGTTTTTTTTAAAAAAAGAATGGTGTCTATACAGTGGTTTCACTTTTGAAATACCCTTTTTCGAAAGACCGCTGGAACGTGATTATGCAAATGAAGCGCAGGGTATTTAAATCCCTGCTTCATTTGCACTTTCAATTAGGCTCATTTACGTCCCTCTTTCGAAAGAGGGATGTAGTCTAGACGAGCCTAGAAGTTTTAATAAATTCAGTGAGATTTCTTATGTGATAAAAGGTAGGAACGTGCTGAAATATCTTGCTGCTTTGGAGAAAACCCTTTACCAATCAAAATGCAGTGGTAATGTGAGCTCCCCTTTCCAGTTTTATGTAAGGCCTCTTTTGAGATGCTTCCCTGTGGCTCTCCACAAGTTGCCCTTGCATTCCCTGTGTTTCTCTGTAATTCCCCACTCCACTCCACCCCAATAAAAAAATCTGTTGTTCAAAGAACAGGAGTTTTTATTTGGGGAAAATAGCTGGCAAAGGACAGAACTGGGAAGTGGAAGGGGGGAGAAGAACACAGGAATGGGAGCCTCTGGCTCCCTTTGAGCCCCCCATCCAATATTCTAGAGCCCCAGGAGTCCCAGGAGTCAAGACAGGTCACCACCCACTCCATGACAACAGTCAGGGAGGCAAATATTGTCTCGTGGTGCCGTGCCAGCTGCTCCCTGGCAGCCCTTCTCTCCTGGCACTTGATGATCTGGTCCTGCCTGGATCTCTGCCCTGAGGGTGTGCATTCAGTCCATCTGCTCGCAGAACATTTCCTCCCGCATGCGTTTGCACCTGCAGATCAGCGCCAGGTCCAGCACAGGGCCTCCCGAGGACACTGCTACCTTCCCAGCCAGGGCAGGCGTGTATTGGCGGGAGGGGGCAGAAAGGGCAGGTCAACTTCCCTCTGTGTCCAGCACATGTGGCCTCCCAGGGAGAGTGCTAATAAGTTTCCCTCCTCCTCCTGCCAGATTGCCATGTGATCCGGAGCGAGTGATCAGGAGAGAATGCTTGCTGAATGTGGCCATTAACCTGTGCTTTATGCTTCACTGCTTTGTGGTTCAGTGACACCAGACCACTTGCTGGTGGCTTGGCATGGGAAGGTGTCCTACCGCAGAGGACAGTATAATTAATGCTAGTCTCCCCTAAAACCTTGCGAGAAAGAGTTCCTATGTGAAAGCTTCATGGAGCTGTGTGAACAAGACTCCTGCTCCATCAGCAGACATGTGAACAAGCTGTTCCACACCCCCTGCGCTGTGTAAGCAGAGAGAGAGCGCACCACACTTCACACCTCTTTGCCTGAACCCGCTTGTAGTTAGACGAAGTTTGTGAACTCACCAGAAGTGCCCTCACTGGAGTTGTTGATGGCCTGGGAAATGTCCTGGCTCCAGTGTCATGATGATCTCCTGGCTCTCGGGCATTGGTGGCGGGCTAGCAGTGTTCCCTATAAGCTGAGCGCTTGCATGGGTGTCCAGCAGAGATTCAAATGCTGTCCAGCTAATTAGCAAAGCGCACATAGTACCCAGAGCCAGAAGCATGTGTTTCTGCTGGTGGTGCATATCTGCACATGTATTGGTGCACATGACAAAATTTATTCTGCACATGGATGGAAAAGCTTAGAGGGAACATTGCTGGCTAATCTCGTCCTCCTCCTCCTGCCCCTCCACCACTCTGTTCTCCTCCAGGATGATGCCAGGCATGTCTTGTCCAGACTTGATGACCATGCTGGGGAAGCTGGCTGGCTGGAACACCCCCTCCCCTTCATGCCATCCAGCTGCTTATAGAAGTGGCACATATGAGGCGCTGACCCAGAGTGTCAGTTCTCCTCCTTCACCTTGTGGTACAACTGGTGCAACTCCTTGATTTTCACCCTGCACTGCTGGGCATCCCTCAAATATCCTTCAGCTTCCAGGCAGGTTCTGATCCTGTTGTAATTCTCAGCATCCTGCTTGCTGGTTTTGAACTCATTCAGGATGGCTTCATCTCCCCACACCTCAATAAGATCCAAGATTTCCTGGACACTCCAGGCTGGTGCTCTTCTGTGCCCCTGGGAACTGGAGCCCATGGGAGAAGAAGTACTTGTAGTCATCACAGTCTCCGACAGAATGTTGGAATGAGGAACTCATCTCCATGTGTGCCATGGTGTGCTGCATGCTTACAAGGCTGGCTGCGTGGGACTGGCCATTCTACTGTTCCTAGGGCTTTCTGAGCTCAATGGGAATGCAGTAGAGGCAAAAGTTCTGGCTGAAGTGACCAGAGCATACAGATGTGAGAGGACTCCCAGAGGCCAATAGCATTGAATTTCCAGCAACACTGTCTACACCAGTGGTCCCCAACCCTTCGGGGCTGCCAGGCGTCTGGGGGCGGGGCTGCGCATGCGCCGTGCGCCCGGGGGCAGGGCTGCCCATGAGCCACGCACCTGGGGCTGGCACCGCACATGTGCCACGTGCCCAGGGCAGGGGCTGCCCATGTGCCGTGCGCCCAGGTCCAGCACCACGCATGTGCTGCATGCCCGGAGCAGGGGCCGCCCATGCGCCGCGCGCCAGGGGTGGGGCAGGCCCAGATCATTCGGTGGATGCACATAAATGCCCAGGCGGGAGCCATGGTGCCCGCGGGCACCGCGTTGGGGACCACTGGTCTACACTAACATCACTTCGACCAGGCAAGGTAAAAAATAGCGTTACTCATGAAAAGCAGGAGCACAGAAATTGACTTCAGCGGTCCCTAAGGGTGATGCAACAGGCTTGGTAGTGTGGACACGTCACTTAGAAAATTGACCATCTGCAGCTAAGGTTGATGTAAAGCCCAGTGTAGACCAGGCCTAAGTGCACTATTCTGCATTTGTCTATACTGAATTTCATCCTATTTACTCAGACTATTTCTGCAGTTTGTCCAGGTCATTTTAAATTTTAATCCTATTCTCCAAAACACCTTGAACCCCTCCCAAGCTTGGTATCATCCATAAACTTTGACAGTGTACTTTTTATGCCATTATCTGTGATATGCCATTTGATCATGCATTGTTCCAAGACTCCCTGCAATTCCTTGGCACAATGATAGAGCATCTAAGTGACAGACTGTAATCTGCACGTCTTTGTTTTTATCAGTATTAGTCAAATGCTTGACATTTTTATATACAGCTTCATGTATTTATAGCCACATTTGTCTGGATTTGCTGCTCATTAGCAGCACAGTGAAAAAGAAGATTTCCAATCCTTTGTTATTATATATGGCAACTTTTTTTTATCTTCAGCCACAAAAAGCATCCTTAGGATATGTGCAATATGTCTCAGATGGCACATGCCCAGGATTCATCACCAAATTTGGTCCCCTAGTTGGATCACTAGCTTCTCTGCCTGGGCCAGGTATTGACGAGGAGTATTACACGATTGCTGATCCATGTCTCTAAACAAAGAAATGGACATATATATTTGGGAAATAAATATTACACATAGTTCCAGTGCTTCCTGAACTAGTTAACCATTTTATTTGTTTCTTTCAGAAAAACAAACAAAGCAACCTCATATCAGTAAAGGAATTTTCATTGTTGAGATACAGGAACAGAAGGCAAAAAACCCACAAGAGAAAAACAGCAATTCATTCAATTAAAAAAAATCAAGCATGAAATGTGGTCAGAGTCTATGACCTTTTTTGTGCACCAGCCAGGGGAAATCTACCAAACAAGGCAGCAGGGCATCGCTCCTGCACTACATTTAGAAATCACACTTTTTAAAAAACACATATACATATGTGTACCCCCTTGCAAACACACTCATATGCAAATACTGGTAATATTGAAATGAGCATACTGTACAGTTTAGCTAATAGTATCTCCACGAGGCTTATAAAAATTACTTTGCTATTAAGTTAGTATTAAATATAATAAATATGCATACAAACCCACTGTTTTATAGTGTTTTATGACCATAGCCCCTAAGATTGAAATAAAATTCATTGGCACAATTGCCCATTGGAATAAAATCCATTGGCCCATTGCCCATTGATTTCACTGGGGCTCTGCACAAGCACCAGGGCTTGTGTTAGGAAATCTGAATGCAGGCCTGAGGGCTGTGTTTGGAAAGCACTGTCATACCCTGCTCATGAAGTTTATAATACATGAGGCCCATTTCAAAACTCCAGTTGATTTCAGCAAGCACAACACAAGAATGCTTAACGTTATCACACTAAACTTTGTTTTAACTCAAGGCATAAGTTGCACTGGAAATTAACATGAAAAGGGTTAGCCAAATGTTAATCAGCTAGTGTCTCCCTTTGGTTACACAAGCTGCTCTGACTGAGTAGCAGGAGATCCCTGAGAAAGTTAAAAGGAAACTTCCTTGTGGGAGTAGCTTCAAAGGGCTGAGATGGACAGTGTGCTGGGTTCGTTTTCCCAACAGCATCTAAATTTGTCTCTATTGTTCTCCCCTTCTCCCCCGCCCGCCCAACTTAGTACTAAAATTGGATATAAGCCAGAAAGGGACAACAATATCTTGACAGAGAACTCCATGAGTCCAACACAGGGTCATCTGCATTGTCCAGACTCCATGTGCATCAGAGATTACACAGAGGGAAACAAAAGAACTACGCAACAGAAAGGTCTGGATCCAAGCAAACAAGAGAAACGTGACTTACTGTTGAAGCATTTTCCTGCTGTAGCTGAAGCAGAGAGACAATAAAAGTTCCACCCTGTTTTTTGTCTCCCCAAAAAAGGAAAATGCAGCTAGTAATCAATTATAGTCCCAGGTACTCTGGTGTTTTTCTATAGAAATTCTGTTTTTCTATAGAAATTCTATCTTAATAAGAGTCTATATTATATGTAATTTTAAAACTACATCTGTTTTAAGACTCAGGTGATAACAATTGATACCATCTTGGCTAAAATAAGCTACAGTGTTCTTTCCTGGACTGTCCATGTGAGGTGCTGAGCAAATCTTGCAAGCTATTGAGACCGCCGTATTTTCATTGAAGTCACTGAGCGTTGAAGGCATTTCCAATACCTACCAGACTCAGGCTTTCCATGCAGTATAAACATGTCAGAATTCTGACTTTTCTCCCTGGCACATAAGCAATGCATGGGTGGGGGGGCACAGGATTATATGATCCCCAGATTTCTGCCAAGTTGCAAGTTGGCCAGAATGCAGCTGATGGGGACCTGTCTGGGAAAGGCATCAAGACCTAGAACTCTTACTGAGCCCTACTAGATGTTGCCTAGAGCAGGCAAGAGAGACTGGGCTGGCAGCACAAATCCACTAGAGGGACATGGGGAAGTTTGCTGAGTTCCATCTCTTCCTCGCCCACAGCTGCACTTACACTTACCTGCTCAAAAGTGTTTGGAGCCCACCTGGGGAGTGGGCCCACTGGGGTAGCGGAAGGGGAGGCAGCAGGGCCCAGGAATGCATGGGGCTCAGGGACAATGAGGGGAATGGTGGCAGATGAGGGAAGGCATTGGGGCTGGGATGGAGTTCAGTCTGGGGAGGCAATGGATACCAGGGCACCAAAATACAAGTTTGCTGAGGGTGCCATTTTCCCTAAGGCCAGTCCTGAGTATGGGAGGGACACCAGCACTTAGCAGTCCAACTGAGCCCCAGTAAGAAGTGCCCAGAGCAGGGAAGAGAGACTGGGCTGGCAGCACAGCTCCATCAGATGAGGCACAGGGAAGCCCACTGAGTCCTGTCCCTTCCTCGCACCCAGTCAGACTTATCATGCTTGGCAGTAAGTATCTGGAGCCCTCTCCAGCTCATACCTTGCCTGCAGCTGGGTGGAAGGGCAATGGAAGAAGTAAGTGGGAAAGGTGTTGTAAGAAGAGCTGGGGCAGGACTAACTGGGGCAGGACTAATCATAAGCGTGGACAATGTGGGCAACTGTCCAAGGCATTGTGCTCAACGGGATGTTGCTGGAGGACACCTGGTCAGTCACCAGGAAGTTGACAGTGTCAGTGGTGACAAAAGAAAATTCGCCATGGTCATGGGGGTGCCCAGGATCTGTGACTTCAGCTGCCTGTAAATTCATTTTCACTAATACTTAAACTCAAAGAAAGGGCACTAATATACAGATTTGCCCAAGGTACCATTTTCCCTAAGCCTGGCTCTGAATGGGGGCTAGGTGATGCTGGATTGGAGCAGGTATAGGAAGTTTATTTCAAAACTTCCTAACCCTAATATCATAGCCAAGAGGTGTCTTTGACACTTGACCTTAATAATTGTTCTCACCTGACTTTCACTTTTGTTACTCAGAGTAGCATTCACAAATGTACTCATTAGGCCTTAGAATTGTATTGTTCTTGTTACTTATTTTTCTGAAAAGCAGTTTGAGGATAGTCCATGGTTAAACTGAATAAATTCAATAACGCACTTGGTTTTAACTTTGTATAGTGATGAAAATACAATAAAGTTTGGATTTTTTCTACATGAAGAAAGCTAAATCACTAATGTCAGGTACATTAGGGACTGAACCTGACTCTTCTGGAGTTCAGAATGATGTTAACAGCAATGTGAGTTACAATGCTACTTCAGATTCCAATTCAAATGCTCATACAGAAGTGAGAACAACTTTCAATAAAAGTTCTTATGACTAGGGATGTTAAATATTGGTTAACTGGATAGTCAATTAACCTCATGAATTCTTATCGGTTACTCACCTATTCTATAGCCCCCGGGGGTGGGGCCAGCAGCCAGTGTGCTCCAGTCCCACTCCCGAGGAGCCCTCTGCCACTCAGCACAAGGGATGTAAGGGTATGTCTACACTACAAAGTTAATTCGAACTAACAGCCGTTAGTTCGAATTAACTTTCATAGGCGCTACACATGCAAACCGCTAGTTCGAACTTAATTTGAACTAGCGGAGCACTTAATTCGAACTAGGTAAACCTCATTCTACGAGGAGTAACTCCTAGTTCGAATTAAGTAGTTTGAATTAAGGGCTGTGTAGCCACTTAATTTGAACTAGTTGGAGGCTAGCCCTTCCCAGCTTGCCCTGGTGGCCACTCTGGGCCAAGCCAGGGGAAACTCTTCTGCCCCTCTCCCGGCCCCGGAGCCCTTAAAGGGCCACGGTCTGGCTACGGTGCCCGTGCCAGGTGCAAGCCTGCCAGCACCCAGCCAGCAGACCCTGCACCTGGCACGGCATGAGCCAGCCACCTGCTGCCACCCAGCCCTCTGTCTCTTCCCAGGACCAGGCTGGCGGCTCCCAGGGGCCGCAAGAGGCGGGTGCCCACCTGGTCTAGTGCAGAGATCGTGGACCTCATCCAGGTTTGGGGGGAGGCCTCCAATGTCCACGATCTCCGCACTAGGCACAGGAAAGTGGCCGTCTAGGGCAGGATAGCTGCCAGCCTGGCCACCAAAGGCCACATGCGAACCCAGGAGCAGGTTTGCATGAAAATCAAGTTGGTCCAGTGAGACCCCCGACCCTGAGCCCTGAGCTTAGAACATAAGAACGGACGTACTGGGTCAGACCAAAGGTCCATCTAGCCCAGTAGCCTGTCTGCCGACAGCGACCAATACCAGGTACCCCGGAGGGGATGGACCGAAAACAATGACCAAGCCATTTGTCTCATGCCATTCATCTCCAGCCTTCCACAAACAGACGCCAGGGACACCATTCCTACCCCCCTGGCTAATAGCACTCCATGGACCCAACCTCCATGACTTTATCTAACTTCTCTTTAAACTCTGTTATAGTTCTAGCCTTCACAGCTTCCTTTGGCAAGGAGTTCCACAGGTTGACTATTTGCTTTGTGAAGAAGAACTTTCTTTTGTTAGTTTGAAGCCTGCTACCCATTAATTTCATTTGGTGTCCTCTAGTCCTTATATTATGGGAACTAATGAAGAACTTTTCTTTATGCACCCTCTCCACGCCACTCATGATTTTATAGACCTCTATCATATCCCCCCTCAGTCTCCTCTTTTCTAAGCTGAAAAGTCCCAGTCTCTTTAGCCTCTCTTCATATGGGACTTGTTCCAAACCCCTAATCATTTTAGTTGCCCTTTTCTGAACCCTTTCCAAGGCCAAAACATCTTTTTTGAGGTGAGGAGACCACATCTGTACACAGTACTGAAGATATGGTGTACCATAGTTTTATACTTCCTCCTCCTTCTTCCCTGGATTCCCCCTTCCAGCTCCCTCCTCCCAGGTTTCCCCTCCTCTCCCACCTCTCTCGTCCTCTCCCCACCTCCTTTTCCCAGTCTCCCCAGAGGTTCATCTACCCCCACCCCCAGTTTTGTTAAATAAAGAGAGTTTCTATTTTTGACCACACATGTCCTTTATTTTTTACATCAGGAAGGGGGCTAGGGAAGGGTAAGTGGAAGGAGGTGAGAGAGGAATGGGGCACGAGCCCCCGATGGGGAGGACTGGGGTGGCTCTGCAGGCTCCTCGGGGTGGAAGCTCTCCTGCAGGGCCTCCTGGATCCTGACAGCCCCCCGATTGACCCCCCCGGATGGCAGCCTGCGGCAAGTGCAGCCAGGCTGATGGCCGAGTACTACGATGTGCCGAGTGTGGGCACTCAGGGCACTCCAAGACAGGACTGCTTTGCTGTCCCTCATCGAGGTAGACAAGCAAGCGGGGAACCCTGAGAACTGTCTGTCCGGGGTGGGGGTCGGGTCCCTTTAAGCACAGCCCTCGGCTAGCCTGAGGCAGCAGCTCCATACTCTAAGTCCTAACCTGATGCCCTGCTGGCACTGGTTCCGGCCAGCCTTAACTTCGGTTCAGGGTCCACTCAATGTGGACATGCTAGTTTGAATTAGCAAAACGCTAATTCAAATTAGTTTTTAGGTCTAGATGCACTAATTCGAATTAGCTTAGTTCAAATTAACTAATTCGAATTAAGTTAGTTCGAATTAGTGCTGTAGTGTAGACATACCCTAAGCGACTAGCAAGCAAAAGCTTATTGGATAGTCGACTTGTCCCTCAAATAGTCACTTCCCCACCCTTACTGCCTCTGATAGAGGCAGAAGCAGCAAGGGGGAAGAGCAGGAGCTGGTGCTGGGGGGAGTCGGCTTAAAAGCTGGTAGGGGAGGCAAGGGGTAGCAGGGACCAGGCACGAGCCGGGAATCATCTGATTCCTGGCTCGTGCCCTGTCCCAGACACTGTGCCTCTGATTTTAAACGTATTAAGAGCCTGCCAGCTCTTAATACATTAAAAAGCTGGTGCACAGTGGGGGGGACCCAGTGTGAGCCAGGAATCAGCTGGCCCAGCTCTCGCTAGGTCCCCACTGCTATGCTCCAGCCTTTTAAATATATTAAGAGCCTGTCGGCTGTGGTTCCCCCGCTTATCGACTAGTTGATTAGTTGATTAAACTAAATGTAACATCCCTACTCCACACTGCTACCTCTGTATCAGAGATAGCAGTGTGGGGTGCCAGTCAGGAGCTGATCCGTGAAGGGAGCCAGTTTAAAAACCAGCTCCCCTCGTGGACCGGCTTCCGATCGCCCATGCTACTGTCTCCAATACAGAGGCAGCAGTGTGGGGTGGCAGCAGCCCCTGTCCTGGGGGGTCTGAGCTCCTGGATCCACCGTGAGCTGGAACTGAACTGGGCTGCCTGCCCACCCAGCTCCTAATACATTTTAAATGCAGAGCCACAGCAGGGGTGGGTCCTGGACACAGCACAAGCCAGGACTGAGCCAGGCTGCTGGCCAGCCTGCTAAAAAATTTACTGGGAAGAGGGGGGGTGGGAAATGCATATAGTCTATAACATTAACTGATAAGCTTTTGCTTATCAGTTAATTGGTTAATCGACTATACTATTGCATCCCTACTTAGGGCTGGATGCAGCTTTACAATACCTTGAAGAAGACCCTGTATCTGCCAGTAATTCATTTTCCAGCCAGTGCCTCTGGGAACAAAACCATAAAATTCAGGCAAGTGTGGTATAAGGAGTATAAATGATTTGAATACAGTGTATGTGATGACAAAGCTTTCTGCTTTTATTGTCAAGCTTTTGGCAACAGGCCAGTGAATCAACATTACAAGTTACTGATTTTAAACATGGTGGGGGGGAGCAAATGAAAGATTTTGCAAACATTCAGAGTGGGTATCCCTTCTAGAAGCTGTTGCTAAATGGAAGGGTAGGTATCAGAGGGTATGTCTACACTGCCACCCTAGTTTGAACTAGGGTGGCTAATGTAAACATTCTAACTTGCAAATGAAGCCGGGATTTAAATATCCGGGCTTCATTTCCATGTTCAGGCGGGCGCCATTTTTAAATGCCCGTGGTTCGAACTACCTGCCAGCGACTCTAATTCGAACTACCGTTATTCCTCCTGCAAGGAGGTTTAACAATAGTTCAAATTAGGAGCTTTAATTCGAACTACCTAGTCCGTGCTGCGTGTAGCCGTGGGCAGGTAGTTCAACTATGGGCATTTAAAAATGGCGCCGCCATTGAACATGCATGAAGCCGGATATTTAAATCCTGGGCTTCATTTGCAAGTTCGAATGCCTACATTAGCCACCCTAGTTCGAACTAGGGTGGCAGTGTAAACATACCCAGAGAGTGTTACATATCAGCTTGACAGTCAAAAGAAGAAAAAAAACCAATGGAAGACAATCAAGAAATTGTAATCAAGAATACTTCATTTTGCTCATGCCAGAGTATACCTTTGAGGGAATATGATAAGGGAATGGATTCCACAAATTATGGCAATTTGCAAGAATTGATGAAACTGTAGTACAGACAATAAACGGATTCAGTGATTTATGGTTAACTGGAAGAGGTACTTCACCTACCTAGGTAGCTCATATCAGACTGAAGTAATGGAGTTTATGGCTTCACAAGTGCTAGATTCAATTTTAACTGAAGTCAAAGAAGCTGAAGTGTTCTACATCATTGCAGACAAATGATTGGATCTGTCAAAACATGAACAAGTTATTCTCATAGTGTGTTACATAAGCCAGTCATTTGAAATACAAGAGTGGTTTATTGACATCTACAAGACACTGCTGGCAGACACAGTGTTTCACTTGTTACACTGATCAAGAATACATTACCAGCCCTGGGACTTGGTATTTCAACTCTAGGAGTTCAATACTACAATGGAACTGCCAACATGAGAGGACCCTATAAAGATGTGACCACGCGACTAATAAGCGAGAGGATTTTCGCTATGTCCACTGCTTTGCTCGTATATTAAATCTGTGCATCGTGGACATGGTTTCTTACATTCCAGTTGTTCAAAATACTTTCTGAATTCTCCAGCTTTCATTGAAGTAAGCTCAAACAGATATGCCGTCTTTGAAAAATGTCAGAAAATCACTCCGTGGTAGTCGGTAGAACTGTCAAGTTGAGGCTATAAGAGCGGTTTTGGAAAATTTTGATGAAATGGTTCCACCTCCAAACAAAATCACATAGGGGGTTTGAAAGCTGGAGCTTGAGTTTATGCACTTCTCAGAAATGTGCAAGACTTCAACTTTCTTTACCGCATGTTTTTGATGTGGAGAGTGCAAATGCAAACAAACTACCTGTCCAACCTTCTCCCATGAAAAAACGTTACATATGAAACAGCAATCGTGATGATTAAATCCACTTTAGTGTCTGTACTAAAGGAAATTATTTTTCAGTCTCAAACTTTTAATCATGTGAATGAACTGTGCCAGAAACACATGAATCTCTTTAATCTAGCAACCCTGGGAAACAGGGTGTGCCAGATTAAAGATTTTGCTGAACCAGGGAGGTTGCTGCAGAGTTGGGTGAGGGGTTAGGAGTAGGGCATTTACCTGCCACCCCACTCCTGAGGGCACACATGGCTCCGCACTCCCTGCCTTTCCCAGGCCCTGCCTCCTGCCGCTATGGGAGCAGTAGAGAAAAGCCTCAGGGCAAGTGACTTTGCACACTGCTGTTCCCCCAGCTGGGGGCAGGGAGAGTGGCAGAACACAGAGCTGCTTCCTTCTCCATACCATGGGTGTTTCTGGATTAGGGACACCCAGAGTACGGAGGTTTAAGTGTAGTTTTCCTTGCTCTTGTGCACCTCCTAAAGGGGTTAGACCCACAAAACTATGAGGAGGAGAAAAGTCCTCTGTTGAGAAACCCAATGACTATTATAGGCAAGAAATATCGTACAGACCTCTGGATGCCCTCATTAAGGAAGGCCGCTATGCTGAGAATGACCTGTTCATTTTCAAGTGCCTTACAGACATTCTTTCTTCCCAGAGCCCATCAGCTGAAAGTACAGGTGCTATCTCCACCACTGACAATATCAATCAAGATAATTTGATCTCTGCAGTCAATTTTTTTCCCCCCAGATGGTCAAGGATATCAAATGCTGACAAGAATACTGAGGAAGAGGAGACCACCCAGCTTGGAAAAAAAAGATTGATTCTTCTGTGAAAGGCCGCCACTTGACTCCCTTCCAAATCTGTTGAAACTCTATGTGTTTTATTTAATTATCCCACTGACAACATTGGCGGAGAGAAGCTTTTTATTCCTTGCAGCAATTAAAAATGTGCCCGAGAACTACAATGACATGCTCATGTTTCTAACCAGACAATACTACAGAGCAAAAGTGGATAAGCTGTTAAACATACAGGACATTACTACAAGGTTTGCAAGCAGAAAGAACTAAACACCTACAATGTTTTTGATAAGATAAGGCCATTACTTTTTTAAAGCATTTACATTTGTTATTGCTTAATCGTTAGTTGCCACAAACACATGGCTGTTCATGGACAAAAATCACAATAGTGCCTGCTGTCAAAAAACCCAGACTTGAGTCCACTCTGGTAATAATAATTTTTTTTTTAAATACAATATTTGCAGTTTGATATTTGGTCCTTTCTTGGGTACACTAATATGCACTAACTCCATGGATACTCTGGGGCTTGAGCACTTATGGAGAAAAATAGTGGGTGCTCAGCAACAGGCAAGTTCCCTCCTCCCCAGCACCCTAGGCTCACCAGCAGCCCTGCAGACCAAGCCCTCCTTCGCTCTCCTTGAGTACTTCTAGACTACAGGCTTTTGTCAGCAGAAGTTTTGTCGACAGATACTAGACTATATCTAGACTAGCGTCTAGACTATATCCAGTTCTGTCGACAAAGCAAGCCGCTTTGTCGACACGACAGTGTAGACACAAAGGACAGTGTAGATGCAATAACACCTTCTCTCGACAGTACTCTGTCGACAAAAGGCATTATTCCTCGTAGAATGAGGTTTACAGCCGTCGACAAAACTGCTGAATTCTGTCGATGTTATGTCGACAGAACTCAGCGGCAGTGTAGACGCAGGTATAGTTTTGTTGACAATAATCCACTTCTGTCAACAAAACCCTGTAGTCTACACACACCCCTAGTGCCTCCTGCATGCTGTGAACAACTGTTTTGCAGCATTCAGGACACTCCAGGAGGGAAGGGAAGGCATGGAGACAGAGCACACTCAGGGGAGGAGGCATGTTGGGAGCAGGGACTTGGAAGAAGGGGTGGAATAGGGATAGGGTGGGAGCAGAGCAGATGCAGGAAGAGACAGGGTAGGGATAGAGGTGGAACAAGGGCAGGGCCTAGAGATGAAGGAAGGTTGCCCTTCCCAGATACAGGGGATGTCAGCGACTATGGGGACACCATTCAAAAAATAAAGATAAAAATATGCTCTACTCCTATTAAGTTAAAGCATTCCATATTGGAAGCTGCAAGGTACCATATATTTATTATAAATGGATGATTAGCACCTGCTAAACCTAACAGAAGAAGTTACTCAGTTTTCCTTCTCATTAAGAATGCCAGCTGGTCATCTCAACAATACTGTGGTGCAGCCATCACTATTTTTTTTTTTGTGGGTTTATTTTTTTCCTGGCAAAAGCTTCTGAATAATAGACTCCAATATTGTTATTAAAACTGTTTAAACAATGTCCAAATTACACATGCCAGCAATGCTCAGAAATAACTAAAATTATATTTTATCTAAAGTTGTTTATCTAATAAATTATATCTGAGAGATTCAGGTAATGAAAAGCCAATGGGTACCTGTGCTGACCTCTACACAAAACATATTGTTGATTCTTTTGGTATGGGAAGGAAATGCAATTCTGCAGATACCGTTACTTCACATCAAACAACATTTTTATTAAAATAAAGATGGATGATTTTTCCATCAAAACCTTGCCTTGGTTGTAATAATAAAGCTATATTGTAGCTGTGTTGGGATTCTCTTTATTCACAAGACTGATTCTGGCAATTTATCCTAAAGATACAATACTAAAGAAGCAAATGACATAATGCATAAGAATTTCTATGAGCATTTTTTTGTATGACTCTCAAATGTCAGAATGATTCATGTATAAATTGGGCTTAATACTTAACCATATATTAATACAACTTTCTAGTTAGGATTTTTAATGCATGTATGAATTACCCAACCACCATTTTCTTCATGCATAGTTCTCTCTTCGAATAGTTGCCATCTGCTGTTGCAAAGTATTGTAAAACATAGCATTAAAATTAGCTCTAGCAAGCAAAACTCCTTTGTCTCGAGTACCTGCCCTGAACCCCAATGCATACCACCAGAACCTGTAAATTGTGCCCTCCATCCCACTATCAGCAATTACTGTCACTTCTGCCCATCCATGATCTGAATCCACTATCTTCTATATTTAACTTATACTCTTCTCAGTGGCATAGCAAGGGGCCGGGAGACAGTTGCCCCCAGGCGCCATGCTAGGGCAAGCACAGGGACAATGGTGCGGGAGGGTCTGACGTGGCCGCAGCTGGTGTGGCGGGACCGGATAGTCCCAGACCTGTCTGCACCATAGCGTGGCGCCTGGGGGCAACTGCCCTCCTCCTCCCCACGCCCCTGACTCTTCTACATTTCCAACAAGGGTATGTCTAGACTACATCCCTCTGTCGCCAGAGGGATGTAAATTAGACATACCGACATTGCAAATGAAGTGGGGATTTAAATCTCCTGCACTTCATTTGAATAAAAATGGCTGATGTGTTTTGCTGTGTAAGTGGTTTGTCGGCAAAAAGCGGCTGTCAAGACAGGGATCGGGCGACAAAGAAAGCCTTTGTCGGCCGATCCTGTAAACCTCATTTTATGAGGCATAAGGGATCAGCCAACAAAGGCTTTCTTTGTCACCCGATCCCCGTCTTGACAGCCGCTTTTTGCCGACAAACCGCTGACTCGGCAAAATGCGGCGGCCATTTTTATTCAAATGAAGCGCAGGAGATTTAAATCCCCTCTTTATTTGCAATGTCAGTATGTCTAATTTACATCCCTCTGGTGACAGAGGGATGTAGTCTAGACATACCCCAAGTTATTAACCCCTGAGCCTTAAATTCATAGACATGTGATTCAGCAGCCATCACAGAGGTTGTGCATACTATTCTGGAGAATGAAGTAGTAATCAAGGAAGGTGCATAGTCAGTGAGGATCATTAATGGTGTTAAATTGTAGTCACAAAAGAAAAAGAAGAGCGTTTAGAGAAGGGCTACTCAACACGCGGCCCAAGGTCCACATGTGGCCCACAGCCCGTGGTGTGGTTTGGGTTTACACGGGGCTCAACACACAGCCTGTGGGTGGAATCCTTTGAACATGGCCTCCACTGGGAACACACTCCACAATGGTGAGTCAATATAATGTCCTTCTGTTGATATGAGTTTTAGTACTGAAATTCCTGGACTGTCATTGCTTATTAAAAGTGCTGTCATATGGGTGGAAATCGAGTAAATATTGCATTTTATTAATATCAGCAGAACTGACTTAAATGGAGCCTGTGTGTTGTGTAGTCTTGCCTTAGTCTTTGTATTCATGCCCGTCAGTGTGAAAGAAGCTATTTGCATATATATTTGCACGTATATGCAACCACACTTAAGTTGAGGCCCTCGGCATGTGCTGAGAGTATCACTGTGGCCCCCAGGGCTTCCAAAATTGAATAGCACTGGTTTAGAGGGAAGGAGAAAATACCTTTTACTGATAAGAGAGATTGAAATAGTACCGCTTGTGCCTTGTTAACAGAACAGTCTCCAGCTGTGCAAATAACTGAAAAAAAATCAGCTATTAAAATATTATTTTGTGCACTCAAATCTATAAAAAAAAAACTCCTTTGGAAAGGATTTTCTCCTCCACTTAGTATAAATAATAATTATATTACTTCCCTGGCTATAGTTGTCCCTCATTGAATGATAGGCTTTTGTAATTCAAAAGACATGCGCTTCAATTCTGAATTGACACCATTAGTAGAGAGAACTGGGGAGGGAATGTACATAAGCAGGAAATCCAGATCCAAGAACAAAGATCCATTTCTTTCAACAAAGAGTATATTAAGTCTATTTCAGAAGCCTATAGCAGTAGTTCCAGTCTTAATATTGCTAATCATATTAGCTAAATATCACAGCAGGTAAAATGATTTTCCAATAACACTTCTAAGTAATTTTCCACCTAGTTTCATGCCTAGGATAATCTTATTTTTTTCATTGTCAGTTTTGCATGGATGTATTGGGGCAATTATCTTCAGGCATTTGGAAACTAAGCTAGCACAGCAGTTTGCCAGTCTGCCTCACTGCAACCTACTGTGTGTTTATGTTATGCATGCCAGTTGTTATTAGCTCATGTGTATGAGATATCATTTTCCTCTCTATTGATTTAACATAACTCTATAGTAAGTGGAGTTTTTATGGAAAGGACAGAATTTGAATTTAGGGTCTCGATACAGGTGTCTGGAAATTATGCCCAGGTAATTTCAGTGATGCCGTTTTTAATGAAATAATAAATATTATGTATGAAAACTAAAGACCAAAAAAATTACAGTTGTTTATTTAGTAACCACAACTTGCTCTGTGATACAAACATGTGATACAAACATGGCTCTGATCTGATTTTATATTTTAAGGCTGTGGTTCTCAACTGGTGGTCCATGGTGACTTTTTCGGTGGTCCACAGGAACATTGTCCAAAGTCACACGGCGTGAGCAGGTGCCGCCGTTAGGCTGTTTTACGCTGTGTTCACAAGCATGCGGCGCATCATCCATAGCGTCACCTAGGACGCAACCGCATTGTGTTGCCAGTAACTTCCGTCTGAGGCTCTGAGCGTCAGTGTAGCTGCCGCCGTCGTGCTGAGCGGTTGCTGTGTCGTTCGTCCTGTGCTACATGTGCTGTTTTACAGGTGTGGTGTAGTTTATTTATAATGGCAATGACAGGAAGAAATGTCAAGCGCAAGTATTCGGAGGACTACATCAAATTCGGCTTCACTTGTCAAGAAAAAGAAGGTGTGGATTTGCCACAATGTGTTTTTTGTTTCAAAGTCTTGGGGAATGACTCAATGAAGCCGGCTAATCTGAAACTCCATCTCAAAAAGTGTCACCCCAACTTGTTGCAAAAGGATGAAGATTATTTTGAGTGGCGGTTATCAGGTCTGAAACGGCCCCGCCTCGACTCAACAAGTGCATTCTACAATAAGACAAGCAATGCAGTGCGCGCTTCCTACATTGTTGCATACAAAGTTGCACAGGCCAAGAAGCCTCATACCATTGTAGAGCAACTTGTGCTTCCCTGTGCAAAAGAGATGGTGTGGCTTGTTCTTGGCAAGGAAGCAGCAAGGAAGCTGAATGATATATCTGTCTCTAACGACACAGTATCGAGACGGATAAATGAGATATCACAGAACATTAGTGAACAACTTGTGGATGAAATAAAGAAGTCTCCATTGTTTGCCATACAATTGGATGAATCGACCAACGTCGCATTCTGCTCTCAGCTATTGGTGTTCGCACGATACATGGTTGAGGGAGACTTCAAAGATGAGTTTCTTTTTTGTAAGACTCTTGATACCACCACAAAGGCTCAGGATGTGATGGAAATTGTTAATAATTTCTTTGAAGTACATGGTCCGGATTGGGTAAATCTTGTGGGTATCACCACTGATGGTGCACCCGCCATGCTGGGCTCAAGATCGGGCTTCCAAACGCTGGTGAAACAGCGTGCTTCTATGGTAACCAGAGTTCATTGCTTCATTCATAGGGAAGCTTTGGCATAAAAAACATTGCCTGATCAACTGAAAACCATTTTCAAAGGGTTGGTGAAAGTGGTCAATCACATCAAATCATTGGCTCTGAACACTAGGCTGTTCAAAAGATTTTGCCTGGACATGGGTTCCGACTTAGATGTGTTGCTGTTCTACACTTCTGTATGGTGGTTGTCAGCAGGGAATGTACTCAACAGAGTTTTTCAATTGAGAGAGGAGTTGGATTTATTTCTCCAGGCTCAAGGGAAAGAGGAATTCCAAAATGTGCTAACGCAGTCAAATTTAGAACTTGTGTAACTTGTTGATATTTTTGGAATCTTTAACAAACTGAATCTTCAGCTGTAAGGGAAAGATGTAAATCTGTTCTCTCACCAAAGCATCATCAAGGCTTTTCTTGACAAATTGGAACTCTGGATCGTAAGAGTCGAAGGCAATAATTTGGTTCAATTTCCATATGTGGATGCCATGCTTGGGGAAAAGGAAGCCATTTGGATGCAAATTCTTGATCATTTACGGAAGCTACGAGACAAATTCCAACGATACTTTCCGGAGGTGGACATGACAAGGGATGGATTATCTTTCATCAGGAATCCATTTACAACAGATGTTAATAGTGTTCCAGAGGATCTGCAGGAGGAATTCTTGGATCTGAAAAATGATTTTGCGGCTCAAGACGTGTACCAGCAGTCTACCATAGAGAAATTTTGGGCTAGCATGACACAGAGTTACCCAAATCTGTCAGCACACGCAGTCAGATTTCTTTTGCCATTTGCATCAACTTATATGTGTGATACTGGATTTTCATGTTTGTTGCACGTTAAGTCCAAACAGAGGAATCGGCTTGCAGTGGAAAGCGATATTCGTTGTGCATTATCAAGTACCACTCCAAACACTGAAAAGCTTGTCTATGAGAAGAGAATCCAAAAATCTGTTAGTAAGAAATAAATTTCAAACCAAAATGTTCATTGTCTGCTCTTTTTTATCATGTCTCAAAAAGGAGGTGGTCCATGAAAATTTTTTGATTGGCCTGGTGGTCCGTGGACTGAAACGAGTTGAGAACCACTGTTATAAGGACACAGCTACCCCTTATAACAGTGGTAACTTGGTATATGTGCAAGTATACAGTGCTCAATATATCTCCTCTCAGAACAAACAACAGGACGAAGCCATCCAGCCATCCAAATATTTGCATGGGAATTTGCACAAATATTGGAGAATCTGCATGAAGTATATGCTCCTCTGTTTCATACCTTCCCCACAGCAAGGATCCCTGAAGCCTTCCTGCCATTAATGCTCTGGTTGGGCCTATAGATTTCCCAACTCACAAGGATGGGGTGAGTGCAAAGCCAGAAATTGCAACTATTGCTACATTGAGTATTGATTTCAGTGAAAAATTGCCATGAGCTAGGAGGAAAATGAGGTCTCAAATCCCCCAGTTCCATTCCAACACCACTCAGCCATGACCCTCCAGAATCCACTGAGCTTTCAGCCAACTGCACAGTGTGTGCTAAGAGTTCTCCATGGCATCTGATGAAATGAGAAGCTTCTTGGGCTTTTCTCCCTCATCGTATCCAAAAATATGATGCATACATGGACAATCCCAGGTTCAGTCATGGCTGGTGATCTTCTAAATGGACATTAAATATGTACCTCTAATACATTATACATGAGGGGTTAAATGTTAAAATACTTCATACAGAAAGTGCTTTAAGGAGGCAGTTGAATAAGGAGAGGTAGTTAGTTTGACTGGCAAACCTTAAAATAAATGAAACTGTCTAGGGTTTTTTCGTTCTGCTTTTTGCAAATCAGCTTGATGCAGTTAGCATGTTATACAATCGTCTATACAAAGAAACCAGGCAGAAGCATGCCTGACTTTGAACTTAGAAGCCTATTTTTTTCCAACCTGGAAAAGAAACAATGTGGAAGACAATTTTCTGGGATTTAGAGCTAAAATAAAACCTGCAGTTTTAAGGATTCCCCCTTAGAGAAGAGATTGTCTGCACAATCCATCCTCAGGCACTCCTGTGTCTTTTTCTGCTTATATTAATCTGCATTTAAGACTGAGTAAGGTGACCAAATATTTCACCAGGACTTTTGGATTTGATTCAGAAACATTATCCTTGCCAACACACACACACACACACTCTCTCTCTAGTGATATGCTACCCAACTACTGCTTCAAAACAGATGGTGTAAATTAGCGTATCTTTCTTAAGTGATGGGAAGTTGTTAGGGCAGTGTGAAGTATGAAAGACTGAAGGAAAAAAGAGACTGATTTAACTTGCCCTCTGCTCCCAGATGGAAAGTAGTTTCCAATTTGAACCCTTTTATCTCAAGTTGTAGTTAGACCAGAGGCCATTCAGCATTCAAGATTTTTTTTTAAAGAATTTTCTCTTATTTCTTAAATTAAAATTGAGAAAGCTGTTCATCTGGATGACTGATATGCATAGGCTGATACTTCCCCTCCAGCTAGAGGGTACTTGACCCTTCCTCCCTCCCCACACCTCTTGCCTTGCCCCAGATCCCATCCTCATTCCACCCCTTCCTTAAGCCCTGCCTCTATCCTGCCCATGACCCCTTATTCCACCTCTTCTCTCAAGCCTAGTCCCACCCCAGTTTCACCCCACGTCTTCTCCAAAGCCCCTGTTCCACCCTGCCTCCTTTCACACCCTTCTAGAGCTTCCTGAACACCTCGAATCAGATGTTCACTGCACTCTGGAAGTGCTGGGAGGGTGGGAAAGGCTAAGTCAGTGGGGCTGCTGACATGCAGGAGACACGGGAGGGCAGAAATAGAGGGCTTCATGCTGTTGTGTGCTCTGCATCTACTAATTTTTCCCTGTGGGTGCTCCAGCCCCGGAGCATCCACAGAGTCGGTGCCTATTCTGATACTGGTGCAGCAGATACTTTTATTAGATGTCTCAGACAGTGGACTTAGAAACTCAGACTTCAGTCTTGAGAACTATATGTATTGCAAATAGTCTATGTAATTACTCACAAGCCTTGATCCTGCAAAGACCTAACCTTGAATGGTGGGTAGTCTAATTTATAATGTACAAAATTAAGCACATGCATAACTCTTTGCAGAATGTTAAAAGGTCTCAGAGGGTAGCCATGTTAGTCTGTAACTTTAAAAACAAGTAGTCCTATGACACCATAGAGCAGGGGTGGCCAACCTGCAGCTCTCGAGCCACATGCAGCTCTTTCCTCAAAGAAATGCGGCTCTTGCTAGTTCAGAGCCGCACGCCTGGACTGCTCACGGCCGCTCTGCGCATGCACCCCAGTCCCTGGAGGGAGAAGCGGCGCTGGCAGTTCCAGTGAGACCCAGACATTCGGTTAGAGAGGGGGGAGGATAGGGGTACCTGGCTCTGGGGGAGGGGTGAGTGAATTGTGTTAGAGCGCGGGTGCTGGGGATGCCTGGCTCTGTGGGAGCGGGAGGGCATTGGGTTAGAGCAGGGAGGCTGGGGGTGCCTGGTTCTGGAGGAAGGGTGGATGCATTGGGTTGGGAGGGGGAGTGGGGAGGGCTGAAGGACCTTAAACTCAAAGTCTTCATGGATCCAGAATAAGGCAGCCAACACAGATGTCATATTTAAATTCCAGGGCAAAAAAAGAATCAGCATGTACCTGGTTTACACTGTGTTTCTTTAAAGAAAATTCAAAGGCTATTGTTTGCCAGGCTGAAGCAATTATTCTGAGATATGAGTCTCTCCCTTATTTTTGTTGAACCTATCATATTTGCAGTCTGGGACAGACTTGAATTTTTAGAACTATAAAAAAGCCATAATCTTCATAAGTAAAAAAAAATGAGGAAACCATACCAGAGATCAACAAGCTGAAATGAAACAGGCACTTCAAATTGTGCTTATTTACTTCTCAGTTCAGTTTAATTTTAAAAAACTCACAGGACATAACAGATCAGTAGTGTTAAATTTAAAATGCATGGTGGGGATGCTTATTTTTTGTGTGAGAATATTACTGTATTTTCAAAGGTTGTTTTTTTTTAATTTGATGTTTGTTCCTTGTCAAGTTCTCTGAAGTTCTATGGTCTGTCTGTGAATTTTTTAAGTGACTAGAGACTTTTTTATTGGCTTTTGTCTGAAATGTCCTGTAATGTTATTTTTATCACTACATTTTGCGTACTATATCTATCTATATATAGATAAATAGATAGATAAAAATAAAATAAATATTGAATACGTGGCTCCTTGCACACTATCCACAACTGTTTTGGCTCTTAGTCTCTAACTGGTTGGCCACCCCTGCTGTAGAAACTAACAAATATATACAGGATCATGAGCTTTCGAAATGGGTCGTATTCACGAAAGCTCATGATCCTATATTTTTCTCTAAGGCTATGTCTAGACTACAAAGGTAAGTTGGAAAAAGGTACGCAAATTGCCAGCTGAGGTGCCAAATTTTGGAAAAACCTGCTCTTGCAACACATCTCTTCTTCCTCATAGAACGAGGTTTACAGGGATGGCGAAAGAGCGCATCCACTTTTTCAAAAAAAAATTCGACCTCTGGTGTCCCGGAAAAGCGCTGCAGTCTAGACGTAGCTTAAGGTGTCACAAAACTGCTCTTTGCAGAATAGCAGCCACAATCTTTGGCCACATACAGATCATCAGGGTTCACTGCTGGTGTGCTGCCAGGCACTTTACTTACCCTGACTATCTGCAGGCATGGAGTCCCACAGGTCCCAGAGTCTGTGGTATGGCATTCCCCGCCCCCGCCAGGCTTCTGTCGGACACCCGGCGGCCGGAAAACCAGAAAATACTGGTTGGGAGTTGCAGAAAGTGGTAGCAGTCTGTGCCATTTTCCATAGTTCCCATTAGCCAAAAACAGCGAACCGCAGCCACTGGGAGCTGCAAGCAGCTGTGCCTGTGGATGTTCAGGTAAACAAACAAACAGTCTGGTGGTCCACCAGAAGCTAACCCCGATAAATTGCATGCGCCTGGTACACCAGAGGGTCCCATCCCTAATGTATATAATTAAACACATACATAATAATTCTAAGGACCATTATTAATCGTTATTCCTATGCCAATTTGAGTAACAATTATTAGTGGTTAACACTAGAACTCAGAGTTGTGCCATTTTTTTTCCATCAGAAGTTTAGGAGATCTCTTTCTAGGACAAAAATTACTACATTCTTTTTCTCATTTTTATATTGTTTTATTTCAATATTAAAGGGGTACAAAAGAAATATATTCAAAATAGTCTAGAAAAAGTTATCTATTGTACAGTTATTTTACAAGGATACTTTTCACAAAGAAATTCATAAAATACTATTTTAAAAGGATAGAAAAATTAAATGTAAGATTAATGAGTCACACTTTAATAAGCAGTAAGCCTGTCCACAGACTGTACACTTTATTATGATGTATTCTACAATGGCAGTAGTCTATTATGTGCTTCTTAGGTTGCTGAAGGCAGTCACACTTCAGTTGTCAGCCTCAATAGCTCTGAGGCTGAGATAGTCTATTAATGAACACCCTTTAGTGCTGTACTTCTATGTAAGGGCACATGCTTCCTCAAGTTCCAGCCCCAATTCAATAGACCCCAGTGTTCTTCACTATCAAGAAATTGACATTGTGGAGATCAATCCACCAGAGGTTGATTTAGCAGGTCTTGTGAAGACCCATTAAATCAAATGCAGACCACTCTCCCATCAACTCTGATACTCCACCAGAATGAGAAGTATAAGGAAAGTTGACAGGAGAGTTTCTCTCATGAACCCAGAATGGTGTAGACACTGCAATAAGTCAAGCTAAGCTACATTGACTCCAGCTGCATTATGCATACACTTGGAGTTGCATAACCTAAGTCAGCTGAACCCCACAGTGTAGATCTGCCCTAAGATTAACCTCATCCTTCTCACCTATACTTTATTTGGGTCCCCCCTCTTTGATTCTATTACTTAATGCAAAGCTGGCATGTGGTTTACCAGCACTCTCATTTGTTGAGCTGGGGCCCGGTCCATGGGAAACAATCCAATGATTCAATGGAAGTTTGTTGGTGCCCTTGGGGAGGTGCATAGGAAAACACTTCATAAACACGTGGAGCTGATTTCTGACCACTGACACTTTATATATAAGAACTGGCTTAGAAAGACAGAGGCCATAGGGTTGCCAGGTGTCCAGTATTCAACTGGACAGTCCGGTTTTGGGGCCTTCTGTCCAGTAAAAAAATTTCAGAAAATACCGGGCATGTGCAATGTCCGGTATTTTCTGGTTTTCCGGCCAGGCGTCCGATGGAAGCCTAGGAGGGGTGGGGGGAGTGGCTGGGAGGCGGGGCACAATCAGCGCTGGGAGCCTCTGGTTGCGTCTGATGTAGGAGTGATGCCTTGGGGAGGAGGAGAAGCCCTGTCCGTGCATTGTGGAGCCGTAGCCGGACTCCTCGTGCTTTGCCGGGACCGTGCTTTGCCGGGATGTGCCCGGGTCAGTCCCGCTCCCCGCTGACTGAATCTCTCCCCCCCACACCTCCTTCCTCCCGACCAGCCCCGCTTCCCCTGACACTCCACCCCGATCTCCCCCAGCCAGCCCCGCTGCCCCGACATTCCCCAACCAGCCCTGCTTCCTGCCGGCCACCCCGATCTTCCCCAGCCAGCCCTGCTGCCCCCGACCCCAACCAGCCCTGCTTCCTGCCGGCCACCTCCCACCCCCAATCTCCCCCGGCCAGCCCCTCCCGGTCGGTGTCCCCTCCCCCTCCATCAAGTGTGTCTGGTATTTTTTCTGAAGTTACCTGGTAACCCTAAGAGGCCATAATATTTGTCTATCTTTTAGTGCTGTTGTGAGGCAGAGCATTGTGAGGCAGAGCATTGACTAGCATGCTTTTACAAACCTAAATAATGGTTTCCTACTATTAAATGTAAAATACTCAAGCATCAAATTGATAGGATCATGTCTCCCAGCCCTGCAGCCAGTTCTCCAGATTATACTGGGAAGTCTTTAAGAAAGAAGCAGCTATAAATCCCTATCATTTCAGAATTTTGTGTGTGTGAATTTTACATAAAAGAAGCATTTTTCAATAACAAAAAATTACAGAGGAAAATATGTCACATGGGAACTAAGTGTTTGTATGCGTGAAAAGAAATGCAACATTGCTAAAATTTCACAGCAGTTTCATTATCTCAAAAATAGGTAAATTTCCTTTGCTATGCTTATAAGAAGCACACAGGATAGTTTTCAATGGGGGAAAGGCAATACACCATGTTTATTGCATTTCTTCACCCACAGGTCCTGGAGAGGCATTGCTGGACTGAACCCAAAGCTTCATAGCTACACAGACCCCTTTTTATATAGTTCTAAGCACCAAGTTTGGGGTTTGCAGTGTCATGCTGGAGTCATCTAATTGTTCATTAGTGTTGGGAGGAGACTTCGCATGCTCCCCCTTCTGCCCCCACGCCAGGATTGGGGGGCAGGGAAGCGAGCGCACAAAATCTCTTCCTGCCCTGCCAGGAGCACGTGGCACTTCTAAGCGCCATGCTCTCCTGGCAGGGCAGAGGAAACTTCATGTGCTTCCCCGCACCCCCAGGCCCTAATTGGCCTGGGGTGGGGGAGCGGCAAGGCCTCCACGGACCAGATCAACCTACTTGGTGGGCCAGATTCAGCCCACGGAGGCCCTTACGTCCACAATGATCTACTAATTTCCTTGTGCCAGTACAGTGTTAGTGTTGTTACACAATTTTACTTTGTTATGAAGAGAGTTGATAAGCCTTGGCTAGCATATGCTCATATATAAAGGTGTCTACATTACAAGCTGCATCAGTACAGCTACACTGAAGACTGTAACAGGTGCAAGTCCTCAGTTTACACAAGGTCTTAAATTGGAAGATCTTCAGGGAAAGAAACATATCTGTATTTTGCATGGCACTTACCACAATGGGGCCCAGACCTTGACTAGGATCAAAAGAAGTTTGAATGCAATATAAATGATTATTCTGCCATTGTACACATAAGATACTATTACTGGAAAACCCAGTTTATAATACTTTGCTAAGCACAAAGTATAGTTACATTATTTTTCAAAAAATGTTTTTCCAAGGTGTGAGCTGACTGGCTTAGTGGACAGAACTTGTAAGAAAAAAGACCGGATTGAAGTTAGAAATTACATAAATCACATTAGAACTATAATTTTCAAATTCATTGTGTGAAGCAATTAATCAAAGCATAGCTGAGTTATAGTACTTGCGAGACTTTGATCTGACAACTAGAAGAAATAGAAACTACTGGGTATCAAGCTGCAGTGTTAGAATGTAAAATGTTTCTCCATGCTAGTCACAAGTTTAATTACTTCTTTTTTTTCCCCACTGACAGACCGAAATTAAAATAAATGGGCCACATGGAAGCAAATCTCAAATGCATGGAGCACTTAAGAATGTATTGTTCTTGTAATGCAGGAATTCCATGAAATTTATGAATAAAGCTGTTCAATTTTCTCCCTTCAAACAGGAGGGTGTAGTGGGAAGGGAGAAGTAGATTATACCAAACCATGATTGCCTGATATTGACAAGACTTTATTTTATATGCTTGGTTAGACAATTTTTAAAACTTTTTTTTTTTTTACATTATGTGCACTTTTATAGCAGTATGTGACAAAGATAATCATGGTAAAATGCTATCATTCCTTATTCACATAGGTGAACAGTGTCAAATTTTGTAACAAATATAGACTTTCCTGTTAAGATTGGGAGCCCTTAACATAAAGTGAATTTTTAAAAAAATGCACTACTGCCAGACTTGGCAGGTTAACACCCCTCCTCCTCCCCCCGCCCTCCCGAATCTCTCTTTGAAGTGTATTGGAAAGGACAGCTGGAATCACTGTTAGCTATTGAGGACCCAGCTCAGTATTGTTGCATCAGGAGTACTAGTACTGCACTGTATGTTGTTACAGCTACTTAGGGAAGAAAAATCTAAGGTTATTGCATGTACCTTAGCCAGTATTGTACTCTCAATATCCAAAAGTTCAGGCCCAAACATTTTAGTCACCTGGTTTAAACATATCATGAGATTTGTACAAATGAATGGCATTTTGTTATAGTCTTACCTTCTAGGTTTTTGCTTATCCTAAATATACACAAAGCTGAACATTTCAGGCTGAACCTTAAAAAGCACATGCAAGAAATACAGGTGTTTTCCCCTTCCACTCTCTTTTCTGGCTGCTAGGAAGGACTTCACTTCATTCTAATCTCTGGTATTAGGGAGCTGTCATTCTTTCCTTCTCCGCTATCATCTTCCCCGCTACCTTCCTGCTCCTGTCAACCAAGATGCACATTTGGCCACTTCTCCCCTCACATTCTCCTGCCCTCGAGTTGCTACCTCTGCATAAGCAGGTGAGAGACAGCAATGTAGCTGTTTAATCTGAAAGGGATTAGGGAAAATTCATTTTGGCAGATGGAGTGACCAGCCAACTGCAGGTGTCACTGCGTTGCTGCTGGTATCTAGCCATATTCCCTCTGTGAGCTCTGCAGCACTCGGGCAAAAATACCCTCAGGACAAGCTCCATGGACCATGAAAGATGGAATCTGGAGCAATGTGCTAAGAAGCCAGATATTTTCATGTGTGTGTCCAGGAATGCGGCAGTGGTTGTGGATGTGTCTGGAGCTAGGGAAGAAGGTATGCAGTTGTGTAATAGCAATGGCATAGCAATACTGTTCTGCATCTTTTGTTGGGAAATATGCCTGGTGGAAACAGTGTAATTCAGTAGATGGGAAAGCACTTTCTCTGTGTATTTGTCTAGTAAAATTATCCCCTTAACTTTTTCTGCTGTAATTATTTTTAAAGCATGTCAGATCATCTTCCTGGTCCTGAATCCATAAGGTACTGAGCATTTTTTGTGAGATGCTGGCATCTTCAAACTCAATTTACTTCAGCGGGATATTAGGGAACTCAGAAATTTACATGAAGTCTGAGCCTTGGAAGAACAGATAGTAAATGAATAGAGAAGATCCAAAAAAGCTGATTCCTGGGGGGGAGAGGGAACAACATACAAAAAAAAATTGCCATACTTAGCTATTTTGAAGCAAAGACATGACTTAAGTCATATCAAGTGAGCAGTTTTAGACACAATGCACTTAGCTAAGCACAGCCTCACTATATCCTTCCTGAGGCCCTATTTCCTTCCAGGCACAAGTGTTTTTTCTCAGACTCCTGATCTCAATTCTCAGACTGTCATTTGCTGAGTTCTCATGTCACCAAAACTTTGTTTTGCAATCCCCATGTTCCAAGGACTTTCCAAAGGCTCCCCCATCTCTTCCCAGTGAGACTAAAGAACTGTATTGCAGGAGTAAACAGGAAAGCTAAAACCTGTTAAAAAATACTGACTCCTTCCTTGCTGACAGTAATTCAATTAAGAAGAGATAAGAAGTGTAATAGTTTTGTTTACAGACTCCAGAGGAGATGCAAGGTTCTTTAAAAACCACTTAAGTGTCAAAAATCCTCATCTGTAAGGAATGACTTCCATATGCTTGATTTTAACAAACTTGCATGGAAACAAAACTATGCAAGGCGCATCCTTTTTTGTAAGCTATTTATCTGCTCTGTGAAGTCAGCAAACAAGAGGGCACTTACACAGGGGAAGGTTAGAGGGTGAACTTCATCAGAAAAAAATAAGAGATAACTTAAGATGTCACTAATCCTGGCAGCATTACTTGGGAAATTCTTTTCCCATTTTCCCAGGCTATCCTCTCCTTAAAACATTTTCTCCAATGTCTTACACAGTGTCAAGCTTTTCCTATTAGCTGACAAATTCTCTTCCCTCCAATCCAAACTACATTTTCCTTCGATAAATACTTGTATTGTGGCAAATGGGGAAACAATTGCTTAAGCAGATAAACCCATAGGAAGGGGGAAGAAGAAATAAATAAATAGGCAATTAAAAAGTGTGTGTGGGGGGGGGGGGGGAGATGAAGCCTAGTAAAGGAAAATGTAAATGGAAAAAAAGGAATAAATGAGGAGCCACAGAAAGAATAAGGAAAAATGGAGAATTCAAATCTGGAGTATAGGAATAAGAAGGGGAGAGATAGGAAAGGAATACAAGACATTTTATTTTAAATGGGGAGAAATTATGGACTGGTTCCTCCCTATTTGAATCTGACCTGTACACAATAGATTCAGATATTTCAAAGCCATAAGGAAACATTTACTCTGACCTGTGCAATACAGATCATAGTGTTTCCCTGAACTACAGCATAACTTTTCACTGTTTACACTCTGCTAACCTAGCCATCCAGATCACTCTTTATCAGTGACTAGTTCTCTTTGTTATTTACCTGACCCTAGTCTTTGTGTCATCTGAAATCAATCAATGATGGCTTTATGCTTTCTTCCAGTTATCTGATAAAAATATTAAATAGCATAAGACCAAGAACAGACTGCTGTAGGACTTCACTAGAAACCCATTTGCTTGATGATGATTCCCTGTTTACAATTACATTTTGAGGCCTATCAGTTAGCCAGTTTTGTAATCCATTTAATGTGTGCCATGTTGATTTTGTATCATTCTAGTTTCTTAAAAAAAATGTTATGTGATACTAAGTCAAATGCCTCACAAAAGTGTATATATTTCACCTCAGCACTATTACCTTGACATACCAAATCTGTAATCTTAAAAATATGTATCACATTACATTGACGCAATCTATTTTCTATTTTAAAAATATACTAGTGGGCTGTACCCCCTGCTCACTACACTTGCCAACCTCCCTCTCTCTGGGGCTATGTGTCTGGCCAAGGGGGAAGGGGCAGGAACAGTCAGGGGGAAGGGTATCTGGCCAGGGGAGAGGGAGCAGGAGCGGGCTGGGAGTGCAGGATCTCAGCAGAGAGGGTGTGTAAGGGGGTTGGGGTTTGCGTGGTCTCGGCAGGGCAGTGATTGAGCAGATGGGGGATGTGGGATCTCAGCTTGGGACTGAGTAAGGAGGCTAGAGGGATGGCACAAGGAGGAACTGCAGCCAGTAAGACTGTGGGGGAAGAGGCCAGTCAGCACGAAAGGGGGGGTGCACGTTCTGGACTTGGTCTGGCCAGTGGCAATGGTAGCGTGGCATTAGGAGGGCCTGCAGGCTGCAGGTGAAGAGGCCAGTCAGCGCAGAAGGTGGCCAAGGCCAGTGAGTGGGGCCTAAAATGACCCCCTATGGGGGAGCAATGTAAAACTGCTCTTTTTGGAAAAAACTTCACCTGCGTCCACACTGCAATCGCATTATTTCAAAATTAAATAAAAAAAACTCGGGGGCGTTTCAACATTGGTAAACCTCAAGGCTATGTCTAGATTGCAAGCCTCTTTCGAAAGAGCGTCTAGACTACAACCAGTACTTTTGAAAAAGCAAGCAGCTTTTTCAAAAGAGAGCACCCAGGCAGTCTGGATGCTCTCTTTTGAAAAAGCACAGTTTGCATTACATAGCGCCTTTTTTCGAAAGAGCACTTTTGAAAAAAGGCATTCTTCCTCGTAAAATGAGGTTTTCCACGGTCGAAAAAACTGTCGTGTTCTTTCAATTTACTTTTGAAAGAATGCAGCAGCAGTCTAGACACAGGGGAAGTTTTTTCTAAAAAAGGCCACTTTTTTCGCAAAAACCCTGTAGTCTAGACACACCCCAAATTACTAGGAAGAACGCCTTTTTCGAAAGAGCTCTTTTGAAAAAAGGCATGTGTGGATGCAGAACAGGGACATTTTTCAAAAGAAGAGGCAATTGAAAAAAGCACAGGTGCCCTGGTGGCCATTCTGTGAATAGCAATCAGGGCTTTCTTTTGAACGAGCGTCCATGCAGTCTGGATGCTCTCTTTCGAAAAAGCAGATCTTTTTTTCAATCCAGTTTTAAGGTGTGGATGCTCTCTTTCAAAAGAACCTTGCAGTCTAGACACATCCTAAGTGCCAGAGGAGCTGCCTGGAGCTGGGAGCGGGGCAACACCAGTGACATGATGACATCACTTTGTCGTCCTGCAGGAATATTGTTTAGAGAGAGAGAGAGAGATTTACTGCAGGGCACAACCACTGATAGATCCTCCCACACTCCCTCTCGTAAACTTCCCTCTGAAGTGCCACTGTTTGCCACTCCTATTTAACTACCATATAGGTACTCAGCTAAATGGGGAAACTGGGCAACATGATACAACTGGAGGCCTTTGGGTGACTGGAACTCTTACAGTTATAACAATGAATTCAGTTACCAGTTTTGCCACATACTTCCTGTGTGACTTTGGGAAAGGGATTTAATTTTCTTGTGCCTCTGTTCCCCTCTATATTAGAGATCATATGTTTTTATTAGAATCCTTTTAGATTGAAAGCTCTTTGGAGCAAGGGCTTTTTCCTACTAAGTGCATATACAGTGCCTAGAAAAATTGGGACATTGATTTCTGATGTGGCCTCTAAATAATGCATTAATAAATAATGAGAATTAGAGCTGGTTGAAAACTTTCCATCAAAAATATTTTGACATGAAGTAGACTTTTCTCCAATTTTTTTTAAAACACAAAAAGTTATTTCTTCAAGAGATCTTCAATTATTTGAGAAAAAAACAGGGAAACTGAAACATTTTCAGTTTTCATTTTGGGTTCCTCCATTTCCCTTCCTTCCCCTCCGCCCCCCTTATTATTTGCTTCTGGAAAAGTGGGGGGGAGGCAGAAATGAAAAATAAAACTATTGTTTTCAGAGCTTCGTTCTCTTTTCATGTAGAGAGTGGTGATCCAGAAAAAGTGTGAAATTAAAAAAAAAAAAAAAAACTTTACAAATTTCCAGTTAGGTAAAAAAAGAGTATTTTAAAAACCAGCTCCAATAATATGTATAACATAGGTCAGTGGTTTGAGCACTGGCCTGCTAAACCTAGGGTTGTGAGTTCAATCCTTGTGGTGGCCATTTAGGGAAAAAAATTGTTGGGGATGGTACTTGGTCCTGCTGTGAAGGCAGGGAACTGGACTCAATGACCTTTCAAGCTCCCTTCCAGTTCTAGGAGATAGGCAATCTCCATTAATTAATACTGTAACTGACCAAACTTTTCCACCACTGGCAGGGAAGCTCTAGTCCTGGTTGCATAGGCCCATCACACCTATGGTCCTCCAGCTTTGAAATTTAGTGAAATTTGTGCATTATAGAGAAACATAATCATTGGTGCTTTACTAGTTTTCAAAGCTCTGTAGAAACTTTAAGTCCGTAAGGGTGTGTCTACGCTGCATCCTTACCCCGAAATAAACTACGTAATTTGCACTATGCAAATTGTGTATCTTATTTTGAGGTAATTTCAAAATAGCTTATTTTGAAATTTGATGCTATTTGCACAGTGCCAAATTTCAAAATAAAGCGCTATTCTGAAACATCCCTTCTTGTGGAATGAGGGTTACAAGGATGCTGGAATAGCATGCCCATTATTTTGAAATCTATTTTGAAATAACAGGCTGCTTTAAAGATGCAGAATAGCTATTTCAGGATACTTCCGGTTTCCCAAAATAGCTCTGCAGTGTAGACGTAGCCTAATATCCCATGAGGGAGATGTAGGAAGCAAGCATCCCTATTTTACAGATCAGGACAGTGATGCTATTGCCTTTTCTTAAGGCCATCAGTAGTATTTAGCCCACCCCTAATATTAATACGTTAGACCAAATACCTATCATTTGAAAAACACAAAACAAAAATCAACCTCTGAAGGGTAGTATTTTTATTTATTTATTACACTGCTGGGAATTATTTTGGCTTGATGGATGCAACTTCAATTAATTTATGGCCAGAGGGAGAGTGTGGAACAACCTTCCATTAGAATTATTGGGGACAAATGACCTAAGAAATTCCAACATGGCACTTTGGTAAGTTTATTAATGGAATTATATGCAAAAGATGCCTGTACCAGCAAGGCACTGGACTTTCAGATTCAGGAAGTCCCTTGCAGTTCTATGGTTTGATAACATTTGATTAAAAGCACTAGTTGAGTAATGGTGCGTTGACTATCTTATATGGCCCCCATTATCCTTATATCTGAGCACCTCAATCTTTAATGTATTTATTTTCACACCACAACCACCACATGGTAGGACAGTACTATTAGCCACACTTTATAGATGTTAACCTGAGGCACAGAGGGTATGTCTAGACTACATGGCTCCGTCGACGGAGCCATGTAGATGAGTTTACTAGACATAGGAAAATGAAGCGGTGATTTAAATAATCGCCGTTTCATTTACATCAAAATGGCCGCTGCGCTGTGCCGATCAGCTGTTTGGCAGCACAGCGGGGCAGTCTGGATGCTCCATGGTCGACAACAGAAGCCTTTGTCGACCGCTCCAGTAAACCTCATTCCACGAGGCATAACGGAGTGGTCAACAAAGACTTCCGTTGTCAACCGCAGAGCATCCAGACTGCCCCGCTGTGCTGCCAAACAGCTGATCGGCACAGCGCAGCGGCCATTTTGATGTAAATGAAGCGGCGATTATTTAAATCGCCGCTTCATTTTCCTATGTCTAGTAAACCCATCTACATGGCTCTGTCGACGGAGCCATGTAGTCTAGACATACCCAGAGAGTCTAAGTGAGTTACTCAATATCACATGATGATGATGATGATGATAGGCAATCACTCATTGCCGAATATGATCATCTTCCATGGGAATTATGGACTCAGGTGGTTGATAATCCTTGAACCACAAGTTCTATTACAGAGAGGACAGATGTTTCCAGGTACAGCAGGAGGCTGTTGAACATGGCTAGAAGCCAGTCTCTCTGTCCTCCTGCACCTCTTCTCCTTTTCAGCATGTCAGCAGGCAAATACAAAATGCGGGGATTCATTGCGTAGGACTGGTATCCGTTTTGAGCAATCCTGGGTGAGGGTCTCCGAAGGGTCAACGTCAATGTTGCATTTCTTTAAGTTACCCTTTAGCAAGTCCTTATAACGTTTCTGTTGTCTCCCACATTACGGCATCCTTCTTTCAGCTGAGGAAACAGGACCTGTTTTGGGAGGTGATGGTCTGGCATTCAAACAATATGACCAGACCAGCAAAGTTGCTGACGGATAATCATTGTCTCAAAACTGGTGGTCTTCGGCACAGCTCAGATGATGTTGGATTTCTACATCAATATCTGCCTCGGATGAAAGATAACTTCCAAGGTAGAGAAAATGATTGACATTCTCCAGTGCCTCTCCATTGATTTTAATAGATGGGGTGCATGTTACCTCATTTGGAGAAGGCTGATGGAGCACTTTGGTTTTCTTGATGTTGAGGGTGAGACCAAGACATGAATAGATCACTATCATATAGGAAGCCTATAACAAAGCAGAGAATTGAGTGCTGGTCTCTCAAATCCTAGACTAGTGCCCAATCACTAGACCATCCACCCTCTCACCTTATGGTTTAGTTCAGAGGCTTAAAATGTGTGGGAATTTAGTTTGTTGGTGCGAACTAGAATTTCTTCCTTTCTGATGGAATTTGCATATTTGCCTGACCAAGTGCATTGGCTAGGAGATTTACAGCATGTAAGGGTAGAGCGCTTGCATAGTTACAGTAGATTGATACAGGAGGGGGAACTCTCGTCACAGTAGCCCATGAGGCAAGGGAGATATGGAGGCACACTACTTACTCATGCCAGAGAGAGCTCTGCTTTTGATTTTAGCAGAGGAATCTCTCTTGTGATACCTCTTATTTTAACCTGTGGACTTTGAACACAAGATATCCCTCTAAAAGTGCCTTCTGAGACAATAAAAGGGCTAGCAGTAATGTTCTGCGCCTTGTTTGTTAGGTTATTTGGGGAGAAGCATGTTAGCGGCCCTTCCACCAGAAACGCACTCTCAAAAGGGAATTCTGATGCACCTTTAGAGAGATACTGTTGGATATTTACTTTTTTCAAACATGCACATCTAATGGCAAGGGAAGAATTGTTGCAGGGGATGGGGACTGGGTCATTCAGCAATTGCTGAAATTACTTTACTGAAAGGTAAAATAAAACACTTCCCACAAGTCTAACTTTGGGGGGATGAGGCTGCTTGCCTGCATGTTAAATCTTTGAACTATTTGACATTTGAACATTTCTGGTATTGTGAAAGAAGATTGGTTTATTTTAATAGGAGCTTGTAAAGAGTGTGTGTGAGAGAGAAAATATGGCTATGATGTCATACAGGAGCAAAGAGATCTGCTGCTTGTCCCAGATCTTCTGCTGTGAATTCCCATATGACTTTGCCTGGATCGTGCCCTCTGCGCCTCACTGTCCCCTCCCTGCTAACCCACTCCCCATCTAGAAAAGGGTGATTATATAAGACTTACCTACTTTACAGGGTGGTTGTGAGCAGAGGTGAAAGTAGGCAAGAAGCGGCCACTCTAGCATTACGATGCATTCTGTCTTGTTACCTCTCCTGTTTCTCGTGGCTCTTAACATTCTGTTATGTTTTTGACTGCAGCTGCTGCCCACTGAGTGGGATGTTTACATTTACACTGAGCAGTTTTTAATCACATGAAAATACTACAGTGATCTCTAAATATTTATCACTTGTGTTTCTGTAGAACTCAGGTGTTTCAGTCAGACTGGGGTCCCGTTGTGCCGAGTGCTGTACAAACACATAGTTTAACTCGATGCATCAAGTGGCTGTAACAAATAAATTAGGAATGGGAGAAGGAAACAAGTGCAACAGTGACAGGAATGCACAGTTATATAACCCAGCTTTATGCACAGCTCTGCAGTTTCAAATATTCGTGGGGGAATTAATATATAAACAAGTGATATATTATTCAAATCAGTCATGTCTACTGGCTTACACCTTGTCCATTAGCAGTTTATTTCAGACATCATTTATGAGTAGATTTATTCAATTTAAGGCTTATGTGACTTATAAAGGGACATCTCTAAAATCTTCTAAAATTGCTAACCCTATTTATCTTCTAGTTCTTGCTGTATTGCATCTTTTCCTGAAAGAAGTAAAGTCCCATTTTCTACCACAAGCCCTTGTCCTGATTATGAATCTGATCCAAAGGCTATTGCAGTCAATGGAAAGACCAGTTCAAATCAATCCTCCTACAATAAAGGAACTAAAGCAACAGCATGTGACTTAGGCCCAAACAAAAACAACACTTCTTGAATTTCAAGCATTGAGCACTAAATATTTGCAAACTTATTAATCCATAGCATTGAAAAAAATCAGATGAGCTAATTAAAAACACAAATAAGTTTGAGGAAAGATGTATCACTGATTCTCCAACAAGCAGTAAAGTTTAATTTATCAAGTACATTTTTCAGGTAAAATTATTCATTGCAAATTATTCTCTCAGATTTGTTATTCCATAATTCCTGTGGTGAATGGGCTTCAGGTAATATCAATCAGCCAGCCAAGTAAGGCAAAATTAGATTCAGTGATCAAATGTGGTCAGTCAAGTTTTCAAAGGGATTTGCCACATCATTTACTGTTTGGTGTAAAGATTTCCCTCTGTGGGGTTTGTTTGTTTTTTGGAGATACACCTATTGTGAGGTGATGAGTCATCCCTGAACCCTGATTAAGGCATATACTGAGAACCCAATTAAGGCATTTGCTGTGATGAGTGATTCCTGTGCGAGGCTCCAGCCAATCAATGTGCCAGGGGCTGTACTGGTAATGCTCAGGGCAGATAAGTTAGCCTGCCTGCAGAAACAGCAGCTCAGTCTGCCCAATATCTCTCATGGCTTGGAACTCTCTTCTGCCTGATTTAGTGATGGAGTCGACAGGCCTTAGCCTGCTTTAGGCTTCAATCCACCTTCCGAACCTGCTCTTGACTTCTGACTGCATTTCTGATTCTGGCCTAGTTGCCACTGCACAAACCACTAGGTTTGACTTTCCACATCAAAGTTTCTGACACACTTGCCATCAAACAGCAACACACTGTGCCAAAATCTATAACCAAATTAGTATATCAAGATGTTTTTACAGCTAAGCTTGCTGTATGCAAAACCAGGACACTCCGTGGCACAGACTCTCAAGTTACTCCATTAACACAGCAGCCATTCCTCAACTGGGTTCACTGTTACAAATGATGATAAAGTCACAGAGACATATCAAACATATGATCTAGTAATGTTCATTGACATTAAAGAAATTCATATTTAACAATAAAAGCTGAGTGGAGTAATGGAATCAAAATTTGACAGCTTGGAAAACACTAAATCATGCAACAACTATAACAATAACAAAAGAAAATAAACTATTTTGGAACTGCTTGGAGATATAAACAAACAAGGAGCCACTAACTACATATTGTCACTCAGCCCAAAGAGAAGATCCAATTGTTTTTTTTTGGAAAATGGCTCAGAAAACACTAACAAAGGATGTCCCAATGTGAGTGAGTATAGACAGCATGTAGGCTGCTGAGAAATTGGACCAAAGGCAACTGGTGCACAAAGCTTATTGTTTGTTGAAAATTCAGGTTATGAGACAGAGAAATAATTTTTTTTAAGGATATCTAGAAAGAAAGGAAAGCTCACATATGAAGACAATGCAATCCACATGTTCCCAGCTTTGGAACACAGACTAAAGAAATGTGTTTCCTCCCGTTTAAAAAAAAAAAAAAAACACAAAAGTAGAATCTAGTAGCAGCTTTGTTGTTTGCAGCTAAATTTTGGGTCAAGTGCAAATGAAAAATGTACTTATTTTCAGACTATGAATCTGAAGCATCGTTTTTGTACAGGATCAATAATACAATGGAAGAGGATAAATGGATATCAGAGGAGCACATTGGAACTTAACAAAGGGACTATTTGTCATCATGCCTTTTTCTCCCTCTGGATTCGTTAAATAGAACAATAGGACTACAATAAGGCTTGCTATAGTTGAACATTTAGCTATTCTTAACTACTGTAAGGATATTTTGAAGAAGACATATGTCCATTGTTTCTCTATATTTTCTTTTTATATTTAGAAGTTCATCTTTTTCTTACCTGTTGTAAGGTGTCCTGAGACAGAATTGACTAATCGCAGCTGTGAAGAAATCATTATTTTTCCTATTTTGCCCATTGAAATAATACCCAGCCTTTACACTTTGTTTGCCTCTAGCACTCCATCTCCCAACATCTTGGCCAGTTTCACCACCTACAGGCAGAGCCATTGAGTGAAGTGGAAACTGGGCAAAATGTACGTCATGCAAATGGGAGAAAGAAAGTTTTGGGATCTAGTTTCCACCATTATATCACCCTCTATTGAGAACGTTTGCTATCAAATCTATCAGCAGTTTTCAGGTTCATTTGGACTCCTTGTTACTGCTATCATTCCAAATGGTTACAGCCAAGAAAAAGCATCTACCACTTGAAACTGGCTAGTAAACAATGTCCTGTTCTTATGAAGTAATGGCTTGGCTACAATAATTTGAAGACTTCATTATTACCGTGCCAAATTATTGCAAATTATTCTACCCAAATATGAGCATATAGTCCTTTTAAAATGTTATTTTAGTTCAGAGCACATCAATTTATTTCCTCACTAGCATGAGCCAGAGTGCACATCATCCCAACCTTTGCCATAAAAATACAGAGTCAAGGTCAAAGTTAAGGCCTTACATGAAATTAGACCTCAAATAAAGCTGCCTCTTTTAGCAGCTATGTTTCTTCATGAACTACGAAGTTATCAATCTCAATTACAAAGCTAATGAGATCAGAAGATAGCCTTTCTTCTTGTTCTTGCCTGAAGAGTAGAATGACCACTAACATCAAGGTCTTCAAAATTATATGAAACTCTCACTTCTTCAGCTTGGTTTAGCACAACTAAAGACAGCAAAAAGAGAAGAAACTGAAGAGGAGAAAGAAATGGTGGAAATGTGAAGGTGAAGCAAGGTGGGCTTGTAGGAGATAGGAGGGAAGAGAGAAAAGGAAATTAAAACTAAGTAACAAAATAATTCTTCTCATTGCATGGAAAACTAGAGAGAAAAATTAAGCTATGGATCATGTGTAGATTTTTGTTAACTCCTTTGAGGAGCTTAGGTATTACAATAATTATAAAAACCTCAAAAGATTACAGAGATAGAGTGCTAGCTAGTGTAGTTCTTGTAACAACCAACAACTCTATTTGAATTTGTGAGAGTTCTGACGGTTATATTTTCAAATGCTTCCACATAAAGGTTAGGTACTCATGCAGCCTGTCTTGAAAAAGATAGCCATGTTGGTTGCTAGGAGATGGGAGAATTCTCTTGGAGAAAAATCAGTCCTGACAAAAACACAATTTTACAAAAAGACCTTAAATATAAGTATCTTTGACAGCAACTATTATTATGTACCGAGTTCCTTCACATCTGAAAAAATGGCAGAAAAATAGTTTTATTCAAATACTACTATATCCTAAAATGTTAAATAGATTTTCTTGCCTTTTTCTTTTCCTCCTTTTGTATACAGAAGTGATATTTGCTTCCAACCAATACTGCTCTCTTCCCTTTGGTGCAGGCCACTTAGTGAAAAAAGCATTCAGAAAATTGAGATAAAAAATAGACCTGACTTGTTTTCACTTTTACTGTGAAATATCCTTTGTGGACAGCCTCAAAACAAATTGCACAACTGGGTAAATACTTTCCCGGGGAAGCAACTTAGACTTCGCAAGACTGAAAGACAAGTGCACCAAGACCTTCACAAATGAGTGGCTGGGAGAAGGCAGGTGGGAAACTGTGCTTCATGAAAGCGACCCACAGTCCAATTTCATTTCAATAATGTTTGTAATTTTCTTCCTACTGGGGTGGCTGGAGGTACAGCTTCCCTATATTTGTGTCCATGTGCCCAGCTTTTGCTAAAAATGACCTTGACAAATAAAACGTGAAACAAATAATATACTTGCTGTTTTAAAATTGTATAGTCAATAAATGAAACAATAATCTTTCCTAATTTAGTGTGTGCTGGCTTGCTATTGTGGACCTGAGAACTCCGCAGCTGCACAACACAAAGGCATGCTGCCTACACAATGTGTGGCTCCAGCAGCTGTGCCCTCCATTGACTGGAGCTGACAGAAATGTAGACCAAGTACAAACAATGAGGGATCAGTGCTGTAACATTACCATGAGAATGAGTGTGCTAGACCCTGAGTATATCTTTTTTGTTATAAAGTTTCTCAAGATTTTTTTTTTTTTTTTTTTTGGTAAAGTATCTTAGAATCAGGCAGCAGCATGTTTCCTAATACAAATATTGACGGGAATCCTTCAATTTATTTGGAATTTTCCCGCGAATGCCTCAGCAATATGGTAATACCCCTTTACTACTTTTCACACATTTGTTCTGATTGTTGGCACCAGGAAGTCCTTATTGTTTTAATCAATACCGCTGAAGTGATGACATTTTTTTTCATTTAGTGACAGACATGGTGCATTTCCTTGCTTTAAGTTCTCATGAAAAATTTCTGCAGTATGTTGTGTAGATATATAAAAAATAAGCAGCTCCCTCGCACCCCATTTTCATTTTTTCATTGTGTTATTTTAGAGCCTGATCCTTTTATTTCCACACATACACATAGCCCTGAAGAAGGCAATGGAACTACTGGCATGGGTTACTATTACTCACATGAGTAAGGTTTTCAAGAGCACAGTTTGCTCTTCTGGAGCTGTTGCAAACTGAAATATACACACTACTCTAAAATATATATATACACACACACTCTCTATTTATAATGTAATCTGGTGAATAAGAATACTTTTAGAGAGAAAAGGCAGGGGAGTAATATTTTCCACCAGTACAAGTTGGTTTAATAAAAGAGATTACCTCATCCCCCTTGTCTCTCTCCTCCTAGGACCCAATACAGCTACCTGTATTATAATACTTTAAAGTCATTTTAATGAGCTGGTACCAAATTCATACAGTATGATTAACTTTATTACAAGCCCAGATTTCTGCCTGGGCCTCAAGTGGATGCACCAAATTGATTTTCAAACTTTCTTAAGAAGCAAATAAAGCACATGATCAAAATATTTAAAAATATTATGAGGGTGACTTTAAAGAGAAGTGCACCCCTGTAAAGAGGCTTTACAGTGAGTAGAAGGGAAGTAGAAGGTATCCGGTATCTTCTTTAGGGTTGCCAGATACTTTCACACAAAATACCAAAAATGGCGCGAAAAAAATTGGTTGAGCAAAAAAAGTGTGTGGGGGGGGGGAAGAGACCAATACCGGCCACCTGGCAACCCTAATCTTCCTCCACCTTTTGTAGACCATGTAAGGGCTGTGCAGAACTTCAGCCTTCATGCTGTGGGGAGAAAAGGCCTGGTCTCTTCATACTACCCAGGGAGCAAGTTAGACCATGGCTCTACACTCTCAGGAATGGAGCCCCTCAGCCAGCCATGCGGGGGGGTGAGCTATAGTCTTTAATGTAGGTGATTGTACATGCTTCTGTGCACCTGGAAATCCTGGCAGATGGATTTTATCAAGCCTTTTCTTAGTAGAGTGAGGACTCTACTTCTTTTCTTGCTGCCCTGATTAGAATCCTATCAGTCCCAGATTTCCCCTTTTCCTCTTCAATTTGTTCTAGGTCTCTTAAGCAATCCCACTTTCTCCCAGCTAGCTGTCTCTCTGTCTCTGGTTTCCTTCTCCCAAGAAAACTACCCACCACTTCCTCTTGCAGTACTGCCCTTTGCCTTGAAGTGGCAGGCCATACTGCAAAGAGAAGATTTTTCTAAGAGCTCTGGGAGGAATAGATGGACACCAAGAACACACAGTAGATCCAGTGGATCTGGTATCAGGAGAATGCATGGACTAGCAGCCCTAATTTAAGAAACTGAGACAAACAAGGAAACCACCAGACAAATAGAGAAAACTTATTTGTTTACATACTACTGTAGATTTTCACAGCCTAGTACATCTAATAAAGTGTGGACACAAACTTCCTAAGGTCAAATATCTACAAATTAAAAGCACGCAAATTTACAGTTTGATTAATGAGCCCATATATATATTGAAATCCCCTCCACCTTTTTCCCCCCTGCCTTCATCAAGTAAATAGGTGGCTTTTCAGTTCCATTGATGAATGCTTCCAAGACAGATTGTTTTTCCCTTGGGTTTTTCCAGCTTTTTTCACCCTCTGTGGCTCACACTTCCCAATTGCCTATGAATTTGGCATCATTCTCTCCTCATCAGACTATCCTCTCACCCCCAGCCTGGAGCACTTCTGCAGACCATAACTGAGGTCAATAAGAGTTTTGCTATTAACTACAATGGGAATAGGATCAGGGCCTATAGATGCCAGTACTCCTACCATCACAACGGTCACATTCTTAGCATATGTGATTGCTTAAATTACACTTTTGTTGAAATTCTCATCTCTGATATTATTTTACAGTGTCCACATAATCCCAGCATTCCAGATTTCAGCATATGCAAAATGCTGCTACCTACCTCCCTTCGCACAAATGTCATGCTCATTCTCAGACAACTCCACTACTTCTCCAGCTATTTTAGAAACCATTCCAGTTGTCCACTTTGTTTAAAAAATACTTGATGGGCTTACTCAAACAAAAAAACAACAGCCCACAGGTGTACAACATATAAGATTTTAAGAAACCAAATTTTGATTCAGTAAGAAATCTAGGTCTCAGTCCTGTGCGTTGCTTATTATCCTTGCCTCTAACTGAAATGGTTTGTTAATGTGTCTTTCAATGAGCTTGCCCTGGTGTATAAACCTGGAACTTGGTAAACAATTCTGTTGATAACGCAAAAAAAGGGAGCTCACTCTCAGCCTTTCAAAGCCAACATAGCAATAAAACATGACTTAATACACATGAGGAAAAGATTTGTTCATAAGTTACCATTTTCACTGAGTACATGTTCCAAGAAGAACCATACAAGACAGTATCTTGTGGGGGCAACTAAACAGATAGTGAATAAAAATAGTAACTGTTGCCGTTTGGAACTTGCAGGGGGAAAAGGCCTTAGATACATATACATTTTGGATCATTTTAGATTTCCCTCAGAAGATTTTACAGACAACTGGGTCATTGAACTATGTGTTACAGCTGCTTTTTTAAATTTATCCACACATGATTTTCTACCTTTTTAAGTCACTACAGCCAAAAATCAAAGATTTGGAGGGGATCTAACCTTCAAATTAACTTTGTCTAGGTATGATAATATACCAATATGATTTTAATTACCATGCGTGGTTTCTGAGTAACATTTCTTTATGGTATTTTTCAAATATGTTCTTCAACACCATCATTCTTCAGCAGAAAAAAATGAAAAAGGAGATAAAATACAGATACTTACTAGCAAGGAGACAGAAAGATACAAACAGTGCTACTAAATGCAAGATGGTCACTTCAGGACTGCAGCTGCTCAGCTTTCCTTAAGTTAAAGGAACAGACCTCCCCAAAAAAAGTTTTGTAAGAGGGCAAATCAGCCTTAGGGAAGGATAATAAGAATCTTGATTCTGAGAGATTGGGCTACTTTGGTGGTGTGTTTATTATTATGTTACAATAAAAGGGTTTTTTAAGGTAGATAAAATTAAAACATTTAAACATGTATACAGCTTATAGAACTTATTGTAGTGCTTAGATGTAATGGTAATAAGTATACATAAAGGTTGTGGGAAAATAAATATACTACACCTGTTTAGTGTTCATTACTGTTCGTGGGGGAAGGATTGTTGTTTGTTTAAATCAACATATGTTGACTGTTGTTTCACATTTGGTGGCAACTGTAGAAAATGGAACTTGCTATAAAATTGGTAGCGAATAAAATTCTATAAAATTCTGCTATAAAATTGGAAGCGAATTTGTGGCAGCATCCACCTTAGACTTGAACATATACACGAGACACTGCTATGCAGATTTCTCTGAACAAACAAACAAAAAAGCGTGCAGGAAATGCTTAGCTGTTCAATGTTATTGATTGAGTAAACCTGTACAGCTCTTCAAACACTTCAAGCTTGGGTTTAAGTAAGGATCAGACAGGGACACCTTAAAATGGTCATTATAGGAGTTTTGTATGTGGTGCTTCATGCAAGTTTTGCTGACTAATGCAACTATCTGGTGCACTTGCTGAATGCTCCGGTTGACATTTTCATGGTAAAACTACCCTTGAATAGTGGAAGAAGTAGAATCATACTTCATTAAAGTAATCATCTCACTTTTAAAGAAATCCAGCCCTCTATGGTTTTGGTTGTTTTGTTGTTGTTTTACTTGGTTTTTTTTATTTAAATTAAACTCAGTTTGCCTCTAATCAGCTTTCTTTTAAAAAAAATATGTCTTCTTATTATCAATAATAGATGGCAAAAAAGAGAAGCCTGAGTTTAAAAGCTAGCTTTGACCTCTGCTCCTGGTGAAAGCTAATGTACCAAAAAAAAAAAAAAGAGAGAGAGAGAGAGATTGAGAACCCAGTATATCAATTATCAAAAGCCATTTCAAAGCTTAAAATAAAGTTCAAACCTTTTGCAGAACACATTATGATTAAGATGAAATATTTAGTGGCAATACATTCTGGCTATCTTTTGACAATAACCTACCATATGTCATAGGTGATGGGTTTTGGAGATTTCAGTCAATAATTAAAGAGAAATGTCTCATTTTTCAAGAGAAAAGGTTGAAAAGTTGTAATTTGTATTGACACATTGATTAAATTTCAGCCTCCATTTTAAAATCCTCAACAAGTTCCATAAGTATTAAACATTTCAGTTGCTGTGAATCTTTTACAGTCACTTAAAAAAAAACCCTTAATATGTTGCCATTTAATAGCCACCCCCATACTCTACCTGAACAAATTGGCATGACTCTTTCACCAAGCTATGGACAATAGAAGTCACATATTTTGAACCTGTACATCATGCTCTTTAGAAATCAGACTGTAACAAATGACTCCTACTGATAATGTTTCAAGCTTCTCTACTGGATACTTGCAAGGTGATAGAAGGTTAGAGTGGAATTAGAGGTAAGGCTACTACTAAACTTTTTCAGATTAAAATCTCACTAATATTTAATGTTTGGATTTAAGCAAAAAGTTTAAATGTTTAAAGAGTAAAGTTCTTTTGATTATTAATCATTAAAGCAAGATGGAAATTAGATTGCAATGCGTTCCATTAAGCCCTATGTTGACATGCTCACAAGTGATCACTTTTCAGAAACACTTTGACCAAGGAGAATGGCTAAGAAATGCTCATTTTAGTTTAAAGATTTACTCCCAAATATAATTCACATTTTAGAAGTGGTAAGAACACTTACTGGAATTTCCAAATAGTGCACCAATCAAAAGCTAGTTTAAGATTTCCTCTACCAAATCTCCACCCACTCCCCCTTTTTTAATGTGTTGCTGCCAGAAAGAAGCAACTTGGTAGTACTAGTCCTGCACATCTCTGAGTGGGCAATTCTGGATGGCCCTTCCATGGCCCACACTTGAAAGAAGATTCCTTTGTCAAAATTCACAATTTCTCAAAATACTGCCACTGAAATTTTTTTTTAAATGAACATAAAGGCATGAACATACTTGAGATGAACTCATATAAACATCTGAATTAATGCTGGTGATATTTTTGAAGTGTTAATACAGTTTTAGTGACTATTGAGACAGCAGTTCCAAGCCCCAGCATTCTAGTAGATCAGATGACAGAGAAATGTTGTCTAGTGATCTGTGTGCTGGACTGGAAGCTAGGATTCCTTAGTCCTAATTTACATTGACTCTGTCTGGGGCCTTGGACCATTCACTTACCCATGACTCCGTTTCCCTCTCTGTGTTAATTTATTTGTATCTGTTGTCCCAATTGTGAGAATTTGTCCATGTTTATACATCATCTAGAAGACAAAGTGATGTTGCTGCTGATTATTCAATCGGATGGGCTAAATAGAAAGTGGTTGTATCCTGGGTGTACTTTTATTTAGTAAGGGAGGAAATGCTGAGCTAGAGCCAGTTGTTGCAATGTTATTTAAGACATGCCATTCTTTATTAATTCGGTTGGATTCTATTGTATTCCCAGACATGCCAACACTGTCGAATCTACAATATCTGGGCACCTCGATGATTTCTTCCCCACTGGGTTTGTAGGAGTTTCAGGATAATTCAAAGACTTGGATCAAAATATCGCCAGTCTGACAAGTATCACAATATTGTCCCCTCTTCCCTCCGCCCACCATTTTAAAAATGAGAAAACTTGCCTGCTTCAGTCTTCAGGCAATGCTGCAGAAAATTAGTTCTCCATTAGCTGAGTGATGGATGAAGGCCAATGCATAGATAACTAGAGTCAATGGTACCAAAAAGTATCAATGCTCTGCCATGTCAGCAAGAAGAAATAAGATTTTATTTGTAAAATATCTGTTTTAAAATAGTATGATGGATCTAAATTTTAATAGAATAATTTATTTCCCTTCCTCCTTTTTTTAAAGGAGATAATTTGGTAATATGCCATATCATAGAACTGGAAGGGACCTTGGGAGCAGGGGCAGCAGGTTTGTATAATTTTTGGTGGTGCCCCATTAGCCACACCCTCTGACCCCCATTAGCCACGCCCCTGACCCCCGTTAACCACGCCCCCTGACTAAGATAGGATTCCTTAGTCCTAATTTACATTGACTCTGTCTGGGGCCTTGGACCATTCACTTACCCATGACTCAGTTTCACTCTCTGTGTTAATTTATTTTTATTTGTTGTCCCAATTGTGAGAACTGTGAGCAGGTTTGTTGTCCCAATTGTGAGAATTTGTCAATGTTTATATATCATCTAAAAGACAAAGTGATGTTGCTGCTGATTATTCAATTGGATGGGCTAAATAGAAAGTGGTTGTATCCTGGGTGTACTTTTATTTAGTAAGGGAGGAAATGCATGTTAACCAGGCCTCTGGAGGTAACACGCTCGGGGCAAGATGGACACATGACCAGAAGTAAAAGGTGTCATGTCACCCCTCTCGAAGGACTTTTCCCACCATCCTCCTACCAAACCCCCCTCATGCAACTATCCTGCAATTGCATTAACCCAATGTGCGTGACATTAACTCAGGGGCTGAGAGGCTGGGGGAAGTGTTCCCTCTAAAGCTATGTCTACACTCGTGGCTTCTTGCGCAAGTACAGCCATTCTTGTGCAAGAACCCACAGAATATCCACACTGCCTATCTGCTCTTGCGCAAGGAAATTTACAGTACGGTGTGGTAAGAGAGGGCATCTTGCGCAAGAGGTCAGTGTGGATGCTCGGCAGGGATTTCTTGCGCAAGAAAGCCCTATGGCTAAAATGGCCATCGGAGTTTTCTTGCGCAAGAGAGCGTCCACACTGCCATGGATGCTCTTGCGCAACAGCACAGCTCGCACATGGCAGCGTGGACGTGTTCTTGCGCAAGAAGCCACCAGTCACCAGTGTAGACATAGCCTAAGAGTTTCCTCCCATGAGCAGAATGAATTTTGTGTTGTGCACCTGTACTGAGTTCATGTGGCTTGTTTGGCTTGTTTGGATGTGCCACTGTGGCACCCAAGTTATTAATAAATATTTTATAAACCTTTACCTTTTCTCTCTGCTGCCATGTCTCCTCCCCCTTGCTCCATCAGCTCCCCTGGTGCCTGCTGCCCCCCAATTCCTCACCCTCCTCTGCTGTCCTGACTCCTGCCCTTCTCACTGCCCTCAGCCCCCCCGCCCACTCCTTCAGTAGCCCCACTCTGATCATGTGAGCTACCCCTCTTCCAACACCTCCCTCTACACAGCTGCCCTGCCTCTCTCCTCTGGTGCTGGTCCCTCCCCTGCAGGTGTCTGCCCTTCTGCTTCACCCCAGAATCCCCCTGGCACCTGCACCTTCCCAGTGCCTCCCCCTTCTTCCCTGATGCCCCCCACACATGACTTGCTCCATCCCCACCTTTCAAGCCTTCTCCCAGCACCAAATGCCCTTACTCTCTCCTCCCCCAGCATCACCCTGTCCCTTGGTGCCTGTGCCTCCCCCTCCACACAAGCCCCTTCCCCCCCTCACCTTCCAGGGCTGGAGTCTCTGCTCCAGCCCCAGAAATCCCAGGACTCCAAACCCAGAGCTAGGCCATGCAGCACCATTTTAAAGTCCCAGGCTGTGACATGATGTCACATCATGCCATGCCATGCCATGGCAGCTCCCCACTCACCCACAAACACCATGCATGATGGCAGCAGCAAGGGGGAACCAGACTGAAAGCTGTGCACAGTCCAGGTCCGGGGCCCGCTCCAGGAAGGGCTAGGAGAGAGACCCAGCTCCAAATATTGCTGGAGCATAGGTACCACGAGCCCATGTAACTCACCGCCCATGCTTGGGAGGTCATTGAGTCCATTCCCCTGCCCTCACAGCAGGACCAAGTATCATCCCTGGCAGATTTGCCCCATCCCTAAATGGCCCCCTCAAGGATTGAACTCACATCCCTGGGTTTAGCAGGCCACTGCTCAGGCCACTGAGCTATCCCTCCCCCCTTGTTAGGAAATGTATCAGAGGGGTAGCCATGTTAGTCTGAATCTGCAAGAACAATGAGGAGTCCTGTGGCACCTTATAGACTAACAGATTTATTGGAGCATAAGCTTTCGTGGGCAAAGACCCACTTCGTCAGATGCATGTAGTGGAAATTCCAGAGGCAGGTATATATATACAGACTTAAGAAAAGAGTACCAATCAAAAGAAAGGTTAGAGATAACGAGGTCAATTCATTCAGGGAGGATGAGGCCCACTTCTAGCAGCTGATTCACACCTCCACATCAGCTGATTGGAACTCTTTTCTTATGCCTGTATATTTATACCTGTCTCTGGAATTTCTACTACATGCATCTGATGAAGTGGGTCTTTTGCCCACGAAAGCTTATGCTCCAATAAATTTGTTAGTCTATAAGGTGCCACAGGACTTCTCATTGTTCTTGGTAGGACATGTGTTCCAAATCTAATACAGTATTCTCAAATGTAGAAGAATTCATTGGCCTTGCTTCTCTTTTTTTCTCCGTACACTATGATTTTTCTAAGCACCAAATTGTTAAATCGGCCACAGGTTACAAAGCAAAGATTGGTATTTCTATATATACTGGGGCACTACCCCCACCTGCTACAGCATTTATTATGTACGCAGTGTTATTGTAACTATGCAGGTCCCAGGATATTAGAGGGGAAAAGTGGGTGAGTTAATATTGATCCAATAAAATATTACCCCACTCACCTTGAGTCTCTGGTGTTTATTCTGCACATTTACCTTCCCTGTTGGATCACAGCCAATGAAGTCAGAATTTTGCTTGATAATAAAAATTGTATCTCCCATGTCAGCTTGCTCAATTTATTTAATAGGCATTCTAGACAACTGACAGTCTTTGGGGGAAGGGTGCTTCTTCTCAGACTGTTGAAAGGATATTTCTATCAGGGAAAACTCAACTTCAAATCACCTTAATACTGTCTACTACTAATATTGTCCACACATATAGATGCTTATATTTAAGCATAAAAATGTAGCAAAGGTACATGCCAATTTAAGCACCCAGAAGCAAGATACTTGGACACAGACTGATCATTCAGTTTTGAAAACAAGCCAGCTATCTGTTATCCACCCCCTATCCCCTCACCCCCACCCTCCGCATCATTCCTTTTTAATATACAATGCTTTCTGACAACTTTAATTACTTTTGCTTAGGGCCCTGTTCCAATATGTGCACGATACAGAAGTGCCACTACAGTAGACTAATCAGAAAGAGACTTTTACTGCACAAAAACCTAAATCTTTTCTCTGTCCACTTAAATCACTTGGTTGAATACTAAGCAGCAAGTGACAATACATTTTTTCCTCTCATTCAGGATGAAACTGTGTTTAATTAGGCATTGAAAAGAGACTTAACTTCTACAGTCTGCATCACAAATGGTTTTTGAAGCAGCTCAATGATCTGAAACACCAATTAGTTTCAATTCACACCTATTATCTGTTCCTCATTACAGTGTTCAGTTCAGAATCCAAATTTGTCTCCAAGCCAAACAAGGATGACTTTTTTCTTTATGTTTTTTTAATGTTTCTTTTAGTTGTTTTGAAACCCATAGTGACAAAGGTCATTACTTAGAACTTAATAAAGATAACTTTTGGTGTATCTCTCATTTCCTTTTTCCTTTCTATTTATGCCAACAGGAACCTTCAAAGGTTTATACTGTTGCTCCTCCCACCAATTTACTATTGTGATTCCCCTTCCTGTACAAATCACTCACCTGACCAGCCATTGACACACCACTGTATTCTACAGTTCTCCAGGGTTCCTCCAAAAAGTTCTCCATTAACTGTTAGGGTATGTCTACACAGCAGGGCTAAAGTCAAAGTCAGCTGCGCAATTTCAGCTATGTGAATTGCATAGTTCAAGTTGAAATAACTTAATTCAGCTTTTGGTGCTGTCTACTTAGCAGGAAGTCTTCCCTTACTCCTTGTGGAATGAGGGTTACCATGAGTCGGAGTAAGAAGTCCTCCAGCTCAACATTATTTTGGAATAAAGGCTTGAAGTGTAGATGCACATTTTGTTATTTTGGAATAACATCAGTTATTTCAAAATAACTCTGCTGTGTAAACATACCCTTAGTTACCAACTTCTCCATATTCACCAGTCACCAGTCCAAAGTGCTAGATATTCTCAGTCATTTACCAAATACTGCTACTATGCTATCAAATCGGCCATGTCCCCGAGGGTATGACTTCTTGTTAGTCTTTTAATTGGTTCAAAGAGTAAATGTATTTAAAAAACAATGAATAGTTTTGCCCACGAAAGCTCATGATACCATCTACATGTTTTGTTAGTCTTTAAGGTGCTGCTAGACTATCTGTTGTTTTTTTAAGTTTTTCCAGTTACTGACTAACTCGGCTACCACTCTGAAGCTTTTAAATTTATTTAGTGGCTAATGTAAATGAGGAAAGTTCACTTTGTTTAAATTATATCTGCTGTTTGAATATCTTGCATTTTGTTAATAAGCTTTAAGAAACTAATTAAATATACTCATTTGAACACGCAAAAAAATAGTAGAACAAGGAAGAAGCTTATGCCAAAATAAATGTAAGGTGCCACAGGACTTCTCTTTGTTGTTTTTGTTGGAAGGTTGAGGGGTTTGGGGTTTTTCTGGTACAATAGTAACAACTGCCTACAAACTACTATCTAGCAAACAATTTATGAAACATAAAGCCCAATGCACCTATATAGTGCCTTAATTCAAAGATCTCAAAGCAACTTGCAAGCAATATATTTAGGATTTGTTTACAATAGAGATTTAGGCACTGGGCAGTTGCACTGATTGGGCTGCCCAAGTGCAAATTCTTAATTCTTAACACTACACTCTTAACACTACATCAGCCCATACACACTACATTTACACTGATATGATGCACTGATATGATGACCCTTTGTCGACCAATCTGCGTCTAGACTCCCACGCTGTGCCGGATCAGCTGATTGTCGGCACAGTGCGGTGGCCATTTTTATTTTAATGAAGCGGGGATTATTTAAGTCCCCGCTTCATTGACCCCGCTTCATTGACATTCATGACAGAGCCATGTAGTCTAGACATACCCAAGGAGAATAAGGAAAATAGTTGTCACTATTGGGCTCTGAAGATGCTGACACTATTCATCAGAATCAACAATCTCCAGTACAGGCCCTTTTTCTAATCAGGTAGGCATTAGGACATGTAGAAAACAGAATTCAGCCTTATTGCAATTTCTCCCTGTAGGTGTTGGTACTTGCTTTTGCTAGAACTCAGCTTCAAATATTATACTAAAATAGTATTAATAATAACAAATAAAGATTATTAATCTTTGCCTGAAATTTTGACTATTTCCTTGTCAGTGTTCCCACTAAGCTGCATGGCAGCACAGCTTTATAGGTGATTAATCAGCCCCACCCAGTCAGAGGCTCGGGGCTCCTGTGAACCTGTGCTGCAGCACAACTTACAGGGAACACTTAGGAGTCAAGGAAATTGATCCACTAGACTAGACCAATGGACTATTATACATAGATAATACTTTCATCCTTTGTAGCATTAGTCCATCCTTTCAGCCCCTTTGAGACTTCCCAGATATATAAGTTTTGTAAGCTTATGTATCCAGTGTTCAGCTTAGTGGTACTTTCTTTGAAAGAGATTCAAGGGCAGAGACCATTAGACCTTGAACCAAAATGATATTTTATTGATTTGGAGCTTATTTCTGTCACATCCAAAGACAGTGTAGTTCTTAGCTGAGCAACTATTTCTCTGGCTGTAAATACTTATAATGAGTGAAAAATGCTTATCATAACCTGGCTGTAATTTTTAACAGGATCATTTAAAATGATTAAGTGGTCATTTCATGCTTCGCATTAGCTATTATGGCTTGCAAGAATTAAGGAAATGTCTCCCCAGAATGGCTTGTTCAGCTCTTTCCTATTAGTTTTAAATGTTTAATATTCCATAATGGAAGGAATTTTTAAGTCAAGTTTTACAAATTTGTTGAATTTTGTGATCAACCACCGAATTAAAAAAGTTCTCCATGGTTGCCCACCCCTAAATTATATATGCAGATAGCAAAACACCCTCAAATAAAAAAAATCAGTAAGTTGTTGTTTCTGTGAACTAGGCTCAGAGTATAGTCTAGAATGTTTTCATCCCTGTTTTCAAAAGCATTGCATGGTGCCAATGAGAACAGAGTCTATACCAATCTTAATCTTAATCTTAATGTGACCAGAAATGCCATGGGAAAGAAACAGCAGAAAGCATGCAACCAGAACTGTTTACAAGATAAACAAAAAGTTTACTGCTTCCCACATACTAGGGAAACAGTTGGATTACTCATCAGAGTCTGGTTACTTTAGACAATACTACCGGAAGTCAATGGAATTGGAACAAGGAAATTACTATGACTCTGGACTCCATAAAAAGTGTAATTTATCATTAGTAAAAAAACAATGGAAGCTGTGCTGATAAATTAACAAAAGAAAATGTAAAGACTGCACTGCTGTAAAAAGTTAAATTAGCTTTGTGTTCCTAAAGCTAAGACATCTAAAATTAGGGAAAAAATGGTAATCTCATTATGCATTTTTGCCTGGAACACAACCAATGGTGTGAGGCAGGTGCATTAGTGTGGTCTTGCAAAGCAAACATGACATCATCTTAAAGTGACTGCTTTATTAATTTCACCCTGGAGTGGTATTGGTTCCTGACAGAATAGGAACCTACAGCCTACTTCAAGCACACAAAAAAGTCATTTATTTCAAAAGGCAAAATTAATGTTTTCCTTTAATGGAATCAAGCCACTTTACAAACACTTATGCTCACACATTGATGTCAGTTGTCAAGCAGGTGAACCATATGCTTTGGAATCTTAGTGCCACAGTTTCTTCTCTGGAACAGTTTTCTTTTATACCTTACGGCTACGTCTACACTGTAGCCTTCTTCTGGAAAAGCTTATGCAAATGAAGCACGGAGTGGACTATCACCTTGTTTCATCTGCATAATTAATTAGCAGCCATTTTTGCACAAGAGGCTTTTGCGCAAAAAGGAGCTGTGTAGATGGCTCCTTTTTGCGCAAAAAAACCTTCTTGCGCAAAAGCCGTTATTCCTGAAAAAATGTGTGTAGATTGTAAGAGCCTTAGGATATTGTCCTTTTTGTTCTAAGTGTGTACAATGCCTAGCATAATAGGGTCCTGGTCTATGGTTGTGGCTATTAGGTGCTATGGGAGTGTAAATAAGTAAGTGCCCTGGTTATGACTGCAGACATTGTAATAGTGGCAGGGTTCTTCTGCCTACCCGAAAAAATCTCCAGGCTGTTAGTTCCTCAATTTCATCTCTCTTTCTCTCTGTCTCATTTGTACAAGGCAGCTTCACAAAGCTTAGCAAAAGCCCAGGATGCAAATGAAATAAAATATCACCATTATGAGGCACAACAAACCCGAGCCTTCCTTTTTTAGAGAAAAATCTTTTGGCTTTTTTTAAAGGCTGAAGCCTATTATTAAAATACTTAATGAAGCCTTGTCTTTAATAGGTGAATGCTCTTTTTCACTGCCTAAGTCCTAGATCTTCTTCTCAAAGTTCTAGAGAAGACTGTAATATAGTCTTTTTTTTTAGAAAAATTAGTTCTAGGAATTCCTGAAGACAGTCTTGAGATTGAAAATGGAATCGCTCAACAAATGAATGTCAAAAACCACTTGATTTTCCCCTTTTCCAAATGCAAACATTCTTCTAAATCTTTGTTTCCCACAAAAGGGAAAAAATGGTTTACAGTCTTCCTATCGATTGAAGTATCCACATATCTGTGATGCTGCCTGGTCTTCAAGTATGTTTTACCCATACTTTATAGAATGTCAAGTGGCTAGGGTACTGGCTAGGGTAAAATGTCAAAAGAGACCATGTTATACAGGGTGCACGGAACAAAAAGTCTGTCCTATTTGACACTAAAGAGTCTTTTGCTGGAAAATAGATGTTGCCCTGAAAAAGAACTCGAAACATGCTGAACAGCTAGCAGCTAACAGTGGATTTTCTATGGGAGTTTTGGCTGAGAGGACAGAGGTAATTTTGTGTTCTAGTAGTGCAATTTTCTCTAGGTGTGTGGCCTGACCCACAAGTAGCTGAGAGCCCTTGGTGAACAGACTAGGTTTAAAACTCAATCACTAGTGGACACTGAATTTGTGTATAGAAACAGAAATTACAGCATCTGAGATGGAAGAAAAACGATCTTAATGCACTCAAATTAGGAAGACCAGATAATGTCCATCTCAGAATACTAAAAGAACTATCACATACAATTTTTAATAAATCAATTAACAGGTAGTACCATATGACTGGAGAATAGCTCATATCATACCTATATTTTAAAAGGGTGGGATGTGATCTGCACAATTACAGACCTGTTAGTCTGACCTCAATATATGCAAAACTTTGGAACAAACTGAGAAGGAAAAAATGATTAAATTCATGGAAGTTAACAGAAAGAGGATGTAATACAATGTGAATCATGTCACACTAACCTGATTTCCATCTCTGAGGGTACGTCTACACTAAGGCTCTATTCTGGGATACTTCCTGTATCCCAAAATAGCTATTCCATGTCTTGACAGTGCACTCGTTATTTCAAAATATCTTTTGAAATAATGGGCGAGTTATTCCGATGTCCCTGTAAACCTCATTCCACAAGAATTAAGGAACATTTTGGAATAGTGGTTTATTTTGAAATTTGGTGCTGTGTAGACAGTGCCAAATTATCAAATAAGCTGTTTTGAAATACACTCAAAATAAGATATGCAATTTGCATAGTCCAAGTCACGTAGCTTATTTTGAGCTAAGGATGCTGTGTAGACGCACCCTTAGATAATTCAGTACTCCACTGAAAATTATTAGTTCAATTTTAGATGGTGGGATTAGTACAAGAATTGTAAAGTGGATAAGGAATTGACTAAAGAGGAGAAGGCAGCACACTGCTGAAAAGTGAACTATCAGTCTGGAAGGAGGAGTTCCTCAAGATTTTGGAGGCAATCTTATTCAATATTGTCATTAATGACCATGGCACAAAAAGCAGGTGTGCGCTAGTGAAATTTGCTGATAAGTTAGAGTTTTGAGGAATAGTCAATACAGACCAGAATCAGAATATTATGCAGGAAGATCTGAGTAATGTTAAAGTCTGGGGTGACAGCATGGGTGGTACCTGTGTCACCCATTGGGGAAGATTAGCCCCCAGCCCTCCCCTGCCCAAGACCCCAACCTTTCCCCACCAGAGCCCAGAGGCTCCCACTATGGTCAACCCCCAACCCCAGATCTTGAGGTGGGCAGTGCAGGCCCAGAACCCCCAATGCCAGAGTTCTGGGTGGGTGGTGCAGCCTGGTGTCCCAGCCCCACTATTCCCAGTGCACCAAGCAGAAGGCACCACCCCACCATCCCTAGTCCTGGGGTGCTAGGCAGCATGAGCACCAGCCCCAGCTGCCCCAAGTCCCAGCTTCAGGCCAACCTAGTTTCAGGTGGGTGAGGGGTGGGGGGAGCTGGAGGGGACCTGGTGGCAGAACATGGGTGGGAGCTTAACCTCCCCTGGCTTGTGATACCTGCCACCTATGTGTGAAAGAAATGAGATGAATCAATAATGTAAGGTCATGCATTAGGGTTTAATAATAAGAATCTCTTCTAAAAGCTGGAGGCTCATCAGTTGGGAATAATAAAGAAGGAGAAAGACACGGGTATGCTGGTGAGTCACAGGACGACTATGGGCCACCAATATGATATGGTTGTGAAAAAAGGCAAACGTGTTATAGGATACATCATGCAAAGCATTTCCAATAGAGATAGAGAAGTATTAATGCAACTGTAATGGTAAGACTTAAATTGAGACACTGTGTACAGTTCTGGTAATCCATGTTCAAGAAAGATTAATGCAGACTGGAAAAATGAAGAAAAGAACTAATGATGAGGGGGATGGAGGGCATAGTATATAAGAAGAGACTGGAAAAACTTGTTTAGTCTAGCAAAAAGAGGGTTGAGAGGGGATGTGATTACTCTTTAAAAATATGTAGTGGGGTAAACACCAAAGAAAGCAAAGAGCTATTTGAGCTAAATGGAAATTTTGGCTCAAGAACAAACTAGCTATGAATAAATTCAGGTTAAAAATTAGTAGAAGCTTTCTTACCATCAGAGGAGTAAGTTGTGCAACAGCTTCCCAATATTAGTTGTGGGAGAAAACAACTTCCTTAATTTTAAGAGTTTCAGAGGGGTAGCCGAGTTAATCTGTAACAGGAAAAACTTAAAAAACAACAAATAGACTGGTCATCTGGGCTGTGCCCACGAAAGCTCTTGATACCATCTACAGGTTTTGTTAGTCTTCAAAGTGCTACCAGACCATTTGTTGTTTTTTAAGTTTTTAATTTTAAGAGAATTGGATAAATTTATGAGTGGGACTGTATGATGGGGTTGCTTGTGATGGGGGGAGCAGGGCTCATTAGCCCACGGGGTTTCTCCCTGTTTAAGTCTTATGCTCCTACAACTTATGTTTCAAGGCTTCAGCTGATTACCTGCAGCAATCAGGAAGAGATTCCTTTTACCAGTGTATTCTTAGGAAGAAAGAGTTGTGTTTCCTTCCTCTGACGTGTCAGAGATGGCAATGGCCAGAGATGGGACTTTGGATGGGGAGAGTCAGGGCTCTGAGGTGGCTGAAAAAGAGAATAGTTGGTGCCAAATAGTCCTCTCTCAAGTGCTTGGCTGGCTGGTTCTTGCTTACATGCTCAGTGTGTAACTGGTGTCCATAATTTCCCCCCAGTCAGATTGGCAGTGAACTATGGGGTGGTACAGTGACCTCTACAGCATGGAGTGCAGGTAATTTGCCAAGATATTCTGGGAATATCTCACTTAATCAATTCCCTGCCATTACAGGGGACTCAGGTTGTGATATACACAAAGTCAGACTAGATGATCGAGTGAAACCTTCTGGCCTTAAACTCTATGGCTGTGTCTACACTGGGCCACTTATTCCGGAAAAGCAGCCGCTTTTCCGGAATAAGCTGTGACTATCTACACTGGCCCTTGAATTTTGGAAAGCACTGACAATCTACTGTAAGAAATCAGCTGCTTTTCGGAAAAACTATGCTGCTCCGGCTCGAATAAAAGTCCTTTTCCGGAAAACTGTTCGGAAAAGGGCCAGTGTAGACAGCCCAGCAGTCTTTTCCGCAAAAAGCCCTGATCGCGAAAATGACGATCGGGCTTTTTCCGAAAGCGCTCACATTAGCCACGACGCTTTTCCGGAAAAAGGGCTTTTCCGAAAAGCATCCTGCCAATGTAGACGCTCTTTTTCCCGAAATACTTATAACGGAAAACTGTTCCGTTTTAAGCATTTCCGGAAAATCATGCCAGTGTAGACACAGCCCCCGACTCATGTCACAGAGGGCTATGTCTAGACTACATCCCTCTTTTGAAAAGAGGGATGTAGTCTAGATGAGCCCAGAGTTTGGTTTTATGAAAGCTTGAGAAACATGGTAACATGATTGAAAGCACTTGTGCAAAGTTAGTTTAGTACAGGTGGCACCTCTGAAAACCGGTACACTCTGGGACCAGAGAGTCCCAGATCCTAATGGCAAGAGGGCCAGGGACTGGAGAACCTCAGCAGCCTGCAGCAGCATGGGGCCAGGAACTGGAGAAGCCTGGGTGTACATGGCAGCATGGGGTCAGGGATTGGAGAAGCCCAGCTGCCTGGGGCAGCCCATAGGAGCATGGAGCTAGAAAACCCTGACAGCCGGCAGCAGTGTGGGGTCAGGGACTGGAAAAGCCTGGCCACCCTTGGCAGCACAGGGCTGGTGAAATCTGGCTGCATGTGGCAGCGTGGGCCAGGGCCAGGGAACCAAAGCAGCCCGGAGCCGGGGCCAGCAGCAGCAGAGCAGGGGAGAGAGGAGAGCGAGCCAGAGGCAGGAGGCCAGCTGTCTTGGGACCTGTGGCAGGTGACACCTTCCCTGGTCCAACAAATTCTGTTGTTCGGGACCGGTCAGGTCTCAACCGTGCCAGACCAGGGAGGTCCAACTTGTATCTGAAAGTGAAAAAAAGACATCTACAAAAAATTTCCTTGATTTTATTGGCATGCCTACCTATAGATTACTTGCATGATGCAGCCACAGATTTTCTCTCTGTCCTACCTCAGAACATTTTTATAATATTCTGTCTTGATACGACCTGTAACCCTAAGAATACGATGGGGTTACAAGTTTAAGGAGAATCTCCTGAAGAAATGGTCAGGAGCTCCACAGTGGTACAACGTCTATAGAAGAAACTTCTGATGGAATGTAATATCAAATGAGCCCTGGTCCTGCTTAGGGACTCACGGATGTGTCTCTAGCTTTACATACACAGTGAGTCGTTCAACTGAAATCAAGGGACCACTCACAGCTATTCACAGTGCATACATTTAAACAGCTGTGTAAGGCTTTTGCAGGATCAGGGCCTTAGATACTAAATTCTCTCACTTGGAAAATAAGATCAGCATCTTTGTAACAAAAGTATAAGCAACTCAGGAACTGTACAAGAAATTTAAACAATGACTCCCAGATATTGAGGATAAGAATAGATAATAAGTCCAAAGAACTACACAGCTGTTGAAACCAGGAAGGAATCTTAATAGCATATTGAGTACTTCTAAACAACCAGAGAGAAAAGGAAGAACATCTGCATTACTGGATTACTGGAGGAAATGGAGAACAATTATCCAGTTTCTTTATTTGAGATGTGGCTCCACATAATCTAATAATAATTTGCTTTCTAATAATAGCAAAGTTAAAACTGAATGCACCCAGCAGAAAAAAACACAGAAACAAAAGCCAGTGATAATGTACTTCCATAATCTTAGGGTTAGAAAATTAGTGTTACAAGCTACATGGAATTCAATAAAATAGTTGTAGCATTCCAAGACTAAAAGAAATGTCTTTTAGTCTAAGGGTACATGTACACCATGCGCTTATTTCGAAATAAGCTATTTTGGAATAACTCCCAGAATAGTTATTTCATAATAGCACATTCACACTACAAATGCCCATCGAAATAGCACAGATCTCTAGCGAAATAGCATGTCCACAATGATCGGAGGCTAAATTGCATTTAAATCCCAGTGGAAGCACTTCAGACAGTGCACCAGGACAGTAGTCACTTCCTGTAGCTGCTGCCAGAGGCTATCTGAGGCTCTTGCTTAAAGGGGCTACCCTTTACAGTGGTGTCCCAGTCTCTTCACCTTTGCCAACCTCCTCAAGGGACAGCAAACTCATCTCACTGCCTGCTCTGGTTGCCCTTGCAGACACCACAGCATTCCAGTCATGGAGCCAGACCTGCTGCAAAGCACTTGCCGGCTCTTAGACCTCATGCTGCACCTCCTGGTGCAGTTACTGCAGGCTGCCCTCGTGGCACTACAAGAACAAGACCCGCAGCTCACCTCCTCACCTCTTTCCATGTTCTGCTCATGAAGCACAACTACTCCTGACCTCCCCTGCATACTGTGCACTGCCACTTCTGGCAATGGGACACCTGTTACAACTGGTGGGACCAGTTTGTCATGGAGCAGTGGAATGACCCGCAGTGGCTCTACAACTTTTGCATGTGGAAGGACACCTTCCTGGAGCTCTGCGAGTGGCTCATCCCTGCCCTCTGGCAATGGGACACCCATGAGAGACCCACTATCCCCTCCAGAAATGGGTCATCATTGCATTTTGAAAGCTCGCCATGCTGGACAGCTACCGCTCCATCGGGAGCCAGTTCAGCATGGGGAGATCGACCATCAGGGCCGTGCTCATGCAAGTATGACTCTCTTACTATTGTCCTAGGAGGGTAGTGAACTGTTGGAATGAAGTTCCCTAGGGAAGGGGGGTGGAGGAATCTCCCTCCAAGGGAGATTGTCCAATGCCAGCTTCACAAAGCCCTGCTGGGGATGGGGCAAGTTGGGGTTCGTCCTGGTGTGTGGGAGAAGGGGCTTGGTCTCAGGGAATTCCCAAGGGCTCTGGCAACCCTGTGATTCTCTGTTTGTCTCCTTCTACAGGTGGTGAAGGCCATCAATACCATCCTCCTGTGCAGGGTCATCACCCTGGATAACATTGATCCGATCATCACTGGCTTTGCCACCATAGGCTTCTCCAACTGCAGTGGGGGGGGGGCACTGACAACACCCACATCCCCATCCAGGCCCCCGACCACGGGGCATCTGAATATATTATCCGGAAAGGATATTTTTCAATGATTCTGCAGGCCCTCATCAACCACCGTGGCCAGTTCACGGACATCTACATTGGGTGGTCAGGGAAGGCGCACGATGCCTGAGTCTTCAGGAACTCCAGGGTCTTCCAGAAGACGCACAAGAGCACTTTTTTCACTGACTGCACTATCAGGGTCAGGGAAATGGACATGCCCATGTGCCTCATGGGGGACACAGCCCACCCGCTGCTCCCCTAGTTTATGAAGCCCTACACTGTATACCTGAACCACAACAAGGAATGTTTCAACAGCAGGCTCAGCAAGGCCTACACTGTTGTGGAGGGCACCTTCAGCCGCCTCAAAGGGAGGTTCCACTGTCTCCTTACTTGTCTGGGCCTCAGCAAATGGAACATCCCCCAAGTGGTGGTGGCCTGTTGGGTCCTGTACAATATATGTGAGAACAAGGGGGAGACGTTCCTGCCAGGGAGGGGGGTAGAGGCCAAGCAGTTAGCCAGGGCCTTTCAGCAGCTGCGAGTGGCTGCCATTTGGCAGGCCCATCAGAGGGATGTGTACATCTGGGAGGCCCTGAGGGAGAGTTTCATACAGGGCCAGCTGTGACACTCTCCGCTGGGCCTCCCCACAAGGAACTTCTTCATAGCCTCTCTGTGTCTTTCCTCCCACACCCCTTGCTTCCCCTGCCCTCCCTTCCCACCTACCTCTCTCACTGCCCTCCCCTGCAGATACAATAAACCATACTATTTGTTCTGAAATAATAAACTTTTTTATTTGGGGTAAATATAGCTTTTTTAAGAAGCCTTTCACTCAGTGGAACAAAATTCAGCTTTAAGTGCTCTCCTTTCATAGGGCATCTCCCCTGTGTATGTTAGAATAATAAAGATTCCATGACGGATGCAACTATGGAAATCATGCTTTTTGGTGATCCCTTGATCATCGAAGTTAAGGGAGGAGTAAAGCAGGGAGACATTTGTTCACCAAAGTTGTTTGCCAGTGTCCTGCAGAAGGTTGGAGTGACAGATGGATTTCTGATTGATGGTAAGGTTCTGCAGAGGCTCCTTTTCGCAGATGACATCATCCAAATTGTGTTGAAACCCGAAACATTGCAAACCCTCCTCAATGACATCGGTAAGAACATGAAGGAGACTGGCCTATCCATCCACACTGGAAAAACCAAGTGGATGAAATACGTGTATTGTTCAGAGTACGTCGTACAGATGGATGCTGTGAAGAACAGAGAGAAGGGCAGTCATCCCAGGACACAGTATGCATGAAGCCTTAACCTCATGTATAAGCCAATAGCGAAAGGTCTCAGTTAAAACAATGGCAATGTGCCTTGAGCGAGGCCATCTGTGGCCTAGACATCAGGCTTTTTCCTGCCGGAGCACAGACGTTCCAGGGGAGCCTTGCTACCCTCATATCCTGGGGACCAGCAGGCATGGGAAGGTGCCAGCCAGGCTGGGAGCCTGCGGGCTGGAGGGGGTTGATGCGGCGGCTCAGCTTCCCTCTGTGCCACGCACATGCCAAGTCTGGCAGTGGCGGTGTCCCATAGGGAGAGGACTTCCATCCCTGCCCTCTGGAGGAGAAGGGGGTAGGGTGTTGGGGGGAGATGTGTGTGAGCAGCAGACACTGCTTGCCAGGGAGGGTGCTACTCGGGTCCCCTCCACTTCCTCCTTCCCTGGCAGGTTCCCCAGTTGGCTGGAGCATGCTTACTTGGGGGGTAATGGGAGGAGTGCGTTCTTACCCTTGCAGTCCACATTTACAAAAAAAGCATACACATACCCACACACAGAAATTCCTACATACGGGCCTTCATTTGTTAGTCTTTAAGGTGCCACCAGACTTGTTTATTTTCTGAAACAGACCAACATGGCTAGCTCTCTGCAACCTGTGAGAATGAGATATCTCTTCACAAGTAAGGAAGAAACAACTAGATAAAAATATAATAGGAGTTAAATTCCCCATCTGGAAGAAAGGAAGAGGCACCAAGCAGAAATGAATTTGAAAATGGACATTTTAAGACAGCAGCTACTTGAGTTAGCCAAATTTAAAGATACAGACTTAGAAAGAGATGTTGGGGGGAAAAGTTCCTAGCAGTGAGGAGAGTCACCAGGAAATGTGTGGTCCCAAAGGAGGACATTTATGGATATAGGGTTGTGTCAATATATGTATTCCATCATTTGATAAACACCGAGGTATTAAAGCAGACTGACTATGCAGCTATTATTTTATAGGCTACAGGCTATATTCTGTCTCTTAAAACAAAACAGGAAGTTACTCAAAAAATTAAGACATTGCAAAGCTCTATAATAATACTGTCAAAATCTTGACATGACTAAATACAAGGAATTGAATCTACCAGAAAAACATATTTTAAAGAACAGAATTTGACTATCTCTCTAACAAAAAGAAAGAAGCTACTCCTTCTCCAGGGGAACTGAGGGGAGAGGCATCAATCAGAGTTCCTATCACATGAACTGGGCCATGCCTGGGTCAGGGAAGCTAATGATCCAACCAGCAGACCAAATTTGGTGCTGAATCCAGGTTATCTGCCCCCTGAGGCACATTGCACATACGCTAAAAGGAAGAGGCTTTCTCCAGAGAAACGTAATGGAGCAGTAATATTATTAAATGAGGGGGAGGTGGGAGTCTAGGACCTAAGGAAAACTCAGGCAAGTTAAAGTCAATTAAACCCATTCTTAGACTTCCCCCTATGCCATTAAGATCAGAAAACTGCCTGACACATTTTATCTGGTTGATATTAAGCTAATCTACAATCTAGGCAATACTATTAAAGATCTATCCTCCCCCTCCCCCTTTCCCTGTATATCAATCATACTGGATGTAAAATCCCAGTTAATCAGTTAACTGGTTAAATGCTAGGTTAACCCAAGATTAACCAGTTAACTGACTAAGCTGAATCCTGCCCCAGGGTTGGAGCTGCTGCTGCCACCAGTGGAAGGAAGCTCCCACCCCTGGTCCTGGGGTTGGGGCTGCTGACAGCTCCCAGACCCACTGGAGCAGCCCTCTGTCCACAGCGGGCCATGGGTGAGGGGGCTGTTCCTGGGCACTGGTTATTCAGTTACCTGTTCACATCCCTAAGTCATATACATTAATATAGATAAGTATATATATTCTTGCGGTGTAATGCAATGCAATATTTCCTCCTTTTTTTACTGCCTACCTGAACAAGCTATATTCTTCTCTATCAATATTCCAGTTGTGAGATTTATCTCACCAAGGGTACGTCTAGATTACATGCCTCTGCCAACAGAGGCATGTAAAATAGGCTACCCGACATAGTCAGTGAAGCGGGGATTTAAATATCCTCGGTTTCATTAAAATAAAAATGGCCAGCTGTGCGGCTCAGCTGATCGTCGGCTGTGGCGCGAAGTCAAGACGTGGATCGGTCGACACGGAAGCCTTTGTCGACTGCTCCTGTAAACCTCATTTCATGACGCATGAGGGAGCGGTCGACAAAGGCTTCCCTTGTCAACCGATCCACGTCTTGACTCGCGCGCTGTGCCGACGATCAGCTGAGCCGGCACAGCGCGGCGGCCATTTTTATTTTAATGAAGCCAGGGATATTTAAATCCCTGCTTCACTGACTATGTCGGGTAGCCTATTTTACATGCCTCTGTTGGAAGAGGCTTGTAATCTAGACGTACCCCAAGTCTCTATTATGCCAATTACATCATAATCAAGCATATGTACTAAGGCTTCCTTCCAGTTCTCTCTAATTATTCCCTGTATACCTTGCCAAAGACATTGAGTTTTCTCTAATTTCTCTCTTCTGTGACCCTATTGTAATATCCCACCCTCCAACTTTTAGCTCTTTGTTAATCATGGGGGGGGAGGGGTTATACCTCTCTATAGGCTTTTGTCACCTGCCCCTTTTGAACCAAGTTTAAAGCCCTCCTGACTAGTTTGGTGAATTGATATGTGAAGATATTCTTTCTCTTCTTGATTAGTTGGACCCCATATCTTCCCAGAAGTCCTACTTAGAACATCATCCCACAGTCAAGGAAGCCAAAGCCCTCCCATCCATATCATTTGCACAACCATACATTCATTTCTTGGGTGTGAATGTGTCCCATGCTATTTAAGCTAGCTACTGAGCCCTTAGCTTTATTAAACAGAAGTATTACTGCTATGGAAGTTATAAAGATATCAGAACTGGAATGAAAGGTATCCCTTCTGCCTGCTGAGGTTAATGTTCCTTGTAAAGGATTTATGAAAGAACTGCCATATTTACAAAGGCTTCTTAATCAATTTGAGATAGCAGCACCATAAAAAGAATTTTGTCAAATCTGAAGTAATCAAATAAGACCAAAAGCTGCTGTAGAATCTGACCAATGCATTTTGGCAATAACAGAAAAATTGAATATTTAGGGATTTTGATTTCTCACTTCATTGAATCTCTGATGTAGATCTAATAAGGGTTGCAAACTACCCTTTCTTCTTATAGGTAAAATCAATCTGGTAAAAACAAAAATATTATCTAGAAAGATATATCCCAACTACTACTCACACTATGTGTATGTCTTTATGTGTGCACATACATGTATGCAAAAGAACTGCAACTGGTAGAGAACTTCAAAAAGATCTCACCAAACTAAGTGACTGGGCAACAAAATGGCAAATGAAATTTAATGTAGATAAGTGTAAAGTAATGCACATTGGAAAAAATAACCCCAACTATACATATAATATGATGCGGGCTAATTTAGCTACAACTAATCAGGAAAGAGATTTTGGAGTCATCGTGGATAGTTCTCCGAAGACGTCCACGCAGTGGGCAGCGGCAGTCAAAAAAGCAAACAGGATGTTAGGAATCATTAAAAAAGAGATAGAGAATAAGACGGAGAATATCTTATTGCCCTTATATAAATCCATGGTACGCCCACATCTTGAATACTGCATACAGATGTGGTCTCCTCATCTCAAAAAAAGACATACTGGCATTAGGAAAGGTTCAGAGAAGGGCAACTAAAATGATTAGGGGTTTGGAACGGGTCCCATATGAGGAGAGATTAAAGAGACTGGGACTGTTCAGCTTGGAAAAGAGGAGAGTAAGGGGGGATATGATAGAGGTATATAAAATCATGAGTGGTGTGGAGAAAGCGAATAAGGAAAAGTTATTTACTTGTTCCCCTAATATAAGAACTAGGGGCCACCAAATTAAACTAATGGGCAGCAGGTTTAAAACAAATAAAAGGAAGTTCTTCTTCACACAGCGCATAGTCAATCTGTGGAACTCCTTGCCTGAGGAGGTTGTGAAGGCTAGGACTATAACAGGGTTTAAAAGAGAATTAGATAAATTCATGGAGGTTAAGTTCATAAATGGCTATTAGCCAGTATGGGTAAGGAATGGTGTCCCGAGCCTCTGTTTGTCAGAGGGTGGAAATGGATGGCAGGAGAGAGATCGCTTGATCATTACCTGTTCAATTCACTCCCTCTGGGACACCTGGCATTGGCCACTGTCGGCAGACAGGGTACTGGACTGGATGAACCTTTGGTCTGACCCAGCATGGCCATTCTTATGTTCTTATGGTATTTGCAAGAATGTGTGTCTAGAAAATATCTTGCATAATTTGGGAATGAGGAGGATATGCAGGGTTTCAATATCACTTAATGCATGGCAAATGGAGAAAGGAAGAAAAGATGAAACAATCATTTTAGAGCTCAGATCAGTGTTTCATATCTACCCTTCAAGCCATGTGTAAAACACAGATCAGCTTTTGTGAGATACCTTGTCAGAATCTAGTTGTCTCAGGCTATAGCTACACTACAGCTCAAATCAAAATAAACCTATATTCCTCAAGGATGTGAATTAGTGACCCCTCTAAATGACACAAGTTACACTGACCTACATGCTACTGTGGACAGTATTATAATAGTGGGAGAGCTTATTGGCAATGGATTAATTAAATTGATGAGAAAACTCACTCCGATTGGCTTAGAATGGCTAAACAGAGAACTTACAGGGGTGCAGCTGCATGAGTGCAACTGAGCCACGGTAAGCTCTCTAGTGAACCCACAGTCTCAGAAACTGGCCCTCTTTTGCATAAAAGCCTTCCCTCAACAACAGTGCTGCCAAATGTCCCGGCACCCTTTTTCCCATACCAAAAAACCCCCCAGACTGTAACCAATATATAGTTTGAGAAAAATATTATCATTTTATACATCCTGTAAAGCATCATTTTATCACAAACATTTAATTTATCTATGGGTGTCCAATGGGAAGACTTCAGTACACCTACTGATGGTGATGGTGTCTCCTGTGAATATGCCACTGTGACCAGATTCTGTAGAAGAAGAAGGTGTGGAATAAGATTACAAGGGTCCACAAATGCTATATGAATAATCATGCTAAATAGAAATGATGTTATATATAATTAAAGCTACCAGTTTACACAGATCATTTTCAGAACTCAGTAAATTCAGTAGTGTAATGTGTCTTGAAAGTCCTATAACATTAAATGTTTTTATGAACAATAAGAAATATGAGATACTTCAAATGACAACCTGAAATGCTGCTTTAGTACCAGGAATATTTTGGTGGTCTACCCCAGTTTCAATTGTTGTTGATATAAGCTAGTTCTGAAGGAGCTCTCCCCTGATAGCTACTGAGGAGCTGGAGGTCAGGACCAGACTGCATCCACATGAAGACACTAACTCATTCTAGATATCCAACAGACAGGGCTGGGTTGCCTAAGTGATCCATTTTACCTGGTATTGTGTTACCAATCATGTTACTATTGAATGTGGGGTCATTGAAATGTTGTAATCCTGACTCCATGAGTGAAGGGCAGCAGAACTGTACTTAGCCTGTCCTCCCTGAGGGCGGCGGGGGGGGGGGAAGGGGAGGTCACTCGCAATTGAACTGAACTCACTATGCAGTTTCCAGTGCCAGTTCCCAGTTGAGAGTGAGAAGAGGTGGAGAAGATGTTTCTGCTCGAAGCTCTACCTAAGAATCCTAGGCACTGTCTAACTTCTTCCCTCCTTTGGTTAAAGATAGAGGTAATTGTGCCCCACTAAGAGTCTTTTGTGTTGTTAAATGATCAATAGAGCTGAAATCACCAATAATCAGATTTAAATGCTGCTTATATCTGCTATGGGGGAAGTTCTGTGGAAGAAAGTGACCAGCCTGTATAAGAAGTGAGATTCCCTCTCCCCCCTTCCCCACTTCCCCCTGAAAGCTGAAATTGTTGAGCTGGGTGGAACCTCAAGAGTCCAACTCAGATATCTAGAGCAGTGGCAGGCAGCAGCAGCAGGTGATGATGCAGGGCCATCAATGAGAAAGCAGATGACAGCATAGAGGAGTGAACAGTGCCACAGAGAACAACAGCAATGGAGCAAATGACAGTGCAGTAGGGGCAGGAAACAGCGACACAGAGTGAATGGTGGCAACTGTGAGCCAGTTGCAGTGACAGCAGTGGTGAAGGCATTGCTTGATGTTTCTCTCTCCTGCCCCCAGAGTGGGACACAAATGCTCCTCTCAATTCTGGGTCTTTACTGACCATGAACAGCAGCTATGGGTGGGATGTGACAGAGGGACAGGGGAGTGGCAGGTGAAAGGAACATTTGTTTGTTGGACTTTCACACCGCAAGGTGAGAAATGGAGGCAAAGGACACTGTCCAAGGTAGGGATGTTAAAATTAGATTAATCAACTAATTGAATAATCAATGGAATTTTAGTCAATAAGGGCACTTCCTCTTTTAAATTTAGCAAGAGCCCATCTGGCTGTTGCTACATTTCAAAGGCAGAAGTGCCGCATGGTGTTCCACCCTTGAAATGTACACGTGCCCCAGCAGGGGCGCTTGTGCATTTCAAAAACTGAAACACCACATGGAACCTGGGGCCAGTGAGGGACTCAGAGTCTCCCACTGGCCCCAGGCTCCATGCGGCGCTTCCGCTTTGAAATGTACAAGAGTCCCCACTGGGGCTCTTATACATTTCAAAGGTGGAACACCACTGCTGCACCCCTGCCCCCTCCCATGGAGCTGGAGCTGGGAGGAATTGGATTTTAAGACAGCTCTCTTCAGTACCCGCTCCTCTTCCCTCCTTTACTGCCTCTTTCTGATAGAGGCATCAAGTGGGAAGAAGTGACTAGTCAACTCGTGTGTCAACTATCCGATAAACTGGATAGTCGACTTGTCGATTAGTCGCTTACATCCCTAGTCCAAGGTACTCTACTGCAGGAGTTTTGCTCATGGTCAGTTTTGTTCAAATCATTGTAATGGTGTTTTCCCAAATTAATGCCAGGTTACTTTGTCCTTTGTATGAAAAGTCTTATCTTCTATACACAGATTCGGTGCTTGTGAGAGGAAAAGTATTGCTTTTTTGAGGTGCCCACGAGTGGTGCTTTATTTTCCCAGATTACTTGAGCCAATTCTGTGTTGTATTGTTAACCTGGCAAAAAGGTTTCATTTTGATTAATCTAAAGTTGTGAACCAATGTAGAGGCATATGGTTAAAATATAATTCTCTATACAAATGTAAATTATTGCAGATCTACTACTGTTTGCAATAAAGACAGCCTATCATTTAGAATCCGTCTTTCTGAACAATACAAAGTTTTCCTGGGTACAGTCCTTCCAGCTGCTTGTCTCATTGTACATCTTTCTCCTGTGTAATTGCTGAATTCAAAAGAAACCCAAACAAACAAGATTTTTGTTTTCATTTCACTGAGAGACAGACAGCCGGCATTTTCCTTTTTGTCCCTAGATAACACACATTAGATTTTGTTTGATACACATTTTAAAACTGCCTTTTAAGTTTTCCCTTCCTAAAGAATACCTGTGTTGCCAGAGCTTTTTTACCTTGCTCAACAACATCTTTCCTGACTCACTACAATTCGAAGCTTTTGATCTTTTTTATCACCTACTTGCTCATACTCTTTGAACTACATACATTGCAAATGCTGTCCTCTTAAGTGTCCATTGGCATACTGGAAGAAAGCAAGGAAATATCTTTCTTTTTACTCGGCTTTTCAGGTTAAAATGTACATTCTAAAGAGACAGTCTAGGTGAGCTATTGTTCAGTACGGTGATGGGAAGGGGAAGAAATAGGGGAGACAGGAAGGCTTCCATGTAAAATAAATATATTTTCAGCCATACCACCTCAGGGAATACTATTGTCAACTATCTCAAGCTGAGTAGCCCAGACTTGGTCCCCACTTAATGGGAGCACTACCTAAGTGCCGCAAGAAAGGTGCTGGTAGCACTCATCCTTCTGAGTCAGCACTGAACCATTAGTCCAGCATGGTGATAGGAGGTGTTGCAATACTTCAAACCCCATATGCAACATGAGATATAAACTGAGGACTTGACCAAGTGCAACCATTAAAAATCTTACAGCATCTTTCACTAAAGTAGCAATGTAGCTTGTATGTACTGCCCAAGTTCCAGTTTGGATAATCACAGTGGGTATGTCTACACAGCAGGGCTTAATTCAAAATAAGCTATGCAAACTGAGCTACGTCAATTGCGTAGCTTATTTGGAAATAGCTTATTTTAAAATTGGGAGCATCTACACAGCACTTATTTCAAAACAGAGCACTCTTCCTCTGACTTCTCTTACAATGAGGGTTACAGGAGTGGAGTAAGAAGTCCTCCAGCCTGACAGTATTTCAACATTATTTTGAAATAACTGCCTGCTGTATAGATGCAGACTAAGTTATTTCGAAATAACGCTAGTTATTTCAAAATAATGTTGCTGTGTAGACATACTCAGTGTGCTGATCCTTTTTGCCTATCTCACTGGCATACCCCTCCTTCTGTGCTTCAATTAGATATGGCATTCTTCACTTCCTGTTCTCAACTGCTTTGTAGTGTTGCTATGCCCTATTAAACAACTGCAGTGTCAGGCACCAGTAATGAATAAAGTGATTGAGAGGCTACACTCCATATTCATCACAGTGATATTATTATGCTATGATTATGGCTTAATTATGATGCATTTTGTACAAGACAGGTCATGTGAGGCATCATTGGAAAAGTTAAAAAGTTGTTGTATTTGTGACAGAAATGTAGCCGTGTTAGTCCAGTGTAGCTGAAACAAAATACAGGACTATGTAGCACTTTAAAGACTAACAAGATGGTTTATTAGATGATGAGCTTTCGTGGGCCAGACCCACTTCCTCAGATCAAATAGTGATCTGAGGAAGTGGGTCTGGCCACGAAAGCTCATCATCTAATAAACCATCTTGTTAGTCTTTAAAGTGCTACATAGTCCTGTATTTTGTTGTATTTGATTTTCCTATTTGTATGCATATATCATTTTTGTATCTAAAGTTAGATATTACTATGTATCTGTATTTCAATCATGCTCTGGGTGACATCCACAGCTAGCCTATCTAGTACAATAATGAAGAAGTCAGACAGTCGTGATGACCCATCAGCAAAGACAATGTTCCCTGGAAGAACTGAACCTTCCTGTAAACATTTTGGCCGGCCTGTAAAAAAAGGCTAATCTAGCACTACAAGGGCATGTAGGCATATCACATGCCTCTGGACTCCATCTTGGAATGTCAGCATTTTTCCACAAACCGGCCTGGGAACCAAGTTCTGAAACAAGGGCTCTCATCATATGTTCAACCTATATCTGGTGGGGAGTAACATCATCTGTGGTTCTTCACACCCCACAAAAGAGGACTCATGGAAATACTTGAGGAACAAAGACTGAAATGGGGAAGGGCTGGACTTAGGCTAAAGGAATTTCTAGCCCTGTGTATGAAAGACCTGGTGCTTTCAAGCTCTAAAGCAAGTGCACTTTGCTCATTAAGAAACTGCAGCTTGTTTGCATCATCTTTAGGGTAAGAATCTGCTATTCCTAGCAAATATATCTAGTATTCTAAGTTCAGTTTGTGTTTTTTGTTGACTTGCTAGTAATTTGCTTTGAGCTATGTGCTATCCCTTATAATCACTTAAAATCTATTTTTGTAGTTAATAAATTTTGTTTTGCTTTATCTAAACCAGTGAGTTGGAGTGGAGAGTATGAACATCATAGTTGAAGGGGCAAAGGCTTCTTCATATTCCTTTCCATACTGAGGGTGCTTCTACACAGCACCCTAAACTCGAAATAAGATGCGCAATTTGTGCTATGCAAATTGCGTAGCTTATTTTTAGTCTATTTCAAAATAGGCTATTTCAAAATTTGGCACTGTCTATACAGCGCCAAATTTTGAAATAATGTGCTATTTTGAACCATCCCTTAACCCTCGTGCAACGAGGTTTACAGGGATGGCAAAATAGCACACCTGTTATTTCAAAAAATATTTTGAAATAATGGGTGCGTTTCTAAGATGTGGGAGATGTAGGGGTAGCTATTTTGGGATACCTCGGTATCCCGAAATATCTCTGCTGTGTAGATGTATCCTCAGAAAGGGAGCAAGAGCAATATGGTATAATTTTGGGTTTATACTCTAGAGAGGATGCATGCTTAGGGAGCTGGGAGTTGCCTTGGAGGTAGCCTTTCTATGCTGGGGCTGATCACAGAGCCTGCATGTAACAGCAGATGGATGTGTCACTACCTATGTGAATATGGTTTGGAAGTACAGAACCAGGAGCAGATCTGCAGCTTGTCACTACAGAACAGAGTGAGAGAGATCCAGGCTGGTAGATCAAGTAGCTCACTGGTACCCCAGTTCTAGGTAGTACTATAGGAGGAACCCATCCCAGTGATTTCTGTGAATGTCAGGGTATGTCTATACTGTGATTAAAAATGAGTCTCAGAGCTAGATCAACTGGCTGGGATCATAAGACTCTGAGCTATAGGGCTAAAAATAGCAGTGTAGTCATTCAGGTTCAGGCTGGAGCCTGAATGTCTACACTGCAATTGTATAGCTCCACAGCCCATGCACTGTGAGCCTGAATCAGCAGTCCTCAACCAGCCATGGCCTACAGGTCATCTACTGTACTGTACGCATATCCTAATAGGCCACAGTCTCTTGCAATAAGCGGATATCAAGTCACCCTTGAACTGGTTTAATCTGACTATTGGATGATTTCCCTCTGCACAGGGGCCTCTTGGGTGGGTAAAATTACTGTGCTCCTATGCTGACATTCCTTTCCCACAGCAACCAGTGAATGGCTCATAGGTAGGCATCCCTTCACTACAGCATGTTGTTTGAGAATGCAAGCAAGCAGTGCAAATTACGGAAGCTTGAAGGATGCACTAACTTCCACTAGGGAACTGGCTTGACCCAGAACAGCCCCAATATTAGGAGAGTGCAGAGGTGGCTTAAAGTCTCCCTTTCTCAGTTGCAGTGAATGCTCTTTGGCCATAGCTTGAGATTTGACTCAGTGTATGCAAAGCAATTTGAGACCCTTTGGGGAGATAAGTACTATATAAATGTAGAGCATTATTATTATTTATCATAATGTTCTCCTTCATTTTGCTGTCTTTTCACTTGTTTACAATGCTGCAGAGACACAGTACAAATGAAAAGAAATTACAGTACACCTAATGGGAAGACATGATTTATATTTAATAGCCAAATTTTTAATTAACTCCATTAGCACACGAAAGAGGCCATGCACTCATATCTTAAAGTTAATAAATAGAGGTATAATTTATGTGTATGCATATCTTACATTCGCCTGTAACTTGTTTTCTGCAAGCACAATAGATAAAGCAGATTTTAGTTTTCATTCAAGAAGACAGAAAAACTTAGCATGGGAGAGAAGAAATACATTGTACTACATTTTGCAGTACTTAATTTGAGAGACAAATACTATATCTTTTATTTGCATATGAGTTAGATGGTGAAAAGATCCTGCTGTTAAAATATGGTATAAAAGGCATCCCATACTAATTTAGTATGGGGCAATTTTCTATTTAAATAAGGGACGCCCCTTGTAATACTGGACTGTTGGCAACCTGAGCTGCAACCCACAACAACTTTGGCAATGGTGGTTTCCTGACAGTGCACTTATATTGGAACCTTAAGGGTAGGATCTCCCACTCTAGCTATGGTGGGTCCTCGGTGTCCCAGCGGTCAGGGGAAGAGATCAGCAATAGAGTTAACACTCTCTGTGGTTGTGTAAATTGTGTGGGTTCCATGGGAGTGCCTCAGAGGCATCAGGGCCCTCTTCCCCAATAAAAGGATTATATCTGCATATTGGAGGATCATTCCTTATGCAGCTCTTTGGTAGATAACACAAGAAACATTTCTCTGGTGGGCTGGGATTTTTAAGAGGATTGTTTTGTTATTGTTGTTTAACTAGAAGTGATTTGAATCTACTGAGAAATTTAAAGTATTAGAAGTAGTAAAGCTAAATTAGTGGACGGAGTTCAGATGAGATTGTCAACTGTGTACTCATAACACCATGGCATGTGGTATCTGTCTGTTTCCCCTGGTTCTAGTCAGGCAAAGAGAAAGACAGACAACATGTTGTATTACTGAAATCTTACCGTTAACTGAAATTTGCTTTGCAAGATTTTTCCTATTGAACATTCTGTCTTTCAATCACATATTTTTTTAATGATAGAAATGTAGCCGTGTTAGTCTGGTGTAGCTGAAACAAAAAACAGGACTATGTAGCACTTTAAAGACTAACAAGATGGTTTATTAGGTGATGAGCCGTGGGCCAGACCCACTATTTGATCTGAGGAAGTGGGTCTGGCCCACGAAAGCTCATCACCTAATAAACCATCTTGTTAGTCTTTAAAGTGCTACATAGTCCTGTTTTTTGTTTCATATTTTTTTAAAACATATTTCATAAAAATATAACTTTATGTATATGCAATAGGTAGGACAAAGAGATTCATATAATTTCTCTATAATAATGCTACACATCTATTTAGAATATTTTAATTATGTTTAAAAATACCTTCAATGATGGTCTACGGATTTCTTTGGCCAGACTTTCTATTTGCAGATCAGCTGGGTTAACTACTGTGTGTACCATATTGAAAAATGCATAACATTTAGTGCAGCCATTTGTTACTCATGCCTCTCTTGGTGAATTAAACATTATTGGGTTCTACTGTGAGTGGGCAAGAGGTCACTGCAAACAACATTCTTCATAGGCTGAGCTAGATGGCAGAGTTCACTTTGACTCTTTTCATAATAACTCTGTGGAGGTTTTAAAGTTGAGTAATTGGAAAATGGATATCTTATGGGGATGAGGATAGGCTTGCTAGAAAAAAAAAGGATTCCAATCATGCAAAATGCTGAGCACCTCCTCAGCACACAGACGGGCTCAGTACCTTGCAGGATCAGTTCAAAAAGAACCAGGCCAAATGCCCAGGGGCACTGATGGAAAGGAAGGGGGGAAACAGGGCGGTTGCCCTGGTACCCTATGATTCAAAAGGGCATGGGGCTCCCAGACATCATAGCTGATACTGTGGCAGCTGTGACAGTCAGAGCCCCCCGGCCCTTTAAATCACTGCTGGAGGCCCAGATGGTGTGTTCCAGGCAGCAGTGAAGGGCTGATTTGGGTAGGCTAATCCCAACCCCACCCCTTCCGGGGGTGTGGAACTGCCTCCCTTTGCTCAGGGGCCCAGCAATTCTGTCCCCTTCCCCTGCTTGGACTTAATAACATTGTGGGCTTAGTGCAGTCCTGTAGGGAAGCCAGATAAGAGGGTTCCAATGGTAGTAAATAAATACAACACATTTATATGGTCAAAGCAAAATACAACAAATAACTACTAGTGTGTCCATGATTTTATCATGAGTCCCATGATATTTGGTACCTTCTTAAAGCCCCAGACCCTGGACTCATGGGATTATGTGAAACTCAGCCTTCAGCAAACAAAAAAGTCTATAGACTTTATGATGGCAAAGAACAGCTTGTATGCAAGAAACCTATAATCTCAACAAAAAAAACCCAGAAAGGAAGTAAGAACCCAATCTTTATTATTTTTAAAATCTCATTATTTCTATCAGTCTTATGATTTCTGAACACTTGATGATACTTTTAATCAACCCTCACAACATCTCTGGGGCTAAGTCTACAATACAAAGAAAAGTGGGAACCGCAATTTGCATATCTTTTTCCGCTTTTCCTTCAAAAGAGGCTTTTCCGAAATTTGGTCCATGTACACGGGGCCAAATTTTGGTCCATGTACACGGGGCCAAATTTTGGAAAAACCTCCTCTTTCGACACATCCCTTCTTCCTCGTACAATGAGGATTACAGGGATGGCAAGAGAACACATCCACTTTTTCAGAAATTGTTCCAAAAAAGTGGATGCGTTTCTTGGATATGGCCTAACTTTTCCGGGATAGCTCTGGTATCCCGGAAAAGCTCTGCAGTCTATCCAGCCTGAGAGAGTACTATTAGCCTCATCTTACTATATATTTTAGAAATGTGCATCTGTCCATCTGTCTGTCTATCTTCAAGTCAGTTTGTTCAAGAATTCCTTCTAAACAGTAAGAGATTGGACGACCAAATTTGGTATGCAGATATCTTTTATTATAACTTAAAACCAGGTCAGGGTTTGCTTGTGCCAGGATAATGGGATGTGTGTGGATTTGATTGTTTCTCATAAAATGGAAAGGGAAGGGTCTGGCAGAAGTTATACCACAGAGTGACCACAGAGGGGCAGGAAGGTGCCAGAGATGAGGACCAGGACAGCTATAACCCCATTGGGTCAGGAGGGGGCAAGGGTGGAGAAAGGGACATCTATCTACTGTTTATTTCAGAGAGTTTGTCTGTTTGTGTGTTTGTCTGTCCTCTAGTTGGGGGATATGCGCCCCTTCCCATGCTGTGCCTGCTGGAGCTGCAGCAGCCATGGACAGGTGCTTCTCACCTGGCCCCACCCTGCTGCAGTGAGAGAGGGTTGAGATTGTCTTCTCTCCCCGCAGGCAGCCTGCAAACTGAACCCCTCATCCCCAGGCTCACCCCAGAACAATGATTTAAATGAAGAAAAACAATATGTGTTTGAGTTAAGGACCCAAGCAATGCTGGATAAATTGTCTAGTTTTACAAAGGGTGTGTCTACACTACAGGGTTTTTTTTAGAAAAAAAGTGGCCTTTTTTCGAAAAAACTTCCCCTGCGTCTAGACTGCTGCCGCGTTCTTTCAAAAGTAAATCAAAAGAACGCGGCAGTTTTTTTTGACTGTGGAAAACCTCATTTTACGAGGAAGAACACCTTTTTTCAAAAGTGCTCTTTCGAAAAAAGGCGCTATGTAATGTAAACTGTGCTTTTTCAAAAGAGAGCATCCAGACTGCCTGGGTGCTCTCTTTCAAAAAGGCAGCTCGCTTTTTCAAAAGCACTGGTTGTAGTCTAGACACTTTTTCCGAAAGAGGCTTTTTCGAAAGTATCTTTTGAAAAAGCCTCTTTCAAAAGAAGCTTGCAGTCTAAATGTAGCCAAACAGAAAAACTAAGTGACTCCCCAAAAATACACATCAGATAAAATAATGTACAGAAAATTTTCACTCCAGCAGTAAATGTTTTCAGCAAGAATTTCAGTGGGCTTCTCAACTCTTTCACACTTTACTATTCAAGTAGGACCCTTGTGTAAGAAAAAACAGTATTGAGCCCTGAGTTTTGCTGTGGCCAAATATAATTCCAACATGATGTAAAAAAATAGCATAAAAATTCAAAGATTACTCACTAACTCAAAATGGCTTAAGAAAGAACTTGTAAGCCTGTACCACGCCTACAGCCTATTGGCATCTGCAGCAGATAAGTTCTCAAATATTCTGCATACTGCCTTATTGCACTAAATGTTTCTCAAATGGCATCCTGAAAAAAACACGACACTGGCTGAGATGATTGCCAAGGACTAAATTCTGTATAATGAATTTCAATCATTTAAATAATGCAAAGGCATAAACTGGTGTGATGTATAAGGCATACATCCTGTGATCATTCATGTCTTCATGATCTCTGATAGCTGCTAAAGGAAACAATATGACTTTAATATAGATCTTTGAGTCATGCAGTGCTTTAAATTATAACAATTATTAAAATATAAAATAAATGTATTGAATCTCTCTTCCTTCTTGTTGTAGTCTTATGAGACTCTCGCAGATTGGGACAATTACTTAATTGACATAATTCTATTTCCTTATAGGGTTTGCTAGTTCAGAGGAATGGGTGGCAATGTTTCAAACTCTTGTACATCTGAAATTTCTGAATATAACAAGCCAATCTGGTAGCTTTACAGCAACACAACAACAGTCAAAAGTCCCTTTCTCCATTACTTTGTGTATTTGTACTCTAGGTAAGGAGAGTAATGTCTAATCACTCTACAACAGATCTGTGCTGGTACTGATGCTTTCCAGAGTCAGTCTCAGTGATGACTCATCCTTATGTTCAAAGAACAAATGTCTGACTATTACATGGAGGAGTCTGAAGGTATAACAATCATAAAACCAGAAGCATCCTGCCTGGATTGGTCTGTGATAGATTCCCTGGGGTACTACTGAGCTCTCTGGTTTACCAACCTCTCACATTGATGATGCTGTGTCAAGATGTAATCTTCTCCAGGTACCGTAGTTAGTTACACAGACACTCACAGTCAGTCATGAACCAAGAACAGATTGGTTCCAGCTATTTTCCCCCACCCACCCAGTTCCCCAGTCTAGGACTCCACAGCTGTACTGTCCTGCCCTGTCAAAAGTCTGACCTTTATTATCCAATCTGCCACTTCCTCAATGTGGCGAAGACATACCAGCTTTGTACACTGAGCAAAGGTTTTCCCAGTTCTTCATGCAAAATACACTGTTTTAGGTAAATCATAAGGGATCGGCATAAATAATAGAGATGGTTACCAAAGAAAATAAAAATAAGTCCTAGAAAGCTAAGTTCTATAAATTAAACAGGATTTGAATCAAGCAGTGTCTCAGTCTGACAGATAATTCAAGCAGGTTGCAGATCTTCAGTACACAGGCTGGAACTTTCCTTCAGCCCGGGGGACCACCTCCCCAGTTCAAAGTCTTTCTCCTCCAGACATATTTCCAGGTGTTGAATTGTGGGGGGGACGGAGGGGGGAGAGAATGAGACCAAATGATAATGTCATTTCCCCCTCTTTTACAGCTTCTTCCAGCTTGAAGGAAAGATCTTTTGCTCTTATGTAGGCCAAGCAATCTCCATTGTCTGTGTCCTATCTCTGAGAAGTCTCCACTGGGATAGTCCCAGGAACCGTGGATTCCCTTTATGAGCTATAAGCACATCTGACTATTCCTTTGTTGCACCTCAAAGTCTGGTTGTGGGTATTCTCAGTCTCATAACGTATTTCAATAGCACACATATAAGAAAACTCTGTAACTTCATAAACAATGAGATCACATGCAATCTAACAGGATATTAAAGTTCAACAGATCAAGACTTCTAAAGTGATACTTCACAAGGCATATGTTGTACAATGCATATCATAATTATATGACAATTGTAAATACAAGGCACAGAGTGCCACATCTTTATTTAGGCCTCAGAATAGTGATGAACAGTCCATATGAGGATGCTTTCAAAGGATGTGCTACAATCACAAGAAAGACTTCAGGATCAGCCATGTTGTTTCCATGACATTTATCACAAGACTGGTGCATAATGCAAGATCCATGCTTTCAGGCAGAGATGGCAGGCACAAAGTTTAAAAGAGCAGCTGAAAAAGGCATGAAACACTCAGAAGCTCTTAAAATCATGGGATGGGAAAAATTACATCCTGGAGCAGAGATACCAGCCCCACGATTTGCTATGATCCATTCCCAGAACTCCTAACAAGAGAAGATGGCAATTTGCACAATGGATAGCTACCCACAGTCAGGGCCGGCTTTAGGAAGTGCGGGGCCCAATTTGAACAATTTCGATGGGGCCCCACAGCAATTTTGGTTGAGCAAAAAAAAAACACCCCAGCACAAAAAAATTCCCCGCCAACACACACACAAACACACACACACACACACACACACACCCTCCCGCAGCACAGGAAAACCCTGCGCTAAACTCACACCTCCTGTGGCAGCCGACGCACTCCTCCTCCGGGGCCGGCAGATTTGTATAATTTTTGGTGGTGCCCCATTAGCCACACCCCCTGACCCCCGTTAACCAGGCCTCCGGAGGTAAGACGCTCAGGGAAAGATGGACACATGACCAGAAGTAAAAGGTGTCACATCACCCCTCTCGAAGGACTTTTCCCACCATCCTCCTACCAACAGGGATTAGTTTGGCCCCCACCAAACCCCCCTCATGCAACTATCCTGCAATTGCATTAACCCAATGTGTGTGACATTAACTCGGGGGCAGAGAGGCTGGGGGATGTGTTCCCTCTAAGGCTATGTCTACACTCGCGGCGTCTTGCGCAAGTACAGCCGTTCTTGCGCAAGAACCCACAGAGCAGCCACACTGCCCACCTGCTCTTGCACAAGGAAATTTACAGTACAGCGTGGTAAGAGAGGGCGTCTTGCGCAAGAGCTACGCTCTTTTCTAACAGTGTAAGCCCTCTTGCGCCAAGAGGGCAGTGTGGATGCTTTCGGCAGGATTTCTTGCCAAAGAAACCCCTATGGCTAAAATGGCCATTGGACCTTTCTTGCTCAAGAGAGCATCCACACTGCCATGGATGCTGTTGCGCAAAAGCACAGCTCACACATGGCAGCGTGGACGTGTTCTTACGCAAGACTTCTTGCACAAGAAGCCTTGCGCAAGATGTTCTTGCTCAAGAAGCCGCCAGTGTAGACATAGCCTAAGAATTTCCTCCCATGAGCAGAATGGATTTTGTGTTGTGCACCTGTACTGAGTTCATGTGGCTTGTTTGGATGTGCCACTGTGGCACCCGAGTTATTAATAAATATTTTATAACCTTTACCTTTTCTCTCTGCTGCCATGTCTTCTCCCCTTGCTCCATCATCTCCCCTGGTGCCTGCTGCCCCCCAACTCCTCACCCTCCTCTGCTGTCCTGACTCCTGCCCTTCTCGCTGCCCTCAGCCCTCCTGTGATCTGCCCCTCTCCACCAGCCCTTCTCTCCTCCCTGTGCCTGTGCCCACTCCTCCAGTAGCCCCACGCTGATCATGTGAGCTACTCCTCCTCATCCCCTCTTCCAACACCTCCCTCTACACACCTGCCCTGCCTCTCTCCTCTGGTGCTGATCCCTCCCCTGCAGGCGTCTGCCCTTCTGCTTCACCCCAGAATCCCCTGGCACTTGCACCTTCCCTTAGCCCTGCACCTTCCCTTAGCCCTGCACCCTCCTGGTGCCTCCCCCTTCCCTTACTGCCCCTGACCCCTTTGCCATCTTTTTCCCTGATGCCCACCCCCTCACCACTCTCTGCCCCGTTCCCCTACTGCCCCTCTGTGCCCTCACACATGACTTGCTCCATTCCCACCTTTCTCATGCCCACCCCTTCTTTCAAGCCTTCTCCCAGCACCTCCCCTCTCCCCTCTAGCCCCCAATGCCCTTTCCCTCTCTCTCCTCTCCCAGCATCACCCTGTCCCCTCCCACTGACACCTCCTCCTGCCCTTTTCCTCATTGTCTGCACTTGGCCCCTGGCATTTGTCTCTCCTCCACCCTGTCTCTTGGTGCCTTCCCTTTCTTCCCCTCCCCTCTGCACAAGCCCCTTCCTCTCCCTCTCTCCTCCCACTCCCCTTCCCCCTCCGCACAAGCCCTTCCTCTCCCCCTCCCCCTCGCACAAGCCCCTTCCCCTAGTTTTCCCCCTCCCCTACCTTCTGCCTTCCACTTTGCGGGGCTGGAGCCTGCACTTGGGCCCCAGACTCTGAACCCGGAGCTAGGCCACGCAACGCAAAGTGCCTCCGAGGAGTTTTAAAGCCCCGGGCTGTGACGTCACATCATGCCCGGGCATCCTCCCCGCTCACCTGCAAATGCTGCGCATGGCGGCAGCAGTGCGCGCCAGCGAGGGGGAGCTGCACTGAGAGCCGTACATGGCAGGGATGGTCCAGGACCGGAGGGGACGCTCTGGGGTCGGGATGGGAGGACGGCGGGGGGGGGCCGTCAGGGAGGTGTCGAGGCCCACTCCAGGCAGAGCCGGGGGAGAGACCCAGCTCCACATATTGCTGCAGCAGGGCCCCGGATCTGAATATTAACTCGCCGCCCATAGTGCCCGGCACACTTCCGGGTTCAGGGCACAGGGCCCCTTTAGGCACGGGGCCCCATTCGGGGGAATCGGGCAAATCGGCCTAAGGCCGGCACTGCCCACAGTGCACTGCTCTGTCGATGCTACAGTATCACCTGGAGATGCACTATGTTGACACAAGGAGCACTGTGTGAACATGAACAAGTGATGTAAGTACAGCAGTTTATGATCACTGGCATAATTTCCATTGACTTAACTTTGTACTGTAGACATGGCCTACATCAACTAAGTTTAAATGTAGACCAAACCTAGGCCTAACTCAAAAGTGTTATTCCCATAATTTGAACATAACATTCACAGAATCCTTTATTTACAGATCTCTTATTTCCACTCCAATCTATCTGATGAAGTGAGTTTTGCCCACAAAAGCTCATGAATCTATATATTTTGGCTAGCCTCTAAGGGTATGTCTATACTCCGGGACAAGGTCGAATTAAGATACACAACCTCAGCTACGTTAGTTGCGTAGCTGAAGTCGAAGCACCTTAAGTCAACCTTTGGCGCTGTCCACACTGCAGAAAATCGAAGGGAGAACACTCTTCCTTCGTCTTCCCTTACACCTCGTGGAAGCAGAAATACCAGCATTGACTGGAGTGGCCCTCTCAGTTCAAATTAGTATGTCTACACTAGACCCGCTAATTCGAACGTTGGAAGATCAACAACAGCAGCTTCAGTTATTCTCTATAATGAGACATACCCTAAGGTGCCACAAGAACACTTGTTGTTTTTAAAGTCACAGATTAACACACCTCTGAAATCTCTGATAGTACACTTTGTTAAGTGAGGTATCAATACACATGTAGGAAGAGTGTAATCTGCAGATCTGTCCATGTGGAGAAATTGTATATGCTAGAAATAAATCCTGGAAATAATAGCATACATGCTGTAGCTATTTTTCTAATTCTAAAAAAGACAACCTTTAAAAAAATGCAGAAAGATAATAGTTCACGTTGGAAGCTGCAAACGTATTTTAATGAATCTCTTACTATATTGCAGGAATGTACTAAAATATCTGAAAGCAGAAAATTTCTTTATATTACCTCCTGTAAAAAATAAAAATGGCCAATCTGATTTCTTTAAAAAAATATACAAAAATAATTGCACTGAGAATTTACATCCCAAGTTTCTACTTTGAAAGACATTTTAGAGGCTGTTACTGTACAAGCCACTGAAAATGAGGGTTCATAATGGAAATGCTGGCAGACTGTTAACTATAACAGTGGTAGCCAGACATACACACATGCAATTTATAAGCAACTGAGGCTACCTTTGATATACAGTGCTTCATGTCACAGCTTTGCAGTTCAGTGCAGATACCTTCCTTATAGCACAGACACACAAATCACTATATTGCAAATGTCCTGACTTCCCAGAATAGCTTTGAAGAGGGAATTGTTGTAAGCTGAGAGTGATGATGTATTATAAGATGTGTTAATGAGGCATGAATTACATGGCAAGCACTTCACATAACTTTTTTGTTACAGATAAAACTTTGAAGAAATGGCTGAAATGTCATTGCCAGTTTTCTTTTTAGAACAAACCATTTGTTTCACATGTGTCCAACAATATGACACCCAGAAAATCTCTATCTGATAAGGGTATAAGAAACAGCATCCTAATAATCACATGTGGGTTTCATTATGGTTTGGCATAATCTACTCTCTTACATTACCAAAAATTCATCAGACGCCTAAGTATATAAGCATATATGCAGTAGCAGGCCAGAGCCAGAGCCAGAGCTAAAAGGAAATTCATAGTTGCAAACATGTTTTCAGTCCACACTATACTTAAGCCTCCTTCACTAAATCCATTCCACAGGAAACCAACTTTGCTTGCTTCTAATCACATTTTCCTTTTCTGGGAGTGGTTCCCAAAGCATTTATCGCTGTCCCTGTGACCAAATCATGTTTGTTTCAGGAACTGATTCCAGAATCAAGTAGAGTCATTCAAGCCACCATCTGGCATTGAAGGGAAAAACTTTCTGTATGTGGAAATACAAAATTGATATGTCTCCAGTCTAGACTAATAACTATTTTAAGAAGAGAGCCAATTCCCTTATCCAGACAGATGGGTGGAGGCTCTGATAAACCAGTAATGGTAGGTGTTAGTCTAGTGCTCACTCAAGATTTTGTGTGTGTGTGTGTGTGTGATTTTTTCATAAAAAGGAACTTTAGTTTCATCAAGAGTCCCATATCCCCTGGAGAAAGACAAAGCATTAGCTCATTTATCAGTCAGAGGCCAGGGAGAAAATTTAATGTAGTCCAACAAAACAGGAAACATGGTGTTGTTCACCAAAGGTTGACCTACTTGTAGACTTTTTATCTTAATTGCCTTTGTTTGGAATTAGAAGAAAGGTTCCTCTAATTGTGCAATTCTAATTCCTCTAACTGTAGGATTTTTTATGGATTGAAATAGACAAATTAATTTTAAATTGTTTTGCTGTTAAAAAGAAAAAATGCATGAAAACAAAAATTGAAAAAACTGAATGAGGCTGTTAACCTCTGTTAGAAGAAACTAGGGGGACGAGCCCCCTGCTCGCTATATTCGTCTCTCGGCTGGGAAGGGCCTAGGGCTGAGGCTGCCCCGACCCCGGCTCTTCCCCATCCCCTGGCCACCAGGGCCCTGGCTCTTTCTCGCCCCTCTCCCCTGGCCCGCCCAGGCCCTTTCTTGCTCCTCCTCCCCCCAAGCCCACCCCAGCTCTCTCTTGCCCCTCCTCCCCCCGGCCCACCCTGGCTCTTTCTTGGCCCTCTTTCTCCCTCCCAGCCTGCCCAGCTCTTTCTTGCCCCTTTCCCCCTCCACCAGCCTGCTCCAGCTCTTTCTCAGCCCTCCTTCCCCAACCTGCCCCAGCTCTTTCTTGCCCTTCCTCCCCTGGCCCACCCCGGCTCTCTCACCCTCTTCCCCACCTCAATCTGCCCCAGCTCTTTCTCGCCCCTCCTCCCCCTCCCAGCTTGCCCTGGCTCTTTCTCGCCCCATCACCTACTGCTGGGCAGCACCGAGCCACAAAGCACCAGCCTGGCTGTCCCCTGACAGCCAAGGGGGGCCAGGCAAAGGCTGTGCCCAGCCCTGGCTCTCCCCCAACCTAAGAGTTTTGTGAGGGGAGTGTGGGGAGAGCGGGGAGGGGAGAAGGGGCATGGCTCCCACCCCCTGGAGCACCGGAAAAGGGGTGGCCTTGTGCTTACACCCCCTTGGGAGAGGGGAGGGGAGAGGCCACATGGCTTCCCCCCGGCCCCTTCGGAGCACTGGGGAGGAGGGAGGAGAGAGGCTGTGTGACTCCCGCCCTCCCGCTCCAGCACCAGGGAGCGGGAAGGGGAGAGGCTGCACAGCAGCTTGTGGCTTCCGCTCCCCCAATTGGAGCACAGGGGAAGGAGGCTGGGGCAATGTGCCACCCCAGCCTCACACTTATTTGGATTGCCTGCATAAGGACCTGGAGAGGCTGCAGCCGGTAGGGCTGCAGACGAAGAGGACAGTCAGCAGGGAAGCCTGTTGGTGGAGCTCATAGAATGGCAAGAGGCCATTTCCGGGTGGGGTTGTGTGTTCTGGGCTTGGAGCTGGGGGCATGGTGAAGCAGAATGACGTCACTCTGTCATCCCGCAGGAAAAAAATTATAGAGAGAGAGAGCTGTGCAGCTTGCACTGATAGGGGTTAATTTTTAAATGTGGGTGCTCTGGGCTCCATTTTAGCAAAGCATTTAAGCAGAAGCTTAAATTCTGTTAATAGTTCCATGCAATGATCTATATGCAAGAAGTCATTTGCTGTGCACAACAATAATTATTGGCCCTGCAATATTGAGGAACTATGGAATGTACTCATGAGTGCCATCTACTGTCACCTAAACTATTAACTAACCAACTTTAGAGACATCTCTCATTTATACAGCACTTGTGTGAGAACTTTAAGCACATGCTGAACTCCACACCTTTTCAGCATAGCATTAAACTCAAATTTTGTACTGGATAGGGATGGACTGAAGCATATGCTTAAACACATGCTTAAATGCCTTGCTGAACTGAGTTTTTAATGGAGCAGCAAAATGCTTCATTTGTACTTTCAAACTGGTACTGGTCTCAAAGGTACACTCTGGAATTTTCCCATTGACTTCCATGAGTAAGGGTGTGTCTAGACTACAGGGTTTTTTCGCAAAAACTTCCTCTGCATCTAGACTGCCACCGCATTCTTTCGAAACTAAATGAAAAGAACGCGGTGGTTTTGTCGACAGCGGTAAACCTCATTTTACGAGGAATAACACCTTTTTTCGAAAGTGTCTCTCACACTGTTTTGCTAGTGACAAGCAGCAAACAATCCAGGTGCTGGTTTCACACAGCACAACAGCATAGGAAGCTCCAAACCCCACTGTACTACATTAATGCTCCCAAAGCCACTCATGCATCACGTGAGCTGAGGTTTCCCAAACACCTCAAGCAAAATTCACTGTTTCAAGTAAAATATAGAACTGGTTTATTAATATCAGAAAGATACATTTTAAGTGATTATATGGGATAGGCAAAAAAGGTCAGAGAGAGTTACCAAAGAAAATAAAAGGTAAAAGCACAATCTAAATCTTAAACTTTACTACTCAAGGCAGTACAGTAAACTTCCGATAATCCAGCACCTTTAGGACCCAGGGGGTGCCGGATTATCAGCTATGCCAGAGTACCGGAAGGGGGGCTATGAGGGGTCTGGGGTGGGGAGGTTGGCGGGGAACTGCGCAGCCTGGGAGAGGGCGGCGCTGCGGGACCAACCCGGCAGCACCCCAGCTGCTCTGCCCCCGGCTTCCCCAAGTCAGCCACTGCTGACCGGCGGCGGACTTCGGGAAGCCGGGACCAACCCAGTAGCACTCCAGCTGCTCTGCCCCCGGCTTCTCCAAGTCAGCCGCTGGTCAGTTTCAGCAGCGGCTGACTTGGGGAAGCCAGGGCAGAGCAGCTGGAGTGCTGCTGGGTTGGTCCCGTAGCGCCTCACTTGAGCGGCGCTGCGGGACCAACCAGCAGCACTTCAGTTGCTTGCTGCCCAGCTTCCCAAGTCAGCCGCTGATCAGTTTCAGCAGCAGCGGACTTGGGGAAGCTGGGGCAGAGTAGCTGGGGTGCTCTGCTCAGGCTTCCCAAGTCCACCGCTGCTGAAACTGACCAGCGGCAGACTTGGGGAAGCCGGGGGCAGAGCAGCTCCAATTGTCCGGCTGGCCGGAGCACTTCCGGGTTCCAGTTGGTGCCAGACTATCAGGAGTGCCGGACCACTGGATGCCAGACAATTGGAGTTTTACTGAATTTAGATCAGTAATTTCCTCACTCCACAGGATATTAAAGTTCTTAATGCACAGGCTTCTCAGCATTCCTATTGCTTCCAGTGTAGGTGGGGGAAGAGAAAGGCAAAAACATGATGCCACAGTCTCCTATTTTATATTCTTAGTCAGAGGTGAAAGTAAGTGGGTGTGCCTTGTGCACAGCTCAGGCAAGAGCTGGCAGAGCTGTGACAAAAGTCAGCAGGGAGCTATTTAAAGAGCTGGCAGGGAAGTAGGTTGCAATAGACAGTACCTGTAAGACGGCTGTTCTTAGTCCATGTGCCTAGAAGATACTTGCCCAGATATATTCTAGTAGGCTTTGCTGAGAAACCACATTCAGCAATTCCCCCAATGGTCTTATGCAACTGAGTCATAGAGCTAAGCAGTTCCCATCCTGTGGTACTTGGGAAGCTCTCGTTGAATTGTAAACCCCTTGATTATCACTCTTAATGGTCATTGAGTGATTTGGGAGCAGTTTGCCTTCTTTGTGTGTCACTAGCAAACTTACAGCATATTTCAATAACAACCATACAGCAAAACTCCATAACTCCCACTTCTCTCCCCTACACACACCAATGAAACACATAGCCAGACAGAGCACTGCACTTCAGATCATGACCTTTCACATGACATTCCACTGGCATGCACTGTATGGGTACATCTAGACTGCGTTGCTATTTCAGGGTACCAGAAAGTATCCCAAAATAGCAACGCTGTGTCTTTAAAAGAACCCACTATTTCCTGTAATAGCGGGTGCGTGCTATTCCAGTGTCCCTGTAACCTTCATTCCACAAGGGCTAAGGGATTTGTCAGAATAGTGACTTATTTTGAAATTTAGCGCTGTGTAGACCGTGACAAATTTCAAAATAAGCTCTTTCGGCTTAGACTCGGAATAAACTATGCAATTTGCATAGCACAAATTGCGTAGCGCAAATTGAGTAGCTTATTCCAACAGAAGGGTACTGTCTAGACACACTCTATGAAATATAACTAAATGATGGAGTGGATACAGGAGTCCCAGAGCAACGCCCTGAGGTAAAGAGTGTCTCAGGAATAACATAGAAAAATGGAGGCCAGAAGGGAACGCTGTGATCACCAAATCTAACCTACTGTATTCCATAGGCCATAGAACATCTCCAGAAGAATTCCTAGAACATAACTTTTAGAAGAACACTCAATCTTGATTTTAAAAATGGTCAGTGATAGAAAACCCATCGCAATCCTTGGTAAAAACTGTGCCAAAGGCACTACCTTTGTTTTCCAGAGCTACATTAGACATAGAGGCTGTGTCTGAACTGCAGGCTTCCTTCGGGAAGAAGATTTTCTGGAAGAGATCTTCCAAAAAAACATCTTCCGAAAGAAAGCGTCCACACTGAATGGACACTATCTCACATGTAAGCTGTGATTACTATGGGTGGAATGGCCACCAGGGCACCTGTGCTTTTTCCTCTTTCCTCTTGTTGCGAAAAAACTCCCTCCTCCCCATCCACACACGCCTTTTTCCGCAAGAGCTCTTTCAGAAAAAGGCTTCTTCCTCGTAGAAAGAGATTTACCAATGTCGGAAAAACTCCTCTGTTCTTTCAATTTTCTTTCTAAAGAACACAATTGCAGTGTGGACGTAATTAATGTTTTTTTTGGAAAAATGGCCATTTTTCTGACAAAACTCTGTAGTGTAGGCATATCTCAGTGTGTGCCTACACAGCACCCTTACCTCAAAATAAGCTACAAAATTTCCGTAGCTTATTTCGAATTAATTTCAAAATAAAGCACTATTCCAAAACATCCCTTAACCCTCGTGGAGTGAGCTGTTATTTTGACTGCTTTGATAGACATGTAATAGCTATTTCGGGATCCTTTTGGTATCCCGAAATAGCGCCGCAGGGTAGACGTAGCCTCATAGATTAACATGGGCTTCACTTCATAATGAAACATAGCTGGTTCCGTGTACAGTGTTATGGAAGGATACCACTATGATGACCACTATCAGGCTTACAATACTAATCATACACTGAAGATTTTAAAGTCAGGACTGTAGTGGTTATCTTTTAATAAGAAAATATATTATTTAATATGAAAATGACTAAAAAGCTGGGGGCACAATAAAAAAGGTTAATATTAGTGGAACTACAACTGTGCATGATTTATATTTTTCATTCCAATACTGCAATCAAGGTTTAAAGGATGACTCTTATTTGTACCATTATTTTGATTTTACCATCTGGGTTTTGTTTTTTGGCTTTTTTTTGTGATGCTCCAAAATACAGAGCGTGTTTTTCTTCCTACCCTTTTCTAAACTAATGACAAGAGACAATCATGAGAAATTATAATCTCATTTAAGGGGCTAGCTCATGCCTAATACTTATGCAGGTGCACAGGGTTTGGGGAGGAAGGACCAGAAGTAAAGAACCTCCCCTTCCTTTGTGTGGCACAAAGAAGAGACAGGCATAATTGCAGAGTTTGCAGTCCAGAGAGACTGCTTCCACCCACATCCATGGGGGACATAGGCATAACCAATAGCTTTGCCTCTTTGTAAATGCAGGAGGGCAAAGTATGCTGCCTGAAGCCCTTAAAGTAATGCAGTAGATTTTATATTGGTAAGGAGGAATTCAGCTGCATTACCCTGACAGATGGCTGTGCCTAAATGACACAATCTAGCTCACCCTTAAAGGGGCATGTCTTTACTGCAGATAGCTGTAGATAATGCCTCAGCCTGGCTCCTATCCACACACAAAACCTTCTCTCTTGAATTTTGTGGTGCTTTCAACTCAAGCTTGTAGACCCAGCTGTGGGTGGGCTCAGGCTGGTAAACCATCCTCTTTGCAGCAAGGACACAGGCTAAATTACTTAAGTGCTGATAGTTCTCTAATGCCTTTCCAAGTTAGCCAGGTGGGATCAGGAGTTGGACACACATTTCTCCCTCAATTCACTGGGAACAACTCATAGAGCAGCTTACCACAGCACAAACCCTGCGATGAACCTTCAGAAGTCCTAGCAATACAAATAAAGAGTGCAGTACAGGTTTGCAGTGTGGCTGCTTACACCCCACCTAGAAAAACTTGAGTTAGTGATTATCTTCACTGCAACTGATTATGTTGCAGTGAAGATATACCCATAAACTGTAATCTTATCAGAAAAGGGCCAGCACTGTCTTCATTTGTGTACTGCACACCCAGCATCTCCAATTTACTTGCATGCAAGCTACTGGGTGTTCAGCATCTTTATAAATCAGGCGAGTTTTTAACTGATAATTTAGGACCCTCACTTTTTATTTATATTTTTAAACTTTTGGCCAAAATCTAGCTGTGTATTTTCTTTGTGAAAAAGAAACACCAAGAGAAACACACTTTTGATCTAGCATTATATTTCATTAGAGGTGTACAATGCAGCCATTATTATAATTTACTTAGAGATGTCCCAAAGTAAAATATCATGAGGAAACCTCAGCAATTTTTGTTTTCTTTCTTCTGTTTGTTAACACTTTCAAATTCAGGCCTAAGACCATACAGCGTAAGGCCCTAATATTCCTAGAAGGGAGATTTTCAGTCAGAAATTACAGTTAGGAATCCAACGCTGCCATTTGTGTCTTTGAAAATCTCCTCCTTGATGATCCATGAATATTAAGTCTGTTTTATCTGCACCTTTGTTCTTATGACAATTCTGGCTGAAATTCCATTGGAAGGGTTCAATATTTTCATACAGATCAACTAGCAGAATTTATTAGCAGAAAGTCAAAGTAGATACAAGTTGAATCTTCTTTTGTCACCACTAAAATTGAAAATTTGTGTATTCTAGTTTTTATGCTAATATAGAAGGTAATTTGGAAACTGCGTGCTAGACTCCAGAGACCTGACTTCACAGGTGTAGGATAATATTAATGTACCAATGCCCCTTGTGCGTTAATCTCCATATTTTATTTGAGAGTTTCTTTTGTACCTTATTTCCCCACTTATCTCCAACTTCCATCTCTTCTCACTATCATTTTGGAAGTATTATATGGAATGTTAAGAAGTACAATGGCTAGAGGCAAGAGTAACAGTTACCTACTATCCAGATTCTCCCCCCACCCTCCACTAAAGGGGATTCTGTGGTGGTTGGTGGAATTTCAGGGGCAGAAGGGAGAGTTAGTGAAGTATTTTTATGCCCCAACATTGCTGCATCACTATTGTGGCCCTTTGGGACAGTGTCAGAAGGATATACATAAGGGAACTTAGGTTCTCAAGACAATTTTTTTAGTGGACTCAAGAGCATTTTGCTGGTGGCTGTACTGACACTTTTTCTTAAAATACTTAATTAACTTTAGGTAAAACAAATATACACATATACATATCCAAATAATTATTTATACCACATTAGGATTAATTTTAGACTCAATAGTAAAAATATTGCGAAAAGTAAAATGTGTACATTTTGTAGTGTCACTTATCACACCCTTTCAGCTAACTACAAAGTGTGCTGTGTAAAGTGATATTAACAAACATACAAGTATCACTTAGCCTCCCAGTTAAGTCTGTTCTGAAAAATAATGCTCATAAATTTGTTAATAACGCTTTTCACAGCAAACCCAAGGACAAATTAAGCCCTGGATAGAGAAGGCAGCAGGGCCTGGTGATAGGAGGATGAATACAGGGCTGGGTAAATCAGTGGGGTGTTAGGGGTGATGGCAAGCTGGTATGGCTAGAGCAATGGTCAGTGCATGCTGTTGTGTGGTCAGAGTCAAGGGCTGTACAGATGAAACCAGGGGAGGGAGCCCAGACCTAGCTGGGACCTGGGATCAGTGGCCAGAGTCTGGGACTGGAGTCAAGGGCCAGAGCTAGGGGCCAGAAGGTCCCCAAAGACCTACAGACTGGTTCCTGAAGTCCCTCTGCTGAAGCCTGCCACCCAAGCACTCCCACACAAGTTAGGTTGAGAACTTACCTAACTTGTGTGGAGAACATTGTGCTCCACCTATCTCCAGAGGTGATGCAGAGCAGTGCATCAAGAGCAACAGGGAAGGAAGGGGAGAGACTAAATACTCCCCCCATAATTGCCCAGGGGGCTCACGAAAGACCACTGTTGATTGCATGTGACCATAGTGGCCATGTTTGAGAAACACTACCCTAGACAGAGGAGGCATAAGCCACCTGTCTTCTGTAGTTTTGCAAATTATCACTATTTGGATCAGTATATCAAGGCTTGAATTAGGAACCTCCAGAGCTAAAAACATGAATCTTCACATCTTTGGATAAATAATTAGGTTTTGTAGATGAGGTCAGCCCAAAGCAGACTGTGAAACAGTGGCGGATATAGGGCAGGGCGAGCGGGGCGGCCACCCCGGGCCCCGCGCTTCAAGAAGCCCCGCACATGCACTGTGGTGCCACCACACATGTGCCCTGTCAAAGGGGGGGCCCCGCGAAATTCTGCTGCCCTATGCCCCGCAAAATCCTCATCCGCCCCTGCTGTGAAAATATTACAAAGGAATCTCACAAAACTGGGTAACTAGGCAACAAAACAGCACATGAAATTCAATGTTGATAAATGCAAAGTAATCCATATTGGAAAATATAATCCCACCTATACATACAAAATGATGGAGTCTAAATTAGCTGTTGCCACTCAAGAAAGAGATCTTGGCATCACTGCGGATAGTTCTCTGAAAACATCTGCTTAATAGGTGCAGCGGCAATCAAAAAAGCTAACAGAGTGTCAGGAGCCATTAGTAAAGGGTTAAGATAAGAAGACAGAAAATATCATAATACCCTTATATAAATCCATGGCACACCTACGCTTTGAATACCATGTGCAGTTCTGGTCACCCCATTTCTAAAAGGATATATTAGAATGGGGAAAGCAAAGAGAAGGGCAACAAAAATGATTGAAGGTATAGAACAGCTTCCACTTGAGGACCATTAAAAAGACTGGAACTTTTCATCTTGGAAAACAGATGACTAAGAGGGGATGTGATACAGGTCTATAAAATTGTGACTTATGTGGAAAAAGTTAATAAGGAAATATTATTTACCCTTCATACAAGAACAGAGGTCACCCAATCAAATCAATGGGCAGCAGGCTTAAAATACCAAAGGAAGTACTTCTTCATTCACCACACAGTCAACCTGTAGAACCCATTGTCAGAGGATGTCGTGAAGAACAAAACTAACTGGATTCAGGGTGTGGTGTACTCCAGGCCTAAGCAATCTCAATATTCACAGAATTAAACACTAATACAGCCATCCTTTGAAATTTGCATTTTGTTAATGTATCTAAACGCATTTAAACTACCTTATTGGTCATGATCTCAGTAAATTTGTTAATTTTTATTAAACTAAAACTGTGATAAAATTAGATCCAATTTTAAATGAACCATATGTTCTTATGCACATAATTCTGATGAAACAAGCTTTGCCTTTTCTATATTAGTTATGGAATATATTGTCAATTGCAGTGCAATGTATTGTCTAATTTTTAAAAATATTTTCTACACAAAATTATTAACTGTCTTTTATATCAACTGTCTTTTACTTCTTCCCAACAGTATTAAGCTAGTGATTGTATGTATGTATCCAGCTCCTTTGGTATAAGTACAATGTGAAAACCCCTTTGCATTTGTGTGGTTTGTAATTTTATAAAATTTGTCCTTCATCTTCCAATTAAACCATTTCCCCTTTCCAAAGTAGTCCCTCTTCAACAATTCTAAGGACTCAATCATTCTCACAAGAAGATTTAAGAGAAAAAGGTTGATATCCACCTTGCCACCTGATCTGCGCTTTTGCCATGATTCTACCCAGTTGTTCTTCTGATCTCCCAGATGCTTGGTCTCTCCTATATGTCGAGTAGGACTGCTAAGAAATATGTGGAGCTGCTGACAGAAAATCAAAGCAGCTGCCACAAAATGCTCAACCAAATCCAGCAGCTTTGGCAGTATATGTGAAAAAAGTTATGAGACAATACAGCTTAGACACCCATCTTGTCTTAGTAATTTGAAATATGGCACAAAGTCTCGCAATCCAATCACTTTATTACTGTGTACAATGTAAAAGTTCCTGGTCATTCAATAAACAACTGATAACTGAATAGAGGATGAAAACAGCTTGTTTGAAATAATGGATAAATATTTGAACCTCTTTGTTGTTAAAAGTTCTTGCTCTTCTGACCTTATTTTTCTTTGTATGATTGTGGACAAGGTTATTTCAGCTCACCATAAAATACTTATCCAGTGGTTTATGGTCTGCTGTTCTTTCCCTGCTTGCACAGCGGAATCTTTCCTCTTCAAATTCCTGGGGCTGGATCCTTAGGATCAACTGAGCTAAATTCTATGCAGAACCCTCATATAGAGTAGAGAAGTGGTTCCCCTGATAGTTGGCTTAATTGTGGGCCAAATGAGACCTTGGCATAAGCTAGTTACACAGGCTATGGAGCTAGAGATCACCAGATCACAGTGCCTGGCCATGGATACACCTAGGTTGTACAAGGTGGAAAATATAGCATCCTCTCCCATGCTGCTACCCAGGGCAAGGGAGTAAGGAGGCAAATGTTGCTTTCACCAAGACAGGATTTGGCCCTCAATTTTGATGTTTCTGAAGTGCACAAAAGCTGTTCAAGAGGCAAATGAGACATGTGATGCATTACAGAAATTGCAGATGCTCAGTACTGAAGTACCACGTTCAGATTTGGATACCTAACCCTAAAGAGAAAACATATGAAGTTATGATTACAAAGATTAAGAATATTTAACTGAGAAAAAAAGAAAAGTTAGATGAGACTTCATTAAAGTATCAGAAAGGAAACCAATTAGGAAAATGACCAATCCCTCCTTTTACTCATTTACCTAACACAAGAACTTGCAACAAAAGCACTCAACAAAAATAAGGTTGTAAAATTAAAACCTATAATAGCATAGATGCCAGGAAAAACAGGTCAGGGAAGGATCAGCCACAGATGGTTTTTGAGTTTTTACTTATTATTTTGCACCCTTCAGGCTCCAGGACAGCAGAGGAGGGTTATCTGCTACTCAGCTTCCAAGGCTCATCAGTAATTTCCCTGGACATGATGGACATCACAAACATTACTGATGAACCCAGGAGAGTAAGCAGCAGATACTGCCTCCTCAGAACCGGCATGACCATATAAAAAGCTAAGCATTCTTCTGCTGGGCAGCTATGGGAGGCATGTCGTCTTTCTCATTATCCATCCAGTGTGGCTCAGGCTAGCCCAGGGCTGGTATTGCTTGAGCTGCTGGGGCTGGTCCAGGGCTCCTCCAACAGCGGCGGGGACTCAATATTCCAATTGGCCCAGAGCTCCTCCTGCTATGGAAGAGGGGGAGTGGCATCAGAGCTCTGCTGCAGAGGGATGAGCGGGGCTTCCTGCAGAAGGGGCAGGACCACGAATCTAGCCTCCCTGAAGGCAGTATCCACTCACCATCCATGTATAAAAGGAAATATTTATTTTCAGAGTGTATAATCAACTGTGGGGTTCACTGCAATAAGGTTACGTCTAGACTAAAAAGAAAAGTCAGAAAAATATACACAAATTGCGAACCGCAATTTGGCATCTACACGGCGCCAAATTTCAGAAAAACCTACTCTTTCAACACATCCCTTATGCCTCGTAGAGCGAAGTTTACAGGGATTGCGAAAAAGCGCATCCTCTTTTCTGAAAATTTTTCTGGCATCCCAGAAAAGTGCTGCAGTCTAGACATAGCCTATTGTGGCTGTATTTATAAAAAGGAATGGATATTAATTAATCTATTATATATTTTAGAGAGCTTGTGCATCTGTCTGTCTGTGTGTTCCTCCGTGAATCCGTTTGTTCAAGAACTCCTCCTAAACAGTAAGAGCTAGGAACACCACATTTGGTATGCAGCTTCCTCTAGGACAATGGGATACGTGTGGAATGTGGTTGCTTCACATCAAATGGAAAGGGAGGGGTGTTATACGAGGACAGCAAGGACAGTATACTCATGAATGACCACAGGTCAGCAGCAATAACTCAAGCTTTGGGAGCAGCTGCTGGCCAGCAGCACTACCCTGGCTGCCCCAGGGAGTAGCTGCCCATCATGCTGTGTGGCCCCCCAGTGCTTCGGGCTGGTCCCTGTGAGACCAGCTGGGAGGAACCATCCACTGTGCTGCATGGCCCCCAGGGTTCTGGGCCAGCCCCACAGTTGGGCAATGCAAGGTATGTCTTCTAGTTTATTCTAAGTTACTATTATTGTGGTAGGCAAACTAAGACTGATGAGAAAAACAAATCTCATACCTCAGAATGCATGAAAGACTGAAAGTATTCTCCATTGCATGGCTTGACAGGTGCACTATTCAGGATAACAGGATCTTTTATCTGAAACATCAGATTGGGGCCATACCCAAGACCTAGACATCAGAGCAGATGGACTGATGGTTTGATCCTGTGTATTGGAAACTCTGTTTTCCTATCATGTTGTTGAATAAACAAGGAATAACAATTAATTGAACAACCCTGAATTTCTACCAAAAGGAGTCCTGCTATGAATAATTTACCTTTGTAATTGCTTTATTGCACAAACATGATCAAATTATTTGTCTATTAAATCACATAAAGAATTATGGTCATACACTGTTCTGATAAAACACTGCATTCATGAAGCCAGTACAGTCTGGTGCATTAATAGTTCTAATTAGAATGGGTAAGAGTCCTGTAATATAAAGGGCAAATATAGATGCTGGTGACCTGCAAAGGGGAAATCAGAGACTTGTGTCTTTATTTTGCTTGTTTATGATTTTTTTAAAGGAGGCCTGAAAGATATGACAGGTTTTTTTTCTTGCTTTCTCCATTAAAGTTCATGTGCTATAGATGCTACAGTGATTGTACTAGTTTTTGGTTTTGGTGGTTCTAAGCTCTTAGGCTACATCTACTTTGTGCTTTTGCACAAGAGCGTCCATGGCAGTGTGGACGCTCTCTTTCACAAGAAAGCTCTGATGGCCATTTTAGCCATAGGGGTTTCTTGCGCAAGAAACACCTGTTGCCTGTCCACACTGCCTTCTTGCGCAAGAGCTCTTGCGTAAGAGGGCTTATTCCTTGTGGGGAGAGGAATAACTCTTGCGCAAGAAGCCCTCTGTTCCGACGCCTTACTGTAAATTTACTTGCGCAAGAACGCACGTGCAGCGTAGACACTCCGCAAGTTTTTGCGCATGTTCTTATGCAAAAAGTCTGCAGTGTAGACATAGCCTTAATATTTACGAGTTCTTGTTTTGTTCAGTTTGTTTTTTGTTTATTAGTACTAGTAAACAAAGGCAAAAACAGAGAAAAATTCCAGTGAAACATTTTTGGTAAGAACTTACTCATTTGTTGAAACTGAAAATTACTGCTAGTACCGATCGTTCAATTTCAACAAAGATTCCCTGGAAAACCTGTGTAGTTTCTGTCTGCTAACTACCCAACTGCTGAGGAGCCCAGGCTATCAGGGTCTGGGGAAGCCCACAATGAAGACTGCTACTAATCCTGGAACTCCAAGGCTTTGACTGCCTCTGAGCCAGTGGACTGCATTAGTGTTAGGAACCCCAGGACTTCTAGGGCCCATTTACTTTTGCAGAGGATTTCAAAATGTTACCGTTTTATTCCAAACTGGAATGAATCCAAAACTCAAAATAGCAAAATCCTCCATGAAATGGAATTATCTTTCTTCACAAAGATCTAGTTATGACATCACAAGAGTCAGTAGATTAAAAGATGAGCAAATAAAATGGAAAAGACTGTCAAGACTTTACAATTCTGTGTTGTTTGTTGTATCTATTTAACTGCAGTGACTAATAAACATTTTTGTCACTGTAAAGATAGAATCACTGACCATCACTCCTTCAATTAAGATGTGAGAACTCATGTACTTCAAGAACCCAAAGAAGTCCTCCAGTAAAACCTAGGAAAACTAGACTTTACTTTCTTGAGATGGTAAAACAAACAGGCCTTTATATATCTTAAAGAAGCAAAAAAGGACACACAAATTACATTTTTAGAAATCATTTGCTGGTCATCTTTAACTAATCATCATTAACAGAAAACTTTGTTTTCTAAAAACTGAATGTAGCAATAAAGCTGGGGTGTTGCAATAAGTGGTCCACAGGCCACACACAGTTCACCAGGGTTAGCCACTTGTGGGGCTTCTTTTTTTTACCTGAGTGTCTGCAGATATGGCTGCTTACAGCTCATTGGCCACTGTTTGCCATTCCCAGCCAATGGGAGCTGTGAACAGCTGTACCTGCTCAGATAAAGGAAGCATCTGGCAGCCCACCAGAGGCTAACTCTGGCAAATTGTGTCTGGCTGTGGGCCAATTATTGCCCACCCCAACAAAAAGATGTATTTTAACTGGTTTTTTGCTTTACCACTTACACGTCTATGCTTCGTATTATTATAATAAAAAGCTATAAGAATTTGAACGTCTTCCCTTGTCTAGTGCTTCCTCCATTTTATCTTAATAAATCATACCATCAACGGAAGTTTGAGTACATTTCCTCACTGAAGATAAATAAATCTATGACAGCAGTGTGAATAGAACCAAGCATTTTCATTTGTACACTAATGCTGGGTCTACCACTACCTTGCACATCCTCCCTGCCCTAAAGTGATTTTTAGTCACTGTTTTAGGTAGGATTTGTCTACACTAGTATACCAGACCTTGTCTATACCAGTACATGCAACTAGGTGATAAACCACAGTGGAGTTGATGCTGGGTTAGCTGCAAGGCAAGGGTAGGCAATGCCAAATTATGGCTCTGATCTTGTCGTCAGATGTTGGACTGCTGTGCCCACTAGGGATGTTAACTATTGGATAATGGTCTAATCAAGTAATTGATGCAGAGGCAGCTGCCCCCCTTTGCAAGGAAGCAACTAGTTGAGTAGTCACTTGACTTACATCCCTAGTGCCCACATGAGTTTCACTGATGTGACTGGTGCTCTTCAAGGAGGCAGGGAATTCAAGGGTAGGATCAAGGCCATATTCAGCAGGAAGGGAAGCCAGCTAATGTATCAGACAGGCATAACAGTATCTGGGACCCCTGCAGCTCAGTGCATGAGCCTCTGTCTACAGCTTGAGCTAAAAGCCAACTGGCTCTCAGCTAAGGTTGTAGAGCAAACTCATTCTTTTTCTCTGTAAGAGGTCTTAGTGCCACTACATGGGAACCTGTTGGAGAGCACTTCAATCTACTTAATCACTCTTTAAAAGATCTCCAGGTGGCTGTCTTGTCACAAACCAGTTCTACTAGTCAAACACACAGAGACGTGTTGGAATTACAATTCATCCACCAGTTCAATTATCACACTGTTGGATAAAAGATGGCTGGGACATTATCCACCTAACATTCAATGAAGATGTCAACAGCTCTTTGTGTAGATTCTTGTGTAATACCCTTCTTATCTATTGCTACCCTTGGATCCTTTTCTGCTGCCTTTTAACTATCCAATCTTCAGATGCTTATAGATTGCCAGTTCTGCTTACTTGTTTTTCCCTTTGATATTTTCATACCCTCTGCTCCCTGTTTCCTGCCTGCCTTTTTTTTTTTTCTTTCCCCTCCTCTCTCCTATTTATTTTGGATCTGCACATCCTAAACTCATAACTCCGGTCATCTGAAGAACTGGGCTGTGCCCAGGAAAGCTCATGATACCATCTACATGTTTTGTCAGTCTATAAAGTGCTACCAGACCATTTGTTGTTTTTTAAGTTTATCCTGCACAGACTAACTCGGCTACCCCCTGAAGCCCACAAAAGGTGTGTGGGAGAACAGGCAGAGAACTGGCTGCAGGGCACCCTTGACATGTGCTCCCCCAGGTCTAGGGAATGTCCCCTCCTACAGCAGCGGTCGTGTCTGGGGAAAAAACAGAGCGAGAATAATTTAGAGCCAAGGGAGGGGGGGGGTCAATTTCTGACCAGCCCTTTGGTCGGTGAGTGCGGGGGGGGGGGGCATGAAAACTGCCTCAACTTCCCCCCCCTTGTAATTGTTCAGCTGTCCCCAGCCACATGGAAGCGGCTGTGGGGTTACCAGGCGCGCTCCCCAACCCCCGCAGACGGGAAAGGCTGGGGGCGCGCAGCTCCCCCGACCCCCGCCCGCGGGCTGGGCCCGAAGCCGCCTCTGGACACTGCGCCCGGCCGGCGCCGCCGCACCACGCGCCTGCCACAGGGATCTGCGCGCATGCGCGGGACCTCGACCTCTTCTCCCCTCCCTCCCCCATCTCAGCCCGGAACCTCTCCGAGCGCCTTCGGCTCTCTCCGGCGGTCAGTAAGAGGAGGGAGTGCGCGGTGCATTGTGGGGCGGCAAGGAGCCGAGTCACCGCAGGCTTGTGGCCGCCATCTTGTCTCCGTCCGGACTCGCTGCCGCCTCCGGGGCCTGCTCCTTCTCCTCATCAAACCAGGCTGATGCGCGCGTCCCCTCGCGCCTTTCTCGTGTGCCGCTAGCGTCCAGGCTCGGGCGGGGCGGCCGGGGGGGTGGCTCCGGCATGGGTCGGTCCCGCAGCCGGAGCTCGTCCCGCTCCAAGCACACCAAGAGCTCCAAGCACACCAAGAAGAACCGGAGCCGCTCGCGGTCCCGCTCCCGGGAGAAGGAGCGGGCGCGCAAGCGCTCCAAGTCCCGGGAGACCAAGCGGAACCGGCGCCGCGAGTCCCGCTCCCGGTCCCGCTCCAACACGGCCCCCTCGTCCCGCCGGGAGCGCGAGCGGGAGCGCGCCTCGTCCCCCCCGGACCGCATCGACATCTTCGGGCGCACGGTGAGCAAGCGCAGCAGCCTGGACGAGAAGCAGAAGCGGGAGGAGGAGGAGAAGAAAGCGGAGTTCGAGCGGCAGCGGAAAATGTGAGTGCCCGTCTCGAGCGGGGGATGCCGCCTGGGGCCTCGTCCCTCCGAGCCCGGCGCGCAGCGGCTCCCGCCTCTCGCTGCCATCCAAGGGGAATCGTGCCCAGCCCCTCCTCTCTGGAAAACACCCACCCCCGAGCCACTGCCTCCGTCCCTCCCTCCCCATCCATCTCGCTGTCTCCTGCAACGTGCAGCAATTCAGCGGGTCATTCGGATCGGTCTCCTCCTCTGTCCCGGGCCTGGCCGCCTCTCGGGCTGTGGGCAGCACTGGCAGACTTTTGTCCCTCCCCTTTTTTGCAGGCAGCTTATTCTTTAGGCTGAAGCTCCTAGCTGTCTAAAGGCAGTGTTGTGCAGGGTTGCCAACCCTCCAGGATTGACCTGGAGTCGCCAGCAATTAAAGAATAATCTTTAATTAGACAGTGATGAAATATGCAGGGTTAAATCCAGCCCACACTGGCAGCCCTAGTGTTACACTTTCTAAAGAAAGCACTCAAAAGCATACTAGCTTGGAGGTTGTCTCTGCTATAGTGCTGAATCAGAGAGGCTTCATATCATGAAACAGTTGCCCAGTTGAAAGGAACTAGCATGTTCAATGTTCGCGTGGGTTGCTCTTCCTATATTTCATAAAACACACAGTAATTGCTTCATTTTGTGTTAGCTTTGGGATTAGGTTCCTAAATAGTTCACCCTTGCAGCCTTATTTATGTAAAAAAAAATATATGATTTCTTGCTCCATCACAGCGGCCAACAAAACTTTAAATGAGGTGTTATAATAAATCATCCTTATTTTTTGAATGGTCATTAAACTTGGCAGCTTAATCTATGGATCTGATTTGCAAAAATACTGACTTGGGGATAACCAAAAATACTGTTTGAACCCAAGTTTGTAAATTAATGCTTAGGCAGGCTCAAATAATGGTAATCTGTCCCAAGTAATTGTATTTGTTTTTATTCTTTATTCTAGCAATATCATAACGAATGAAATTACAGATTACATGTTAGAAATTCTGATCTCTCCATATTACTATGTACTTTATTTTTTAAAGTATTGTGTAGTTTGATAGCGACATCATCAAATGTAGGGTTACATAACACACATGACAAATTTCAAAATATTTTGTCTTGAAGATACATTGATTCTTCTGTTAAACAGGGGCCAATCAGGATTAATTGTGTTGAAGACAGTGAAGTTAGAGTAGTTAGAATGGGAAGAGACTCAGTTTCTGTTTTGTTTATTTTTAAATGTTTAGTCTCTTCTCAATTTGGAATCTTAATGTTTTTGTTCCAGATTCTTTTTCATTCACTTTAAAGGAGTTGTAAAGCAAACACAAATATGTAAGAACATATATGTGACTTATTTACAATTTTAAAGTAATTGGACATCTACTTTTTATAAAAAAAAGGCCTGATCTCTAACCAAAGCAACAGTGGCTCTTTAAGAGAAGAAAGTAATGTTTTAGTACTGAAGGAAAGTGTTTAAGATCATTATATCACATATCATTATATCAAGCAATTGATCATCATGTTACCATTAAAACTTTGATTTGCAACAATTCTAGTTCTGGTTACCTGAATAGGCTGGAGCTTATTAAGGAAAAAAATCTGGCATTCCTACATGTGCTTTAGTATTTTTTCTGAAACAACTTTGTTACACTATACAAATTATCTTATGAAAAATGGTGGAATACTTTTGACTTATGATCTCCTTAGATCACAAGGGACAATATGGGATTTGATCAGAGTAGCAACAGTGAAAAATGTAGTCTCTTACAAGAGGAGTTTGTTAGGCACACACAATTCTGCTGTTTGTCAAAATACTATTTCAGAGGTACACAAGAGCCTTTAGTTGTCCAGGCTATTGAAGTGTGTTGAACTTCAAACAAACCGCTTTTGTGCTTTTGGTAGGGTATGGGGGAATGGTTGGGGAGAAGATTGCAGTAGAATATGGAGGGGATGGTAGTATTCCTTTGGGGCTTTACTAATGTAGGAAACTATAATATATTTAAATTTTGTGCTCGGCTAGTTGAATCAAGTGCTTCATATTTCATACTGATTATATGTCACTTACCAAATTGCTGATTGATAAACAACAGCATACATTGAAAATGGCTTTCTTCTGAATCTGTACTATCGTGAGATGTAGGAGACCTCTGTGCTTTACCCTGTTTCAGTGATGCTTAATTTCAAGGTCTACAAATAAATGCATATGAAAACTTTTATGCAGCAAAGCCATTGAATCATATGCATTTTCCTTCTTGTAGCTCTCATAAAACTGCTAATACACTCTATTAATCTCATAACTTATCTGAAAAATAAACATGCTGTTACTTTCTGATGTTTCTCAAGATGTTGCATGTTAGAAGAGGATGCTAATTTTACAAGTAGTATACACTTTACAGAAAATACCTTATTCTAGAAAGAAACTAGGCTGATCCTCCATTTCTTGAGAATCTACAACATTGACTTGAAGAAATTAAATTATCAAATGTAGATGTTATCATGGTGATCTAATACAGAACTTAAATATTTGAGAATACCCCTACGTATTCATGTTTTTTTTCTAACACAGCTTTTTTCTTGTCACTTTTTTTCTTGAATTGTTTTGGCTGGGAGTAGGAGGAGGTGAGATTTGTACAGTGCAATGCTAATTTAAGAACAATATAATTTGTTTATATTATTTTAAAAGGTGAGCACTTTACATGTGTTCTATTGCCTGAAATATTTGTTTTAATTTTAAAAAAAATTATGTGGCTTTAATACAGATTTGTACAGATTGACACCCAATATACTATGGTTTATCGTGAAGCAAATTTTACAGCACAATTACAACCAAAAGAGTAATGTAATGCTGTTTTATATTCTACCTTTTTCTGAAGGCTTTGAAAACCCTTTATAGTGTGTATGTACAAGAAACTTGTCGCTATTTCTGGAATGAAGGTGCAGTAGAGTGAGGAAATGGGCTATGGCATGTTTTATATCAACTTAAAGCAGAAAACCTTGGTTTAAGGTTTCATCAAAAAGAGCCCAAATCTACATCAGCAGAATGAAAGACTAAATTGACTTGATTGGGGGTTAGACTTATGGGTTCAAAGAGTCCCTCGGAGTTTCAGATACGTTATTTGGATTGCTGGTTATTCCCTTTCTATTTTGTAAAATCCATTTGGAAATCCAGAATTTGTCAAATTTATAATTTTTTTTTCTGAAATTTATGAATAATTGAAGCCAGCTCTATTAAAAATATAATTGAGTGAATAACATGTGAAATTCCTATTTTAACAAAAAAGTGACTGGAAACAGTACTAATTTAGGTCTTGTATTGTGAACCATTGATTATTGGTCCTAATGGATAAATTAAGGTGCATCTTTTTAAACGTATTGTAGTCAGTATTTCACTTGTGTACATGAGTCTCAATTTAAACAAAAGTCCAGGGTGAATAAAAATAATACAGTATAGTAATACTGAATACCCATTAAGGAATATCTGTAGAATATTATTTTATATAAAATGAACATCTTTATTAGCATTTGCATATTTAATTCATGAATGGGCCCAATCCTGCAAATGATTACTACTGTGCATTGCTTTCATGAGGAGGTTTTTCATCTTTATGGTTGTAAGCACTACAGCAAGTATTAAGCATTTATAGAATCTAACCCAATATTTAACTGTTCAGAAAAACTGAAGGGGATTAAAGTTGTCAATATACCTTTTTTGCATCCTATTGTATTTGGTGAGCAGCCTTTTTTTAAACAAAAAATTGCATCTTACTAAAAATAAACCACACTTGTGTTTATAAAGATTTTTCTCTCAAAAACATTACTTTATTTGGGACTCAAAATTGATACTCTTTGCTTTTCTACAATTATGTTTGACACTCAATACCAAAATAAAGAAATTAAGCAGGTCTGTTGCACTTGATACGTGATAAGGTAAATTTATTGGAGCTCTAGATTACAACACCTGCAAGCTTTAGGTTAGGACTATTCAGATTACAAATTTTATTGTTTCTGCTTTCTACTTTAGTTAGAGACCAATTTGGTGCCTTGGAGGTGGAGGTCTTAAGGCAGTGTTTTATTACTTGGTGTAACAGAACATAAAATGTTCTGAGTTTTGAAAGGAGGATTGGTTCTTTGGCTGGATAGCTATGTTTTAGTGTTACTTAAAACAAAGTAACATTCAGAGTCAAAATCATCCTTTTGCTGAGCTCTTCAAAATGCTATTTGGTTCTTAAATGTAACAATTTTAAGATGTGTTAAATATGGTATGTTGCAATGGTTTTTGTTTCTAATAAGTGGTCGTCATCGTACTCCTTTACTTCCAAACGTAAAACATATTTTTGTATGGGTGGTGTGTAAACAAGGAATAAAGGGAAACATTTAAATATATGAATCAATCTTCTACTTCAACCTGTAAATTTAAAGTTTAATTTACATTTCATTATTGAAATAACTAATTTAATTTTAATTTTCATGTCTCTCTTTCTAGACGCCAACAAGAAATTGAAGAGAAACTCATAGAAGAAGAGACAGCTCGAAGAGTGGAAGAGCTTGTGGCTAAACGTGTAGAGGAAGAGCTGGAGAAACGGAAGGATGAGATTGAGCGAGAAGTTCTCCGCAGGGTGGAGGAGGCTAAGCGCATCATGGAAAAACAGTTGCTCGAAGAACTCGAGCGACAGCGACAAGCTGAACTTGCGGCACAAAAAGCCAGAGAGGTAACGCTCGGTCGTTTGGAAAGTAGAGACAGTCCATGGCAAAACTTTCAGTTTCTGGTTGTGCCTCCTGTTCTGTTCAGAAAGAGATGGAATACAGCAAATCTAATTCCCTTCTCGTGTAAACTTGCATTCCTGCGAAACTTAATTTTTAGCTTATTCAGAGGAGCTCACTGATACTTAAACAGTTATTCTCCTAAAACCTGTACAAGGATACTTGAATTTTAATGGAACTGACCTACATATTTGAGAATTGTTTGAAACTTTTGCCATGGCTGCAGGATTTATCAGCAAACCTTTCTTATTTGGGGGGAAAGGGTTAAAATTTATAATTATGTATCCTTCGTTTGTTTCATTTTATTTACCTAGACTGTAAGAGGCTTTTTGCCTTCAGTCAGGAAAACAGCAGGGTCCAGCACTGAGCTGCAGTACCTGTCTTTATGTAGGTTTTCTTACTGTTTTCCCTTTAAAACAAACATTCTCTTTGAGCATACATTGGACTAATTCCTGTACTTTGAACATAAGCCCAGCCACCATCTTCACCAAGGACTTAATTCCAAATCATTATTTCCATTTTTCAGTAACTACTAACTCCTTTTTTTCCTCTAGAATTTATTAAGGAGCAGGTTGTTTTTGTCTGAAGTCAAGCGAAACATGTGACTTGTTTTATCAGCAGCTGGAGGAAAAGCTGAAAAACGTCTTTCTGTGGGGCAGTAATTTGCTACTAAGGCTTTGATGCTTGTCTGCACTAATTACTCCAGGATCCAAAAATTTAAAGTCAAACTTTTAAACCCTTATAGAAAATTCAGCTATATAGCACTGAGTGTCCATTAACTCTCTCACTCCGTACTACTTTTACCCATTGGTTTAAATGAAAAACTTGATCAGTTTACAATAGGAAAGCCATTAATAATGATGCTTTCCCTTTCAGGCAAAACATCACTTGTTTGCCAATATAATCTCTCTGAAATAAAAGCTCATTGCTGAGACTTCAGATATGCAGAATTTCACATGTGTGCAATTCGAAGTTCATCTTTAATTGAAACATTTTTACTTTAGATACTAATTTCAGCAAAAGTTTGTGAATAGTGGATTTCAGTTGACTAAATGGATACACCATTAACAAAAAGGTTTTTTAAAACCAACATTGAAGTTTGATACGGAGTAGTTTCTTCAGTGCTCTACCATGGAAAATAAACTTCAATTCCTGGAACACAGCATGCTCGCTAGTAGCTGATTACTAGTCATCATAAGAAGTTTTTTCTTCATATGCTTGTTTTGTTTCCTATTAACTTTTTTTTTACACAGACACAAACCTCTGGCTGATTTTAAATCTTCCAAATATTAAAATAATTTGGATATTTATTATGTGAACTGAAGCACCTCAAAAACCTTCACGCACTCTTCATATTTGTTTTTATTAAACTCACCAAGGAAGCAGCAATTTATAAGGCTCTATTTCCTGATTATGCCTTCCCTGGACTCCTGAATTCCAGTTCAAACTGTAGATGACAGTTTAAGCTGTCTTAAAATTGTCAAAATACTGAATGCTAAGTCCATCATTTTCCCTACGAAAGAAGCCCTTAGTTCCATGAAGTATGGATTACCATTTGTATTTTTCACTAACAGTAAATGTATTTTTCTTATTAATTGTTTGCCTTAGGAATGATTTACATATTTTTGTTCCTTCTTATCATAAACATCTGCATTCCTCAGCTCAGCCTTCCTTGTATGTTGTTTCTTTATAAATGGTTGAGCTGCTGATGCAGGTATTGCCAAGCTAACAGTACAAATCATTTTAAAGAGGAAGCTGGCGCGTATGGCAGCCGAGGAGCACACTCTGCAGGACACTGGACAAGACAGTAAATATTCAACTTTTAATGCTGATTAAAGGAGTATAGGTAAAGAATACGTAGGTATACTTAATTGGTGAGACAAACTATTCACTTTATTTATATTTTATATATTACTATTTTAATTTGATAAATACTATCCAGTTTTTGTAGTTGTCCTTGTTCATTTGTGTGGTATTAAAATACTAGTAATAAACAGTCAGGATCAATGATTAGGGAGGGTTTAGTTGGTTGCTGTTTGGACTGGGAGGGATGATTTAAATTAGTACTCGAGACCAATTTTAGTGGCTGCACAATTTACTCTTGAGACAAAGTAGGTGGCTGTAAAGCTGCCCCGTAAGTCAGTTCACAAAAGAATTCTGAGGAAGGCTAGCGAAGACATATAAATGAGTATTTTACTTCTCTAACATCTTACCCTGTCCTCCACTTTAGGAGGAAGAGCGTGCAAAACGTGAGGAACTAGAGCGAATATTAGAAGAGAATAATCGAAAAATTGCAGAAGCACAAGCTAAACTGGTAGGTAGAAGTGAAGACTAATGTAGACATGTTCAAATCCTATTGCCTGATGTGCTAGGTAAGAGAGTTTTTTTGTTTTTTTTTTTAACATCCAATCCTACTCTCATTGAAGTCAGTCTGAATGCTCCCCTTGACTTTGATGGCAAACAATTGCTTTTCAGCTCCCAATGCATCCTTTCAGGTTTTGACTGATAAATACCTTTAAGCATGTTTGACAGATGTGAAATTCCAGTGTGCAGTTGTGGGGAGAACTTTGTTAGCCCATGTACTTCAGATTCTCTATATGAAAATTTCACTAGTTTAAAGTAAATCAGTATGTTTTAAGCCAGCTTAACTAAATCAGTGCAAAAACATTGCATCCCTATATAGATACTGTTGTTTTGGTTTGAGTAGTTTGATTTTGGTTGATCAGTTTGAAATAATACAAAATAAGCCGGGTCTCACAAGGGTTTTGCAGCAGTTTAACTAAATTGTTTAAAATCACATGCTTATTTAAACCAAGGCAGCTTTCTTTTGTAGATAAGACCTTTGTAAAATTGGCTGCTTGATGTACACCTGTTTAAAATCTCATTTCAGTTTTTGTGGTTTTACAACCACATTTGTATTCCTGTCACTTTATGGAAAAAGAACTACACAAACAGATGAAATTATTCACACAAACGCATGAAATTATTCACACAAACTATATGCTTAAACTATGAAATGAACAAAATAAAAACCTAATAATACAGAAGTTCTTCATCTAATTTTTCATTCATTGGTAATTATGTCCTTCATAATTCAAATAGACGGAAATAACTTTATGCCTGAGTCCATCCATTAAACTTACTCTGTGAGTTCTTACACGATTTTAGCCTAAATTGTTACTTTTAACCGGTTAAAAAAGAAAGCGGATGAAAACTTGGCCGGGTTTTGCTTATATTGATAGAGCCCCTTTAAATTATCAAACACAAAGAGGTGGAATAAAAAGGAGAATATTCATTTTTGTAAGTTGAGTTCCCTAATAATGAAAAGAGGAACGGCATTATATTTAACACTTTAATGCATAGAAATATGTACACATGGTATTTGTAAAGTGTGTTGAAAACAGAAACTGGGACTTGTAACATGAGTGAAGTTACACGTGTCTGAGTTTGCAGAATTGGGCCCTATGTTTGCTGAATATATGTAAAATAAAGAATTAGAAATCACTAATATAGGGACTACAAAAAATTACGTATGTTAAATTCTACTGATTTTTATATACAGGCTGAAGAACAATTGAAAATTGTTGAAGAACAAAGAAAGATTCATGAGGAGAGGATGAAACTAGAACAAGAGAGACAACGTCAGCAAAAAGAAGAGCAAAAAATGATCCTGGGCAAGGGAAAGTCTAGGCCAAAACTGTCTTTCTCTCTAAAGAGCCAGGATTAAATTGGAACTGTGAACTCTTAAAAAAAGAAAAACGAAACAGAAAAACTTTGTATGGTAGCTTCATGTTGAAGTGGTTTCTTTCTCTTTTTTTTTTAAATTTTTATTTTATTTTATTTTATTTTTTTTTGGTCTTTTTTTTTTTTTTTTAAGTCTGGAAAGTTAGCTTGTTCTAATAGGGGCTGTGCTCTGCAATTCTTAATATTTTTTTTTTAAACTTCCATTAAGTTAAATCCTTATCAGATCACGGTTGCCTTTTAGAGAGTAATCTGTTCTCATTCATTTTGTTTCAGTAATAGTGGTTTGAAGCAGATCGGGTCACTTTATAAATTGTGTATGATCTGATAAGGTTTTTACTGACCTACTGATCTCAGAGTTATGCTCTGACATTAGACCGAATTTCGTGCTGGTTTTGCTGACTTTTAATAACAAAAAAGTTAGTACACGCATCAGTAAATTCCCAAAGTATTACTGGACCTCTTTGGTTTATTGTTAAATCAGTGTCCTATGATACTGTCCCACTGTTGCGCTTGATGTTCCTGATACAGGTAAGGAAACAGTTGGTCAATTCTGCTATGAGTATATATATGGAGAAATTGAGAGTTCAGTATTGTCTCTTAGATTGTTTTTATTTACATTGACAAAATTCAACCAGCATTCACCATTGTGTAAATAAACCAATTTGCTGAATAAAGTAAAGTCTTAAATTCATATGTTTAAGTAGTTTTTTTAGCACATTTGTATAACTACAGTAAGGGGGGCAGTTCACTTTCATAAATTCAGAAATACAATGGTATTTTTTTTAAGTTCACTTCAAAAAATGTTGCTTTTCTTACATCTAATGCAAGGATTACACAGTTAATAAAACCCACAGTTTTGTATATTAAGGGCTGTTGCTATTTTCATTAAATGTTGATTTTATTCGAGAGAGACTTACTTCGGCTTGTTTAGCTTACTGAACCCAGAGAAATACATTAGTATCTAATGCCCTTGAGTTTGCCTCATTATGTAATACGGTTTATAATTTAGGGTCATCACCATATATAATGGATCTGATAGATTTAGGAGGGGGAAAATAAGGTCTCTCTCTTTCTCTCTTTTTTTTTTTTTTTTTTTTTTTAAGTGAAGGGCAAGCACACTGGCAAGGTAATGGAAAGCAGAAGTTAAGTTCTGTTTAAATATATTGTTTTAGGCACAAAGCAGCTGTTCATGTGCAACATCCTGAATGTTACCCATTTATATACATATACAGGTTTTATTCTGACAAGTGAATACACAGATTGAAACTATATATATATATATATATATATATAATATGAGCCCTTTTTATATGTAATTCCGCTGAAATTTCAGTTACTTTAGTGTCCAGTTCTAAAATTCTTATTCATTATTCGTATTGATATTACAACATCTATAGTGAATATTTTAAAATGAAAGATTGTAATTGTTGAATGAGCATTATAAAGTTTTCCAGACTAGGAAAGAATTCCTGTTACTTCACCAGATCTGTTTCTGTGGATTTGATAAATAAAATGCCGCAGGTTGAATGTGTCACTAGCAGAATGCAGCGGTCTTTGTCTAGAACGTAGTCAGGTGCACAGTGACACTTTCTTCATTGCACTGAGTGTCACAATAAGCATGAAGATATTTTATATCTACAACAGTACTTGTACTTAAATTTGTCTTGATAAAATGTTACAGAAATAGTGTTGCTTATGAATAAACACGCAAACTGAAACCAAAAAATGTACATGACCTGTAGCAACCATCAGGTTTTATTTAAAAACTCAACTGATACCTGTATTTCTAAAAGATAAAACTTCCCTTTGTTCCCTATATAAAGAAACAAGCTATTAAAAAATCAATACTTAAACAGACCTATGTATTTTGTTTCCTCTCCTGTTCTGAGCTAATGCAGATTTATAGTTGAAATATTATTTTGTCTAGAACATGATAGCAATTGTTAGTCATTTCACACTTCATTAACTATTTTCTTCAGATGATAGCTTTTGTCATCCTTCCTCTGACAGTGTTGTCCAGACCCCCCCAAAATAGGTTTCACATCTTTCTACATATTACAGTAGAGGAGGGAATCTGCCAGACCAGGGGAGGTCCCCTGCTATGGTGCCCCAGCCCTCCACCCCTTCTTGTCACTAGCTTATTCCACCCCAGCTGAGCTGCCTGCTGGCAGTCCCCACTCCTGACCCCGATCTGGCTGCCCCACTCCTGGCTGGGCTGCCGCAGCTCTGGCCCTGCTCCCAGGTGGCACGCAGCTCCTGTGTCGTTGCTGCCCGGGCTGCTGCAGCCCCGACTCTGAAGTTGGACTGCTGCGGCCTGGCCAGGCTGCCCCTGCCAGGTTGCTGCAGTCCTGTCCCCACGTCACCCAAGTGTTCGACAGCCCTGGTCCTCTTGCTGGGCAGCATGCAGTCTCTGACAGGCTGTAGTGGCCCTGGCCGGGCTGCTTCTGCCAAACTGCATCAGCCCATAAATGTTGCCAGACCAAAGAGTCCTGGTTCAGGGAGGTGCAACCTGTACATATGTTTTCTCTTGCCACTAAAAGAATGGCAACTGTGATAGGTCAATACTGAAGACTCAAAAAGTTTTTCTGCTATTTCATGTGTAATATCCTGTCACAAATGACTGAAGCCTCTGCCTTCCTTCCTGATATTTGTACCTAATAAAATACTTATGTATTTGCTACAAATACAAATTCTGTAACACTTCGGGCAACAATTAAACTGATCAGATTATTAATCCAAGTTAGTATTTCCCAAAGGATGGTCCTGGGAAAGTTGTACATGGGTTGTGAGCATGAGTCAGAAGGGAGGACTGGAGATTGTTGGTTTCTGTCCTTATTTTCCTGCTCTAAGCATTGCAACCTGGCATATGGGGTTGCACTTCATTCATGTTTGGCCTGCCCACCTCTCGCATGAGGGATGAGTTGGCTGGGCCAAGGAACCCTGAAGTCCAGGTTGCACTGAACTGGAGCCATTAGTGCAGGATGTGAGGGGCAAGCTTGCTATCCACTCCACAGGGTGTTTCTTCTGCACTGGACAAGGATTAGGGAGGTTAGGGTGCTGCTGTAGGTGATCAGTGTACTCTTGGCAGAGAGAAAAGGAGACAGCAGCCCTGGTGAAAGAGAACACTTGCCTATTATTTTGCCCTACCCCTCTCCCACTTTGAACTCTGAGTGCCTTGCAAAAAAAGACAATGCAATTGGTGGGCATACTTAGTAAAAAGTTCAGGAATTATTGCATTAAGTAGCACTGAACTGTGCTGAAGTCAGGATTATAAATTTCAGCTCTCATTGATTTTACTTTCTTTTGGAGGGTTATTTCTATCTAGTGGAAAAGGGTTGCTGATTTCTCCTGTTTAAGCCACTTCAGCCTTTGATTTGAACATGTTACCTTACTAAATATTTGATAGGAGTGGGGCATCCTTGTGTCCACATGCATATAGGTAGCGTGCAACATACATTTTTGATCTGATAATACAGAGAGTAGTCACAATCTTGCTGGAAAGACATCATAAGTGGGGTTCCACAGGGATCTGTTTTGGGACTGGTTCTGTTCAGTATCTTCAATGATTTAGATATTGGTATAGAGAGTCAACTGCTTTGGAAGCTAAGGTCAAAATTCAAAATGATCTGGACAAGCTGGAGAAATGGTCTGAGGCAAATAGGATGAAGTTTAATAAGGACAAATGCAAAGTATCCCACTTAGGAAGGAACGATCAGTCTCACATAGGCTAGGTCTAGTCTACAAGCCTCTTTCGAAAGAGGCTTTTTCGAAACAATCTTTCGAAAAAGCCTCTTTTAGAACAGAGCATCTAGACTGCAACCACTTCTTTCAAAAAAGCGAGCCGCTTTTTCAAAGAGAGCACCCAGGCATTCTGGATGCTCTCTTTCGAAAAAGCCCTGTTTGCATTCAAGAACGCCTTTTTCAAAAGAGCACTTTTGAAAAAAGGCGTTCTTCCTCTTAAAATGAAGTTTACCACAGTCAAAAAAAATGCCACGTTCTTTCGGTTTTATTTCGGAAACGCAGCAGCAGTCTAGACGGGAAGTTTTTTCGAAAAAGGCCACTTTTTTCAGAAAAAAACAGTAGTCTAAACACACGTGACTAAACACGTGACTATCTAGGAAGGAGTACTGCAGAAAGGGATCTAGGGGTCATAGTTGACCACAAGCTAAATATGAATCAACAGTGTGATGCTGTTGCAAAAAAAGCAAACATGAATCTGGGATGCATTAACAGGTGTGTTGTGAGCAAGACATGAGAAGCCATTCTTCTGTTCTACTCTGCGCTGATTAGGCCTCAGTTTGAGTATTGTGTCCAGTTCTGGGCACCACATTTCAAGAAAGATGTGGAGAAATTGGAGAAGGTCCAGAGAAGAGCAACAAGAATGATTAAAAGTCTAAAGAACATGACCTATGAAGGAAGACTGAAAGAATTAGGCTTGTTTAGTTTGGAAAGGAGGAGACTGAGGGGACATGATAGCAGTTTTCAGATATCTAAAAGGGTGTCAAAAGGAGGAGGGAGAAAAATTGTTCTCCTTAGCCTCTGAGGATAGGACAAGAAGCAATGGGCTTAAACTGCAGCAAGGGAGGTTTAGGTTGGACATGAGGAAAAACTTCTTAACTGTCAGGGTGGTTAAACACTGGAATAAGTTGCCTAGGGAGGTTGTGGAATCTCCATCTCTGGAGATATTTAAGAGCAGGTTAGACAGACATCTGTCAGGGATGGTCTAGACAGTATTGGGTCCTGCCATTAGGGCAGGGTACTGGACTCGATGACCTCTCGAGGTCCCTTCTTAATCTTGCTTTTCAGGTGGTATCTGTTGCATGTAGAATAGGGATGTTTATATAAAATGTTATAGTAACAGTTAAAAATCTTACTTGGAGGATTTTTACTGCAGAGTCTGCAGCGTGGGGCAGCAGCCGGCTCCACAGGAGCAGGGATGGCGTCCAAGAGCTGGCATGCACTGCAAAGAGTATAACCGTAATGAAAACTGCTACAATGATTATCGGTTAACCATTTAAATGGTTACACTCTTACATCCCTAATCTGGAATTAATAGGGTGGAATAAATTAGAGTTGCTACCCTAGCCATAGAGTTAAACAAATCTTCAAAATCAGAAGAGAAGTTTCTTTTGCTGTTACAATAAACTATACTTCAATATTCATTAGTCTGATGAAAATTGACATCTGCTATGAAGAGTTGCTGCCCCTAAAGCCTGCAGAGACAGTTTGGTCAATAAGTAACAGACCAAAGCCCCTACCAACCCATATAATAAAGGGAGTGTCACTGCACTTCAAGGCATTTAATTCAGGAATCAGTTGTTAGCATGCTTTCTGGGGGGAAAAAACATCACTCATCTCCCCTTTGTTCCCCCTCATATATCCATTTGCCCCAAATACTATCATCTGCTGTTTTCTGTATGCTATTTCATATGCTCTTATTTCATTGTTTCTCACTAATAGAGGCTGTGCACTCTCTAACAATCTGTGCTTATCATGGTTACCCCTGCTTTTCAGGAAATGTCTGTTGGATCTTTGTTTTCTAACATAAATAGGGTGGAATAAACTAGTACTGCTACCCTAGCCATAGATTCAAACAACTTTTTAAAAATCAGAAAAAATATGCACTTTCAGTAAACCACCCTTTAACCTCACCTTGTCTTTTAACCATTTAAAAGTACTGAGTGATGGTGCAACAGTCCTCACCTCCCTATACCATGATTCCTTCTTTGTCCCTTTAGGGCAAACAATTGCCTCTCCCCCATGAGTGCCTGATGTTGCACTACTGGACTCCATAGGAGTTTTGCCACTCTCTTTAATGGACACTTTTAGTGCAGTGGAGAAATTCAAACCAAATAGGAAACACACGATCCAATTTGTATGCTCTGGCAATTCTTTTCGAAGTAAGCGTGGAGGTTGCATTTATCCATGACAGCGAAGGCCAGGAAGAGGGAAAAGTGCCCAGCCCTGAGAGCTCTGCAGCTAGAGAAACCAGAATTGCTCTTCTCATAGCTTTCCAGGCCTCTATGTCTCCATGATGCAGACTGCTTTTTAAATTCCTTCATATGCTTGTGTGACAGTAGTTGAGGGCTTAATTTTCAAGGCAGTGAAGAGAAAAGAGCAGAGCCTCTTTTTAATGTCCCTGTAGTGGATAGTCAAATGACTGCCATCTCCCTGGAATGACCAATGGTTATACTGGCTCAGTGATCAGTTCTGTGTGAGTAGACATACACCCCTTTAAAAGGCTGCTGAAACTTTGCTCCCTGGTTCTTTCCCCTGCCCCCAACCAGAGACTTCAGAAAATAATTATTTATGCTTGAAGGTTTTTTTAAATTTCCTTTCGGGGCTGGTACCTGAGCTAAGAAGAGTCAGTATAAAAATAATTAAAATATAGTTCTGAAAAGCACTGGCCAAACTCTTCACTGCCAGGTTTTACAGCATGCATTTTGTCAGTGGTAGCACTTAGAAGGAAACAACATGGGGGGGAGGGAACCCATAGGGAGCCAAAACAGCTCTCTCTTATAAAACAGAGACAGAGAAAAGACAAATTCATTTAATAGTTGAGATCTATAGTCGCTGTGTCAGAAAGGTGGAAAATTCATCTTGTTAAATTTTGAGTGATGCCTTGGTCAGTGCTCAGCAGGCTTGGCCTTACACATACAATAAACAATCCATTTAAAAGCCGTTAGCATCAATTGTCCATTTTTTCTGTCTTTTGCTATTAAGTGGCTATTCATTGTGGCTCTTTTTGGCCACAGGTAGTGACAAATGAGGGTGGGATTTTGCACTTAAAATATTAGGATTTCCCTCCTTTTAAAAAGGGGGATTAGTGAATTGAGGGGAGGTGATTCGGCTTCCTCTAAATGAGAGTTTTGTTAAAGGTTGCAGTGGGGATAGAATCAAAGCCAATATTTATGTACTCACCACGATCTGGGGAAGCGGGGAACCGAATTATTCAGAGACAAAGCTCTGGTTTCTGCTCTGTGGCTAGCATGAGAAAAGGAAATAAAGTTTTCTAGAGCGCATATCCAATCGTTCTATTTTTGTTTGCTTCTTGCACAAGCTAAACACGGGTAGCATTTTCTCTTCCTTGCACCTTTTTTCTGCACCAGCTGATGGGGCGGATCCTCTTCTTCGCTCACACAAACCCCCCACCGAAAACGGAAGCAAGGTTTATGCTAGGCAATCAGGATCGGGCCCCCAAACTATACCATGATTTTCCGCGGAAGATCGAGCTTTCATCCCCAGAATTTAAACAGGGGGGAAACCTATGTTTTCGATGCAATGTGAAACCTTGGGTATATAATCTTATTCCCGGTCACAAACTTTCCGATCTTTTGATTTTTTAAAAAAAAGCTTCGTTAAAGAAGCGATTCCTATAGCTTTTTATAGCTCAACTTTTGTATCTTTTACAAACTATGCGATTTCTGGTTTGTACCGAAGTAAACCAGAAAAGAGAGGGCGCGATCCCAGGAAGTGTTGGACGCAACAGAAGTAAAAAGGGCCAAGTAACCACTCAAGATCCGGACATTAATGGGCAACAGTCTATGGAATAGCCGGGAAAGTTTCCTGCCTTGTTCTAAAACACACTGCAGCTATGAGTGTGATCCCGCTTGCACTGAATTTCACTTCTGGGCAAGGCAGCCTCTCAGACTTGGAAAATTACGCCTCGCTGCTGAAAGAAAAATATCGCTATTCTCAAATAATTTGAAATCGCCGCTAGGGAAAAATAAAATGTTATCGGCAATATTTTTTAAAATAACTAATCAATCAATATATCAGTATCTCGCATATGACTTTTTGTACTTAAAATTCTCGTATATATTGTCTCATAAAAATACTGTAAGGGAGCGCCATGCGATGGTTAGTTATACAAAGAAGTTTTTTTTTTTTAAATAGGCATTGTTTTGTTTTGAAGACGAGCTAAAACAATTTCATTTGCGTAGACACGTGATTAATCTCTGGGCGCTCAAAATGTGATGTGTTGCAAGTATTTTTAGCTGCTAAAGGATATTTTCAGACAATGCAGAGCTCTTCATTTCCTCTGGATTACTTAAAACAAGGATACAGAGAGTTAGAGGTCACCGTTTACTCACAGCTTTTACAGAACACCACTCCCTAACCTTGTGCTTCAAACCAAACAACAGTAAGAACATAACAAAATAGAGAGTTTAGTCTACTTTACACTTCTCTGTTGATAGAAGCATTGATCAAACGCACTGTTTATATTGGCTCACTAAGGGATACAAATCACACAATTTCTTTTTTTTAAAGTAATGATTAAACACCAATCCGCAAACTCCGACTGACGAGGGCCTGAATAATATACAAACTCTGTTAGGATCCCATCCTGGGATTCAAACCCTTTTGTACCTAATTGCGGCGCCGAATCTGCAATTCTGACTACCCTGCAAATTAAATTTAATTAATAGTTTACTTAGGGCATATTCGATGTTTTGTGTGAAAAACAAACTGATTTCCCCTCTTCCGTGAGTTGTAGATTTCATTAGAGAATTACCATATGCAATTCACACAACCCACGAGGCATCAAAAGCTCCTTTAACCTCCTTTTCCTTGTGTTGTTAAAGGTTTGAGTGTTCTGTGCCAGACACGTCTGTGAAGCCTGATTCACAAAATTAGTAAAAAGAGGAATTGTAGCCACCTTCTCCAAAAGAAATCAAATTAAAATGGCAGCTCCTTTCCTTTATAAGATCTTTTTCCTGTTTGAGTGCAAATAGAATGAACAATACTGATTTTTAGAAATATTTTCTTTTGGAATAAAATTATTGAGAATGGGCTTGTTCACATCTTTTCTGTTTGTCATTTAAACGGGGGGCGATGATTATATTTCAAGTCAGGAAAAGAACAGCGGAGTTCACAGGGATCTAACTTATTTGTGGATTTGGGAGAATAGAACTCCTATTTGACGAAATTTGGCAATTTACCTAATTTTAAAAAAACTGTTTCTGAGTTACTTATAACAACTGTTTCTGAGTTACTTACTATTATTTAGTCTTGGGATCAACATCATTCTGAATCACTCCACTCCAAACAATTCCTAACATGCGACGGGTTAGGGTTTTTATTGTTGTTACATTCTGGGGGGGAAATAGCTGTAGGCTTTAGGGAGAAAAGGAAAAGAGACACAGGAGTGGGATTAGAACCGTGCAGACCCGTTTTGCTTCATATTGAAGGCGGTTGAACAAATCGCCGCTAGTGGGAGCTGTGGTTCTGTGGAATCACACAAGGGCTTCTCAGACCTGCACCTTCCAATTCTCTCTCCAGGGCTGCGAGAGACGATCAGAGTGTGCAAACGCTCGCGTTTGAAGGCTTCCGCGGCCACCTACTCCGTTTTTATTTTGGTGCCTCTTTCCTCTTTCTTTTCGATCGGATTTGCTCTTTTTGAGCTCTGTCTAAAGGGACCTATGGGGGAGTCTGACCCCAAGGAAACAGCCAGCAGTGACTCTCATTTGTCATTTCTTGCCTGGTTGCGAAAAGTTGCCCAGTGCTGTTGAGATTCGCAGCATCTGGAGAGGAGTATTGACCGAACAACCCTCATCCTAACAAATGTGAAGAAAGTTCTACTGAGCGACAAACAGGGAAGGGCGAGGAAATTCACGCCCAAGCTGAGAGTCTCTAATTATCTGTTGCAAAGTCAGGCTCTTCAGCTCTTTGAAGTGGCTTTGCATTTCCAAATCCTGTTTATTTAGGACGGTCCGTGGCTAATTATTTTGTAACAAAATAAATGTTGAAATCTGTAATTAAGAGCCCCCGTGGGAAATCCTTAGGTCAACGTGACGGGATGGCGAGAAAAATACCGACTGAAAATATAAAAATGGGGGAGCGGGAAGAGGTGGGAGGACAGAGCTTTCTTTCATTAACTCCGTCATTAAATTATATACTAGATGGAGCTTCTTAGGATAAACTTGACGTGAAGTTCCATAACAGCGATTCTCATCGTGAAATGTAATTAAAGTCAGCAAGCACCGAGTCAGAAAATATAATTACTCCGAAAATACAGGTTGGATGCAGAAAGGAATACACTCCACTTTGATCCTTTTCATCCCAGGTATAACATTGCCCGTACCTCGCAGCCATAAACATTGTTCAAGCCTTTGCGACATGATGTGTAAAAAGTTTGTTGTTGTTGTCACTTTTCATACTATAATCGGATGGAAAGGTGGCTGGAGTCTCCTCGCCTAATAGTATTATGGCATTAAAAATAACAACAGTGGGCTTTTTTGTATTGTTCATATGATTCACAGTATGGCTATTAGAGGGTTTTCAGGGGATCACCTGTCACCACCAGGCCCCACCCGAAGCCCGAATGTCGGGGGCTGAGGTGTGTAAGTGACAAACGCGGCACCCAACCAGAGCCTCCTCTCCTCCAGCAGCCCTATGAGCGCGGGCTGGAGGGGAGGATGGGCTGAGTTTATATTGCTATGACAGCATAGGAGCGGTTACTTTCGTTCAGTGAAGACTCCAAGCGGCAGCAGCAGCAGCGCCTCGGAGCCTGAAGGAGCAGGGGAGGGAACAGCTGCAGCTTGCCCGCCTCTATCGCTCTCTCCTTGCCTCCCTCTGTCTCACACACGCACAAGCCACCTACTCAGCAGCAGCAAGCAGCAGCAGCAGGGGGCATCCAAGCCAGGGGACTCCTGCCTGGGTCTGCCCGCTTGCCACCCGGCGCTGGGCACGCACTGCACATCGCGCCTGGAAGAAGCAAGAAGAAGGGGGAGATTTTTGACGGCGAGAGCCCCATTCTCGCCCCCATCTTTGCCCAGAGCGGGGCCAGAGCCCCCGCACCGGCGTGGGAATGGAACCCTGCGGAGGCGGCTTCGGGAGCAGCTGATCCTCGAAGTGGATTTATACAGCGAAGCTTCCCTTCGCCATCCTTGCCCGGGGGGCCGCCCGGCTTGCACGCGGCGGGGACCAGCAGCGCCGCCAGAGACCCAGGGGGAATCCTTCTGGCCGAGGCCGGGTCCTGTCTCCCCTTTGCTCGCCCCCACCTCCAGTTCTGCTCGGTTTTTTTTTTATTGTACGCGACCTCCGTGCATGGCGCACTGGATCCAAAGCGGAGTTGGCAGTTTGAGTGGCGTCTTGCGAGCCCGCTGGGAGCCCCCGACGAGCAGGGAGGACTGAGGCGCTTGCATTGGTGGCGGTGGGGGTGTTCCTTCGGAGGGGGCTGGATTCGTATCTCGCAGGAGCATTTCCGACATGCCTGGGGCACCTCTGACTCAGTGACGCGGCTTGCAGCTCTCGCGCGTGGGGGTGTTGGGTTGTTTCTGGCCAATCTGTCTTGTTGGGGATACCGGGCGTCCAGCCGCCGAGCAGGTACGGGGAGCCGTACGGAGGAGTTGGCGAGGTTTCGGCGAGGGACTTGGAGCCGCTTTTGACCATGGCTGAGCGGCGGGGCGCCTCCTCCCTTTGGAAGTACTGCTGGGGAGCTGTGATGGTTTTATGCAGAACTGCATTGGCCAGATCGATAGTTTTAGACCCGATCTATTGGAATTCCTCCAACCCCAAGTAAGTTTGCCTCATTCTGCTTCATCCCTCCCCCGCCACCCTCTCCCCCTCCAGCGGCGGCTTATTCCCTTTCAATGGCACAGCCAGCCAGTGAGGCCGACGTGGGGTGCGTGGGGCTCGGAGAAGGCGAGTGGCAGGGCAGGCACTACGCCCCCAGGGGGCTGAGCTTCCGGCGGCGCCTGCTCTTACCCCACTGGGGGCGAGGGACTGTCGCTGTCTAGGCCCGGGAGCGGGAGCTGGCAGTCTCACCCACCCTACCGTGGCTGCCTATGCGCCAGGCTCCGACACCGTCCCTCGCCCTGCTCCCTCCCTCTGCTCAGTGCGCTCGCTCCAGGTTGGAAACTCGCTGACGTCCCAGTGCACTTCAGGAGCTTGGCGCCCATTAAGTACCCTCCTTCAAAACCCGGAGGGGGGATTTGTGCACCGAGTCTGTGCCCCGTGCACAGGGGAGGGAGTCACGGGAGACCTCGTTCGCCTTCTCTTTCTCTGCAGGACAAATAGGGACACAGCCCCCAACTCCTGTGCTCGGCCGCGGCCGCTCCCCGGGAGAGGCAATGCTTTATGACTGGGAAGTCAGGGGGCCTTTTGCCTGGGCAAGGGGTGCGAGGATCCCGCCAGGATCTGGGGCAAGAGGAGATGTGGGTGGGAGACTAGTAAGAGGGATCCCTGCAGTGAAGTCCATGGGGAATTTTGCCCTTGACTGTAATGGGGTCAGGATTTCCCCTTTAGTCTGCACACTCGATGGGAACAGGGAGGAGTCGTGCTTTCATTTGAGTTTGCACAGGTCCTAGCGCCCAATATGACTGGGCCCCCTAGGGGCTACAGAAATAGTAAGAATGATTGGGATTCCGGCCAGGCTCTATGCTCCCAGGGGAGGACACAACCGAGGACAGAGCCCCTGGGCAGAGGGGGGCCAGACCCAGAGGGGCTCATTGCCGACCCTTGTTAGCGCCTCATCTCCAGCAAAGCAGGCAGTGCAGGTTGGCTGCTCCGCTTCCCTAGAGCAGCACTGCTTTTTGCACTCTGAGAACTACTATTCAACTTCTCTCTGTGGGCCAAATGCAGCCCACTGACTAAAGTGAAGTTGCACCTGCTAACAGCAGGGTTAAATTTGGCCAGTGAACTGGATGGTAGCAATGCACATGCTTATGAGTAATGTACTAAGTACTGTCCATCTACATCTACCATCAGCATTTTTTGTTAGTCTCTTAAGGTGCTGCAGAACTATTTATTGCCCACCAGATAGCATTTTCATATCTCTGCTCATTAACAAAACCAGGCATAAAGTGTATGTGTTCACAAAACTTCATTATTCAGACACATTCTTAAAAGAGAGCCCTGTCCTTTGAAAGTTTTTTTTTTAAACTTAACTATATTAAGATTGCTACTTTTGGAACTAGGGATGTTATTTGCGTAAGACTTCCTGGTGAAGAGAAAGCTAGGCAATGATACAAAGAGATCACGCCTTTCTTGCTTTAAAATGTAGATTGTTCCCACATGATTTATTTATTACACTTTCACATATATATATAGCTGAAGTTGGTTTTGATAATCTATGAAGCCCATCAAAACTTCTGTGATAGAAAGATTTCTTTAGCATAGTTTGAACTCCCTTCTCACAGTATTATCAGGAAGGATAGTTTGATAAGTTTCGAAAGTTTTATGCCAATACTGTATAATTTTTAATAAATAGAAGATTGCAAATGTAAATTTCAGCACACTCACTTTGTGTATTAACTGAATTCAGGATTTCCCATTTAATCCATGTTGTGAATGTCTGTAAAAGTGCCTTAAGAGGAAAAAGACATTTTGGAAACTATCCAAAGAAAAATGCATAGCAAACCTAGAGTCTGACTGAAAGCACGCAAGTTTGGATAAATCTAGGAGCTGAAAAAAAGAATTAAGAAATCACATCCTAACATCAGCATTTATCTTCCACTGTTTTTAGAAGATAATTCATTATAAATGTCTCCCAACTTTTTTCAAGACTGGAAAGATTTATGAGAATGTTAAGGTAAAGCTTTTGTAAAGCTTTTACAGGAAAATTTAAAAAAGACAACATAATTTTTCATTAAATATGGAAAATGATGATCATTAACAGAAACATTTTAAATGCTGTTTTTTTCTAGTTTTACATGACAAATGATCACATACACTGTGAGATGAAAAGCCAGTTAACAGAGCCACAGTTTAAACTAGATCTATGGATCTGCACGAATATGTTTGCTATCTTATTAAATCCTTTCTCTGACCTAGAAAAGATTAAACACCAAATCTGCGAATGACACAAACAGGACACCTTTAAAATACCATCAGCATGCCCTAACAAATTGATGGAAGGACCAGATTGCATTGCATTAGCAGGCCTGCAGTGACTGGAGAGAAATTTAGCACAATGGCAGAGGAATCAGAGCACCTACCAGATGTCCACAATCCAGTGATCAGTTTGTTCCTATAGAGGTCACTCTTCCAATACAGAACACTCCTGTGCACCGGACCTTCCTTCATAGTCCATACCATTCTTCCATTCCCAGCCTGCCTTCACTTTATTTTTTTTTTTTGCTTCCACTGACAGCTTGCATTAGATATTTTAATTTCATTGACTTCTAAATAACCAAACTTAATCCTAGCCACAGGACAAGGTTCTGGGCCTATCATAGCAAATAAAAATAGTTTCTATTTTGCTAATTCTAAGGTATTTGACTTCAAAAAGGTTTGAACATTACTAATGGCAGTTCTAATGATACTGTCTAATTACTTTTTCAACTTAAATTTACACTTTAAAAAAACAGGTTCTGTTCGTTGATGTAATTGAGTTTTCTTGAGTGATTCATTGACGTTTAATCACCACTGTGAAGAAGTACACTATTAAAATTAGTCTTTTTCAGTTGCTGGGCCTAGTGATTTATAGGCCACTTGGAGGCCTGTAGTTTGAGGAAGCTTACAAATGCATTAGTGATATTGCTGTTGGTGTGATTGCTCCACTTTTCAGGAGCAGGAGGATTTCTTTCTAATTCTTGTCACAATGCTTTGCCTGAAGGGTACTGAATAATTTCTCCTTAGAAAAGGTCGTTCTTTCACAGGATCTAAGCTCAACACTAGGTTGAGAAATTAGAAAATTTTCTCCTCCTGCTGCAGGGAGGATCTGAGGACTGTGCAATATTAAAGATGCTTTCTGTGTCTGTAATAAATAATTACCAGCTTTGGTGTTACAGCTAATTTATTTATGGAAGTTGCATGTATATTTCTGTTGAAAGTTTCAGTACATAAATCTTCTGTACAGGGAGGCAATTAAATACCCTGGGAATGTATTAGTTTAATATAAAGGATGGACTAATAAATGTAGGCTGAGGGGAACATAAACTAAATATGCGTTCTGTTTAGTTTTAGAGGTCATAATTTTTAGCAGGTGGTTGGGAGAGAGAGCTCATAGTAGCCATTTGGACATAAGATCAAGGCTCTCTTCCCCTTTACAGTACTTTCTTTAGAGATCCACTTTCAGTTCCTTGGCCAAATCTTCAAATGCAATTAAAAACCCCTATGGTAAAAGGATTGAATTATCTGTTGCCCATGACATTACATTTTGGGGGAGAATGGTTCAGTTAGATGTCATTGTAGTGACTGATTTCATGATACACTTCTCATTTGGAAGACTCTCGGACATTAAACCATGATCTTTAGAATATAAAGACAAATGATTATGGAAACATAATTCCTGTTATTGGACACATTTCAACCAGGCAATATTTTCTCCACGTACATTGCTTCCACCTAGAGAAATGAAATACATAGATTGCATGTATACTTCAGTTTTATCTCACAGTGCACAACCACTGCCTTTGGACTACATCTCAGACTGTAGATTTTTTATTTTAGTCAAATGTTACAGAGATTCACTCATCAAGAACAGTATTTCTGGTGTCTGAGGCCACTGTTCCCTGTCTGCGGTAGGCCTGTTAACAAAGCCTTTTTCTTTCATAACACAATGAAGCCTCTCCTTAAAAAGCTGTATTTTTTATACTGATTGTCTTAGGAAAAACAAATGATAGTTAAATAATACTTGTGTTAACCTAATATATGTGGAATCTGCCACAATCGGCCCTTGAATAAATACCAATGTGTCAGCGATTGATAAAATAAACTACAATTGATGATCCTATTTAAACAGTCTATTCAAGAGCATATAAACCAGCCTGCCTCTTATTGTATCTGAAATTCTTATTTTTGTAGGTAAACAAATGCACATTCACTACTGATTGAATAGCCCCTTGAACTATGCTCTGCAGTTTGCATTTGGGTTAATCTTGTCGGTTTTAATATAGAGAGGAAAAAAGGACAAAGCACCAGGGGTGGAATTGTTAGTGCTTTCACATCCACATTCCTCACATTTTGTCAGGATGATAAACTGTAGGTAATGGACAGTCGTTGTTTCACAGGACAACCAAGCCAACCAAAGTACAAAGAGCTTGCTAAAAGGATATCTCACAACATCCTTTTGGTCTCCTCTTTCTAGACAAGAATTTATTTGGGAATCCTGTGCCATGGGACTGCACTCTTTAACCTTAACAATTACAGCGTCAAGCTAAAGAAACAGGAGCTGGAGGTTAAAATGATTTAAACACATGCTTCTAAGTCTTACCCAAAACATAGTTGCTGATGCTTGGGCATGCTAGTGCAGAGAACTCTAAACAATGTCCTCTGTCCCATTAGATATTTCTGACACCTATGGCCAACGCCTAGCTCAGGTGAATTAGCAAGGTACTTCAAACAAGCCAAAGGCTGAATTTTTGACTCAGTGATTTTTCTACAGCCCTTTGTACACAGGATCAGTTGGAGTATAATTGTTATATTATTTATAGCAATTATCTTAAAGCCTCTTATCTCTAAACCGTACTAAGGAAAAGCACTTTAGTTAGTGCTGTAATTGTCGTTAGACAGGCAGTGATTGAAAGTCAAGCTGAAATAAAAAAAAGGATTTAAAAAAAAGGAAAAAATAACAATTTAAGCTTTACTTTCTCCTGCATTTTATTATAATGAGCTGATGTTGCTTTAGTATGGCATGTAGGGTATATCTCAGGGTCATAAAACTTTCCTATAATGGGAAATTGCTTTAAATCCCAAGATGCCTACAGGGAGGTGTTGGCAAATATAGGCCTTTCAGGAACCTGCATAGCAGCCATAATCAACTTTTTTGCTATTTCATTTTAATGTATCATGCAACCTGAACTACTCAAAATTGGTTATTGCAAATGAGAAAAAAAAACCTTTCTGAGAAAAATAGTGATTAAAATGTTATTCATGTGTTTCTAATCTCTGCCTTCCCTGGCTCCTGACATAAAGAAACCTGTTTTTCAGGTCATTTGTCGTACATCTACATAGATTTGCTTATGAGATCATCCTTTGTGTGATGATGTGGAGACTTAAATAGGAGTGTTCAAGTGTTTAGAATGTTTTGATTAAAATGCGCAGGTCCATGGAACTGTACATTTCTAGCCAAGACTTACGTCTTTGGTTGACTTTTTTAACAAAATTTTTATTTTGGTATATGAAAAAGCAAAGGAAGGGAGGATGGCAAATGGACAATGTTAGAACAGCTTGGAAAAACTCCTGTGGCTTCATTGTCTCTTTAAAGCCAGAGAATACAAAGACATACGCAATTCAGCCTTCTCCCATGATGGAAAATGTAAACCGTTGACACGGCTCCCATGTTTAACTTGTTTAATTCTCATTTTAAATTCAGTACTATACCAGCCGTGTGAACTCTGAAGATTTCTTTAGTAATCCATTTTGTAGTTCCGAATCAAAAACAAAGTGAAAAGGTCTGACACAATTTGCTTTTATTTTTAGGCAAATCAACCCTGGTCATAGTTAATAAGGGGATTACAACTCAGACTAGGTCTTTACAGATGTAATGTAAATCAAGGGCAGAGTATAAAGAAACTGATCCCTTTTGATTGAAGTATGGTAAAAAGGCATAGAGAAACTAGCAGCAGTAATCTGATTGTATGGCAATAAAACCACCATTTTCTGTCTTTCAGATAAAAATAATGTGGTAAATCCATGCAGTTCATAAGATGTAAAGGCAGATAAAGGGTGATGCCATGGCAACATATAGATTAGCTTGATGTTAGAAATGACACGTCTCTGAAAGGGGTGTTAGAAACTAAGGGCCTTGCTTCGGGCTGTAAGGTATTATGTGAGAACTGCACAAAACTTGGAGGCCAGGATTAGAAAGTATGAAAGGCCTACTTGTGGCTTGGGATGGTTAAAGCAGTAAAGAAAAGCTGCTCAGTTCTTGCTCATTGGTGGTGTATAATATGGTAAAGGTAGATTTCATTTACTGCTTTTTATTAAGATTTGGACTGATTAAAACTTCAGATCTCCGCAATTGTTAGCATGTGGAAGATTTTTCTTTTTAACTCCTGGCCTAGCAGCAGCAGCCGTTCTGTAGGATTAGCAGCACTTTGAGTTTGTTTCCTTAATCTATTTGGGCTTCAGGCAGCGACATGCTGGCAAGGAACAGAGAGCAGAGGGGATAGGTAGGACTGGGGTTATCTGAAAAGAAAACAGAGACCTTTTGATTTCAGCCATCTTTCAGACTGTGGTCTCAATCTCACACTCCATGGGAGAAGCAAAGATAAACATTCCACATTGTCCTTTTCCTAGTGAGATGATTCTTACACAATTTTTCTGTTTCCCACCCTGCAAACATATAAAAGAAAAAATCCAGTTTTAATTCAAATTAACTAATAAAGCTGCTGATAGCCAAGTTGATATTACTTAGTGCAGGTGGTATTTACTCCTGAAAGGCAATCTGAAATCCATAGTTGAATGCGATAGGCCCCCTGTAACTTAAAATCATTGGCCTAAATTCTCTTTTGGCCTAACTCCATTGACTGCAATGGAGTTAGGTCAGCAAAGAATTTGGCTCTTTGTTTTGTCATGTATTTTAAGTGTTCTGGAGCTGTAAAAATAGGAAAAGATTGTGCTTGTTGCTGCTACATTGGTTCTTCATTGCCTCTTGTCTTACACATCCTTGTAAATAACTTAGACTTTTGTTTCTGCATTGTGTTTATCATAATCATCCAAAAAACCAGAAAAAGGTCATAGACCAACTTATTAGGTTACTTCTTGTGCTGCAAACTACAGGTGCAGTCCAGAAAGGAATATTTGCTATTTATTGACTATTCATGTGTGTGAAAGGGGGAGTCTAGACAGAGGAAAAAACATTCTGATGCCTACTGTAACTGTTGTCTCTTCTGATGAAGTGGGCCTTGTGTGAGTTTGAGGAAAATGCATTTCAGTGCTGTTTGTTGACAGAGGCTAAGTCACTTTCTAGGTTTCTGCACTCGCTGTGATACAGGGAATCCTGAGAAAGATGTTAATTGCATTTTCAAATGTGCAGTTTTTGTCCTAGCTGAGAGGTTTAACAAATTTCTGACAGAAAACCGGAGACAAAAAGCAAAAGCATAATATATGCACGCGTGCGTGCGTGTGCTCTCTCTCTCTCACACACACACACACTACCACCACATAGAGGGGGAGTAGATTTGTGTAATATATGGAATCTGAACCACCCAAAATATTTCTTCTATTCCAGTTTAAACTTCAGAAATCTATATCAAAAGATTCATTTCATTTGCTGAATTCTACAAAGTACGAGGGCACCGTCCTCTAATTTACAGTCTGGTCACATCCAAACACCTTGCATTCTGCATTTGACAATGATTGCTAATGGGCCATTCAACTAAAGTATTTGCTTGTTAACAGGGAACAGAGCATGATAAATGTCCAGCAAGCTTGCGGCCTCCTTCAGCTTTTCAAATGCAGACTGGTGCATATTTATGGCAGGCAAATGACAAAAGAGGAAGCTGAATTACTCTGGCCTTATGCTTTCTGTTAGAACAAGGGTTAAAGTGATTAAAGAAATAATGCAAAAACCGATGTCCTTTGTTTGCTAACCATTATCCAACATTTAGCTTTCGAACCTACCTGTCATGTCACATTTCAAAAAACATAGTAGATAATGCTGTGTACATTTGGCGAGGCATAGGAAAGAGTGGGTGATCATTTATGTAGTTTCCCATCCAGTGAATGTCAGGTATGCCTATTTATGTCCAACGAATAGTCCAGTGGCACCTTAGAGACTAACAAAATATATATATAGTATCATGAGCTTTTGTGGAGCTCATCATTTAATGAAGTGGGTTTTGCCCACGAAAGCTCATCATATATATATATACACACATGCACATAAATATCTCTCTCTTTCTCTCTCTCTCTCTCTCTCTCTATATATATATATGATGTGCAGGGCTCGACAAATCAGTGAATTTCAGCTGGTTGCCTCGTTCACCGGCGGTGTGCGCATGCGCAATGCGGGTCTTGCGCATGCGCAATGCGGGGCTGGCGAGTAGATTTTGCCGCCGTTTGTCAAGCCCTGATAATGTGTGTGTGTTAGTCTCTCAGGTGCCACATGACTACTCGTTTTAAAGTTACAGACTAACAAGGCTATCCCTCTGAGCCTATTTATGTTGTTCCCATTGAGAATAAGCAACAGGCCCCACTCCCTGAAATACACTTCACCTGTATACATTAAAGATTTCTTACAAACATCTACAAATAGTTTTTCAAAGAGGGCTTTGCAGATGGTGATTGTATTCGCTGATTCCAATAGAAAATAAATAGTAGGAGAAACTCATAAGAAAGAAAACAAGCCCCATTGCCCTCCACCCAATTCTCTAAACAAAGCATGAAAACAAATTGGCAGCATAAGAGCATTATTTGATTTGCTGTCTCCATTCTCCAAAACATTAATAGGTAGATTTTCAAAATGGAGAATGTATGGTATGCATACAAACTCTGTCAATGGATAGAGGATCCCAGCACCGTTTAGAATATGTAGAACTGTATTCCAGTACCACAGCCCCTGTCTCTTAATTCTGTCTCAGGAACAGCCTGCTCCACCTCCCACCGAAGGCAATGGCAAAATCACTATTGATTCCAGTCATGCAGGATTAGGCCCCGAAACACTTACCCATATTCAACATCTTTAACTAAATCAATGACGACAAGACTTGATGAGAGAGTCTTGGGCCAAAATTCTCAAAAGTAGGCAATTAAAGTTAGGCTTTTTATATGTATATTTAGGTGCCTACATACGTGATCTGATTTTCAAATTTAGGCATTCATTTATGAAAAATCTTGCCCATTTTATTACTTCATTCTCAAGAAGACAGACATGTTTAAGGTCCACCAGTCTAGCTCCCAGTAAAGTAAAGTGGAAAGACTCCTGCTTACTTCAGTAGGAGTTAAGGGGGCAACCTTCTGCTGTATAGCACCTTCTTTTGTATTTTAGGATTTCAGAGTTGTTTTCTTTCTATTTATCTGAATCATCGTCCAGGTTCTTATTTCCTGGCAGTGTTGAAAGTACATAGTTTTATTTGGTGTAAGACAACATTCAACTTTTTCCCCCTAACAGTTACGTTGTTCATAGGCCTCTGCATTGATGTTGTGATTATATGTATTTTGAATATAAGTTAGAAGTGCAGGACTTCTGTCTTTCTTTTTTTTTTGGCAACCCTGAGGAGCCAACACCCAATGTTTCATTGCAGTATCAGCATGATAATTATATTGCAGCTGATTTAAACTTTGATGTAATAGTCTAGGCTTTTTTTCTGGTTTTAAACACAGCTTCCCAGCCAAGAATGATTTACAAAGAGTGATAGGAGATTGCATTGCTAGGCAAATCATTCCTGCGTGTGACATATACATATTTATGTAGAACATTTAAAATCTATAGACATTTTGAAATGGCGTATGTTTAAAAAAATGAATTAACATTTCCAATTTTTTGTTCACGGGACTAGACCTTTACGCTTATGAAATAATAACCAAAATATACATATTGCAAAATAAAGTGATGGCCTGTGTGCTGTGCAGGAGGTTAGGCTCATAATACCCTCTTTTAATCTTAAATGCTATGACTATATGAATTATTTCTTAATGTTTTATTATCTCTTTGTCATGAGATTTCTGTTTAATATATTATTACCCTTTGCAAAGATCAGTGGGGACAAGATTGGCAATCGATAGTGACTGGATTAAGGGTAAGCATGTGTTAAAGGTAAAGAGAAAGTATGAATTTTTTTATAAAAAAATAAAGTCAAGTCACAGTTGAAAGTCATATTAGTTTGGATTTGGGAACTTGGCCAGATTTCAGCCTTTCAGAACAGAGAAGACTTAAATCAAGTGAAGGCCTATTTCTATAGCAGACTGGAATCCTGGTTTCTTGCTTTTGGTTCATTTAGTAAGACCCTCTTGGCTTTTGATGTTCTGCACGGTTGAAGCAGGTTGCGTGGAACCTATGCAGTTAATACAGTACTGGTGAATCCATACCTAGCTCGAGTGGTGCGTCATTTGCATTTCCCTTTTCACTAGTGCTTGCCATCTGTTACTGCCTGAACACCAGTTGGTTTCTATACCACACTGGATAAAGTGCAAATTTGGAGGTAGGAACATCTTGATTCCTTTTGGGGCTTGACAGTCCCATTGCATTCACTGTCCACACTTCAGTTGCTTTCTTTATGTTTAATTAATTTCAGTTTAGTTCAGGAGTAGCCTGCTCTAATCACTGTGTAATGTTTAACCTTTGGGGTTTTTTCAATGTAATTCCAGACTCTGTAGGTGAGCTGAGCAGGGAAAATCATGTTGGCATCCAAGCTAGGCATGTTTTTAAAGAAATGCATTTTGAGGGGGAATTTGTATCTCTGTGAATTTACAGAAATCAGTCTGATTCCAGAGATTTTTTTTAATGAAAGATAAGAGCCAAATCCCATACAATTTATTCACATGCATTGTCCATTGAGTTCAGTGGATCTCTTCAAGGGTAGGCAGGCAGATTTTGTCCCTAAGTATGTGTACTCGTAAAGACTCTGATTCAGGAAAGCATCCCTCTTCACAGAGTGCTTAAGCACATGCATAACTGCTTTGCTAAAGAAGGAGGGAGTTAAGCATGTGTTTATTTGCCTTCCTGAATTCATACTAGAGCGAGAAGGCTTTTGATAATGAAAAATAAATTTCTCCTTTAACTTTGTAAAATCCTTTACATTGTAGATGGGCTTACATCAAACTCCAGGCTTTTCCTGCATTCCTGGCCTCCCCCCACGGCGGGGCTGGTGAGGGTCCCACTGCACTCCCCCTTCAAATATTCCTCCATGTTCCTTTAGGGGGCCACACCCCACAGTTTGGGGATCATTGACCAGCTACATCAATTACTTGCTGCCAAAAGGTATCAACCTTTGCATGTTACTCACTGCTCTTAGTACAGGTTGGACCTCCCTGATCCGGCACCGTTGGGATCTGACCGGTCCCGAATGAGAGAATTTACTGGACCAAGGGAGCCACAGGCCCCTAAGCTCATCACCTTCTTCTTCTCCCTCCCCAGTCAGAACAAGCTTCTTGCCCAGGTGCTGCTGGCTTCCTAGGCAGCACAGGTTCTGGCTCCTGCCACAGGGCTCTGGCCCTGCACATCTGGGAACAGCCGCCAAGGGTGGAATTTCAGGAGGATGGGGGGCAGAAGCTGTGTGCTCCGGGAAGCGGCTAGCTTTTCATCCTGTTCCCCAGACACTAAGGGCGTGAGGGGAAAGTATTTGCATTCTGTGCATGCCTCTGACACCTGGCTGGTGAGCTCTCTTCACCAACCCAGCGTGAGAGGCACGCACAGAATGCAAGTACTTTCCCTTCACTCCCTGATAGTCGGGGAAACAGGATGAAAAGCAAGCCACTTCCCAGAGTGCATGGCTGCTGCCCTCCCGAAATTCTGGCCCCGGCTGCCAGCTCCAGGCGACAACTGTGGGGCTCCAGCCCCAGCTGTGCGCTCCAAGGGGTTGCTGCTCACTCTGCCGTGGGGCTCAACTCCAGCCCCATGCTCCCATGGGCTGCTGTGGTGCCCTGGCCCTATGCTTCTGGGGGGGTGCTGGGAGACTCTGGCCCTGCGCTGCCACGGGGCTCCAACCTCAGCCCTGAGCTCTCAGGGACTACTGGAGTCTGCCACAGAGCACCAGCCCTGGTCTCACACTGTCCCCAGACAGGCTGCTGAATTTTTTATCCTGGCCTGAGCTGGCTCTACTGCCCTTAGGCTCCCAGGCTCTCTGGTTCAGGAGCATCCGTGGTCCTGGGACGATGGATGTTGCAGGATCAGAGAATGCCGGTTTTCGGAGGTACAACCTGTAGTAAAGCCAGTGCTTACACTGATTGCTGACCACCAGTGCTGAATCTGGGCTATTCTAGACCACAGTCAAGATCTTTGAGACAGAATCCAGGCTGGGATTTTTGCTCACAGCTTGAACCTAGCTCTACAATGGGCTAAGTCTGAAAACTGAATCGGAATTTTGGGAAGAGTTTTGATTTACCTCTAGATTTCAGATCCCCAATGGGATTTACACAGAAATGTAGATCTTGAGCTTGTATGTCAAGTTTTGCTTTGAGCCCTTCTCTAAGTGAAACTTCTTCCTTGTAATATTCCTGGGTTTTTGTTTCTTTAGTTAGTTTACTTTAGTTTGTTTTGTATGTGAAAGGAAGAGCATGCAACATGAAACAAGAACGTGAAATACAATTTGTGGATTTTTTTTCTGAAAGTAGTCGCATATAAATTCTAGATTGTAGCATGCCAGTGTATTATTAGAGAGGTGTTTGTTTATTCTATCCTATAAGGTTAAAAAACGGTGGAATGTCATATCCCAGACTGAAACGGCATGAAATAGGAACTTGTTCCAACTCTACAGTTTCCTTATGCAGATACATAGTTTATTTTAGAACAAGTAAGAACCAGATGAAATTATTAACTGAATGTATTTAATAAGAGATAGTGATTAGTAGTAGTCTACCTAGTCACCAAATAGCAAGGCAATCCCCACCCTTTTTTATAGACTTCTTCCCCGCCTCTCCCCCCCCCCGGGGAGCACTGCTTGGACAAGACTGTACAGGTGCAAACAAATTATAGTTAAGAGAAAGGAAACTGAAAACTTTATTTCACCTCTTTACATTGTAGCTGACACCAGATTTGGATCTGTAATAGAAATAGACCATAGCATAGCAACAGAAAATCTGTTTTTATTGTCTCTCTACCAGCCTTAGTTTGTAATTTACAATATCTTTTAAAAAGCCAGTTCTTTGGCAGATGCAGCTTTTTGTCAGAAATACACATGGTTTGGTTTGATTTTATTTTCCAACTACACTAGAACTCTGCATTTTTTCAAGGAAATGCTGTGCTTCTCATTTTCAGCTCAGGGTATTCTTGAACACTTGGACTGGAGCAGCAGGTTTGTGTTACACTGAATTCATGGCCCAGATTTTAACCAAATAAATAAATAAATAAATAACTTGATTATCTTTACTGTGAGAGCAAAGGCTAGTTTAATGTTTCCAGCATCATATTTTAGTCAACATCAGACTCTTCCTGTATTTTGTAACTAGCAAATGGGGAAAAACCACCAGCATTAATCTCAAAGGGAGTCAGTTTTCATTACAGTAGAGGTTCAGTTGTGCAGTGCTGTAGGCAGTGAAATGTAATATTATTGTGACTTGTATAGTAATTGTAGAATGACAGAGGGAAATGGATTAAGCTTAAATATAAGTGTAAACAACAGCGCATGGACTTTGTCAAATGTAAGACAATGTTATTGGGGCAGGGAAAGCCCCCTATGGGTCTGCCATCACGAATTAGTATTTTGTAAATAATTAGCCACTGGACTATAGATTTATTACCTTTTGTACTATACGAATGCACAGACATAGACATACACACAAGAATGCTGTAACTACTGTAGCTGCCGTGCAAAGTTGTAGAACAGGTTTGTGGCCCTTGGGCTTGCAGAGCATTTGACTATCTTCAGGCTTCTTGTCTTTAGTGTTCAAGAAAGTATTTTGCTTGCCAGTCTGAGAAGTTCTGGTTTGAAACACACACCCATCCTTTTAGTACAGGGATTGCTAACACCTTAATGGCTCCCAAACTGGATGACCCTTTGTCACTCTTTTCTTTCCCATGAATAAGCCAGGTTCAAGTTGCAGATGATCTTTGCTTTAGAAAAGTGTGAAAGAAGGGCCACCTGCGATAACAAACAATCACCCCAAGCACACACATTCAAGCAGATTAAAGTAGAAAATGTCCATTCAAGCCTCCAATTACTGATCTGTTCCTGGCAGAGTGAAGGCCGTGAAGGATCAACACCTCACTTGTTTACATTTTAGGTAATTGCAAAATACTCTAAAAGCAGTATGTGATAATGTAATCCTGTGTAAACCTAGTGCCCTATTGTCGTACCCCATTATAATACAGGGTTTCACGTTATTATGTTCACGCAGAAACCTGTTCTAATGTTAAAGTGCAAAAGGGGGCAGTAAAGTGCTATCCAAAAAAATGTTGATTTTAAGGGTATTTTTTCATGGTAGAGGTTACATTTCTCTCTAGGTTTGTGATCTTCTGTTTTTCAAATAACTAGTATTTATGAATATTTTCTGCATGTAGAGACTTTAAAAAAATCGTAGCAATCATTTAACATTAAGCATTGTGGCCGTAAGTGTTAGATGTATGTATTTCTGTGCTCTGTCCTTTAACCCCTGCATCAAATATGCTGCCCATTCAGAACGATTGAGTCAGAAATCCTTCCTCAAGCATATTTAGACCATAACCACATAAAGCACTTCTAAAAGAAGTCTAACATTACTAATAACAACTAGTGCTCATTTTGTGTATTACCAGCAGTGCATCTGTGTAAAAAAACAAAACAAAAAGAACTCCGAGGCTTGGGATTCCTGCTTGAAGTACTAAAGTGTATAGCAGTGTCATGGGTCAAGAGTTGGGCTCTCATCCAGAGCCGCATGCATCATTTATCAAGAGGTAACTAGAAAGAGCAACTAATTACAATGCACCTACTGAGTGTTTTCTCTTCAGAAATTCCACAGAATAACCCATTTGTACAGACTGGCTTCCACTCTCCACTGCAGCCACTTGTTTTTGTTTTTTTTAATTGTTAAAAACCTCTTCTGTAGAAGTGTATGTGTATGTGTAAGTGTGTGCGTGTTACCAAACTGAAAATCTAATACCACTTTAAAATATAGATAATATAATCAAGCACAGTTTAAAAATAGAATATTGGTAATATTCATATAACATTCTTTAGTGTGGAGACCAAACGTACAGCACATTAGCTTCTCTTTTGTGGTAACCAGAATTGATTTAGTAAATGGATCAGAATTCTCTAGTGCTTTATATTCTTAGGCCACTGCAGTAATTGCTTTCTGCACAATAATACAAAAAAGTTAATTGCTATTAATAGTACTTTATGTGGAGGTCACGTAAGAAGGCTGAATCTAATATCTGCCGTTTTGAATAGACGTCTACTATCAGCCCTGTTAAAAGGGGCTAGATCCTAACATTTTCATAATCCCAGGCCTTACTACTGGGGTTACAGTAAATACTCTTAAGTGAGGCATAGCAATCTGGTGTGAAAAAAGCTAGACCTTCTTCCCCATCCTAATGTAAAAAAAGCCAGCTAGGCATTTGCTATGGGAGTGTTTTTGCTTTTTAGGTGGGATGAAATGCAGTTTTCCCCATCCATTCAGTTTATTTTGCACTGATTGCTCATCCCAGATGTATGTCTTGTAGTGAAGGGTGAAGCATGAGCCTGTCCAAATTTGAAGAAGGGTGATGGTGTGTTGTTGTTGTTTGTTTTCATAATTGACAGTAAGACATGAGGGAAAAGTTAAATTTTGCCCTTTATGTATACACTGTGGTTGAATTTCACCCCCATGGCTGAGCATGCACAGAAGACATGATGTAATCCCAAAATCTTGTGGTAGCCTCAAATGAGGGGGTTGAAGGTAGAACAGCCATTCATTATGGCTTCTGCAGTCCAAGTCCTCGGGAGGTTGACTTTGAACAGAGAGAAATGCTGGGGAATAAGCTACTACTCAGTTACATGACTCCAGTTGCTGGGACTTGTGTAGGTTGGAAGTGCAGTAGATCAGTGGCCCTCTATTCACCCCAGGAGATGAGGTGGCAGATGTAGAAAGCCTGGGCTGCACTATATTTGGCATTATGTGTTGTTTCCATTGAACAAGAGCTAATTTTTAAGATGAAATCATAGCCTTTAAAAACCACATCTTCTCACAAGAGGATAAGGTATCTAATTTAATGGTATCTCCAGGAGAGGAGATTCAGTGCCAGATCGGGTTGGCCTCTTGCATGTACACAAAGGATGGAGGCGGGGCACTTTCCTCACACCAGATCTGATTACATTTGGAGGCTTTGTGCTCCTTCAAGTGGAAGACTGTATCCAGCTTGTGACACCTCTCAGCCACCCTTCTTATAAGAGGCTCAGAAGAGATGTAATCATGCTTATTCCACTCCCCTTCCCCCCAGGTCCCTCCCTGGCAATGAGCCTCGAGTTCACTGGCCACAAAAGCAAGAACATTCTGCATCCTCATAAAGGGTTGCTCAAGGGCTTTGTTCCTAGGAGCTACAGGGGACGTCATGCCTTCCAGTGTCTCTCAGGGCTGAGTAGATGGGGACTGTATGACTTCTCAATGTCCCTTCCTCAGTGCCTACACTGCCTGAAGCAGTCCTGCCTGTGGCACGGTGCAGAGTGTTTGGCCTGGCCTGGCTGGAGCAGCCTGCGGTGTGGCAGGCTAGCTGGGCTGGAGCAGCCCCCTGCCCACGACATGCTGCAGGTGGGAGGCGGTTCCAGCCTGGCCGGGTCCACCGCACCATGGGCGGGGCGTGGGGCTGCTCCATTGGCCCCCCACTCCTGGCATGATGCGGCGGCCCGTTAACTGGTTAAACATATAGTTTAACCGTTAACATTTTAAACAGGATTTTACATTCCTATTAGTAGGCTGACCCTGTGACAATCCCTGTTTCCAGATGACCTTATCTTGCACCACTGTGGTCAACTGAAGTTCCGCAACTTTATAGAGGATCTGGTCCTCTATAAAGTACTATGACATGCCTGAGGCTGTGGTGAATTTTGTCACGCTAACTGGTGGCAATGCTGCTATTTTGTGTCCAGAATGGAAACGACTACATGAATACATAGTAGTTCGCTGCTGGCTGGGTGGTGTATCTGCCCTGCATTAGCCTGCTTCATGCTAAATGTTTGTGTGAACATATGCTAGCAGTTCCTCAGTGCACTTTGATCTAATCTTGTTTCATAATGAAGTAGATTTGCACCCCAGCTTGCTGTGAGTAAAATGTCTGGATAGACAAGCCCTAAGTGGGCTGAAGACTTGACATACACCTTTTTTTAACACACTGCCTGTACTTCTTCCCGTCTAAGCAGAAGCAGGGGTTAGTGAGTTAGATAGAGGAAGGGGTGAACAGGCCCTGCACAGTCCAATAAGAGAGTATGGAGAATAGCGACTATTTCAATAGACACTATTTTTGAAGCTTTTGTATTCAAATGGATCACCAAAGTAAATACGTAGAATGTTTCCAGGCCCCCAAAGTACCTTTGTTGAGGGCTTTTTTAAAAATTATTTTTCTTTCATGAAAGGGAGTATAAAAGAGCTGCAGTTTTAGAAACTTGCATTGTACTATTTTGTAATTTGTTCTTTTGACTTTCAGTGATCTTTAGTTGTAACTGTGAATTTAATTTTTGTTATTAAATCTTTTTTTGGGCCTCATCCTGCAATCCTTTATTAATGCACATAATCCTTCCTCACATGAGTAGTCCCATTACTGTGAGAGTTCATGTATGCTCAGAGACTACTGGTGTGAGTAAGAATTTTGTGGGGTAAATACTAGATGAGCAGGTTGACTTTTTTCAACCAATGCATCACTTAAAATTTCGTGTCACACCTTGTTATATGCTTCTGATTGCCTAATCATATAACATTGAAAAGGAAAATAGCTTTCAAACCACGTTTAAGTAAATTGAAATTACATAAAATGGAATACATTCCTTTATTTTCAATGTATATTCTGCTAATTTAAGTACGTGCCAGGTTAGACCCTGGTCCTATTGAGTTTAGTAGCACAACTCCCTGTTAATGTAATCTAGAGTGAGATCAGGCCCATAAAGCTACTGCTTCTGGAAATGTAAAGATATAATTTCTATAAAGTATTCACTATCTCCAGATTATAGTTATACCCTGAAATGGAATAAGGTGATTGATGTAAAAAGTTGTATTTTTGTATTTGAATAGAGAATTCATTCACTTAGAACTTGTTTAAGGACATTTGAGGTTTGAGTCAAAGCCCGCTCAGGTCTATTGAGAGACTATTATTTAGTTCAGTGGGCTTTGCGTCAGGCCATTGGTACCTGAGTAAAACCCAATGAAATCAATGGAAGCTTTTCTACTGATTTCAGTGGGCTTTGGATCAACCTTTTAGAACTTTTGTTTTGTTTAAATGTGCCTGCCATTGGCAAAATGATACACAAAATACTAATTTTGTCATTGTTTGAAAAGGAATACCATGAATATATAAATTTAATGGCCATTGTTTTATTTTTTGGTTTTTAAACGAGATATACTTGGCATAATATTCTTTAGTCTGCTGCAATTTGTACTTTTACAAATAACATGGCCACATCTAACATATTAGGCTATTTCTATTCATGACGTTTCCTTAATGAAACTTTTAAATGAGTAACTTTATAGTCAGATTGGTAGTTAAACTTCAAGAAGTTAAGTAGCTGGGATTCGTTAACAGAAGGTTTCCTATTTCACTTTTAAAGGAGCGACTTGATTGTTCACAATATTAGGCTACGTCTACACTGCAGGCTTCTTGCGCAAGAACTTTTTGCGGAAGAGATCTTCCGGAAAAACTTCTTGTACAAGAGTGTGTCCACACTGCCATGTGCTTTTGCGCAAGAGAGCGTCCAAACTGCCATGGATGCTCTTGTGCAAGAAAGCTTTGAAGCCATCAGAGCACCTGTGCTTTTTCCAATAGGGATTTCTTGCTCAAGAAACCCCTGTTGTCTGTCCACACACGCCTTTTTGCGCAAGAGCTCTTGCGCAAAAAGGCTTATTCCTTGTAGAAAGAGGAATAACACTTGCGCAAAAAACCCTGTCTTCTGACGATCTACTGTACTTTTTCTGGAGCAAAAATGCACTTGTAGTGTGGACTCTCCACGAGTTTTTGCGCAAAAATGGCTGGTTTTGCACAAAAACTCTGCAGTGTAGACATAGCCTTAGGATTATTTTTATCATGTTAATTTAAGACTCAGTGTTGATACCAATATATTAGAACATGGAAATTTGGCACTCTTTCCCCAGTTCCATACTTGAGGTTAATAGATACTAGCATGCTTTCTATAATTGTATTCATTTAAACATTATTGGGAAATTTCTAAAGCTGAGAGTACATAGAATTTTTCAGGTTGGGAAAAGCACAGCAGCACGTATTTTTGGTATCCAGATTAATGTTGTATAAGAATTTGTCTCCCTTGACTATTTATAGTTTCAGAAGTAGTTATGTAGCTGCTTCCCCTGAGGATTGCATTACAATGGGAGACTTCTTCATTGGTTCAGGGTTGCCAGCATAAGGGACGTTCCTGAGCAAAAAAGTGTCCCTATGGCCAGACAAACTCTGGCTGCTAGTATGATCCCTTGGGTCCTTAGACAGATACTAAGTGCAAATTAGAACATCCCTGGTACTGCCATCCAATTCTTGGGATTGGGAGGGTAGGAGGTAGATTAAATTCACCATTGTCCCTCGGTCTCCTCTGATCTTGCACTCCTGGCCCTAAAAGTCCCATTCTTGGAAAAGAGGCAGCTGTATGCCAATAGATTTCAATAGAAGCAGGATCTGTTCCTCACTTCGTGTGTGTCTTTCTATCTATTTACCCACTAGTATTTGTACTATTGTACCTCTTCAGTATATTAACAGAAATAACCTGATTATATTCACCACCAATGGAAATCTGCACTGAAAGCAGGCAACTGGCGGGTAACATAGCATTTGGGACTATGGAATCTGCATTTAGGCTTTAATCCGTATTCTGTATCTTTTTGCTCTAGAAGTTGCCCCAACTGTTTCAGATGTAATTAATGTATCCTTGCTGTGAGACTCAAAGTCCAGAGTGTAATCTTTAGTGTAACACATGCCACTGGCACCACTGTTCTGGCATCGTTCGTGGGATTCAGAAGACTTTTTGATCCTCCGTATTAGTTACACTTCTATTTGACATAAGCTTTTAATTAGTTGAAGGCACCTTCTTGTGCACACCTTTCAAAGCATTTCCAGGGTACTTGGATGGATTTTGGATGTGTGAATGTCCAATACTGCAGTCATCCTGCTGCTACCTTCATTGCGTCAAACAATGAATTTTTTGTTAGGACTGTAGGATGAGAGCAACTTAGTGACTTTATTATGCAGCCCTTCAAACATTTCAACAGGGAGGTGTTTGGCTTACTGCATTTAACATTTGTAAACAGTAGATGCAGTGATATAAATATTACAAGCTATATTCAGTCCTGCTGAAGTTTTGTTAACTTACACCTTGGCTGAATGTAATCCTTCATTTACAGAAGTAAAGGATTAGGTCAAGATTTTTCAAAAATGAGATCCTAGAATTCTTCTAATTCCATATGTAAACACCCCAAATAACTGACCTTACTCAGCACTTTTGAAAATCAGTTTATTTGTTTAGGAGCCAAAGTGAAAAAAAATAAGGGGCTGTCTCTGTCTCCATCCCACTTCAGCAGCCCTTGGTCTGTAAGCCCCCGCCTCGCTTCAGCAGCCCTTGGTTGGAACATGGCCTCTGAAGCCCAGAGAGATGAGAGGGTCTCAGAATCGAGGCTGCAGCCGAAGTATAAACATTTACACTAATATTTTTAATCCAGTAACATGAGCCCCAGGATCCCGAGTCAGTTGACGGGGGTTCTGAGTCTCGAAGTCTTGGGGAGTTTTTGCAGTCTCGCTTTTGTAGCAGTTCTCAAACTGTGAATTGCAACCCCAGAGTGGGTTGTGAGTCCATTTTTAATGGGGTCACCAGAGCCAGCATTGGAATTGTTGAAATCCGGGTCTGAAGCTAAAGCCTGAATTCTGCCCCACCCGGGATGACAGGCCTTGGGTTTGGACCCTCTTTCTCCCCATCTGGGGAAGGCAAGCTCAAGTGTCAGTCTTTCCCTCCTCTCTCATCTACCAGGGTCATGTAGTCATTTTGCTGCCAGAAGGGGACTGTGATGCAATGAAGTTTGAGAACCTTTGCCCTAGAAGCCTAAGTTTAGTCTCATATTTTGGGAGATATTTCAGCCTTACTCTTACGTCACTGCATAATAACTGTTCCCAGTTATGTGGAGCCGTTCCCAGTATGATGGCATTGAAATGAATCCGGGAAGCTCTTGATCTTTACAGTCTCCACCCTTTTTTATAAGTTACTATCACAGGGAAAGTAAATTGCAACAACTCTGCTCATGGAAAGGTCACAGCGAAAGCCACAAACTGTGGAGAAGGTTTCAACGCAATCAGGCTCCTAGCACAACCTTTTCATTTTCAGGCCCTCTTTTTTGCCTCCTCTACCTCATCAGTATTAAATGTTAGAAGTCTGAAAATTGGAGTGGAAGTAGCTTTGTCAGGTTCAATTTTCAGAATATGCCGAGTTCAGACACAGCCAGAATATTCTCTCTGCTGTAATGTCTAACCAGGTCATCAGTTAAAGCTCTCGTAAAACGTATGTAAACAGTAAAATGGGGCTGGTGTGTCCTTTGCGCTTTACCTTCCAATTCCTGGCTTTTAGATGGCTTTTAAAACTCTTTAACCTTTTATGTCCTGTTCCATTTTTCTGTTCTTTTGAATGTATTTATTTCATCGAAACAAACAAACAAGCAGTCAAGAGCAATAGAAAGCATATTTCCAACTATGTGTCTGTTTCTAATTGAAGACTGGCCTGTCAGACTACCTTTGGGCCCTCCCCTATGTGTTTGGGGTCAGGGTGTACTCCAAACTTCTATTCACTTCACTCATCCCTACTGACCCAGTGCCTCCAAAATTTGGGATCATCTTCAAAGGGTCCTCTCTGTTGTTTTTCAGAAAGGCTTCTAAATTTTATCAGCAAGATTTATGGTAAGCAGGCATATGTTCTAACCCAATTAATGCAACATTGACATCATTGTTATATGCAAATGTAAACTGGGCTCTTAAAATAAAGGGTTCAGTTCTGCAAACTGCTTCTATGAATTGCAGTGAGTATTTCAATTATCTGCAATGGAAATACATGAGTAAATGTTTGCAGGTCTGGGACCAAACAGCAGTTAGTTTTTGTTCTGGCACCTTGGGGTGAGAGAGGGGAGGAGGTAAGGTTGCCAGGTGTCCAGTATTCACCCGGACAGTCTGGTATTTTCGCCTCCTGCCTGGTAAATAAATTCAGAGAATTCCGGACACCTGAGATGTCTGGTATTTTCTGAATTTTTCCCCGGCCAGGAGGCGAAAATGCCGGGCACCTGGCAACCCTACAAACATTCAGCGCCTGGCCTCCTCTCCGCTCCCCCTTCTCTTCCCCCCCCGGCCCCCAACACCCCAGCTCCCTGACCCCAGCCCCCATGCTTACCTGGTCCCCCAAGGCTGCTGGCACAAAATGGCTGCCGGCCAAAAGACCTAGGGGAAGCAATGCTTTCCCTGGGTCTTAGTGCTCAACCGCTCCCCTGTTCCTATCCCTGCACTCACTCTTAAAGGGGACATGCTGTTTTAATGCTGTTTTATCTATTTATTTATTTATTTATTTATTTATTTATTTAGGCTTAATAAGTCCTTGAAGTCCCTTTTTTTTTTTTTCCGGCTCAACAACTTTGGTCTCCTCCCCCCCCCCTTTTTTTTTCCTTCAACAGATTTTTTTCACGGTGTTTTTTTTTTGGGGGGGGGGTGTTTGGTATTTTTGTTTCAATCATCTGGCAACCCTAGGAGGAGGAGGAGGAGAGGAGAAGAGCACATGTAATCTTCAGTCTGCCCCAAGATTGTGTCCAGCCCCTTGCTGGTGTATTGGTGAGAGGTAGAGTAAGTTCTGCCCTAGCCCAACACTCCTTATGCTCCTTGTGAAGGATTGGCCATTCCCTGCTAGTACCCCTATAGATGCTGGCCTCTCCAAAGGTGACCAGGATGAAAAAGCAAGTGTGGAGCTTCTCCGTTCTGTCCATCTCTGCCATGGAGAGAGTATATATTGCTTTCCTCCTACATGTTCTGAGCTCTGGGAGGCTATACGTTACAGCATCACGCTGGCCCTAATGTAGACCTGACCCAGTGTAGGCCTAGCTGTGCCCAATATTAGCAACGCTGAAATTAACTAGCACAAGAGAGGGACCCAATGAATTACAGCAACATGCACTCTTCTTGCCATAACAGTCTTGGTTTTTTTAATGCATTTGTAAGTACAATTGCCTTTCTCTTACTACCTGCTGCTTCACAACAAATATAATTCTTTCAAAATCTTTGTGAGTGAGACAGTTTTATTCAGTAATACAAAACATAAATCCTAAACTCACAAGCAGTTTACAGACCTGAAAGTTGGGGTGCCTCATTGCTGTTTTTGAGTTAGCAACTTCTGATCTATTATTAATGCTATAACTCTGGTGGGCTCCTTTAGGATGGGGGTACTTTAAGCTTACAGCTTTGTTCTTTGTCTCTAATGTTTTAATGAGCCTGCAGTATGAAGGCCAACGAATGAGCTGGGTTTACTAAGTGTGTTGTTTAGTTTTAGCACTTGAAGAAGTATGATCATTAGGAAGCCATTGTTTCAGTTTTTCAGAGCAATTTTCCATTAAGGAAGATCTTTGCGGCAATATGGCTGGTAGGCAGGAGAAAAAGGGAAGAGAGAGGCTTTCAGCTGTAGGCATTAGGGGATATTGTATCAGTAGTTTCAGCTGTAAAGACTTGCTTTGAGGCATTCATTGGAACAAATACGTCTTAAGAAAAAAGATGAGCAGAAAAGTGCAGTAGCTTTTGTCTTTGCGAGAATAGGGCTCTTCGTTTTGTGGCTGAATCAATATTGCAATTAATTATTTTTAGTTTTCCTTTATGGGTTTGTAAAACATTTCTGTTAAGGCACAATTTAAAATATGTCCTGTTGTTTGATCGATGAGTGACTAATTATGATAAGTAACTCAACATGTTCTTGATAAAGCTTTCCTGTTAATTAACTTCAACAGCAAACATATAATAGCAGGACGAAAACAAAATGCTTGCACACTTGTGATTTCCGAAAAATTATGAAATCTGTGCCAGCAAGTTTTTAAAGGGAATGCTTGAGAAATAGAGTACCTTTGGATTGCAATATGAGACATAAAACCCTGGTGAAGTTACAAAGACCATAACCATGTTCTCAAGATTGGGCAGCAAAAAGGGGAAGAGGATATCATTATAGTGAAGCTGGTCACATTACTATACGTTGGCAGTAAGAGGTAAGCTCTTTGGAGCAAAGTGTCTTTTTTGCTCTGTGTTTGTACAGCATCTTGCACATTGGAGTCCAAATGGGTAACCGGGTTAGTCTGCATTTGCAAAAACACCAAGAAGTCCTGTAGTACCTTAGAGACTAACAGAAGTTGTTATTGGTGTCCTAGTCCATGTCTGGGTCCCCTCTAAGTGCTATGCTGTACAAATAATAGGTAGTGATATGCTAGTACATTCTAGATCATACTCTGCCCTGGCACAGAAGGTGCAAGAAATTCCTCACTTCTTTGTCTCCCGTACAGGAACCAAGCAAAAATAAGTGCAAAGTAGTGTGAAAACTAGAGACAATAGCGATCTAAAACAGGGAGGAGAAACAATGCATGATCCTGCCCCTCTGGCACTGGCTGATGGAGTTGAGTTCAAGGAAGCTTTGTCAATTGTTGTGCTTGAGTGGAACACAAAGTCTTTTGAAGTCCCCAAAAGTGGGACAGTGCTTATAAGACATTCTCTTGCTCAAATTTTCTTGCTTTTGAATTGTCAGGCACAAACTATCAACAGCTGCTTTGTTCAATTGTATCATGTATAGCTTGGAAACTATATTCTTCCCGTCCACCCATTTTACATGCCATTTGTATGCATTAGTCTTTTATCAAATGTCTCACATTTCCCCTTTTCTCCTGGTTCTTTTAGATTCCTTCCTGGACAAGGACTGGTACTATATCCACAAATAGGAGACAAACTGGATATTATATGCCCAAAGGTGGACTCTAAAACTGTTGGCCAGTATGAGTATTATAAGGTCTACATGGTAGATAAGGACCAAGCAGATAGCTGTACTATTAAAAAGGACAACACACCTCTGCTCAACTGTGCTAAGCCAGATCAAGATGTTAAATTTACCATCAAGTTTCAAGAGTTCAGTCCTAATCTCTGGGGTCTGGAATTTCAGAGGAACAAAGATTATTACATAATTTGTAAGTACATGTTGACATTTGTTTATTCTTTTTCTTTTTTATATATGTATATTGTATACAAATGAGAAGAAGTTGACTAGGTTTGTATTTATTTTCTTTGAAAAAATTTTCTGGGCAGCTTGTTTTTAACAACATCCCTGCTGCATTTGTAGAGCCTCTCTCTCTTTTTCCAGCTTGTTTTCAGTCACTATAGATTGTACAAATATGCCTATAAGGGGCGTCTCATAATAGCTTTGGGTACTTATTAAGCTACAGCAGATAGCTATGTCTCTGTTCATATAGTAACTTGCAATTTGAAGAGTCCCTTAGAAGTCAGTGGGGCTTTTTGCAAGGTTATATTCTACCTATTCTGAGTAAAAGTATCCAAACCTAGCCTCAGCCAAATCTTATTAAAGATTAGGACCTAGATCCTCAGTGAATGTAAAATGGCATTGACTTCAGAGGTGCTATGCTAAATTTATACCAGCTAAGGATACGGCTCTCTGATGTTATGGTCAATGTGTCTCATTCATAGCCTTATGGGCATTCCATCTTTCTCTGGAGAGCTGAGCAGAGATCATCTACTGGTAGGAGTTGGGTATACTCTAGAAAGTCAATTTCCTGCAGTTACAGATAGGTTGGGCATTGGCAGATATTGGATCTTCCCATTTTTTCTTTCTTTTTTCTTTGGAAACTGAGCCCCTGAAAAAAAGCTGAGAATGCTTCATGTACTTTTGATATTTTTTCTTTTGTAATGAACATAGATTGTTTAAAAACGCACATACAAAATATGAAATTGAGTGTTAAAGGAAAACAAATGATAAAAATAATGTGAAGACCTACTCCCCTATTACATAGTATTCATATGCACTGTTTTTGGTAATTTCATTATATTTAAAATGTGTAGTAAATCACTCAGTTCAAGAGGTTCCCCAGAAAACTTAAATTTAAAGAGACTCAAAGTCAGAAACACCTGCCCAGAGATATGCTAGAGCCAGTAAAGAGCACAGCAATTCCCAACTCTATAAAGCTAGTTCCCTAATATAGCTCTGTCAGAAGTAGGTTCTGGTAATCAAGATATTTGCTGCCAGATATGTAAATGATATAATGCATATTTATTATCTATGCAAATTAGGACATGCAGTCATTTGCATAAAATCCAGATTTTTTTTTATATATATATATTCAGTTTAACAGGTGTCAGTTCCCCTGGAAGAATGCATCGAGTTATCTATTGCAAGAGAGACACAAATATTTTGTTGTAACATTTCCCGTTCTGTGTGGGGTTTGCATTCCATTTTTGACAGTAAGTTCCCATCTGACTAAGGATGCTGATGAATCATGGGAATCATCATGTTGGGAGGGAAGTTTATGAGAATTGACTGTGGCTTGATCCAAAGAATTTAAAGGTTCCAAAGAATAGGATCCCAACCATGATGATGATGGCACTGCTAATAGTGAAGTGACTAGAGAAACACCATTGTACTGTATGCCATAAGGGAAAGCTGAGGTTAAGGTAATGTTTTCCCATGTCACCTAAACATTTTGATGATAGAAATATAAGAGAGATCTTCATACCCCAAATCCCCCCAAAAGTGTGACTATAGGCTTGTCCACACAATGTTTTAGTCTGCACCAGAGAGGCGTAAATACTGGTGCACCCTAGTATGTCAGGGCCAGTGTAGGCCTTGCTAATAACACAAAAAATTCCCTAGTATGGGTTAATGTAATGCTGTTTGAAATTTGACTACATTTGTGTGCACTAGGAAACTTCTAGTGCATGCTGTTAGGATCCATACAGGTCAGTTAGTTTGCAACACACTAGTGCACACTGGTTTGAACTAAAGTACCATGTAGACAAGTCCTTTATAAAGGTAGGGATATAGTTTTTCTCCATTAAGTAATTACATGTAAAAAATGATTTCACTAACAAAAATATACTTTAAAATGCATTAGAAAAGAAAGCATATTGAAAGCTAGCCATTCTCGCATTGAGTTGTACATTAATCTGCAATGAATCCATTGCATTTCTGTGGGACTGTTGGTAAAGTGATGTACTACTATTCAGTGTAAGTAAGAGCATCAGAATCTGATTTGAAGAGTTAATGCTGCTAATGGCAGTATTGGAAAGATGATGTTGCATACTATTGTGAAAATGAATAAACTGCGATGGAATAATGTCTTTACTTTTCTGGAGCTTGCTATCATCAGTTTTTGATTCCTTGGAAATTACAGTATAATCTCAGAGTCATGAGCACCAGAGTTATCAACTGACCAGTCAACACACCTCAGTTGAAACTAGAAGTACGCAGTCAGCAGGAGAGAAAGAGAGAGAGAGAAGCAAATACAGTACATTATTGTGTTAAACATAAACTGCTAAGAAAAGGGAAAGCTGTATTTTTCTTTTGCATAGTAAAGTTTCTTCTGCATAGTAAAGTTTCAACATTGTATTAAATCAATGTTGAGTTGTAAAATTTTGAAAGAACAAGCATAATGTTTTGTTCAGAGATATGAACATTTCAGAGTTACTAACAACCTCCATTCCCAAAGTATTCCTAACTCTGAGGTTCTGCTGTAATTGATCTATTTATGCTTTTGCTGTATTATCTGATTTCTTTCCAGTAGAGCTGGATGAGGTCAAATGTAGTTGAGATCTGAGATGCATTCACATAAGATTACCCTAAAATATACAATTATTTAACGAGCATAACATAACTCCCCAAAGAAATCTATAATTAAATGCATGGAACTAAATCGTGCCTTCAGTGTAAACATACATGGGAAGGACAAAGATAGGTAGAAAACTGTACAGATTTCAGCCTGTGGAGTTTCCAGTAAACCATCTCATCCATTCATTCCACTAAACCAGTGTGTGGGCAGGAGATGTGACTCTCTACCCCTTGTATGTCCTAATAAGCTCTGTGATACTCAGATATCCACAAAAACCTGGGTCTTCATGCAGAGGCCCAGAACCTCTGGAAGGGATAACCTTCCCTAAGAGGAAAGGAAGATTTTTTTAAGGTAGATCAAGATTACATAAAATAAAATGTAAAATCATTGTAATTATGGAAATTGTTATGATTTTAGATGGATTGATGCCTAAATCAGGGGAAGTCCTGGCCCCATTGAAGTCAATGACAAAAATCTCATTGACTCCAGGAGAACTATGATTTTTATACAGTAACTTTACTCTTCCTTTAGCCCCAGAAAGTGCAGAGCCACAAATGCACTAATCTGGCTTGGAGGGGATTCCATGGAGTTGAAGGAAGAGACAATGTTATTTTTGCTCAAATCACCACCACCTATATAGTAGAATTGTGGCAAGCGGAGCACATTTTCTGTGTACCTCCTCCATTCTGTGGTATAAAGCAAAGGGAGTGATCTGGTCCAAAGTCTTCAAGAAACTGAATATGAAGCACTAAACAGCCATGTTCAGTGTAATCATTGCATTTTAGAAATTTGAAAAATAAGTTTTATTCCTTAAGAGAGAATGCTTGGACCCAAGAGATGGCTACAGAATGCCCCTAGGAAAAGTTCCACTGAATCCGGTAGTCTGACTCCGACCTCATTAGCTCAGCTTTCCATTAGATGATCATTTGCTTTGACAGTAGCAAAATGGAATATGCAGTTTTTCTTAAGCGTTTTTTGTCAACTTTTTCAAGTGACCCATTTATGTAATTGGCCTCTGGCTTAAATTGTAAAAAAAATCGTGACTCCCTCACTGATCTAAAAGGTTGGACTGGCTAGTAGTACTAATGCTCAGAGAACTCTTTTAATAGCAGGGTGTTTTTTAAGAGCTAAAACATTCATTCTGGATCTTAAGCATTAAGTGGATTTTTAATAAAACTTTTATACCATCAGTTTGTCATTCTGTTTCAATTAAAAGGCAGTAACTGTCAAAGAAAGAACACATTAAATGACTCTACAGATTGCACCCTGAAATATGGCCTGCTTGGAAGGAGTAAATCTTTTAGGGTGACCGAGCAGATTTACACGAACATTTGATTTTTTTTTCCTGACAAAACAATTTTTAATCTTCAGTTAGTCTGAAGAATCCAATGCCTTTTACACAGTGTTCTTAGTCTGCAGTACTTGGAACCTGCCAAACAGCTCACAAGAGCATTTTCAGCTACCCAAAAAGCAACCAGTGCAGAAGTGCCGTCATTAAATGTTTTGAGTTTAAAAGGCACAAAGCTGTAAAAAAAACCCAACAGAGCGGTGGTTCTCTATCTTTGTGCCACAATCAGCCCAGAGCTGTGACCCATGTGACATCCTCAGAGCCATACAGGTAGTAGTGGATGCAGCCCACCAAGGTAAATAGGTTGAGAACTACTGCTATAGACTTTCACTCCTTCTCCCATTACACAAAGGCAATTGTAATTTTATTGCAGAGCGTACATTTGTAGCACTCTAATGTAATTTGTATTGTTTCCAGGAGGCAAAGCCCGTGGTTTAAAAGCCACCTTGACTCTGGCTATACATGAAGTACATTCTCTCTTCCTTCCTTGTCCTATTTCTCCTCTTCCTCAGACAATTAAATGAATTACCTCCAACTCTTCTTAGTGTAAAATTATATCTAAAGGTCAGCCTTTGAGTTTGTTGAGAATGTTTTAAGGGATACATCAGCAACACCACTTAAGTCTTGTTAAATTAAATATAAATACAATTCATACAAATAATATTATTGGAGAGAGGAAAAAAAAACAGTGTCTGTACAGTTTCAAATTCCTAACAGAGTCTAAGACCTGCAGGACTAATGGAGTCATGGTCCAGTGGGATTTTTGTCCCAGACCACACAAGGTTTGTAAGAGAATAAGACTATTTTAGATTGATGGTCTTTGTTCATATTCAGTGCCATTACCTACTGACAGTTTATCTCATTTAAAACTAGACAGAGGTACTACAGCAGGAAATCTGTAAGTACCACTTCTCTGTTCCCAAGGGCAGCAAATGAAAGAACAAGATTGCTCTGATTGTTAATAGGATGGGAGCCGGTGAGGAAAAAAATTATATGCAAAGTGGATATATACGCAGACAGGAAATGAAGAATGATTGCTTAGAAGGGAAGAAAGAATTATTTAAGAATTGCTCAAAATGAAACTGCTTTTAATATTTCACAGGATACAGTTTAGTATTTTCAACCACTATTTATTTATAGCAATTTTTTTTAGTTCACTTAGCTTTATGAATGATTTAACAATGCTGGAGATGTAGTGTACGCACAGAGGAAAACAATTTCCTTGCTAAGGAGCCTTTATTTATTCATCGTGTAGATCAGCGTTAAGAGAGAATTGAAATGCTTTTAAAAATAACTTAGGACCAGATCCTGCGGTATGTACAGACTTATGTACATGATTATCTTTAGGCTCATGAGCCGTTCTACTGATTTCGGTCAGATTGCTCAAGTATAAAATCAAGCATATGTACAAGTCTTTGAAGGATCAGGGCCTTAGAGCCTATTCTTGTGCTGCTGGATATGAGTAGCTATCACTAAAATCAATGAGACTTAACTTGTATTGCAAGTTTAAGAGTAGGTCCCTTAATTAAGATCCAATATATTTATTAACCTAAAACAAGAAACACACTTACATTCATTTATTCTGTGTGGGACCAGTGATCATTTATATTGTGCTGTTACATAATATTGTGCATTACATATTTCATAGGATCTATTTCTAATGAATAGTACAGGAGTCCTGAGAATTGCATAGGCATCTATCGAAGTTTTTATATATCCAAACAATAAAATAAATTATATATAATATTCAAAAAATCATTTTCCTCCTTACCTAAGTCCTGCCCAGCCTGGGATCAGAAATGCATTTTCCCCAGATATGGTTTCTTTGGATAATTTTTTATCTGAGAACTAGACAAACTACATCATATAGTAGCAGGGTGAAATTTGAGGTGAAATTTTTTTGAGAAATTCCATCTCTAGTTTTAGTCAACATTGGAAATTTTGATGAAAAAATTATCAACGTTTTGATTTCTGATCAGCTCTTCTGTAAACTAGGACCACACCTTAGTTGCTATTTTCAGTCCAAATACTAATGTAAGACAAGTTGGATTTGGCCTTAGGTAGTGTATAACAGTGGTTCTTTGCAGTGGTTAAGTTCCTTGGTCACAGTGTTCATGGAAATTACACAGGAATCTTTGCAGCAAAACCTGTTTTAAAAACTTGGTTAGAGCTTTAATTTCTGATAGCATTATCTGTTTTTGATGCACTAGTTTATATTCATCTTTATATGCTTATGATGTTTTAACTGTTGCAGAGAACATACAGAGCTCTGAACTCAGGTCCTGGCATGCAAGTCGAAAAGGAATTAAAAACACCCCCCTAGAGACTTTAGTTGCACCGAAAGCCCTGGTGTGGACAGCACTATATCTGTGGAAGATTCTCTTCCATCAACATAGCTACTGCCACTCATTGGGGATGGTTTGATTATGATGGTGGGAGACCTCTCTCCTGTTGGCATAGAGCGGCTACACGGGATGTCTTACCACAGTGCAGCTGCAGTGATACAGCTGTGCCACATTGCAAAGTCTATAGCGTAAACGTAGTCTGTAGCCTAAGTAAAAGTGGGTCTGATCTCCACAGTTCCTGCTGAAGTTAATGGGAATAACAGACACTCCGCACCTTTGAAGATCAGGCCAGTCTGATTTAAGTACTGCACCCAAGTTTGAAAACTTGGGCCCTGATCTGTGGGATTATCATTTATAGTTCTAGATATAGACACATACATACAACAATCACAACAGTATTTAACTTCTGATTAGCTTTGCAAAGTGCATTCAATAGTATCATAATTGATCTGAATACTCAGGTTCCAAGCTGTGTGTTGCTGAAGGATAGTTAGATGATGTAAATAGCTTTTTGTGTTTTGCAATAAAGTGGGCTTTTGTTGTGCTGGATGTAAAAGCAGGAGATGAAGGTATTCTTTTATTGAAGCAAACATGTGGAAAATTGCTCTAGATTGTTATAGTATAGAGCGTCTCCCCTGAAAGGAATGAGGTTCATCTGTAGGGCAAACTCTGACTGTGGCACTTTATTGGGGTTACTGCTGGACTCTACGCGGTCAAAGCAAATAACGTCATGTCCATCTAAACTATTATAAGCATGAGAGTGGCACATTTTCTCATCTGTAGTGTTATATTCTAAACTGTCACTAGGCATTAACTCAGTCACTGGTGAAGTCCTACCACCTAGAGATGAACTCTGCCTCAAAATGATGTTTTCCACTTCACTGCCACTCGTATAGCAATTACTGGGTCATTAATATCATTGCATGCAATTAGTGACAGTAGAATGAGCAGGAGTGGACTTTTTATTTTGTTTTTAATATAAACATTTTACTATAACCTTTTCTCATCAAGGGCTTCAACTCATAAAAAACAGAGAATTTAAAGGCAGATGCAGATTTCTAAAGGAAGCTATTGAGTTTCTGTGCTACAGAAAGTATTTTCCTGTATAATATTGAAACGCAGGGTCTTGTTTCTAGCCAGGCTATTTGTCATTAGGGACAATCAGTGTAACCCGAATGCTAACTAATTCTATTAGTTCTGTTCAGCTGAACTGTTAAGCAAAGCACATTGTGGCAGTAGGGAGGTTTCTTTCTACCCATGTGAGGCTTTTGCCAGCGGCTGTTTTACAAACTCTGTAAAATATCTGTTCCTGTCTGGTGATGTTAGCGATCCAGTAATCTGCTTTGGAAAAAGTTATAAAGTGAATATATTTTAATTAGCAGGCTTGCTATATAGTTATATTCACCACTCACATACACATCATTTCTTTATGTAAACTATAGGCACCTGTTTGTGGTAGACTTGCAGAGCAGGATCACTATGTCAAAAAGACATTTCCTAAAATATTTTTCATGAGAACCATTTAACTGAACTAATGTTGGAAAAAATGTAACTCTAATGAAAGATCTTAGAAGTATAATATTTTTTGCAAGAAAGCCTTGAGGGTTGTTTTCTTTAATTGGCTCTGAACCTTTACAACTCTAAGACACTTGAAAACAGTGAAACAATCATATGGTTTGATGGCGAGGAAGAAGTAGTGATTATGGAGGGCACAAGCTAATTACTCCATATCACCCCATGCATTGGTCCAATCTCCATTAATAGGAAGGGGAGCAATTTAGGCCTGATCCTGCTTCAAATGTAGTCAGTGGCGGTTTTGCTGTTAATTTAAATGTGACCAAGGTCATCCATTACCGACATCACTGTTTGTTGAACTTCATAGGAAAGAACAGATATTTTGGCTTGAGCATGGGTAGGTACTTGTAGTCTTACCATTCTCGGTTGCATTGCAATGGACAATGACAGGCAGAGCCTGTGTTTTACAAAGACAAATGTGGCCCCTGAGATGACTGCCCATTAAAGCAAGATGTAGTTCTGGATCACATGGGATAATTATGGCAGAATTTGCTGTTTACCACACTTCACCCATGGAATCCACTCATCTGGAGATGAAAATGATGCTGCCTTTCTCCTCAAAACTGACAGGTTTGGAAGCAAATAAATGTAGAGCTAACAAGTGGCATTGGAGCCTTGCTAAACGCCCCTTCCTTCCCTTAAAAGGAAAGACTTAAGTTTAATAGTAGTAATAATTAATAATAAAGGACCCAAGTCTGCCACCCTTGCTCAAGTTATATACTCCTGTATCCCATTGGAATAAGTGGCATTATTCACCTACTTAAGGCACTACTGAATGTGAATAACGGTGTCAAAATTGGCCTAATGATTTATTCCCCAGCTGGCAGGTAGACACACATATGCTAATTTGACTAAGTGGGGCTGCTCACATGTTTAAAATTATGAGTGAGGTGTGTATTTCCAGTGTCAGGGCCTAACTTTGGGACCTTTTATGGATGCAGTATGGAAGCTGATTCTTTTCTAAAGAAGCCACAATTCAGTAGATTTTTTTAAATGTGTTTTAATATCAAGATTTTATTCCCCCTGCAAAATTTCTTTTAGCCCACCAGGCGGAGTGCATGATGACTTACTCATTCTTCGGTTAACAGATCTGAATGAGTTTCTTTAGCTGTTCCAGACTCATGAAGATCTGGCATTGCTGATGGATGAAAAAGGCGAATATAATTCATTTAATTAAAACACTCCCTTTATATCTCTGCAGCTGCCTTGTCCATCACCCCGGCTGTTCTAGAAACAACCTTCTTGAGTTGTGCTTTTTTGGAATGTGGTTCTTGGTGTTCTTAAACTGGTCTCATAAATGTAGATAATTTATGGGAAAGAATTATTTATTTGGTGTTTTACTGAGAAAGTCTTTGAAAAGACCAAAAGTAAATGAAAGCAGCTAGAGCATATATACAAGATTCTGTGGCAAAGGAATGCTCTTTTATTTTAAAAAAATGTACATAGTGATCTTGTGAGCTCATATTCAATCAGGTATACCATTGTAATTAGTAGGGATGTTAATGGGTATCCAGTTAACTGGTTACCCTTTAAGCATCACCCTTAATGGGGATGCTTACCAGGTAATGGTTAACTGGTAGCCAGGGAGCAGTCCCCCGCCCTCGGCCTGCTATGAGCGGAGGGCTGCTCCAGCTCTGCTGGACCCCGGTGCAGGGCTGCCAGCTCCCAGCCTACCTGTGCTAGGAACCGGGAGCCCCTCAAAGGGCTGGAGCAGCCCACCCACCCCGTTTAATAAGTTAACTGGTTAAACTTAACATTTAACTGGTTAACTAATTAAACAGGATTTTACATCCCTAGTAGTCAGAATAACTTTTTATTACTGTTGAAGCTACTGCTGGATTTATGTTTTATTGCTGCTGTTAGGTTTTTCTGTTCCTTTTTCCGTTTTCAAGAGGAGCATAGGACAAAAGCTGGATAATAAATGTATATTGATTTTATTTGACTCTTAATTTTAAAACATTTCAAAGGCCTAGATAGTGACTTAAGGTACAATTCTGAGCAAGAGATGGCACATAGAGCTCACTACCCCAGGGGTATGCCTTGGGAGGCGTTGTGTCTCATTAGACCCTTCTGAGTCTCAATTCCTTCCCTGCTTTGCCTTTACTGTGGCCTACACCGGCAGCAAATTACAATAACTTCTGCCTCTGCAATGATGTAGTTGTGCTGGTCCGCATAGTAGGTGGCTGCAGAGGCTCCACTTGCTTCCCCGCCCAACTTCTCAAAGGGAAGAAGTAGTCAGTCAGCAGCAAGCACTTGCTCATCTCTGCATGCCCAGACGCAAGGTCTGAGCCGGAGGCGTGGGCATGTTGGGAATGGGTGTGATTTTACTTCCCGCTGTGGGGGTGTGTAATCCATGTCACAATCCAACCTTGGATTAAATTGGTTGCAAATTTGTGTTAGGCTAAAGGACATGTCATGAATGTGGCCTATTTTCTCACTGAGAAAGCAGAGAAGTATTTGTAACTGACAGAATCAAAGGTAATTGTGACAGATATGAAGCCCAGGACTTCGTTGTAGTAACATTTTCCTTGAAGAAATGGTGATGGCATTTTTAATTTTGTACTGTGTATCTTTAAAAATGAGTGAGCCTCGATTTTTGTGACTTTGCCTTCATTTCTAATCTCTTTGTGAATGAAAAGCTATATACAGGCACAAATCCAGAAGCTTAATTTTCCATCTGATTAGAGCAAAGTCACCAACCTCATAGGTTGAAAACAGCCAAGATCCATGGAGCAGCTTAGCCTCTTGGGAGGCCGAGTAATAACAATCAAATGAAGACATATTAAAATGTAATATTACTTCCTCTCCATGGGGACTGTATAAAAATCATAGCCAGGAACTATTCTTGTCTGCTGATTTCTGTTTCACTCACTGATTCTCTGCCTCTACATTTATGGCTAATGCATTTCACACAATAAACAGGGATTGTGAAGTTTTAAAAGCAAATAAATATGAAAGATCAAACACTGATTTATGACTTCCAGTGTCTTTTTATGTATTTTAAACCACAGAAAGCAGAACTAGAACTGAATGCTTTGGTCTGAATAATTTAATCACCTCCCATGGCAAATCAGACGGGGATATATTGAGAATGTATTTTACAGTGACTGAAATAGACACATTCATTTCCCAAAAGCAAGAATTAGTCAAGTCTCTTTAACTGCCACATCTTAAAAATCCAGTGACACAAATCCACAAATCAGCTTCACTTTGAGCCCAACCTTGCATTCCTTGCCCTCTGACAACTCTTATGAAATTCAAGTAATGTGACACAGGCCTCTAGTATAGTGATGAAACATCAATTTCAGTTTATTGTTGAAAACATGTTATCCTTAAACTTTGGATAGGAACAGGTGGGATTCCTAAAGATTCTAAGCATTTGTTTGTTTGTTTAAAACTTGGCTATAGGCTCTTGCTGACCGACTGCTTCATTCTGCTTCTGTCTGTGGTCAACAGAAGTTTTACCATAGACTTCAGTGGAATATCTTTGGACTTCAGAAGCTCAAGATGCACCTGCAGAAACTAAAAACAACCCACTTTGCAAGCAGTAAAAGTAGGACTAATTCCCCATGTACGTGTTGGGTCAGGACAGTGTGTGTTTGTGAGAGTGACAGAGACACACACAGTGTGTGAGTGTGACAGAGATTTGCATTGCCAAGCTCCCTCCATGCTTAGTATCATTCTTGCTTATTTTCAGTTTACTAAAAGATGCTGATGATATAATGGAACTATGGCCCAATCCTGAAAACACACTTGGGAGCAACTTTGTTTAAGTATGTCAATGTTTGCAGGGTTATATAGTTTTTCTGATGATGTAAATGTGATCAGGTACCTAGGATAGACCACCCTGAGAATGCCACATTGAGCAAAGATTGCAAGAAAATGGGCAGACAATCTCACCGAACTAAGTGACTGGGCAACAAAATGGCAAATGAAGTTTAATGTGGATAAATGTAAAGTAATGCACATTGGAAAAAATAACCCCAACTATACATATAATATGATGGAAGATAATATAGCTACAACTAATCAGGAAAGAGATCTTGGAGTCATCATGGATAGTTCTCTGAAGACATCCACGCAGTGTGCAGCGGCAGTCAAAAACGCAAACAGGATGTTAGGAATCATTAAAAAAGGGATAGAGAATAAGACGGAGAATATCTTATTGCCCTTATATAAATCCGTGGTACGCCCACATCTTGAATACTGCGTACAGATGTGGTCTCCTCATCTCAAAAAAGACATACTGGCATTAGAAAAGGTTCAGAGAAGGGCAACTAAAATGATTAGGGGTTTGGAACGGGTCCCATATGAGGAGAGATTAAAGAGACTGGGACTTTTCAGCTTGGAAAAGAGGAGACTAAGGGGGGATATGATAGAGGAATATAAAATCATGAGGGGTGTGGAGAAAGTGAATAAGGAAAAGTTATTTACTTGTTCCCCTAATATAAGAACTAGGGGCCACCAAATGAAACTAATGGGCAGCAGGTTTAAAACAAATAAAAGGAAGTTCTTCTTCACACAGCGCATAGTCAATCTATGGAACTCCTTGTCTGAGGAGGTTGTGAAGGCTAGGACTATAACAGGGTTTAAAAGAGAACTAGATAATTTCATGGAGGTTAAGTCCATAAATGGCTATTAGCCAGATGGGTAAGGAATGGTCCCTAGCCTCTGTTTGTCAGAGGGTGGAGATGGATGGCAGGAGGAGATCGCTTGATCATTACCTGTTCGATTCACTCCCTCTGGGACACCTGGCATTGGACACTGTCGGCAGACAGGGTACTGGACTGCATGGACCTTTGGTCTGACCCATTATGGCCAGTCTTATGTTCTTATGTTCTAATCTCCCCAAACTGGTGGCTAGTTCTATAATTAGTTTCACCAAAGCATTATCAAAGGAGTTTCTACAGCAGGGCTACTCAACATGCAGCCCACGGCCCATTTGTTTGCAGCCCACGGTGTGGTTTGGGTTTATGCGGGCTCAACACGCAGCCCACAGGTGGGAGTCAAAACAAAAAAGTAGTCAATACATTGGTCTTTTGTTGATATGCGTTTTAGTAGTTAAATTCCTGGACTGTCATTGCACATTAAAAGTGCTGTCATATCGGTGAAAATCAGGTAAACATTGCATTTTATTAATATCAGCAGAACTGACTTAAATGGGGCCTATGTGTTGTATAGTCTTGCCTTAATTTTTGTATTCATGCCCATCAGTGTGAAAGAAGCTATTTGCATATATTTGCATATATATTTGCATGTATATGCAACCACACTTAAGTTGTGGTCCTCGGCATGTGCTAGAAGTATCATTGTGGCCTTCGGGGCTTTCAAAGTTGAGTAGCCCTGTTCTACAACATGACCATAGTTGATCAGAAGCCAAACGCAGTTCTCTTTAGGCATTCTAGCCCTTGCCTCCCATTCAGACAGGTCTAATATACTGAGAGGTTATTGAAAACTCAGTTCACCATATATGAGCTTCTGCCAATCCCAAGGGATCAGACACTTGCGCCTGAGGTTAATATGTATTTCAGATCCTATGCAAATATCACTCTGTCAGCCAATCATTAGGAAACTAGAGATGTTCTGAACAAAAGAAAAGAAGAGAGTTATTGAATGGTTAAGAAATCATATACATTCAAGTGATTTGCAGTGTTCGTAGATCAGGATCATACCAGTGATGGAATTAACTGCTTGCTTACAAAAGTCTCTCTGGTAACTTCCAGAAGATTGGAAGATTCTCCATCTATAGTTCAGAATACTCTGTTTTAATTGTAATCCACAGTCCAGACAGAGAATTGGAGCAGAAATGAGGGAAAATGGAGATGTCTCAGGAGTCCTTTCTATCTCCTGCCTGGTGCTGCTAGGTGCCAGTTTTTTTACCAGAAAGTGTAGTTAAAAAAGGGGGACCTGGCAGTGTCTGGTCAGAGGTCCATAAGATGGTTTGGGGTAACTGCCCCAGGCTCGGCACTTTGGGGTGGGGGGCACCGTGCTTCAGCGTATGCAGAAGTGTGGGGTCAAGGGTGGCCTGGGGTATTAGCAGGGAGCCTGGCGCCAGCAGCAGGGGTTGGGCCTGTCCCTGCACTCATCAGCAGTGATAGGAAGTGGAGCAAATTGTCTCTTGCCCACTCCACTCTGTCAGTTCCTAGTGTTTCTCACGAGGTGAGGGGGGAGGGGAGGGGGAAAGAGGTGGAGTGGGGGTGGAACAGGGGTGGGAAGAGGCATGGGGCAGAGGTGGGGGTTGAACAGGGGTGGGAAGAGGCATGGGGCAGAGGTGGGGGTTTGTTCCTGGCCCTGAACCCATCTACAGGTGGCCCTGGGTATAGCGATGCAATAGCATTGCTAAAAGATCTCCTGTGCAGCTGCTCCTGTTGACAAAAATTAAATCACCTTCAATAAGGGGTGGTAGCTATGTTGGTAGGAGAGCATTTCCCAGCGACATGGCGCTATCCACAACAGCGCTTCTGTCTGTGTAACTTAGGTTGGCCAAGCATGCTTTTTTCACACATCTGAATGACTTAAGTTTTGCAGACAGAAGTGCTAGTATAGGAAAAAAACCCTACATTCTGGGTATGATCCCAAGAACAAACACATTTGAGATACAGATACACATAACCAATATTTAAAACTGATGATACATGGATTTAACCAATAATCATATTTGACCGCTTGTAACTTTTCCATTGGTACCTTACATAAGAACGGCCATACTGGGTCAGACTAAATGTCCATTTAACCCAGTATCCTGTCTTCCGACAGTGTCCAATGCCAGATGCCCCAGAGAGAGTGAACAGAAACAGGTAATCATCAAGTGATCCCTCTCCTGTCATCCATTTCCAGCCTCTGACAAACAGATGCTAGGAACAACATTTCTACCCATCCTGGCTAATAAGTATTGATGAAACTAACCTCCATGAATTTATCTAGTTCTTTTTTGAACCCTGTTAAAGTCCTGGTATTCACAACATCCTCTGGCAAGGAGTTCCACAAATTGACTCTGTGCTGTGTGAAGAAAAACTTCCTTTTGTTTGTTTTAAACCAGCTATCTATTAATTTCATTTGGTGACCCCTAGTTATTATGTTTTGGGAACAAGTGAATAACTTTTCTTTATTCACTTTTTCCATACCAGTCATGATTTTATAAACCTCTATTATATCCCCCTTTTATTTCCTCTTTTCTAAGATGAAAAGTCCCAGTCTTTTTAATCTCTCTTCATATGGGACCCATTCCAAACCCCTAATCATTTTTGTTGCCCTTTTCTGAACCTTTTCCACTGCCAATATGTCTTTTTTGAGATGAAGTGACTACATCTGTACACAATTCAGTGTTCACAGTATTCAGTGTATTCACATGATTCACCGAGTACAAGATTTGTTGCAATTATATAACAGTGGTGGAAACAAAGATACAAATGGTCACCTTCAATCATAGAGCATCACAGTCATCATTGAAGGAAAGTCTAATGCATTAAACATCCATTACACTTTCTCCTTAGCATGACAATTGGAGCAAATGCTCCTAAAGCAGATCAGGCATAGGAATAGAAAATGCACATTCTTTTTTAAAATAAACTGAATGGAGAGTTTAAGACAGGGTGGGGAACCTCAGGACTCTGGTGTGCAAGGGGAATGTGGGGGGTCTTTCTCTTCAGTTGGGCGCCATGTCACTGAGGTGGGTTTTTGTTTTATTAATTTATTTATTTGGCTTCTCACTTGTGTGATTTTTCTGAGAGTCAGTGGTCCCCGACCCATCAACCCAAAAAAGGTCCCTCACCTTTGGTTTAAGAGTTTGGTCCAATATTATATAAACACACAAATCTTAGTTTAGCAACTCCACTTTAAAAGTCAGGTAATTCATTTGGTGATTTTTGTGATGATTACCTGAAGTAATATCAAAGAAAACCCCTTTTTAATGATTTTTTAAAAAAACATTAGGAATCAGGATACAACATTATTGTAATCACAACTCCAGGGACAGGGTTATGTACAAGATTTAGATCACCGTAGGTGTAATTTTCACTCAGAGATCAAATATAAAGACAGCTGCAATTGCTCCGGGAATATTTTGTACTTGTTCCCTTGTTTGACTTCTGCATACTAAGCTTTCAACAGGAAACATTGTTTTCTCTGATGTCCCATGTTATTTTTCTCTCTCAATGAAAGTCCTTCATCTTCATGAATCTTAAAACTGTGTGTAAACTGCCCTTTCCTCCCTACACACTGGGATATGTGAGGTGATATCTTGACAGCCTTAATGAAATTTTTTGAAATAATTTCCTCCAGCAGCCTTTGCTAATTGTTAGTTTAATTAAGGAGGAAAGTTGCTTTGCCACTGGAATATTACTTCACTGAACATTCCTCATTCCACAGGATATGATGTTCTCTCCCTAAACTGTAACACTGGCTTTCAGAAAACCCGTTGAAGGACTGTGAAAAAAGTGAAAACTCCTGCAAATTCATTCATCCAGCATCAAAGGGATGAAAGCATTCTTTTAGAAAGCAAACAAGGCAGTTTGAACTCTTAAAGCACACACCCGCTTCATTGAAATGTTGGCCTGTCTTAATGGACATCAGGCATTGTAGTAGTTTTGCATTCCTGTTGCCATCTTACTTTCTTTGTATGAGAGACTGAGATTTGTGGGCCTTCTAATTTTATTGGCGTCTCTGATATGTTTGATTAAATCAGATAAATTTTTAAGAGCACCGTTATTGAGAAGGGGCTGTACTCTATTCAATTAAAATCTGAAAAAGAGGAGTTTAAAGTGATGCGAATCCCTGGAGCTTAGATAAAATCAAAAACAACAAAAACCCACAAACAAAAAAGTCAGTGTTTATTAGTTACACCCTCATCTGATGCTCAGTTTTGATATTTCTATTTACCACTTTTTCCCTGTCCTTGTGCCTGTACATTGGCAAATAGGTCATAAAAAACACTTTCAGCAAAGACATATTTGATTTATGTCCAGAACTAGTTCTTAGTATTGATTTTTTTTTCCCTCTGGAAAACGAAACAAAAAAAAACCCCAAAACTATATGTCTCCATTATTTTCTGAGTCTGGCAATGCAATGGCACATTTCAGAACTGCTTTTATCTTAAATTACTTACGGTGGTGCGGGTTGCTGTTTTTTATTATTAATTATTATTTTTATTATTTTATTATTTTATTTGATTTTATTTTGAAAACTTTTAAAGACAAGATTAGAAATGAAAAACAAACATATATTCAGTAACTTTCTTTGTGGTTATTGTGCAGCGATGAGGGTAAACATGATTAGTTGTAGAGGGGGCAAAAATCTGGGAGGGCCCAAACATATGGAAAGGGAAATATGGGTGAAGGAGTAACAAGCTGGAAATTTTACACAGTGGGGGCAAAACAAGTTACACACAAATTAATAGAAGTGGAAGAAAAATTAGTGGATCACAGGCCCGGAAAGTAGGTTCAGTGTAAAGGTTTTATAACTTGTATAGCTAAGGAAAAGATTAAAGCAGAAATAAATATTAACATGGGGCTGGGAAGACACTGTAAAGGAAGTAGGAAATACACATAAGCTATATTGAAAGCAAATCCCAGAGGAAGCTGAAAGAGAGGAAAGGGGAACTGAAAACAAAGAGCTGGGCAGTGTGAGGCCCTTGCTGAATTAGGTCCTTAGATGAAAAGACTAAAAAAAATGCTGTTTAATTTTAACAGTCCATGGGAATCCCAACATGTAATATAACTGGTATCTGTTATTTATTTATATTTTTGCACTAGGTCATCTGGTATCAGGGTGTGTGTGTTGGGAGATGAAGGGAAATAGGCACGAAGCTCATACAAATCATGACATGAAGTAGATTTAGAATAGGGTTACCAGGTGGCTTCAAAAAAAATACTGGACACACTTGATCTCAGATGTGGGGGGGACTGGCCAGGAGGGGAGCAGGGCTGGCCAGGAGGAGGTGGGGAGGGAACTGGCCAGCGGGAAGCAGGGTTGGTGGGGGAGGCAGCGGGCTGGCTGGGGAAGATCGGGGGACCGCTGGCAGGGAAGCAGGGCTGGGGTTGGGGAGCAGAGCTGCCCGGGGAGATCGGGAGGAGGACGGTGGGGGAGAATCGGCCGGCGGGAAGCAGGGCTGGTCGGGGAGCGGGGCTGGCTGAGGAGATGGGGCGGGACCGCCGGCGGAAAGCAGGGCTGGCCAGGAGGGGGTCGGGGGGGGGAGTGTGGCTGGCTAGGGTAAGAGCGAGGAGAGAGAATCGGCCGGCAGGGAGCAGGACTGACCTGGGTGCACGTAGATCCCGGGGTGCTGCCCGTCCCGCACATGGTCCCGGCGGCACCCTGGGAGCTGCGTGCACCCGGGTCAGTCCCACCCCCGCCAGCCGATTCCATCCCGCCCCGGCCCGGCTCCCCTCGCGTAGTTGTGTACTGCCTGGCTGGTAGACACACTCACGCAGCGTGAGCATTTCTCCAGCCAGGCAGTTTGCAACCACGTACTGATACTCCTAATAATAATAAAACTTACCTAATTAGAAAATACCAGACTTTTTATATGTCCGGTATTTTCTCAGTTTGTTTCCCGGACAGAACCCTCAAATATTGGACTGCCCGATTCAAAACCGGACACCTGGCAACCCTAATTTAGAATCATACCCCACAATTAAATATTGCATTGTTGTTAATCGATCTGGTCCATCTGCACTGTTGTTTTGTCAGGAGTAATCTTATGAGGCTGAGGCCAGTAAGGGATGTAATATGCTGTGAGTCTAAGAATACAATGCAGCATAGTATTCATGTAGCATGGAAGAAAACAGATTTCTCCTCTTCCTCCAAATATGGGCGACAGAGTAAAATGATGTAGACTTGTACTTGATTTATATGAGTTCCCAAAAGGAATTGTGCTTCGTACACAAATCAGATTGTCATACTATCCAGCAGTGGACTGCAAGAGGGCGTGTGGAGTTCAAGCAAGCACACAGATAAGAAAGAACAGTTTAAACATGGGGGAGACTCCCATTTGTTTGTAGAAGCTGAAAAGTTTCTGTTAAAGTAGAACATTTTTTTAAAACCCTAAGAAAAATAAAAACGTCTTTAAAAAAAAAAAATACTGTTTTCCAATCAGTGTGGAATTTCACCTTGTCTTTTGTATGTGCGCATTTCCTTAAGCAGGAGATGTCAGAGAAAGCAGGTGTACTGTGGTGATTATGATGATGATTTTTTAAGGAGTGAATTGAGTACTTTGCTCCTTTGAGCCTGGCATGGCTTCCTTTTCAGCTGACTCCATTACCTTTATTTGGAAGGTGATGCCATTTCATCTAGGGACATATAGTAAGTCAGTCAATTGTGCATAGAAGAAAAAGTGGCTGAGTAAATTTGAAACCTGATAACTCATTCCAGTGTTTGTATATAATGTATTACTTACTGATGTATTCATTCTTTTGGCTTTCAACATGTCACAGCTTATACTAGGTCAACCTGAGCAACAAGAACAGAATCCAGTAGATTAAAGGAATCCCTGTTTTCAGGGACTCATATTTATATCACTTTGCCTACTGATTTCCTGAAATCTTCTTTTGTTTTTCTTTTAATCAGCAACATCAAATGGGTCTTTAGAGGGCCTGGATAACCAGGAGGGAAGGGTGTGCCAGACAAAAGCCATGAAGATCCTCATGAAAGTTGGACAAGGTAAAGACCATCTGCTGTTTCATGAAATCACTTTGATAGGTCTCAGTGTCCCACTTAGTGTGCAGGCTTCTTTTAATAGCATAGAAGAGAGTGCCAACTGAGTCTAGTTTGGTCATTCTTCCCTTAGGTTTTGAGAGCACAGCCTATTTTCTGTACCTAAGCTACTGACAGATTTCTACAAGAGGAGCGGCTGTGTAATAAGATCTCTTTATTGCAGAGCTCCCTAGAAGAGAAGGGCAGCTAGTAATAATGTGTTTCAGTCATTTTTATTTTTATTTTAAAAACAAAACCACAACTTCACAGTTCAAAATTATTTGGAATAAATGAAAGGAGGGGAGCTAATGTTTCTATAGTTTTCTTGTTATGAATTCTAACTACAGAAGAGGTTTTTGTTCATTGTTTCATTTTGTATATAGATAACCTATTGTGCAGAAAGAAAGAATTATTCTTCTAATTAGAAGTTGGTTTAGGAGTCACTCATCTTGCTCAGTTAAACTGAAATGTCATCTGCAAAGCTTTTCTTGCCAATTACAGGAATCCCTATAGTTTCTGCAGATGGCCTCACAATCTAAACCTCTGAAAAAAACAATTTTGCTGTAAAAGGAAAATTGCATTCTTCTATCTCATAGCCCTTTGCATAACGAATCTTCTGTTCAAAGCTAGTTCTACCTCATGGTATGTAGCAGCCTTATAAAGCTTCAGTTGTCCAAATCAATCTTTTTTTTTCTCTTACAGTTCCCAATTCTGTTGGATCACGCCGTAATATTGATCCAACTAAACGTCCGGAACAAGAAGCTGGTACCAATGGAAAAAGCTCCACAACAAGTCCATTTGTAAAGGATAATTCAGGTATACATCAGGATGTTTTGGTTTTAGGAAGTACTATTGTAAGGATTTTTTTTCCTCCACACCGTACATCCCTATTTTCGTGCTGGGATTTGTTAAAAGCAAATATTTGTATAGTAAGATCAAACAAAAATGTGTTCTGATGCACCAGTGGATGGTAGCTAGAAGCTGTACATTTTGGTCCGGGCATATATTGCCCCATCCCATTTTGCAGTTGGAGTAAATTACATTTGATAAGAAAATCATTCATTTCCAGTAAAGTTCTTGAGTAGTAGTTTCTCTGAATAGCTTTACAGTGGTAGGTGCTAGTACCCTGGCAGATGAGAGAATATTACTATCTTTCTCTTCCCATCTGATACATTATCAAGTGGTTCTCGACAACCATTTGTAAGGTTTATTGTAACACATGTATAATTAATGCGCTAATCTCTTATCTGTTCATATAAAGTCTACAAATGACTGATTGATCCTTCTCTAAATTTAAAGGTATTTTTAAAATGCATTTTTTAGTATGGCTTTCAGAACAATATCTTCAAATTGCATTAATGTTTTAAGTGAACAAAAGAAAATGAAAAAGGTCACTGTGAAAGACAGGAAATTTAGAATACTACAACGCCACACTGGTTATCTGTCAATTCTGGGTTCTCACCAATGGCTTCAAGTCTGTCCTCGCTGGCTACATTATTTGCTACCCCAGTAATGAATCTTTGAGTTGGCAGTTGTTGAGCAGGCATCAGCAATTTTGTGCTAAGGTTATTGTAGACAGAGTTGATAGTTCTGTGAATTTAGCATCCGCAGCATTATTCCATCTGGAGCTGAGCACCAAGAGAGGGAAGTTATTTCAGACATTCTAAGTAAGAATGTGTCAAGTGAACTTTCATTGAATCTTGTGACTAACTGATAATGTGACGATGCCATGCACATAGCATGGTATGCAGCATGAGAACTTTTTTCTGCCTTCCAAATGTATTTTTTAATAAATGTAATTTAAGTAATAAAAGCGGGTGGCATCAGAAACTTTTTACTTACCTCCCATGCTGCCTCAAGCTTCCTTGTTTCATTAATAATAAAAAAAAATACATAGATATAGTCAGTGGTTTAATTTAAACTAGTTTCTCAAAGACTATCATAGCAAGACTATGATACCAAAGTGTCAGCTGTCCTGAGACTTGCCATTTCCCTGTTTTTCCCTGGTTGCTGCCTTGAGCCGGCTGGCATCTGTTAAAAGATGCAGAATGTATCAAAGGCTGCCTTGTCAGTCCCAGGCCTTGCTGCTGATGGATGATGATATATGAAAAGAAAACAATGCGGTTTGGGAGCAGCATAAAAGTAAGACCAGCAGACACAAAGTCTTGTTTAATATTGATTGCTGACTTCAGCTGTTTGCATTTAGCTACCTAACAGGGTAATTGGGTTGTCAAAGTTTAGCTGCCACTTAATTCTTCCCATCCTGCTGAATCTTCACATTTTAAGCGCCATGAAATGGTCACAGGACAGCGATAATTTTTCTTTGTGTTTTCTCCTCTTTCTAGGCTCCAGCACAGATGGCAGTAAGGCTGGGCATTCCAGTATACTTGGTTCAGAGGTGGCCTTATTTGCAGGGATTGCATCAGGGTGCATAATTTTCATCGTCATCATCATCACTTTGGTGGTTCTCTTATTGAAGTACCGGCGAAGACACAGGAAGCATTCACCCCAGCACACTACAACTCTGTCACTTAGTACGTTAGCCACCCCAAAACGCAGTGGCAACAACAATGGTTCTGAGCCCAGTGACATTATCATTCCTCTAAGGACTGCAGACAGTGTTTTTTGCCCTCATTATGAAAAGGTCAGTGGAGACTATGGACATCCAGTGTATATAGTTCAAGAGATGCCTCCTCAGAGTCCAGCAAACATTTATTACAAAGTCTGACCAATTGTGGTACTTTTGAGTTATAGAGGAAACTTACTGGTCAGATGCTTTCTGTTGGGGTTTGTGATGACCCCTTGTGCGCTAGTATTGACTCAGGCACAGGGGGGGAAAGGCAACAGCCCTTTCTCAGAGAGCCTTCTTGAGCTGGACAGCTTACCTAGTCTGTAGAATTCCTGTCTCAGTGAACGAACATTCACTAAAAGCTGGAAGACTTTCCGTAGAAGATACCCATTCTCTGATTGCTGTATTCTTGTTACATTGGTCATCCTCGAATCCATGTGCCGCAGGCATCCAGGCATGGACAAACACCAAGGGAAGATGGAGTGATTTGCGGATGTTTAATAGTTCTAGGCATCCTGGGAAGGTGCTCTGGGATATCAGGCTTGAAATGCAATCTTATGACTTTTTTGTGAGTCTTTCTCAGTGCAGACTGGATTTGTCACACAGACCTCGGCATATAAGTAAGACTTTTAAAGTTCTCTTGCTTTTAGTCTGTCACTGTTACATTTATTTCTGTTGTCCAGGGTTCTGCCATCCTTCACATAAGATTTCCTTTCACTCCACCTTCTGCATCACTAATGGAACATTAACATTTGGAGTTCCGTGCTCCATCCATCTGCTACAGCAGCCTCTCTCGAATGGGTAATATATTTATAGAAACTGTGTTTGCTAATAAGGAGCCTTCCAGCTAGACTGTCAGTGAGGTCAAGACCAGGATTGGGCGGTGGCAGGGAAGAGCCAACTGCAATTGCAGTTGAATGCTGCTGCCTCTGAAATAGAAACTGGAAAGAAACATAATGTAGGTAGCACAGCACTTTGGTATGCTAAGTTTTAAGAGGCAAGTAGGAGACACAACACGGGCAGTGGATTAGGGCTGCATTTGAAGGAGTTCATGGTTATCAAATAGCAGTGTGCAGAAAAAAATAGTACCTTCAATACAGTAGGACAAAGGGGTATTGTTAATAAACACATTTGGAAGACAAGACAATAGTAGACCGCTGATGATGTACTAGGGCAGAACTGTTGTGGTACTGGCAATAAGATATACAGCTTGCAAGCTGTAATAAAATCTTGGTCTGCTTTGGATGACTTTTTAAGCAGACTCGGCTGCTATACTTATCACGTTTTACTAAACACAGGGAAAGCATTTAAGAAAATAGCAGAGAGCCAAATCTGACATGGATGATTATAAGCCAAAGGGTCAAAAGAACTGTAATTCAATCGCCAATGAAGTTATTAAATACTTTCTCATCTCTCATAATAGATCAGGATTTTGTTTCTGATTGAGCCTTTTGACTCTTTGGTTTATGGTAGTGCTGTCCCTGCACAGTGCAGTGTAGGTACGGTGACTGACACAGCAGTTCGTTGGTGCTCTGTTTCAAAGTTAAAGCACATATGGAAAACCTCTTACCATAAGGATAAAATGAATTATGACATTGAAAGGGAGAAGGACGATATGACTTATTTATAATAGGTGTATAGAAAGCAAGGAATATAAAGTGAAAGATTGTTTTTCTAATATATATTTTGAGATTGCACAGAATCTACACCAGAAGATGTGAAATGAATTTGTGTCAATTAAATGATCTTAATTTGTTAGCATTAAAAATAAAAATTGGATGACTGTTTATGGGGAAAAAACGACTTTGTTCCAAAAATAACAATAATGAGTGCAAATACAAAAATAACAAAGCCCTGTGAAGGCATCTCACATAACACTAGTCTAGGAAACACAAGCCCAGAAATCCAGGAAATCGATGTTACTGCGTCATATATTTAACAATGACAAGATGTTCCAGCATTTATTTTCTGTGTTGTGTTTTCCCTTGCCTTATGGACTGAAGTGTTCTGTAGATTTCAACAGGTCACACAGAAGGGGAGTTTCAGGTTAAAGTTTTTCTGCTTTAACATGTTTTTTCCCCACATCCCCCAAGCTGAAAAAAAAATCCTACTTTTTATGTGCTATGCAAAATAGACATCTTTAACATAGTCATGTTACTATGGTAACACTTTGCTTTCCGAATTGGAAAGAAAATGTAGCAACAGCATTTTAAGGTTCTCAAACCTCCAGCGAGCATCTGCAAAAAAATGAACTGTCATAGAAATGATTACTCTCTCTATTTCCTGAACCTGAAAATGATGTTGGTCAAAAAGGAGGGGGGCCAAAAAGAAAAGAAAAAAGCATGGCTCTGTGGAAGGTTACCATGGTGACTAACTACAGTACATGTGTAATTCTTTCCAACAACTCCTCCTATCTGTGACTCCATCAACACAAGATTTTCTTGTAAGTCATTAAGATTTTATTTTGAAGGAGGGGGAGGAAGTGAAAAGATAGGCATAGTGTGTCTGATTTTAATTAAATCAAATGTATGTTTCATCAGTTGGCTACATTCTGGTTATGTACTAAACTGTGAAGAAAAAAAAAAGATGAATTGATGAAGAGCAACCTGCAACCAGTTGAAAAAAACGTACTGTGCTTCTGTTTTGTGTTTGGTGCAGCATTATGACAATCTACCAACTGTTCCTTTATTTGACGTTGGTTCAGCTTTGAAACGTTACTGTAAATGCCTTGCTTGTATTATCATCCCTAGTCACCCAACTTGGAATTTGCACCATCATGTCTAAGTGAAGATACTGTAAATAGGTTCAGATTTACTGTCTATGGATTTGGGGTGTTACAGTAGCCTTATTCACCTTTTTAAATAAAAAATACACATGAAAACAAAATAGAAATGGCTTTTCTTAACCAGATTGTGTATATAGAGCAATGTTGGTTTTTTATAAAGTCTAAGCAAGATGTTTTGTATAAAATTTGAATTTTGCAATGTATTTAGCTACAGCTTGTTTAAAGGCAGTGTCATTCCCCTTTGCACTGTATTGAGGAAAAAAATGGTATAAAAGGTTGCCAAATTGCTGCATATTTGTGCTGTAAGTGTGTACCATGAATATTTATTTAAGAATTTCTTTGTCCAGTTTGTAAGTAACACAGTATTACGCTTGAGTTATAAATAATTTTTTTCTTTTTTTCTTTCTTTTTTAACTAGCCTGTCATAGGTTTTGAAATCTGCTTTAGTTCCACGTTGCAATTAGCCCCCAGAAAATGAAAACTATGAAAATCACATTCCACGTCTGTTTCAAACTGAATTTGTTCTTAAAAAAATAAAATATTTTTTCCTATGGAAATCTTGCCTTCTAAGTATTTTCTTTGGTTTTTGATCAGTTATTTTTTTTCCTTTTTCTTAGTTTTCTTTTTCTTCAAAACCAAACCAAACAAAACCTCTCCAGTGTTACTACTGACTTATAGGGGAAACATAAGCCTTTTTTTTTTTCAAATTAGGACCTTCGTCCTACAACCTGTTTCATAGTGGCTGATCATTATGCCCCACATGAAGCCGCTCAGAGGCTATGTCTAGACTTCAGGGTTTTTTCGGAAAATGATACACAAATTGCAAACCACGATTTGTGTATCTTTTTTTTTTTTTTTTTTTTTTTTTTTTTCAGAAGAGGCTTTTCCAAAATTTGGCCTGTCTACATGGGGGCACATTTCGGATAAACCTCCTCTTTCAGAACATCCCTTATTCCGCTCACTGAGAGGAATACAGGGATGCCAAAAGAACGTGCCCGCTTTTTTGGAAATTGTTCCAAAAAAGCAGAGGCGTTCCCTGGACGCAGCGGAGGTTTTCTGGGATACCGCAACTCTGCAGTCTAGACGTAGCCTGAGATCAGTGGGTGCCATTAAGGTATGGGGGCCTGCTAACATGCATCATCTTGCAGAATGGAGCCTAGTGAAGTCAGTGGGACTGCTCAGGGTCCCACTGCTCCAAATACTTATGTACATGTTCATCTTTACAGCTGGTGAGCAGTCCTAGTGAAATCAATGAGAGATTCACATCCGTAAAGTTAAAGTGCATAAGATTTTACAGGATTGGGTCCCATGACATACAAGCAAATACAAGCCTTCATGCAGAATATGTGGGCGTGCTGCTCTATAATTTTCACTAAAACAATTGACACCCACATTTAACAAATACTGTCATTTTTTTTCACAAAAGCCCAGTCACCATGAAAGCACATAATTGGAACAATCATCTGCAGAGTAATATGTGGGGAGGTCTGAGGAGGGGAAAGATGCCTTTGTCACTTTAACAATTGATGCCAAGTTGTCTTCCAGTTTCCATTTGAGAAAGGCAGCTAGTTATTCATAGCTTTTGGTCGTGTAATTCCCATTTGTCAAATTATTTGTCTTTGCTGAATAATCAGAGAAAGAAAGGTTGACAGGTAAAAAGTAACTTATAGGTGGAGTATATGTTGCAGTGACACATTTTTTGATACTGGACTTGTATGCCTGGAGAATGTCAGTGACTTTAATTTGCTGTGCCATAGACCCCCTTTATGACCTTGAGCAGGTCACTTGGGCCCTGCTCCAGCAAGGCACGTAAGCATGTGAGTAGCTCCATTGACTTCATGGACAAGTCACTTGTGTCTGATCCTATAAAATCTTATGCATGTAGATAACATTACTTGGGCCTACTTGTGCTTTAAGTTATTTGGATGCTTTGTTGGTCCACAGTTTTGGTCTCCCTGTCTCCTTCCCTAGATGTATATGAGATTAAAAATATTTCACTGTTTTGCTCGAATATCATGAGAGTATACATTCATTATTGTGAGGGGCTGAGATGCTATGCTGGTGGGGTGAGGGCATATAAATCAACAAATAGACACTCCATTCAATCTATTACATTCTTTTGGGGAATGGTATGTGCCTTACAGAAATATAGCCAACATAAAACTGCTGACTTACAGCCCATCTTTTACAACATGCAGAGAAAAAAATATACTTGCATTTTTGCACGGCTGCTGACACTGCACTATTAATTATCAAACAAGCACAAAATCAAAATTTACTGCCCTCATTATGAAGCCTGGTTCCCCAGTAGGAGTCTGTCTGAGTCAATAGGCTCTGCTAAGTGGAAAATAAAATTAGAATGTACAGTTGTTATCCTTCTAAAGTGGAGTAAGAATCTATTACATAAAATATTGTCTCTCAGAGTAAGAATAGCAAAATGTTACTACCTATGTTTGAAACGTTCTCTTATTTTGAACATGACAATGGTGCATTGCTCAAATGCTCACTCAGTGAGTGTCACACTTGGATTCTATGCACATTGTACACTTTCTTTCTGCAAGAATTTTTTGTCATTCAAAAACAGGCACAATGGTTAGCAACAGAAATTAGAAAAGTCAATAAAATGTGGAAAATGACTTTTGTAAGGTGAGCTTGGTCTTCGTAGGTGCCAAAAGTAAAATCAGAGGGGCAAGGATGGAACAAACTAGGGTAAAGTCCATAATACACTGGTGACACAGTGGCTCCTTCAATAACAGAAGCATCAGAATACAAGTAGGATGATGATTTTTGGATAAAGAAAAAGGGAACTGGGGAGTCAGAACTACTTGGTGCTGTTGCCACTGAAGGGCTGCATAGACTTGGCTTGTTGACTCTTCCGTAATTTATAAAATGAGTTCTACGTACATTTTGACTCACAGGCATGCTCTGAGGCTTAATTAATCAGGGCTTCATGTTCCTCTTAGGAGTTGTCAGACAGGTAAATCAGTGGGGAGAGTGGTGATGGAAAGAATGATAGGAGGTGTGGTGTTCACATGGCATTTTCCTATTCATGCATGTAACTTCTTCCCAGGCTAGACGTGGGAAAAGAGCCTAACAACCTTGCCAAACATGGGCACAGTTCTACCTATACATGATGGAGAGAAGGACAACAGATCCTGAAGTGGGTGGGTCAAGGTCAAGGTGGGGTGGGTCAAGGTGGGAAGAATCTGGCTGAGCAATCCTGGGAATGGCAGCAAGAGATGCAGAGAAGAATCAGTAATAGTGAGAGCAGTGGTGAGCCAAAGTGGACTTAGATGTCAGTCCCAGTTCTCGTGGTAGCTGGAGAAAAGAGATGCCATTGCTGGTAATAATGGCTTGGTGAAGACTTTAGTAAAGATGTTGCAAAGCTGAACAGGACATGGACAAAAGTGCTGACTCTGGAAAGGGCAATCAAGCACCAGTTGATGGATGGCACTATGAATAGGTGGGACGCCAGGTTTTAGGCAGTTCTGCCAATAGATACTGAAAGGAGAGAAGGAACATGCAATCGAGAGCAGAATGGGAACCAGCTTTCAAATACGTCACAGATAGGAATAGAGTGGAAGCCAATGGAAGAGATAGTGTAGCCAGGAATTGGACTTGGTCTATATTTTCATACATATATGAACAGTGCCTATGTGGGTGCTGCTGAAATACAGCTAATCAAACAGTAAGGAGGGCCTGCCTCATCTCTCTGATCTTTGGGTATCAATGTGGGAAAGGTGATTGTGTTCTATTGTCTGGGCCAGATCCTCAGCTGGTGTAAATTAACTTTGCTCAGTTTAGTATCTGGTTCAATTTTCTCACAGTCCTGAATTTTGCCTTTATCCACAATGCTGGTATAGATTTGATCATCTTATGGCACCTCAAGCTCCTCAAGGGAGAGAGATTGCTTTATCTAAGTGTCACTGCACTTGGCGCTACAAATACTGGACTGAAAACCATATTAATGGCAATGTGTTTATAAGTGATATTTAATTTCCATAATAATTGTAATTTGTATTTCATTTTATATAGAGAGTAGTTTTATTAAAACTTTTATTAAAAATTGCAACTGTAGGCTGGATTACTAACAATTGTATAATAAAAATAGTTTCAATTTGAATGTCTTTTTCTCATCCTCTCTTAATTCAATATTTAAATTCAATTATTGTGCCCCACTCGGCACCAGACACAATACACATCCACCAAAGGGTCTGTCCCCTCCACTCTCTGCACTCACCCAAATGTCTGAGCCCCCTTAGTTACTTTTACAGTATCTGTTCACTTGTGCGTCCTTCCATAGATAATTCCTTTTCCCCAGTCATAGCATGTAGCATAGTCTGCTTGTGACTGATCCACATAGGATGTGAATCTGATACAGGCCATACTGTCAGAACCTGGCTCTCTAGCTCTAGCTGTAAAGAATCATTCCATATTTCTGAAAGTCCCCAGTTCAGTTTCTGGTGTCTGCCAAAATGGTGGTCATCAAATATATACATTGTTATCTTCCTTCAGCCCAGTTACCACATACTCTTGAGCTGTGTCCCAGTTACCCACCCATTATTCCAGTATTGCCAACTCCAAGATCCCTTGCAACCCCGCTCACAGTCCTGTGAGGATTGATACATGTTACGGAGCAAATCCTTCCTGGAGTGGCGAGGTGGAGGAGTCGGCACACGGGCCTATTTATCTTCTGATCTAAGAACCCATTCGACCAGGACACTTTCTGTGGTTCAAACCTACAGATCAAGATGTGGGGTAGATTTTGCTGCTGCTTTGTAAAGGAGTATCATGGATCCCAGTTGCTGATCACAGCTGGACATGCATTTTTGCAGACCAGACTTTCCTTTGGTTGGGATGCACTGGCCAGTGTCCTTTGTTGTTCTTCTGAGGTGACACCCTGTCCTGCTGCTTCTACAGGGGAAAACAGATTCTTTAAATTCACTTCTCTAGTGGAAGATCTAGCCCAAAATAAGCTTCAGTTCAAAAGGTGCCTAAGAGTGCAAAGGGAATGATTCCCTTGGAATTTTAACATAGAATTTTTTCCCTTTTGTAAGGCTGAGTCTCGATGACAGCTGATCAGAAATTTTTGTTGAAAATGTTCATGCTTTTCCACCACATCCCTGTTTTTCAATCTCCTCTACTCCATGTTATTTAATCAGACATTTTGTATTGAGTGTTTGGGTTAAAAAAATGCATGCAATGAAATTCCTAAGCACAAACTCATTTGATTCCATTTGGTTTTACATTTCTTCTCAGTAGATTGTGCTATACAAGAAATGTTAAGCAGTGGTTTTTTATTAAAGTAAATTTTAGTAAATCTGCTCCAGGAAAGCCTAAGGAGTTTACTTTGGAAGACTTCCTTTGGGCAGAATCAAGAGATCGTGGCTAGTTTGCAGCCCACAGATGAGCACAAATATTTGAAAGACAGACTGTTTTTTGGCAATAATCAATTCTTTTTTTTTTTTTAATACTCAGCACTGGAAAGTCAACGTCTTCATTAGTTTTATTGTTCTGTACATTTGTATGGTGTCAGCCAGTATTGGGTTTATTTATTTAGCACTGTCCATTCAATCTCTTACCACAAGCAGTGATAAAACTGAAGTCTGGGGGGTTTGAGATACCAGTCATTGTAACCTATGTGATCACATACATACAATACAAGAAATACAGCTCCTCCAACAAAAACATACATTCCCCTTCTCTCCATGCTAGCAGTTTCTTTCAGCAGGGTTTCCCCCCCCCCGCCCCTTCTTTACACTCCCCTGAAAGTTAAAATATTTTAAAGATAAAATAGTAAGTACTACTATTGTCAGAAATGTACTTACATAGGCATTTTTGTTTCTCCATGCAGCTGGTTGCTTGTGAAGTTTGCACGGCATTCCCTCACTGAAGACACCAGAAATATACTAATGCCTAGGTACATGTGGAAGAAGATCAGCAAGGCTTACGTTTATATGTAGCTTTTATTCAGTGGCTTTGAGAATTATTCCTCTGTTACATTTCATTGTGCCCAATTATCAAGGGATCTAGATGTCAAATATACATTTGTTTCTAATGGTCTCTTCTCCATATCTTGGGCAAATTGTTAGTGATTGGATTTTTCTTTCAGTCACGATCTGATGATGAGAAATAATGCTGAGTCATTCATGAGCTCTACTTGAGCAAAAGAAGGTGGGGTTTTTTTTGGTTGGTGTTTTTTTTTTTTTTTTTTGTACAGTGTGCTGAAACAGGCAGGCTTGTGCTGATTCTGGTCTCAGCAGAGGTTTCTCCATGGAGACTGATGTGCCTTAGGGTCAGGCATTTTGTCTTGGGTTCTGGCTAAGGTGAGCAGGAAATTGAGTTTCTGTTCTGTGAGAATTCTTGAGATTTCAGACAAATTTCCCATCCCCAATCAGGACAAAAAGTCAAAAATCTCAACCGTTTTCCCAAACCCAGAAACTGAAAAAGGTTTTGCTGTGAATCAGTTGAACGATTTTGTTTTGACAATTATGAAACATTTCATTTCACGTTTGACCCTTCTTCCTTTTTATTTCCTTTAGGCTGTATTTACTAACATTTTGAAAGAAAGGTTGTTTCAACTAGAAAAATAAATTTACTTAAAGAAATGTTGGCATGGAACACTGTAACCAGTGTCTCAGCAGTGACCCCTTTTATGTGCTTGGTCCCAAAGACACCTACAGTTCTGAAGGGGAAGCCCATGGCCTCCACAACTCCAAGACCAGTTGTTTTGTTCCACGCTATGATCCCTGTCTCACTCTGGCTCCCTGTAGCAAATCCAGTTGGGCCTGAGTCAGGAGGGAGGTTTGTACTGTGCTCCTTCAGGGCACTACTCTTTCAGTGAGTATTTGAAATGACACAAGCAGCCTTTTCAAAACAAGTTAAGCATTTATTAGTCATCTGGCACACAAAATATGAAAAGTCTTAAGTCAGAACAGGGAAATGAAAGTTAAAAGCATAGTTGATTCTGATAAACCCAGAACTAGGTCTTTTTAATTATCTACAGGTGACACACACATGCATGTACATATACCCCATGTGTCTCTTAGCCTGTCCTGAGAGCAAACTTAGGCCATGTGCATACTTGTTTCCTCTTGTTGATGGTGCATAAATATTCACCAGGTATGCCCGTACGGATGCAGCATGGGTAGGCATCCCACTGTTTAACAGAGTACTGTCCAGTGCACTGTGTTTTAGGAAGTTTTGTCTATGTATAATGGGACCAAATTGCATTGTGCAGCAGTTATAAGAAGGATGGGGTCAACTGTCTCCATCATCCCATCATGTTATTTGCATCCCATAACTTTTCTGCCTTTTTTTTTATTTACAAAATCCCACAAGCCTGCATGGCCTTGCTCACTATCTTCCATTCTAACAGGAGCTTGGAGCCTACACAGATTGTCATTATTGCCATGAGTGTTACAAGCACAGGGCATGCAAGCCTGCAGTATCTGCAGAGTCACAAGAATAACCAAATGCATGGGCAGCGCCACTTCTGCAAGTGAGAAACAAGCACTGATTGAGGGGATCACATCATCATGCAGGTTTGAGATGACAAGCACTAGCTGTAGAACCTTCAGATGCACAAGGCCACATTCCTGGATCTGTGTGATAAATTCACCCCAGCCTTCCAGGATTTCACCCTAGTGTGGAAAATGTACATACCTAATGTAAAAAAATACCGTGTTGTGGCTCACTAGTTTCTGTCCCAAGTGGGAAACCCAACTGCAAGTCACCACTTGACCAAAGGGGCAGCGTGGGGCAACAGTACAGCCATCTCAAAATCAGTCACAATACAATAGTGGCTTTTAGCAAACTCTAGTGGCTATTGTTGCGGTTAGGAATGCTGGGTGAGACAGCAGATCTAGGGCCAACCCCAAATCCATCCCTAATGTAAGTGGGCACAATTTCAATTGACCTGCCTACATCAAAGCTGTCTTTGTTCCTTGGAAGTGAAGAGGTCATACTTTACAATGTTCTGAAGCACACAGCTGGCCAACTGAGAAGCAACATTGATGCATTCAGGCCTTGGCTGTGAATGTGACTACTACAAGACAGAGTTTTGATGGTAGAAAGGGAGTAAAATTGGGGAGAAACTTGGGGTTTCAAGATGGCCTCAAGAACTTTTTTTTTTTAATCTTGAGTTTGCTTAGTGTAGTAAGCAGACACAATTGCTAGCTGGAAGTGATAACAATATAGAAGAAAACTTGTTATCTTTTATACTTTGTTTCCCTTCTCTTTGCCAATTTCGACACAGACAAAGAGCTCACAGGGATTGTTTGCTGTAGCTACAGCCTACAGGAGGCCTAAAAGGAGCCTTAGAAAAAATATATCAGAAAGGGATCATGTTGCAAGATGCTGTGGCAATCAATGATGAGATCTTCAGTTTTTTAGTCGTTTTAAGACAGGAACCAGGTGCTGCATAATTGATTTCACTGCCCCTTGCCATTGCCTGCCTTCTCCTTTAAAGTATAGATCTGAGCTGTACTGCTTTTTCAGCCCCAGATGTTTAAAACTACACTTTTCATGTACTTGACCAATAAACAGCTCTTTTTAAAATACAGTTTTTTGCACTCCAGGATTGTCCCAGGATGTTGCCTATATGAATATGGTGATTTTTAGATGACATTTTAAAAACTTCAGCAAGTTAGTCTCATATAGCCTTTGCTTATAAAGCTGTTTAACCCCTTTACCACAATGGCCCCAAATCTCCTCTGAGGTTCATCCCACTCTGAATGGATTAAAAAAAGACTGTTGCTGGGAAGGTAAGAACATTTATTTTTTCAGCCAGAGGAAAGCATATAACTCTGCCAAATGAAAGACAGGCCTGACTGTACCTCAATATTTTAATGTCTTGTTTCACTCATGCATTTTCTAGGAGTAAGAACTGGTTTGCCTGGTTTAGTGCACATAATGAACTGTCTGGCAATTGTGACAGTTCTGAAATGTACAATAGATGAAGGAAGTATCTTGCCATTGCAGTATTTCAGGGGCTTTTTGGCTGTTTAAAAATAATCTGGAATTTTTCAAACCAAGAGACTTACCATGTAAATGGAACAAGTGCTCAAGTTACCATCTGAACAGTGCCAAAAAAAAAAAAAAAAGAGAGAGAGCAGAGGGGGCTAGGAAAGTGTTGTTCTAAGGCAGCAGTTCTCAAACTGTGGGTCAAGACTCCGAAGTGAGTCATGAGCGAAATAACATAGTCTGCGTCTACACAGCAAGCAGTTATTTCAAGATAAGGTCAAAATAATGTTGAGCTGGAGGACTTCTTACTCTGACTCCTGTAACCCTCATTGTACAAGGAATAAGGGAAATCGGAGAAAGAGTGCTCTAACTCGAACTTCCTCCTATGTAGACAGAGCCAAAAGCCAAAGTAAGCTATTTCGACTTAAGCTATGTAATTAACGTGGCTCAAATTACGTAGCTTATTTTGGCATTAGCCCTGCTGTGTAGACATGCCCTAAAGGCTTAGCAGAAAAAAAATAAAGTTTATTGGAAGCAAAAAAAAACAAACACCCAAACCAAAACACAAAACCCAGACCTGTAATGGAACATATGATGCTCCAAAGACCATCTGTATGCTACACAGGAAGTGGTGCTGGCAATTCAGAAGGTGACACAGCTCAGATTTAGCAGTGAACCAGCCCTCTTAGTAGTAAGTCGTGTGCTGTTAGAGAAGAGAATCAAAGGCAGTTTGGCACTTCAGTACCTTTGAAGATCTAAGCTATAGGTGCCACTCACTAAGGATAAGAGAGGCAGGATCCGTCCTCAAATTATTAGAAGATTTTTTTGTAGTTTTGTGTGAAATTAAATGGAGCTATACAGATGCCCAAAACCATACATAATGATCTTCCAGGAAACCAGTCTCTTTCAGAGAGGCTGAGTAGCACTAGATCAGTCCAGAAATATATGGCCAAATTTTTACAACGTGGATTCCTAAAGTTAGGCCCTTAGTTACTATTTAGACACGTAAATGAAAGCAACCTGATTTTCAGATGCTCTAATTCAATTGATTTCAGTGAGAGCTGCGGGTTTTTAGCAACTTTGAAATTCAGGCTATTTTTATTATGATGCCTAAACAGAGAGAGGGGGGCTTATTTTCAGTCCCCCCACATTTGAGAACTTGTCCTCAGGTATATAATTAGTCTGCTTAAATTGTGCAATAACCAGTTTTCAAAATGGATGACCTTCAAAAAGTTGCATGCCCAAGTTTAAATGCCAAAGTGAAAATCTGACCCTTTCTATCATTACCCAGTTTTTGGCCCATTAATTTCTTATCTTGGACATGTCTAAACACCGCTCTCTTCAGTTAAATCTGTATACTTGTTTGCTTCCTAATTCAACCTAGCATTTTTTGTTGTCTTTCAGTATTTCATATTCAACTAATCCTATGGAGTGAAAAGTACAGTCCCTTATGCCTTTCTTGTAATTCCCATTGAATGTTAGTTGCTTGGGTGTTTCCATACAGCTTCTAATTCTCCTGCTATGCTATTGAAGAGAAAAGTCCCCAAACACCTTTGATTTCTCTTGCAGTTCTAGAATGAATTCTATGAAACTAGGACAATTTTCCTTCACTCCTCCATTAGTGGAGATGACAATTTTCCCTTGTTTAATGCAATGTCAGCCATTTTCCCAGACAAGGACATAGCCAGCCCATCAGATTCTTGACAAATGATTGATTTAACCTACATATGTCTGTGTATAAGCTAATGCAAAATATTTAAGGACAAGTAAACTAATTAACATGCAGTGTATTTTCCATGACAACAGGAACAAAAACACCACAAGGTCAATGCTGTATTCATTATTGCCCCATGCACTTGTCTGAGGAACCCTCATGTATTGGAAGTGTATTGGGTAATGCTGCCCTTTTTTCCCCATGCAGTTTATTAAGAGAAATAGTTTCCTCAAGAACTACCATTGTCAACCTCCTCCTGCTCCAAGACACTGCTGTGGAAAGGGTCATACTCTCTTGGGTATGTTCTTCACATGTCCACCATCCCCATTTATATTGTAGAAATACACCAGTTCTACTAGGATGAGCTTCCTGACTGTGGAAGTGTGAGGCTACATTTTCCCTTTGGACAAAATCACATATTGAAACATATAAATACATTCATAGAGAAGATGTGTGTCTTTAATTGCTCTTGATTTACTTACTAAGGCATTGCAGCAAAGTTCAGCCCAGGACAGGGGAAAAACCATCTAGGCAACTATCCAACTGATCTAGGGTTTCTGTTTTCCTGTAAAAGTAAAGAAGCTGCAGCTGGTTCTTTTCTCCAGACGTGGGTCTGGTTACAACTTCTACCTGGCAATGGAAACCTCAAGACCAGGTAAAGCAGCAAAAACCTGATTTAGATGAGTCTAAAAACAAATGTATTTAAGAAAATTAGGAAGGGGGGAGAAAAGTAAAAGAAACAGCAACACATAAGCTTAAGGGTATATTTCCGTATCTCTCATCTATATATCATATCAGCATTCTTAGACAACAGCAGTGAAATCAGGGGTTTGGACAACAGGAATTTCAGACCTAGAAAAATGTTATAATTTAGGGTCTTACCAAAAACTTGTTTATTTTCCAATATTTAGATTTTCATTACAAATTAAAATGAATTTTGTATCCTTTTTAGTTGTGTGAAGAAACTTGGCAAGGTAAAACCAGTGCACTGGTATCTCTTTGGACCAGAAAGGCAGAAATAATAGACTCAGATGTGCATGATTTTCCACCTGTATTAAGCCACTTATCTAGCAAACTATGAACACCCTGTTGCTAATAAATGAATATAGGTTGACCTAGTGGTCTGAGCACAGAACTGAGAGTCAGTAATTTAAATTGTAATTCCAATCTGCCATGTACTCTTTCTGTGGGACTGGACAAGTCGCATAGTCTATGTGCCTAAAAATCCTTTTTTACAAAATGGAAGTAATATATATCTGTCTCATCATGTGAGAAGACTTATCTGTGATACTAAGGATTGCACTATATTTGTAAAGTGTGTTCCGGATAAGCATTAATTATTAACCATACAGGAAACAAGAAACTCTTGTGTTTGGCTAATGTAGCTGGATATCTGTAAAGTTATATGTACAGTCTAGAAATGCTGTAAAAAGATAGACAGATAAATTCAGCCATTATTTGTACCCTTTGAAATCAGTAGGGAAAGATTGGAGAATTAGTTGGAGTAAGATCTGGGCCATGGTTTATATAAAAAAGGTGTATGTCGCTTTAATTTTTTTGCTGACACACTGGAGGAATAATTAGCCTACAGCTGCATCTCTCAGAAACCAGACTAGATAGAACTGTGTGTGTGTGTGTGTGTGTGTGCGCGCGCACGCCTTACAGTGGCAAGTGAAAACCTAGAAAGAGAAGCTAGTTGCCATTCGTTTAGTTTAGTTGCTTGAACTAAAGACAGCATATCACACCAGGGAGAAAGAGCCAAGTCATGAGTAAATATGTAGCGCTGGGATTTTTAGGGCAGCAATTAACAAAACAGAGAAAATGGCTGGTGAGAAGCAGAGAAGAAAATTGTATATTTATAACCCCTACAGTTTACTAGGCAGTTTACAGAACATACAGCTAGGTACAATACCTGTCTCAAAAAGATTACAGTTCAATGACAAGCATGGTGGAACAAATGAGAGTTATAAACAACAGGAGGGAAAGTAGGAAAATTGGTGGATGAGGGTTACAAAAAATTCTGTCCTGTTATTTAGTTGTGATACACACATCTTATTCTAAACCTTTTCCCCTGCATTTCCTGCATTCAATTCCCATTCCAGGGCAAAGTATCCCACTTCCCACCTCCCTATCCAATTTCTCCATTCCCTCTAGCCAGACTGTGTGTCCTCCCTCAACCCACTGACCCAAGGCATACTATCCTGCAAACATTCCACATGCCACACCCTACGATGACCAGACATGCCCATGCAAAGCATATGCCGCCTGCTCCCTGAACCAAATCCGAAATCTTCTGACATGGAAACAAAATGTGACAGGCATTGACAGGGACACTGTATAGTAAACACAAATCCCTTGATACAAGCATGATTTTTTTTCATAAATAAACTTTGCCTGTGAGGAAAAATACTTTGTCTTTTCTGCTACAAAATTAATGTTGTTCAGTTAAGACAAGTTATGAATTATAATGATCTAACTATGTAAGTTGTTATGATACTTATTAAATCATCATAATACACTTATGTGTATGTCCTTTTATAGAAATAAGGCTCTGAATTCACCAACAGTAAAATATTCTACTTAATAATCTCTCAGTTATTAATAAAGAGCACAGTTCTGCCACCCTTACTCACCTGAATGTTACACTGCCCTATAAATAGTTTGCTACCTTACTATGTTATCCCATTGAAATCAATGGAGCTACTAGAAGAGATTGCGTAAGTAAGTATGGCAGAATTGGGCACTAAATGAAGGCAATTGATAATGTTAGACTACCATGTGTTTACTTTGAATAGTACTTTCAACTGAAGTTGAGAGATAACACCAGCCCCACTGATGGGGGTGGGGAGGGAGTCAGACAGGGGCAATTGCCATGAGGCCTGGAGATTCAAAGGGTCCTAGGGCTCCTGGCTTCCGCCATTGCTACCATGGCAGCAATGGCAGTTGGCGCTCTGGGTCCTTTAAATTGCCACCAGAGTACTGCTCTACACACTCCACACGGCTCTAAGGGGGCAAGTGCTGCTGTCTGGGAGGTGGTGAGGGCTGGCTGCCCCCAGCCCCACCTCTTCTGCCTGAGGCCTCGGCCGGCCCCTCCTCACATCTTGCCCAGGGCTTGTAGAAGCTATCGGCTCCCCTGGATAGAACTGTCTAAAGAATAAGACACTGAACTAGAAATTAGAAGACCTTAGTTCTGTTTTAGCTGTGACATTGGCTTATTTTGAAAACTTGGACAAGTCACTTCACTTTGTTTCTTCTGCCAACCTTTGTCTATCCTAACAACTTAGACTGCAAACTCTGCGTGCCAGGGAATGTCTCTCAATGTACAAGCCTAGCATAATGGGACCTCAAAATCAGTTTGCACCTCTAGATGCTGCTGGAATCCATGTAATGCCTAATTATCTTTAGATATAGATATTAGATATAGATTAAAGCAGGGGTTTTCAAACTTTTTTTCTCATGACTCAGTTGAAGAAAATTGTTGATATCTGTGACCCAGCATCATTGAATTAGAGTGTGGACTCTGAGGTGGGGCTGAAGATGATAGCTTTGGAGTGTAGGGGGGAGCCCCAACTCTGGGGAGGGTGAGGGCTGGGACAGGAGGAGCTTACCTTGAGCAGCTCCCAGTCAGCAGCACAGCGTGGGGGTGAAGGCAGAGGCAGGCTTTCGGGCCCATTCTGGCACTGCAGACGTGATATGAGAGTGGCCACTGGGGGCAGCAAGTCCACAGGGGAGAGCTATTCTGCAGAGCACGGGTCAGCAACCTTTTCAAACCAAAGAGCCAAACTACATCAAAATTCAGAACACATGGTCAACCAAGAGCCATAAAAGAATGCCCATTTGCATGACTGGAAATATACAACTTAATATTATTGATAATTGACATAATGATTAATAGCAGCATAAATGAAAGGCACTCACAGACTTTATTTAATGGGACTTCTGCTGCTGCATCTTTTTGCACATTTCTTTGAAATGTACATCATAACTGGTCAACTTCCTGTTCATGCACACATTCAGGCTATATGAGGAATTACACATTTTTAAATTTTGAATGTTTTATTTTAATTAAAAAAGTTGCATGTATTTTGGGAATGACAAAAGAGCCATATTTGGTTCCATGCTGAGCCATATTTGGCTCGAGAGCCATAGGTTACAGATCCCTGCTGCAACTGCAGTGAGGGCAGCCATACCACTGAGGGAGTGACCAGCAGAGCTGGGTCTCCGCCATCTTTCATCTTTCCTGCCAGTACAGTAAGTAGCCCCACTGCTCCAAAACCCACTCCCGGCCCCTAACTACAGCCCCCCCGGACAGGCTGCAGAACATGAGGAGATGGCTGGAGGCCTGGATTGGCCCCCCAGAGCCTGCCTCATCCACAGACAGTGCAGGATGGGGGTGGAGTGCCTGCCGGAGGCTGGGGCCAGCCCGAGGAGCCTCGCCACTCTCAGACAACCTGCAGACTGGAGCCAGCCCATGCAGCTCTGGCGTCCTGGGAGAAGCGACCAACCAGGGATTACAGTCCTGGCCCCACAGAAGGAGCCGCAGTCTGGAAAGCACCTCCAAAGTCCCCAGGCTGAGCTACTGCCACACCAGTGCCATCCTCACCACCCTGAACAGCCCAGGTAAACACCCTCCCCAGCTTCCCTGACCTGAGTCCTGCACCTCCCACTTCCTACCCTCACTCCTGCACCCCCACCTCATGCCTGAGCTCCCCCTTTACACCCAATCCCCTGCTCTGAGCCTCCATCCCAGCCCCTGCCCTATACAATCACGTAAATAAAACATGCACATTTTCCTTTCAATTTACAAAAACAAACCCCAAACATTACTACAGTTAAGGACCCGAGCAGCGCTGAGCACATCTACTGGTAAAGTGTATAAACTTCTGGCATAATTGGTGTAGCAGCAATAAAGCCTAATATGTGAGTTAATATATATGTTTTTGATTGGCATTCCTTTTGTTTTATGGTGACATCTGGTATTAAAATGTAAGAGTAAAGCCAAATAGAATAGGATCCTCCCCTCTCTCCCCCACACACAAAGTCCCCTAAACTGAGAGAAAGGATGAAAAGATAGCTTTTGGATAGCCTCATGCAGATTTAGTGTGAAAAATCCCTGAAGATTTTTCTTGTCACTGGGCAAGAAGATTCTCTCTTGCTATTTTTTTCCAGGCTTCAAGAAATATTAGAGATTGCGCATTAGTCATTTTCCCCCCTGTTAAACAAGATAAATCACTTTTGTGCCATGGCTTTGTGAAACCTGTACCTTATGCCACATGCCAAATAGCTTCTTGTTATGTTCCTGAGTGAAGTATTGGGTGCAAAACCACTTGAAGGATTACATATTTATCCAACGAGGATAAATCCTCAGACCAATATTAGATTTCTGGAAGCACCTGCAAGCTCAGCCGTGCCCACGCACCTGCATAAAGTGGCTATTTTTCTTCTTCGGATCATGTGGATTATCTGCATTGTAAGCTGTGCATTAATAAAAGCAGAGCAAGCACTTTCCGCATTCCCTCTTTATATTAAGAAATAAATGGGAACTTGGATAGTTTGCTGGCTTTGAGGAAACATTTACTAAGAAATAATGGATGTAGCCATTTTGCCCCGTGTTGATGGCAGCAAAAAGGGCAGGGTTCAATTTTCGAAGTGTTTTCTCAAAGACCTACCTAAAACCTGCTCAAGTCCCTACTTAGAAACCTGGGAAGCTATTTATACCAACTTTGGCCTCCCTGATGGGTGATTCTTCCCCACTTGCAAGCACTGAGTTCAAGGGTTACGAAAGAGAAAACTTTATTATGAGAGAGGGAATGGAAAACAAGCTAGCAGAATGAAGTTGGGCAAACCAGCTATTAATAAATTAACAAATTCTAGGATGTAAGATTCTTCTCCCGCCAAGGATGTATTAACCATAGTCCCAATCTCAGGCCTTTGGTTGTTATGTGTGGCTGCTGTGTTCTGGTCATGTCCCTGCTCCCTTGTTCTCTACTCGCAGTTAGCTGTCTTGTGTTGGAAAAGCTTGAGGATTCTCACCAGGTCATGTTGCCTCGGCTCTCCCAGATTGGTGCCTCTGTAGTGATTTCAGCTCCCATTTCTGGGAGTGGAGTCCAACTCCAGAGTCCATTGGATAGTCTGCTGCTCTGCCTACAGTTTCAGACCAAGCTGCATAGATCTAACCACAAAGATGCCGCTGCTGCTCTGAGATGTCTGTCACCTCAGAGAAACTGCTGCTGCCACCGTTGTGTGCTGTGTGCGACCACCAAGTTGCTACCACTGTCTTGAAGCTGCCACTGCTCTGCATTATCCATGGTTCAGCAGTGTCTACTCAAAACCAGAGGTAGCACACTTGACAGAGTTTTCACCACCAGAGACAAGCCCTCTTGCGCAATGCCGTTATTCCTGAAAATAATTGGTGTAACAGCATTGCGAAAAATGTTTTTCTTGCGCAAGAAGGGGCAGTGTAGACAGCTCCTTCTGGCGCAAGGACCTCTTCTGCAAAATGGCGGCTCATTAGGTATGCAAATGAGGCTCGGTGATATTCCACGCTTAGCCTCATTTGCATACTTCTGACGCAAGAAGCCACAAATGTAGACATAGCCCTAGTGTGGTTACTGAGCAATGCAAGTGGTACCTAGACCACAGCAACAGTTAAGACCAAGAGACCTCTACAGCATGTGCTAGGAGCCAGCTGGCTTTTAGCTCAGAGGATAGAGGCTCCTATACTCAGCTCCAGAAGTCCCAGGTTCAAATCTGCCTGGTTGGGGTTACAACAGCACTGAGCTTTCTTATTTCTCAGGCTCCAGGCCTCAGGGCTACTCAAACAGAAGTAAAGCACCATGCTAATTATGACTGAATAATATATAGCACAGCAAAGTGGCATTTAAGGGGAAAATATATTTTGTGAAACAATAAAGACTGGGTGCTATTGAAAGGTTGAGGAAGATGGCTATGATCTATTCTTTCCTTCTTATCCCCTGGAAGAGCATTTTGAAGTGAAAAATGGTTCAAAATAGATCTTTTGATTAACGCTAGTTGTCCCCCAAGCTTTGAGTTATGCCTACCAGAAATTAAATAAATCAAAGGCAGTAAATTCTCCTCTTTTATTCAGAAGCCCCTATGGTAACTATGTAGATTTCTCTACTCCCACCCACCAAACCCAACATGGTCCCAGCTTTGACAAGGGTATAGAGCCTTGAAAAACTCTCTGGCATGACACACTATCTCATTAGTTATCAATAACATGCTGCCCTTCCTTACACAGGACAGTTTCATCAACTGATAAGAAGTTTGAAGCATTAAGAATTAAGAAAGAATCTGCTCCTGAGGAAGCAGCAGCTGGGAAGAATAGCATGCAGTCTGCGGATGTGGGATATGACAGCTGGACAATGGACACGTGGAAATGTGCACTTCTGTAGATAGGAAAGCCTAGGCAGCGAACCCTTCCTTCCTTGTTCTTTGAAGAATCATAGAATCATAGGGCTGGAAGAGACCTCAGGAGGTCATCAAGTCCACCCCCTGCCGAAAGCAGGACCAATCCCAACTAAATCAACCCAGTCAGGGCTTTGTCAAGCGAGACTTAAAAACCTCTAGGGATGGAGATTTTACCAACTCCCTAGGTAACCCATTCCAGTGCTTCACCACCCTCCTGGTAAAATAGTTTTTCCTAATATCCAACCTTGACCTCCCCCACTGTAACTTGAGACCATTACTCCTTGTTCTGCCATCTGTCACTACTGAGAACAGCCTCTCTCCATCCTCTTTGGAACCTCCCTTCAGGAAGTTGAAGGCTGCTATCAAATCCCCCCTCACTCGTCTCTTCTGTAGACTAAATAAGCCCAAATCCCTCAGTCTCTCCTCATAGGTCATGTGCTCCAGCCCTCTTATCATTTTGTTTGCCCTCCACACCTCTCCAATGCGTCCACATCCTTTCTGTAGCAGGGGCCCCAGAACTGGATGCAATACTCCAGATGTGGCCTCACCAGAGGCCTACAGCAACCAGGGGGGTTATGTGCTAATATGCTAGTACTTGACGTGTTATAAAGGAGTTGGCTCTGACTGATTAGAAGAAATTTCCTATAAATTGGAATCACTGTGATTTTTGGGGCTCATGTGCTACCAGCTGTATTTCTGTTTGACGTCATATAGTGTCTCTTCCTGAAAAGAAAAAAAAATCTTATTTTGTATTAGCATAACTTTCCATTTCCCAATAATTTTTGAGCTGAAAACATCTTAACTTTGTACATCTCTGTGGCCTCCATTCAGCAGCACAACTGCTTAACTTTAAGCACAAAAGAGTCCCACTGAACTCAAAGGGACTTGTCACATTCTTAAGTGCTTTGCTAAATTTGGACCTACATCTGTTTTTGTGGATGGATTATGACCAGAGTGTTTTGGTTAATGTATTTTTCTACTGTCTAGAATCTAGATCAAATGTGACATGTACTCATTGAACAACTAACATTCCTTTCTCTCTTCATTTTGTTTTCATGTCCTTCAGCTATGAAATATTATACAATTAAAAAAACCCCACCCAAACCAAAACTAAAACAAAAACAAATCAAAAACAAAAATAAATACTTGTAAATATATACCTTAAACTTGTATTTTTCACGTATTAGCAAAATATCTAAGTATATTTTTTCATTTAAAGAGTAGCATTGCATTTGAACATTTATTAAAAAAAATCAAGTCAAGACTTATCAACTTTCCACATCTACCCATCCCTTGAAGCAAAATTATTAGACAGATTGTTGTACTGAATTCTGTGTTGCTTAAAAAATTCTGTCAGTCTGATTTGTTTTTGCAAGTTGCCCAGATAAAGCTGTCTCTTTTCAGATAGTTAGCTGTTCAGCTTCATTTGATTTAGCTCATTGAATGCTCCTGCCAATTTATACATGGGCCAACTTTGAAAAGCAAATTGCTAATTGAAAAAAAGCCATCATTGCCCACGGCTATCCATTGACTTGATAGAATAGCAGATTTTACTGACACCATTATCAGCTAAAGTTTCTAAACCAGACTATGAAAATATGAACGTTCAAACTGAGGCATCATTGTGACGCAATTTTAAAAAATACTGTTTGTTGAGTTGCCAGCGTTTAATAGTCTGCCAATGGCCATTTCAACTTTTAAAATACAGCGTATCCATGTCACACTCAATTCAAATAATCACATGTCATCTTAAACACAACAGTTGTAATCGTTATCTTTTTTTATAGTACAGCTCTTTCAGTCCAGGAGATTCATCTACACTGGAGATTTGTGCAAGAACTTAAAAAGAGAGAAAAGGTTCCTGGATTACTTCATAATTATGAAGCCTTGTTTCACTTCTAAAAGAAGAGTTTACAAAAGCTCCTCAAAGTGAAAACCCAAAGGTAGCATAACCCCACACAGCAGAGGTGACAGCCAGTCACAAGGGAAGGTCACAGAGGTGACAAGAGATAATGGAATTTTGAAAACCCTTCATAGGAGCTGCCTGACCCAGCACAATGAGTGGGGAATGAGCTCAGTGCTCTGAACAATTTAGTGTCCCAGAATAACGAAATGATAAGTCGGTTTCACACAATAGACCTGTCCATAATAATCATAATCATAATAATGTCCCTTCAGAAGAACCCTGGAAAGTTTTACTTGGTAGGTTTCAAAAAATTCAGTGTTCAGGTGCTAAGTGGTAATTAAATCCATTCCATTATTGTGGCATATGGTGTAATCAGATGATATGTTATTCAGAAAGGGCAACTTCAGCATTCATTCTGCATGGCTTAAAGAGCACAATCAAGTTGATGCTGTCATCGCTGTAGAACAGTAAGACTTGCTGGGGAGGAAAAGCAGAGTGGTCCAATAACTATGTGACTGTAGCTTTATCTCAGTCCTTGATCACTTGATTTTTGCTCTAGCCTGTAACATCTTATCTCTCTCTTCAGTAGAAATGCTGATCTTTCTCATCAATTTATTTACATTGTTGAGCCCTACTTCGTAAGAGTGTTTTTCTATGTGTGTGTGTGCCTGTCCATGCAAATATTTTTTAATTTTTTTTTATAAAATCATTTTAATACATTTTTTTAATAAAATCATTTTAATACAAAAGTGGGGTTCCGCAGGGGTCTGTTTTGGGACCGGCTCTGTTCAATATCTTCATCAACGATTTAGATATTGGTATAGAAAGTACGCTTATTAAGTTTGCAGATGATACCAAGCTGGGAGGAGTTGACTAATCTGGAGGATAGGGTAATAATTCAAAATGACCTGGACAAATTGGAGAAATGGTCTGAGGTAAATAGGATGAAGTTTAATAAAGACAAATGCAAAGTGCTCCACTTAGGAAGGAACAATCAGTTTCATACATACAGAATGGGAAGCGACTGTCTGGGAAGGAGTATGGCAGAAAGGGATCTAGGGGTTATAGTGGACCACAAGTTGAATATGAGTCAGCAGTGTGATGCTGTTGCAAAGAAAGCAAACATGATTCTGGGATGCATTAACTGCTGTGTTGTGAGCAAGACATGAGAAGTCATTCTTCTGCTCTACTCTGCGCTGGTTAGGCCTCAGTTGGAGTATTGTGTCCAGTTCTGGGCACCGCATTTCAAGAAGGATGTGGAGAAATTGGAGAGGGTCCAGAGAAGAGCAACAAGAATGATTAAAGGTCTAAAGAACATGACCTATGAAGGAAGGCTGAAAGAATTGGGTTTGTTTAGTTTGGAAAAGAGAAGATTGAGGGGGGACATGATAGCCGTTTTCAGGTATCTAAAAGGTTGTCATAAGGAGGAGGGAGAAAACTTGTTCATCTTGGCCTCTGAGGATAGAACAAGAAGCAATGGGCTTAAACTGCAGCAAGGGAGGTTTAGGTTGGACATTAGGAAAAAGTTCCTAACTATCAGGGTAGTCAGACACTGGAATAAATTGCCCAGGGAGGTTGTGGAATCTCCATCTCTGGAGATATTTAAGAGTAGGTTAGATAAATGTCTATCAGGGATGGTCTAGACAGTATTTGGTCCTGCCATGAGGGCAGGGGACTGGACTCGATGACCTCTCGAGGTCCCTTCCAGTCCTAGTATTCTATGATTCTATGATTCTATGATCTGGAAATAAAATCAAAACAAGTTTCTCGATGCACGTGTATCTACTACTGCTCTTAATTAAAGCTCAGGTCCATAAGGAAATACAAAATATTTAAGGGTCAGAAGGAAGGTTTAATAGTCAGGAAAGAGAGAACTCAGGACATACAAGGTGCCATATTTTATATGGACATTCTTGATACTTAGTCTGTGATAGACTGTAGCAGTTGTTTCAGTTTGGAGACTTACAGTCCTCTTCCATGAATATAGCTGGATGCAGGATAGTCTTGGTTCTATGTAATGTGCATTGATATAGGTTAGCTCTCAAGGCTGAGGTAGTTTGAATAAATAACAAAGTACATTTAGCAAACTTTAGATAATAAATCAGTTCAGATTTTCTAGTGTCAGCTGCTGGTTTTGTTTTGGTTAAACAAAAAATTAGGATAAGCTTTTAACAATCAGTGGAAATAAGTTAATAACATCAGTTTTATACCCCAGTATAAGACCTTGTTATATTTGCTGAATATCTAACAAACAGAGTTGAATTAAAAGTTTTTCAGGAATTTGGCATTTTGATTACACATCTTTGAAACCAGTCTCAGAAATTATATGAAATAGGGCAATGAAATAGGGTTGCCATAAAGAAGAGTAACATTCAGGACAGGTATATGGTAGCATGAGCTCCATATGGCCTAGTCCAGTGTTTCTCAGCCAGTGGTACAAGTACCCTTAGAGGTACTCGAGAGAAATCGGGGGACATCAACACAACTGAAATTTGGAGAAAACTGAATTTTTGTTGTAAGTTTTACAGCGCTTTATTATTTTTGTACTTTTTACACCCCAAAATTTCATTGCCCAGCTGGCTACAATTAAATTGTTTAAACAAATGTTTTGCAATGGTAGAAACAAAAAATGGTGTGTCTGAAAACTGTAGGTACTGGGGGTACTTTTAATTTTTTTAAAGGGGTACTTCATCAAAAAAGGTTGAGAAACACTGGCCTAGTCTACACTACACCTGGAAGGTCGGCTTAAGGTACACAACTCTAGCTATGAACAATACATAGTTGTAGTTGGTTTACCTTAAGCCGCATTTGGCACTGTCCCTCACTTCCCTCACTCCTTGCACAAGCAGGAGTACTGGCCGCTGGCCAGAGCACCCTCTGAGTTCGATTTAGCGAGTCCTGACTAGACTTGCTAAATCAAACTCCGGAAGATAGATTGCAGCAGTGTTGATCTTCTGTCTAGTGAAGACATGGTCTTAATGATATAAGTTATACTGACATAAGTGGTAGTGGATACTTAAGTGAATGAGGATTCTGTGACATGCTATACCTTAGAAGAGTGCCCTTTAGGCTCCGAATTCCATATAAAGCATTCCATGTTTCCAAGGGGCAGCGCAACACAGAGCCCGGGATCAGCTGGACACTCCAGCTGATCCTGGGCTCCATGCAGTGCTGACCCTTTGATGCGCCACCATGGTGCTTCAAAGGGGCAGTGTTGCATGGAGTCCGGGGTCAGCTGGGTACTTCAGCTGACCCCAGGCTCCGCCTTGCGCTACCCCTTGGAAACGCTGCCCTGGCACTTCATAGGGGCAGCACTACATGGACCCTGGGGTCAGCTGGGGACTCTAGCTAATCCCGGGCTCCATGCAGCACTGCCCTATTGAAACGCCGCAGTGGCATTTCAAAGGGGAGGAGCATGTGATTAATCGTGATTACATTTTTTAATCACTTGACAGCCCTAGTTTAGATGACATACTTATTTTTTTTTATTTTGGTAACTACTCTGACTTTTTTGCCATTTAAAATCCACCTTTTGTAACCAATGAGTTTATTTTACTGTTTATCTTTACCAGTGAATTTGCCTGAATTGTTTGGTAAATCTGCTAAGGTTTACAAAGGCATGTGTATATCCACTTTCCTTTGATGAAATGATGAACCCATTAATAAACTTGTATATTCCTGAGGCATAAGACTGTGAGCTGGGTAGATTTGGCAGGTGCCTTTCTCTGAGTGATTAATGAATGGCTCTGGGAGCATTCAGGAAATCTAGCTGGATGTGGGGCTCCACATGTGGTTGTGCTGACTAATAACAGCACCTGGAAGAGTTTGCTGCTTGTTGTCACTAGCAAAAATGGGCGGTCAGTGAAGATAGGGATGGGAGAGGCAAGCCCCCACCTCCAGCTCCACCCCTTCTGCTGGGGCACTGCCCCTTCTGTTGCCCTCCAGAGGAGGCCAAGCTCCCTTCCCGTCCCCTACCATGGGGAGGCGGGAGAGCATCCTCCACCATGGGGAGGGTGGCAGGGAGCATCTGGGTGGCTGAGCTTCCCCAGCCCCAGAGCAAGGGAGGATGGAGGGCACAGAGCCCCAGCCTCCGTGCAGGAGCACTGGGAGGGCAGGCACTGGGGGCAACACTCCACCCCCAGAATGCCTACAGTAGGTGTTCTGGGGGCAGAGTGTGGGTGGGGCCAGGCTGGCCGTTTGGGAAGGCAACGCCTTCCCCTGCGTATGATACCAGCTGCCCATGCTAGCAAAGGGTTGTGAGAGGGCCCAGACTGGTGAGTTAAGGGGGCACAGTGGTCCCACAGTCTCAGGCTCCATCCCGGGGATCCTGTCACATATTCAGGAGACTATTTCACTATTTTTGTATTCAAAACTTTCAGCTTTATTCCTAGGAATGCCCATTCCAGTGAATGCATTACTAGCATGTGACAGGCATTGAAATAACTCATATGATCAGATAAATATATGAAACAGTTTGCCCTTTAGTTGAATACCATATATTTTCAATACCATTCTGTAGTTTTAGGCCCTTTCTTATGAAAAAGCTTGAATGCAGATGTGCAGTCTGCATTTGTGTCTGCAGTTTGGTAAGTTAGATGCACAGGAATGAGAAATGCAAATGTAAACTTAAGGCTGGTCTACACTAAAAACTTGCCTCCACATAACTATCTCTCTCAGGAGTGTGAAAAATCCACACCCCTGATAGTTGTAGCTATGGTGACCAAACTTCTGATGGAGACAGTACTAGATTGATCAAATAATTCTTCTGTTGACCTAGCTACCACCTCTCAGGAAGGTGGATTAACTACAGTGATGGAAGAACCCCTCCCATCACAGTACTGTCTATACTGAAGTGTGGCAGCTATATTGTAGAGTTTTAAGTGTAGACATAGCTTTTGGTCAGATCCGCCCTTAAAATGCTGTAGCGCAGCAGCCACACCACTATCGTGCTTCAGTGAAGATGCTACTATGTTGTCAGGAGAGCTTCTGTGGTTGGCATCATTAATCCAGCTCCACAAAAGGTGATATCTGTGTTGATGGGAGATGCTTTTCCATTGACAGAGCACTGTCTTACACCAGTGTTTAGGTCGGTATAACTGCATTACTCAGGGGTATGGATTTTTCACACCCCTGACAGATATAGCGGGTATACCAATATAAGTTCATAGTGTATACCTAGCCTCAGTATACACACCCACATCCAGAAACATTAGCAGGAAAGGGGTGTGTGAAACTGTAGACTTCTAAATTTGCCAGAGGATGTTGTGTAGGCCAAGACTATTACAAGGTTAAAAAAAGAACTAGATAAATTCATGGAGGATAGGTCTATAAGTGGCTGTTAGCTAGAATGGGCAGAAGTGGTGTCCGTTGCTTCTTTGCTCTACCTACCTTTGCTCTAGTATGGCTGTTCTTATGTTTTAATCTAGGTTGATGCATCTTTTAAAATTTGGACTTATATATTTATTATATGTTGTGCAACCTTATACAATGAATTATATATATGCTCTTATTACAGAAGTTAGTGTTGAACAATGCCTATTGAGTAATTTAGCCACTTTCCCTATCAGTACAAATGAAAATTCCTCATTTCCTAAGGCTTAGTTTATGACCCCTGATTTTCATTTCTGGTCTGTATCACGTAGGCAAATGTTACCATATAAACCATTTTTTTTTCTAATCTCTTTACGTCCTTTTCCTTCTACAGTATTGAGCAGTGGAGACACAGGATCAGTGGAATCTTCCTATAATGTTGTCTTCTCCCTGTCACCATGCATCAGTGAATCATAGCTGTGAATGACAAATTCAGCACAGACCACTGATATATAGGGCAGATTCACCCCAAACTGACGGCTACTCTATCATTAGATTATATTAAGACAGTAACAAAAGTGAACTTCTGTCTCACCACACTGGCTAAGAAGAAGTAAAAAATGCAGTATCCTTAGGAATTCCAGCCCTTGGCTTACCACCCAGGGATTAGACTTTATGATGAGTGGTTGCTGAAAACCAGTTTCATAGGTCCTTCTTATTCCAAAGGATCAGCCACATAGGCAGGTCAACATATAACTCAAATGTTACCCAATCCTTTAGTAATTAAAACAAACAGTTTAATAATAAAGAAATTAAACTTAAAAACAACAAATGGTCTGGTAGCACTTTATAGAGTAACAAAACATGTAGATGGTATCATGAACTTCCGAGGGCACAGCCCACTTCTTCAGATGACCGGTCATCTGAAGAAGTGGGCTGTGCCCACGGAAGTTCATGATACCATCTACATGTTTTGCTAGTCTATAAAGTGCTACCAGACCATTTGTTGTTTTTTAAATTTATCCTGTACAGATTAACTCGGCTACCCCCTGAAGCTAAAGAAATTAAAGAACATTCTAAATGATTCAAAAACCATATCTACATACAAATGATTTTTCAGTGTTCATAGACCAGGAACATAGACCAGTGTTCGTAGATCATGGAATAAACCGTTAGCTTTTAGAAGTGGTTTGGGGGTTATCAGTTCGTGCATAGAGCTTCCTTGTTAAAAATCCAATCCAGAGAAATGAAACTGGAAATTAACTCAGTCTGCTTAGTGCTGTGGAATCTTGTTCTTCATTTTTTTTTCCTTCACACAACAGTGTCACCATTGGTGAAATTTACTCCTGACCCTAGAACCAGCTCAAGTTCATAAATTATTTGCACAATATTTTGAGAGCTTAAATTCAATTTAGGTGCCTCTGTTGGCCTTCTGCAGAGGGATGGATTTCACCTATTAAGAGGGAAATTCTTTGTAGCTGGAAAGCCCACACATTGCTATGTATTCTGACAATTCAGAGTTCCAATGCCCTTTGCTATAAATGCAGCTCACAATGAATGAGTCCCCTGGTAATATGATGCTTAAGATTAGCTTGTACAGCAAAGTAGTAGTGGTTTGTCTCAGAATTTCAGGAAAGTCTAGAGGACCATTTTATCCAATTGTTTCAGTATGTGCCTTAAATGTAAAGATTTGCAAATGTAAAAAGTCAGCAGTTTTGACAAGACCTGAGAACTAATTAAAGATATGAAGAGGTATCAAGAAAGTGAATGTACAGCAGTACAAAAATAGAAGACTATTTGAAAGAAAATAGGTCACAGTTTGGTATTATAGGTTAGATCTCCCTGGTCCGGCACGTTGGGACCTGATTAGTCCCGAATGAGGGAGTTTGCCAGACCGGAAGAGGTCAATGCTGTTCCCCCTGCTGCCAACACAGCAGAGCTCCTGGCCCCAGCAGGGCTCCCATCCACTGGCTCCTTTGCCACAGGCCCTGCAGGCCTCCTAGTCATGGTAGGGCTGCCAGTCCCACTACTGCTAGCCTGGGCCCTGCCACCGCTAGCCCCCCTGCTGGATGCTGCCCCCCCGCTGGATACTGGCCCGGCCAGGCTGCCAGATGCTGGCTCCACTCTGGCCCCGCTGCTGCTAGCCCAGCTGGGTTGCTGGATGCTGGTCTCACTGTTGACTGCAAGGCAGGCTGCCAGATACTGGCCCCATTGCTATGGCCTGGTTGGGCTCCCAGCCCGGCCTGGCTGTTGGCCCTGCTGTTGCTGGCCCAGCCGGGCTGGTGGTCACTGTCCCCACTGCTAGCTGTTTGCCATGCTGCTGGCACTCTGCTGCTGGCCCTGCTGCCACAGACCCAATAGGTAAAAGGCAATTTCTCATTCAGGTACTTTCAGCTTCTCCTCACTGTTGGAGATGAACCACATCCATTCTGATGTAATTAGCACTGATATCACACTCCCATCTCTGTGTCCCTTCCTTTTTTGTTTTCTTTTTTCTTCAGCATCTGAGGAAGTGCATTGTAGCTCACAAAAGCTAATGTCCTAATACCCTAATAAATGTGTTAGTTTTTAAAATGCCACCAGACTGTGTATTAGAGACAGTTTAAAAAGAATGGATGAAAAATGCCTCTTTTGGGAAATGGAAATGTTTTATTTCTTTTTAGTTTTTGTTTTAAACCAACCAACCAACCAGCCATTTTTTGGATTCTACAAATCAAATTCTTTTTTTTTCCTGGAAAATATTTACAACTTCCTGATCAGCTCTACTATGTCTGCCATGATTTCTATTACACTCAGTTATTTGGCCTCTTCTGCTTATATGCTGAGAAAGTGTGGATATTAAGTGAAAGGCTCAGTGTGTCAGAATAGGGATATGTCTTCTCCACCTCCTCTTTTTAGGCCTCTGCATGGCCCAGGTGCAACAGTCATGATTTTTTCTTCCCATGGAAGTGCCTCTCACTCCAAAGGGGTAGGGTGTATAAGTTGCATCAAGGAGTGACTGTGCTTCTTTGAGGTATAATCTTAGTCCAAACTCCTCATTGGCAGTGCAGGTTCACAGCTACCCATACCAGACCAGTGTCTCATCAGCACAATTTGGCCTTGATGATAACAACCAAACAAGGGTGGCCTTAATTGAAAACTTAATGGCAATAGTGCATGTGCTAAACACAATGGCAGCTGATAACTGAGCTTCCTAACAAAAATGTATATAAATATAGTCTGGGGAATAAACAGAAGGAATTTGTACAGAAGGAAATGGAGACCATTTCTGAAATATATAAGAGGAGGACAGAGATATAATTAAAAACAAGAGAAGCCACAGATACGATGTATTAAAGTCAGATGAAAACTAAACAATGTCTTCAGTCAAATATATTGATTTATTGTTTCTTTTTGTCCTTTGTGAAAAAATTGAGGCGAGAACAACTTTCTTTTCTGTCCTCTCCTTTTACCACATGTGAAAAATATGTTGTTCATCTCTACTTTATTTTACTCTTGCTTCCTCATTCATTTCCCTGTGTTGTATAACCCCATCCTCTGAATCAACCTCACTAATATTTGACGCATTAGACCCTGCTACTTCAGCCTCTTTCTGCCATACTTCCTTCCTCTCTTAATACCTGTCCTCACAATTACCCAATCATTACCTTTCAGTTATCCTGATTCTTGTGCACTTTATCTCTACTGTATTCATCTCTTCAAACTGTGCAGCTGGTTCTTCTTTTCTATTACCTCTTTGGAGTCTAAAACCAGACATATGTCATCAAAGAAATGCCTCTTATTCATTGATTTTTTTTTCCCCCTTAGTACATCAGCCTGTCTCTTTAGTTCTGCTACCGAATCTTTCAGTACCATCAAAGACAACGTTTGTCAGTGCTCTGTGTTCCTTCCCCACCTCAGCCCTTTAGAGGCAAAAACATTTTACGCCCAAATTGCATTGTACCTACCTGAAAACATGTCGCTGAGTCTGAAAAATGTGATAAGATAAAACTAATGAAGAATGATGCCTGATCCACTATTAAAAATCAACCTTTACCTAGAAATAGCACATGGTAATATCTGAGGAACCCACAGCTGCTGCTTAGCTGTTACTAAGGGTTATGTCTACACTAGAAGTATATTGATGCGGCTGCACCACTGTAGAGTGGCGGCCCGTCAATACAGGTGACCTAGGTGGTCGCCTAGGGCTCCAAGAAAAACGGCCGTTGAGGGCTTTGGAGGCGGGGGCGCCAATCGCGCGCTGATCGCACGTTTCGCCTAGGGCGCCAGTTGCCGGGAGCTCGTCTAGGGCCGCTCCTGCCAATGTAGTGCATCTGGTGAAGATACTCTATGCCTATGGGAGAGAGCTCTCCGATCAGTGTAATAAATCCACTTATACAAGATGTAAAAGCTTTGTTGGTGGGAGAAGCTCTCCAGCCAACATAGTGCTGTCTTCTACACGGGTGCTTAGATTGGTGTAATTTATTTCGCTTAGGGGGTGATTTATTCATACCCTTAGACTGTGTCTAGACTACAGTCCTCTTTCGACAGAGGGATGTATATTAGACACTTCGAAATTGCAAATGAAGCAGGGATTTAAATATCCTATGCTTCATTTGCATAATTGCGTAATGACGCTCTTTTGAAAAGGCTCCATTTCGAAAGTAAAACCGCGGTCTAGATGCGGTTCTGTCGAAAACAGCAGGCTTTTTCAAAAAGCCTCCAGGATCTTTCGAAAAAGCCTGCCATTTTTGACAGAACCACGTCTAGACCACGGTTTTACTTTTGAAATGGCGCTTTTTCGAAAGCGCGCCATTAAGCGATTATGCAAATGAAGCACGGGATATTTAAATCCCCACTTCATTTGCAATTTCAAAGTGTCTAATTTACATCCCTCTGTCGAAAGAGGGATGTAGTCTAGACACAGCCTTAGTGATATAAGTTATACCAACAGAGAGCCCTGTGGCACCTCAAAGACTAACAGATTTTCTTGAGCATACGCTTTTGTGAGTCAAAACCAATTCATCAAACACATGGGCTGCATCTAGACTGGCAAGTTTTTGCGCAAAAGCAGCTGCTTTTGAGCCCAAAAACTTGCCAGCTGTCTACACTGGCGTTGAATTTAGACAAGAGCACTGACTTTGTAATGTACAAAATCAGTGCTTCTTGCAAATACAATGACGCCCGCTCGGGCAAAAGCCCTCTTGCGCAAATGCTTTTGGCGCAAGAGGGCCAGTGTAGACAACCCAGAACTGCTTTATGCAAAAAAAGCCCCGATGGCTAAAATGGCGATCGGGCTTTCTTGCACAAAACCGCGTCTAGATTGGCACGGATGCTTTTGCGCAAAAGCGCTTTTTGCGCAAAAGCATCCATGCCAATCTAGACACTCTTTTCCGCAAATACTTTTAACGGAAAAACTTTTCGTTAAAAGCATTTGAGGAAAATCATGCCAGTCTAGACGCAGCCATGGAGTGTCTAAGTTATACCGACATATGTGGTAATATGTACAATCCCTAAATACAATCTGAGCAATCTGACATAACTTGATGACAAGTCTTGATTTTTAAGGTGTCTTCTGTACCTCTGAGAGCTTCCATATTTCTAAATAATTGATTTTGGAATCCTAAGAATCCATCTTTCAAACATCAGGTCCTCTTAATGTATCGTAATGTGGGTGCTCAGAAAGAGAGGCATTCACAATCTCTAGTCACTTTTGAAAAGAATGGTGGAGAAAAAGAGGGCGCTGAGAGACTTTCTGGGCCCCTGAGCCAGGTGTGTGTGTGTGTGGGGGGGGGGTCAGGTCTGTAGCTGAAGTAGCAATAGCAGGGAGCCCTGGGCCCCTTTAATTGCTGGACCCTGAGGCAACTGTGCCCTTTCCCCTTCTTGCCTGCCCCCACAGGCAGTGGCCCTGGGAGAAAACATTCTAAAAGTTGGTTTGGAATGATACTTGCCTTCTGGTTAGCAACAGCTTTTCTGACTTCCTTCTCTATGAAGATAGCAAAAACAGTCCTTTCTGTTTTGGTGTCCAAGCGAAGCCCTTCAGGCAGCCAGAGATGAATAATCAGGTTCTTTCAGCTTCTGGTCAGTAGCTCCTTTTCTTGTTCTTGCTTCCAAGGGAGGGCAGGAAAAGTGTTCTTTTTGCTTCCTCCCTCTCTTACAAAGCCACAGGGGAGTAGCAAAGTAATCCTAGAGCTATAAATTTCAATCTTCAGCACCTATACAAAAAAAATCCTATTAAAAATCTGAAGTATTGCAGCCGTGAACGCCCAGAGGAAAAGGAGATTGTTGTAACAGCCTGTATCATACTAAACAATAATGTTTCTCTAAGCGCCGTTCCACAGATGTTAAACAATGAGTTTCTGCAAAGTGAGATAGGATTTTCACAAAACAAAACACAGGGTTGGCTATGGAGAAGATTTGTTATTTTTACATTTTGGCTAACAATAATTAATTTCAGATTGTCATTAAGGAGTGAATCTTTTCCATGAGGCAATTCTGAAGCTAAGGCACTCTAGAATACTGTTCTAATAAAATAATAATAATAATAAAACCAGTGGGACTTTTTTCTCCTTATACTTAATATCGAGGGGTGCATTCTCTCCCGGTAGGAAAGCTGCTCTGTGGTGGTAGGGTGGGGAGGAAAGGATGTTGTGAGAAAATCCTTGAGTGTATGAACTTGCATAATTTTAATTTTATTCTCTTCTCAAGGGAAAAAGAGAGAGATGTGAAGTTTGGGTACATACTCTTCTACTCCTTGAGCTTATAGATACCTTAAGCAAACTCTGCGTCCTCCCCGGTGTGATGTGGAGGTTTCTTTGCAGTGTAGGTCAGAAATCTTCAGCTGTGTTGCCAACAGCTAATCAGCTAGTGTTTATTCCCAAGCCCTTTCCTACAAGATGTTGCAGACATGGAGGGGATGCTAATAATAAAGCAACATCAGCCCTGTCTTCTAGATGATATTCCTTATTATAACCATGATTCCTGTTTGGTGCCACCCTCAAGATGGCTCTCATGAAACTTGTGGAGCCTTGACTACATGGAGCTAGTATGGAGGGGCTCCTCCATGCTGAGATGCAAAGTGACCTTTCAAGAGCATTAAAAATAACAAGTATTCTTTTCAAGAGAGTGTGTGTCTCCTCTTTGACATGCTGCATTAGCTCTGCCTCACAAAAACAGCCACAGATTTGTTAGAAATTTAAAAGTGCAATACAGCCAAAACAAAGTCATAAGAGTTATGCAGCTCCCTCTACCTCTCTCTAAATTTTTTCTCCCCTTCCTTCTTCCCAGTGGAGGGCAGTTTAGGGGCCCCTAACAATTTAATTTAAGACATGTGTACACATAGTCATTATTATACTTGCAGCTTGCCCTGCACTGTTCAACTCTGTAATGATTTTGATGTTAACCATATAGAAATTCAGTACTCTAAAAATTAATAAAAAGTCTGATACAGTGTTTATCCTCCCCCACTAAAAGTGCTTATTAAAATAAGACATAGTGAAAAAGGGGCTCTACTGCACTAGGATGGAGTCAATATGTGAGGACCTCATATCAAAAACAACCTCTTGGCTAATGTTTTCACAGTAAAGTTTCTTTATTTATATGCAGCATGAGCAAATGATTCTCATATATGTTTTCCCCTTTGTCCCAACTACAGACTTTTCCTGAGGAAAGGCAGTTGGCTCAGATTTTAACCTTTTACCTCTTTTGTTGTTTTCTTTGGCTACTTGAACAGAAAAATTACTATTTTTTTAAAATTAGAGCCAATTATGTTACTGACTGCTCACAGCAGAGTGATCATCAAAATATTACTAACTCAAAAATCTCCTTACAAAAACTAACCAATGAGCCCTCAGGATCAGTCCCTACTTAAATCAGTTAAATCTATTTGTGACCAACTGACTATAGAAAAGGGTAAGTGAGTTATTATTCATCAATAATTTAGCACTTTATAAGTACACACACTAGAGCAGGTAAAATGAGAACAAGAAGTAAGTCTCTGCCCTGAAGATCTTACAGTTTTAGTATGGATTTGATTTATTTCAAGGTTTTAGTAGAATCAATGCTTTGAAATAGAACTAACATACTTATAAAACTCTGAAGAGTCAGTCCCAGACGATCTCTCTCTCTCTCTCTCCACACCCCCCCCCCCATAACATAACATGTTGTTTATTACTCTAATTGCTTTGTAGGCGGATCATATACTCGACAACTTTGACCGAAAAGGATTGCTATATAACATAATGTGAAATTTCCCACCTCCTTCTATCAATGTATTTCATGGAACATTATAAAAATAGAGCAGTATCATGGGGGGTTAACTAAAAACAAAATAAAATATAAACATGAAAGTATTTTGTTGTAAGGATATTTTCCAGTTTGTTAGCTGATAAAATAAGTAAGCCTGGAAAGCAGCTAAAAATAAAAATAAAAAACAAAGAATCTAAATAAACCCCCTTACACATATGGGAAGAATTATAAGTTTGTGTTTTTAGAAAAAAAAACCCCGTCTTTCATTTTAACATCTACACACAGAATGCAGGAGTTGTTTCATTAGCAAACTGCATCATTTATTTCATTGGTACAAAACAAAAGCTGCAGTGACTACAGTGGAATCAGGACACTAGCAAAACCAGTTTTGTATTCCCCAAAATAAGTTTCAACATTATACTTTTTGTAAGTTTAAGTTTCCAGTCACCAGAGGCTACTCAAATTAGCCTAGACATATTCAGTCTTTGGTACAATGGGCAGACATTAGTAAAAAGGAAGAAATCTGCTTGATAAATTACATGAGAATATTTAAGATCTATCCTTGCACCCACTGAACTCAATGGAAAAACCCCTATCAATGTCTGTGATGCAGGAACCATAAGGAAAAAGAGTACAGCATTTCAGCTTTCCATTTTCATATAGAAAATGATTAGCAACAGGCTTAGTCACACCCATAATAAAAATGCAAAAGTAGTAAAGACAAGAATTTGGCAGCCAAATAGTATATAAGCCAGCCTCATCTGGAACACTTAAATCTTCACAGGATTCTCCCTGCCTCCTGTTACTTATAATTTTATGTAAAATAAACTTGTGAGTAAATAATCATAGAAAGTAAAGAGTGTAAATGTTCTGTCCTTCACATTTTGGAGGAGTTCCCCTAAATAGCCACAAAGCTACATTTATTGTATAGTCTGTGAAAACTTCTGAGATAACAAATGGTTGTTTTTGCTGAAAAGTTTCATGGAATTTTTCAGTTTTCAAAAAAAGTATATATTTTCTGGTTTTCTACAGCTAGACATTCTCTCCTCCTGTCTTTCTCCATTCTCTTCCTCAAAATTGGTTTTGAGTTGTCAAAAGCCTTCAAAAATTAGGTTGTTACAGACAAACAAACAAACAAAAAACCCCAAACCAAAGCAAAAAAAGTTTTCATTTTTTAATGAAAACATGAAAAATTGTGGTGAAAGAGGAAATTTTCTCAATTTCCTTTCTTTAAATAATGTAATTCTTATAACAAATATTTTGTTCAGTTTAAACTTGTAGGGTATGTGTACACTACAGCGTTATTTCGAAATAGCTTATTTCGAAATAGCTTATTTTGAAATAACGCGTCTAGACACAAAATGCATTTTGAAATAGCATTTTGCTATTTTGAAATAGAGCGTCCACACTGATAGGACACTGAATCTCATTTAAGTCCGGCCGCAACCGGTTCTGGCAGGGCATCAGGTCAGGAGTTACCTTGTGTGGCTGCTGCCTGAGGCTATCTGAGACCTGTTGCTTAAAGGGACCACCCCAGACAGCTGTTTCTAAGGTTTCCCTGCTTGCTTGCCTACCTCGCTGAGGGACAGCAAAGCATTTTTTTCTCTGTATGCTCTGGTTGCCCTCACTCAGGACACCACAGCACTCTGCAGCATGGAGCCGGAGCCGCCCCTGGGCACTCTGGTGCTTCTCCTGGATGTGTTGCTGTGAGCTTGGCAGCACGTTCTGCAGGCAGTAACAGTCTCCATGGTGTGCCCCACTAGGGGCTTGTGCCTCATTCCTCCCTCATGTCCTTCCACTTACCCCTCCCTAACCCCCCTTCCTGCTGTACAATAAAAGACACATGTGTTCATTACAACTAAGTCTGTTTATTGAACAAAACTGGAGTGGAGGGGAATGAAACTGAGGTGAGACTGGGGAAAGAAGGTGGGAGAGGGGAGGAGGGAGGGTGAGAGAGGGGAGGGGGAAACCTGGGAGGAGGGAGCTAGCAGGGGGAAGCAAGAGGAGGAAGGGGGAGGAGAAGCTCAGGGCTCAGGGTTGGGGGTCTCACCGGCCCAACTGTCTCCCAGTACTGTGGGTGTAGGGACCTCGGCATCCCTGGGGGTGTGGGGAGGGTGGGGAGGAAGAAGCAGGAGGGGGAGAAGGAGTGGGAGGAGGAGCGGTAGCTGTGGAGGCAGCAGGGGCTGGAGCAGCAGAAGGCAGTAAGCTCTGCCCCAGGGTTGATGACCACCTGGGGAGCACGGACCGTCCTGCCCCAGGATGAAGTCCACGGCATCAAGATAGAGGCAGGGGTCTGGGTCTGCCCCTGGTTGGGAGCTGCCCCCTGTGGCCCTGGCATATGCCTGCTGCAGCTCCTTTATTTTCATGTGAACCTGCTCCTGGGTTCGCATGTGGCCTTTGGTGGCCAGGCTGGCAGCCATCCACCTGTAGACAGTTGCGTTCCTCTGTTTAATGCAGAGATCATGGATGTTGGAGGCATCCCCCCAAACCTGAATTAGGTCCCTGATCTCCGCACTGGACCAGGCAGGCGCTCACCTTTTCCGGCCACTGGCAGGCTCCTGGGAGCTGGCAGACTGGTCCTGGGGAGCAGTGGAGGGCTGGCTGGCACTGGCTGCCTGGCTCATGCTGGGGCCACTGGGTCAGGTGCAGCGACTGCTGGCTCTTGGCTGGCAGGCTTGGAGCTGGCACAGGCACTGTGGCCAGAGTCTACCCCTTTAAGGGCTCTGGGGAGGTGGGGAGGGAGAGGAGTTTTCTTGGTTGTGCCCAGAGTGGCCACCAGGGCACCCTGGGAAGGGCTGGAGGCCCCCTATTTCGAAATAAGCCTCTACACAGCACTTATTTCGAAATAGCAGTTTTGAAATTGGTGCTATTCCTCGTGGAATGAGGTTTACCAATTTTGAAATAAGCCCTTCGCTATTTCAATTTAATTTCGAAATAGCGGTTTGGCTGTGTAGACTCTGGTAAAGTTATTTCGAAATAACTTTGCTGTGGAGACATACCCATACATATATTTAATTACTTTTTCTTAACCACCTACACAGAGAGTGACAGAAGCCTGTTACTTTATTTTGCGCAGATGTAAAAAGATAAGGTCAAAGCTGACAAGTCAATACTTTGATTTCTACCTGTTTAAAAACTTACTTTTTAAATAGTCTCTCTGGTTAAAAAACACCATTGATAACTCATGGCCTCCAAACCAGGGACATAAAATAGTCTTAAAATACCAACTGAAGTACTGAGTGAGCAAAAGAAAGAGAACCTAAAAATGTTGGGATCACAAATGTAAGCATGCAAATAATGTATGCTTGCTTGTTGGCCAACAAGAACAGAACTGCCAATGTCTAGTCTGTTTTGTTGTTTTTCTCCCAACTCATCTGATGGACATTTACGTCTATTACTTGTTTTGGAGTCTGCTTGTGTTTCCTGAATCAAAGGGATATATAAAAAATAGTGTTTTTTGTGAAGTTCCCATTTTGGGCCTATGCACTTTCATGGTTTTCCACTTAAGATAGAAACTATATATAGTGTGTGCACTACAGCATATTGCCCCTGGCTATTTCTATATACAGACAAAAAACTTTCAGATAAACACTCTCCTCATCGACTAGCTGTACTAACTAGGCAGGATCAGATTACAAGAGCTATCAATCCTCATGCTTTAGGTCAGGACATAAGTTGATCACCAGCTGAGCTTAGAAAGAAATGTCTCCCTGTGGTGTAGAATTGTATAATTAGGTACATTATGGGGATTTTACAGCTTCCTCTGAAGTATCCAGCATTGGCCATTGTCTGACACAGGATATGATGGACTAAATAGATGATTGGTGTGCTCCAGGATGGTGCTTCCTGTACTCATAAAATAGATTTCTTGCATGATATTAACTAGAGATCTGAAACTATTATAATAAGGATAACACAATCATCTATTCAGTGAGACACACAGAAGATCACTGGAAGACTATCCTAATTAGTAAACCTTCTAAGAGTAGAGCAGCATGAACTATTTATCATGATTCAGGTTATCATTTTAGTGTTGTTGGACCAATTTTTGCCTATTGATTGTTTTGTGAACCAATTTTGTTTATCTTATTTTTTTTTGTTGATTCTTGTTGCTATTATATAACTTAAAATTGGTCATATGATGTCACATGACATTTATTCTTCTCTCCTGAGACCTATTCTATTTGGTCATATATCACGTTCCCGTTTGTTACAAAACATAATTCAGTGCGATTATATTATTGGTTGTGTTTGTGAATCTTCATATGAGCAAAATTCTGTTTGGATGAATGTTCACGAACACAAGGAATAACAAGTTAGTGAATATGCTAAAAATGGAACTTAGTATTTAATGTTCCATGTATCTTACAAATATGTTTTTACTTCTGTTCACCAAGTTCTGCTTAGGAGCATAATAACAACTCCCTGGCTCTAGTACTTAGTATATTCAGTATAATACATTTCAGGTTTTATAGCCTGAAACAGACCAAAATGCTCAAGAAAATTAGAGCATCAAAAAAAGTTATTTGAGGATAATTTCTTGAAGTATAGGACATCAGACCAGACATTTATGTTACTAGTTAAATTGGCTTACCTAATCACCCAAAGTCATTTTGTTGTCATCAGGCCATGACTATCCATATTCAGTGCACGTCCATCTCAAATACTTTCTACACAATACATCAAATATTTAATAAATCTGCTTTAGGAGATTACTTGCAATTTTGTATCTTATGAAAGTATGACATCAGATTTCATGGTCTTATCCTATTTTTACTACGTGTTCCCTGGTTGCCTTAGCAACATAGTTGCTATGGATTACACAGTGGGAGTTGTAAGGGTCAGCAAAGATCACAGCCCTGTCATTCTTCATTCAAAGGCAATTGTCCCTGAAAAATGTGACTTACTTCAATATTTAAGACCTGGGCACTGATATTAAACCAGAATGATACTTCTGTTAAAAACCCATAATTAACCTTGTCTTCAACTCTAGGTCACACATTAATGGCAATTTCATAAAGTGGACATTCTTCTGTCTTTCATTCTTGAAGGCCTTGATAGGTTTTAAATAATACATCTCCTGAAAAAGTACATGGGTAATCGTTACAATTTATTTTGTGTCATTATCTAAGCCCTTGAGACCTCACATTCCCAGCTCCTTTCCCGGAGGTAATTGCATACATCTTGGGAATGTGTGAAATGATGTTAATATTCAGTGCACCGAGTCTTTTCAAAGTAGCTGCAGTTTACAATGGTGCACTGTCTTGATGGCTTTCTGCAGAACATATTTGCAGGCAAGTGCAGGGTATTTCCCTGATAAGAAGCAACTTTTCACTGGATTAGATCACACAATGTTTAATGTTTCTCTTGTTGTGATTGGGGAAAGTGTAAAATAGAAGCAATTTAAGAATTTACATTTTGTTATTTGCTGATGCAAATAAAACCAACTGAGAAATTTTATTAGATTTCTTTCTGCCTTCTCTAAACACTTTTAGCCACTCAATTTCTATCAAAAATATTTATTTTGTCTAATAACTTCTTATTTGGATCAGAGCTTGAAAAATGTTAGTTTTTACTCTGGAAGGACTGAGCAAAAGTTTCAGGATCAAACCCATTCGAATACAATGGGAATAATTCTTCACTGCCTTGTATTGTGTGTAGTCATTCATTTTTAGTTCTGCAAACTGGATGCAAGTAAACCTACCCAAAACACCAGAGGGGGAAACAATGAACAATCAGGTCCACTGTGCTTAAAACCAGTGTAGTTGATTTCCTGTAAGTACAAATTAACCTAACAAATAATCACTAATTTTTTCTTTATTCTGCAATCTCACAATTTTTTCTTCTAAATTGAAAATATAAAACAAATACTGTTTTCCGTATTATTAACTGGTATTGTAGCTCCTTCATTAGGTCTCTGATTAGGAAGAATCATGGAAGATTAGGGTTGGAAGAGACCTCAGAAGGTCATTTAGTCCAACCCCAAATAAATCATTCCAATCAGGGGTTTGGCAAGTTTCACCTTAAAAACCTTTAAGGATGGAGATTCTACCACCTTCCTAGGCAACCCATTCCAGTGCTTCACTACTCTCTTAGGCCATGATTACACTGTAGATAAGATCGAAGCAGTCACAGTTGATCTTCCAGGGTTCGAATTAGCAGGTCTAGTGAGAACACGCTAATTTGAACTGAGAGGGTGCTCCCGTCGATGCTGGTATTTCTGCTTCTACAAGAAGTAAGGAAAGTCGAAGGGCGAGTGTGCTCCCTTCAACTTCCTGCAGTGCGTATGGCGTCAAAATTCAAGTTAAGATATTTCTACTTAAGCTATGCAATTAACGTAGCTAAAGTTGCATATCTTAATTCAAACTTATCCCCTAGTGTAGACCAGGGGCTAGTGAAATAATATCCAACCTAGTTTTCCCCCACTGCAATTTGAGACCACTGCTTCTTGTTCTGTCACCATTGAGAACAGCCTAGCTCCATCCTCTTTGGAACCCTGCTTCAGGTAGTTGAAGGCTACTGTCCGATCCCCCCTTATTCTTCTCATCTGAAGACTAAATAAGCCCAGTTCTCTCAGCCTCCTTTTAAAACTCAGAACAACTAGCCCTCTATCCAATATGATGCTTGTAGCCTCACAATAATCCTGGGTGGTTGGCAAGGATTGGGTAGTTTCATTTATAGACAGAACTGCAGCACTCTGAGTTTGTCTTGACCGAGATAAAGATATGCTTTTTAAAAACTATGTTTCCTGGCACATTCTGATGCTATACTATGGACAAGGAAAATTGTATTTGAGGACAGGCTAGCTGGTCAAGTTGAAGCCTTGAGAGTTTTAGAAAAAAAAAACCTTTTTTATCATCAAGACAGGTCCAGAGACGTTAAAGGAGTCTTCCAGAGTCTGTGTTTAAATTAGGGATGTAATGGTACAGTCAATTAACCGATTAACCAATAAGCAAAAGCTTATCAGTTAATGCTATAGACTACATGCATTTTCCCGCACCCTTGCCAGTAAATTTTTTAGCAGGCTGGCCAGCAGCCCAGCTCAGTCTCGGCTTGTGCTGGGTTCAGGACCTACTCCTACTGTGGCTCTGCCTTTAAAGTGTATTAGGAGCCAGGCGGGCATGCAGTCCTCTCAGCTAAAGAGGCAGCAATGTGGAGTAGCAGAGGGCTCCTCAGGAGTGGGGCCGGAGTACACTAGCTGATGGCCCCGCCCTCAGGGACTATAGAATAATTGAGTAACCAATAAGAATTCATGAGGTTAATCAACTATTCTATTAACCGATATTTAACATCCCTAGTCTAAACCCAGAACAGAGCCTAAAACCTCAACTCCCAGGCTCTGTCCACCACTTACTTTTCAGATACTCCTTACCAAAAGCTTTGTGTGTTTTATCCAATCTGCATTTAGGACTATCCATAAAGCCTATAGACTGAAGGCAGTTGAAGTCTTTCCATTGATTTCAGCAGATTTTGAAGCAGACCCATCAAGCCTGTTTTTGTTTCCATTGAAAGTCAATAGCAAAACTCATTTTGACTTACTGCTTTAGCTATCTGAAATTTTAAAACAATACACATTCTTTATTACATTAATTGTATACCTATTTCTGAAATGGACAACACTTGCTTTACTAAAGAGAGTGTAAACTTTAAAAGCGTAAGATGCACACATCCTTTAAATCTTACTCATATGAGTAAGGCTAGCAAAATTCAGGCTGCAGTAAGTTCAAGAAAACAAATTTGTTTTTGTTAGATAATATTAACCATGCAGATAACAACATGAAAAATAATTACTTCCCCTAGCTGCCATTTTTACCTTAACTCAATTTAAGAGAGATAAGATGCTAGTAATATAACATATATAATTCAGAAATCATATGAAGAAATAACTGACACTAGAAAATATGATGATTCAACCCTTTTTCACTTATTAGAAGCACTGATTCCTAAACAGTCAATTGGATATTCCATTCTCAGAAATTAATGTGTACCTTTGAAAAACTTCAATTATTTTAACAATACACAGAGAAAGTTGATGTAGCTGAGGGGCTTATTAATATCTTAACATCAGATGGGCTAATACACATGGAAAAACTAATTGTTACAAATGTTTTTTAATTCTGAACTTAGATTAAAACTTCAGCAGTACTTCAATTCAGCTTTTCCAATTAACAACCATGTATGGAATGACTTGCCTTTTCTCATGTAATCATTTTAATGAACCTTATGATCAAATGTCCTCATTATTATTTATGTGTAACCCTTCTGCCAGGTAGTGCCAGCAGCTGCCAAGGCCGGGTTCAATATCTAGGGGTTCCTCTCCATCCATCCAACACAGAACTGGATCGAGCCCCCACCCAGTAACCTGGAAAATTCACACACCACCCTGGGGTGCCTCAGGGAAGCAATGATTCTTCACTCGCAAGCACAGAGTCTGAGTCTAGAAAAGAAACCTTTAATAGAAGGGGAGGGAAGTAACATGGCATTAATTTGGGAAAATACCACAGAGTTGATAACTAAAACCACGACTGAACATCCCAGCCCAAATAGTTTAGGCAGTGTCCTTTTCCTATCAGGTTCTTAAGTCTAGACATGTAAATGTCCCCTTCACATGGCCAACCCTTCTCTGCACCACACTCACAGTTGCTGCCCTTGGTCAGGGCAGACCAGAGTTCAGAGATGCATCCACAGAGTTCACCTCCCTTCCTGAATGGGGGGAAGGTAAGGAGGCATCTTACTCACTTTGCTGGTCACTCACCACTCATCTGCTTGCCGCTCTCTGGTGCTGCTCTGCTGGCCATTCGTTGCTCCTCGCTGCTGCCACTCTGCAGGTCGCTCATTACACCTCTCCATCAGTTGCCCTATGCTGCCACTACTCTGCTGGCTGCTCATTATGCCTCTCCATCGCCGCCCTGCTGGCTGCTCATCATGCTGCTGCTTATCACATCTTTCGCCGGCTTGTGGTAAATTTGGCTCTGAGCCAAATCTAGTGATTTCATCTCTCAGTGATTTCAGCTCTTGGCACAAAGTACAGTCTAGCCACTAGAGATTCCAGAGTCCACTGGAGTAAATTTAAATGCTGAAAGAGACTTCTTACGGAACCTTTCTTTAGCTTAATCATTGAAACAGTGGGGAGAAACAGGTTGAACCAGTCTCACAGCTCATTCCTGGAGGGCATGTAGCCTGCTGACTCAGAGTTCTGCCCTCCCTAGCTTTATCTTATAATGGTCTGGAAGTCGAGCCTCTGTCCGTCCAAGTGTATTTACCCTGACAGGATCATAGTATCATAGAGTCATAGAATACTAGGACTGGAAGGGACCTTGAGAGGTCATCGAGTTCAGTCCCCTGCCCTCATGGCAGGACCAAATACTGTCTAGACCATCCCTGATAGACATTTATCTAACCTACTCTTAAATATCTCCAGAGATGGGGATTCCACAACCTCCCTGGGCAATTTATTCCAGTGTCTGACTACCCTGACAGTTAGGAACTTTTTCCTAATGTCCAACCTAAGCCTCCCTTGCTGCAGGTTAAGCCCATTGCTTCTTGTTCTATCCTCAGAGGCCAAGATGAACAAGTTTTCTCCCTCCTCCTTATGATACCCTTTTAGATACCTGAAAACGGCTATCATGTCCCCCCTCAATCTTCTCTTTTCCAAACTAAACAAACCCAATTCTTTCAGCCTTCCTTCATAGGTCATGTTCTTTAGACCTTTAATCATTCTTGTTGCTCTTCTCTGGACCCTCTCCAATTTCTCCACATCCTTCTTGAAATGCGGTGCCCAGAACTGGACACAATACTCCAACTGAGGCCTAACCAGTGCAGAGTAGAGTGGAAGAATGACTTCTCATGTCTTGCTCACAACACACCTGTTAATGCATCCCAGAATCATGTTTGCTTTTTGTGCAACAGCATCACACTGCTGACTCATATTCAGCTTGTGGTCCACTATAACCCCTAGATCCCTTTCTGCCCTTTCTGTCGCTTCCCATTCTGTATGTGTGAAACTGACTGTTCCTTCCTAAGTGGAGCACTTTGCATTTGTCTTTATTAAACTTCATCCTGTTTACCTCAGACCACTTCTCCAATTTGTCCAGATCATTTTGAATTATGACTCTATCCTCCAGAGCAGTCACAACCCCTCCCAGCTTGGTATCATCTGCAAACTTAATAAGTGTACTTTCTATGCCAATATCTAAATCGTTGATGAAGATATTGAACAGAGCCAAAACAGTCCCAAAACAGACCTCTGTGGAACCCCGCTTGTTATACCTTTCCAGCAGGATTGTGAACCATTAATAACTACTCTCTGAGTACGGTTATCCAGCCATTTATGCACCCACCTTATAGTAGCCTTATAATAACTGAGTTAAGAACAGTCTGACTTTTCTGCATTCCCACAATAACTGCAAGCATTGGTGATCATATCTCACAATTCCTGCATTTAGTGTTAACACAGTTTGTGACCCCACAATAGCCAAATTGGTTAAAATAGGCAAAAACACTATTGTAACAGTTAACTCTCTTAGCAGACCTAAGCAAACTGAGAGAACTGTATTTACATGCACATGCCCAGAATCTCATTCTTTAAACTGAGAATGTTTCCCTCCTTTGTGCCTCCTTCTTCTTTTGTATTGCCCCAATAATTACAGACATTGCAATTAGAATTAACACAATTTGTGACCCAACACCAGCCAAGTTGATTGCAACAAGCAAAACACCATTGTAGCAGCCGAATATCTAACACATCCAAGTGAAGCAGGATCAAACTGTATTTACATAAACACACCCAGGGTTTCTTTCCCATTCCAGCAGGCTATAATGCAAGCAATGATTCAGACCCTGCTTACATCTGGAAAACAAAAATAATCTAACCCCTTATTCAGAACAGTTAAAATGGCTTTCAATCTGTTTTGGCTTTATGGGAATGAAAGAATTGGTGTTCCTAAAGGAAATAAGAATATTTACTTAATTAAAGCCTTTATAAACACATTGAGGTAGGATTATCACTTGGCTGGTAGAGACCCAAATATAAATAATTCTCTTTATCTTTAGTTTTTAATTGTGGGAGATTTTTTTAAAAAAATTATGCATATAAATATAACAGCTGTGTTCTAAGTGTGTAAACCACGCACGTCTAAAACTACATCCCATTTAGAAAGTTATAACGTAACACATAGAATGCAGTGGTGTAGTGAGATTTTAAAAAAAATTAATCTGAAGATGCATTTGCCAATTTATATCAATAAATCAACATGGCTGTTACAGTCAACAAGTTAGCCCTTTTGACTCCCTTACTTGTGCTGAGTAGCATTGCACTTTGCAAGTAGTTCCATTGACATGAATAGGGCCACTCAAGGAGGAAGGAGATAATCGGGACAAATAAGAAGATCAGAATATGACCCTTAGTATGAACTGTGTATAGTAAAGCATTAATGTGAACCTAATTTTCCCTCTTCCACACTAACGTTAGCAACTATTGCAGTTTTAATTTTTAAAAGAACAGCCCATGTCTTTCCTCTTGCTATCCAGATAACTTAATACCACATTCTCTTTTACTATTTCTAGGGACGCGGAGTGGTTTTCCCTGAGTGACATGTCAATAGAACCCTAAAAGTACAGTTTAACAAAGAGATCAAGGGATGCCATAAGGACAAGATAGATTTTTTTTTCTGAAGACATGAATAGCTTCACTAATTGCATAGACACGCTTTTTTCCACCACCTCTTTACCAACAGGTTTAAAGACAGTTAGGGCACAAAGCAGGTGCACTGTTTATTGCCTTCACAAAAGCATGGGTTCTTGTCCTCTGCCAGCTCACTGCTGAGTAAGATAAGCAGAACTCCTGCTGCTGAATTATGATCTTGCTTTCAGGCGTATGCCCCCAGGATCTATGGCAATCCCTCCAACAGCTTGAAAAATGGAAGTGTTTTGAAAGAAGAGCTTGCTGGAGCTGTGACTGACGGACTATGAAACCTTGTTGTTATTCAGATTTTGAGAAAGGACCAGCCATTCATTGAATTATTTCACAAGCAGTTATTTAAGTGACAATAACAGTTTTTAAATCGTGGATTTATTTACAGGGAAAAGTCCATTATCTCATAGGAATTGCATTTTATGTTAGGAATGAGCCATATTACAAATATTAAATGATAGAACTTTTAGATATTTATGTTATTTTAATTCATGGATGAGATTTTGTTTAAAAGGTGTGTGCGTAGAATGGTACACTTTACTTGGTGAACTTAAAATTAAAATGTTCATAAATGAATTGGTAGAAGCTGTAGCAGCATGCTCAGAGAATATTTCTGATGTGCTTACAATACCAAACTAAATAAAATGTACTTATCTCTATGAAGAAGACCTATTAGATCAGACCCTTTCATTGCTTTTACTGGAGCTATGCTTACTTTTACCAGATAAAGTTCTGACACATTGTTTCTTGCACATATTATTATTATTATTATTGTTATTATTATTACAACTTTAGGTGACAACCCTGCAATCCTTATGCAGACAATACTCCCATAAATACCACTAAACCTACAATCCTTCAGTGGGAGTTCTGCCTGTGTATGGATTGCAGCACTGAGCCCCAATTTTATGCAGAGATAGACACCCATAAACATATTCAGCTGAAGCTTCTGACGAAGGCCTCATGGGGGAAAAATACCAATAATTTTTCATACAGTTTTCCAGATCACTACTACAATAGCTATCTGTTTCTCCATACAGTAAATATTTATAAGGAAAACTGCCTATCTAAAATGATTTAACAGCTGTCTGCTCTAACATACCCTTTGCAATTCCCTTATTACTGTACTGCTGTTCCAGTCAATCACTCCCATTCTTCAAATCAGCAAAAGTCTTCAAAGGGCCTCATTCATACAGCAGGAAATGGGAGGACTTGTTGAGTGTTCTGTTCCTGGTGATCTTAAAAATAAGCAAAAACCCAAACAACTGAATGACAGAAGATGTTTAAAAATGTTAACAAAATTGGAACCAGAGTAAATCTCAAATGGATAGAAGCACTATGCATTGAAATTAGGTACTGCAATAGAGAGAGAAGTTGTTTAATGGGGAGCTAATGTGTTGTGGCCCTTACATGGGCACACAGTTAGGAGAAGTGCGTAAAGGAGCCTTCCTCTGCCTTGCACTCCTATGTGGTGCCATTGCAGTTCTAGTGCTTTCCTGATTGTAGGGCCTGATGGCAAACAGTGTCTCTTGGCAGGGAGAGAAGAAGGTGCAACTATCACTGTGACCTGCCTTTGCCCTGGCCAGGTGCAAAGGGGAAAGCATGTTGCCTCCTCCCAGGGGATGGTACAGTGAGTACTCCAGGCATGCCCGAGTACTCTGGGAGCCATTGCGTCCCTTCATGTTCTTCCCGGGGGCAGTGCACCATTGAACCTTCTACACTCAGGTCCATTACATATATCAATTATTATCATTATCTGCTTCTATGTATTTCTATTGCAGTAGCATCTAGGGGTGTGTCTAGACTACAGGGTTTTGTCGACAAAAGTGGACTTTTGTCGACAAAACTATACCTACAGCTACACTACTACTGCTGAGTTCTGTCGACATAACGTCGACAGAACTCAGTAGTTTTGTCGATGGTGGTAAACCTCATTCTATGAGGAATAACGCCTTTTGTCGACAGAGTTCTGTTGACAGAAGGCATTATTGCATCTACACTGCCCTTTGCGTCTACACTCTTATGTCGACAAAGCGGCTTGCTTTGTCAACAGAACTGGATGTAGTCTAGACGCTCTTTGTCAACAGAAGCTTTGTCCACAGTATCTGTCGACAAAGCCTCTGTTGACAAAAGCCTGTAGTCTAGACGTACCTTAGGAGTCCCAGACATAGACCAGCACCCCATTGTGCTAGGGGCTATACAAACACAGCACAAACAGACAGTACCTGCCCCAAAGACCTTGCAGCTGAAATGATGAGATGACTTGGCCCCACGTAAGAATGGATAGTGAGGAGAAGGCCTGTACATTATAGCTTTTTTTAAAAATTAGAGAGACAGTCTTTTGATATACAGTAGTCCTGTTTATGTAGGTTTTCCTTTTTCCCAGAACGAATGTGGAGTGTAACATGAAATGCAATGACATAAAGTGAAAATGCTCAACGAGCCTGGAAATCTTGCATAGCTCACTAGAACTGAATCCTGGGCGGGGGACGAGGGCGGGGGGGTGTGCATATATATATATATACCATCAGGGCTTATTGTTTTGCCATTTATAATGCGATACAGTAACTGCCCTCGTAGTGCCAGGACTTCTTCATGTTGTTTCGGTTCCTTTTTAATTGGCTCTTAAAAATTACCCAGGGCAGGCATCGCTGGGCAGAGAGCCCGGATGGTGTTTAGGTGATCAAGAAGGCTGCAGCATTATTGCTGAAGTTCCACATCTTTCAATTCCATTCCATTCGGGTTCTTACTCCTCATGCGTACCAGGAAAGGGCGGGGCCTTAGGCGGAAGGAGCAGGACTGAGACACCCAACACCACACCCTAATGGCAGTTGCCCCCTCTGCCAGCCCTCAGAGCCAGAGTGTGCAGCACAGGGCTCTGTAGTGAGCACTCCAGTGGTTTGAAGGGCCTGGAGCTCTGGCTGCTGCTGCTGCTACTTCTCTGGGTCCTGGGTTGCCCCCTTTGTCCCGCCCCATTGGCAGGCTTGCCATCATCCCTGATTGACAGCTGTGCTGCACTCATGCTTGGGGAAAGGAATAGGTGTCACTGGTAAACCCTCTTTTTGCTGCCTGAATCCTGGGGCTGCTTGGCAGCAGAAAAGCCCTTAATAGAACTGAAAGCCACAGTGGTGTTCACTCCCCCGGCCTTGGTCCTTTGTGCCTATGGCTTGATCCTGTCCTGGTTCTCCCAGTCCCTGCCACACCTCCTATAGTGAATCCAAGCTTCTCTGTGCCCTCGATCCCCTGGGGTGTGTAAAGCTTTTGGAGCCTCAGCAGGCTAGAGCACTGGTTTCTCTCTGGGCCTCTCTGGTGTCTCTCCCAGGCATGGACTACCCCTTTTGGAAACTGGACTCTTCAGTCCAGCTGCTCAAGGCCCCTGAGGACCAGTGCTGGCTTCTGTTTCTTAAACACATCCCTTTCCCCTGAACTCCACCCTGAAGAGGTGAAACTTCTTGTTTACTATTTCAGCCTTCCAGGGTCATGCAGCAGCTCTGTAGGCATTAACATCTACTCATGCGCTGTGCACAGGGTCTTACACATTTTGCTCTTTTACTTTATCATACAAAGTACAGGGGAGCACAGATCATACAAATCACTAAACAGAGCTACTGCAAGTAGAAAATGCCCTGCTCCTCACCCTGACAAAACAGATTCTGCCCTGTTAAAAATATCCTTTCCAGCTCCCTCATACCAGCACTTAATCCTGCCAGATAATTTTGTTGCCAAGGTGACTTCCTCCCTATGTGGGGAAGGGGATGCTGGGAAGGGACAAGTCTTTTGTCTACCACAGGGTATATAGCTTTAACTACCCTCCACTGTTTCTCTTTTGCCACCATGGCCTCTGGAATTTTTAACCAAGCTCAGAAGCAAACTGACCACTGAGAAGCAAAAATCTGCATGTTCAAAATGGAGCTTGCAGCAGAGACAGAATCTCACACAGAGTTCATAAAGTGTACAACCATATTCAAAGATCTTGACAGGAGCTAAGAAGCAATAGAATGAAGTTTTTGGCGATAGATTTTCATGTGCTGAGAATTCTCATGGTGCAACAGAAATCCCCTTCTGACTTTCTGAATTTTTAAGGATTGTTTGGATTGTTCTAGTAACACAGTAGTGCCTCAGCAGGCCCGAGAATCTGCTCCTTTATGCACAATATATGCTTACAGACAGTGCAACATTTTACTGGATGATAACCTGCACACATGCAATAGCTATGATCAGTTCTTGCATTTCTGTATATAGTGACATCTGACCACACATTTTTTGGCCAGATCTAATGGCAAATTGCAGGGAGTACAGTCTGAAAGTGATGTCATTTGAACAATTATATGTATCTCTTGAGGTGGTTATATATATATTACTGCAGTAGGGCTATATTTGCCTGGGGAAATTCCAAGAAAATGTCTCAAATCAATATCCTAATAATTTTTTTGCACTATTTAGAGGTATATATTGTAGACAATGTTGTCTTTTCTTGGACTTAAGAAGTCAAGCATAAAGAGTTTTACAAGTCTTTCAATAGCTTCCCCAGATCCATTAAACTTAAAACAGATTAATCTCCAGGGAGAGTAAGTTTCCCGGACACTGCAATTACAGTGAAAGATGGCAAGCCAAAGACATTCATTTAAAGGAAACCTACAGAGCAATACAGCTAACTACATAACTCTAGTTTTCATCCTACCCACATCAAGGCCTCCATCATACGCTGCCAAAGCATTCAATATCAACACCTCTACTTAGGCCCCAAAAGACAGAAGAAAATGCATTTCAGAGTCTGTTCAGACTGCAATGAGGAGAATCTAAGATCTCTGCTTATTTAAAGCAATGGTTGTTTCACCCGGGAGATAACTAATGCACACTAAGAAGAGGTAGCATAGCTGTTTTATGGTGACACCAGGATATTAAAAAAACTGCTATTTAGAATACCAAAGAGTTAACAGAACAACATTAATAGGACAACATGAAGAGCTAAAATTTTATATGCAGAGCACATATCCTCTATACAGACTTTTAAGCAGAGGGATTAATAGGATAAAGCACAAGAAAGCTCCAAATATAAGCAATTTCAAAGAGAAATGTAAGGTTAAAAAATACCAAACCCAAACTTCATAATTACTAAGGCTTGCAGCCAAGTCATGTTCTCCTAGGCTCCTCTTAGTTCTCCCAAACTAACCATGGATGGGTTCATACATGGATGGGAGATTGTAAAGGAAGCAAAATTCAGTATACATAGTGCAGCAAGTAGCACTGTTGATTCAGCAGGTATTGCTCTGCCCTTTGGGTCAATAGTGATGCCAGGGAGAGATGTGTTGCTGTAAACTGTGGTTTTGAGAAGAAGTAAAGCCAAGGTGCTGATTGCACAGAGAAGTCGTAAAGTTGGTACAACTAGCCTCTATGCCTGGCTGGGCCTCTGGGATAGACCTTCCTCACCTGGTACCTGCCACTGCATCTTCCCAAAGCAACACGTTTGGGCAGAGGTGAAAGTAAGCGGGTGCTCAGCTCTAGCAAGAGCTGGCTGAGCTGCGGCCAAAGCCAGGAGGGAGCTATTTAAAGAGCTGACAGGGACCCGGGTTTCAATAGGACAGTACTTGTTACAAGTTTTAAGTTACTTTCACTGCTGCATCTGGGGGAGGAGCATGTATGATCACATGCTTCCCTTGCCTAGATTTCGGCTAGGACTCACAACAGAATGTGGCCAGCAGCAACTGTTCAGTACTGTGTGGGAGGGAAGGGACAGGAGCTGCTTCCAGATGCTGGGAAGGGCAGCAAATGGATGACTTGGCCTATGAAGGTGTCCAAATAGTGACACCACAGTTGGGTTCTAAAATAGCTTAAATGGGGACATAAATCTTTATTTTATTCTTAAAAGCAGGTGGCTACTTTTGGTGTGAAATTTCTAATAGGCTCTTTGAAGTTTCTGTGAAGTACTGATTTGGTTCTCCTCATAAAAGTGTTAAATTTAGTTCTGTCTGGGGATTGTTCCTTGGCAGATTGTCCATTGTTGCCTAACAGCTCTCTAAGAATCTTTTGCATCTATACAAAACTTGTTAGCGAGTGCATCCTGTACAGATTTGATGCATCTGGTAATTTTAAAAAATCAGATAATTTTTGATAGTTATTGCGAGTAAGAAAATATGAAAGTCTAAAAGTTGCAGCTGGAGACATTTTCCACATAAACTTTCTTCTGTGAAGCTTCTGATTATGGAACAGTAGGCTTTTATGTACATTTTTTGGAACAGAAGTGTTAACGTACAACAGCTGCTGATTCATAAAGTCATTTTTGTCAGCAGCTGGATTTATACCCATTTCACAGATTAGCCCACACCCCCTCCACTACACACTATCACAACTGTGGAGTCACTCCTATTTAAGCAATAAAAAAGTCCAATGAAATTAATATACAGAAAAATTAGTTGTAAAGAAGTTTGGGTTACTCCACATATCTTAACCGATTCTAACCTGTAAAATCAAGAAAATGGAAAGTTAAAAAATCCCACAATATCAATCATCTTTTCCTTCACCATTGCCCCAATTAGGCTACATCTAGACAGCAGGGCTATTTCGGGATACTGAAAGTATCCCGAAATAGCTATTATGCATCTTTAAACATGCCTGTTATTTCAAAATATTTTGAAATAATGGGAGCGCTATTCCGGTGTCCCTGTAACCCTTGTTTCACGAGAGTGAAGGGACTTGTCGGAATAGCGTTTTATTTAGAAATTACCTTGAAATAAGCTACATGTACCTTATTTTGAGGTAAGGGTGCTGTGTAGATGCACCCTTACTGTACACCACAGACCATGCACCTCAGCCTTAGATCAGCTTCTTGCAGCCTTCCTCTTCTCTGCATAACCCATAAGCAAATTATCCTCTCTCAGCCCAAAACCTTGCTGCTCCAAACATCCACAAATAATAGTGTTAAGGGAGAAGGAAAGGCTGAGGAGGCCAAGTTAAAGTTGCTGTGCCTGGCCCGTAGCTTTAATAGTTGTGATTATGGCAAGGTGTGTGCTGGTGGGTGAAGGAGAAGAGGGCATAATAATGTTAGGTGGCTTAACTTCACATTTCCTTGCTTTTATGGTTTTGAGTCAGGTATGATAAGGGTAACACCCTGTTGCAAAGCAGAATGTTCTTTTTTCTGTGAAGTTGGGAAGGCAGCTGTATGCAGAGGGTCATCTCCGCCATCAGTTCTCTTTGGGATTATATGGTCCTCTTTTATTTTAAATGATCAAACTATTTTCGTGCTGCTATATTTTTTGGTTTTTGTTATAATGTTGAACTTACCTACAAGTGCACATATGTAGTGTGCAGCATATGTAAATGTATGTGTATATATATAGATGTATACACAGAGGCATATAGGATGTGTTTGTGTGTGTAAACACCTAAATAAACATTATATGAACATATAAAGAGAATATTTTTAGTCATTCCAGTAACTGAGTTATTATGACAGTCAATGCTTAAATTCAGCATTCAAGTGATTGATGTTTGAACCTCAACGATCTTTTCATTTGCCCTTAAGACTAAATTTTAAATAAAAGCTTTAAAATTTTCCATTACTATGGTGTGGCTGTACTCTTACAAGTAAGTATTCATTTAATGGGAAATTTGAAGTAAAACCTAGCACAGTGCATTCTGTATTTTATATTTAACACATTTTCTTTTTTTCTCAGAGCCACTTAATATCTTTTCTAAATCTTCCCAACCTATTTTCTTTCCCAGCTTATATCTTATCAATCTTTGATCCATAATAGTTTTCTCACACCTCTGTTGCTTAATCAGAATCTGTCTGGATGAGGCAGTAGCAGCGTTGCTTGAAAACTCTTTAATCATTGTATTGAATTAATGCAATTACATGGCTGATGTATTAGACTTCTCACCTCTGGTCTCTATATTTACAGCTCCTTTTGAGTCCTTTCTAGGCTTTTTTCACCTTCCTGAAGGTAGGATTTCCATCCTCTATGAGCTTATCTGTTAGTGTTATTAAACAGAGCAGCACACGTGAAGATATTTATAATAGAAGAAGAAAGAATAAATAGCACACTAGCAAATAAAATAAGTGTTGCTTTATTTTCTTAACTAAATGGAGTAACTTTCAGTTTTCTGGGATAGGTTATGTATTCAGAAAGGAACTGTTACCATTCCAACACTGTACCCTTGAGGCTTGAAATCCAAGTGTTTGGTGATACATGTAAATTGCATAAGGTTATTGTTTTTTGCATAACGAAATACTGAGAATTTTCATGGTTCTGTGTATCACCAGGGATAAAAGCTCAAGGGGAGGTGAAGGTATTTCACAGAAAAGCATTTAGAAGATCAGAATATAATTTAATATAAAATTGCAAAGAAATAACTTCCCATTGTGAGCTAAATGGATTCTGGCTAGGGCAGACATAGTACACTCCGTGCCAATAGTACATGTTGGTACATTTCAGCATACAAATCTTGGACCATCTTCCTCAGCTGGTGTGAATCCATATAACTCTAATGACTTCGATGGAATGATGCCAATTTACACTGGTTGAGGATCTGGTCCTCATGGTTAATGGACTGTCTGTTTGATTTAGTCTCAAGTTCACACTGGGTGGATTGGTTAATGAGTGGGAGTATTCCCAAACAAAATTTCAGCACTCAGTTCTGATCCATGTTTGCTTATTAACCTGATACATCCACTATGTTGCCAGCAGTGACAAATGTCCCTAAAGAAACAACATTTTGTCTCTGCAACTCACTGAACAGTATTGAAGGAATGAGTGGGAGGCATGAATTAGAAATGCAAAACTAACCCAACCAAGATACAGAATTATGTAGTCATTCCATAGTCAGTGTTGAAGCTCTCTTCCCTTTATAAGCTTGATTGCTAACTCCTCCCACAACTTCTTCCAAAAGAAACCGCTTTTCCTAGAATTTTTGAGGCCATAGCTCATCTGACAGCACGTTTTTTATTAGGATGTCCTTTGAAAATCAAATTACAAGTGTTAACACTGATATTCTGAAAATGTGGCTGTAGTTTAGGTTGATTTTTAAAAAGTTCTTTTTTCTGGCATCTTACATCTCTAAAATGACGAAGAATTTCACATATGTTTTGTTCTATTGGATCTGAAGAGGAGAAGTGCTCTTTCATATTTTTAGGATGGATCAGTCAGGGAAAGATAAAAAAGATCCACTAAGTAGTTTTTAGGTGTATCAAAAACAGTTTTTACAGCGTAGATTTTTAAATATGAACTGACCTACTTCTGACTACAGCTGACAGGCTTAGTCGGAGGTGGGGGAAATGGGGTTAAGGAAATCCAGAGGAAATGTGAGGAGGCCCATGTTTGAGAAGGGGTACAGAGTAGGGAGAAGGAGAAAGGATTAGGGGACCAAAAAGACCTGGTCTGTACCAAGGGGGCAGGAGAACACAAAGTGGATGTGTGTGGGGGGAGAAGTTATGCTTCTAACTTTCAGACAAGAGGTAGAACACCAAAGGAGATTGGAAAAAGGGTACATGCGTGGAAATTGGTGGTATGGTGTGCCTAGGATAATACAGCTAGAGGGGACATGGGATAGAGGGAGATGGTGTGGAGGATGAATGCAGGGAATTGAAGAAGCATATAGAATGAGGGGGACTAAAATTCTCCCTTCTCTTCCATTCCCCTCCATCCCTCCAGTACACCTGTATCCCATACAGGAATAATAACTCCCATTGTCACACACTCTCTTATGGACTTGCCAATGTCTGCAGCAAAGAGAGCCCTGGTTTGGTCAGCTTCACAAGATCTGTTAGAGCATGACTCCCCTCTTGCAGACCTTACGTCCAGTCCAGTTTAAAGTGATGATCATTAAAAAAAAATATGTATGCATAGAACAAAATAGTCAATTTCTATTAAACCAGCAATCAAATATGACAGGAGAACAGTGTTAACTAACAAAGACTGTATGGAAAAGTCACTACCATTTCTACCTCTCACACGCCCCCCCCCCCCCCCACACACATGGTCTTGCAATGCCCTATCTCAATAAGAGTTTTTAATAATGTTCTGTTTTATTAATAAACAAACAAAATGTCTAGTTTTAATACATTCTAATAAAATAGGATTGGGTTTTCCTCATTGTTTATACATAGAGATCTTTAAATTGTTCCATGTTGATAAAAATCTTCAGCAAACTCCTGTCAGCCCCTCCTCCTGCATGTAGCCCAAATATAATTGTGGGTGCTTGCCAGGATGACAAACACTGTAGAATAGATGTGGATAAATACCTTACTTCTTAGACTGCTCTTTTTTTCTCAACGGGATCTTTCAAATCTCCTAAGACTAAGTCTGTTTTTTGCTGCTCTTCTTTGAACAGCAGTCAAAGAATCCAGAGAAGGATATTTTTTTCAAGGGAGAAAAAGAAAACCACATGGTCCTGTGGCCAACATTAATTGAATTTGCAGCTTTAAAGTTGCCTCTGGGCTGTAATCTAGCTGTATGTTCTTTGCCGTAGTGAATTTCAGAATGTCTTTGTTTTCAGGTATTTACAAACGTCCCCAGCCATTCCTGCCCTGAATATGTAGAAAAGACCAGCTTGAGGTAGGCTCATGTGCATCCATACCACCGTAAATCCAGGGTGCATGCATCCAGACCAGCTTGCGGCTGGCCTAGGTGGCTCACAGTGTGCATTTGCCCTCTTTATTTGTATGTACCAGAAGCAGATTTTCATGGGGGGGTCATTAAATGTAGAAATACAGATTGGACCTCCCTGGTCTGGCACCTTTGGAACCTGGCCCTAACCAGCGAAAGTCAATGCCTGCCCCTCTGCTGCAGGTCTCTGGACTCTGCTCTTGGCCACTGAGCTCTGCTCCCAGTCCCTGGGCCCTGCCCCAGCCTCCAGCACCCCACCCCAAACACTGAGTCCTGGCTCCGACCCACAACCCCAGACCCTGTCCATCGACTCTCTGCTGCCAGCCCCAGCTGGCCTCTGCTCCTGGTGGCTGGTTTCCTGTACCTGGTTCTAGCTCTACTGCCCCACAGCAGCTAGCTCTCTGCATCTGGGTCTGACCTTGGTTCCGCTGCCCCCGGTTCTAGCTGGGCTTTGGCCTTGGCTACTAGCCTTTGGCTGCTGAGCTCCACTCCCAGCCACTGGGTCTGGTACTGGGCACCACTCCCAGCTGCCACTCAGCTCTCTGGTCTGGCAACATCTGTGTCTCTTCTGTGCCAGAGCACCCACGAGGTTCCAACAATGCCAGACGATGGATGTTGCAGGACCAGAGAAACCCAGATATCCAGCCTTTACACCCCCATTTTTGGACCCTCAAATACATGAACTCTAGAAGATCCTGGGGTGACACTTATTGAAGTACTGGGAGCTAATCATGCTTTGCAATGAGAGAAGAGAGCTTCTAGATTCTAACCCCGAAGCGGCCATGCCCCATTTATTTAGGCAAGTCTCTTGTTCTCCTTGTGCCTTAACTTCTCTATCTGAGTCACTGAGTAGAAATAATTGAAAACCACCTCAGATTTTATATCAGTGTTTACAAAAAGGAGGTAAAAAATGGCACAAAGCTTACACTGAAACTTACTTTTGCTCTATATTCAAAGAGTTTAAGACCAGAAGATACCACTGTGAACTTCTAGTGTGACTTCCTGCATGACACAGGCCATAGAACTTCCCTGAATAAATTCCTGTTTGAACTAGCACATATCTTGTAGGAAAAAAAAAATCTTGAATTAAAAATTGCCAATGATGAAGAATCCACCATATCCCTTAGCACATTGTTCCAATGGGTAATTACACCCATTATTAAAAAATTGAACCTTTTTTCCAGGCTGAATTTGTCTAGCTTCAACTTCAAGTCATTGCATCTTGTAATACTTTATATACATTCATGATTCCATGTGACCATCTTATCAGATATATGTTGAGACAGAAGAAAAGAAACTCAGCTACTGCATACCAGCAGAAAGTTACTTTTGAACAAATGACATATTACACCATGCATAGTTGGAAGATCCTGCAAGTTTGAAGCCTCTGAAAACTTCCCATCTTTAAAATAAACATATTCACTAAACAGAATCCTTGTATTGTCTGTCATTGTCTTTTATGTAGAGAGTGATTTACAGTAATTAAATATAGTAGTCAGAAGGAAAGAAAATAGCTGCAGATATAAATTAAAGACATTTTCTCAAGTGGTAAAGAATAAAGCAACCTTTGATGATAAAGACTAACAATCTTCCAAAAAGCACAGGAACTGATTCATTTTGTATAAAATGATATTTATTAAACTAACAGGTTCATTCTTGGAAGTCATGACAGAACATATGTCAAGTGCTTGATATAAATGACAGATGTTTACATGTAATAGAGCAGTGGAACAAATTTTGTTAAGAAGGGTATGAGCCAGATGTTCACAACATTGGCATTTGGAGAGGAAAACATCTTTTTACATTGTCTATGACTCATGAGCCAAAGGAAAATGTGTTTATCACAGGAACTAGCATTAGAGACATTACCCTCTCAGCAGCAACATAAAAGTGATGAAGGAGCAAGCATAGAAAAGTATCTAAACAGCACTTACATTTTACAAATACTTGTAGGACATGGTATGAAATCCTCAACACTGCCTTTGTCAGTATAATTTCAGATTGAAATCTAAGCACAAAAACTGCAGAAGCATTACTATCTTTAATATTTGCTCAATTAGTTTTAATCAATCATAAATGAAATCTGAAGGATTTTGAGAAGGGAAAATTAAGTAAGCACTCTGTTTTCTCTCCAATGTTATTAATGTACACAGGCCAACCAAAGCCTCTCCAACTGCATGTTTTTCTTTAAGGTGGATCGGATTAGTATCCTAAGGAAGAGGTAAAAATTTGTTTTTTTTTAGCTCTTATGATGCTGTTCACAAAGTTTTTCATCTTCTCTGTTAATAAAAACAAGACTGGAAGCTTCAAGGTTTTACTTGAAATAAGTCTCAGAGTGTTTTTTAAAATTCCTTAATTTAGACAAGGGGAATGTCAATCTTTCATTTTAGGGTTTAAATTAAGGGGGAAATAAGGGATGGCCTTCCTCATTAAAATAGATGATTTCATTGAAATTGTTCAAGAAGTGGATGGAATGGAAAGAAAGTTCCTTTTGATCAATATTCAGTATTCAGTCCCTCATTAGGCTGCTAGGGGTTTTTCATTTGGAGAGTCAAATGATTATTGGTTAGCTAAGGAGATATTTATTAACAGATATTTATGGCAACCTTGAGGTTAAGGATATTAGTCCAAGTTTGAGACTGAGTCTTAAAATGATTACAAGACCTTTTCATAAAATGCATTCCACCATACTCAACTCTTCCATCTGTGTTGCACCAGTTCTAGTTTTGTTGATGGCAAGATTCCCACCCAAAATATCAATTTTGTTGCTTTTGAAAACTTGTGGGCTGAAAACTGAATTCCTCTCCCACCACATTTGAAAACAATGGCAAATATTTGCATTAGCTCTTATGATAAACTTCACATCTGCTAGCTCCTTAGAGCAACCGCCTGCCAGAACACCTGCAATACAATCAGTATTCTGTGTTTTGTTTCCTGAACGTAGTATATCAGAGAGAAACAACAGGGCTGTCCTGTTTCTTGTTGTATCATCCATTTCTATTTAGTTAAATAGATCCTACCAAGGAGATATAATAATTGCAATATAACAGTAACTTCACACTCCATTGTAATGATTCAGGAATATCAATAAAATGGGCTCCAAGACACAGAGCAGACTCAATTCTATTTCCTTTCCAGTCTGGAGGAAACACAAATGAACTGTCAAAGAAGCCTACAGTCCAGCCTAAAAACCAATAGAAAAACAAATTATTGCCCAGCACTTTTCAAATCTTAAAGCTCATTATGAAATCATAAGAAAAAAGGGAGAATACACTTCACTTTCATTGTATCTAGCATCAATATTGAACCTCACCGAAGTGCAAAGCACCAGCAGAGCTATCAGTCAGATATTTGTAGTTTATTTTATTGGTACTACACCGAACCACAAAATAGATAAAGCTGTTTTATGGCTTACATCTGTTGAATAATAAACCATAAGGCTGTGGAGTAAAGCCTGTGCAGCTGTAATTTACTGTAAATATCCAACTCAAGATAGCTGTAGAGATATAAAACTTGTGGCATGCACTCAGGTTTTATCCCACTATCCTTCAGTAGATGAATATTTATGGCACATTAGCACTTGTAGTTTATATGTTAATTAACCACTTTTTAGGAGATTTTTTCCAGGGAATTTTTTAATGTATAACAGATATTGTGGGTTCATAATGCCTGGAGAACTAAGAATGCCTCCCCCCCACCCTGCACTTGGTTTTGGTTTTTGTTTCTAATCTATTTAGTAAGTTGTTCCCTATAGAGTCAAAGTCGTGGCTTCATTGTTAAGGCTGTGGTAAGACACTTTCCAATATTTCATCTTTTAACCAATTTTTGAAGGGAAGGATCATGAGGTGAGTGCTCTTAGTTTTTCACACACACAGGGTGGGGGTGGTGGGCACTGAGGGGCTGGGGTGCGATCGTTGTTCGGCCTTCTTGGCCTGTGCATCGCTCTGCAGTCCATGCATGTGGGTGCCCGTTCAGGACCAGTCAGCACCACGCAGCCGCAGGAGGCAGCACCAGAGCACCCCTGGGCTCCTGCTCACAGGCTCTGGGGAGGTTGGCCAACCCTTCTGACACACCATCCCACCACGAGCTACTGCTAGAAGGAGGCTGGGGACAAGGACACACACACACGCACTCTCGAGGCAGCACCTGCTCCTGGGGACAGCACTGCCAGACACAGATGTGTGTGCTGTTCACCCCTCCACCACTACACCCTCACCCCCTCTGCCCCAGCAGCCAGGGATAAATGGTCTCTCCCCTTGGGATGCCACCACAGCTGGAGCCAGCATGTGCACAGCACTGATGGAAGCCCAGACAGCCTGAGGACCCCCTCCTGCCCATTGGTTCCCAGTGTGGCTGGCAATTTCCCATGCCTGCTTGTCCCCAGGATGTGGGTGGGGGAGGTAGGAAGCATGGTCCCCTAGGGATGTCTGGGCCCCTGTAACAAAGGGCCCCCTGTCCAGGCCACTTGCTCCTAGGACATCACTTTCCTCTGACCCAGGAACTGTTGGTCTCAGATCACAGATGAGAGCAAGGCTTCAGGAACTGTGTGTACAGGGATGGCTGACCATCTCTCTTTTATTGTTCCCAGTTGGACCAGCTGTGACAGTGGGGCGGGCAACACCACCCAAGCCAGCCACGCAACCCCGGGGGAGCCGTAGGTGCTGGAGGACCCGAAAGGACCTGATGCGGGAGCACGTCTCCATACTCCAGGACCTGCAGGAGACGCTGGTCCAGAAGGTCTGGGATGACATGCAATGGCGGAGAGACACGTGGACAGAGTTGCTGCAGCAGGGACACAACATGTGCGAGACTGGGCAGGCTCTCCTCACCCACCCAGAGCCAGCTCCTGCTCCTGCCCCAGTCCCAGTTCCTGGTCATGCCCTCCCTTCCATGCCAGCCCCTGTCCCCGTTCCCATGGCAGCCTCTGCCTCCCCTCCCATGCCTGACCCTGCTCCAGCCACCCTCCTGCTTTTCCCCCCTAGCCTCCCTGCCCCCCCCATTCCCGAGATCACTGAGGTCCCTGCACACGAGGCAGAGAAAGCACCTGAGCCAAGTGCCACTCCCACCCCAGCCCTGAGCCTCTCCTCCCCCCTCTAAGGTTCTCTCCCCACTCCCTCCCCAGTTAGTTCTATGCAAAATAAATCAACAAACAGTTCTGTTTTCATCAGCCAGTTTTTTTTTATTGTCTTTGCAGGGGAGAGAGGTGGAACGGGAAGGGATGGGTTGTTGGAAGAAAGGCAGAGAGGGGCAAGGCACAGGCCCCTAGTGGGGAGACCCTGGGAAGAGTGTCACTGGGGTCCTTGTGACAAACTCTCCCTCAGGGCCTCCCGGATGTGCACCCCTGCCTAATGGGCTTGCCGGATGGCAGCTGTGCACGGCTACTCAAAGGCCCTTCCCTCCCATCTGGCCTCTGCCCCCCACTCTGGAGAGAATGCCTCCTGCTTCCTCTCCACTATGTTGTGGAGCACACAACATGCGGACACCACCTGGGGGATGTTCTGCTGCCTCACATCCTGGCGGGTCAGGAGGCACCTGAACCGTGCCTTGAGATGCCCAAAGGTGCACTCTGCCTGCATGCGGGCCCCGTCCAGGCAGGCATTGAAGTATTCCTTGCTGGGTCAAGATGTCCAGTGTATGGTTTCATTAGCCACGGCATGAGAGGGTAGGCTGCGTTCCCCATGATGCACACTGGTATGTCCATATCCCCGACCCTGATGCTGCGCTCCAGAAAGAAAGTGCCAGCCTCCAGCTTCTGGAAGAGGTTGGAGTTTCTGAACACTTGGGTGTCATGCACTTTCCCCGACCAGCTGACAAAGATGTCCGAAAACTGGCTGTGGTAGCCAACCAGGGCCTACAGGACCATTGAAAAGTATCCCTTCTGGTTGATGTACTGAGATGCCCGGTGGTTGGGGGCCTGGATGGGGATGTGGGTTCTGTCAATAGCTCCCCTGCAGTTGGGGAAGCCCATGGTGGCAAAGCCAGCGATAACGGGTCCATGTAGCTGAGGTGGATGACCCCACGCAGCAGAATAGTGTTGATGGCCTTTACTACCTGAAGAAGAGACAAATAAACAAACAAAAAAGAGAATCAAAGGGGTTCCAGAGTGCCCTTCCCCCCAAAAAACCCAGGATCCACCCCTTCTGTAGCCCATCTCTCTGGCAGGGCTGTGTGTCTTTCTGGGTGTCTCGCTGGTGAGTCTTGCCCACATGCTTGGGGTTTAGCTGATCGCCATATTTGGGGTCGGGAAGGAATTTTCCTCCAGGGTAGATTGACAGAGGCCCTGGAGGTTTTTTGCCTTCCTCTGTAGCATGGGGTACAGATCACAGCTGGAGGATTCTCTGCATCTTGGGGTCTTCAAAATATTTGAGGGCTTCAATATCTGAGATATAGGTGAGAGGATTATTCTAGCTGGGGGTGGGTGAGATTCTGTGGCCTACGTTGTGCAGGGGGTCGGACTAGATGATCATGATGGTCCCTTCTGACCTTAAAGTCTATGAGTCTATGAGTGGGCGGGACTGGAGAACTGCCTGGGGACGGGGGCTTCCCCTCACCATCCTCCCACTCCCTGCAACTCCAACTCCCCCTTTCCCTAGGGTCCCCCTTTCCAGTGCTTCCCTCCCCCCATTCTGAGACTGCAGCCCAAGAGCATCATACCTTCATGATGAGGGCCACGACGGTTGACTTCCCCACCCAAACTGGTTCCTGAGGATCAGTAACTGTCCGGCATGGTGAGCTTTCAAATTGCGATGGCGACCCGCTTCTCCTGGGGGTGTGGCGGGTTGTATCTGGGTGTCCCGTCATGTGAGGGCAAGGTTGATCCAGGCACACAGCTCCAGGAACATCTCCTTCCTCATGCGGAAGTTTTGGAGCCACTGCTGGTCATCCCACTGCTCCATGAAGAGCTGGTCCACCAGTCAGAACTGGTGTCCAGCTGCCAGAAGTGGCGCTTGTGGCAGTGGGGTGTCTGTCTGAAAGAGCTGTGCTCCCAGACACATGTTGAGGGTCTCCTCAAACATCTTGGGATCGTGTTTCTGCAGGGTCTGGAGGCCAGCCTCCAGAAACTGCTGAAAAAACTGGGGAAAACTAGGGTGTGTCTAGACTATAGGGTTTTGTCGACAAAAGTGGACTTTTGTCGACAAAACTATACCTGCGTCTACACTACCGCCGAGTTTTGTCGACATAACGTCAACAGAACTCGGCAGTTTTGTCGACGGCTGTAAACCTCATTCTACGAGGAATAACGCCTTTTGTTGACAGAGTTCTGTCGACAGAAGGAGTTACTGCATCTACACTGTCCTTTGCGTCTACACTCTCACGTTGAGAAAGCGGCTTGCTTTGTCGACAGAACTGGATGTAGTCTAGACGCTCTTTGTCAACAGAAGCTTTGTCGACAGTATCTGTCAACAAAGCTTCTGTCGACAAAAGCCTGTAGTTTAGACGTACCCTTAGAGCTAAATAACAGCCACACTGGTGGCTGTAAACAAACTTCATCAGACCATGGGAAACCCCATGAAAAGTGGACATCCAGCTAACTAAAATCATTCCAGATGATGGATGTTTCCTGGACCAGAGAATTCAGGACTAGAGTGGTTCAATTTGGTCTCACTTAAAATGTAAATTATAGTTTCATCCCCAGACTTTTTTCAACTCCCCATCCTTGAGAACGCTTCTACCAAAGCATAAATGCTTACCTGGCTCTCTATTCCCCCTCCCCTTAGATTCTTGCTTTTGCCATAAACATTTCTCTCCACAGAAGCAGTAGGAGAAACTGACACTAGCCTCTCTACTCATTGAGCTACTATCACTTCCCTTAGCTCCTATATTGGATTTCTGCATGTCTCCTGTCAGCATTCCAGGGGACAATGAATAAAGGAAATACAGAGACACAAATCTCTTCCACCATGCTTTCTACATAAAAAAGTCTCTTTCCCCCTTTCCCCCCACTCAGCAGCATTATTTTGGAATAACTGATGTTATTCCAAAATAACTAAGAGTGTGTCTACACTGCAAACCATTATTTTAAAATAATGTCGAGCTGGAGGACTTCTTACTCGGACTCCTGTAACCCACATTTTACAAGGAGTAAGAGAAGTCGAAGGAAGAGTGTTCTTCCTTCAACTTCCTGCTTTGTAGACAGCGCCAAAAGCTGAATTTAAGCTATTTCGACGTAAAGCTACGCAATTGACGTAGCTGAAGTTGCATAGCTTAATTCAAGTTTTGCCTTGCAGTGTAGATGTACCCTCCATGTAAAACAAAGAATTTGAGCCTCCTTCTCCCTGTAGGAATTTCTGTTAGACAGTCTCTTCCCCAAAGATACAGCAGATGGTGGAGAGATCTTCTCTAGCTTTACAGAGTATTAGAGAGTTGGGCTAGGAAAACAGTTGTATCTGTGGAGACTGAAATCTCTGGTACATTAGGTAAATGTGAATGCTAGTGAGAGTGAATGACAAGATGGATGAGATAATATCTTTTAATGGATCAATTTCTGATGGTTGAAGAGACAAACTTTCAAACTACACAGAGGTCTTCTTCAAGTATGGCCAGCCATGGGTGAGGTAGTGATTGAAAGACAAGGATGAAACAGTTGAAAGATGAAACCCTGTATTCATCCAGTGATGATTCCTGCACTCACAATGAATTAGCAATATAAATGACACATCTGTCTGTAAAGGGTGAGGGGAATGTGATTGTTCCTGTGGATAAAGAACAGAGGAATACATGAACACTGAAGATAAGATATTTTCTCACTGGGACTTATCTTCCCTTTATTTCCTCTCTGCTGTGTGTTTGGCCTAGGTGCCTTTGGGTTGCAGACCTTGACACAGTAATAAGTTGTGCCTTTTTGATCCATATCTTGAGGATAGCTTACTGCAGTGCTCTCTGTTTAGTACAGCCTATGAAAGTATCTGGAAAGTACAGCTAATCGAAAATGCAAGGTTAATCCTTTAAGTAGGTCATTCTGCTGTAATAATAAAGAATATTAATTAATAATAATATTTAGCTCTAACATAGTACTTGTTATCAGAAGCCAACATACAACACTACTGCTGCATGCCCAGGATTGGCTGTCCATTTATTTCCACCCACATTTCCAGGTGTTGGTTATGATCTGCAATATACTGAGTGGTGTGTGGATCCCCTTTTCTATGATGTCCCTGCAGTCTGGTTCCTGGGGTCAAATTTTTTCAGAGCTCAGAATAGAGTGGCCTTAGTAGGTATGCCATGCTCTGTTCAGGGATTTACTGTCAGCCAAGTCTGGGAGATACAGGATTCAGTGTAAGATGTGTTTATGTGGTCAGCTCTTGGTCCTATGGATCAATGTATTTGGGTATAGGAGGTTCTATGATGCTATCAATGTGCACAAGGTTCTGTTACTGAGTCACGAAAGCTTTTAGAGAACATTATGCTATTTTACAAGTGATTGTTTAAAATTATGTGAGATGTTTAGCCCAGCCACTTTAATGATGGACACTGATACACATTTCAAAACAAACAGCATCACTGTATTGTTGTTTGTCTTCAGCAGCTGAGGGAGCAAGAGAGCCATGGTCTCTGTGCTCCCCATATTGGAGTTCTGTGGGTCACCAGCTCAATTATACCTCCAACCAATCTATGAAAATCAGAAAAACTAGCTGACAACATTTAATCAAAGAAGGAAGACTTTAAAAATTAATCAAAAGAAGCGTATCTAAAAGCAATTTTGCAACAAAATAAGATCAAAATCAAAGCAAACGGCAGCAGCCTACAAACCCAGCACGGTAACACTTACACAAGGGACTCTACTTTGCTCTGCCATTAACTCTTCTTGCTCAGCAACACACTCAGTCACTAATTATGAAAGTGTCATGGACGGAAACCTGATGGATCAGTGGGGAATCCCCTGGAAGAAAACAACAAAAATCCCTTATCAATAAACTTTCTACAAAGCACGGGGAAACAAAGGAAATGTAAATTTAACAAATTAACCATGTGATTAACACACAGTGGGATCTCTTTAGGCATTTAACTTTGCTTCTTGCCAAGATGTAATCCTACTGAGAGTTAGCTGCTTCAGCATTTCCACAGTGGACTCATAAAAGGGATTCGGTGACATTACAGAACGCACAGACCTCTGCTCTCAAAGCTACACTTTAAATTAAATCTGTTTTAAACATTAAGACATAGTTTACTACAACTTGTTAGAGAACTAAAGGGATGAAAAGGGATACTCTTTTCTGGGACAGATCATGGGTTTGAATTTGACACCACTTTTATCGCATTCCTTTTGAAAGCTCTCTCAACGCTCAGTGTGGCCAACCTCGCTAGCATGATAAAAGCCTCTCTTGATGTAGCTGAGTGTTTAGATGCATTATGTATATTTAACCACAAATGCAGAGCTCAAATAATGTAAATGAAAGGCCTAGAACCTAAATTTATAGACAATCCAGAGTTGCAGCAGAAATTCCCTCCTTGATGCAACCAATGGTGCCTGATTATTTTGGCATATAACATTATATGGCCTTATCAAATTCGTGGCCCATGTTGGTCATTTTCATGGATGTAGGATTTTAAAAGTTATAAATTTAATTATTTTAGCTATTTAAATGTGAAATTTCATGGGGCGTAATTGTAGGAATCCTGATTCAGAAAGAATTTAAGGGGTGCTTGCAAGGTTATTGGGAGAAAGGGGATTGTAGTATGTTACCCTTACTTCTGTGTGGCTGCTGGCAACAGTGCTTCCTTCAGAACTGGTTAGCTGGAGAGTAGTAGCTACCGGTAGGATGTCTGGCTCTGAAGGCAGAACCATCACCATCAGCAACACAGAAGTAAGGAGGGCATAGTATGATATGGCCAGTCTTACTTCAGCACTACTGCCTGTGGAGCTGGGCCCTCAGTCAGAAGCCACCACTCTTCGGCCACCCACTGTTGAAGACAACAGTGCTTCTGTGTTGTTGCTGCGGGGTGCTGTGTTCAGAGCTGGCCACCCAGCCAACATCTGCTGCTCTCTAGCCACCCAGCTCTGAAGACAGTACAGAAGTAAGGGTGGCAAGAGTGCAACCCCCCTGCAACTCCTTTTTGGGTCAGGAGCCCCAGTTTGAGAAACTCTGATCTCCCTCCCATGAAATCTGAGTAATACAGGGTAAAAGCACACAAAAGACCAGATTTAATGGGAAGACACCAGATGTTAAGTTCTTGAGAGCATGCTCAGTACAAGTCAAGTAGCAAATATTGGGGGCACATGGCCCTGCCTACTCTCACCTACTCATCAGCTCTGTGAAAAGATATGATTGTCAACTGCTTTCAAATCACTAGACCACACTTCCTTACACATTCTTTTGTTCTAGGGGCCAGTAACTACAGAATGGCTTTAGCTCCATTTGGTATGTTAACCTGAATGATCATTATAACATACACATTGATATGAATAGACTTTAACTGCTTCTTGAAGGATATTGCGGACTATGTTGTGAAGGTGACATTCCTCTTGGCATAGGGGCCAGTCCAAAACTTCCCACCATAGTGGATAATGTTGGCTGAAAAATTTTCATTTAAACTATTTTGGATAGGAAATTGGATTTTTAACAAAATGACATTTTTTGTAAGGTGTCTATGGAAATATTTGATATTTTCATCAACCACTCAGTCCATGTTCTAAAACTAAAAGGTTTTCAGGATTTTTCTTGGCCAAAACCTAAAATATTGGTTTTGTATGTTACTATGGTGTTTCATGGGAGTTGTAATTAATTTGCCTCATGTTCCAGTTCTCCTCTATAGGCTGGGTTCCCTAGCTGGACTACATCTCCCTTGAAGGATATTAACTCACTGACTGGACTCACCCAGAGGCTAGACCATGGTGCATAGTCAGAGATTTAGTCTGAATAAAGACACTGGCCCATAGAGGAGAATAAAGATAGGAGGAAACCAAACTACAACTCCCAGGAGACAATGCAGGAGCAATTCGAAATCAAACTATTTTGGATTTTTTTTTGGCTGACAAATTCCTGTTTACAATGTTTCACTGAAAGGGTTAAACCAGCTCTAACACTAGAGTTACATAATAGGTCACCAGTAAAGTGGCTGTATAGGAATGCTTCTATACTCACTGTACACTTCAAAGGGAATCCCACATTAACAAGTGAAATGGATAGTGGCAAGCTGGATTGGATTGGGGACTCATATCATTAATGCAGAAGGCCTGTGCTGTAGCCTAGTGCTCTGGGCTTGGATTGGCAGGTAGGTTTCCCTTTCCCTTTCGAGTTTATCTACATAAAATTTGATTATTAGCTTTATATAACCAAAGGAAACTTCATCCTGAATCCACATGAGACAGCACCTTTTTTTCTTTTATGGATCCATAACTCTGAATGCCTAATAAAAGAGAATACAATCTTTATGAAATGTTACAATACATGTGTAACTACCACCAAGGTGGATTTGAACCTGAGACCTCAGGAGCTGACTACAAGAGCCTCTACCCTCTGGGCTAAAAGCCAGCTGGCTCTCAGCCAATGCTGGAGAGGTCTCTTGATCTTAAGTCTTGCCGAGGTCTAGGTGCCACTCAGTAACCACACTAGGTGTGTGGGTTACACATGCATAGAAGAAACAGTTTAGATCTTAATGGCAGCTCTTTTAAGACTCAGTTGCGTCTACAGAGGATGTGATGGTCCGGTGGCTTCCTTCACTAAGGACATAGGCAAGTTAGGTTCAAGTCCCAGCCCCACCACAATGTTCTTTCTGGCTTTAAGCAAGTTGTTAAGGGTTAACTCCCAGAGCAAGACATCAGTGGAGCAGTCTTATCTCTAGGTAGATTTGTAGAGAGTGATGATTGTGGTAATTTTTTCCCTAGTTGTATAGCTTGCTGTCTTCTACTAAAGTCTGAATTTTCCTACTCACTCAAGGCACCCTACAGACTGTTGTGCTTGTGTCTTGTATTTTTGTATACTTTGGTCTCCCTTGTGACAGCATCTGTTTCTGAAGTACCCTAGTGATAAGCAGGCGATCAGCCATATGAAGATCATTTCAATCCTGCCAATAAAGTTTTAGATCAGTTGGAAGTTATTCCTTTGAACCCCACCTTCTTTGGTTTCTTTAATTTCTGGGCAGTCCCATAGTTCATCTCTCTTTTTCTGAGGTTGACAGGTAAATGCTGGAATTGCTGCCAGAACCAGGTCCAAGTAGACACTCTGACATCTTTCTGAAAAGCCTTTTCCTTTTCTGTTAGTGGCTGCTCAATTGTGACTCTATATTGACTGTCTGTTGTTGAGTGCTTTTCCTGCTGTATGTTCTGTGTTGACAGAAAATCATCTCAGCTGTAGTCAACATCTTTGAATCCTAGGTGTAAGGTCATCTAGTGGTTCTGCACCCAATAATGCCACAAAGGTCTTATTGTCTGTTTCTATGTTCAAATTCAGCCCAGAGAGCTAAACAGTGAGTTGTTCCCAAGCCCAAGTTACTGCTACAGCTTTCTTTTCCCCGTGAGTATGCTGTTGTTTGTTTTGTGAGGCTTCTTGTTATTGAGGTCCCTGGTTTCCTTCTGGCTTCTGTTGTATGAGCACTACTCCTAACCCTTATGATGATGCATCTGCTTGTATTGTTGCTAGATAGTTTACTAAATACCATGCCAAAACAAGTGGAGATGTCAGTAGTTCTTTTATTTCATTAAATGCATTTTGTTTTCTCCTCCCCCGCCGCCAATCCACATACCATGACTATTAGGCTATGTCTACACTGCAATGCTATTTCGGGATACTTTGGTATCCCAAAATAGCTATCCCTCATCTTCACAGCAAGCCCATTATTTCAAAATATAACGTATTCGCTATTCCAACATCCCTGTAAACCTCATTCCACGAGGAGTAAGGGACATTTTGGAATAGCGGGTTATTATGAAATTTGATGCTGTATAGTCAGCACCAAATTATGAAATAAGATATTTTGAAATAAGATTGAAATAAAATATTCAATTTACATAGCTCAAATTGCGAATCTTATTTCGAGCTATGGTACAGTGTAGATACACCCTGAGAAACATCTCTTAAGGTTTTTGTTAAAGAAGCTAAATATGGTAAGAATTTCCGCAAATGATTCATCATGCCCAGGAATCTTCTTACAGTCAAAATGTCTTTGGGTAAAGTAAGTAAGGTTTATATGAATCTGACTGAATTCACTGTTTGCTAATTATGTTTTTTTATTTTCTCCTTTCCAAATTCACATTTCTAATTCAGAGTTAGTCTGGCTTGTTAGAAGTGTGTCAAAACTACATTCTAGTTTTGGATTCTATCACACATCCAGATCAAGTCAGGGGTCATTATGGCTCTGATAACCTTTGACAACTCACTGATATTATAGCAGTGAAATAGGATGGTCCCATCTTATTTGGTTTTTGCACATCTCCATCCTGGGATCAACCATAATCTTTTTTTAAAAATTTCTGTGACTGCTGCCTTAGTATCAGTTTTAAATTTAAGTTTTCAACCATTTAGTTTCATGCTGGGTATCAAGATGTTATTTATTCTGTTCAGAGTATAGTAGTTAGAAGTATGGACTCATTGTCATAGGACAACTTTCCTTCTTGGATTGCTTCCACTACTTTTATTTAGTGACCTGCATGCTACTGCAAAATGTCTTATTTTGTAGCATTTCCCACATTCTGTCTCTTTAACTGAACATTGTTGTCAGATGTGGCTTGGCGTCTTGCCATATCTCCTGTAAATTTTTCCAAGCTTCCTTTCTATTACATTTCTTTGGTCTCTCACTCTCTAGTTGTGCACTATTCTTATGTTGTAAGATTGGTCTGCTCCTTTCCCATTTCTCTTTACTGTGTCAATATTTATTTGATGCAGTTGCTTCTCTGCTGCTATCATGTAAGTTTCATTGCTGTTTCTTTATGGCTTTTTTTGCTTTCTCCCTCCAATTGTAGCCCTTGATAATGTGAAAACTTGGCCTAACTGAAGCTGTGCTGATAAATTGGTGTCTCTTCTCCCAACAACTATCCTGCCTTTTATTAGTTACTTTTAACATTCCATATTTGCAATATTAGTGAGACTACAAACCACAGTATTGAAAGTCTCAGCTGTTTCCCCTGGCATATCCTATTAAATTTGGCCCTTTTATATATAGTATTCTGTCTGCCTATGAAATGGGCATCAAAAGCCTTTTTCACTTTGGACTATTCTTTTTTTCTCATCAGTGAGGGACAGAGTACATAGGATATCACCAGCTGCAATACCTATGGCAAATATCAGAGCTTTTACCTGATATTAATGTATTTTGTCTGTTAAACCAGAGGCCATCCAGAATGGCTATTATCTATGGATTTAGCATGGCCAGCTACTTGAGTTGCCAAAATCAAACTTTTCTAATAAAACCATTTGCACCACAGGCTCTACTGTTGTGCTAAGGCAGGACTCTGCCACCTTGCTGTTGTAGCTTTCACAGGTCTTCCTGATTTTCCTCTTACTATCCTCCATGCTGGCAGAGCTCTGCAGATCTCTTTTCTTTCCATTACTCCTTCTTTAGAGAAAAGGATTGACTCACTTTTGACACAGAGTAGTGTGAGGTCAGAAACATAAGTCACCATGCTTTAAGCAGGAGCCAAAGAATTCCCTAATCAGAAAGTTCTTTTGTTTATTAAGCTCCTTGTTATAACACATCCTGGTCCTCTCTGCTTATAGTAGTAGACCAAGAACTCTATGACCATTCTATAGGCACCTTATGTGGTAGTTAGATGCTAAATCCCTTTGAATTTAGCCTTTAGATGCTCTATGCCTCATCTATAAAATGGGCATAATGTAGCCAGGGCAGAGTAAAGTTCTAACCATTTCCCTTTCTGTCAGGTGTCCCATTCCAGGAGTTGCAGGGAAACATAAACAGAAGAGAGGCACTGTAGAAACCTAGGAGGATTTGCTGTTTGGAATCTTTTCCACGCCAACTGTGAAGGTCTGGCTGTTTTCCATCTTGTTTGACCTTCTCTGCCAGCATGACACTACAATTCTGACCCAGTGTGGTTTGGCTAGAAGAACATATCTCCTGCTTTTCTTCATTCCTCAAACTGATTTTTATCGCTCCTGAATTTGTTTTAAAAATAGTCTAAATAGTTTAAAAATTCTTCTTCTTTGCTAATCAAGCTGAATTTCAGTCTGGAATGTGCTGTTATGGCCAAAGGACAGTATGGGTATGTCTACAAAGCAGCATTATTTCAGAATAATGTCAGTTATTCTGAAATAACATAGTGTGCATCTATACTGCAAGCCTTTATTTCGAAATAATGTTGAGCTGGAGGACTTCTTACTCCGACTCCTGTAACCCTCATTTTGTGAGCAGTAAGGGAAGTTAAAGTAAATGTGTTCTCCCTTCAACTTCCTGCTGTGTAGACAGCACCAAAAGCCAAATGAAGCTATTTTGACTTCAGGCACGCAATTGATGTAGCTGAAGTTGCATAGCTTACTTCGACCTTATCCCTCCTGTGTAGATGTGCCCTATAAGATTATTGTGGGGGGAGGTAAAAAGCTCAACCTCCTTTAACCTGTTGGAATTAAGTCAGAATTGTCAGGGTCAACTTGTTTTAGCAAAAATTGACTGCAGATAGATTGGATGTGATTCTCTCAGGTTAGGTGTGGTTCTTGCTTGGTTATAGTGTCCTTCAGTTACAGTAGCTTGGAGTAGCTAGGCAAGTTGCGGGGGACCAGCTCTGCACTCTCAGGCTATGTCTAGACTACCGAGTTTTTCTGGGATACTGGAGGTATCCCGAAAAAATTCTGCCGCGTCCAGGGAATGCGTCTGCTCGTCTGACATTTTTTGCAGAAAAGTAGACACGCTCTTTCAGAAGCCCTGTCTTCCTCGTTCCATGAGGAAGAAGGGCTCTTCCGAAAGAGGAGGTTTTTCTGAAATTTGGCCCAGTGTAGATGGGCCAAATTTTGGAAAAGCCTTTTCTGACAAAACTATTGGAAAAAGGTATGCAAATTGTGGAACACAATTTGTGTACCTTTTTGCCGAAAGAAAAGCGGCAGTCTAGACATAGCCCCAGAAGAGGCAGTGCTTAGGTGGAAGGGGCAAGGTGGGGCAGCCAGCCCTCAGCGCTGCCCAGACCATGCTGCCCCATGCCCTGCACCCCAGCCAGCTCTCAGAGCCACCTGGAATGTGCTCTGTGGGGCTCCAGAGGCAATTTAAAGGGTCCAGAGCTGCAACCATAGGCGACTGGTGCCTGTGGGGTCAGGGAGTGCAGAAAGGGCCACCCAAAGGAACAGAGAGGGGGCATTAGGGGAGCACCCTAGTTAGCAATTAAAATTTTTACAAGAGCACAGGAGAGTGGTGCATCTTTCGAGTGCTACTATGAATCCCCTATGGCTTTGGTCAGGAGCCCCAGGCCTTTTTGACTTGCCGGACCCTTGGGCAGTTGCCCCTGTTACCCCCCCGCCCCCATCTCCGTTGGCAGGCCTGCTCACAGTTCTGGGTTCTGATTCTTGCTTCTCCAGGTGAACAGTAGTTTCTAGAGGTGTAGGTAATCAGTAGAAAACAGGGGTAGCTTTGAATGTTGGGATGATGAGCCAGATCTTCAGCTGGAGTTTATTGGCAAGGCTCCACTGAAGTCTATCAAGCCATGCTGATTTATGCCAGATGAGGATCTGCATCGGGGTTCTAAAGTGGTTTTCATATTCTTGAACTATTATAGGGGGAATAGATTATTTCAACTGGTGGAACTTACAGGGTGTGAACATTATGAAACACAGCTGTCATCAGCTGTGGTGAACATAGGGAAGAACAGATGACTGGGATGAAGAAAGCTTAAGTGAGAACAGGAAACTGAAAGAAATCCCCTAGAGTGGGCTAAAGTTCCTATCAGCATGTGTAAATCCTATCAGCAAGATACTGTATATACAGTAACCATTTTTATTATCATATCAAAGGGTAGAAATTAGATGAATAAATAGCAATAGGAATCAAATTTTAGATCTTATTGCAGCTTTGCTTGGAATATAAACATAAATTTGGTGTAATCGCCACCATCTCTCCCATGTCAAGTGTAAGTTCTAAGTTTACCACAACTTTAATATACATTGTGATGTTATAACATGTAGCAAAGTGACTTTTAACTCAGTTTTTCCCAGTTCACTCCCAGTTGTAGTGCTGGCTAACATCTATTATTTAGATAATAGAGAGTTTCAAGAAGTAACAGGCAATCTCTACTGGACCAAGAAGTAATTACTTTCTGACTATGCCCTAATTGTAGTATTCAGTGCCACCCTGTTTTATTTGATCTAATTGGACCTCCTTATTCTGTGGCCATAGAAACAGCTCAAGACACACAAGGCATAGCCATTAAGCATGTCTTTTCTCCAGTTCCCTCAGGGGCTGTCTCATAATTAGTTCTCCTGATTTCATCCCTGCACCAAGTACCTTAACATTTTTTTTTTTATCAGGAACTAATGTTGTCTTTCCTGCCATCACTTTCCTTTCACTCTTCCTTGCATGATGGTTCTTGGTTGTTCAGCAGGCACAAACATTGTAATGTCTTTCATGGAAAGATGGTTATCTTAAGTGTAAACAGCTGCTGATTCTCTCTCGATTTCCAAAAGGTCACACTGAATCTTCTCTTCCACTTTCTGACTCAAGCACTGTAAGTAACAGTTATTCAACTATGGATAAGTTTACACTTGGCACTGAAGGGGTAATTTCCAGTTTCAGGAGCTATAGCCATGGTAACTCTGATCAAGCAAGTGCACTAGCCATTGAAGTATAGCTAGTAGCCACTGTGTCATGAGTGGCACAGGGCACTGACGAATCGTCTTGATTACAATCTTGACTGAGACACCAGGTATATACTCTCATGGCTGGACTCTCCTGAAGATCACACCACCACTGTTACATTGATACTTGTAGTGCACTAACTCCATCAGGGCAAGCACAGCTGTTCCTGCCTAAGCTGAACATTATACCTGCAGCTTAAAGTATGTACTTATCATGCTCCCCCATGCTTTATGAAAATTGGCTTATGAATATCAGTATGTATAAGTTGAGACAAAATACCTCATGTAACATATCAATTTTAATGTTACAATCTGCGGAATTGTATATTCTATTTTTGTGTAAGTATCACTCTTGTATGTGAAGTTAGAAAGATAAAACGAGAAGCTGTTTATAGTTCTAAGTTGCTAATGAGGGCCATTACTGATGCTCTGTATCCTAATGACTCGGTACTCAAACCAACAACCTGTGAATAGTCTTATTTGTCCTATAAGCCCAAATGGTGGGTGGTCCTAGAAAGACATGTGATCATGCCACCTGGTACTGGAATCCATCTTGAAACTGGAATTCTTCCATGGAGATGGCAGTGCTGAACAAAGGGTTCCTGCCATGGGGAAAAGTCTATTTAAGATTTTTTGTTTCTACTTGTGATGCACACTCACACATGCCTCGCTGCACATAACAAAATGTATTCTGCACATGGATGGAAAAATACGCTCATGAATGGAAAAGATTAGAGGGAATATTGGCTGCAGTTTGCTGTTCTTGATCAATGAGAGCTATCGGAAGTGGTGGCTCAGCCTGTGCCACATCCTGCAGCTCCCATTGGCTGTGAATGGGTGATCCGCAGCCACTGAGAGTGGCAGGGTTCTGTGTCTGTGGAGGCTCAAATAAACAAACCATCTGGTAGCCTACAGTGGCTCACCCTGATGAACAGTGTGCTGCCCGCAGTGTGGAGGTCTCTACCCCAGGGCTACAACCTGCCACCTTCCCAGTGCAGTGTCACAAACCCCAGTACACATGTCCTCTTACAGCTTTGGTCGACGGTGATATCTGGTCTGGCTCCAATTTGTCCTTCTGAGGTGATTCCTTCCTGGCTCCCATCCTGGGAGATCCCTGCTCAGCTGCTCTACTTCTTGGCTGCTTCACTACGTGAGAGACTGCTGGTTATAGGTTGTCATCTAGAGTAGTGGTGTGCAACCCATGGGTCACAACTCCCAAGGGAGTTGCGGATGTCTTACTGGGGGGTCGCCACGTGACCGCCAATGGCCGGGCCTATCCCCTGGCTGCCTGGATCTAAGTGCCGTGTTGCCCGGCCGTCAACGGCCAGGTCCAGCTGTGGGGGTCGCGGTTGAAAAAAGGTTGCGCACCACTGATCTAGAGCTTCAGTGGCACATGCCCCACTGTCACTTTCTTTTTTTGTCCACACCTCTCTACCTGGAACAACCAGTGCTGCTTCTGCCTCAGGAACAGGTTTTAAAGGGCCACACTTTCTAATCCCCCAGGAGGTTAAAATTAAAAATTCCAAATGGTTTTAAATTTCTCATTTATTTGTATTCCTCTCTCTTAACTAGAAAGACCATTCAGTTTTAGGAAACATGTGTCTGCTTATAGAATAATTAGTTATTGCCCTACCATGAAGGAATTATAACTTGGATCTGAGTCTCCCCTGCTGCGTAGACCCAATGCCAGCATTTCCAAATTTGCAACTTTGACTGTTATTAGGAGCCGAATACTATGTTTAAGAATGGCAGTTTATCTATTGGAAAGAAACTCCAGGAACCTGAGTAAAACCAACAGTGGTGAGTGACGTTTGCACAAATTCTGCTGGGATGATGGTTCCATGGCAACTCACCTCAATTGATTATCTGCTTCTATTATTTCTTGGAGTGAACATTTGACTGTTCAAATTGCTTTTGCACAGGTCTTGAAAATAATGGCTTTGTCTAATTGATGCTATCATAGGCTTGACCATCTGGATTTAAGTACAGTTACTCTCCATTTTGTTCCTTAGAATCTCAAAGGGAATCAAACTGACTTTCTGATGAAATCACATCTTTATTTTTCTTTTAGATCTTTGAGAAATGGAAGAAAGTGCATCTTTGTTTAGCTAAGTTTTCAACATGGAATCAAATATCTCTTGTCGACTGTATTTTTAAATTGGGAATTAAACTTCTAAATCTACAGAGATCTGTTAGATTGGAAAAAGTTTCATACTGTCACATTTTAGCAAGTACCAAATTATGATTTATGTGACTGAAAAATGCTATTTTGTTCAATGACATTTCATTACACTGTAAAAACACCGATCAGGATACAGTCATTAGCCTAGTCACACTAATACAGGTGAAATGTTTTATAGTCTTCAGAAAAGCTTGATAATTGTGATTGAAGAAGAATATTAGAAAAACCCGGATAGGCTTTTTTTTAGCCATAAAATGTGTATTGATTTATTTTTTAATGAAACTTTTGGCATGTTCTACTAAACATGAGTTTCTCAAAGACAAGATGTTAATCTATATTTAATACATGTATTATAAGGTTAAATCTGGCATGAAAGGCAATAGAGATTACCACAGTTTTCTGGTTCACTGCTTTAAGGGAGAGAAAGCTAGCACAAATCTAATTTTATAAGGAAATTGCTGAAAGAATGGATGTAATAGAATGGATATAATAGAATAAGGTATTTAAAAATTGCAAGCTCAGATGGATAATAAGCCCTTGAAAATTATATCTGGCCACTGAAAAGGGTACACTTATTCAAAAGTAACTACTATTCTTTAATAGTCACTAGCCAGAGTGTTTAATGAGTGACAAGTTGATTTTTGGTATCAAGGTGACTTTACTTTGAGCACATCTGATCCTGAATGATCTAACAGAAAGTTTAAAATATCATGCTGTGTATTCTTGCGGAGAAAGGAGGCAAATAATGATCTTACACCCACTTATACTAGACTAATCAGTTTTCAGGATGGAAAAGGAAATTCCCTACCACCCAAATGATGTGTTTGGAAAGCAAATATTGGTATTTTCTCTAAATGGGAATGTTATCATATAATACATAGCAGTAACTTTATTGCACATTGCACCTCAAAGATCTTTATAAAGGATACAGAATAGTTTAATAGTCTAAACACATTTTGGTGTGTGAAACAGATAATTAAAAAGAAGGATAAAACGAGTGAGTTCTCCTCTTTGATGACAACATCAGTATTTTTGACAACTTCTGGAAAGACAGTGCTAAATGGTTAAAGCAATGACCACCTACTGTGACATTTGGTACTGGATAACAAGCAGGCTAGCATCTGATGACCTCAGCTTGTGCTTGGGGGCAGAAAGGGTGACTGGATCAAAGAGATAGCGCTAACCAAGATTTCAAAGGTACACAAAGGGTAAATGGCAGTATGATTGAGCCTATTAAGTCAATGGTAAAACTCCAATTGACATCAATAGGAACAAGATGAGGCCCAAAATGTGAAATTTAATCAAGGGCAGCTGGATTCCTCTTTTGGAATTTTAGGACAAATACTTGAAAAGAAAGAGAAGTTTGATTTGCTAGTTACTGTTGATGAGGAATTTCAGTTCCCCAGCTGAAAAGTGATACACGTTGTTTTAAATTTTAAAGGTAAAATTTCAAAAGGGCCAGAGAGCCCTTTTCAAAAACAGAGGTGCTTAGGGTCTGGTCCAAAACTCATTTAAAGCACTAGAGCCTGGTTTTCTCTCTTACTCTTACTTCAGCAGAGGTGTAGCATATACTGTGAGTTGTCTCAATGATTTCAGTGGAACTGCTCTTGGAGTAAGGTACTAACCAGTCAGTGTGAATAAGTGAGGCAGTGTTGGGCTTTAAACTTCTAGGTAAATGTATGGCATTTATGCCAAAATTCAGTGCAGAGGCATGCTGCCCAAGACAAACACTGGGAAGGGGGAATTCATGCCTTTGGCATGCAGTCTTGCCAGGGGCTTCTCTGTATACATGGGAAGGGTGTGTGTATCTGATCTTTATTTACTAAAATGAAATAAGTTACTCCTTGGTGTGTCTGCCTTATTCTCTGAGCCAGTGTAGAGGGGGATAAGTGACAGGGTTGTGGTTCCATCTCCCCAGCTGTCCCTCCCCACCTTCTCTTTGCTTCCTGTGTTTGGAGGGATGGGGAAGGAACAAGCAGCCCTTGCAATTTCCAGAGCATGGGGGATTTAAGACCCGCTATTGTGACTAGGGATGTTAGATAGTGGGTAATTGAATAGTTGTGTAACCGCATGAAATCTTTGCAATTACATGACTATCTGTGTGCTCCCAGCTTCACTCCTGGAGAGCTCCCTGCCACCTCACGCTGCTGCCTCTGATACAGAGGCAGCAGCGTGAGGTGACAGGCAAATAGCTGATCTGCAAGGGGAGCCAGTTTAAAAAGCAGCTCCACTTGTGGATCAGCTGCCTGCCACCCCGCGCTTCTGCCTTTGATACAGAGGCAGCAGTGCAGGGTGGCAGCAAGCGCTGTCCGTAGGGGGTCTGAGCTCCTCATGGACAGAGGCTCCCCCCTCCCCCTCCCCCCGCTGCCTCAAATAACATGGGAGAGAGTGTGGAGATGGCACCCAGAGTTGGTGCTGGGAGGGGCCAGCTTCCTTCCTTCCCTACAGAAGCAGGAACGGGGGGAGGAGAATGCAAGCAGTCGACAAGATTAACCGTTATTCCTAGGCTTATCGGTTAATCATCTAGTTGACTACTACTTGACTACTCATTGACATCCCTAATTGTGACATCCCTGCGTAGGTGTACTAGGGAATGTATAGACTACTTGTGCTCCAGAGCATCTCATAATTTGGCTCTTAGCTTTTTATCATCCATATCAAATTCCTGAGATCCTGCTTGCTAATTAACTGTTACCACCTTTTGATCAAACTGTTTGCCAGTGTCTGGTTTGTTTCTGTTAGGAGGAGTCTGGTGTTTATGTGATTCAATCCTGTTTATTTATAAAGAATGTACAAAGTTATATTTTCCTGAATACAGAAGGAATCAAACAGAAGGAGACAGCTTCTTTGCTCAATATTCCAAGCCTCTTTTTTCCTCACTCAGCTCTGAACCCAAAAAGCTTTATCTTAGGATCACACTACAAATACTTTTCTGACAGTCCTTGACTTTCTTTTGCTTCTCTGTCTGCTCCTGTGGTTTTTCTAGATGTCCCAGGTCATACATACAGCTCCACCGAAACAAAAGAGAAAGATATACCTAATTCTCCTTCAGTGTGTGGGGATGGATTAGATCAGCGTTTCCCAAAGTGTTGCCATGGCCACACTTAGAAAAAAAAAACCCCGGTCCTTAGAAAAATTATCACGCAGGATCCTATTAATTTGTGTGACAGGGTAGCAGCACTCCGCACTGCCGAGTGCGGTGGCACGGCCCTCTTGGGAGAGAGCCTGCTGCTGTGATGTCTCTGCCGGGCATGCCCCCGGGTGACGGGGCTAGATCCAGTGGGCGCTAGGACCCAGGGAGAAGGCCATGCACCGTGAGCACTGACGCAGAATGCCTGGCGCCCGACGCAGCCGGGGGAGCTGGTGCCGGCTGATAAAGTGGCTGGGATTGGGACCAGGAGGGGGGGTGGAACAATTTATTTGCATATTCATCATTTGCTTAATGAATATGCAAATATGCAGATAAATGTTACCTGTCCTCCAAAAGCTTGTGAATGGGTTTACTGGTCCCTAGTATCAAAAAGATTGGGACCCACTGGATTAGATGACTTCTAAGCAAAAGATTGGGAACCACTGGATTAGATGACTTCTAAGCACCTATTTGCCCCTACTCGCAGATGTGCGAGGGAATTCATTATGTCTATCACAATCGTTGGAAGAAACTGAACTAAAATAGGATGCCATCAATGCTTCTTGTGACAGACAATCAGATACGGAGCCAGAGTCCATCTCCAATGTATAGGTGGTATCAGTGCAATTCTCTGCATGTCAGGAGGGGATAATATGAAAATCTGTCAAAGGTGAAACAAGAGTCAATTTTTCCAGACCCTGGATCTAATCTGAGTAGAGTTGAAGGAGAAAGAGTTCAAAAGGTGAAAACTGTTATGCTTATTTAAGTGAACATTAACATTGTGAGAAAACAGATGAAGGGAGGGTGAAGAAACTAATAAGCTTTTTAGGCCTATACAACAATGTAAGACATGACAGATATTTCATAGATGAGGTCTGCAAGAGTGAAGGGGAATGCTGAGACCTTCTTTTTGCTTATAAGTAGTTGGAATTAATGGCATCTCCCAATCACCACAGTTATTTGCTCCTAAGTAAAATATCAGCAGGGAAACATCTGGGTTGAGTGCAGCGTTCACTGGCATGTCTTTCATCAGATAAATTAGCAGCATTGTTATGTGGTGCCTGTAAAAAGAAACAAAAAAAAAAATCTCAGCAAAGTGGTGCATATGCTGTTTTTCTGTCAAGATGGAGCCACAATTAGGGGTGTGCCTATCAGAGATGATCAATGAGAGGCAGATATGTTTACTGGAAGTCTGTGAGAACACAATTCAAGAGAACAAATGCAGGTGAGGTGGGGTCATTTTGTGGATAGATTACAACCTATCATTCATGACCAACCTTTAATGCATTCCTGCTGTTTCCAACTACTGAGAAGAGAAACCCAAATAACAGCAGGTTCTGTTGCTCTGATGACAGCTTGAGAAAAAGTAATAAGGAATTCCTACAGCTATAAAAATGGAGTGAGAAAAAAGGAGCCAAGTTACCCTTGGAGCTCTCACTCTTCCACGTTTTGCACAGGTCTTTTCTTTTCATCACTTATGTATAACACTTTATGGCCAGGCAGCTATTTTTATACCCACATGAGCACATAGCTCATTCTTTGAAGACTCTTGGTTCAGCATTGAATGGTTCTTGATAAATCTTCAAATGAAATATCTTATTTCTAGCGTTCTTATGTTCTGTGTTTCTTGGATGTTCAGACATTGAAATTAAGGATGAAGTCAGGTTGCTTGAATATGTTCAGGTTGGGTTACAAACAAACAAGCCAAAAGGTGTTAATATGATTTGGTTTTAAATTCCACAAGACAGTATTTAACTTTCAACATTTTTTGTCACAATTTGAAAAGATTTCTCACAATCTGTTAGAATGAAGGGACAAGTTTGGACACAACAAGAACTGTCGTACTCTCTCCTTTCCTCAAACCCTAATCGTATGCAGAATACAAGAAACATGAGAACAGGTCAAATATTGCATAAGTGTTCATCAACATTCATATGATCTCTGAATGGCTGTTCAGTGTAACCATGTTCAGGTCCCTTGTTTTCTGCTAATCCCAAACTTTTGCACTGAATGGTTTTTATTCTGATGGTTTGGGGAATGTCTGTTTTTATATCAATAATAATATTTGCATATGAATGAGGGCATTAATGCACAAACAAGAGTATTTGTTATTCTTCTGTTTAAAAAAATTGAATCATCCAATCAAAAAACTGGAATAAATATGTGATTGGTAACCAGTCTCCCATCAAGAACAATAAAAATAGTGAATAGTCAAACTGAACAGTGTGCAAATAACACACAGATCAGCACTTCTCAAACTTTTGAAAGCCAAGCCCCAACTTCAGGAGAGTTATTAGTTGTAACTCTCCTCCCACCCCCACCCCACCCATTGATAAAAGCCTGCCCAAGTTGAGTGGGCATTCAGGGTATGTCTAGACTACATGGCTCCGTCGACGGAGCCATGTAAATGAGTTTATGCCTCGTGGAATGAGGTTTACCGGATCGGTCGACAAAAGCTTCCCTTGTCGACTGCGGGCGCATCCAGACTGCCCCGCTGTGCCGCCAAACAGCTGATCGGCACAGCGTGGCGGCCATTTTGATGTAAATGAAGCGGCGATTATTTAAATCACCGCTTTATTTTCCTATGTCTAGTAAACTCATCTACATGGCTCCGTCGATGGAGCCATGTAGTCTAGACATACTCTCAGTGTAGATGATTTAGATCTTCATACTATGAAACTTCTTCTCTTTTCAAAACATGCTTTGAGCAGTGAAACAGTGAATAATGTTGGCAATTAAAATATCAGCCATGGCATCTCAGTGCGGAACCAACTGCAATGGACCAGGCAGTTATCATTTGGGAACTGCTCTTTCAGGCTCTCTGCAAACTCATGTTACAGTTGGGTCATTTTTCAAATTTTTCATTGAAACCACAACAGCTGGAGACTTATTTTATAAACAAACAAACAAATGGATAAAAATAAATGAAAGCTGTGACTCTGAGGGTACATATACACAGCAAGCTTATTTCGAAATAAGCTATTTCAAAATTGTTTTTTCAGAAATAAGTTATTTCGAAATAGCACGTCTACACTACCGAGAAGCCTCAAAATTAGTCCGAGGCAGGCATCTCTAATGTGGACATGCTACCTTGGGTTAGAGTCCCAGGAGGCACTGGGGAGTAAATACTATGGCCTTGGGGAGGAGCTATTTCAAAATAGCAGTGGTGGAGCGTCCACACTACTGCTATTCTGAAATAGCTAGTTCACATTGTTATTTTGAAATAACGGTCGTTATTTCAAAATAACTGTGCTGTGTAGATGCACCCTGCAGAACTAAATGTCTGTCTCTGGATATATAACTTCATGCTCCCATCAACCACTCTATGAGCAATGCCTCCATAGGGTGCAATTTGTTTGCATATATTATTCATCAAGAAATGATAGTGAATAAATTAATCAGAGGGCTCAAACCCTCTCCATTCTTGTTGAGGTCAAAGGGTGCTTTGCATTTTGATAGATCAGTCTTAAGTTCATAAATTATTCCCAAATAGGAAAAAAAAGGGCTGCATTTGCAACAAATATTATTGATAATGAATAATTCAACAAGCTGGGCAAGCATTTCTTGTTCAATTTTAATATGTTTATAGAGATTTAACTATTGTAGCTAAGATTTGGACAAGTGTCTAAACTTCTTAGTCCACACCCAAACTTCTACATCTCTTGAGGTTCAAAGCACAGCAAAGATGTTCAGAGCTTGGAATAAAATGTGAAAACAGGGCCTCCCTCACCTTTCACTTCCAGCCCTCTCCTCCATGTGCTATTTCCCCCTGCATCTTCCCCCTCGGCTCTTGGATGTTTTCTCCCCAGATTGTCAAATTAGTTTTTTAAAATTATTCTGTGTTTATAACAATGTTATAATATAATATTTGATCAGTATTATCTCTTAGTTCTTTCGTAGCTCACTTACTCTTGCCTTATTATGGCTCCCTGTAGCTTTTTGCATATACTCCACAGACTGGTGCTCATAGCACCAGTATAAAAACTTTTACTCCACAAACTGATTTTTTTAAAAGCTCTTCACAGCTCCTGTGCCTACATCTCATCTTTCATCTTTGTCACTCTTCTCCTTATCCCTCATGCTCTTCTCACCTAGTTGTTTCCTTTATCTCCTTCTCCCTTTTGGGTCTCTAGGTTATTTCCATGTTTCTCCTTCAGCCTGGAACAAGGTCACTTAATTTAGTTCTGTTCCAGGATGCTTCACAGTCATGTCAAGCAATTCAAGTGTTGCCAAAGTGTAAACCAAAGTCACAACCCTCAACCATCTGGAAGTGAGCAGATACATCCCCCATACACTTTGGTGGGCTCTGTGTTTGGGGTTTGGTCCCGTGGCCATTTGTCATTATTGTCAGTTCTTGTACTGGTGACAGGTTGCCACTTACAATCAATCTCTTTTTCTCAGAGGCAGACTTTCTTTTTCTTGCTCTTTTAGTGATGCCTGGTAGTCAGAGAGATACCTTTTAGACGCTGTTCTATATTTTTTACCCTTTGCTAAACTTCCAACGTTAGGGGCTATGTCTTATAGAATACCCTATTACACTCCTTCCTATTCCCAATTTTTATACGTGCTACCTGGTCACTTTACCCTATGCACATGCTGGAAGTTTTCTTCTCGTGAGCCCTCTGAATGACAGTCTACAGCAGGGGGGTTGGTGTTCTGTCATTCTTAATGCTCCTGGCCCTATCCTTTACAGGGTCTCATATAAGTGCTTTTAAAAGGCTCCAGAGGCACAGCTGTGCCAAATGAGTTGTACTGCCTCACAACAGACACTAATTGCATGGAGGAGAGGGCTTCTACCATCGGTGTAGTTACCCCATCTCCCTGAAAGGCAGTAGCTATGTTGACAGGAGAAGCCCTCCTTTTGAGGCAGTGCTGTTCACACAAGAAGATAGATCAGAGAGGTGGAAAAACCTCAGGTGATGCAGTTATGCCAACATAGTTGCTAGCGTAGTTCAAGGAGTAAGCTATTTCAGCTTGGATGAAGTAATCACTGCCTGAGGGAAGGGTTCCTTCCCCCCTGCATCCTCCATTCTAGCTTGGTCAGAGGTCTAGATTTGTGCCTTCCTTTACACCCAGAATCACTGATATCAGTTTGAGTTCTGGATCAGGCATGTTTCTTTCCCTACTGTGACTCCTTTAAATCAAAAGCCAGGCTTTAGGCTGGGGGTGGTATGGATTCATCTTCAAAAGAAAGCAGAGACCTGCTGAGGAGAAATAGGTGTAATTAATGAGCAAATTGTGGTATTTGGTCATTTAAAAAGTATAAAGATAACAAAAAAGCCAATCCCCAAGCACTAGTATAATTAATGGTTCCCGGACAGCTTTCAATCTAGTAACCCCCACTTATGCAGGATATTGCTAAAGGAATTCAGCAAATTCAAGCAATTCCTCTTACAGTAATAGACAAACCTGAACAAAGCAGGACAAATCCCTCATTGGAAATACACACCGAAACAAACAATGTTTGTGTTTATTTTGCATTCAGATTTAAAGTGTGATTTATGGCACTCGTGTGTGGATTTGATTATAGAATTGGGGACTTAGATTGTAAATTCTCTTGCCATGTAATTGTTTCAGACTCCAGCAGAATTAGGTCCTGATTCTGTCTGGGACTTCTGATCATTACTGAAATACTAAGAAGTTGTAAACAAACAACCTTTTCCAAACATATATGTAACCCCCTCTTTTTCCCCTGGGTTACTCGGGGGCAGGCCATGCTCCCCTGTGTACATGGGCACCTGATGATTTTAACATAAAATGAGATCCTGAGTACTCCAGTGGTGATGTTGGATAGTTGGGGATCCCCTATCTACCCCCTTGCTGAAGAGCAGACCCTTGCTTCTAAAGGAATATAGAATGGCATTGCCTCCACCTGGCTGGCCCTATACACACTTAATGGTGTGCCTTGGGAGCCTCCAGGAATAAACTTATTCCAGTAGCAATCTGGATCTAATTCCAAAACAACAATTATAAATAATATACATCTAATCGATTAAATTAGAATCAGCACACTTTTACTTAAGAACTTAAAGAAACAGGGTTTAACAGATTAAAAGTAAATAAAATCAATTAACAAAGTCCACCAGAATAAAGGAAACTTATCTAACTGGCATTTACCCTGCCAGCATTTATCCCATTCCAGAGTGTGCACTCTTCTGGATTCAGAGTTCCAGACACTTGCTTGCATGGCGCACTTGAACATCTGTAGCTGGAGTGGAGACAGCACTGTTCAGGTTGTGTCAGTCCAGGCAGCAACAACTGCAAAATCTCTCTGCCACTAGAGCAGGCCCCACCAAATGCCAGCAGCTCTGGTTCACTGAGCAAATCACTCTTGATATTTCTCTGGATATTTCTCTGGTTATTTCACTCCCCAGAGTCAGTTTGTCTTCAGTGCAGGCAACACTTTCCCAAACAGCCACAGTTACTCACAGTACCTTCTATCCAGGCCCTTCTGAGCCACAGGCACAGCCAAGGTTCCTCCCCTTCAAGGACAATCATCAACAGCCCCTGAATCAGCCTGCTAGATCAAAGCCCCAGCAGGCTTTCAGCAGCAGCTCCTGAACTGGAAAAGGCTCCACACAATCTGGCTCCTTTCTCCATTTTGAAGCCCACCAACTCTCCCCTGCACTGCCTGAAAAAGAGCAACAGTTTTCCTCATATTTCCCAAGGCATCATGGGAGTTGTAGTCTCTAGGGCTAGACTGCAGCACAAAGGATCCTCCCAGTAAAAGTCAGAGGCTCCTATAGTGAAGGGAGCCTACATATACAACAAATATTTCTTAAAAAGCTCAGAATTAGTTTTGATAATTTAAAATATCTACTTTACGTTAACTCTTTTGAGTGGAATCCTGGCCCCACTGCAGCCAATAGCATAATTCCAATTTACTTCAGCAGAGCCATGGTTTTACCCATTGTCCTCATTTTGTAAGTAAAGCATTTTTGTAATATTGATTTAGAAAAAATAACTCATATGTTAAGCTGCCTTTAACACGTAGCCACCCTCCCATCTGTGGAATCCTTATGGACATCAGTAGGAATTACAAGTATGGATGGACTGCTGCATTTGGTATATAATGTACCAAGATGAAATACCGGCTAAATGCTCAACCCTCATGTATGTACTCTTTGTACTATTGCAGCAAACGGGACATAAAGCAGTCTTACAGCAGTAGCTGAGGATTCCCCTATTATGGGAAAGTCAGGCATAGCTACAGTTATGCCTCTTGTGGCACAAGGGGTGTTTTGGACTTCCTTGGGGGTGAGGCAGAGCTGGCCAGGTGAGCTACTTCTTGGGCCCCTCTCTGCCAGCAGTATTTAGAGCAGCTCTGAGGTTGCTCTAACTTAAGTAGGGCTGATTTAAACCTGGAAGCTGCCTGTATCAGGGAGAAGATGTTGGTGGAAAGGTAGTCTGGGCCCTTCTCCAAGATGCACTGAATGGTTGTTTGGTGCACTGGAGAACAAGTCTCTAATTTAGCACTGAAAATTAAAATAATTTTGTTTCCATTTTTGAAACAAAAAAAGAAATGGTAACTAGAGTTATTTCAGACTCTACGTTCCCAGGTGGAATCTCTTCTTGTCTTCACACACTCCTCTTAGGAGACCATATTCAGGGTTGGAGCTGATCTTTTACTCCTCATATCAATCATTTTGACTTCCTGTGCAAACACAGGCATTTTTGTCATTATGCTCAAAATAGCCCCTTTTGGGAAACTTGGGTAACTAGTCTGTCTTGATCTTTCCATGCACTGTTTTTACTTGTAGTAGCAATAACAGGAAGTGCTCACCATTTTTCAGAGCACTAGTCTGGTCTCCTTGTCCGTATAAACAACTTACCCTTTAACCCTGTCGTTTGTTTGCTTGGGAATGTGATTTTTTTTCCTGATTAATTAAAAAAATAATAAGTAACTTAGAATAAAGGGTCCTTCCTTTACACAGAATGGCAATAGGTACAATAAAGTCCAAATCAGGATTCCATAGGTACATGTCCTATAGCATCAACCAAAAGTGGTGGCAACAGAAAACTAACATTTTCTGAAAGCCAGGAAGGGATACTGGCTAGCTTAAAGGAGCTTTTTCTATAATTACTGTTGTCTCTCCAACGATATGTTCATATCAAAGTCAGAAAGTGGTTCTAACTTCTTATGCATGTGTTCAGCAAGCTTAACAGGACTAATTAAAGCATTTGAAAACTGGACTTGTTCATAATTCTGTGTGTATGTGGTGGGCGGAAAGGGGTTGAAGGGCTGTTGATGGTACTTTGGCATCCTCCCCTCCCCTATTTCCTCTTTGTTCACCGAGCTCTTATAAAGATCTGGCAATGCCCTCTGTCTTTGTTGACTCAAGGAAGTCTTTTTTGAATGACATGCTGAATTAATGTTAAAGTTTAGATCTGAAAGAGCCATGCTTCTGTTTCAATCCTGATCAGGAAATCTAAAGCTACTCTTTTTATTCATAGACGGATTGCAGAGAACCATTTTACCAGCACGTATTTTAAATCCTGTTCTTCTGAAAGGAAAAACACCTTTGCTTGTTTGGAATGAAGCCAACTCAGTTTCCTCTTCCTGAGGATTTTTTTTTCAAATTTCAGAAAAAAATAGCTCAAATTTAAAAAGTAGGAAAATATATTCTTTCTACAGACAATCATCTAGAAATAGATCACAGTGGTTTTTTTTGTCTAGAAAAGAAATCAGCTTTCAAAAGCTCTGAACTGACTTAGGAGCATAAGTCCCATTTGAAAATTTTATGCTACTTTTCAAAGAAGTCTGCCATGACTGTAACTGATTACTTTAACAAGTCAGATTACAAATAACTTGTTCTCAGTCAGTCTTTCTAGCAATCACGCATGCATTTGTTGCTCATGCAATTACTGTATTCTGCTAGGCTGTAGTGTGAGAGTTATACATGGATCATTTAAAGTAGAAATTGGGTAAAATGGATGTAAAACAAATTTTTATGTTACAAATTTCAAAACTTTGTAGGGAATTTTTATTTTTCACCCTTGAGTTAGTTATTATCCTGATTCTTGTGATTCTTATGAGCCACATTCTTCAGGAAGTTACTTGTCAAAAAATGTACATGGAAAAAACTTATCTTCTGCCATACAGCTGCACACTATAGAAAGGACAGAATGGAAGGCAACCATGGGGATGCATATGGCATACTCTGACCACTCCATGGATGAATGGTTTTCCAATAGAGAGACCAGAAGTCTTCCTTCATCTTTGTTATTGCAGAAATGTGTGGGCAGATTATTCTAAGACACAGATAGCAAGCATAAGATGTGCCAAAGAATAGTGTAGTTATACTTAAGTAAAAGGGAGGATGCTAATCATTCTGTACAACACAAATTTTAAAGTTAATCTATCTGACCATCTTCTGAGGGCTGGATTGTGACATTTAGCTATAGCCACAAGTAGTCTGGAAGTAGAACTCCATGCTCAACAAAAAGGGGTGGCAATAGGAATACTCTAAACATATACTCTAAACATATTTTCTGACAGCAGAGAACGGGTGTGGATGGGTAATTAAGTGGAGCTGTTCCTTGGGAGACATAATGACTCTGTGAAGCTAAGCTTTTGTAGCAGCAGGGTGCTGGGCCCATGTAACCTTGATCTTCTGATATGTCTTATTTGAAGCACATGCCACCATGAAGGGAAGCCTGGATTCACATTCTGCTAAGGATGATGAAGAAAATAATCTTAAAATACTGTCAGGATGGTGGGCCTGATTCTCTACTCTGACACACCAGTTTTACATTAGTTCAACAACTTTCAGTGGAGTTTCATTAGCATAAAATCAGTGTACCTGTGTCAGGGCTGTTCCCCACTCTGGCATTTCAAGTGCAGAAGGTGGGGCCCGGCAAGAGCCCTTAAAAATACCTTGTCTCTATAGGCTTCTGCTTAAAAGCTCCCCAAGGTCACAGATTCCCTGGCTTTAGGAGATAGCTGCAGTGCTGGACCAAGCCATACTTGCGCCCCGGGCAGTGGGCATGCGGCGCATGCGTGGCCCTGCCCCCGAGCGCACGTCACCCCTTACCACTTCAATCAGGCACCCCCCATAGGTTGGCGCCCCGGGCAGCTGCCTGGCTAGCCCCCCCCTTAATCCAGCCCTGGGTAGCTACCACCACCAAGTAAAAAGGCCCTTTCTTTTTTGAACCCAGGAGGAAGCACTTTGAACTTCTTCCAGAGGGGCACCCTCAATCTCTTTTACCACAAGAGAGCTTGAAAAAAAGAGAGAGAAAAACAAACCGCAATCACTGATAGCTGACCTCTCAGTGTTAGGCATGCATACAAAGACCTCCTGTTATCTTCCAGGTCACAAGAATCAAATAATTGCCTTAAAAAAGGTGATTTTATTAACAAAACAAGAGATATACTTGGTAAAGCATACTTGGTTGTTAGGTGTTTTAAAGCAACTGAGAAAAGAACAATGTAAAAACACAGAGAAATTCCATCCCTGGGATACAGCTTAAAGTACAGTGTATGGAGCAGGGGAAGGGAAGGCACGTGGACTTAGCACAGAGAAGTTTAATCAAACAACAAAACAAAGAAAATAACCTGATCGAGTCTAAACAGACATTTAATTCCCTATCTACTTACAGATTCATACTTTAAGGACCAGTCCATTTCCATGCCCAGGATTCCTTGTACTCATGGTAGTTCTGCCAGGTTCAATTCATCTTGTTCTTCAACTACTGACTTAAAACTCACACAAAGAAAAATATCAGGCAAGTCTATCTTCCAATTCAAATCTCAATACCTTCTCCTGTTGGCTCCCCTGGCTCCTTGCTAACACCCCTTAGCTTCCTGAGTTTAACCCTTTAGTCACCAAATGCTGGGATGTTCAGAAAAGGCCAGCACTCCTCCTATCCATCACAACCTGGAAAAACTGGACACAGTGCCCCCAACAGGGCAGGAGTAGATGACTAGTCTTACTTAAATTAGAGAGACAAGGTAGGTAAGGTAATCTTTTCTTGGACCAGCTTCTGGTGTCAGAGAGACAGAACTTAGCTGATTTTTTTCTAGAAGTGATTTCCAGAATACAGGATATAGGAGATTTTGGAAACTCCAGTGGAAACATTTATGTACTATTTAATTTTGTCTAGCTTATATATACTCTGCTATATGCACCCTGCTATGAAATGTATTAGGATCACTATATAGCTCTTATGCCCCACTGGCCTAATGGACAAGGCACTGGCATCCTAAGCCAGGGAGTGTGAGTTCAAATGGCTGTTTTGCAGAAAAAACTTCACTTACATCCACACTGCAATCGTGAAAGATCAGAAGGGTTTTCCCGACATCGGCAAACCTCTTTCTATGGGGGAGAAGCCTTCTTCCGAAAGAGCTCTTTCAGAAAAAGGCGTGTGTGGATGGGGGAGAGGGAGTTTTTTCAAAAGAAGAAGAAAGAGGAAAAAGCACAGGTGCCCTGGTGGCCACTCTGTCCATAGTAATCACAGCTGACATGGGAGATCGCTTTTTCGATGCGCTTTGTTAGTGTGGATGCGCTCTTTCGGAAGAAGTTTTTTTGGAAGATCTCTTCCAGAAAAGCTTCTTCTGAAAGAAGCCTGTAGTCTAGACGTAGCCTCAGACTCTGTTCCTGGGAAAGTTCATACGGAAGGGTCAGCTCCATTCCACCTACCTTTGCAGCATAAACTACTCTCCAGAGCTGGATCAGCTTAGCAGGCCTGCCAATGGAAGGAGAGGGCACAAAGGGGACAATTACCCTGGGGCCTTATGATTCAAAAGGGCCTGGGATTCCAGAGGAGTGGCAGTGGCCAGAGCCCCAAGTCCTTTAAATTGGCACTGGAGCGCCGCATGGTGCAGGCTGCTCTGAGGGCTGCCTTGGGAACGGGGGCCGCTTGGTACACTTGGATGCACTGAGGGCTGTCTGCTTCCAGCCTCACCCCTTCCGCTCGAGGCCCTGCCCTTTCCAGGAGCATAGAACCACCCCACCCCCCTTTCTGAGAGGTCCAGCAAGTCTGTTGGCCTCCCTTCAGGGGCCCCATGCAGAGTAAGTTCTTTGAGGCCTTTCCCCACTCTCTGGGCAACCAGCGAGTCACAACCTGTTCTTCAATATTTGTTATTTGTCAAAAAATGTACATGGAAAAACCTTATCTCTTGTCATACAATTGCACACTAGAGAAAGATCAGAATTGGAGGCAAGGAGGGAAATGCATATGGCATATTCTGACCACTCCAGGGTTGCCCAGTCAAAAGCCCTAAAGTCTTTCTTCATCTTTGTTATCACTGAAACCTATCCTCAGATGCAGGCAGCAAGCATAAGAAGTGCAGCATGGCCCATTCAGACAGAGCTGCCAAGCCTGTAGCCACAGGGAGTTCCCAGGTCATTGTGGTCCAATCTTTCCTGGAAGATGAGGAAATTCTAGTGCCACATTTGCTGTGACTGGTGTTCTGATTGATTCATGCTGAATGAGCCTTGTGCTGATCACTTGCACCTGCCAGGGAAGCAGGCTGTTTTCTGCTTGAAGGTGTCTCTGGCTGGTTTCCCACCACTCCTGTCAATAAGCCTCCATCCACTAGATCGCCACAACATTCTGGAGACACATTCCTTACTCATTGCCTGCCCCCTCTTTTACCTCTCATTGGGCATGGTGGAGGAGACCAGAGCTACTAGGGGGGAAAATTCATTGGGACCCAGCTCTGCCTTGACAGACAGCCTGAATCTCTTACTGTAAGTAAGAATCTATCCCTTAATATGAAAGCTACAGTAGCTATAAATGCTCACCTCCCTTATGTATTATGAAGGCAAGCATTTGGGCATTGAATGTGTCATTTTTGGGGTCATTTTATACATTATGCTCTATATTTTTGTTCAGCTCAAGAAACAAACACAAATCTGTGAGTCCTAAAGGACTCTTTTTTTAAGCACTGAAAATGTATAAAGCTTTTTTTTAGACGGTAAGATATTTATTTCTGTATGTGGGGACATTTTAATTCTAAGCAAAATGTTTGAAATGTTACTTAATTGAATCAATAAAATTTGTTTCCCCAATGAATCTGACTTTACAATCTTTCATTAAGTTGATTGATGCACTAACATCACCGTGTTGTTCTTACGTTATTGAAGAGTTAATCATGCATGTACCTCCCACCAATACTATATTAAATGTGAAAGAAAAATAACTGATCTTTCATATCTCTCTTGTGTCTAAGTAAGTGCCAACTGCAGTATGGCTCATACCTTTCTAGTACAGGACTGAATAGGGATGCTGTTAATTTCTGGAAGACACCTTCAAATACTGGGAATGTCAAAATGATAATATCCTTCAGAGTCAAGCTCTGGAAAGGTTCTTTCAGTGATGGCAGATTTTTCTGAGATGCAGGTGGGGTGAGACTAAGACCCAAGTACTGTAGCCTGAGATACACTGAGGTTGGATCTAGACAGTGGTGCTATTTTTGGGATACTTTCGGTATCCTGAAATAGTGTTTTCTGCATCTTGACACTGTCCCTGTCAATCTCATTCCACAAGGATTAAGGGACATTTTGGAATAGTGCTCTATTTCAAAATTAACTCAAAAGAAGCTACTCAAAAGAAGCTATAATTTGTGTTGCTCAAATTGAGTAGCTTATTTCGAGCCAAAGGTGCAGTGTAGATGCACCCTGAGTGAGCACTGGCAGATTCCACTTCAAGTATTTTTGTGCCTAATGTCTGACATGTCCTGAATGCAGCAGGAAATGTAGCCACAGCAAGGTGGAAATTATCCTAGAGAAGTAATTTTTCTATTAAGGGGCTAAGTCTCTACAGATAGACTGTGTGACTTCAGTAGTCGTCCTATCCATTGCTCCTAGCAATACCACTCTACAGTGGATGGTGAGGGAACCCAGGCTCACCCTCTACTTTGGTTCCACTCCAGAGCCCTGTAGCAAGCAGTTAGTATATACATCTACACCAGCCTTGCTGCTCTCACCCCTGGTGGACACTGATGTCACCAATGCCTCTTCCTTATCACAGAGACCTCTGTGGTGCTCCCTAGTGTTGGCTTCCTCCTGGCTTAATAGTGCCCTCCACACAGCCTAAATCACCCACATTTGCAGCTTAATCAGTTGATTGGGCCTACCTGGCCTAACCCACCTCTTTCACATGAGGTTCATACTGATTTCCCTTTCAGCAACTGTCCTCACTGCATCAATTACAGCCGTGGTCACCAACCCATCAATTGCGATGGACTGGTCGATTTTGGGGGGCACGACTAGTCAATTGTGAGGTGTTCCAGCCCCCTTATTGTTCCCCCCACCCCTAAGAAGGAGCCCACGTTGGTGCTCCTTCCTGGGAAAATGGAGGTAGTGCTGGCTTCCTATGGTGTGTGTGTGTGTGTGTGAGAAGTCTCCAGCTGCACGCCAGATCCGGTGTCTCAGCAAGTGCGCGCGCTGTTTCCCCTCCCCTCCCCCCAAATGGGAGATGAGAAGTCCCCGGCTGCACACCAGCTCCAACTTCTCAGGAAGCACGCTGTCTGTTTTGGGGAGGGGAGGAGCAGTGCGTGCACTTCCTGAGAAGTTGAAGCAGGCACACAGCTGCAGGACTCACCCCTTGCAGGAAGGCAGGCAGGCAGCATGGGGAAGGAAGTCCACGGTTGCATGCCAGATACGACTTCTTAGGAAGTGAGCTGTCTGTTTTGGGTAGGGGAAGGGCAGTGCACACCATGGGATCCCCAGGTACTGGCTGAGCTATCCCTGTCTCCACTCCCTGGCCAGACCCCCAACAGCACCCTGCCCCCAGACCAAACTCCACAACAGCACCCTGACCAGACTCCCATGAGTCTGGCCAGAACCCAACCAGCACCCTGCCCCCTGTCCAGACTCCCATCTGCACCCTGCCCAGGCCCCATCAGCACCCTACCCCTGCCCCACCAGCACCCTTCCCCTGCCCAAACCCCCACCAGCACCCTGCTCCCTGTCCAGAACCCCACCAGCACCCTGCTCCTGCCCTGGACCCCACCAGCACCTTTCCCCCTGCCTAAGCCCCAAATAGAACTCTGCTCCTGCCCCCTGGCCAGACCCTCACCAGCACCCTGCCCAGATACTATCCAGCACCCTGCCCTTGTCTCATGGCCAGAACCCCACCAGCACCTTGCTCCTGCCCCCTAGCCAGACCCCATCCAGCACCCTGTTTCTGCCCCTCCCTCCTGGCCAGACACCTACCCACAGCTTGCTCCTGTACCCTATTTTCCACCCAGTGAGGCTTGGGGGGTTATGGAGGAGGGGTTTTTTTTGCATCTCACTTGTGTGGTCCCCGACTGATTTTTCTGTGGATCAGTGACCCCTGACCCAAAACAGGTTCCCCTCCCCTCTCATAAATAAAGACAATCCTGAAACATTGTGTGTTTGACATGATATTTTATTTAAAAATGAAGCCTGGCCAACAAGCCCCTAGTTGGGGCCAACCTCCCATTTGGCCACAGCATCGTAAAACTCACGCACCCCCCAGGGCCCAACCCTGAGCCTATCCTACACCGGAACCCCAAATCCTGAGCCCCTCACATCCCGAAACTCCTGCACCCCCACATCTCCAGTCTTCTGCCACAACACTCCTGCACCATCCACACACTGCAAATCTGTGTCCTGAGCCCATCATACTCCCAACCTCCCAGCCCTGAGCCCCTAATACACCACAGCTCAAACTCCTGCACCCTCACATCCACAAGCCTGCAGCTTGCTCAGCACCCCAACCCTCCACCTGACCCCAACACTGTGCAGCCTGGAGCCCCCTCCCTGAGCCAGCATCCCCTTCTCCACCTCTTCGTGCTCCCAAATTCCCTCCCAGAGCTTTCACCTCTCACCCCTTCCCACACCCAAATCCCTCATTCCCACCCCAGAGCCCACACTTCCTGTCTCAACCCAGTGAGAGTGAGTAAGGGCTGGGGACAGCAAATGATGGAGAGATGGGGAACAGAGAGGGCGGGACCTCAAGGAAGGGGTGGGGTAGATCTTGGCTTGCCCTGACATTTAAAAAGTGATCTTGGGTGTAAAAAGTTTGGAGACCACTGACTTACAGATAAGTGAGACCTGGTCTAACTTATGGTTCTATCTACTGTAGACATTATCAGCATATAGACATTTTACGGGAAAGTCTTTTAAGTGGCTCAATTCTCTGCAAAATCCTATTAAAAACAGTCCCAGAGAAAAAAAGAGGGAAAAGAACTGTAATGGGAAACCACCTGGGTGAATATAAGGGATGCTTCCAATTCTTTTTAAGATTTTGTCAAATGAGAAATCCAAACTGATATTAGTGCACCCCAGAACACTTATTTTAGGCTGCTCTTGGCAACCCTAGCAAATAGAGGAGTAAATAAGAGAATGCCAAGCTTTTTCTCATTCTTTGCTTGTAAAAAATTGCAGAAGTACCTAGGTAGTATATTTAAAGCACTAGGTCAACGTGGGGCTCTAACTTTCTGTTGTCACCTTGTTTGTATGTATTGGAGATATTAGATATGTCAGGGCTCTCAATCTGTAGTAAGAAATGGATTGAAGTCTCTGTTGTTCTCACCAAAACAGCATTGTAAGATAATTGAAAACAGATATCTCGCCTGCCTATGCTTAAGAATGGCACTGGCACTGACTGAAAATTTGTTAACTAATAGAAGCAACTGGAAAAATACAATGCTATCTGATGCCTATGCAAAACCTTAGTAATTTAGTTATATGCACTCACTTCTTCCCTCACATCCTTATCTTGCTTTGTTATTATCTTGCTTTTTTTCATAAACCTTTCTGAATTTAGGTATAAACATTTATATTAGGTTAGTTTAATGACAGAACATTTTCTGAAGGGCTTTGTACTGTACAATCTGTGCTCCTAGTATGATTATATTTATAAATGGAAAATAATAAATGGAAGGTTTTCCTCTAAATAAGGAAAATATGCAAGACACAATACTAATAAATAAGATATGGGCTTTCTAGCCTCTCATCACATACATTTCAATGTGCTTTCTCTCTCTCTGAAGTACACTAGATGGGCAGACCTTGGAAACTCTGTAAGAGACAAATAGCAATATGTGGGACATAATGAATATGTGTAAATAAGTCTGGAAGAACTAAACATGTTTACAATTTTTTACACATCTAGGTCAAATTTTCAGAAGCCTGCACTAATGCAATTGACCTCATACATACTCTAGTGTGGGTTCAGTACAATTTTAGGCACTCCAGGGAATTTTCAGAATAAGTTTTTGGTTGTGTCTAACAAAGGTGAGTCCTGGTGGATGAGGGGCTGGGCTGTCAATCCACATTTTCAAAATGCTTAGCGGTGTCTTCCATGCTCAGCCACATGCTCCTGACTCAGTCATGTCAAAGGCCCAGCTGAACCCAAAGTCTCAAGTTAAGCCATTCACACATCTGCATTCAGATGTTGTTTTGTACAGGATAGATGTGGGAGTACCACCCCAAACAGATTAAAAAACTCCAATAAAAGAAAAATACAGATTAGAGAGGGCAAATGAATAGAGCGTTTCAGACATCTAGTGCAGTGAAAATAAGCAGTAAGAAAATAAGCAGTGACTAAAGGGTCTGGGCTCTAGGACCAGATGCAGAAGTGCCAGGAGAATAGGAAAGGACAGGACAATAATGGAGGGGAAAAAGAGGGAGATCAGTAGTCAGCTGCATAAAGGGATTTGCAACTCAGAGGGGAAAGCTGCATCTGTAACTAACTGCATCGGAATACTGAATCATGCTGGGTGGGACGAACATTAGGGAATGCAAAGCTAACGTTGGCTCTGACAGAGGAAACAGTCATGCCCTTCAGACAGGATCTATGAGCTAAGAAGGACCTCCCTTGACCTTAAAGAGCTGCAGGTTATGGATAGGTAGAGACTTGCCCCACACAACATCATGCATTCCTCTGATGACCTGAGGGGGTCTGACTAACAGGACACATGACCACCTCTGAGGCACTTCCTGGGCTCCCAAGTGATGCAGGGGTGTGCCTAAGCAGCACAGTCTAGCTCATTGGGTGTAACTTCCACTGATGTTAATGGGATTTGGGTGCCAGTATCTAAGGATGGAATTTGGCTCACATATAAAGTATGACATGCACATTTATGCCCCAGGAGAAAATCAGTTTTACTAGATCCAAGGCTTGTGTGACTGGAAGCCCTTTATTCTTCACATTTCTCAAAGATGAATATCATTTGTGACAAAATCAAGTGGGCCAGGTTTGGTCACTTTTAAGTTACTTTCTTTGTCACAGTTCTTTGGCTGGAGCATGGTTCTTTTAACATACACATGATTATTTCCAGGTGCCCAAATCCTCCAGTAGCAGTTCAGTTGACTTGTATTGTCTGTATGGCATTCAAAACAGCCTGTTGCCTTTTGGTAACATCTCCATGAAACATTCCAAGTAATTTACGTGTAAGTTACAATCAGTCAAAAATCACAAATCTCAGGAACAATGATTCTTCTTTCTTAAGTCACTTTCTCCTCTAATCTTTGCATTAAGCATAGTCAACCTGAAATGTTGTTAGACAGATATAGTTTCCTCCTTGGGCTCTCCCCCTTTTGCTGCTGTTCTGGCCTTGATCATCAAATTCCCGTGTCCCTGAGCTCTTCATCTAAACACAATTCTCAAAGGATTAGTTCCCTTATTAATTGTCAAATTATAATAATTTACAACACCATAAATGTTCCCAAACTCAGATATTCACAGCATCTTTTTGCAACCTTCAGGATTTCCTCTGTGAGAACTTTTAGTTTTTGCTGTTAAATTTTCCTTAAAAACACAGAGTTTTACCTCTTATTATCCTAAACTAACAACTTTAAAAAGAACCATGTTTTCATGTGTTAATTGCTCACTCATAAACTGTTGCTTTTCTTCCTGTGATACTTCTTCCCTTGTTTTCTGGGGAATCTTTGTTGATCTTTCAATTAACTCTTCCCAGGCTTGTCTAATTACTGTAAACTAGAAGACAGGGTTAGGTTACTGGAACTTTTAAAGATAAATCTCCTTTAGAGACACACATCTCCTCTGCTTTTAAACACTCAGAAAGTGCCAGATGATGCTAATAAAATAATCTGGGCCCATTGACCCATGAAAGTTCAGGTCTTTTCCTGATAGTTTTCTTAAAAAGCAGAGTGACGTAGATAATTCTGTCAAGTCATAGGAACTCTGCAAGGGAGTAAGTTTTGATTTTGGAAAAGCAATCTTATCTGATTGTTTGTTTTTCATAAATAGTATCAACAATGTTCCAGTACTGCACACAAGGCCAGATTTAAAAAAAAAAGTCAGTGGGTTGCACACCATTTCTACTTCAGCTGGTCTGTTCACTGTACAGCTGGTTCAAGAAAGGAACCATGAGATGTTACACAGACATATAGGAGATGAATATAAAAAAAAATCAGAGAATTCAAATGCAGGTATTAGACAACAAGCCATCAAAATCCAGACACCATTGTCTTTATAACACTATTCTCATCCTGACAGCAAGGACTCGGTCATATACACAATGATCATCTTTCCCTCCATTAGTTGAAGAAGTAATAGTGAAAATAGTGTAGCCAGAGAACATAAAACTCCAAACAAATAAAACACACTCCAGCTGTTCCTTTCACTCTTAGCCCGTCTTCTCCCAAGGAGATAACCCTAGTGAGACTCTGTTGTGATTAATGCAGTAGAATGAGTTTCAGGGTTCTTGTCTCCCCCACTATTTACCTCTGACTATATTAATGTTATACATTATTAGTCACACCAGTGGTTTCCAACCTTTTTAACCACAAGATCCCTTTTTCAATTTAAGTGCAATGCAAGATCTACCTCAAACCCAAATACCCTTGTCCCGCTTCCTTCCCGCCCCTTCTTTGAGGCCCTGCCCCGCTCTCCCCTTCTCCAATGCCTTACCCTGCTCACACCATCCCCCTTCTTCTCCCATTCTCACTCACTTTCACCCACTTTGCTGGTCTTGGGACAAGGGGTTTGAAGTGTGGGAGGGGCTCTGGGCTTAGCCCAGGGTGGGGGATTGGAGCCCAGTGGAGGTTTCAGGGTGCAAACACTGGGAAGGACTTTGGGTGCAGAGGGACTCCTGTCCAGAGCAGGAGGTTGGGTGCAGGAGAAGGTTCAGGGCTGGGACAGGAGTTCAAGAAGCAGGCTCTGTCTTGGCACTGTTTAACTGAGATGGCTTCTAGGTGGAGCAGTAGAGTTAAGGCAGGCTTACTCCTGCCCTATCCTGCACCATTCCTGAAAGCAGCTGGCATGTATGCAATGGCTCCATCATACCATGTACTGCCCATCATCTACAGGCACTGAGCCCACAGCTTCTACTGGACTTAGTTCCCTATTATTGGTCAATGGGAGCTGCAGGAGTGGTGTCTTCACACAAGGATAGCATGTGGAGACCCCCTGCTCTGACTTCTCAGGAGCTGCAGGGACATGCCTGACACTTCCAAGAGCAATAATTACCATAAGGATAATTACTCCCACCACAACAAGTTAGGCATTTTAGAACTCACTACTCAAAGGGTATGTCTACACTAGCCCCCAGTTCGAACTAGGGAGGCTAATGTAGGCATTCGAAGTTGCAAATGAAGCCGGGATTTAAATATCCGGGCTTTATTTACATCTTTCCATCGGCGCCATTTTTAAATCCCCTAGTCGAACTAACTGCCGCGGCTGCGGCAGTCAAGCGTTAACTCGAACTAAGTCCTTAGTTTGAGTTAACTGTTACACCTGTGGAATGAGGTGTAACAGTTAACTCGAACTAAGGACTTAGTTCGAGTTAACGTTGACTGCAGCGTGTAACATGGTCGGACTAGAAGATTTAAAAATGGTGCCCGACGGAAAGATGCAAATAAAGCCGGGATATTTAAATCCCGGGCTTCATTTGCAACTTCGAATGCCTACATTAGCCTCCTTAGATCGAACTAGGGGGACTAGTGTAGACATACCCAAAGAATTAAATTTAAGCATAAGAGAGAAATTAAAATTATGAAATGCACAGACCAGTCAAAAACCAAAATTAACACACTTTGCAAGCAATAAAAGAAGTAACAACAATTCCACACATTTGTGTTGGGTCAGGAGATGAGAGTGAAGAGCAGTGTGTGTGTGTGAGAATGACAGACACACACACAGTGTGTGAGAGTGATAGGGTATGTCTACACTGCCACCCTAGTTCGAACTAGGGTGGCTAATGTAGGCATTCGAACTTGCAAATGAAGCCTGGGATTTAAATATCCCGGGCTTTATTTGCATGTTCCCGAGCGCCGCCATTTTTAAATGCCCTGTAGTTCGAACTACCTGCCCATGGCTACACGCGGCACGGACTAGGTAGTTCGAATTAAAGCTCTTAATTTGAACTACCGTTACTCCTCATTGCAGGAGGAGTAACGGTAGTTCGAATTAGAGCTTTAATTCAACTACCTAGTCCGTGCCGTGCAGCCCACGGGCAGGTAGTTCAACTACGGGCATTTAAAAATGGCGCCACTGGGAACATGCAAATAAAGCCCGGGATATTTAAATCCCGGGCTTCATTTGCAAGTTCGAATGCCTACATTAGCCACCCTAGTTTGAACTAGGGTGGCAGTGTAGACATACCCATAGAGATTTGCATTGCCAAGCTCCCTCATCCCCCTTCTCTCTGTGTGGAGATAGGGTACAGGAGTGGGGGGATATTAGCATGTTCGCTGATATCAGTGTGTTCCCTCTTCTCCCTCCCGCACCCTGCACAACAAGCAGGTGGCTCCTTGGGGGAAAGCTCCAAGGCAGAGGGTAGGAACAGCATGACAGTGGGTGGAGGGGCAATTGAAGTGCCTGTGCTTGATAACTTCCTGGCCAAACCAGTCAGGATCACTTATCAGAGGCTCCAAGATCTACTGGTAGATCTTGATCTACTGGTTGGTGACCACTGATTTACACAGTACCATAGTAGTGCATGACAAATGAAAAATATGGTCCATGGCTCAAAGTGTTTATCAGAGCTATAGGACAGTTTGGGGCAGCTGCCCCAGTCCCCGTGCTTTGAGAGGTCCTGCAGTGGCCGCCCCAACTGTCCTATGGACAGGATCCGTGGGGCCCAATGTGGCCTGGGGGATTACCTGGGGGGGGGCCTGGCATAGAATGGCAGCAGGGGTTGGCATGGCCCTCTCTCTGCAGCAGTGGAAGCCCAGGAGGTGGAATGACACACACAGCAGCCTGCGTTGCTCCGCCACCATCTCCCAGTCAGGTTATGCTGCTTCACTGCAGTGGCGGGAAGCACAGCACCTTGGCACAGCCTCAGCCCACTCTGCTCCGCTCTCCTGAGTAATTCAGGGTTTGGGGGAGTGCAGCAGGCAAGGGCTGGGCTAAGGCGCTCAGTTTCCTGCTGCTGCTCTGATGAAGAGGAGAGCAGCGGGCTGGGAGATGGGCAGCGGGGCATGACAGAGCAGTGCAGGCTGCTGGGTCACTCTGGCTCCCACTGCTGCGGTGAGTGTGTGGGGGGCCTGCTGCCCTATTACCTATTACCCTGCTGCCGCCTTGTGCCAGGCCCCCATAAACCTCTGGCTGGCATAGCTTCGGAGGAAGGGGCTTTGGGGAAGGAATGGGAGGGGCAGAGAAGGGACAGGAAGACCCAGGGCTGGAGCAAAGGTAGGGCTCCACCTACCCTTTGGGGAAGAGGTGTAGTGAAGGCAAGGTAGGGCAGAGCAGGGATGGGAAGAGGAGGGGCAGGGGCGAGGCCTGGGATGAGTAAGTAAACAGGAACTAAGATGACTTACCAGTTGGAAGAGAAGGAGGACATATACAGCACATCAGGCCCCCATCTGCAAAATGGCTGGCTGCTTAGGGCAGCATTTATTTGTATCTGCACATGTAAAACACCAGCAGCTCCTTAAAAGGTGATCCAGGGAAAAAAATCCTAGAATTACAAAGGGCAATCACCACCCTGTTGAGGAATCAACATTTGTGTGTAACAGGGGATACGTCTAGACTGTGGGTTTTTTTCGGGATACTGCCTGAAAAAACTCCGCCGCGTGCAGGGAACGTGTTTGATCTTCCGCTATTTTTTGCAGAAGAGCAAATGTGCTCTTTTGGAAGCCCCCGTATTCTTCATTCCACAAGGAAGAAGGGGGCTTTCGAAAGAGGGTTTTTTCCCCAAAATTTGGCCCATCTAGACTGGGCTGAATTTTGGAAAAGTCTCTTCCGACAAAAGTATCGGAAAAAGATATGCAAAATGCGGAGCGCATTTTGCGTATCTTTTTCCAATAGATCCTCGCAGTCTAGACGTACCCACAGTCTGTTTGACTCCTCCCTGGTAACCTGACCCAAAGCCCAATGTAATGAAAGGAAAGTCTTTCACATACAAGTGGAACTAAATGGAAGAACCGACGGCCACCCCGGGGTATTGCCATTCCCCCCAAAACTGGAGAGCTAGAAAAAAAATGGGAAAGTTTTAAGTGTAATTTAATCAAAGGTATTGGTGTGACACCTCATGCATGTTTCTTAACAACAGGGAAGAATCCCAGCTGAGTCATTCTTTAGCTCAGCTGCTCTTCCAGTGAAGCACTGAAACATCCAACGCTGAGCTCACTTGAATGTGCATGGGGCTGCAGGCCCCTCCACTCCCCTGCCTGAGTAGCCTTGTGTCAGGAAGGCTTTGTTCCTCCCAGCCTTTGTAACATAGCAACCTGTGAGGATGAGGGCAGATCATGATGAAATCTGCAGCAATCATCTTCTGAGCCTCCTTCCCCAGCCACCACTCCCTGAGCCTCAGTGAATTAGAAAAAAGTGCTGCAGAAGCTGCCAGCACTGCTATTGGATCTGCCAGATACACCTCTGCATTTTTGTTGGTAGAGCAAAGAATAGCCAGCCAGGAGGACTGGGGAGGGACGAGTGAACTGCCAGTGTGGCTGAGCCTGGGGGAAGAGGTTAGCCTGGAGAGGAACAGCAGCACAGGTAGCTTTTGGCTGGTGAGGGGAGGAGAGCTAATGGAGGTGGCTGCTCATCTTTGTGTTTTGCATTTGCTGCTGCAGTTCTGTCCTTGCCAAGATGGAACCAGTATCTCAGGAGCTCAGATTCTAACCCAGCTGCTCCTGATTTCAGCCAGGAGCCAAGCAGCAGTTTGCATTTATTGGGTCTTTTGTTGTGCTTGATGCACCTGTATTCCTTTCACTTAGATGAGTGGGAGGGGGAGAGGAGTAAACAAAGGAAGATGCCTGCATTTCTTCCACTCCTGGCTAGAAGGGAGGCAGGAGACAGTGTCCTACTGCAGTAGGAAACTTGGGAAGGTGGCTGTAGCCCCCCCTTTATCCCTCTAAATGGCACCTTTGTATTCTACCCTGGACATTCTGTGGTCTGAATGTGATACTAGGTGAATTACAATGGTGTGGAAAATGAGCCATTAAAGCTCCTACTGAAGTATTTGTATTTACCCAGCACAATATTACCTGAAGCACTGACATTCAGCCGTCCCCCTACTCTTTTGAAAGGTGACATGAGTCCTTTAGTCTTTGATCCTGTCAACACTTACACATTTGCATAGCTTGTAATCATCTTGAATTCACTGAAGTCAAGACAGCCTCATGAATAAGTGTTGGCAGGATCAGATCCTTACACTGCACAGTGACTTTCATCATTCTAGAAAGATCCTAATATGCTTTGCGCTGTATGAAACACTTTGGGATCTTTCAGCATGAAAGTTACTATATGATGTAAGGTTACTATTAGGATCTACCAGCATAGTTACTCTGACTTTCCCTACACTTATATGACCACCAGGTATGTAATGGAAATGAAACCACATATGCAGAATTGATATAGATATGAAAGAATTAAATATATAAAATTGATTTCATTAAAGGGCACAACATTCTTGCAAACTAGGTATAATTCTTTTATGAATCAGGTCCAAAGACCTTATGTAAAACATAATTAATTTTATAAGTAATTTCAAAGATTCTTAATACAACAGATCTCTTGTGTGACATATTTAGGTAATGATCATCATTAAAGAGGCATTTTTTAGTATAATTATGTGTTCTGAGTGAGTTCTTTTTATATGTGAGTTGGGAGAAGCATGTTACTAGACCTGACAATATATTTATCCCAGGTAGCTATCTTTCATACCTACTGACTGGAAGATAGCTAACATGACGCCAATATTTAAAAAGGGCTCTAGAGGTGATCCTGGCAATTACAGACCGGTAAGTCTAACGTCCGTACCGGGCAAATTAGTCGAAACAATAGTTAAGAATAAAATTGTTAGGCACGTAGAAGAACATAATTTGTTGGGCAAAAGTCAACATGGTTTCTGTAAAGGGAAATCATGTCTTACTAATCTATTAGAGTTCTTTGAAGGGTTAACAAACATGCGGACAAGGGGATCCAGGAGATATAGTATACTTAGATTTTCAGAAAGCCTTTGACAAAGTCCTCACCAAAGGCTCTTGTGTAAATTACATTGTCATGGGATAAGAGGAAGGTCCTTTCATGGATTGAGAACTGGTTAAAAGACAGGAAACAAAGGGTAGGAATAAATGGTAAATTTTCAGAATGGAGAGGGTAACTAGTGGTGTCCCCCAAGGGTCAGTCCTAGGACCAATCCTATTCAACTTATTCATAAATGATCTAGAGAAAGGGGCAAGCAGTGAGATAGTAAAGTTTGCAGATGATACTAAGCTGTTCAAGGTAGTCAAGACAGAAGCAGACTGTGAAGAACTTCAAAAAGATCTCACAAAACTAAGTGATTGGGCAACAAAATGGCAAATGAAGTTTAATGTGCAGGGCTCGACAAATAATGTAATCTACTCACCCATGGCGAGTAGATTACAACCCGGAAGAGCTGGCGCAGAGCGATCTGCGCATGCGCAGAATGATCTGCGCATGCGCAGAGCGCAGAACCGCGCGGCTGGCGAGTGGGGCTCGCCGCCGTTTGGCGAGCCCTGTTAATGTGGATAAGTGTAAAGTAATGCACGTTTGAAAAAATAACCCCAACTATACCTATAGTATGATGGGGGCTAATTTGGCTACGACAAATCAGGAAAGAGATCTTGGAGTTATCGTGGCTAGTTCTCTGAAAATGTCCACACGCTGTGCTGCGGTGGTCAAAAAGGCAAATAGAATGTTAGGAATTATTAAGAAAGGGATAGAGAATAAGACACAGAATATCTTACCACCCTTATATAAAACTATGGTACGCCCACATCTTGAGTACTGTGTACAGATGTGGTCTTCTCACCTTGAAAAAGATATTTTGGCCTTGGAAAGGGTTCAGAAAAGGGCAACTAAAATGATTAGGGGTTTGGAACAGGTCCCATATGAAGAGAGGCTAAAGAGACTGGACTTTTCAGTTTGGAAAAGAGGAGACTGAGGGGAGATATGATAGAGGTATATAAAATCATGACTGGTATGGAGAAGGTGAAAAGTATGGAGAAAAGTTATTCATTAATTCCCATAATATAAGGACTAGAGGACACCAAATGAAATTAATGGGTAGCAGGTTTAAAACTAATAAGCGAAAGTTCTTCTTCACATAGCGCATAGGCAACCTGTGGAACTCCTTGCCAGAGAAGGCTGTGAAGGCTAGAACTGTAAAAGAGTTTAAAGAGAAGCTAGATAAATTCATGGAGGTTAGGTCCATAAAAGGCTATTAGTCAGGGGGTAGGAATGGTGTCCCTGGCCTCTGTTTGTCAAAGGCTGGAGATGGATGGCACGAGACAAATCGCTTGATCATTGTCTTCGGTCCACCCCCTCTGGGGCACTTGGCGCTGGCCACTGTCAGCAGACAGGCTACTGGACTAGATGGACCTTTGGTCTGACTCAGTATGGCCATTCTTATGTTCTTATGTTATTTTCTTATGTAATACTGAAAATGTTGCTAAGAAGCTATATATGGCATGTTTTGTTAATACTTGTGGCTGATTAGCCATTGTATCCACAAGTCTCTGGTTCACTGACTGCCCAGAATAGTTTGCCATGTCTTTCTATTTCTGATTGTATATCATGTTCAGATGAGAGACAGGTTGAACCAACATGGAAAGGATTGGGGTGATCTAGTTCAATGTGGAGTGCTTTTGAAAATGTCACCCTCAGACACCTGAAAATGGAATAGGCTTTTCTGATTATCTGAGATTCCTTGAAACTTGTAAGCATCTTAAATGTCATTATATCCAGAAGGGATCAGTGTTAGCAGATGACCTCATAGCTTCTGTCATTTAGCCATTTTTGGAGGTAGTACTGAACTCACAAAAATGAGATGAGAACATGATGATCCTCCATTAGATCATCACGTGCCCTGACCAGTTTTCCTTGTAAACTGAGCACTTGGGTGGATACCCAGGAGAGATTCAAATGCTGCCCAGCTGATTAGCAGAGAGTGCCCATAGCACCACAGCTGGCAGCATATGTTTCTATTAGTGGGGCATATTTGCACATGCCTTGTTCTCATTAATCATGTTTTTTATGGCAGAGTCCAATGACCAACCAAGATCAAGAGCTCACTGAGCAAGGTACTGTACAAATTCCTATCGCAGATGGTCCCTGCCCTGAAGAACTTACACTCTAAATCAGGGTGGGCAATAATTTTTGATGGGGGACCACACCAAGATTTTCAAAAGTAGTCGAGGGCTGCACTCCTCCATGATATTAATGGAGATGCAGGGTCTGGGATGGAGGTTGGGTGCAGAAGGGAGCTTGGGCTAAGGGACTGGGGTGCAGGAGGGAGACTGGAGTCAGGGAGGGAGTTGGGGTGCAGCAGGTGGTTGTGACCTATGGTAGGGGACTGGAGTGCAGGGGTTTGGGTTGTGACCTAGGGTAGGAGGGGATTGTGATCTGGGGCAGGAGTTTGGGGTGCCAGATCTGGGAGGGGGCATGGGTATAAGAGGGGGGACAGAGGGTTTGGGTATGTTGAGTGGGGGGACAGGCAGAGAGTTGGGGCAGGAAAGGGCTGGGGTGCCAGAAGCAGGCTGTAACCAAGAGACTTACTTGTCAGCTGCCAAACTAGCCTTCCTGCCTGCAGAGCTTAAAATGTTTCCCAGCCTGCCTGCTTGCCTGCCTGGCCATGTGCTTCATGAATAACTGAGCCCAGGAGAGGGGGTGTGATTCTTTTTAGCTGCCTGTTATTCTAACAAGCAGCTCCTATTGGTTGGTTTCTGCCAGAAATCAGCCAATTGGAATGAGCTGAGGGCAGGGCAGCTCCTAAAACTTCCCCCCTCTCCTCCAGTTTTAAAACAGAAATGTAGCCCTGCAGCCGCATTTCTGCACAGTGCACAGGGCTGTGGGACAAGCAGGGGAGCCTGCCTGGGTCTCCCCGCTACCTCCGTGTGCCAGATCTGGCATCTTGGCGGGCCAGATTTGGCCCACAGGCCATATTTTGCCCAGGCCTGCACTAAATAGACAAGATAGACATGTGGGGACATGAGAAGTGGTATAACAGATGAGTAGAAGGAACAATGTGATGGCAGCAAATGTCATTTTAGTTCCACATTAAAAAAATTCTGAAGGTTTTAGTTAGGTGGAGATTAGCTAAAAGAAAGACAAGACAAGAGAAAGGAGAGGGGATATGGCAAGGAGACAGGACAGGGGGAAGGTAAAAAGAAGAAGGAAGACAGCATGGAGTTAGGTGAAGAGACTGTAAGACAGTTGGCAAGGTGGAAAGAAAGGGTTGGCATAAACAGTGAAACAGCTGAGAGAGTGCCTACTCAGAAATGTAGAAAATACTCTGTGACATCATCAATATCTGTTGGCTCCTACTTAAACTGTCTGTATATCTGCTATGCCAGAGTCAGTACCTGGCTGGTTCCTCCCTGTAGTTTATTCCTTACTCTAATTTGCTCCGTTTTTTGTTTCACAAAGTTATGGTACATGAACAGTGCAACCAGACTGGCCACATATAGACACCTAGTATATTTAGTAGAAAGACTGAAAAATTGCATTACAATGATGTCTGACAGCTAGGGACTAGTCTTTTGTCTTTGACCTCAGTAGGAGAAATTGAGAGCCTGAAATTAGTGAATTTCAGTTGATATTTAGAACCTGCCCCTGCCTCACATTTAAATCAGTTGAGAATTTTTAGAGCTTGACAGGAAATGGTTTTTCCAATGAAAATTCTCAAGTTTAAAAATAAAAATCTTGTCCCAAATTGGGATGAAGAGTAAAAATCTTGACTTTTTAAAAACATAAAATTCCATTTTTTATCAGGTCAGTCAAAATGTTTGATTTAAATTTAGAATTTTTTATTTTAAAACATTTTAAAATAGAAATGAATGTAAGTTTAAAAAAATCATTTTGAACTAAAATATGGAAATTTGCGACAATTTTGAAAGCTTTAAAAAAAATTCAAGGGGAAATTCATTGAAACTGACCATGTTCCAGAAGAAGTTTTGGTTTCAATGAAACAACGTCTTCTAATGAAAAATATGTCATTGAAAAATTCCCCAGTCACTCTAAGTTTTTGTCATTGATATCAATGGGAACAGAAAGAGGCCCTACATATAAGCAGGGACTGAAGGACTGCTTGCAATGCAGCTAGCTGAAGTTGTTTAGCCTTGCAAGATAATTAACTATTGCTATGTAAATACAGCTCATGCTGGGATGGGGAAGGAAGCCGGAGTGTGGTTATGTAAATCCAATTCAGCCAGGGCTGATGGAGGATCCGTTGTTAGAATATAATGTGGTATATTGTAACTAATTTGGCTGTTGTGGGGTCACAAACCATGCTACCCCCAAATGTAGGAACTGTAAAATATGACACCAGTACCTGCAGGAGAGACACCAGCATTTTAAGAGGTCTCAGATAAACAAGCCTCCCCCTTCCAGAGTTGAGTGAACTGAGTTGGGGGTAAGGGGCTTGAGCCAGCCTGCTTCCTGCCTACCAGGTGTTAGCTGTAAGACTGGTTCAACCTGTCTTCCCATCTCCCTCCCATTCTAAGGATAGACCAAAAGCAGACTCCATCAGGAGTCTTTTTGTTATTCCAGTGGAAGCTGGAATCTTTTGCCACCCTAGGTGGTGGCTGAAGAGTTGAAATCACTAAGGCTACGTCTATACTGCAAGCCTCTTTCGAAAGCTTCTTTTTTCGAAAAAAGCCTCTTTTTTCGAAAGATACTTTTGAAATAGCCTCTTTCGAAAAAGAGCATCTAGACTACAACCGGTGTTTTTGAAAAGCTGCTTTTTTGAAAGAGAGCACCCAGGCAGTCTGGATGCTCTCTTCAAAAAGCACAGTTTACATTATATAGCACCTTTTTCAAAAGCACTTTCGAAAAAGGCATTATTCCTTGTAAAACGAGGTTTTCATGTCAAAAAACTGCTGCATTCTTTTGATTTACTTTCGAAAGAATGCGGCAGCAGTCTAGATGCAGGGGAAGTTTTTTCAAAAAAAGGTCACTTTTTTCGCAAAAACCCTGTAGTCTAGACACACCCTAAGAGCTGAAGTCACTGGTTTGGCATGGAGCCAGACCCATTGCAGCCAGCAAAGCGGCTGGTGGAAATGACTGGTGGGTGGCCAGCAGGGTGGCCAGTAGGAGCAGCAAGCAGGGCGGCATACAGGTGGCATTGCATCAGGCTCAATGAGGGAATTCATCAGGGTGATGTGTCTGGGTCCGCACTGACTGGACAGAGCTGTAAATGGGGCATTTGAAGTGGGATACAGAGAAAATTTGGATGGATAAATGGGACCATTACATTGTTGGACTAGTGAGCCTGAGAGGCAAAAGACATTGCTCAATCCATTTCAGCTGGGATGGTGACTGGTGGGTTGGTTATGAACTCTGGTTGTGGTATTTTCCCAAGCTAATGCCATGTGACTTCTCTTTCATTAAAAGTTTCTTTTCTACGCTCAGACTCTGTGCTTGCGAGTGGGGAAGCATTGCCTCTCAGAGGTGCCCAGAGGTGTGTGAATTTCCCAGGCTACTGGGTGGGGGGCGGGGGGTCCAAGCCGGTTCTGAGTGAATTGGATGAAAAGGGACCCCTAGATATAGAACCCGGCCCTGGCTGCTGCCGGCGCTACCTGGCAGAAGGATTATATACATAAGCAGGCCTTTTCTCTGTTTCTCTATGCATATCCACATCCTGTGCTAAATCACAAGCTTTATTTTTCTTTAAAATGACTTTAAAATGCCACTAGTTGGAATGGGTAGGTGCTTTTTTTCTTTAGTTCTTGTCTGCATGACCTCACAGGACTGAAGACGGGGTGTGATTTGCAAAATGCCAAACGCATGTTGCACTCTCAGGGTGCATCTACACTGCACCGTTATTTCGAGATAACAATGCGAGCATCTACACAGACATTCCGTTATTTCAAAATAATTTCAAAATAATGAATGACTTATTTTGAAATCTGTAAACCTCATTCTACGAGGAATAATGCCTACTCCAAAATAGCTATTTCAAAATGAGATGTGTGTAGACGCTCCACTGTTGCTATTTTGAAATAGCCCCTCACCAGGGCCATTCTAAGTTATTCCTCCCCAGTGCCTCCTGAGGGTATGTCTACACTAGCCCCCTAGTTCTAACTAGGGAGGCTAATGTAGGCATTCGAACTTGCTAATGAAGCCCGGGATTTAAATATCCCGGGCTTTATTTGCATGTTCCGTCGATCGCCATTTTTAAATGCCACTAGTTCAGACTAACTGCCCACGCCACACGCGGCAGTTAAATAGTCGAACTAAGTCCTTAGTTCAAATTACCTGTTACACCTCATTCCAGGAGGAGTAACAGGGTAATTCGAACCAAGGACTTAGTTCGACTACCGCTTAACTGCCGCGTAGCCTGGCAGTTAGTCCGACTAGTGGCATTTAAAAATGGCGATCGATGGGGAACATGCAAATAAAGCCCGGGATATTTAAATCCTGGGCTTCATTTGCAAGTTTGAATGCCTACATTAGCCTCCCTAGTTCGAACTAGGGGGCTAGTGTAGACATACCCTGAGGCTCTAAATCAAGATAGCACATCTGCATTAGGGAAGCCTGCCTTGGACTAATTTTGAGGCTTCCTTACAGTGTAGACATGCTCTTTCAAAATAAACTATTTCAAAATAACTATTCCAGAATAGCTTATTTTGAAATAAGTGTGCAGTGTAGACATACCTTAAGTCCTCCATGTGAACTCTGTCGGGTGCACTATGTGTTTCTTAGTGCATATCAATGTAGTCCTGTTTGAAACAGAAGTTTATTAATGCTCAACGGCAGGGTCTCCGCAGAGGAGTTAGAGAGCAGCATGCTGGTGCATTGTACAACTCATATCCCAAACCTGGACTGTAAGTGCCCTTAGTTTTCTCTATGAAGTGCAAGGATTGAAGCAGCACAGTGCATGCAGACAGTACCCAAAATATCTGAATGATGGCAACAAGGCTGGCTTTCATGGGTAAGGTGACTGAGCATTTAAGTTCAGCCACTGGTTGTTTTACCAAGATCAGACTAACATGGCTACCTCTCTATTACTTTCAGACATGAGACATGAAAATCTTTCAATTCTTAATCAGTTTTTTCCCATAGAAATTCAGAAAATAATGTGTTCTCTAAGTACAGACAGTATCTGTATGTTTCAATAAATGTAATGTTCAGCCCCTCCATCTGCATTTCAAAATTTGCATTGTCAGCATTTGGGCTTTTCAGCAGAATTAGAAAAGGCAAAATGCCAAAGCAAAATCAAGCTGGTTCCAATATTAGTAAACAAAGCAGGAATCATCTAGTCCAGTAGGAACTTTGTTTTATCTCGTTTTCTTTAAAGAGCAGGGAAGATTTACATTAATATTAAGATGTTTTACTTGCTTTAAAATTATACAGAAGGCTGCAGTTTCTTATGCATCATTTATATATAGTTGAATTTCATAATTGTTTCTAAACACAACTGGAACAGACAGATCCCACTGGAATCACTGGTGTCATGAAGACTTTTACTACTGGAACCTCATTTCCAATATGTAAAGGCAAATTTATGTCTTTGATCACACTTCAAGTTTGTATGTTAAATCCGTCGCATTAGAATAACCTTTTTATTTACTCTTCAAAGAGCTTTTGCTAGGAAAGTGCAGCTGATGGCACACTAGTTGCTGTCTCAGAGCTGTAGCACTGTATGCTAACTAATATCTCTACCCAGAGCTCATTAAATCGGCACTTACGTGCATTTTACACAAAGGTAAGAGGTTCAGGATGAGTACTGGGATGTCTGATCTCCCCCCTTATACATCGATTATTTTTTGCCACTGCTGTAGGCATTGCATGAGTGAACTTATTCCTGACATACAGTACAAAGAAATGGCTTCTTCCTCTCTCTTATTAAACTGTCACAGCACATCTGAGAACCGGGGTAATCCACAGCAGAGAATTATGAAATTTAGAAGACCATGTAGAAACTCTCATAATGGCAACATTTAAATGTTCATTTTCTACTCAGCTACAAATTACAATTCTTTATATTAATTACTGTATTCAGTTTTATATGACTATTTTGTCCCTCCCCGTGTTTAAGTTGCCTCCTTCAGTTCCGTATATAGTACTTATGAATTTAACCAGTTTTTAATGTATTTGGCTATCCAAGTCTAATGAAGACTTTTGTATGTATAAGATTGTGGCATCAGGGGTATTGGGATGAATGTGGGAAGGCTACATTGTCATAAAATTTAGCAACCTTTTTTAATGCCGCCATAGCCATGACTTAAAAGTACAAAGTCTTCAACAATTGCAGGTGTCTCTCCACCCTTCCCCTAACTTTAATTTCCATCTCCCTTCCAGAACCCTCTCAGACCACATCTGCTGCAGTTAAGCTAGTGGAGGAGGGGAACCCATTACTTGTGTCATTGTGTCTGAGTAATTTGTCTACACTAGCAATTGAGCCACAAAGCTTTTGTCATTCACAGGTACTTAACCCTTCCCCTGCCCTTCCCCACCACAAAAGCTTTGCCACAGCAAGTACTAATGTAAGCAGTGCTTTGTCTGCAAGAGTGCTCTGTCACTAAAAGCTGTGTAGTGTAGACATACCCCTTAAATTTACAGCAGTCCCTGCACTCCTTACATGGGATCTGCTCTCTTGCCTCCTGAGGTACACAGTTAAATAAAGGGAGCTGGGAAACACAGAGTCAAATCTCCACCTTTAAGTGATGTCTAGACTGCAGGTTTCTTTCGGAAGAAGCTTTTCCGGAAGAGATCTTTCATGGAGGTTAGGTCCATAAAAGGCTATTAGCCAGGGGATAAAATGGTGTCCTTGGCCTCTGTTTGACAGGCTGGAGAGGGATGGCAGGAGACAAATCGCTTGATCATTGTCTTCGGTCCACCCCCTCTGGGGCACCTGGTGCTGGCCACTGTCGGCAGACAGGATACTGGGCTAGATGGACCTTTGGTCTGACCCGGTACGGCCGTTCTTATGTTCTTATGTTCTTATGAAAGAGAGCTTCTACACAGCAAAAGGTACATTGAAAAAGCGATCTCCTTTTTTGAAAGATAGCATCCACACTGAATGGATGCTATCTCGCGTGTAAGCTGTGATTACTATGGACAGAGTGGCCACCAGGGCACTTGTGCTTTTTCCTCTTTCCTCTTCTTTTGAAAGAACTCCCTCTTCCCCGTCCACACACGCCTTTTTTCGAAAGAGCTCTTTTGGAAAAAGGCTTCTTCCTCGTAGAAAGAGGTTTACCAATGTCGGAAAAACCCTTCAGTTCTTTTGATTTTTTTTCCAAAGAACATGATTGCAGGGTGGATGTAAGTGAAGTTTTTTCAGAAAAACGACCGTTTTTTAAAAAAAACCCTCTGCAGTGTACACATACCCTCAGAAACCAGCCAGGTTACTACACAGCAGGCCTGACTCTGCCACATTTGAAACCTTTTATGTTTCATTGGCAGATAGAGATTGTAAAAACAATGGATTTAGCCACTGGGACATACCCAAGACCAGGAATTCTCAGACTTCATAGCACTGCGAACACCTTCTGATAACAAAAATTACACCACCTCATTGGGATGGAGGGACCAAAGCCTGAGCTCACTTTATCCCCGCTGCCCCAGAAGATGGGAGTGAGCCAAAGCCTGTGCCTCACCACCTTGGGCAGACAGGAGGGGTAAAGCCAAAGGGCTTCATTCTAGCTCAGGGGCCTGTAACCTGAGCCCTGCTGCTTCTCATAGTGGAATCCCTTGGGCTTCATCATTGGCCCTGGGCCCTCGCAACCCCACTTCGTGGTCCTGACCCACAGTTTGAGAACTGCTGCCCCAAGATGTCACCGGGGGAGAGGCTTGGCTGTGACACTGTTTTACTCTAGCTGTTGGGTAAGCCCCTTGGGGCCATGGACAGCAAAAGTAAGTCAGTGCAGCCTAGAGGCTCTAGCTTTCACAGAGAATGGTGCAGGCGCACAACTAGCCTGGGTACACAGGGATATACACAGATGGTTTGCTCTTTCTCTGCTTCCCGTCTACTGTACCAAACAGCACTCAGAATGGAGAATGAATCTCCACATTCCTAGTGCGGTACCCTCTCTTGACCCCCAGTAATTATGTCAGATATCAGAGAGAGAAACCAAGCTGAATGCCCCACCCCCTGCCTGCTCCTGCATCCAGTCTCCCAGCCAGATCCCCACCCCCAGCCTGCTCCTGCACCCATTTACCCGGTCAGACCCCCACCTCCACCCCAATCCTGCACCCTACCTCCCACCCAGACCTGGCACTTCCATGCCTATCCCCCCCACCCCAGCACAATGAACCCCTTGTTTAGGCCCCACACCAGAGCCTAGGAGGACCCATAAAATCTACTAGCCCTGAGACCCCAGAAATTGAGAATGGTAACATACATAAACCAGTTGGAGAGCACTTCAGTCTCCCTGGACACTCAGTAAGAGATTTAAAAGTGGCCATCCTTCAACAAAATAAACTTTGAAAACAGTCATAAAAGAGAAACTGCAGCGCTGCAATTCATTTGCAAACTTGATATTATAAATCTGGGTTTGAACAGGGACTGGGAATAGCTGGCTCACTACAAAAGCAATTTTCCCTTTCTTGTTATTCACACCTCCTCATCAGCTATTGGGAATGGTCTGCATCCACCCTGACTGAATTGGCCTCATTAGCACTGGTCCCCCAACCTGATAAAGTAACTGCCTTCTTTTCACGTGCTACTATATTTATTCCTGCCTCTGTAATTTTCATTCCATGCATCTGACAAAGCGGGGTTTTGCCTACCAAAGCTTATGCCCAAATAAATCTGCTTCAGTCTTCAAGGTGCCACAGGACTTTTCATTGGTTTTGCAGATGCAGACTAATAGAGCCTTGCAAATCCATGGATATCCACTTTATATTGAGGGATATTTGGCTCCATGGATGTGGATGTGGATATCTGGGGCTCATTTTTGTGGATACAGATGCAAAATATTGTATCAGTATAGGCCTCTATAGACTAATATGGCACCATCTCTATGTATTAGAGATTTGGGCCCAGCTCTTAAAAAGCATTTAAGCACCACTCAATGATTGCTAGGTGCCTAAATAACTTTGATGAACATGAATTTAGGGTCTAATCTTGAAGATGTAGATTGCCTTTATCTTTCCAGGAAGGTCAATAGCAAAATACCCATTGACTTCAGTGGTGCTCGATGAAAGCTAAACAGAGGGCACTTTGCTTATTGCACTGAGCAATGCACTAAAGCACAAAGAGGAAGCTCTTATCAGACAATCTCCTGCTTTGAATGGACTGTGAAAATCTAACTCAGTCAGTCTGACGGCTTTTTACCTCACCCAGCAACTAACTGAAGACAAAGGCAGGATCAGCTCTGCTTTCGGGTTGTTCAAAGTTCATTTCTTGGTCACGTGGCTCAGAAAAATGAGTTCAGTCCCACTCTCTCAGGGCGAGGCCCTTCTGCAGTTCCGCAGAGCAGACTGCGTGGAGATGGTTTCACAACTCAGACGCTGAGTAAAGTGGATGAGTTGCAGGAGCAAGTTGAAGTAGAGCTAAGGCAGACCATTTTAGGCACTGTGGCCCTTTTGAGGGTGGTTGAATTCCCTCCACTAGTCAAATCATCACCCCAGCCCTGCCCTGATTAAAACAGTAATGGGCTTAGTCATTAGATGACCCACCACCTTGGGCTTGGCAGCTTGGCTTGGGAGGTTGCTGGGGGGAAAAAAGGCCAGGGAAGTTTATTCATGTTTTTACAGCATGCCTTCCCTCTCCCTGTGACTATCTGGCATCACAGGTGAATAATTATGAGGCTGGTATCTTGGCTTGCCACACGCTCTCAGGCTCTGCAGGGAGTGTCAGGACATCCACACTGATGTTTAGTGCAAAGCTGTGAAAACAAAGGTTCCCAGATTAGTTGGGCTGCTGACCAGGTTATTTAGTGCTAACCACTTTGTTTGCCCTTACGTCTCAACCAAACAATTCCCCTTTTCCATTCTTTTATTTGTACATGCACTTATCAATGAGAACAGTTTGCAGGGGAACATTTTACTAAATAGGATGATTCATGTAAGCCATGTTTCTTAGACTGTGGAATGCCAATATATTCCCTTTCCTTTAATTAAGAAAGCAAATAACACACAAGACAAATATCAAAGTGTTAGTAATCTAAAATGTCTTGATTATTTGAAATAGAAATTAAAGAAGGTTCTAGGAATACAGGAGCCTCGTTTTTCCATCTTTATAGTAGCATCCTACTAAGCCTGTACCACAGATTTCAGTGGAACTGCTCATGGAGGAAGGTACTAATTATTGTGGGTAAAAGCTGGAGAACAGGGCTGATAATATGGTTTAAAAAAATAGAGTAAGTATTTAAAAGCTGCAATTGTTTTCCCTCCAGGAATGTTTTAAAATGAATTATCAACCTGGCTTGTCAGTGTTTTGTCTTGATGTACTTGTGGTGATAGGTAACAGTAGGTAAATGAAGTAGAACAGTTGTTTCTGGGGTAAAGTCAGATGGAATTAAAGAAAAATTGTTACCTGGTTTTTATCAAAGGCACCGGGGATCACATTCCCTTTAGAAGAAACACCAAATTATGTACTTTGAAAATCGCTTTCATATTTTCTTTGACATTTCAGAGCTAGAGCATTTTCCAAGGGGTTGTCATTTGTTCCTAAGTGTTGGGACTTAGCATCAACTTTTTATTTCATGCAGCAGAAAATACTTAGCTTGCCCTTGCTTTGTTGTGAGTGAGCAGAAGCTGTCAAGTGACTAATGCTCCTAGAATATCACTGAGATATTTGTTCTATTCTTGTTGCTCTAAGGCTTATGCTCTGTTTTCCTGTTTTCCTGGCTACAGAAAGGGAATATTTATTCAGAATTACCTGTGAAAATGTGGTCTACTAATATGATCGTTTGCTTGGCCACACAGTCCTGTAGGACAGGATTTGTGATGAACACCACACTGTACAAAGCTAGCTTTTCTGACAAACCTGACCTGAAATTAATTATTTGCATCTCATCCAAGGACTGAGTTTAAGCTGACTCAGAAAAGAAGGGAGGAAATAAAATCCTCTCAAAATAAATTTCTCAAACTCTGCACAAGATGGTAGATTTGTCTCTGTACAGAAAAAAAAACCCAGCATGACAAATTGCCAAAAGATCCTCCTGAGATGTACACTGGCACTAGGAGATCACATTTCATCCTTTCCCCATTTTGAAGCATTAATTTTAATCTCTGAATCAGAACATGCAAACAGGAAAGCGAGATTACTGCAGGGAGAAAGGAGTTAAAGAACAGTCTTGAAAGCCAGTGCAAAGCTCAGTGTTTAGATGTACCAAAAAAAGAAGATATTTTTACTCTTTGAGTACACAGTTTATATATATTTTTTAAAATGTTGAATCAAAGATTGCTTGAGGTATAAACTTTGGTTTTAAAATCTGGACATTTAACAGCACATCAAAGCCAACAGCACTGTCTCAGCTCAGACAAGCACTCAGAGTCTGTGTTTGTTGATTATGCCATCACATATGCCATCACACTTCTGCTCTTGGGTATGGGGTGAACAGGGGTTGGGTAGAACATAGATCTCCTTTCCAGAGTTAGTACTGTCTCAAAGACAGATTTCAGGTTGTGGCCAGCTATGCAGCGGGCAGAGAGGCCACAAAGAGCATCTCCTTGTTTTGTCCCAATAAGGCACAATTACAGCTGGCATGAAGGGAGGTGTTCAAACTTGCAGCAGTTTAATTAAATTCTTAATTTTGTTTAAGAGTGTCTTAATTTTGTTGTAGCTTAAACCAGTTTTTAACTTACTTCAAATAAATTGAAATAAGCCTGGCACAAACTGAAATGAGGGCCCTCAACTCAGTTGCACCATTTTAACAACATAGGTTTAAAATCACTACTGAGTTAAACTGGTGCCATTCTGCTAGTAGACAAAGCACGAGAGGCAAGAAACTAGGCACTCTCAAGACATTAAGGCTATGTCTTCACTGGAAAGATTTGGCAACAAAAGTGCCGTCAATGTGCAAAAGTCACCAAAAGTGAAAAACAGTCGAACTGGTTTTTCTTCCTGCAATTGTCGACATTTCATGACTACATTGTGAGCACCCATTGACAGAAAGAGCAAAGCAATATGGGTAAGCATTCCAAAGTGCCTGGAGTCACCCTCAGCCACTAAGCACTGTGGGAATACGCAACATAGTCCTATGCATTTTGGGAACATGAGAAAATGTCCCATCAACCAGCTCTTCGCTTCCCAGCATTCCCTGAGCTTCCATCTTACTTTTGTGCCACTTGAATGACAGTCCTTGATCCAAACTACCGCATATGCCATGAGAAATCATGGATTCACAATTCTCTCCCATGTTGTGAACAATGTGCTTAAGACATCGCGCCTTGCAGCACAGCTACAGATATGCCCCATTCTGAACTAAATGGTTTATGCTTTCAAAATGTGAATATATTGTTGAGAGCTTGAGGCATTTTTCTCTGGGGGCTCCCATAGAGGCAGTATACTCCCAGATGCCCCCAAATGCCAGGCTGTGCCTTAAAGACACAATACAGCCTTGTTTTTAAATTGTAAATCATCTGTAAATTAGATAATACTCTAAATCTTAACTTGCCCTGAGGATAAGCATGTGCTTTTCAAAGTGTTTCTTTCAGTGCAGAATTAAAAATTTAGATTACCAGAGTGTGTTAAACAATGAATATTTTATTCTAGCACCACTGGGGAATTTACATGAAATGCAGACATAATCTCTCTATTGCAGCCTATTTGTCAGATTACTTGTACATTGGCCCTCGGGCACAATACTATGGGCCCTAGTCTCCAGCTCTTACCCACAATAATTACAAAAATTCAGAATCATCTGAAAATGGTCAAAATTGAACCCAAACATTTAGATTTCCGTCAAAACGATTTTGTTATAAAAAATCATTTTAGGGTCAAACTTTTCAATTCATTGAAAATTTTTGAAACATTGCAGTTTTGATCTGACTCCAAAAGACTTTCAAAAACCTTTCTGAAGCTGTATATTAATTTAAAAATACATTATTCACCTAGCTCTAGTCCTCAAGGTTTGTCCATCAAAGACCTATGCATGCTCCGCTTACAGAGCAGAAAAAGAAGGGACATACTGAGGGGTGAAATCAGAGCTTAATCTTTCAGAGTATTTCTTGGAGCCTCCCTACATCCTATAAACATGCCAAAGCCCTGTGGGGGAGGGTGGGCTTGGGACTCTGGGCTTTAGACTTTGGTCTGGCTGGGGAGCTTCTACCCTGCATCAGGGTGGTAGACATGGGTCTGAGTTAACCCTGGCTGGGGAAGGCCAGCCCCAGTCTGCCCCTTCTGCCCAAGTCCATGCTCCATCTCCAACCCCCAATGGAGTCAAGCTCACCTCTCACTGCATCTTTCCCCTTCTCCCTCCAGCCACCAGCCCCAGTTCTGGGCCAAGAGCAGCCTGATCCATGCAAGTAGGAGAGGGCCCGGGGCGGACTGTGGGTGGGGCCACCACTATCTTTTTGGGAAGGCAGTGCCTCCTCTGTCTTCATTATCCTCCATCTGTAGTGGTGAGGCTAGGAGTTACTGTTCTGTGGGATGGTAGGTCTCCTGGCTTCAGCTGTGGAGAGAGGGGCTCAGGGCTTTAGCACTGCAGAGGGGAAGAGATGCCAGGGATCAGGGCTTTAGCCCTGAGGGATGTGCCAGAGTTCCACGGGTTTGAAGAAAATGTACTAGAGCTTCACTCCGGACACATTCAGCTGAATTTAAGCCCTGAAAGAAGTCATCTCAGGACTCTAGTGGCTCCCTCTGTGTGTCATGCTGTACAGCTATGTGGAAACCATTCTGCTTGTCTGGAGATACTCTGTCTCAAGACAAGAAGTAGCTCTCCGTATTCACCTTATTCAACCCCACACACCAGCATCGCTCAAACGGAGAATAACAGAATGGGAGGATAGGGAGTGGAGATGAGACTCCTTCCACATCCCCCCTTCCCCACTACCCATAGAAATTAAAGAGTTCAGCAGAGCCCATGCTTATTTCTTCACATCCAGACCCAAGGTCTTGGGGAAGTCACACAGAAGTGCCTTGAGGGCAGGGCCGGCCCGAGCCATTTTGGCGCCCTGGGCCCGGGCGCACGGCGCTGCCCCTGGGCATGCGGCGCAGGCCTGCCCCCACTAGAGTGCGCGAGCCCGGCCCCCTGGGTGCATGGCGCATGCGCGAGCCCGGCCCCCGAGCGCACGGCGCAAGCGCTGCCCAGCCCAGCCCGGCCCGGCCACCGCTGCTGGCACACAGCCCAGGACTGGCTGCGCCTGGCTGTGCAGGGCCCCGCAGCCGTGTGGGGAAGGGCGCTGCTGGCCGGCGCCGTGAGGATGGGGGGGCTGGCGCTGCGGGAGCCGGGCGTGCGACGCCTGATGGCAGCTATAAGGGACGCTGCGCGCCCCTTACAGTTGCCATCAGGCACCCCCCATCGGTTGGTGCCCTGGGCAGCTGCCCGGCTTGCCCACCCCTTAGTCCGGCCCTGCTTGAGGGTGCCTCTTACTCCCTTTGTATATGTACAATCCAACCCACTATCTACACCCTGATTTTCTGTGTACATTCTCAGTTTGTTATTGCACATTGATGCAAACAGAAATGTCAGCTGAAGAGAGTTTATGAATATGCCAGGAACTTGCTTATCTGGTGTTAGTACTGCTTGTGATTTCTCAAAGGCTCTGAAATCTTAGCCGAGCAGTGCCCATTTCAAGGAAAGCATGTGAGAGGAATTTCTCTATCCCTCCTTCAAAATTTCCGGAGACCAAAACCAAAATTATACCAAAATTCATTTTGCATGGCAGTGAGCAAAGTCATGTGTCTCAAAAGCAGAACTGTGTCTTCAGAGGGAGAAGATGTGTTTGGCTAAGCATGGTGGCTAGAGGCGTTATGGCTGTGTAAGGCATATCTCCAAAATGCCTCCTCTACTTTGCATCAAACACTGCTAAAAATTTCTTTCTGCCCAGAAGAGCACTCATGAAACATTTTCAGACATGGGTATGTGTGTAAATCGTGCTTAAAACAAAAAGCAAGCTTCCACCTTAACAAAAGAGAGTCTGCTAGCTTGCTATAATGAAGTAGTTCTGGACAATAAGGAATGCAATCTCACAAAGCCTTGTACTCTGATACAAGTTTGTTTAGAATTACCATTAAATTGTAGTGCACTTCACAAAGACATAGCTGTGAACATTTCAGAATGCAGTCATCAAACAACCTGTTACGTTTGCCAAGAAAAATAGGCAATTATGAACATTATGTCCAACTATGCATCATATGTGCTCCAATCAAAACCATTTAAATGCAGTCAAGCATTGCTTTCACACATAAAAACCTAACCTATGCTTGATTATAACTCAGCATACCAGGTATGTAGCCTAGGATGTTGGCCAATAACAATATTCCATTGTCTAAGAATTTTAATCCATGCACCCATGCTTATAAACAGCACAATTTTGATTGAAAAAGATTACAATTATTAAAACCTTTGCTGCTTTCATGAGTCTGCCCAAATCTATAAAAGCTTTTTGAAATGGACAACAAACAAACACACAAAAAAACAAACAAAAGCAGATTACAAGGGTTACTGTCAATAGTAAAAGGTCCAGATCTGGGCCTAAAATAAAGTACTTTAAAATTATTCTATCAGAAATGTTATTTGGATTGAATATTTCTAGACTTTAAAAATTGCTTCAGATACATTTTTAAAAGTATGTAGCCACTTTTCCTGGGTTCACAAAAACCTTGTGTTACATTCCTTCTGCTGTTTCTGTAGTGGTACCGCAGTAACTTTCTAGCAAACATGCCTACCCTTTGTCTAGTTGGGACATTTTCTAAAACTGTCCCACTTTTGCTTATACGTCAGCTCCACTTATCTCAGTAGCACTGAAAGCCCCAGAAAGTGCTGCTAGTATTTTTACACTATGTTGATTAGAACTGCTCACAGCACAGCTGTAGGACATGGTGTTTACAGCATGAGCAGTCCATCTGCACTAGGGCTCTCAGCATTGCAACAGCCGGTGGAGTTGAACCAATATTAGCAATAGCAGGATTTTTTAGAAATAAGGCTATCATCTTAGAACTCTTCTGATTAACAATTAATGATGTTATTTTATTGCTGCAATAGTATATCATTCAAGAGAATATCCACCAGTTTAGCCTTCTAGCTGTATATTCACTAGTATTAGCTTTCCAAATTAAAACGTAAAACAAACAAAAAACCTTGGCTTATTATATGCACAACATGACAGGAAATTTATATCCCAAATACTTTGATATTTGTGTTTTCGATAACTGGAATACGAAAGGAAAATCCTGCCCATGCTATATAGTTAGCCAAATAGGTCATGATGGTTCAGGATGGAATGATATGCTCTTTAGTAGCTGTGTACCTCAATACTACTCCAAGAAGCAGAGGTGACTAAGGGTCATGTGCCCCACTTCTTGGCTTGTATTGAGCATGCTCACAGTATTCACTCTCACCCTAATCTACCTGGATCTACTGCTAGTACATATGATTAATGCTGAACTTTTTATTATTATTTTTTTACAACAGCAGCTCATCTGTGTCAAAATTAGAGCTGTGTGACTTTTTTCTTATTTTGACAGATGTTTTAGTCACATAAAATTGCAGCTTTAGCTGAGCCAAAATGATTTTTTAAATTTAAATTTGCCACAAAAATCCAGAATGGTTGGATTCTATTTCATCTGAATCAGTACTTTTGGCAATTTTTTGAAATTGCCAGTGAACCAAAAATCAATTATCCACTCAGCTGTAGTCAAATTACTCTTTCCCATGTGCTATGTTACTACCAGACATGCCTGGCTTATGATATAGATGTATACATAGATTATTTTAGCACAAAGCCCGCTACTTGACTGAAAAAGAAGTATGTTATCCCCTGTGGCTGGGTGAATTAAGTTTGGAGCTCCCCTGCTTTGTGGCTCTGCCCCAGAAAAGAATAAAGGAGAAGTCCACCAGATAGCCTAGAGTGGCTGTAGGGGAGCAGCTAATCAGAGGGGCTGCTGGAGTGACCAATCAGAGGCCAGAAGGGCCATATAAAAGGAAGCAGCAGCAATAGAGTGGTCAGTTGTTGCCTGGAGCTTGAAGAGGGAGGAGTGGACAGGACTATGGACAGATTTGCTCAGACAGACTGAGCCCAGGGGACTGAGCTGAGAACCTAGCCAGACCAGATGAGGGTACCATGATGAGCCCTGATGTTATGAATCATAGAATCATAGAACCGGAAGGCACCTTGAGAAGTCATCAAGTCCAGTTCCCTGCCCTCATTGCAGGACCCAGTACCATCTAGACTATCCCTGATAGATGTCTATCCAACCGGCTCTTAAATATCTCCAGAGATGGAGATTCCACCACCTCACTAGGCAACTTATTCCATTGTTTTATCTACCCTGACCGTTAGGAAGTTTTTCCTCATGTCCAACCTAAACCTCCCTTGCAGTTTAAGCCCATTGCTTCTTGTCCTATCTTCAGAGGTCAGGAAGAACAATTTTTCTCCCTCCTCCTTGTGACTCCCTTTTAGATACCTGAAAACCATTGAAGACTGAGCTGCTAAAAAGACACCAAATGAGATGGGCCCCTGTTGAATGGTTAAAGAAGGGAGGAAACATTGTTGCTGTGACCTCTGTACCAGGGCTGTGAGTAAGAACTAAAGACTATATACTTTGGAAAGGAGAACAGTATGTGCTGAAGACCTGCAGAAAGAACTATCAGCTGTGGTCAGAGGGCACACATGAGAGGCAGCTGTCACCCCTTTTGTAAGACCGGAGAGAAAAGCAGGCTCACACTTGATCAGAAAGGAGGTGCCTGCAAGAGATGGGTGCCCCATTCAAAATTGAATGACTGCAGGCACCTATTGATTAGAGCTGGCTCAGTACAATCTCTCTGCGTGATTAACGAAGGGCTACTACTGACGTAGGAGAGAAAACCTTCAAAGCCAGAGGCTGAGTGACCAAGGGGAGCTAGTGAACAGGAGACTGACTGCAAATAGGGGAGTTTGTAATTGGAGTCATAATATAATTTCAGTAAGATAGGAAGGTCTGCATCATTAGTGCCAATACTGTTTCTCTCGCCTCTGTTTGCACCTATATCCAGATAAAAATCCTAAGCACAGATACCTCTGCCCACATCCTGGTATGGATTTACAGAGACTGTGGCCTGCATTTCCACTCTCAGAAAGCCAGGCTGGGGGAGACCATCTATTATGGAAGGTGCTTGCTGGTGGGATCTCTCAGGAAGAAGATGGGAAAGCTACAGGTGAGGTGGCTAAGCTGAGGAGCCTCTGTGCCAACAAGGAATTCATTGAGTATTATATAGAGATTTCCAAGGCTGAAGATGCTATCCAACTAGAGTGGACTGCTGTCCTTCCACTGGGGGAGAAATAGATGGCTCCGTCACAGGGAATACTTCTGGCAGCAGACAATGCTCCATCCCATCTCCCATCCCATCCACCCGAGGGATGAAGAACCATCATGCTTCCCTGGTATGAGCTATGAGGAATCACTTCTGAAGGTAGAGGGAGAGAAGCTGTGTACACCTAAGGCAGGGAGAATCATAGCCACCACTAGCAGAAGGAAAAATAGAGTACTGGTGGCTGGTGACTTTTCTGAGGGGGATGGAGGCACCCATCTGTTGGCTCTGATGTGGCATCCCAGAATATATGCTGCCTGCCAAGAGGCCATATACAAGACATATAGAGGGACTGTTGAGGATCAACCAGCCCTCTGACTACTCCCCCATGTGGGCTCTAGTGATACTGGGAGGTATGACTCTGAGCACATCAGATGTAACTAGAGGGCTTTGGGAGAATGCATGAAGCAGTTGGGGGTAAATGCAGTGTTCTCTTTGAACACAAGCAGACTCAGATGCATCCTAGATGAGAATGTCTGGATGTGAGAATCATGTCACTAACATGTTTTGGATTTCTTGACCATGAGATGGTGTTCCAGGAAGATGGACTGCTAAGCAGAGATGGGGTCCAACTATGAAGGAAGGGAAGGGGCGTATTTGGATACAGACTGGCTAACCTAGTGAGGAAGGCTTTAAACTAAGTTTGATAGGGACAGGTGGCAAAAGCCCACAGGTAAATCATAAACATGAATCTGAGAACATCATGGGTCATTACAGCAGGGAGAAGAGGGATATAAGCCCTGGTCTAGACTAGGGCTTTATTTTTAAACCCTCCCCCCTTAGGTTGAATTTATAAGTGGAGCATCCGCACTATCAAGCCCGTTATTTTGAAATAAGGGGCTGCTTGTTTTGAAATCTGTACTCTTGCTTTTCTTGGGGAATAATGCTAATTTCAGAATATTTATTTCAAAATAGCCTTAGTGTGGATGCTCTAGTGCCGCTATTTCGAAATAACTACTCCGACGAGTAATTCAGACAAATTACTCCTCAGTGCTTCCTGGGGTTCTAAGACGAGGTAACAGGTCTACCTTAATGGAGCCTACTTCGGGCTAATTTTGTGGCTTCCCCATAGTGGGGACGTACTATTTCAATTTTGTAAAATCGGGAGTTATTAAGTTTGTCAAGGCTGTTCTCCACTCTGGCACTCCAAGTGCAGAAGGTGGGGGCCCACAAGAGAACTTCAAAACCTTGCCTCTGCGGGCACTGGTTACCAAAACTTTCCCCCAGAATCATAATACACAGATTTTGGGGAATCGCCACCATCAATCGCTGCTGTTTCTCTAAAACTGGGGGGTGAACACTCGAAATCAGCCCTTGGGTACTTGGGTACCCCAAGTTCTTTTGTCCCAAAAGAGCTTGCAAAAAAGAAAAGAGAAAAACAAGCTGCAGTCTCTGGTAGCTGATCCCTCCTATTAGTGGGTTGTGCCCACGAAAGTTCAAGATACCATTTACATGTTTTGTTAGTCTATAAAGTGCTACCAGACTATTTGTTGTTTTTTCAGTTTACCTGTACAGACTAATTCAGCTGCCCCCTGAAGCTTCCCTCAGCCAGAGTCATGCACATACACACAGATAAACCTTCCAGGACAAAAGAATCAAATCATCACCTTAAAATAAGTGATTTTTATTACAAAACAAAAGATAAACTTGATAAAGTATACTTGGTTGCTGAATGTTACAGAACAACTAAGGAAAACAAATTAAAACAGAGAATAAAAAAACTCTGACAGTGCTTAGATGGTAAAGGCAGAGGGGAGGCATAGAATCTCACAGAACAGTTCAAACAAATCCACAAAACAAAGAAAAATTACCCTGAACATGACTGGATTCACATTTCCCTAGTACTCACTTTTAATTTTCTCTTTGTTCATTCTACTCTGATGTCCTGAATTCCGTGGGGGACATACTAGTACTGCCTGGGTTTAATTCGTTCTGTGTCTCTCAAATCCTGGTTTAACTCTCTCCACAAAGAAAGCAGGCAAGGAACCTATATCCAATTCAAATTTCAACCCTCTGTCTTGATTGGTTCTCCTGGTCCCCTGGCTGACACCTTTGCTAGGTACCTGAGTTAACACCTTAATCACCGGGTGCTGGTAGGCACTCCCCCTGTGCATGACAAAGTTGAATTTAGTTATTTCAAAATAGTTTCCTAGTGTAGACATGGCCTAAGAGTGAACATAGGTGGGCAAGTTAATCACAAACTTAGATGTCTGTGTACTAATTGAGAACTATGATAAATAAGCAGGAAGGACTTGAAATGTTGGTGCATAAACACAACTATGACTTAGGATTCATCTACACAGCAGGACTTAACTCGAAATAAGCTATTCAAATTGAGCTATGTCAATTGCATAGATTATTTCAAAATTAGGAGCGTCTACACAGCACTTATTTCAAAATAGAGCACTCTTCCTCTGCCTTCCCTTATTCCTCGTAGAATCAGGGTTACAGGAGTCAGAGTAAGAAGTCCACCAGCTTGACAGTATTTTGACATTATTTCGAAATAACTGCCTGCTCTGTAGATGCGGAATAAGTTATTTTGAAATAATGCTAGTTATTTTGAAATAATGTTGCTGTGTAGACGTACCCATAGTTGGCATCACAGAGACTTGATGGGCTAATATGCATGTCTGGAATATTGGTATAGAAAAGTACAGTTTGCTCAGGAAGGCAGGCAGGGGAAAAAAGGGAGAGGTGTTCCCTCATATACTAAAAATATAGTGAGGTTAAGATGGAAATAAAGACAGACTTGTTGAAAATCTCTGGGTCAGGATAAAAGAGGTAAAACCAAGGGTGATGTCATAATAGGGGTCTACAAGAAAACACCTAGGCAGGTAGAAGAGGTTGATGAGTCTTTTTTTAAGACAAAAATTATCCAAAGCACAGGCCTTAAGGTGATGGGGGACTTCATCTACCAAGATATCTGTTAGGAAAATAACACAACAGGGCACAGATTATTCAACAAGTTCTTGCAACACAGCAGAGTCAATTTTTTTGTTTTGGAAGGTAGAAAAATCTACTCATGGAGAGGCTGTTCAGGAGTTTGATTTTAACAAATAGGGAGGAACTGGTTGTGAATTTGAAAGTGGAAGTTAACTTAGGTGAAAGTGATCATGAAATAGTAGAGTTCATGATTCTGAGGAATGGTAGGAGGGAAAATAGCACAATAAAGATAATGTATTTCAAGAAGACAGACTTTAGTAAACTCAGGGAGTTTGTAAGATCCCATGGGAACCAAGTCTAAGGAGGAAAACAGTTTAAGAGTGTTTGCAGTGTTTCAAAGAGATGTTATTAAGGGCACAAAAGTACACTATACCACTGCAAAGGAAAGAGAAAGTATGGCAATTTCACTCTTGCTTAACGAAGAAATCTTCAATGATTTGAAACTAAAAAAGAGTCATCCAAAAAGTAGAAACTAAGTCAAATTACAAAGCTTGACTAACCAAATACTGCAAGTATGTAGGACTAAAATTAAAAAGGCCAAGGCATAACCTGAGATTAAACTAATGGCAGGTATAAAGGATAACAAGAGAACATTCTATAAATACATTAAAAGCAAGAGAAAGTCAAAGAACAGGGTAGGCCTGTTACTCAGTGAGGGGAGAGGGAATAATAGAAATAACAGAAAATGTGGGAATGGCAGAACTGCTAAATGACTTTTTGTTCAGGTTTTACCAAAAAGGGTTAGTAGCAATTGGAGATTTAACATAGGGGTTTTTTTTATATTGCACATATGATCTAAAATAAGAAAAAGATGAGCTAGTCTGGGCTGTCACCTAATGGTCAGGCATTCCAGGAATCTCTGGGAGACACTTACACAGGGAAAAATGTGTACGGTAGCTGATAGAAAAGGTATTTTAGCAGATATTATCATGGGCGAGGTTGCACAGAGATAGCTCATTTTGTTTTATTACACTTAGTTGTGGAATGTAGCTGCCACAAACAGGAATGTTTCTTTTCATTTAATCTGATTTATCATTACAAGAACTAACAGGGCTCCTTCATAAAATAGGGTGCAACTATGGCATGAATCCAACATTAGCTATATAATTAGCATAAAACTATTAACACAGTGCTTTACATTTTTTCAGAGCCTTGTACAAGCATTCATCAATTACTTTTCACAACATACACTAGCTATGAAGTATTATTCCTATCTTACAGATCGGGAACAGAGAGATTGTTAAGTCATTTAGGTAGCTAAACATGCAGATAGGCACCTAAGGATGTTATGTTTGAAGATTTCGGGCATGGTTTCTTTTTCAAAAATCCCATTAGACACCTCTTTGCATCTCTTAGCTGCCTAAATAACTTTAAAAATCTGACTACAAGACATTTTCCTACAGTGTATTAATTAGCAGTTCTGGAATTAGTAAACAGAAATCAGTGGCTATATACTCAATGCTAAATCCATATTGTTTCTGTGTTTGGATATTGCAGGTGGTGCTGCAACCTATTAATACAAACCAATACATTAGTGTAATTCAGGGCTACTCAACCTTGGAATCCCCAGGGGCCACAATGATACCCACAATACATGCCGAGGGCCGCAACTTAAGTGTGGTTTCATATAAATGCAAATATATATTGAAAAATATGCAAATAGCTTCTTTCACACAATGCCCTGGTGCTCCTGGCACCTCCTCCCTAGGGGATAGAAACACTGACACCCTGTACCTGTCTGTCATAGGCTTCTTCCCCACTCTGGCACGATAAATGCAGAAGTGGGGCCCCGCAAAAGTACCCTAAAACCTTATCTTTCCAGGCTTTGGTATTAAACTCCCCCCAAAAAGCTTAAAAACCTAGATTTTGGGGATAAAATCCACTGCCAGCACCCAAGAAATGCTAAGAAAATCAGGGGAGAGATCACTTGGGAAATCTCACCCCTAAAGTAAAAACCAGGATACAAAAATTAACCAATACCAGGTTAATAAAAGAAAAGAGAAAGAACTTTTAATATCACCACAATATTCCTGTTGCAAGCAAAATGACTAGATGGCAAATTCAAAAATTAATATACTCATGGGGGAAACCCCACCATGGGCCAAGACTTAATTACAAAGGAGAGCAAAACCCATTTTTAAAAATGCATAGACATCAGATCCCATTTCCCAAACTATAAAACAATAAAACCTAACAGATTTATCAAAACCTTACCCTACTTACAGATAGTGAAGCATCTATTCTTGGAGGGGAGGCATTCTGTCTCCCTCAGTAGCTGGAGAGAAAACTGCCCAGGGACAAAGGAGGGAAACCCCCCCCCAAAAATTCCTTTGTCCCAGTTTGAAATTCCTTCCTACATTCCTATTGGCTGATTCTACCTGGCTTAGGTAAGGGACATAGTTAACCCCCTTAGTCCCCAGACTGCTTGCTAACCCTCATGATCATGACACCGTCTGTTCCAGCCAGCCCGTCCACTTGAGTGTTTCAATGCTCACCCCACCTGGGAGACTCCTCACCATTGTGGAGCGTGTTCCCAGTGGAGGTCATGTTCAAAGGATCCCACCCTTGGGTCACATGTTGAGCTCCACTTAAATCCAAACCGCACCGCAGGCCACAACAAACGGGCCACAGGCCACATGCATCCCACGGGCCATGTTTTGTGTAGCTCTGGTATAATTTAATAATGTTTCTTAATAGCATTTCCTTTCTGGACCCTGCTCCCAAAATTAAACCTCAGTATCTTCATAATCTTTCTCTTAAATCTTGCAAATACCTGATTTAGGAACCTATTGTGCAATAATATTCTGAACTTCAGGTGAAAAGTTTTGCACTATTATTTATTTTGGAATCACATTTGAAAGTATTTTAAGCTTTCCAAGAGTCATAAGTAAGCATAGGCACTCACTTCAGTCCACTGCTCAGTATTGTTCTCTGTTCACAAATATACAATTTGAACTGCAAACTGAACAGTAAACCTTACAATATCTTAGGGAGTACAAACTAGAAACAACATAAAAAACAATCTGCGATGCTTTTACCTGCACCTTGTGTGTAACTGTATTTGAACTTTGAATTTTTCAAAGGTTGCATATTATTCCTTTGGATTCTTAACCACATTGTGTCCCTTGCCTTATTTCTTGTCTTCAACAAATGTCAAGTGGGAGTTGCACAGAGCTGAGAGGGAATATTCTCCTGAGGGCACCCATCTTCAATAAATGGAGCGCCAGCTCACATAATGCCATAGGCATAAAAGCAGTTGAAAAAGCAAGTTCAATTTGAACACTTAATCATTTTCTTTAGAAAAATGAACACGAAAGTCTAAGTGAGGACCTAAGTGAAGTCATCACGCTTTTATAAAGAACACTTTATTTTTTAATGGTGCTGCATTTGCAGTCAAATTAAACTTGTCACTGGTTTTTAAAACTTTGCTTTCTTTTCCCCAGATTTGGCATATTTATATACATAGGCAAGGCCAAATTTGCACCCTGTTTTTGAAAATTATAGTCCATTCAGTAAACTTAAATTTCCCAGTGAATTCAAACAAAACTTGCTTATATGTAAGAGTTATTTAGGCACTGGGAGCCTGACTTGGATCTTTCTCACACTAGTATATCTCCACTGATTGCAAAGGAGCTCCTTCTGATTTATAATGGTGTAAGAGAGCTGAGAATCGGGTCCTTGTAATATTGATGTATTGGGTGTAGTGAACATGTGACAACTGCAACTATGAAAATGAAAACCATCCGTGCAATCTCAAAGCTCAGCCAAGTTTATGGAAACATTAAACTAAAGTCTTTGAATTTTTAAACAGATCTATCATTAATTTTGAGTGAACCAGGCTGATTTACTGTTGCAAGTGTCTGACATGTAACAAGCTGAAATTCTGCTTTTTTCCCTCACTGTAAATTGCTTTGTGTTAATTTGATTTGTTGAACCTGAAACCCGAAATGAGTGTCACAAGGTGGAACCCCACATAAATTAAAATCAAAATAACCCTTATAAAATCCTGAGGATGGAAATTGCAGATCTTTCAAGAGCTGTAAATACAACTCAGTCACCTTCTTAACTTTAGGCCCCCAAATCTGGCAGTCCTCATTCAATGTAAAATGTCTATTGGTTTAATTGGGTGTTTTGAATGTGTAAAGTCATCAAGATTTAATTCTTAGGTGTTTGCAAGGGTGGGACTGAAAGGAGATATTTATCTTATCCCTTTGTATCACCAACATTTCCCTCTGGGGCATTTTCCCAGGATAGGAGGTCTGCCCAAGAGGTACAGAGTTAGAATAGCCGTCTGGCCACCTGGACTCCCATGATGACTCAGAACAAGAACAGTCAGGGACAGAAAGGAGAAGAAAGCATGGCCAGGGCACTGTCTAATCTTGAGTAGTCATCATCCATAGCAGGCTTTCCCAAAGGGTTTCCCTGGGGCTCTGTGAAATGGCTCCAGAAGCTCTGTGAGAAAATGTGAATGACAGTTGTATGACCCTGTTATTTTGTTACTAATTTTCTGATGGTTTTCTTTTAAAAATGTATAAGAAATATACAAGATATAAAAATAGAATCCCAACACTTTGTTTATTTGGGTTCCTAATAAATTAAAAATCACAATATTTTAAGGGCTCTACCAAATTTTCAGGACCCTGTAGGAGTTCTGCCTCTGAGAAAGTTTGGGAAACCCTGATCCATAGCATAGGAGTATGTCACTGAACTCTGTGACAACCTGAAGCTAAGGGAAGGGCATAGTCACTGTCTCCTTTCTTGTGCTTAGCTCAGCACCAGCACACAAACGAACTGGGGCCTTCGTGTTTGACAGTGGTTTAAATAACTTAAACTAACTTTGGTTTGCAAAAAATCTTAAAACAGAACTCCTCTGCCAAACTTAGCATCTGGTGTGACAACTTTCATATCAGCCTTCAGCTTGACATCCTTAATTCAAGTGGCTCTATAAAAGACACAAGTGAATACTCTCAATACGGAGTCTCTTGTTTTCTCGTCATCTGGAGTATGAGTTTTATTGTTCTAGGTGATTGCTTTAGCTTGAAATAGAATTCTTGTAATTGTATTGTTTACTTCTCTGGAGGAGCCAGTTTGTTTTCTTGTTTTCTCGTGGAACATAATGAATTTCTTCATGAAAGGTGAGGAATTGCATACAAAGAATCTCCTTATGGGCCAAATTCCTATGTAGGTTCAAGTGCCTGTCAGCCTCAATACAAAGGAGCATCCAGGAACTGGGCCCAAGAGGCAGCCAAGCTATGGGGGAAAGCATTGCAAATAATTTACTAACTACTACATCGTTTATTTCTTACTGAAAATAAACTGAGCCAATGACCCTCTATTGTTGGTCAGAGAAATAGTGAAGATATAAAACATCTAGCTGGCACTAGCTCACTTCTACACAGAGCTAGTTAACAAATTTCATGGTCCTTCAGAGAGTGAATAGAAATGAAAGAAAATGGGAATGGACCACTGATTACTTGAATTGTGTCTTACGTTGCCATGTGATTCCTTTCTTAGGCAATGGAAAGGGTTATTTACAAATCAAAAACAAATGCACATAACCAAGCACTGTTTCCCCTTTCCCCCTTAATCAATGTGTCTGATTTATTTTCACTTTAAATATTCCAAACCATAAAAAGGATGTAGCATGACATCTGCTGTATTACAATATATCAAAATCTTTTTCTTATTCCAGAACTTTCAAAGGATATTTTATTGTCCATTTATTGGTCTTTCAAAATACAGAGTCCAAAGCAGCAGTTCTCTATCTCTGGATATCCCTTTTTAGCCCACATTTCACTAGTTGGGGACTAAGCAATTGGAGAATAGTGCATTATTTAGGCCGGTAGTTACTATGTTCCGAGCTGGGTTTTAATTCTTTGTGCAGAAATGCCGTTATCTCTCAAATGTGCTTTGCTCATTAAAGTTAATGGGACTTGGACTCCTAAATCCCTTAGAAACTTTTGAAAAATCCCCCTCTGGATATGTCTACACTGCAGCATTTTTTCCGAAAAACAGCTGTTTTTCTGGAAAAACTACACTTACGTTCACGCTGCTATTGCGTTCTTTTGACAAGAAGTCAAAAGAATGGAGGGGTTTTTCTAACAGTGGTAACTCTTTCTATGAGGAAGAAGCCTTTTTCTGAAAGAGCTTTTTTGGAAAAGGGCATGTGTGGACGTGGAAGAGGCTTTTTTTTCCCCCGAAAGAAGAAGCCTCCAGGAAACAACACAGATGCCCTAGTGGCCACTGCATCCAAAGTAATCAGAACTCTATAGTTTCTTTCTCCTGGCAGCTCTTAAAGCTGCAGGCACCTGGAACAAGCCTTGTGGCAGGAAACCGGCCCTGGGAGCTGCACCTGACCACACAGATTTGGACCCGTGGCTCAGCCACAAATCTCCTGAGACCCCCCTGGCCCTCACAGGGAGCAACACCAGGGCTCCCAGGACCCAGCCAGAGGCAGCAAACGGCGTCCACCCTCCTGGTCCAGAGCTGAGATCCTGTCCCTCCTTGAGATGTGGGGGGAGGAGGAGACACTGCAGGATCTCCACTCCCAGTGCAGAAACATTGACATCTATGGCCGGATGGCCGAGGCCCTGGCAGAGAGGGGACACTCCCTCAGACAATGGAACAGGTCTGGAGTAAGGTTAAGGAGCTCTGCCAGGGCTATGCCAGGTCCAGGGAGCGCAGCTCTTGTGCTGGGACAGAACCCCACTCCTGCCCCTATTTCCAGGAGCTCCACCAGATCCTCGGGGGTGGGAAAGCTCTTTCCCCACCTGTGGTGGTGGACTCCGGGCTCGAGATGCCCATCGTCACCCGCCCAGAGCTCCCTGCTGTGGAGGAGGAGGAGGAACATCAGGTGCACGAGAAAGAGGACATGGCCAATACGGTCACTCTCACACTCGAGCTGGTATCTCAGGGCCTGGATGTGTCACAAGCATCCTCTGATGGTGGGAAGGGATCATCAGGTGAGTGCTTTCAGTTTTTCACACACACAGAGTGGGGGAGGCGGGCACAGAGGGGATGTGGTGTGATTGTAACTTGGCTTTCTTGGGCTAGACATCGTGCTGCAGTCAGTGCTTGGGGAAGCACGTGTAGTGCCAATCTGCACCATGCGGCCTGAGGAGGCAGCCCCAGAGCACACCTGTGATCCTGCTCACAGGCTCACAGGAGGCCACATACACATCTGACCCCCCGAGAGGGATGCCCTCCCACCACCAGCCACCACTGGAGCAGACTGGGCACAAGGGTGGATGCACGACCCCATACACACCAAGGAGTGCTGCACACAGCACACGGGCATGCCTGCACGCGCGAGGCACCACCTGCTCCCGCAGACAGCGCTGCCAGATGCAGGTGTGTATGCAGTTCCCATGGAAGGCCAGGCTGCTCTAGGCCCCTCTCCCACCCATGGGATCCCATCTTGGCCTGACACTTCTCTTGCCTGCTTGTCCATGGGGGAGGAGAGGAAGCAGGTAGCATGGTCCCCTGGGCATCTCAGGGCCCCTCTGAGGCAGGGCCTGCTGTGCAGTCCACACATGGCCTTGCTCCCAGGGCCTCCCCATCCGCTAGCCCGAGGACTGTCGGTCACTGCTCACAGAGGAGGGCACAGCCTCAGGGACAGTGTGTGCATGTCTGAACACCTCTCACTCTTTATTCTCCACAGCCAAACCAGCTGCCTGACCCCGGGAGAGTCGCAAGCGCATGAGGGTCCATGAGGACCTCCTGAGGCAGCATGTGAGTGTCCTGCATGACATGTAGCAAAGCCTGGCCCAGAAGATCTGGGAGGACGCTGAGTGGCAGAGCCACATGTGGGACCAGCTTGTGTGGCAGGGCGACAACATGTGTGCCATTGTGCAGGAAATGATGGCACACCCAGCTGCTGTCTCTGTTCCTGCCTCCCACCCTCTTGCCCCCCCTTCTATGCCCATTCCCTCTTCCCCGGTTCTCCATGCAATGCCTCTGCTCACTCCCCTGGCCCCCCAAGTGATGCTTCTGCTCCCTCCCCAAGCAATGCCTATGCCCCCTCCCCTACTATGCCTATGCCCCTCCCCCTGCCGTCCCTAACCCCGCTCCAGCCCCCTCCTGCCCACCCTCCTGTTATCCCAGGCCCCACCAAACCCCAAGTTTATCGAGGTCCCCGGACCTGAGGTGGCACTTCCAGCCACCCCACACACCACTCCCAGCCCTGAGCCCCCCTCTTCCCTCCCCCATCCAGGTTCTCAGCCCCCCTCCTCCCCAGTTCATTTTATTATAAACAAAATGCAAAGTTCATTTTGTTCAAATCAAAATAGGTTTCTTTACTGAGAGTTCAGGGAAGCGGGGAAGGGAGGGGTGGTGGTGGGAAAGGTACAGTGGAGCAAGGCACAGGCCCCTAGTGGGGAGGCCCCGGGGACAGTTACTGGGGTCCTTGAGAGAAACTTCCCCTCAGGGCCTCCCAGGTGTGCACCGCCAACTGATGGGCCTGGAGGATGGCAGCTGTCCACAGCTGCTCGAAGGCCCTTCCTTCCTGGCCGGCCTCTGCCCCCCATCCCAGTAGAAAGGCCTCCCCCTTCCTCTCCATGAGGTTGTGGAGAACACAACATATCGACACCACCTCAGGAATGTTGTGCTCCCCCATGTGGAGTCAGGTCAGGAGGCACCTGAACCTCGCCTTGAGTCATCCAAAGGTGCATTCTAGCTGCATGCAGGCCCGGCTGAGGTGGGCACTGAATTGGTCCCTGCTGGGGTCCAGGTGGCCGGTGTACGGCTTCATCAGCCACAGCTTCAGGGGGTAGGCCACGTCCCCCATGATGCACAGTGACATTTGCACATCCCCAGCCCCAAAGTCAAGCTGGGGGAAGAATGTTCCAGCCTCTGGTAGAGGCTGGAGTTTCTAAGTACACGGGCGTTGTGTGCCCTGCCCAACCCCCTGACAAAAATGTCTGTAAACTGTCCATGGTGGTTGTCCAGGGCCTGCAGCACCATCAAGAAATAGCCCTTCCTGTTGATGTACTGGGCCGCTTGATGATGTGGTGCATGGATTGGGATGTGGGTTCCATTGATCACTTCCTGGCAGTTGGGAACCTCGGGGGCGGCAAATCCTGCAATGATGGGATCCAGGTCTCCCAGGCAGATGACCCTGTGAAACAGGATGGAATTGATGTCCCTCACAACCTGCAGAAGGAGACAAAGAAACACACAAAACAGAATGAGAGGGAGTGCCTGAGCCCTTGGGAAGTGCCTGCCCCCCTTCTCTCCCCCCACAAACACCCCAGGAACCACCCCCTATGGGGCCACCCTCCCCCCCCCCAGCAGCAGGGATGTGTGAGGGTGGGACGGCACAAACCGCACACCTCCACTCCTCCTTTCCCTAGGGTCCCCTTTTCCAGGACTCCGCCCCCCCCCCCCCCGGGACTGCAGCCTGAGAGTGTCTTACCTCCATGAGGAGGGCCCCAACGGTGGACTTCCCCCATGCCGAACTGATTGCCCACCGACCGGTAACTGTCGGGGTGGTGAGCTTCCAGACGGCGATGGTGACCCACTTCTCCAGGAGGATGGCAGGCCGCAGGTGGGTGTTGCGTCGTTGGAAAGCACGGGCGAGCTAGGCACTGGGTTCCATAAAGGTGGCCTTCTGCATGAGAAAGTTTTGGAGCCACTGTTGGTCCTCCCACCACTCCATGACCATCCGGTCCCACCAGTCGGAACTGGTGTCCAGCCTCCAAAAGCATCTCTCCACTGTGGGGTGCGGTTGCAAGAGTCTTGCTCCCACACACAGGAAGAGGGTCTCGATATGCTCGGTGTCGAGCTTGTGCAGGGCCATGAAGGCAGCCTGCAGAAACTGCAGCAGAAACTGCAGCATAGCAGTGTGGTGCCATTGCATGCCCAGGGGCAGCTCTAGCTCCATGACAAGAAGAATGCTGTGGTGTCCAAAAGCTGTGCAACCGGAGCAGGCTCTGCAAGAGCTTTGCTGTCCCTCGGAGAGGTAGGCAAGCACGTAGCAGAAGCAGAGAAACGGCTGTCCAGGGGGGTCCCTTTAAGCGCGTCTCTCAGATAGCCTTAGGCAACAGCACTCGGAAGCAACTGGTGACCTAATGCCCTGCCTGAACTGGTTCCGGGTGGCCTTATATGTGAGATAGTGTCCAGTCAATGTGGATGCTATCTTTTGAAAACGCACATCGCTTTTTTATTGTGCTTTTGCTATGTAGACGCTCTCTTTCAAAAAAAGTTTTTCATGAAGATCTGTTGCAGAAAAGCTTCTTCCGAAAGAAGCCTGAAGTCTAGGGCTACGTCTACACTGGCAGCTTCTTGTGCAAGAACTCTTTTGCGGAAGAGTTCTTGTGCAAAAACTCTTCCACAAGAGAGCGTCTACACTGGCATGTGCTTTTGCAGAAAAGATGTGCTTTTGCGCAAGAGCATCCATGCCAGTGTAGACGCTCTCTTGCGCAAGAAAGTTCTGATGGCCAGTTTAACCATAGGGCTTTCTTGCGCAAGAAATTCATGTTTGCCTGTCTACACTGGCCTCTTCTGGAAGAGCTCTTGCGCAAAAGGGCTTCTTCCTGAGCGGGAGCGTCAGAGTTCTGGCGCAAAAAGCCCTGATTTTATACATTAGAACATCAGTTTACTTGCGCAAGAACACGAAGATAGTGTAGACAGGCAGCAAGTTTTTGCACAAGAGTGGCCGCTTTTGCGCGAGATCGTGCTAGTGTAGACACAGCCTAGATGTAGCCTCTGAGTCCAGCTGACATTTTTATTTCTATAGATTTGGAGTAAATAAAAAGTGGCTCTCCCCCAAGTTTGGAACACCTTGCCAGTTATTTAAAATTATAAAACCAACATACAACATAATCTGACCATCCCTATTAGCAATCCACAGCATATGATGAAATAATGCCATCCTAGGCCTCAGTCTATTTGCCCTCTTTGAATGACACTCAGCAGCACTGATCCTTGTAGTAAACTCTGAAAGCCAGCAAACCTTGGCTACTTCAGAACAGGTATGGGATGACAATCCTCCCAGCAGGCTTCTCTTCTCTCTCTTTTCTTTCTCTCTCTCAATCTCTCTTCTCCCCACCCCCTTATATCCAGCAGATCTAGCATGAGTACTGCCACTAATCACAACAGCAGTAGTACATCACCCAAAGACAGTCAATGCAAAAGTAACAACAATTCCTTTGGCAAGCATTTTTTTTATGGGGGTGTTTCTTACATTTGTAATGGAAAGATCACTAGGGGTAAGCAGACTTCTGCTCATCCAGAATTGCAGTCCTTATGTTGATAAAACTCTCATTGTCTGCAATGGGAGTATTGCTGGCATAAGGATTGTATAACTGAGCCCATACTGGGTTCTGGGAGCACAGGCAACCTTAATTCTGGCATTCCCTAATTCCTGACTCTTCAAACCAATGGCCTCTGTAACTACCTAGGTTTTTAAAAAGCGAACTGGGCGAACTGGAAAAAAAAAAAAAACCCAGAAATTCTGTCACATGGCATCATATTGACACAATTGTTTTGATTTGGTTGGAACCTTTAGATCCACCACTCTGACCTCTGCCATTCAAAGTTTCATTGGGAGTTGGAGAATAACAACTTACTACTTCTATGAAGACAAGCTCTGTGGAGAAGGGGGTGGGAGGGTGTAACACCTTGCCCAGGAGTGGGGTGGGGGTCACAGACAGTAGAGAAATGGTGAGGAATCTTGGGTTCCATTCCAGGTTCAGAAAATAAGCGTCTTGAGAGGGCACAGGTTTCTCAGCACACTTCTGCCTAAGCTTAACTGCTTCTGCTCTTTCGTCCCAATCCTATCCCTTCCTCCTACCCCAGGTTTCCAAATCTCATTTTCCTGCCCTCCCTAGTCCCACAATCCACTCCCTAGACTTCCCCTCCCAGTCTTCTTGATCAACCAGTCCTAGCCCTAGCTGGGGCCTCTGCATTCACTGTCTAAGTCCCAATCTCCCTGGCCACTCCTGATCTTACCCTACATCTTGCTCCAGTGTTCTTCCCCAGCCAATTGCAATTCCTTCTCCCAGTTCCTCATCAGATCTATCTTTCCCTTCCCCCCCTTCCCCACTAGCTGACAGTCCCAGTCCCCTTCCCAGGCTTCTCACCTAATCTCTAGCTTCATTCTTGAAAATATTGAACTGTTTTCCCTGGAATTTTCTGAATGGGAAGTGTGGGAAAATGTTCATAAACAATGCAACTAGCCCTTGCCTATAATATAGACACATGCATGTGTTTGGGCTGGGGCGGGATGGAGTGGATTTGGGAGGGAAGAGGTTACTTTATTTGTGGATTTAAAAAAGCTGTTCACTAAACGTAAAGCCCAAATTCCCAGCCCTCAAGCCTGAAAAAAGCAAGCAATGTTTGGTAGTCTGTATCTGTGGGTCAAGAGCTTTAATTGCACTATGCTATCTTTTCATTATACAATCTGGACAGAAGTTGCCTTTAGGTTGGGATCCAAACTGATAAGGGAATTTTATCACTACCTACTACATCAAGCATAGTTTGTAAGAGATAGTTATCTGCTGTACCAACCTGCCTCTTCTTGTTGGAGTTCCCTCCAGGGAACAGATACCAGAAACTGTACACTTAGAAAACTTAAGAGAGACTGCTGGGAAATGTAATGGTTTCAGTGGTCTTTAAAAGAAAAGATGTGCAATATAGTACCTATATCAGTTTATAGCTTCACTACTATTTTAGTATGCCAGTGGGATAGGTGAACCACTTGCTCTTGACTTGTACCTTGTCAGTAATGATGTTATGCATAATGCAGCAAATAGAATTCTTCGTTCCTAGGCAGGGGAAGAGACGTGTGTTTTACAGCTCATCTCTCGTGGATCAAAGCAAACTGGAATCTCACCTTATCATGTAAGTCAGGTTACTGTCCATGAGCTTTCTACTAGATTTACACATGATTATCCCACATTCTTTGTACATTTTTAACTTAAATTGCATCTTTAATATATTATGCAGGCTCCTTTTCTGTTACTATAGTTAGATGGTTTATGCTTGTTTTACAAATAGATATGGAAAAATGATTAAATCGGTAAGTAGTTGCTTTGGGCTAAAGTTTGGTACACACAATCTCAGCTCAGGAATATTCTATTTAGAAGGAAAAAAAAACACTTGAAATTAATCCCTTTATAAGTGAAGCCATCATTGTTTAATTCTTATTTCCCCTGCCAAAGTTGATGCTTTAAAATGCCTTTTTGTGATCATGCAGTAAACTCAACAATAGCTTTGATTTAAAGGCGGAAATTTGGCAAATGATGAATCCATGCCATGGTCATATAGGTGAAATGAGGGAGGTGTTGTTATTCGACACATATTTCTTACTGATTTATTTTATACCTTCTTTCAAATTAAGTGAAATGCAAGGCATGTAACTGCTTTTTAATGCAAATCAATCATGGACTCAATTATGATATTTTCAAGATCAAGCAAAAGGTGCAGTGCTCTGAGAGCGGAGCATCATTTGGTGGCAGTCTGGTATATTATGTGTCTGGACTGCATTGCTTGACTCATTTAAATTTCAAGCTTTTTAGGAAAAGCATGTGCCCTTTCTGGGGTTTGTATCTTGCTAAGCACTATGATGCTAACTATTACCGTAACTCTTACCATTTGGAAAGGGGTTTGTGACGGGGGTCCCACCTCCTGCACTAGCTCCACCGGCGGCACCGCGCTCGCGGCTGGCAGGCCGCCGCTGTTCTGGGCCTGTGGCGCTTGCGCAGAGGTGGTGTGCAGAGGGGCTCCCTCACGGCACAAGCGCGTGCCAGCTGGTATGCAAACTAGCGGTCAGGTGGGCCCAGGGAGAGCAGATACACTGGCAGGTACACCGGCGTGGGAAAAGGCACCGAAGTTTAAAACCGGCAGCGGGGCAGACAACAGAGGGGAGAGAAGGAAGGAGGAAGGGGGAGCTGAGTCGGCTCTTCTCTTGCTCCCTTTTCCCCAGGGCGTGGACGGGGCACCTGGTGACGGCAGTGTCGGAGAAGGGAGAGGAGACCTTGCGACGATGCCTGGAGGACATGGAGGCGGAGGTAAAGGGTAAAGCAAACAGTGGAGGAATCGACGGAGTGGTGAGCGGAAGGGACATTGGAAGGGACCTTGAGAGGACTTTTGAAGGGACCTCGAGGGGACGTAGAGAAGCGGTGCGGCGGGACTGCGCCGCCACCCATTTACAGGGTTCTTGAAAACTGACACAGACAGACAGACTCGTGCACAAACACTCTCAAATGTATAGTAGATTGTCTTCACAAGTCCTCCCATAATAAATGTTACATCAGATTTAGGCCTTCATGTATTTTATGTGCTGACAGGAAGAATAGGATTAAATCTTCCTTTCCTTATTTACATTAAGAACTGCCATTGATTTCAACAGGACCACTTGGGTTAGTGAGAAAAGCAAGATTTGATTATGTACATGATGCACATTATTCTACATTTTCTAAGATATCTTACCACACATTTTATTGTTGCTTTTTTGTTCCAAAATCATTTGACAGGAATCAGATGTGCCATTTGTACAGCAGCTGTTGTTATGATTATGTCATCTTTCTAACTTTTAAAATTGTTTTAACCATAATGTAGCTGATTAGTTACATATGCTTCTAGTGTTGATTAAAATATTTCTGTGGGGAAAGTTACATTGTTCCTCAACCTTCTCCCATTAAGGTCAATAGGAGCATTGCCAATTATTTCAATAGTAGCAGGATTGGACCCATAATTTCATTTGAAGAACTAATTAGAGCCTCTATAGATGAGTAAGGTAGCCAATGAACAGGTGTCAATTTTTTTGAAGTAATAGACTGGGGAAGATTATTTCTGATGAAATATGGAAAGAAATGCTAGAATGTAGAGTCTGCCTTCATGTTATTTTTTTCATACCATGTTTTTACACTTTGTGAATGTTTCATCTTTCAATGTATACCTATTTGGAGCAACTGCACTGAAGCCAATGAAATAAGACCAGTGAAAGAAATTGGTACCAGACCTATAGCAGGGGCTTGATCCAATGCTTATTCAAGTTATTGGGAACCTTTCCATTGGCATGTGTCTGAGCTGTGGCCCTGTTCCTGCAATAAAGCTGGGAAAATATATTTGATTAACAATTTATTCACTAAAAATGCACTTTCACTCAACTTGAAACCATCCATGAATTTGACACAAATTTACTAAAGCATTTTAGGCTTTTTTTTTAAACACTTAGATATTATTCACATAATGGCCAGAGGAGGTAATTGCTTTAACTTTTTATCCAGGGGTTAGAACAGTCACTTGACATGTGGGAGGCTCAGCTTCAGTTACCCTCTTTACCTCATGTAGAAAGGGATTTGAATATGAATACAGACGGGCTATAGGTATATTCATATTAAACAAACCACTGTAACCCAAGGACCTCTTGATGCCAAGTGCCATAGGCCGAAGGAGTACACAGGGGTACAAGGATCTTATGCATTCAACAAAAGGGGTAATGTAGTCTTTACTGAAAACCCATGTCACACTGTTCCTAATCATTACACATAAGGAAACTATATGAGGGGTTATGTACATACACTAAATAGTATGTTCTGTAGGTCTGTAGTTAAAACCAGGTAACATAAAGATAGTCTGTCTGGAGAAAAATGTCTCCCCAAAGAGGACAGAAGGCATTTATCTCCATGATAGAATACTGTATATTATATGTATATTGTATATTATATGGCATACAATTAGAATTCTAGGTCAAGCTAATAAAGAGCTGGGGGAGACTCCAGAAGGAAATTAACAGGAAGAAGTAAATAGCAGGGGGGCACTCTATTTTGAAGTCAAAGTTTTATTTTAATAAATTTGGAGGTGCGGAGAAACACCCTAGGATCCTTCACTTAGGACATGTCTACACTAGGAAATTATTTCAAAATAATTTATTTTGAAATAATAACTCCTGAAATAACCTTTTTGAAATAAGCGTTATTCCTCATGGAAAGCAGGAGTTATTATTTCAAAATAACCAGCCCCTTATTTCAAAATAAGGAGCTTGGTAATGTGGAGGCTCCGCTTCTTATTTAGAAATAAGGGGAATTATTTCGAAATAACTCCCTAGTGTAGACCAGGGCTTAGAAACAGTGTTTCCTCTATGATATTCCATCCATGAGCAGAGTGAGTTTTGTCTTGTGCACCCATAATGAGGTGATGTAAGCTTGTTTGGATGTGTGCCACTGTAGCACCCAACCTATAAACCTCTCCCTTTCTCCCTCTGCTGACATGTCTCCCACCCTCCCCTCACCCCATCTGCTCCCCTGGTGCCTGCTTCTGCCCCCCATTCCACACCCTCCTCTTCTGTCCTGGCTCCTGCCTTTCTCACTCTCCTGAGCACTTCGGGGACCTGCCCCGCTCCCCATCCTCTCTGATCCCTGCACCCACCCTTCCCATCCCCTCATGCCCACCCCTCCTCTAGTCCCCCTCCCCATCCCCTCTCCTAACACCTCCCTTTACCCACCTGCCATGCTTCTCTGCTCTACAATCATCCTGACACCTGTACCTTCCCTTACCCCCTGCTCTGTCCTGGTGCCTCCTCCTTCCAACACTGCCCCTGCCCTTCCAACACCTGCCTCCCTTGCCCTCTTCCTCCCTGGTGCCTACCCTCTCACCACCCTCTGCCTCAGTTCTCGCACATCCTCTGCACCCTCACACATGACTTGTTCCATCCCTCACCTTCCTCATGACACCCCTTCTTTCAACCCCTCTTCTCCTGACACCCACTCCTCCCCTTTCCTCTTTCCCTCCTCTTGCCCCCAATGTCCCTCCCCTCTCCTCTCTCAGCATCACCCTGTCCCCTTCCCTCTTCCATCTGCCAACTCTAGTGAGGGTTGGAAGTGTGTGACTGGAAGGCCAGGGTGGGAGGCAGGGGAGAGAGACCAGGAGGGTGGAAAGGATGGACTAGGAGAAGGGAAGAGAAGGAGGGGCCATGGGGAGGGTCGAAGAGATGGGTAGGGACTGGGACACTAAGGAAGATGGGGGGAGGAGGGTGGCCTTAGCACTCATGGAGAAGTGGCTGCAGTGCGCAGCACAGGACTGGCCCGGGCGCATCTCCGGGAAGAAAGAAACACGGCTCAGTCGCTAGCTAAAGGCCAAACCCAGCTACCAGCACACTCCTGCCTCCTCTCTGCTTCCTGCGGGGCTGAGGGCTGAAGTGGCAGCTGCCTGTCTCTGCTCCTTGGGGCTCTCCGGGAAGCACGCCCTGTATGCCAGGACTGGAGCTGGGCCGCAGTGCTATTTTTTAGTACTGTGGCCCAGGCTGCAGCTCCGGCAGCCGCCACATTGCCCCGCCCCCCTGGAGCAGATGGGGCCACGACTGCATGGCTCTGCTGACAGAGTGAATGGGATTGAAATTCTTGGTGCATGCCCGTGGAGGTATGCGCCTTACAGGGAACCCTGCTTAGACAGTAAATTGACACAAGATTTTCTAGGAAGGAAGGAAGAAAGGAAGAAGGAGATCTGCCAGGCTTAGCTGAAAATAATAGAGCGCACTTTGGGTGAGAAGCTAGTTTAGACAGGCTTACTAACAGTTAGCCTCAAGAACTCCTGATATTTTGTTTTATATGTAACCATTTGTTTCCATCTCTCTCTCTGATTTTTATTTGAAATCTCTATTCTCTCTTACATAAATTCTTTTGTTTTATAATTGAGCTCAAGTGCCGTGCATGATACAGGAGCAGTGGTCTGAGATAAAACTGGAGTACATTGTTCCTTTGGGAGCAGATGGTCTGGGAATTCTGTGGGCAGCTAGTGATCAAAGACTGGATACCACAGGGGGACACCTGTAAGGGTCTTGGATAGGGATGTGAATGGGTTACCGGTTACCCAGTAAGCATCACTCTTAACAGGTAATACTTGCCAGGTAATGGTTAACTGGGACCCGAGAGCAGCCCTCTGCCCCTGGCTAGCCATGGGTGAAGGGCTGTTCCAGCCCCACCAGCAGCCCCACTCACCTACGTGACACATAGCCCTAGGTGTCATGAGAAACATCACAACTACAAGCTACCAAAACAAGACATTGTGCTGTGTATGCATCTTGCTCTGGCCAGAGGGTGAGAGGACAAACATGACAGATGTGTGGTCATGTTGCTTAGATCACTACTGGAAAGCTCTCAGATAATACAGTGATGAGCCCTGTATGGCAGCCTGTAAAGTACAGAGACAAACTTGGAGCTCCTATATTTCAGGATCATTTCCTAGTCAATGAACTATGGGATACCCTGGTGTAGGTGTTTCTCAGTGTCTCCTTTTGAAACTGGTCCACTGTTCATAAATAATTAAATAGACTCAACTCCTTGCTCCACTAGCTAACACATCCTAGGTGAATGCCCTTACTACTTGGCAATGCAGTCATTCTCTCTTGTGTTCTGTTTCAATGCCTATTCATTGTCTTTCATAAGACAAGCTAAAGGGGCGGGGAGTCTTGAACCTGAGTCTCTCCTATCCCACAGGGCTAAAAGTTATAAAAGCATCAAGCTTGCCACCAGCTTATATAGGAATCAGTACTCCTCCATCCTTCAGCCATATTGTGAACCTTACCCTTTATAAATGCCTAAAGAAGTCAATTTTGGATTGTATGAAACATTTGACCCAAAACATTTTTTTCCCAATTCACTGAGATTTTTCACAATTTTGTGATTCAGTTTAGGCTAAGGTGAAACTTTTTTTTCTCAGTTTTTTCAGGACTTGCAATTAAGTGAGAAATCAGTTATTTGCTATGCTCTAATCAGGAACCCCCCTGTTGTTCTCAGAAATTGAAATTCACCCCAGGCAGAGAGCCAACAGAAGCCTATAAACCCAATAGATCACATTTAAACCCTCAAATTAGGGTTAACAGAAAAATTAAATGGTACATAGGTCTTTTGTTGGCCCCTGTACAGAAAATATTTATATGTGGATAACATTTATCTATGATTCATTATTTAGTTCCAGGATTCTTGTACAGTTGTCATAGAAATAAGAAGAATTTTGTTGGTATTTATTAATTTATTTAATTGCCAGATGATTTTTTAAAAAAATTAGTAAACAAAATATTTTCCTCATCTAACAGAACCTTTGTGCACTAATTCCAGTAATAAAGCTTAATGTGATTGCTAGTAAATAGCAGACTGAGGGTCCTCATTTCAAACATGCTTGATAGGTTCTGGTTTTAATAACACCATATAATTATTTCTGGTGTGATATTGATGAAAAATAATGTCTTTCCAGAAGGGCAAAATACTATTCCCAACCTCTGAATGTCAAAAACAACTATCACATTAAATTAGACCTCAGCTCAGTCAGGGTGGGTTTCATGCTGTCCCATGACTCAGGTAATTATTATTTCCCCACATACAAGCATTTGAGATTTATATACATGATGAGTTCTCTTTTTGGACAGGTGCCTTGTATTTTGTTTTTATAAAATAGATATTTTTAGAAAAATGTAAGAAACCCCATACCATTTGAACTGCACAAATTGCAAACTCTGATTTTCTTTTTTCCCTTGAACCAAACAAACCCCATTAACAACCCAACTTTTGCACTGTTCAAAGGACTTTTCATTTGTGAATGGCTTGACATAGTGAATTAACATAAGAATGCTCCCTCTTTGGTATTCTTGCATAATATTAAAATCACAGCATTTCCTTAAGGGAAGCCCAACCATTGTATGGTTTGTGAAAATACCACAATTTGTAAAACTAGCTCTTTACTTCTATGAGAACTGGTCTCTTAGAACACTTTCAGGTCAGGCGAGGAAGAAAAAGGAGTGGGGGTTTTTTTTTTGTTAACACAAAAGCGAAGACAACAGGCTGGCTGTACAGGAACATTATTAATGGGATCTCAAGCATCTTCAGTGTATGTAATGAATGCACTGGTCCTTCTGTACACATTTATTTTCTAATGCTTTAAAGTTCAGAAAAATTGTAAATCCTACAACATGGCATCTTTCTTTATGGATGGAAAATAAATTGCTTCACAAGTTTTAGCTTCTGTATTAGATGGCTGAAGATCTAGGGACTAGGAAAATAGCTGTGGCTTATAGTGTACTTTCCATATGGAATGAAAAGATCACTGGGCTTTAGCAGTCTTACTAGACAAATAAATATTTTCATTTGGTGCAATGTAAAGTGAACATGCTAACAGATTAATCTCAGGAAAAACTTAAAAAACAACAAATAGTCTAGTAGCACCTTAAGACTAACAAAACATGTAGATGGTATCATGAGCTTTTGTGGGCACAACCCACTTCTTCAGATGACCACGAAAGCTCATGTTACCATCTACATGTTTTGTTAGTCTTAAGGTGCTACTAGACTATTTGTTGTTTTTTAAGTTTTTTCTGTTACAGACTAACTTGGCTACCCCTCTGAAGATTAACCTCAGTATGTTCTTAGAGATCAAGTTAGATTATTCCAGCATAAATAAGAAGAACTGTTGAAA